>CM059428.1:112028501-113271807 GCA_030390025.1 Squalus acanthias
GATCATGTGCTCAAGTCTTCGAGTGGATCTTGAGCCTTAAACCTTCTGAGGGTGAGAGTGATATTACTGAGCCATGCCTTACGACTTACTTGTGGCACTGCAGCCATTTCCTGGGTGCAATGCACCAGGCATTACATGCCCTGCAATTTCTTCCCACTGTCATATAAATTGATGCCTGATAGGCTGCCCTGGGGGAGGAGAATGACCCTCCTTCTGTCCACTGCCTGCACCAGGGACTCCAAGACAGCGTCAGTGAACCGTGGTGTCCATTCACCAGTTGCTTCAGCCTTTCTTCACTCATAACTGTTAACCTTGTGTCCGTAGCCACAATACACCTACCCTGTAAGAGGTGCTGATTATTTGAAAGTGTAATAAATTTCAGTAGAACAGATATAAATAGTCAGTAGACGCAAGAACAAATGAATTTGATAGCAAATGTAAAAACAATGTGGTCTAAAGCATCATATTTGCAGATCCAGAGGAGATAACAAATGATTATCAAATGGCCTGGATGAAAGAAAGAAAAGACTAAAGTGCCTTTCATGACCTCAGGCTGTCCCAAAGCGCTTTACAACCAATGAAATACTTTTGAAGTGTAGTCACTGTTGTAATGTAGGAAACACGGCAGCCAATTTGTGCACAGCAAGGTCCTACAAACAGTAAAGTGATAATGAACAGATAACCTGTTTTTTTTGGTGATGTTGGTTGAGGGATGTCCAGGACACGAGGCAGAACTCCCCTGCTCTCTTCGAAATAGTGCCATGGGATCATTTACGTCCAACTGAGAGGGCAGACAGGGCCTCAGTTTAACGTCTCGTTTGAAAGATGACACCTCCGACAGTGCAGCATTCCCTCAGTACTGCATGAGAGTGTCAGCCTAGATTCTGTGCTCAAGTCTCTAGAGCAGGACATAAACCCACAACATTCTAACTCAGAGGTGAGACTGCTAACACTGAGCCAAGGCTGACACATTGACCTCTAGGATAGAAGGCAGTGGAAATTTCCACTGCACCACTCTGTTTTGATGTCTTGCCATACGAATGCAAAGCCCTCTTTTGCCACCTTTCCTCTCTGAGCCTTTGCATAAAATGATTTTTACTTTGCTGTTGGACTGTAGACATTCCAGCAGACTATAAGCTCCCATCACTTCACACTTTACTAAGTGCCTCTCAGGCTCGCTCCGTTGATTGCAGACAGCAATTAAGGCAGACGACTACAAATGCACTGGTGAACTTCGCTTGAAATGCATTGTATTTTTGTTTCAGCCTTACAAGTGGCTTCTGCAGTGCTCCCTCCTCCATATTTCCATTTGAATCCTTCCTATCAAGTATTCTTTACATTGGCCCGGATTTTGCGGTGGGTAATGACTGCGACTGCCAAAGTTCTCCGTCATTACCCCTCTGAAACTTACCGCAACTGTAGGATTTAGTGCACATGCATATAAACGAGGGAATCCTGAAGTTGCGGTCAGTCATTCACTGTTCCAACAGAAGCTGTGCTGTGGGCGCCCCCCGCTCCCCGCCAACTATAGTCAGCAATCAGTGAAATCATGGAACTGACGAAAATTTGAGTTTTCTGTTTAATATCCCAATAAAGGTTAAGCCTTGTTGGAATATGTGTAACTGGGGTTTTAACAGCGTATTGACTCCTAACCAACTATTCGGGCCCTGAAAAACTAATTTTTATATTTGTGGAATGTTACATTTCTCCATTATGACAAAAATTACTATTTAAAAAAAATTCAAGTTTGTTCGTAATTTCAGCTTCTACCTTATCCGCATGTGAATGTCCCAATATTTATTTCACTCTCTGTAACAGTTTACAAAGTGAGGATAAAAGCTGCTTTTTATTTCATGGTTTGCTGTCTGTGAGAATTCTTCAATGTGATTGGTTGCTTAGAAATCTTGATGACGTAACGGATGTTTCAATTCAATATTCCACTGGGTCTGCCTTACAAACCATCCTCAGTTGCTGCCTTTCTCCTTCAGTCATCTTTAATTCCCAAATTGACTGCAGGCATTCACATATAACGAGGAGCCAACCTACCAAAAGCCACTCTCAGCCTTCCTCCATTGCTTCTGAACAGTAATTTACTCACTCAACTTCAAATATACTGCTCACATTTGCTTCAAATGCACTCCTGATCATTCTTTGTGACACGCAGTTTCACCCTCAACCTCACAATGCCCTGCAAAGAAAACACAAATTTCTTCTCTTTGCAAGCAGATCATTTCTTTTGCTTTCGACACAACTTTTCAGAATTACACAAACAAATACTTTGCAAAAGCTCACCTGACAACTGACAGAGAATACATTCAGTTTGTTCACTGCTGTGCGATGGGTTACTACTTCTGCACCACTCTGCTTGCCAGCATTGTCTTGTTTAAGCCTGCTGTGTGCAGTGCTCATTCCCCCACCTTTCTCTTTGAAGCCATCCCATCAAGTAATCTTTCTTTACTTTGTAAATTGATGCAGCCATTACACATATTATCAGTTGATAGAATGATAGAATCATAGAATGGTTACAGCACGGAAGAAGGCCATTCGGCCCGTCGAGCCCGTGCTGGCTCTCTGGAAGGGCACTTAAGCTTGTCCCACTCCCCCGCCCTTTCCCCGTATCCCTGCAAATTTTTTTCCTTCAGGTACTTATCCAACTCCCTTTTGAAAGCTGTGATTGAGTTTGCCTCCACCACCCTTTCAGGCATTGCGTTCCAGATCCTAACCATTCGCTGAGTAAAAAAGTCACTCCGCATGTCGCCTTTGGTTCTTCTGCCAATTACCTTAAATCTGTGTCCTCTGGTTCTTGACCCTCCTGCCAATGGGAACAGTTTCTCTCTATCTACTCTGTCCAGACCCCTCATGATTTTAAACAGCTCTATGACAACTCCTCTCAATCTTCTCGGCTCCAAGGAGAACAACCCCAGCATCTCCTGTCTATCCACGTAACTGAAGTCCCTCATCCCTGGAATCATTCTCGTAAATCTTTTCTTCACCCTCTCTAAGGCCTTCACTTCCTTCCCAAAGTGTGGTGCCCAGAGTTGGATACAATACTCCAGTTGAGGCCGAACCAGTGTTTTATACAGGTTCATCATAATTTCCACGCTTTTGTATTCTATACCCCTATTCATGAAGCCCAGGATCCTGTAAGCTTTTTTAACTGCTTTTTCAACTTGCCCTGCCACCTTCAACGATTTGTGCACGTATACCCCCAGGTCTCTCTGTTCATTCACCCGCTTTAGGATTGTACCCTTTAGTTTATGTTTCCTCTCTTCATTCCTTCGAACAAAATGTATCAATTCACACTTTACTGCGTTGAATTTCTTCTGCCACGTGTCTGCCCATTCCACCAGCCTGTCTATGTCCTCTTGAAGTCTATTACTGTCCTCCTCATTGTTCACTATACTTCCAAGTTTTGTGTCATCTGCAAATTTTGAAATTGTGCCACTGTATACCCACATCCAAGTCATTAATATATATCAGGAAAAGCAGTGGTCCAAGAACCAACCCCTGGAGAACACCACTGTATACCTTCCTCCAGTCCGAAAAACAACCATTCAACACTACTCTCTGTTTCCTGTCACTTAACCAATTTCGTATCCATGCTGCCACTGTCCTTTTTAATCCATGGGCTTCAACTTTGCTGGCAAGCCTATTGTGTGCCACTTTGTCAAACACCTTTTGGCAATCCATGTACACTACGTCAACTGCATTACCCTCATCAACCCTCTCTGTTACCTCATCAAAAAACTCGATCAAGTTGGTTAAGCACGATTTGCCTTTAACAAATCCATGCTGGCTTTCCTTACTTAATCCACACTTGTCCAAGTGACTGTTAATTTTGTCCCTGATTATTGTTGCTAAAAGCTTCCCCACTGTCGAGTTTAAACTGACTGGCCTGTAGTTGCTGGGTTTATCTTTACACCCTTTTTTGTACAAGGGTGTAACATTTGCAATTCTCCAGTCCTCTGGCACCACCCCCGTTTCTAAGGAGGATTGGAAGATTATGGCCAGTACCTCCGTGATTTCTTCCTTCACTTCCCTCAGCATCCTAAGATGCATCCCATCTGGTCCTGGTGACTAATCTATTTAGGTACAACCAGCCTTTCTAGTACCTCCTCTTTATCAATTTTTATCCCATCCAGTATCTCCTCTACCTCCTTCTTCACAATGTCTATGGCAGCATCTTCTTCCTTGGTGAAGACAGATGCAAAGTACTCATTTAGCACCTCAGCCATACCCTCTGCCTCCATGCGTAGGTCTACTTTTTGGCCCCACCCCTCCTCTGCTCTTACTACCCATTTACTAATTATATGCCTATAGAAGACTTTTGGATTACCCTTTATGTTAGCTGCCATTCTATTCTCATAACCTCTCTTTGCCCCTCTTATTGTCTTTTTCACTTCTCCTCTGAACTTTCTATATTTAGCCTGATTCTCAGATGTTTTCTCGACCTAACATCTCACTTACGCGCTCATTTTCTGCTTCATCATATTATCATGCTACAAGTCCATTTCCAGCCTCCACTTTTCGTGGTTGAGAGCAATTTTGTCAGCAGACTGCAAATACACTGGCAAAATCTGTTAGAAACACAGTGATGCAGAGCTTGTGAGCAATTGAACTAGAGTGCCAACACTGCCTCCTAGTGTACAAAACACCCCCTTTACCAGACTTTCTGTAAGACTGACTTTACTTTGCAATTGGACTGCAGGAATTCCCCATACTACTCATTGCCATTACTTCACTCTTTACTCAGTGTCTCTCAGCCTCGCTGTGTTGATTGTGGACAGCAATTGAATGAGTTCTGAAAAAGTGGACCTTGACGCTAGCAGAGAATGGTTTCCGATCCATTGACCTCTGGGTTATGGGTCCAGCACGCTTCCACTGCGCCACTCTGCTCATCTGTATCAAGCTAATACTCCACTGGATCTGCCTTGCAAACCATCCCCAGATGCCACATTTCTCTCTCACTTAAGGTCATCTTTACCTCCCAAATTGACTGCAGCCATTCACATATGACTAGGAGCCATCATTTCATCCTACCAAAGGTTACTCTCAGCCTTCCTCCATTGCTTCTAAACAGCAATTTACTCACTCAACTTTAAATATACTGCTCACATTTGCTTCAAATGCACTCCTGATCATCCTTTGTGACACGCAGTTTCACCCTCAACCTCACAATGCCCTGCAAAGATAACACAAATTTCTTCTCTTTGCAAGCGGATCATTTCTTTTGCTTTAGACACAACTTTTCAGAATTACACAAACAAATACTTTGCAAAAGCTCACCTGACAACTGACAGAGAATACATTCAGTTTGTTCACTGCTGTGCGATGGGTTACTACTTCAGCACGACTCTGCTTGCCAGCATTGTCTTGTTTAAGCCCGACACCTGCTGTGTGCAGTGCTCATTCCTCCACCTTTCTCTTTGAAGCCATCCCATCAAGTAATCTTTACTTTGTAAATTGATGCAGCCATTACACATACTATCAGTTGATAGAATCATAGAATGGTTCCAGCACTGAAGAAGGCCATTCGGCCTGTCGAGTCTGTGCTGGCTCTCTGGAAGAGCACTTCAGCTAGTCCCACTCCCCCACCCTTTCCCTGTAGCACTGCAAAATTTTTCCTTCAGGTACTTATCTAACTCCCCTTTGAAAGCCGTGATTGAGTCTGCCTCCACCATTCTTTCAGGTAGTGCATTCCAGATCCTAACCACTCGCTGAGTAAAAAGGTTCTCCTCATGTCGCCTTTGGTTCTTCTGCCAATCACCTTAAATCTGTGTCATAAGAACATAAGAAGTAAGAACAGGAGTAGGCCATACAGCCCATCGAGCCTGCTCCGCCATTCAATAAGATCATGGCTGATCATCGACCTCAACTCCACTTTCCGACCCGATCTTCATATCCCTTGATTCCCCTACAGTCCAAAAATCTATCTAACTCAGCCTTGAATATACTCAAAGACTCAGCATTCACAGCCCTCTGGGGCAGAGAATTCCAAAGATTCACAACCCTCTGAGTGTCCTCTGGTTCTTGACCCTCCTGCCAATGGAAACAGTTTCTCTCTATCTACTCTGTCCAGACCCCTCATGATTTTGAACAGCTCTATGACATCTCCTCTCAATCATCTCAGCTCTAACGAGAACAACCCCAGCTTCTCCTGTCTATCCATGTAACTGAAGTCCCTCATCCCTGGAATCATTCTCGTAAATCTTTTCTGCACCCTCTCTAAGGCCTTCACTTCCTTCCTAAAGTGCGGTGCCCAGAGTTGGACACAATACTCCAGTTGTGGCCGAACCAGTGTTATATACAGGTTCATCATAATTTCCATGCTTTTGTATTCTATACCCCTATTCATGAAGCCCAGGATCCTGTAAGCTTTTTTAACTACTTTCTCAACCTGCCCTGCCACCTTTAACAATTTGTGCACAAATACCCCTAGTCTCTCTGTTCATGCACCCCCTTTAGGATTGTACCCTTTAGTTTATGTTTCCTCTCTTCATTCTTTCGAACAAAATGTATCAATTCACACTTTACTGCGTTAAATTTCTTCTGCCACGTGTCTGCCCATTCCACCAGCCTGTCTATGTCCTCTTGAAGTCTATCACTGTCCTCTTCATTGTTCACTATACTTCCAAGTTTTGTGTCATCTGCAAATTTTGAAATTGTGCCACTGTATACCCACATCCAAGTCATTAATATATATCAGGAAAAGCAGTAGTCCAAGAACCAACCCCTGGAGAACACCACTGTATACCTTCCTCCAGTCCGAAAAACAACCATTCAACACAACTCTCTGTTTCCTGTCACTTAACCAATTTCGTATCCATGCTGCCACTGTCCTTTTTAATCCATGGGCTTCAACTTTGCTGGCAAGCCTATTGTGTGCCACTTTGTCAAACACCTTTTGGCAATCCATGTACACTACGTCAACTGCATTACCCTCATCAACCCTCTCTGTTACCTCATCAAAAAACTCGATCAAGTTGGTTAAGCACGATTTGCCTTTAACAAATCTATGCTGGCTTTCCTTACTTAATCCACACTTGTCCAAGTGACTGTTAATTTTGTCCCTGATTATTGTTGCTAAAAGCTTCCCCACTGTCGAGTTTAAACTGACTGGCCTGTAGTTGCTGGGTTTATCTTTACCCACTTTTTTGAACAAGGGTGTAACATTTGCAATTCTCCAGTCCTCTGGCATCACCCCCATTTCTAAGGAGGATTGGAAGATTATGGCCAGTACCTCTGCGATTTCTTCCTTCACTTCCCTCAGCGTCCTAGGATGCATCCCATCTGGTCCTGGTGAATAATCTACTTTAGGTACAGCAAGTCTTTCTAGTACCTCCTCTTTATCAATTTTTATCCCATCCAGTATCTCCTCTACCTCCTCCTTCACTATGTCTATGGCGGCATCTTCTTCCTTGGTGAAGACAGATGCAAAGTACTCATTTAGCACCTCAGCCATACCCTCCGCCTCCATGTGTAGGTCTCCTTTTTGGCACCACCCCTCCTCTTGCTACCCATATGCCGATAGAAGACTTTTGGATTACCCTTTATGTTAGCTGCCATTCTATTCTCATAACCTCTCTTTGTCCCTCTTATTGTCTTTTTCACTTCTCCTCTGTACTTTCTATATTTAGCCTGATTCTCAGATGTTTTCTCGACCTGACATCTGACATACGCGCTCATTTTCTGCTTCATCATATTATCGTGCTACAAGTCCATTTCCAGCCTCCATTTTTCGTGGTTGACAGCAATTTTGTCAGCAGACTGCAAATACACTGGCAAAATCTGTTAGAAACACAGGGGGCGATTTTCTGCCGTCGGAGGAGGCGGATTTGGAGGCGGGAAAGGCGGGAAAATCAGATTCAATGAGGGCGGGTTCGGAACCCGCCTCCAAACCGCCTCCGCGGGATTTTGCCGGTGCCGGTTTTGGAGGTCGGGAAACAGTCCCGCCTCCAGCTGGATATAGCGATACTTGTGATCATTAAATGCTTGTTAATGGCCTCTCTAAGCCTATTTTGAGAGGCCCTCGTGATTTTTCGAGGATTTCGGCGTGATCCACGCACTTCCTGAACCACGCCAGGTAAACCTGGCGGGTTGACTCGTGGGTGGCCTCCTCACAACTGCAGGTCTAACAAAACATTGTTTATTGCAGCAAGGATTACTTGCAGGTGCCAGACCTTGGCTTTAAAAGGTCTCTGAGCACTTTTCGAAGGCCTTCCGAAGTCGGAGGTGCTGCAGCTTGAATCAATCAACTGTGGGACCTCCTTGGAAGACTCTCTCCCCACTTGCAATGAGCGCTTCCCCAAAGGAGGCATCTACAAGCAGCATGGGAACCATTCGTTTACTTTCTGCATGGACCTCAGATGAGGATGAGGACCATCCAGGGCAGCAGCAGAACCAGGCAGCTCAGGAGTAACACCAGCAGGAGCCCCAACCTCCTGCTCAGGCAGCTCAGCAGCAACATCAGCAGGAGCTCCAGCCTCCTGCTCAGCCACCTGATGCTGCACAGGGCAGAAGGCACCAGCGCATCGAGGCACCTCACCGCAGGAGATAACCCCGACAGAGGGTTTACAAAGGATGAGCTACCTCAACATGAGTGAGCAGCAGTGCCAAAGGAGGCTGAGACTTTCACGAGAGGTTGTCCGAGAGATCTGCGGACTGCTGCATCAAGACCTGGTGCCCAGAGGAACGGGTGGACACCTCTTACCAGTGGCTGTCAAAGTCACCACCACACTCAACTTCTTTGCCTCAGGCTCCTTCCAGGGATCATCAGCAGACATCAGTGGCATCTCCCAGTCGGCCGCCCACAGTTGCATCACGCAGGTTACCGATGCCCTTTTTGCTAAGGCCCACAATTACATCCAGTTCACAAGGGATCAAGCAAGTATAACCGCCCGTTCGGTTGGCTTTGCAAATATGGCAGGCATGCCAATGGTGCAGGACGTCATAGACTGCACACATGTGGCCCTTAGGGCGCCCCATCACAACCCAGCTATCTTTGTCAACCGAAAGGGCTTCCACTCCCTCAACGTTAAACTGATGTGTAACCACAAGAAGGAGTTCTTGCATGTTTGTGCCAAGTTCTATGGAAGTTGCCATGACTCTTTCATCCTGTGGCACTCTAATGTTCCTCCGCTTTTCAATCCACCAAACCAACTTAACGGATGGCTCCTTGGTGACAAAGGCTACCCCCTGAAGAAGTGACTAATGATGCCGATCAGGACGCCAGCTAACGAGGCTGAAGAGCGCTACAACGCCAGCCACACTTCGACCAGGTCCATCATCGAGCAAACCATTGGGTTGTTGAAGATGCGCTTCCGATGCCTTGACCGATCAGGTGGAGCCCTGCATTATACACCATACAGAGTCTCCAGAATGGTCGTGGTCTGCTGTACACTGCACAACAGTGCACAGCGTTGTGGCTTGCAGCTTCCTGATGAGCAAGCGGTTCAGTTCCAGGCCTCCTCAGATGAGGATGAGGATGAGGAGGAGGAGGAGGCTGAGGTGGAGGAGGAGGCTGAGGAGGAGGAGGAGGATCTGGAGGAGGAACAGGATGAGGTCAGAGCGCCGGTGTATTGACCAGCGGCAGCGGCAACACGCGAGCACATGGCTGCCCGGGATGCAAGGGATGCACTTATCCTGGCCAGATTTGCATAAGTTGCCCAAGTTGGCACAAGGCCTTGGCTCCATCCTAGGACATCATTGACAATGGACATGACCCTCTGGCCTCCTTTCACTCAGGCCACTAACCTGACAACGCAAATGTGGCAGAGCCCACAATGTGGAGTTACCTAAGGCGAAAGAACAGATGCCATAACGCCAACATTTTGGCTTCAAATCATTTTAATGCTTTCCAACAGGGATGGCATTTCATCAATACACATAAACATTCTCCCAATCTGCACATAGATCTGGGGGTTATATCCCTTGCCAGCTGTACCCACACAGGTTTCTTTGGCAGGCCTCTTCCTCCCAGATGAGTGGAAGGGCAACTCCATGCTTGCTGTCACCCCCTCATACAACATTTGCAGCGCCTCATCCGAGAGCCTCGGGGAGGCCCTTGCCTTGGAATTGGACATAGTGGTTTCTCAAAATATGTTGCAGGTGGTGCAGCATAGGCAGAAATCCTGTGGAATGAGCCAAGGGAGCAAGAAGCCATAAAATCAGGCTGGAAAAGTGCTGTCAACAGAGGTGGGTTTCAGTCCCAAAACACTAATTGACCAAGGGCATCCCACACCTCTGAAATCAAGTGGCCAATCATGGAAAAATCTCAATTTTTTGAAAACTATCAGTGGAGGCGGGTTTCAAACCCACCCAAACTGTAAGGGGTTTCGGTTCGTAGGTGCTTGTGCGGGGTTAGGCCTTTGTTGCCTAATACTATTGCTTGCTCTGGTCTCCGGCCAGCCTTATTGCAATAAGCACCTGTGAGTGGTTCGACCCACTCGCCCTTACGGTTCTAACACTGGACTTAGGTGCGAGAGCAGTAATGCAGAGAAAAACTCAGATAGACCCGGTTGAATAGTACGAAATGGAAATCTTTATTGCATAACGTCCAAAATCATGAAGTACATGTCATAGGCACAAATTAATGACAGTACAAGTATACATACATTCATAAAACTTGGTCTAGGGTAATGAGGAACGCACGGCACATCGTAAAAAGGGGAACACATTATATTTATCCTTAATAAAATCACCCTCCCCTATCAATACCTACACTAATCTAGATTTGTAGGATCGAGGAAACATGCTCACCACTCGTGATACTTCGGAGAATTTTAAAGTAAGGCACTCGGCTTGTTTCGCTGCAACACCTCACCGTCATGTGTTGGAAGGGGTCTCTGTACCCCACTTGTTTATCTTCTCTGCTCCGGCTAGCAGGCTGGGCTCCCCGTTGTCATGAAGAACTCGACAGTGCTCAGGTCCGGCTGTAGAACTCAAAGAAAAGTCTTTCTGTATTGACACCGGTTGTCGATAGAATTCGAAAGAGAGTCTTCCACTGGTTCGGCAGCAACCTGATAGAGTTCAAAAATGGTCTTTATATTTACGGGCGCGGTCGGGGTTTACTGACCGCGGCGGCACGTGGATTCTTCTTCTTCTCTTCTCATCTCGTCTCGTCGGGCCTTCGGGTCCAGAACACCGTTTACCGACCCTCGGGATGGTGCACCCGGTCACTGGCCTTCGTTGAGGCGGCTCGCTCCAAATTGAGCTCCACCCAACATAGGAGAATAAAAGTTCAGCCCGCGTCAAGAGTCAGTTCAAACGAATCAGCCCCGGGAGGATCAGAGGAATAAGAGAGTTCAGCAGCCAGCAGCAAGATAAGAGTCAAGAGTCAAGAGACCGATGGACATTTGTTCACTATAGTTATAGTGCTGTGTTCCCTTATCTCCCGCCCAAATCTTAATGTTCATCCTTTGTAAAATCTTGGCGCTCAAAATTCCCAGTATGGGGTGATTCTTTCCTTTAATGGGTTTCGGTAGCACCTTAAACTGGCCAACTACCCGTTAATGTTTTCCCCATTGTCGAACCGGCTAGGAGTCTCCCTGACTGGTTTTGGGGCCTCCTCGAATACTGACTTAATCACCCGAGAATGGCTCTCTCATTGTAGAGCCGTGGGGAATTTGCGTATTGATGTATCTGGATGGGCCTTCGATTGCCCATTACAATGGTCCTTACTTGTGCATGGAAAATGATTCCAGCACTTATATCTTTGCTATTGTGTCGAATGCAGACAGGTTGCATCCTGTCTTTATCAGTGTTTGCTGCGTATTACTTATAAATGTTTATTCGAACGCCATTTTGTCTGCCCACTGAAAATTCCTGGAAGCTTCTGCCACGAGGCGCGGCGGCCATTTTACAGGCTTCTGTGTCCTGTTTAATCATGACAGCATTTTGTTGAAATAAAACTGATGAAACGAATCTGCTTTATCTCGTTATTTCGAATCGCGATAATTGCGAATTTTACAAAACCAAAACCCACCTCCATCTCGCTTCCAGTGGGAATATCGGTCCCACAGTGATGCAGAGCTTGTGAGCAATTGAGCTAGAGTGCCAACACTGCCCCCTAGCTTGCAAAACACCCCCTTCACCAGCCTTTCTGTAAGACTGTCTTTACTTTACAATTGGATTGCAGGAATTCCCCATACTACTCATTGCCATTACTTCACTCTTTACTCAGTGTCTCTCAGCCTCGCTGTGTTGATTGTGGACAGCAATTGAATGAGTTCTGAAAAAGTGGACCTTGACGCTAGCAGAGAATGGTTTCGATCCATTGACCTCTGGGTTATGGGCCCAGCACGCTTCCGCTGCACCACTCTGCTCATCTGCATCAAGCTAATATTCCACTGGCTCTGCCTTGCAAACCATCCCCAGATGCCACATTTCTCTCTCACTTAAGGTCATCTTTACCTCCCAAATTGGCTGCAGCCATTCACATATGACTAGGAGCCATCATTTCATCCTACCAAAAGTCACTCTCAGCCTTCCTCTATTGCTTCTGAACAGTAATTTACTCACTCAACTTCAAATATACTGCTCACATTTGCTTCAAATGCACTCCTGGTCATCTTTTGTGACACGCAGTTTCACCCTCAACCTCACAATGCCCTGCAAAGAAAACACAAATTTCTTCTCTTTGCAAGCAGATCATTTCTTTTGCTTTAGACACAACTTTTCAGAATTACACAAACAAATACTTTGCAAAAGCTCACCTGACAACTGACAGAGAATACATTCAGTTTGTTCACTGCTGTGCGATGGGTTACTACTTCTGCACCACTCTGCTTGCCAGCATTGTCTTGTTTAAGCCCTACACCTGCTGTGTGCAGTGCTCATTCCTCCACCTTTCTCTTGGAAGCCATCCCATCAAGTAATCGTTACTTTGTAAATTGATGCAGCCTTTACACATACTATCAGTTGATAGAATCATAGAATGGTTCCAGCACGGAAGAAGGCCATTCGGCCCGTCAAGCCCGTGCTGGCTTTCTGGAAGAGCACTTCAGCTAGTCCCACACCCCCACCCTTTCCCCGTAGCCCTGCAAATTTTTCCTTCAGGTACTTATCCAACTCCCTTTTGAAAGCCGTGATTGAGTTTGCCTCCACCACCCTTTCAGGCATTGCGTTCCAGATCCTAACCAGTCGCTGAGTAAAAAAGATTCTCCTCATGTCGCCTTTGGTTCTTCTGCCAATCACCTTAAATCTGTGTCCTCTGGTTCTTGACCCTCCTGCCAATGGGAACAGTTTCTCTCTATCTACTCTGTCCAGACCCCTCATGATTTTGAACAGCTCTATGACATCGCCGCTCAATCTTCTCGGCTCTAAGGAGAACAACCCCAGCTTCTCCTGTCTATCCACGTAATTGAAGTCCCTCATCCCTGGAATCATTCTCGTAAATCTTTTCTGCAACTTCTCCAAGGCCTTCACATCCTTCCTAAAGTGCGGTGTCCAGAATTAGACACAATACTCCAGTTGAGGCCGAACCAGTGTTTTATACAGGTTCATCATAATTTCCACGCTTTTGTATTCTATACTCCTATTCATGAAGCCCAGGATCCTGTAAGCTTTTTTAACTGCTTTCTCAACCTGCCCTGCCACCTTCAACGATTTGTGCACGTATACCCCCAGGTCTCTCTGTTCAGGCACCCCCTTTAGGATTGTACCCTTTAGTTTATGTTTCCTCTCTTCATTCTTTCTAACAAAATGTATCAATTCACACTTTTCTGCATTAAATTTCTTCTGCCACGTGTCTGCCCATTCCACCAGCCTGTCTATGTCCTCTTGAAGTCTATTACTGTCCTCTTCATTGTTCACTATACTTCCAAGTTTTGTGCCATCCGCAGATTTTGAAATTGTGCCACTGTATACCCACATCCAAGTCATTAATATATATCAAGAAAAGCAGTAGTCGTAGAAGCAACCCCTGGAGAACACCACTGTATACCTTACTCCACTCCGAAAAACAACCGTTCAAAACTACTACGATAGCAAAATACTGCGGATGCTGGAAATCCGAAATAACAACAGAAAACGCTGGAAAAACTCAGCAGGCCAGGCAGCATCCGTGGAGAGAGAAACAGAGTTAACGTTTCATGTCTGTTTCCTGTCACTTAGCTAATTTCGTTTCCATGCTGCCACTGTCCCTTTTATTTCATGGGCTTCAACTTTGCTGGCAAGCCTATTATATGGCACTTTGTCAAACACCTTTTGGAAATCCATGTACACTACGTCAACCGCATTGCCCTCATCAACCCTCTCTGTTACCTCATCAAAAACTCGATCAAGTTGGTTAAACACAATTTGCCTTTAACAAATCAGTGTTGGCTTTCCTTAATTAATCCACACTTGTCCAAGTGACTGTTAATTTTGTCCCTGATTATTGTTGCTAAAAGTTTCTCCACTACTGAGTTTAAATTGACTGTCCTGTATTTGCTGGGTTTATTGGCCTAGAAATTCGCGTGGCCGGCTTGCCGCGGGGGTAAGGATCGTGCGCGCTCTTACCCACCGCGCCTGCCGTTGTGTTTTGGGCCCACAGGAACTTCGGGTCCTGGGCCTCTCCCTAGTGCCGGCGCGCAGTGCTTGCGTGTTCCAGGGGCGCAGTTAGTGCGATGCGACCCCTGGGACCTGTCAAATCTGTGAATTGAAATCGGCCCCAAAAGAACAGCTAAACCTCAAATAAATTTGAAAAAAACCCCATCACATTTATAAAATAACTATGGTTAAATAAATTAACCACTTTAAACAAAAATTTAAATTTTTGAAAAAATGAAAATACTTTTTAAAAGTTATAAAAATAAACTTACCTTTCTTTAAAGTATCTAAAAAAGATAAACCTGTTGAAAAAAAATTAAAATTATACTTCATTAACTGCTTACCTTGTTCAAAAGGGGTCTTACGCCTCCTTTTTACTAGCGTAGAATCTTCCATACTTACCCTCGCGTTGAAACCTGAAAAAAAATCTAAGTGTGCTGCGTGCGCGCAGCCTCTAGCGCGCACGCGGTTCACCTAGGAACCGCCCCCTTCACCATACCGGAAGTGCCGGTTTCCTGCACATGCGCAGTGCATGCAGGAAACCGGCACTTCGGGAATGAATACGGGTGAGTACGCACTGAGGACTCACCCGAGAACGGCCGAATTTTTGGGCCATTATCTTTACACCCCTTTTAGAACAAGGGTGTAACATTTCCAATTCTCCAGTCTTCTGGCACCACCCCTGTTTCTAAGGAGGATTGGAAGATTATGGCCAGTACTTCCACAATTTCTTCCTTCACTTCCCTCAGCGTCCTAGGATGCATCCCCTCTGGTCCTGGTGATTAATCTACTTTAGGTACAGCCAACCTTTCTAGTATCTCCTCTTTATCAATTTTTATCCCATCCAGTATCTCCTCCTTCACAATGTTCACTTCCTTGGTGAAGACAGATGCAAAGCTCTCATTTATCACCTCAGCCATACCCTCTGCCTCCATGCGTAGGTCTACTTTTTGGCCCCACCCCTCCTCTGCTCTTACTACCCATTTACTAATTATATGCCTATAGAAGACTTTTGGATTACCCTTTATGTTAGCTGCCATTCTATTCTCATAACCTCTCTTTGCCCCTCTTATTGTCTTTTTCACTTCTCCTCTGAACTTTCTATATTTAGCCTGATTCTCAAATGTTTTCTCGACCTAACATCTCACTTACGTGCTCATTTTCTGCTTCATCATATTATCGTGCTACAAGTCCATTTCCAGCCTCCACTTTAAGTGGTTGAGAGCAATTTTGTCAGCAGACTGCAAATACACTGGCAAAATCTGTTAGAAACACAGTGATGCAGAGCTTGTGAGCAATTGAGCTAGAGTGCCAACACTGCCTCCTAGTGTACAAAACACCCCCTTTACCAGACTTTCTGTAAGACTGACTTTACTTTGCAATTGGACTGCAGGAATTCCCCATAGTACTCATTGCCATTACTTCACTCTTTACTCAGTGTCTCTCAGCCTCGCTGTGTTGATTGTGGACAGCAATTGAATGAGTTCTGAAAAAGTGGACCTTGACACTAGCAGAGAATGGTTTCGATCCATTGACCTCTGGGTTATGGGCCCAGCACGCTTCCGCTGCGCCACTCTGCTCATCTGCATCAAGCTAATATTCCACTGGATCTGCCTTGCAAACCATCCCCAGATGCCACATTTCTCTCTCACTTAAGGTCATCTTTACCTCCCAAATTGACTGCAGCCATTCACATATGACTAGGAGCCATCATTTCATCCTACCAAAAGTCACTCTCAGCCTTCCTCTATTGCTTCTGAACAGCAATTTACTCACTCAACTTCAAATATACTGCTCACATTTGCTTCAAATGCACTCCTGATCATCTTTTGTGACACGCAGTTTCACCCTCAACCTCACAATGCCCTGCAAAGAAAACACAAATTTCTTCTCTTTGCAAGCAGATCATTTCTTTTGCTTTAGACACAACTTTTCAGAATTACACAAACAAATACTTTGCAAAAGCTCACCTGACAACTGACAGAGAATACATTCAGTTTGTTCACTGCTGTGCGATGGGTTACTACTTCTGCACCACTCTGCTTGCCAGCATTGTCTTGTTTAAGCCCTACACCTGCTGTGTGCAGTGCTCATTCCTCCACCTTTCTCTTTGAAGCCATCCCATCAAGTAATCGTTACTTTGTAAATTGATGCAGCCTTTACACATACTATCAGTTGATAGAATCATAGAATGGTTCCAGCACGGAAGAAGGCCATTCGGCCCGTCAAGCCCGTGCTGGCTTTCTGGAAGAGCACTTCAGCTAGTCCCACACCCCCCACCCTTTCCCCGTAGCCCTGCAAATTTTTCCTTCAGGTACTTATCCAACTCCCTTTTGAAAGCCGTGATTGAGTTTGCCTCCACCACCCTTTCAGGCATTGCGTTCCAGATCCTAACCAGTCGCTGAGTAAAAAAGATTCTCCTCATGTCGCCTTTGGTTCTTCTGCCAATCACCTTAAATCTGTGTCCTCTGGTTCTTGACCCTCCTGCCAATGGGAACAGTTTCTCTCTATCTACTCTGTCCAGACCCCTCATGATTTTGAACAGCTCTATGACATCGCCGCTCAATCTTCTCGGCTCTAAGGAGAACAACCCCAGCTTCTCCTGTCTATCCACGTAATTGAAGTCCCTCATCCCTGGAATCATTCTCGTAAATCTTTTCTGCAGCCTCTCTAAGGCCTTCACATCCTTCCTAAAGTGCGGTGTCCAGAGTTGGACACAATACTCCAGTTGAGGCCGAACCAGTGTTTTATGCAGGTTCATCATAATTTCCATGCTTTTGTATTCTATACCCCTATTCGTGAAGCCCAGAATCCTCTAAGCTTTTTTAACTGCTTTCTCAACCTGCCCTGCCACCTTCAACGATTTGTGCACAAATACCCCCAGGTCTCTCTGTTCAGGCACCCCCTTTAGGATTGTACCCTTTAGTTTATGTTTCCTCTCTTCATTCTTTCTAACAAAATGTATCAATTCACACTTTTCTGCATTAAATTTCTTTTGCACGTGTCTGCCCATTCCACCAGCCTGTCTATGTCCTCTTGAAGTCTATTACTGTCCTCTTCATTGTTCACTATACTTCCAAGTTTTGTGCCATCCGCAGATTTTGAAATTGTGCCACTGTATACCCACATCCAAGTCATTAATATATATCAAGAAAAGCAGTAGTCGTAGAAGCAACCCCTGGAGAACACCACTGTATACCTTACTCCACTCCGAAAAACAACCGTTCAAAACTACTACGATAGCAAAATACTGCGGATGCTGGAAATCCGAAATAACAACAGAAAACGCTGGAAAAACTCAGCAGGCCAGGCAGCATCCGTGGAGAGAGAAACAGAGTTAACGTTTCATGTCTGTTTCCTGTCACTTAGCTAATTTCGTTTCCATGCTGCCACTGTCCCTTTTATTTCATGGGCTTCAACTTTGCTGGCAAGCCTATTATATGGCACTTTGTCAAACACCTTTTGGAAATCCATGTACACTACGTCAACCGCATTGCCCTCATCAACCCTCTCTGTTACCTCATCAAAAACTCGATCAAGTTGGTTAAACACAATTTGCCTTTAACAAATCAGTGTTGGCTTTCCTTAATTAATCCACACTTGTCCAAGTGACTGTTAATTTTGTCCCTGATTATTGTTGCTAAAAGTTTCTCCACTACTGAGTTTAAATTGACTGTCCTGTATTTGCTGGGTTTATTGGCCTAGAAATTCGCGTGGCCGGCTTGCCGCGGGGGTAAGGATCGTGCGCGCTCTTACCCACCGCGCCTGCCGTTGTGTTTTGGGCCCACAGGAACTTCGGGTCCTGGGCCTCTCCCTAGTGCCGGCGCGCAGTGCTTGCGTGTTCCAGGGGCGCAGTTAGTGCGATGCGACCCCTGGGACCTGTCAAATCTGTGAATTGAAATCGGCCCCAAAAGAACAGCTAAACCTCAAATAAATTTGAAAAAAACCCCATCACATTTATAAAATAACTATGGTTAAATAAATTAACCACTTTAAACAAAAATTTAAATTTTTGAAAAAATGAAAATACTTTTTAAAAGTTATAAAAATAAACTTACCTTTCTTTAAAGTATCTAAAAAAGATAAACCTGTTGAAAAAAAATTAAAATGATACTTCATTAACTGCTTACCTTGTTCAAAAGGGGTCTTACGCCTCCTTTTTACTAGCGTAGAATCTTCCATACTTACCCTCGCGTTGAAACCTGAAAAAAAATCTAAGTGTGCTGCGTGCGCGCAGCCTCTAGCGCGCACGCGGTTCACCTAGGAACCGCCCCCTTCACCATACCGGAAGTGCCGGTTTCCTGCACATGCGCAGTGCATGCAGGAAACCGGCACTTCGGGAATGAATACGGGTGAGTACGCACTGAGGACTCACCCGAGAACGGCCGAATTTTTGGGCCATTATCTTTACACCCCTTTTAGAACAAGGGTGTAACATTTCCAATTCTCCAGTCTTCTGGCACCACCCCTGTTTCTAAGGAGGATTGGAAGATTATGGCCAGTACTTCCACAATTTCTTCCTTCACTTCCCTCAGCGTCCTAGGATGCATCCCCTCTGGTCCTGGTGATTAATCTACTTTAGGTACAGCCAACCTTTCTAGTATCTCCTCTTTATCAATTTTTATCCCATCCAGTATCTCCTCCTTCACAATGTTCACTTCCTTGGTGAAGACAGATGCAAAGCTCTCATTTATCACCTCAGCCATACCCTCTGCCTCCATGCATAGGTCTACTTTTTGGCCCCACCCCTCCTCTGCTCTTACTACCCATTTACTAATTATATGCCTATAGAAGACTTTTGGATTACCCTTTATGTTAGCTGCCATTCTATTCTCATAACCTCTCTTTGCCCCTCTTATTGTCTTTTTCACTTCTCCTCTGAACTTTCTATATTTAGCCTGATTCTCAAATGTTTTCTCGACCTAACATCTCACTTACGTGCTCATTTTCTGCTTCATCATATTATCGTGCTACAAGTCCATTTCCAGCCTCCACTTTAAGTGGTTGAGAGCAATTTTGTCAGCAGACTGCAAATACACTGGCAAAATCTGTTAGAAACACAGTGATGCAGAGCTTGTGAGCAATTGAGCTAGAGTGCCAACACTGCCTCCTAGTGTACAAAACACCCCCTTTACCAGACTTTCTGTAAGACTGACTTTACTTTGCAATTGGACTGCAGGAATTCCCCATAGTACTCATTGCCATTACTTCACTCTTTACTCAGTGTCTCTCAGCCTCGCTGTGTTGATTGTGGACAGCAATTGAATGAGTTCTGAAAAAGTGGACCTTGACACTAGCAGAGAATGGTTTCGATCCATTGACCTCTGGGTTATGGGCCCAGCACGCTTCCGCTGCGCCACTCTGCTCATCTGCATCAAGCTAATATTCCACTGGATCTGCCTTGCAAACCATCCCCAGATGCCACATTTCTCTCTCACTTAAGGTCATCTTTACCTCCCAAATTGACTGCAGCCATTCACATATGACTAGGAGCCATCATTTCATCCTACCAAAAGTCACTCTCAGCCTTCCTCTATTGCTTCTGAACAGCAATTTACTCACTCAACTTCAAATATACTGCTCACATTTGCTTCAAATGCACTCCTGATCATCTTTTGTGACACGCAGTTTCACCCTCAACCTCACAATGCCCTGCAAAGAAAACACAAATTTCTTCTCTTTGCAAGCAGATCATTTCTTTTGCTTTAGACACAACTTTTCAGAATTACACAAACAAATACTTTGCAAAAGCTCACCTGACAACTGACAGAGAATACATTCAGTTTGTTCACTGCTGTGCGATGGGTTACTACTTCTGCACCACTCTGCTTGCCAGCATTGTCTTGTTTAAGCCCTACACCTGCTGTGTGCAGTGCTCATTCCTCCACCTTTCTCTTTGAAGCCATCCCATCAAGTAATCGTTACTTTGTAAATTGATGCAGCCTTTACACATACTATCAGTTGATAGAATCATAGAATGGTTCCAGCACGGAAGAAGGCCATTCGGCCCGTCAAGCCCGTGCTGGCTTTCTGGAAGAGCACTTCAGCTAGTCCCACACCCCCACCCTTTCCCCGTAGCCCTGCAAATTTTTCCTTCAGGTACTTATCCAACTCCCTTTTGAAAGCCATGATTGAGTTTGCCTCCACCACCCTTTCAGGCATTGCGTTCCAGATCCTAACCAGTCGCTGAGTAAAAAAGATTCTCCTCATGTCGCCTTTGGTTCTTCTGCCAATCACCTTAAATCTGTGTCCTCTGGTTCTTGACCCTCCTGCCAATGGGAACAGTTTCTCTCTATCTACTCTGTCCAGACCCCTCATGATTTTGAACAGCTCTATGACATCGCCGCTCAATCTTCTCGGCTCTAAGGAGAACAACCCCAGCTTCTCCTGTCTATCCACGTAATTGAAGTCCCTCATCCCTGGAATCATTCTCGTAAATCTTTTCTGCAGCCTCTCTAAGGCCTTCACATCCTTCCTAAAGTGCGGTGTCCAGAGTTGGACACAATACTCCAGTTGAGGCCGAACCAGTGTTTTATGCAGGTTCATCATAATTTCCATGCTTTTGTATTCTATACCCCTATTCGTGAAGCCCAGAATCCTCTAAGCTTTTTTAACTGCTTTCTCAACCTGCCCTGCCACCTTCAACGATTTGTGCACAAATACCCCCAGGTCTCTCTGTTCAGGCACCCCCTTTAGGATTGTACCCTTTAGTTTATGTTTCCTCTCTTCATTCTTTCTAACAAAATGTATCAATTCACACTTTTCTGCATTAAATTTCTTTTGCACGTGTCTGCCCATTCCACCAGCCTGTCTATGTCCTCTTGAAGTCTATTACTGTCCTCTTCATTGTTCACTATACTTCCAAGTTTTGTGCCATCCGCAGATTTTGAAATTGTGCCACTGTATACCCACATCCAAGTCATTAATATATATCAAGAAAAGCAGTAGTCGTAGAAGCAACCCCTGGAGAACACCACTGTATACCTTACTCCACTCCGAAAAACAACCGTTCAAAACTACTACGATAGCAAAATACTGCGGATGCTGGAAATCCGAAATAACAACAGAAAACGCTGGAAAAACTCAGCAGGCCAGGCAGCATCCGTGGAGAGAGAAACAGAGTTAACGTTTCATGTCTGTTTCCTGTCACTTAGCTAATTTCGTTTCCATGCTGCCACTGTCCCTTTTATTTCATGGGCTTCAACTTTGCTGGCAAGCCTATTATATGGCACTTTGTCAAACACCTTTTGGAAATCCATGTACACTACGTCAACCGCATTGCCCTCATCAACCCTCTCTGTTACCTCATCAAAAACTCGATCAAGTTGGTTAAACACAATTTGCCTTTAACAAATCAGTGTTGGCTTTCCTTAATTAATCCACACTTGTCCAAGTGACTGTTAATTTTGTCCCTGATTATTGTTGCTAAAAGTTTCTCCACTACTGAGTTTAAATTGACTGTCCTGTATTTGCTGGGTTTATTGGCCTAGAAATTCGCGTGGCCGGCTTGCCGCGGGGGTAAGGATCGTGCGCGCTCTTACCCACCGCGCCTGCCGTTGTGTTTTGGGCCCACAGGAACTTCGGGTCCTGGGCCTCTCCCTAGTGCCGGCGCGCAGTGCTTGCGTGTTCCAGGGGCGCAGTTAGTGCGATGCGACCCCTGGGACCTGTCAAATCTGTGAATTGAAATCGGCCCCAAAAGAACAGCTAAACCTCAAATAAATTTGAAAAAAACCCCATCACATTTATAAAATAACTATGGTTAAATAAATTAACCACTTTAAACAAAAATTTAAATTTTTGAAAAAATGAAAATACTTTTTAAAAGTTATAAAAATAAACTTACCTTTCTTTAAAGTATCTAAAAAAGATAAACCTGTTGAAAAAAAATTAAAATTATACTTCATTAACTGCTTACCTTGTTCAAAAGGGGTCTTACGCCTCCTTTTTACTAGCGTAGAATCTTCCATACTTACCCTCGCGTTGAAACCTGAAAAAAAATCTAAGTGTGCTGCGTGCGCGCAGCCTCTAGCGCGCACGCGGTTCACCTAGGAACCGCCCCCTTCACCATACCGGAAGTGCCGGTTTCCTGCACATGCGCAGTGCATGCAGGAAACCGGCACTTCGGGAATGAATACGGGTGAGTACGCACTGAGGACTCACCCGAGAACGGCCGAATTTTTGGGCCATTATCTTTACACCCCTTTTAGAACAAGGGTGTAACATTTCCAATTCTCCAGTCTTCTGGCACCACCCCTGTTTCTAAGGAGGATTGGAAGATTATGGCCAGTACTTCCACAATTTCTTCCTTCACTTCCCTCAGCGTCCTAGGATGCATCCCCTCTGGTCCTGGTGATTAATCTACTTTAGGTACAGCCAACCTTTCTAGTATCTCCTCTTTATCAATTTTTATCCCATCCAGTATCTCCTCCTTCACAATGTTCACTTCCTTGGTGAAGACAGATGCAAAGCTCTCATTTATCACCTCAGCCATACCCTCTTGGGAAAACTTTAAAAGGCAGCAAAAAATAACAAAAAGATTGATTAAGAAAGGGAAGATAGATTATGAAAGTAAATTAGCAAAAAATATAAAAACAGATAGTAAGAGTTTTTATAGTTATATAAAAAGAAAAAGGGTGGCTAAAGTAAATGTTGGTCCCTTAGAGGATGAGACCGGGAAATTAATGGTGGGAAATATGGAGATGGCAAAAACACTGAATGAATATTTTGTATCAGTCTTTACAGTAGAGGACACTAAGAATATCCCAACACTGGACAAACAGGGGGCTATAGGGGGAGAGGAGCTAAACACGATCAAAATCACTAAGGAAGTGGTACTCGGTAAAATAATGGGACTCAAGGCGGATAAATCACCTGGACCTGATGGCTTACATCCTAGAGTCTTGAAGGAAGTGGCGGTAGGGATTGTAGATGCATTGGTAATAATTTTTCAAAACTCCCTGGATTCCGCTAAGGTCCCGGCAGACTGGAAAACTGCTAATGTAACACCCTTATTTAAAAAGGGCAGTAGACAGAAGGCTGGTAACTATAGACCGGTTAGCCTAACATCTGTGGTAGGTAAAATTTTGGAGTCCATTATTAAGGAAACAGTAACAGGACATTTGGATAATCATAATTTAATAGGACAAAGTCAGCATGGTTTTACGAAGGGGAAGTCATGTTTGACAAATTTGCTGGAGTTCTTTGAGGAAGTAACATATAGAGTGGATAAAGGGGAACCAGTGGACGTAGTGTATTTAGACTTCCAAAAGGCATTTGACAAGGTGCCACACAAAAGATTATTGCTTAAGGTAAAAAATCACGGGATTGGGGGTAATATTCTGGCATGGATAGAGGATTGGCTATCTAACAGAAAGCAAAGAGTTGGGATAAATGGTTCATTCTCAGACTGGCAATCAGTAACTAGTGGTGTTCCACAGGGGTCAGTGCTGGGTCCCCAACTCTTCACAATCTATATTAACGATTTGGAGGAAGGGACCAAGTGTAACATATCAAAATTTGCAGATGATACAAAGATGGGAGGGAAAGTAGTGAGTGAGGAGGACATAAAAAACCTGCAAGGGGACATAGACAGGCTAAGTAAGTGGGCAGAGATTTGGCAGATGGAATACAACACTGGAAAGTGTGAGGTGATGCACTTTGGCAGGAAAAATCCTAGAGCAATTTATTATCTTAATGGCAAGAAACTGGAGAGTACTGAAGTGCAAAGGGATCTGGGGGTCCTGGTGCACGAAACTCAAAAGGTTAGTATGCAGGTGCAGCAAGTGATTAAGAAGGCAAATGGAATGTTGGCTTTCATTGCTAGGGGGATAGAATATAAAAATAGGGAGGTATTGCTTCAGTTGTACAAGGTATTGGTGAGACCGCACCTGGAATACTGCATACAGTTTTGGTGTCCTTACTTAAGGAAAGACATCCTTGCTCTCGAGGCAGTGCAAAAAAGGTTCACTCGGTTAATCCCGGGGATGAGGGGGTGGTCATATGAGGAGAGGTTGGGTAGATTGGGACTCTACTCATTGGAGTTCAGAAGAATGAGAGGCGATCTTATTGAAACATATAAGATTGTGAAGGGGTTGGATCGGGTGGATGCGGGGAGGATGTTCCCGATGACGGGTGAGATGAGAACTAGGGGACATAGTCTTAGAATAAGGGGCTGCTCTTTCAAAACTGAGATGAGGAGGAACTACTTCACTCAGAGGGTGGTAGGTCCATGGAATATGCTGCCACAAAAAGCTGTAGAAGCTACAACATTAATTAAATTTAAAACAGAAATAGACAGTTTCCTAGAAGTAAAGGGCATTAAGGGTTACGGGGAGCGGGCAGGAATTTGGACATGAGTCTAGGTTCGGATCGGTCATGGCCCTGTGGGTAGTGGAGCGGGCCCAGGGACTGTGTAGCCTGATTCTGCTCCTATTTCGTGTGTGCAATTCTGTTAGATGCAGGAGATGGTTCTGTGATAGATAGTAGATTGGCGGTTAGGATCAGATCAGCCATGATCTTATTGAATGGCGGAGCAGGCTCGAGGGGCCGTTTGGCCTACTCCTGCTCCTATTTCTTATGTTCTTATGTTCTTATGTTCTCTGCCTCCATGCATAGGTCTACTTTTTGGCCCCACCCCTCCTCTGCTCTTACTACCCATTTACTAATTATATGCCTATAGAAGACTTTTGGATTACCCTTTATGTTAGCTGCCATTCTATTCTCATAACCTCTCTTTGCCCCTCTTATTGTCTTTTTCACTTCTCCTCTGAACTTTCTATATTTAGCCTGATTCTCAAATGTTTTCTCGACCTAACATCTCACTTACGTGCTCATTTTCTGCTTCATCATATTATCGTGCTACAAGTCCATTTCCAGCCTCCACTTTAAGTGGTTGAGAGCAATTTTGTCAGCAGACTGCAAATACACTGGCAAAATCTGTTAGAAACACAGTGATGCAGAGCTTGTGAGCAATTGAGCTAGAGTGCCAACACTGCCTCCTAGTGTACAAAACACCCCCTTTACCAGACTTTCTGTAAGACTGACTTTACTTTGCAATTGGACTGCAGGAATTCCCCATAGTACTCATTGCCATTACTTCACTCTTTACTCAGTGTCTCTCAGCCTCGCTGTGTTGATTGTGGACAGCAATTGAATGAGTTCTGAAAAAGTGGACCTTGACACTAGCAGAGAATGGTTTCGATCCATTGACCTCTGGGTTATGGGCCCAGCACGCTTCCGCTGCGCCACTCTGCTCATCTGCATCAAGCTAATATTCCACTGGATCTGCCTTGCAAACCATCCCCAGATGCCACATTTCTCTCTCACTTAAGGTCATCTTTACCTCCCAAATTGACTGCAGCCATTCACATATGACTAGGAGCCATCATTTCATCCTACCAAAAGTCACTCTCAGCCTTCCTCTATTGCTTCTGAACAGCAATTTACTCACTCAACTTCAAATATACTGCTCACATTTGCTTCAAATGCACTCCTGATCATCTTTTGTGACACGCAGTTTCACCCTCAACCTCACAATGCCCTGCAAAGAAAACACAAATTTCTTCTCTTTGCAAGCAGATCATTTCTTTTGCTTTAGACACAACTTTTCAGAATTACACAAACAAATACTTTGCAAAAGCTCACCTGACAACTGACAGAGAATACATTCAGTTTGTTCACTGCTGTGCGATGGGTTACTACTTCTGCACCACTCTGCTTGCCAGCATTGTCTTGTTTAAGCCCTACACCTGCTGTGTGCAGTGCTCATTCCTCCACCTTTCTCTTTGAAGCCATCCCATCAAGTAATCGTTACTTTGTAAATTGATGCAGCCTTTACACATACTATCAGTTGATAGAATCATAGAATGGTTCCAGCACGGAAGAAGGCCATTCGGCCCGTCAAGCCCGTGCTGGCTTTCTGGAAGAGCACTTCAGCTAGTCCCACACCCCCACCCTTTCCCCGTAGCCCTGCAAATTTTTCCTTCAGGTACTTATCCAACTCCCTTTTGAAAGCCGTGATTGAGTTTGCCTCCACCACCCTTTCAGGCATTGCGTTCCAGATCCTAACCAGTCGCTGAGTAAAAAAGATTCTCCTCATGTCGCCTTTGGTTCTTCTGCCAATCACCTTAAATCTGTGTCCTCTGGTTCTTGACCCTCCTGCCAATGGGAACAGTTTCTCTCTATCTACTCTGTCCAGACCCCTCATGATTTTGAACAGCTCTATGACATCGCCGCTCAATCTTCTCGGCTCTAAGGAGAACAACCCCAGCTTCTCCTGTCTATCCACGTAATTGAAGTCCCTCATCCCTGGAATCATTCTCGTAAATCTTTTCTGCAGCCTCTCTAAGGCCTTCACATCCTTCCTAAAGTGCGGTGTCCAGAGTTGGACACAATACTCCAGTTGAGGCCGAACCAGTGTTTTATGCAGGTTCATCATAATTTCCATGCTTTTGTATTCTATACCCCTATTCGTGAAGCCCAGAATCCTCTAAGCTTTTTTAACTGCTTTCTCAACCTGCCCTGCCACCTTCAACGATTTGTGCACAAATACCCCCAGGTCTCTCTGTTCAGGCACCCCCTTTAGGATTGTACCCTTTAGTTTATGTTTCCTCTCTTCATTCTTTCTAACAAAATGTATCAATTCACACTTTTCTGCATTAAATTTCTTTTGCACGTGTCTGCCCATTCCACCAGCCTGTCTATGTCCTCTTGAAGTCTATTACTGTCCTCTTCATTGTTCACTATACTTCCAAGTTTTGTGCCATCCGCAGATTTTGAAATTGTGCCACTGTATACCCACATCCAAGTCATTAATATATATCAAGAAAAGCAGTAGTCGTAGAAGCAACCCCTGGAGAACACCACTGTATACCTTACTCCACTCCGAAAAACAACCGTTCAAAACTACTACGATAGCAAAATACTGCGGATGCTGGAAATCCGAAATAACAACAGAAAACGCTGGAAAAACTCAGCAGGCCAGGCAGCATCCGTGGAGAGAGAAACAGAGTTAACGTTTCATGTCTGTTTCCTGTCACTTAGCTAATTTCGTTTCCATGCTGCCACTGTCCCTTTTATTTCATGGGCTTCAACTTTGCTGGCAAGCCTATTATATGGCACTTTGTCAAACACCTTTTGGAAATCCATGTACACTACGTCAACCGCATTGCCCTCATCAACCCTCTCTGTTACCTCATCAAAAACTCGATCAAGTTGGTTAAACACAATTTGCCTTTAACAAATCAGTGTTGGCTTTCCTTAATTAATCCACACTTGTCCAAGTGACTGTTAATTTTGTCCCTGATTATTGTTGCTAAAAGTTTCTCCACTACTGAGTTTAAATTGACTGTCCTGTATTTGCTGGGTTTATTGGCCTAGAAATTCGCGTGGCCGGCTTGCCGCGGGGGTAAGGATCGTGCGCGCTCTTACCCACCGCGCCTGCCGTTGTGTTTTGGGCCCACAGGAACTTCGGGTCCTGGGCCTCTCCCTAGTGCCGGCGCGCAGTGCTTGCGTGTTCCAGGGGCGCAGTTAGTGCGATGCGACCCCTGGGACCTGTCAAATCTGTGAATTGAAATCGGCCCCAAAAGAACAGCTAAACCTCAAATAAATTTGAAAAAAACCCCATCACATTTATAAAATAACTATGGTTAAATAAATTAACCACTTTAAACAAAAATTTAAATTTTTGAAAAAATGAAAATACTTTTTAAAAGTTATAAAAATAAACTTACCTTTCTTTAAAGTATCTAAAAAAGATAAACCTGTTGAAAAAAAATTAAAATTATACTTCATTAACTGCTTACCTTGTTCAAAAGGGGTCTTACGCCTCCTTTTTACTAGCGTAGAATCTTCCATACTTACCCTCGCGTTGAAACCTGAAAAAAAATCTAAGTGTGCTGCGTGCGCGCAGCCTCTAGCGCGCACGCGGTTCACCTAGGAACCGCCCCCTTCACCATACCGGAAGTGCCGGTTTCCTGCACATGCGCAGTGCATGCAGGAAACCGGCACTTCGGGAATGAATACGGGTGAGTACGCACTGAGGACTCACCCGAGAACGGCCGAATTTTTGGGCCATTATCTTTACACCCCTTTTAGAACAAGGGTGTAACATTTCCAATTCTCCAGTCTTCTGGCACCACCCCTGTTTCTAAGGAGGATTGGAAGATTATGGCCAGTACTTCCACAATTTCTTCCTTCACTTCCCTCAGCGTCCTAGGATGCATCCCCTCTGGTCCTGGTGATTAATCTACTTTAGGTACAGCCAACCTTTCTAGTATCTCCTCTTTATCAATTTTTATCCCATCCAGTATCTCCTCCTTCACAATGTTCACTTCCTTGGTGAAGACAGATGCAAAGCTCTCATTTATCACCTCAGCCATACCCTCTGCCTCGGTTTACTTTTTGGCCCCACCCCTCCTCTGCTCTTACTACCCATTTACTAATTATATGCCTATAGAAGACTTTTGGATTACCCTTTATGTTAGCTGCCATTCTATTCTCATAACCTCTCTTTGCCCCTCTTATTGTCTTTTTCACTTCTCCTCTGAACTTTCTATATTTAGCCTGATTCTCAGATGTTTTCTCGACCTAACATCTCACTTACGCGCTCATTTTCTGCTTCATCATATTATCGTGCTACAAGTCCATTTCCAGCCTCCACTTTAAGTGGTTGAGAGCAATTTTGTCAGCAG
This sequence comes from Squalus acanthias, assembly GCA_030390025.1. NCBI lineage: Eukaryota > Metazoa > Chordata > Chondrichthyes > Squaliformes > Squalidae > Squalus > Squalus acanthias. The sequence continues at coordinate 112,057,721 of CM059428.1, forward strand.
ACTGAAAATACACTGGCAAAATCTGTTAGAAACACAGTGATGCAGAGCTTTTGAGCAATTGAACTAGAGTGCCAACACTGCCTCCTAGTGTACAAAACACCCCCTTTACCAGACTTTCTGTAAGACTGACTTTACTTTGCAATTGGACTGCAGGAATTCCCCATAGTACTCATTGCCGTTACTTCACTCTTTACTCAGTGTCTCTCAGCCTCGCTGTGTTGATTGTGGACAGCAATTGAGTGAGTTCTGAAAAAGTGGACCTTGACACTAGCAGAGAATGGTTTCGATCCATTGACCTCTGGGTTATGGGCCCAGCACGCTTCCGCTGCGCCACTCTGCTCATCTGCATCAAGCTAATATTCCACTGGATCTGCCTTGCAAACCATCCCCAGATGCCACATTTCTCTCTCACTTAAGGTCATCTTTACCTCCCAAATTGACTGCAGCCATTCACATATGACTAGGAGCCATCATTTCATCCTACCAAAAGTCACTCTCAGCCTTCCTCTATTGCTTCTGAACAGCAATTTACTCACTCAACTTCAAATATACTGCTCACATTTGCTTCAAATGCACTCCTGATCATCTTTTGTGACACGCAGTTTCACCCTCAACCTCACAATGCCCTGCAAAGAAAACACAAATTTCTTCTCTTTGCAAGCAGATCATTTCTTTTGCTTTAGACACAACTTTTCAGAATTACACAAACAAATACTTTGCAAAAGCTCACCTGACAACTGACAGAGAATACATTCAGTTTGTTCACTGCTGTGCGATGGGTTACTACTTCTGCACCACTCTGCTTGCCAGCATTGTCTTGTTTAAGCCCTACACCTGCTGTGTGCAGTGCTCATTCCTCCACCTTTCTCTTTGAAGCCATCCCATCAAGTAATCGTTACTTTGTAAATTGATGCAGCCTTTACACATACTATCAGTTGATAGAATCATAGAATGGTTCCAGCACGGAAGAAGGCCATTCGGCCCGTCAAGCCCGTGCTGGCTTTCTGGAAGAGCACTTCAGCTAGTCCCACACCCCCACCCTTTCCCCGTAGCCCTGCAAATTTTTCCTTCAGGTACTTATCCAACTCCCTTTTGAAAGCCGTGATTGAGTTTGCCTCCACCACCCTTTCAGGCATTGCGTTCCAGATCCTAACCAGTCGCTGAGTAAAAAAGATTCTCCTCATGTCGCCTTTGGTTCTTCTGCCAATCACCTTAAATCTGTGTCCTCTGGTTCTTGACCCTCCTGCCAATGGGAACAGTTTCTCTCTATCTACTCTGTCCAGACCCCTCATGATTTTGAACAGCTCTATGACATCGCCGCTCAATCTTCTCGGCTCTAAGGAGAACAACCCCAGCTTCTCCTGTCTATCCACGTAATTGAAGTCCCTCATCCCTGGAATCATTCTCGTAAATCTTTTCTGCAGCCTCTCTAAGGCCTTCACATCCTTCCTAAAGTGCGGTGTCCAGAGTTGGACACAATACTCCAGTTGAGGCCGAACCAGTGTTTTATGCAGGTTCATCATAATTTCCATGCTTTTGTATTCTATACCCCTATTCGTGAAGCCCAGAATCCTCTAAGCTTTTTTAACTGCTTTCTCAACCTGCCCTGCCACCTTCAACGATTTGTGCACAAATACCCCCAGGTCTCTCTGTTCAGGCACCCCCTTTAGGATTGTACCCTTTAGTTTATGTTTCCTCTCTTCATTCTTTCTAACAAAATGTATCAATTCACACTTTTCTGCATTAAATTTCTTTTGCACGTGTCTGCCCATTCCACCAGCCTGTCTATGTCCTCTTGAAGTCTATTACTGTCCTCTTCATTGTTCACTATACTTCCAAGTTTTGTGCCATCCGCAGATTTTGAAATTGTGCCACTGTATACCCACATCCAAGTCATTAATATATATCAAGAAAAGCAGTAGTCGTAGAAGCAACCCCTGGAGAACACCACTGTATACCTTACTCCACTCCGAAAAACAACCGTTCAAAACTACTACGATAGCAAAATACTGCGGATGCTGGAAATCCGAAATAACAACAGAAAACGCTGGAAAAACTCAGCAGGCCAGGCAGCATCCGTGGAGAGAGAAACAGAGTTAACGTTTCATGTCTGTTTCCTGTCACTTAGCTAATTTCGTTTCCATGCTGCCACTGTCCCTTTTATTTCATGGGCTTCAACTTTGCTGGCAAGCCTATTATATGGCACTTTGTCAAACACCTTTTGGAAATCCATGTACACTACGTCAACCGCATTGCCCTCATCAACCCTCTCTGTTACCTCATCAAAAACTCGATCAAGTTGGTTAAACACAATTTGCCTTTAACAAATCAGTGTTGGCTTTCCTTAATTAATCCACACTTGTCCAAGTGACTGTTAATTTTGTCCCTGATTATTGTTGCTAAAAGTTTCTCCACTACTGAGTTTAAATTGACTGTCCTGTATTTGCTGGGTTTATTGGCCTAGAAATTCGCGTGGCCGGCTTGCCGCGGGGGTAAGGATCGTGCGCGCTCTTACCCACCGCGCCTGCCGTTGTGTTTTGGGCCCACAGGAACTTCGGGTCCTGGGCCTCTCCCTAGTGCCGGCGCGCAGTGCTTGCGTGTTCCAGGGGCGCAGTTAGTGCGATGCGACCCCTGGGACCTGTCAAATCTGTGAATTGAAATCGGCCCCAAAAGAACAGCTAAACCTCAAATAAATTTGAAAAAAACCCCATCACATTTATAAAATAACTATGGTTAAATAAATTAACCACTTTAAACAAAAATTTAAATTTTTGAAAAAATGAAAATACTTTTTAAAAGTTATAAAAATAAACTTACCTTTCTTTAAAGTATCTAAAAAAGATAAACCTGTTGAAAAAAAATTAAAATGATACTTCATTAACTGCTTACCTTGTTCAAAAGGGGTCTTACGCCTCCTTTTTACTAGCGTAGAATCTTCCATACTTACCCTCGCGTTGAAACCTGAAAAAAAATCTAAGTGTGCTGCGTGCGCGCAGCCTCTAGCGCGCACGCGGTTCACCTAGGAACCGCCCCCTTCACCATACCGGAAGTGCCGGTTTCCTGCACATGCGCAGTGCATGCAGGAAACCGGCACTTCGGGAATGAATACGGGTGAGTACGCACTGAGGACTCACCCGAGAACGGCCGAATTTTTGGGCCATTATCTTTACACCCCTTTTAGAACAAGGGTGTAACATTTCCAATTCTCCAGTCTTCTGGCACCACCCCTGTTTCTAAGGAGGATTGGAAGATTATGGCCAGTACTTCCACAATTTCTTCCTTCACTTCCCTCAGCGTCCTAGGATGCATCCCCTCTGGTCCTGGTGATTAATCTACTTTAGGTACAGCCAACCTTTCTAGTATCTCCTCTTTATCAATTTTTATCCCATCCAGTATCTCCTCCTTCACAATGTTCACTTCCTTGGTGAAGACAGATGCAAAGCTCTCATTTATCACCTCAGCCATACCCTCTGCCTCCATGCGTAGGTTTACTTTTTGGCCCCACCCCTCCTCTGCTCTTACTACCCATTTACTAATTATATGCCTATAGAAGACTTTTGGATTACCCTTTATGTTAGCTGCCATTCTATTCTCATAACCTCTCTTTGCCCCTCTTATTGTCTTTTTCACTTCTCCTCTGAACTTTCTATATTTAGCCTGATTCTCAGATGTTTTCTCGACCTAACATCTCACTTACGCGCTCATTTTCTGCTTCATCATATTATCGTGCTACAAGTCCATTTCCAGCCTCCACTTTAAGTGGTTGAGAGCAATTTTGTCAGCAGACTGAAAATACACTGGCAAAATCTGTTAGAAACACAGTGATGCAGAGCTTTTGAGCAATTGAACTAGAGTGCCAACACTGCCTCCTAGTGTACAAAACACCCCCTTTACCAGACTTTCTGTAAGACTGACTTTACTTTGCAATTGGACTGCAGGAATTCCCCATAGTACTCATTGCCGTTACTTCACTCTTTACTCAGTGTCTCTCAGCCTCGCTGTGTTGATTGTGGACAGCAATTGAATGAGTTCTGAAAAAGTGGACCTTGACACTAGCAGAGAATGGTTTCGATCCATTGACCTCTGGGTTATGGGCCCAGCACGCTTCCGCTGCGCCACTCTGCTCATCTGCATCAAGCTAATATTCCACTGGATCTGCCTTGCAAACCATCCCCAGATGCCACATTTCTCTCTCACTTAAGGTCATCTTTACCTCCCAAATTGACTGCAGCCATTCACATATGACTAGGAGCCATCATTTCATCCTACCAAAAGTCACTCTCAGCCTTCCTCTATTGCTTCTGAACAGCAATTTACTCACTCAACTTCAAATATACTGCTCACATTTGCTTCAAATGCACTCCTGATCATCTTTTGTGACACGCAGTTTCACCCTCAACCTCACAATGCCCTGCAAAGAAAACACAAATTTCTTCTCTTTGCAAGCAGATCATTTCTTTTGCTTTAGACACAACTTTTCAGAATTACACAAACAAATACTTTGCAAAAGCTCACCTGACAACTGACAGAGAATACATTCAGTTTGTTCACTGCTGTGCGATGGGTTACTACTTCTGCACCACTCTGCTTGCCAGCATTGTCTTGTTTAAGCCCTACACCTGCTGTGTGCAGTGCTCATTCCTCCACCTTTCTCTTTGAAGCCATCCCATCAAGTAATCGTTACTTTGTAAATTGATGCAGCCTTTACACATACTATCAGTTGATAGAATCATAGAATGGTTCCAGCACGGAAGAAGGCCATTCGGCCCGTCAAGCCCGTGCTGGCTTTCTGGAAGAGCACTTCAGCTAGTCCCACACCCCCACCCTTTCCCCGTAGCCCTGCAAATTTTTCCTTCAGGTACTTATCCAACTCCCTTTTGAAAGCCGTGATTGAGTTTGCCTCCACCACCCTTTCAGGCATTGCGTTCCAGATCCTAACCAGTCGCTGAGTAAAAAAGATTCTCCTCATGTCGCCTTTGGTTCTTCTGCCAATCACCTTAAATCTGTGTCCTCTGGTTCTTGACCCTCCTGCCAATGGGAACAGTTTCTCTCTATCTACTCTGTCCAGACCCCTCATGATTTTGAACAGCTCTATGACATCGCCGCTCAATCTTCTCGGCTCTAAGGAGAACAACCCCAGCTTCTCCTGTCTATCCACGTAATTGAAGTCCCTCATCCCTGGAATCATTCTCGTAAATCTTTTCTGCAGCCTCTCTAAGGCCTTCACATCCTTCCTAAAGTGCGGTGTCCAGAGTTGGACACAATACTCCAGTTGAGGCCGAACCAGTGTTTTATGCAGGTTCATCATAATTTCCATGCTTTTGTATTCTATACCCCTATTCGTGAAGCCCAGAATCCTCTAAGCTTTTTTAACTGCTTTCTCAACCTGCCCTGCCACCTTCAACGATTTGTGCACAAATACCCCCAGGTCTCTCTGTTCAGGCACCCCCTTTAGGATTGTACCCTTTAGTTTATGTTTCCTCTCTTCATTCTTTCTAACAAAATGTATCAATTCACACTTTTCTGCATTAAATTTCTTTTGCACGTGTCTGCCCATTCCACCAGCCTGTCTATGTCCTCTTGAAGTCTATTACTGTCCTCTTCATTGTTCACTATACTTCCAAGTTTTGTGCCATCCGCAGATTTTGAAATTGTGCCACTGTATACCCACATCCAAGTCATTAATATATATCAAGAAAAGCAGTAGTCGTAGAAGCAACCCCTGGAGAACACCACTGTATACCTTACTCCACTCCGAAAAACAACCGTTCAAAACTACTACGATAGCAAAATACTGCGGATGCTGGAAATCCGAAATAACAACAGAAAACGCTGGAAAAACTCAGCAGGCCAGGCAGCATCCGTGGAGAGAGAAACAGAGTTAACGTTTCATGTCTGTTTCCTGTCACTTAGCTAATTTCGTTTCCATGCTGCCACTGTCCCTTTTATTTCATGGGCTTCAACTTTGCTGGCAAGCCTATTATATGGCACTTTGTCAAACACCTTTTGGAAATCCATGTACACTACGTCAACCGCATTGCCCTCATCAACCCTCTCTGTTACCTCATCAAAAACTCGATCAAGTTGGTTAAACACAATTTGCCTTTAACAAATCAGTGTTGGCTTTCCTTAATTAATCCACACTTGTCCAAGTGACTGTTAATTTTGTCCCTGATTATTGTTGCTAAAAGTTTCTCCACTACTGAGTTTAAATTGACTGTCCTGTATTTGCTGGGTTTATTGGCCTAGAAATTCGCGTGGCCGGCTTGCCGCGGGGGTAAGGATCGTGCGCGCTCTTACCCACCGCGCCTGCCGTTGTGTTTTGGGCCCACAGGAACTTCGGGTCCTGGGCCTCTCCCTAGTGCCGGCGCGCAGTGCTTGCGTGTTCCAGGGGCGCAGTTAGTGCGATGCGACCCCTGGGACCTGTCAAATCTGTGAATTGAAATCGGCCCCAAAAGAACAGCTAAACCTCAAATAAATTTGAAAAAAAACCCCATCACATTTATAAAATAACTATGGTTAAATAAATTAACCACTTTAAACAAAAATTTAAATTTTTGAAAAAATGAAAATACTTTTTAAAAGTTATAAAAAATAAACTTACCTTTCTTTAAAGTATCTAAAAAAGATAAACCTGTTGAAAAAAAATTAAAATTATACTTCATTAACTGCTTACCTTGTTCAAAAGGGGTCTTACGCCTCCTTTTTACTAGCGTAGAATCTTCCATACTTACCCTCGCGTTGAAACCTGAAAAAAAATCTAAGTGTGCTGCGTGCGCGCAGCCTCTAGCGCGCACGCGGTTCACCTAGGAACCGCCCCCTTCACCATACCGGAAGTGCCGGTTTCCTGCACATGCGCAGTGCATGCAGGAAACCGGCACTTCGGGAATGAATACGGGTGAGTACGCACTGAGGACTCACCCGAGAACGGCCGAATTTTTGGGCCATTATCTTTACACCCCTTTTAGAACAAGGGTGTAACATTTCCAATTCTCCAGTCTTCTGGCACCACCCCTGTTTCTAAGGAGGATTGGAAGATTATGGCCAGTACTTCCACAATTTCTTCCTTCACTTCCCTCAGCGTCCTAGGATGCATCCCCTCTGGTCCTGGTGATTAATCTACTTTAGGTACAGCCAACCTTTCTAGTATCTCCTCTTTATCAATTTTTATCCCATCCAGTATCTCCTCCTTCACAATGTTCACTTCCTTGGTGATGACAGATGCAAAGCTCTCATTTATCACCTCAGCCATACCCTCTGCCTCCATGCGTAGGTCTACTTTTTGGCCCCACCCCTCCTCTGCTCTTACTACCCATTTACTAATTATATGCCTATAGAAGACTTTTGGATTACCCTTTATGTTAGCTGCCATTCTATTCTCATAACCTCTCTTTGCCCCTCTTATTGTCTTTTTCACTTCTCCTCTGAACTTTCTATATTTAACCTGATTCTCAGATGTTTTCTCGACCTAACATCTCACTTACGTGCTCATTTTCTGCTTCATCATATTATCGTGCTACAAGTCCATTTCCAGCCTCCACTTTAAGTGGTTGAGAGCAATTTTGTCAGCAGACTGCAAATACACTGGCAAAATCTGTTAGAAACACAGTGATGCAGAGCTTGTGAGCAATTGAGCTAGAGTGCCAACACTGCCTCCTAGTGTACAAAACACCCCCTTTACCAGACTTTCTGTAAGACTGACTTTACTTTGCAATTGGACTGCAGGAATTCCCCATAGTACTCATTGCCATTACTTCACTCTTTACTCAGTGTCTCTCAGCCTCGCTGTGTTGATTGTGGACAGCAATTGAATGAGTTCTGAAAAAGTGGACCTTGACACTAGCAGAGAATGGTTTCGATCCATTGACCTCTGGGTTATGGGCCCAGCACGCTTCCGCTGCGCCACTCTGCTCATCTGCATCAAGCTAATATTCCACTGGATCTGCCTTGCAAACCATCCCCAGATGCCACATTTCTCTCTCACTTAAGGTCATCTTTACCTCCCAAATTGACTGCAGCCATTCACATATGACTAGGAGCCATCATTTCATCCTACCAAAAGTCACTCTCAGCCTTCCTCTATTGCTTCTGAACAGCAATTTACTCACTCAACTTCAAATATACTGCTCACATTTGCTTCAAATGCACTCCTGATCATCTTTTGTGACACGCAGTTTCACCCTCAACCTCACAATGCCCTGCAAAGAAAACACAAATTTCTTCTCTTTGCAAGCAGATCATTTCTTTTGCTTTAGACACAACTTTTCAGAATTACACAAACAAATACTTTGCAAAAGCTCACCTGACAACTGACAGAGAATACATTCAGTTTGTTCACTGCTGTGCGATGGGTTACTACTTCTGCACCACTCTGCTTGCCAGCATTGTCTTGTTTAAGCCCTACACCTGCTGTGTGCAGTGCTCATTCCTCCACCTTTCTCTTTGAAGCCATCCCATCAAGTAATCGTTACTTTGTAAATTGATGCAGCCTTTACACATACTATCAGTTGATAGAATCATAGAATGGTTCCAGCACGGAAGAAGGCCATTCGGCCCGTCAAGCCCGTGCTGGCTTTCTGGAAGAGCACTTCAGCTAGTCCCACACCCCCACCCTTTCCCCGTAGCCCTGCAAATTTTTCCTTCAGGTACTTATCCAACTCCCTTTTGAAAGCCGTGATTGAGTTTGCCTCCACCACCCTTTCAGGCATTGCGTTCCAGATCCTAACCAGTCGCTGAGTAAAAAAGATTCTCCTCATGTCGCCTTTGGTTCTTCTGCCAATCACCTTAAATCTGTGTCCTCTGGTTCTTGACCCTCCTGCCAATGGGAACAGTTTCTCTCTATCTACTCTGTCCAGACCCCTCATGATTTTGAACAGCTCTATGACATCGCCGCTCAATCTTCTCGGCTCTAAGGAGAACAACCCCAGCTTCTCCTGTCTATCCACGTAATTGAAGTCCCTCATCCCTGGAATCATTCTCGTAAATCTTTTCTGCAGCCTCTCTAAGGCCTTCACATCCTTCCTAAAGTGCGGTGTCCAGAGTTGGACACAATACTCCAGTTGAGGCCGAACCAGTGTTTTATGCAGGTTCATCATAATTTCCATGCTTTTGTATTCTATACCCCTATTCGTGAAGCCCAGAATCCTCTAAGCTTTTTTAACTGCTTTCTCAACCTGCCCTGCCACCTTCAACGATTTGTGCACGAATACCCCCAGGTCTCTCTGTTCAGGCACCCCCTTTAGGATTGTACCCTTTAGTTTATGTTTCCTCTCTTCATTCTTTCTAACAAAATGTATCAATTCACACTTTTCTGCATTAAATTTCTTTTGCACGTGTCTGCCCATTCCACCAGCCTGTCTATGTCCTCTTGAAGTCTATTACTGTCCTCTTCATTGTTCACTATACTTCCAAGTTTTGTGCCATCCGCAGATTTTGAAATTGTGCCACTGTATACCCACATCCAAGTCATTAATATATATCAAGAAAAGCAGTAGTCGTAGAAGCAACCCCTGGAGAACACCACTGTATACCTTACTCCACTCCGAAAAACAACCGTTCAAAACTACTACGATAGCAAAATACTGCGGATGCTGGAAATCCGAAATAACAACAGAAAACGCTGGAAAAACTCAGCAGGCCAGGCAGCATCCGTGGAGAGAGAAACAGAGTTAACGTTTCATGTCTGTTTCCTGTCACTTAGCTAATTTCGTTTCCATGCTGCCACTGTCCCTTTTATTTCATGGGCTTCAACTTTGCTGGCAAGCCTATTATATGGCACTTTGTCAAACACCTTTTGGAAATCCATGTACACTACGTCAACCGCATTGCCCTCATCAACCCTCTCTGTTACCTCATCAAAAACTCGATCAAGTTGGTTAAACACAATTTGCCTTTAACAAATCAGTGTTGGCTTTCCTTAATTAATCCACACTTGTCCAAGTGACTGTTAATTTTGTCCCTGATTATTGTTGCTAAAAGTTTCTCCACTACTGAGTTTAAATTGACTGTCCTGTATTTGCTGGGTTTATTGGCCTAGAAATTCGCGTGGCCGGCTTGCCGCGGGGGTAAGGATCGTGCGCGCTCTTACCCACCGCGCCTGCCGTTGTGTTTTGGGCCCACAGGAACTTCGGGTCCTGGGCCTCTCCCTAGTGCCGGCGCGCAGTGCTTGCGTGTTCCAGGGGCGCAGTTAGTGCGATGCGACCCCTGGGACCTGTCAAATCTGTGAATTGAAATCGGCCCCAAAAGAACAGCTAAACCTCAAATAAATTTGAAAAAAACCCCATCACATTTATAAAATAACTATGGTTAAATAAATTAACCACTTTAAACAAAAATTTAAATTTTTGAAAAAATGAAAATACTTTTTAAAAGTTATAAAAATAAACTTACCTTTCTTTAAAGTATCTAAAAAAGATAAACCTGTTGAAAAAAAATTAAAATGATACTTCATTAACTGCTTACCTTGTTCAAAAGGGGTCTTACGCCTCCTTTTTACTAGCGTAGAATCTTCCATACTTACCCTCGCGTTGAAACCTGAAAAAAAATCTAAGTGTGCTGCGTGCGCGCAGCCTCTAGCGCGCACGCGGTTCACCTAGGAACCGCCCCCTTCACCATACCGGAAGTGCCGGTTTCCTGCACATGCGCAGTGCATGCAGGAAACCGGCACTTCGGGAATGAATACGGGTGAGTACGCACTGAGGACTCACCCGAGAACGGCCGAATTTTTGGGCCATTATCTTTACACCCCTTTTAGAACAAGGGTGTAACATTTCCAATTCTCCAGTCTTCTGGCACCACCCCTGTTTCTAAGGAGGATTGGAAGATTATGGCCAGTACTTCCACAATTTCTTCCTTCACTTCCCTCAGCGTCCTAGGATGCATCCCCTCTGGTCCTGGTGATTAATCTACTTTAGGTACAGCCAACCTTTCTAGTATCTCCTCTTTATCAATTTTTATCCCATCCAGTATCTCCTCCTTCACAATGTTCACTTCCTTGGTGAAGACAGATGCAAAGCTCTCATTTATCACCTCAGCCATACCCTCTGCCTCCATGCGTAGGTTTACTTTTTGGCCCCACCCCTCCTCTGCTCTTACTACCCATTTACTAATTATATGCCTATAGAAGACTTTTGGATTACCCTTTATGTTAGCTGCCATTCTATTCTCATAACCTCTCTTTGCCCCTCTTATTGTCTTTTTCACTTCTCCTCTGAACTTTCTATATTTAGCCTGATTCTCAGATGTTTTCTCGACCTAACATCTCACTTACGCGCTCATTTTCTGCTTCATCAATCGTGCTACAAGTCCATTTCCAGCCTCCACTTTAAGTGGTTGAGAGCAATTTTGTCAGCAGACTGAAAATACACTGGCAAAATCTGTTAGAAACACAGTGATGCAGAGCTTTTGAGCAATTGAACTAGAGTGCCAACACTGCCTCCTAGTGTACAAAACACCCCCTTTACCAGACTTTCTGTAAGACTGACTTTACTTTGCAATTGGACTGCAGGAATTCCCCATAGTACTCATTGCCGTTACTTCACTCTTTACTCAGTGTCTCTCAGCCTCGCTGTGTTGATTGTGGACAGCAATTGAATGAGTTCTGAAAAAGTGGACCTTGACACTAGCAGAGAATGGTTTCGATCCATTGACCTCTGGGTTATGGGCCCAGCACGCTTCCGCTGCGCCACTCTGCTCATCTGCATCAAGCTAATATTCCACTGGATCTGCCTTGCAAACCATCCCCAGATGCCACATTTCTCTCTCACTTAAGGTCATCTTTACCTCCCAAATTGACTGCAGCCATTCACATATGACTAGGAGCCATCATTTCATCCTACCAAAAGTCACTCTCAGCCTTCCTCTATTGCTTCTGAACAGCAATTTACTCACTCAACTTCAAATATACTGCTCACATTTGCTTCAAATGCACTCCTGATCATCTTTTGTGACACGCAGTTTCACCCTCAACCTCACAATGCCCTGCAAAGAAAACACAAATTTCTTCTCTTTGCAAGCAGATCATTTCTTTTGCTTTAGACACAACTTTTCAGAATTACACAAACAAATACTTTGCAAAAGCTCACCTGACAACTGACAGAGAATACATTCAGTTTGTTCACTGCTGTGCGATGGGTTACTACTTCTGCACCACTCTGCTTGCCAGCATTGTCTTGTTTAAGCCCTACACCTGCTGTGTGCAGTGCTCATTCCTCCACCTTTCTCTTTGAAGCCATCCCATCAAGTAATCGTTACTTTGTAAATTGATGCAGCCTTTACACATACTATCAGTTGATAGAATCATAGAATGGTTCCAGCACGGAAGAAGGCCATTCGGCCCGTCAAGCCCGTGCTGGCTTTCTGGAAGAGCACTTCAGCTAGTCCCACACCCCCACCCTTTCCCCGTAGCCCTGCAAATTTTTCCTTCAGGTACTTATCCAACTCCCTTTTGAAAGCCGTGATTGAGTTTGCCTCCACCACCCTTTCAGGCATTGCGTTCCAGATCCTAACCAGTCGCTGAGTAAAAAAGATTCTCCTCATGTCGCCTTTGGTTCTTCTGCCAATCACCTTAAATCTGTGTCCTCTGGTTCTTGACCCTCCTGCCAATGGGAACAGTTTCTCTCTATCTACTCTGTCCAGACCCCTCATGATTTTGAACAGCTCTATGACATCGCCGCTCAATCTTCTCGGCTCTAAGGAGAACAACCCCAGCTTCTCCTGTCTATCCACGTAATTGAAGTCCCTCATCCCTGGAATCATTCTCGTAAATCTTTTCTGCAGCCTCTCTAAGGCCTTCACATCCTTCCTAAAGTGCGGTGTCCAGAGTTGGACACAATACTCCAGTTGAGGCCGAACCAGTGTTTTATGCAGGTTCATCATAATTTCCATGCTTTTGTATTCTATACCCCTATTCGTGAAGCCCAGAATCCTCTAAGCTTTTTTAACTGCTTTCTCAACCTGCCCTGCCACCTTCAACGATTTGTGCACGTATACCCCCAGGTCTCTCTGTTCAGGCACCCCCTTTAGGATTGTACCCTTTAGTTTATGTTTCCTCTCTTCATTCTTTCTAACAAAATGTATCAATTCACACTTTTCTGCATTAAATTTCTTTTGCACGTGTCTGCCCATTCCACCAGCCTGTCTATGTCCTCTTGAAGTCTATTACTGTCCTCTTCATTGTTCACTATACTTCCAAGTTTTGTGCCATCCGCAGATTTTGAAATTGTGCCACTGTATACCCACATCCAAGTCATTAATATATATCAAGAAAAGCAGTAGTCGTAGAAGCAACCCCTGGAGAACACCACTGTATACCTTACTCCACTCCGAAAAACAACCGTTCAAAACTACTACGATAGCAAAATACTGCGGATGCTGGAAATCCGAAATAACAACAGAAAACGCTGGAAAAACTCAGCAGGCCAGGCAGCATCCGTGGAGAGAGAAACAGAGTTAACGTTTCATGTCTGTTTCCTGTCACTTAGCTAATTTCGTTTCCATGCTGCCACTGTCCCTTTTATTTCATGGGCTTCAACTTTGCTGGCAAGCCTATTATATGGCACTTTGTCAAACACCTTTTGGAAATCCATGTACACTACGTCAACCGCATTGCCCTCATCAACCCTCTCTGTTACCTCATCAAAAACTCGATCAAGTTGGTTAAACACAATTTGCCTTTAACAAATCAGTGTTGGCTTTCCTTAATTAATCCACACTTGTCCAAGTGACTGTTAATTTTGTCCCTGATTATTGTTGCTAAAAGTTTCTCCACTACTGAGTTTAAATTGACTGTCCTGTATTTGCTGGGTTTATTGGCCTAGAAATTCGCGTGGCCGGCTTGCCGCGGGGGTAAGGATCGTGCGCGCTCTTACCCACCGCGCCTGCCGTTGTGTTTTGGGCCCACAGGAACTTCGGGTCCTGGGCCTCTCCCTAGTGCCGGCGCGCAGTGCTTGCGTGTTCCAGGGGCGCAGTTAGTGCGATGCGACCCCTGGGACCTGTCAAATCTGTGAATTGAAATCGGCCCCAAAAGAACAGCTAAACCTCAAATAAATTTGAAAAAAACCCCATCACATTTATAAAATAACTATGGTTAAATAAATTAACCACTTTAAACAAAAATTTAAATTTTTGAAAAAATGAAAATACTTTTTAAAAGTTATAAAAATAAACTTACCTTTCTTTAAAGTATCTAAAAAAGATAAACCTGTTGAAAAAAAATTAAAATTATACTTCATTAACTGCTTACCTTGTTCAAAAGGGGTCTTACGCCTCCTTTTTACTAGCGTAGAATCTTCCATACTTACCCTCGCGTTGAAACCTGAAAAAAAATCTAAGTGTGCTGCGTGCGCGCAGCCTCTAGCGCGCACGCGGTTCACCTAGGAACCGCCCCCTTCACCATACCGGAAGTGCCGGTTTCCTGCACATGCGCAGTGCATGCAGGAAACCGGCACTTCGGGAATGAATACGGGTGAGTACGCACTGAGGACTCACCCGAGAACGGCCGAATTTTTGGGCCATTATCTTTACACCCCTTTTAGAACAAGGGTGTAACATTTCCAATTCTCCAGTCTTCTGGCACCACCCCTGTTTCTAAGGAGGATTGGAAGATTATGGCCAGTACTTCCACAATTTCTTCCTTCACTTCCCTCAGCGTCCTAGGATGCATCCCCTCTGGTCCTGGTGATTAATCTACTTTAGGTACAGCCAACCTTTCTAGTATCTCCTCTTTATCAATTTTTATCCCATCCAGTATCTCCTCCTTCACAATGTTCACTTCCTTGGTGATGACAGATGCAAAGCTCTCATTTATCACCTCAGCCATACCCTCTGCCTCCATGCGTAGGTCTACTTTTTGGCCCCACCCCTCCTCTGCTCTTACTACCCATTTACTAATTATATGCCTATAGAAGACTTTTGGATTACCCTTTATGTTAGCTGCCATTCTATTCTCATAACCTCTCTTTGCCCCTCTTATTGTCTTTTTCACTTCTCCTCTGAACTTTCTATATTTAACCTGATTCTCAGATGTTTTCTCGACCTAACATCTCACTTACGTGCTCATTTTCTGCTTCATCATATTATCGTGCTACAAGTCCATTTCCAGCCTCCACTTTAAGTGGTTGAGAGCAATTTTGTCAGCAGACTGCAAATACACTGGCAAAATCTGTTAGAAACACAGTGATGCAGAGCTTGTGAGCAATTGAGCTAGAGTGCCAACACTGCCTCCTAGTGTACAAAACACCCCCTTTACCAGACTTTCTGTAAGACTGACTTTACTTTGCAATTGGACTGCAGGAATTCCCCATAGTACTCATTGCCATTACTTCACTCTTTACTCAGTGTCTCTCAGCCTCGCTGTGTTGATTGTGGACAGCAATTGAATGAGTTCTGAAAAAGTGGACCTTGACACTAGCAGAGAATGGTTTCGATCCATTGACCTCTGGGTTATGGGCCCAGCACGCTTCCGCTGCGCCACTCTGCTCATCTGCATCAAGCTAATATTCCACTGGATCTGCCTTGCAAACCATCCCCAGATGCCACATTTCTCTCTCACTTAAGGTCATCTTTACCTCCCAAATTGACTGCAGCCATTCACATATGACTAGGAGCCATCATTTCATCCTACCAAAAGTCACTCTCAGCCTTCCTCTATTGCTTCTGAACAGCAATTTACTCACTCAACTTCAAATATACTGCTCACATTTGCTTCAAATGCACTCCTGATCATCTTTTGTGACACGCAGTTTCACCCTCAACCTCACAATGCCCTGCAAAGAAAACACAAATTTCTTCTCTTTGCAAGCAGATCATTTCTTTTGCTTTAGACACAACTTTTCAGAATTACACAAACAAATACTTTGCAAAAGCTCACCTGACAACTGACAGAGAATACATTCAGTTTGTTCACTGCTGTGCGATGGGTTACTACTTCTGCACCACTCTGCTTGCCAGCATTGTCTTGTTTAAGCCCTACACCTGCTGTGTGCAGTGCTCATTCCTCCACCTTTCTCTTTGAAGCCATCCCATCAAGTAATCGTTACTTTGTAAATTGATGCAGCCTTTACACATACTATCAGTTGATAGAATCATAGAATGGTTCCAGCACGGAAGAAGGCCATTCGGCCCGTCAAGCCCGTGCTGGCTTTCTGGAAGAGCACTTCAGCTAGTCCCACACCCCCACCCTTTCCCCGTAGCCCTGCAAATTTTTCCTTCAGGTACTTATCCAACTCCCTTTTGAAAGCCGTGATTGAGTTTGCCTCCACCACCCTTTCAGGCATTGCGTTCCAGATCCTAACCAGTCGCTGAGTAAAAAAGATTCTCCTCATGTCGCCTTTGGTTCTTCTGCCAATCACCTTAAATCTGTGTCCTCTGGTTCTTGACCCTCCTGCCAATGGGAACAGTTTCTCTCTATCTACTCTGTCCAGACCCCTCATGATTTTGAACAGCTCTATGACATCGCCGCTCAATCTTCTCGGCTCTAAGGAGAACAACCCCAGCTTCTCCTGTCTATCCACGTAATTGAAGTCCCTCATCCCTGGAATCATTCTCGTAAATCTTTTCTGCAGCCTCTCTAAGGCCTTCACATCCTTCCTAAAGTGCGGTGTCCAGAGTTGGACACAATACTCCAGTTGAGGCCGAACCAGTGTTTTATGCAGGTTCATCATAATTTCCATGCTTTTGTATTCTATACCCCTATTCGTGAAGCCCAGAATCCTCTAAGCTTTTTTAACTGCTTTCTCAACCTGCCCTGCCACCTTCAACGATTTGTGCACAAATACCCCCAGGTCTCTCTGTTCAGGCACCCCCTTTAGGATTGTACCCTTTAGTTTATGTTTCCTCTCTTCATTCTTTCTAACAAAATGTATCAATTCACACTTTTCTGCATTAAATTTCTTTTGCACGTGTCTGCCCATTCCACCAGCCTGTCTATGTCCTCTTGAAGTCTATTACTGTCCTCTTCATTGTTCACTATACTTCCAAGTTTTGTGCCATCCGCAGATTTTGAAATTGTGCCACTGTATACCCACATCCAAGTCATTAATATATATCAAGAAAAGCAGTAGTCGTAGAAGCAACCCCTGGAGAACACCACTGTATACCTTACTCCACTCCGAAAAACAACCGTTCAAAACTACTACGATAGCAAAATACTGCGGATGCTGGAAATCCGAAATAACAACAGAAAACGCTGGAAAAACTCAGCAGGCCAGGCAGCATCCGTGGAGAGAGAAACAGAGTTAACGTTTCATGTCTGTTTCCTGTCACTTAGCTAATTTCGTTTCCATGCTGCCACTGTCCCTTTTATTTCATGGGCTTCAACTTTGCTGGCAAGCCTATTATATGGCACTTTGTCAAACACCTTTTGGAAATCCATGTACACTACGTCAACCGCATTGCCCTCATCAACCCTCTCTGTTACCTCATCAAAAACTCGATCAAGTTGGTTAAACACAATTTGCCTTTAACAAATCAGTGTTGGCTTTCCTTAATTAATCCACACTTGTCCAAGTGACTGTTAATTTTGTCCCTGATTATTGTTGCTAAAAGTTTCTCCACTACTGAGTTTAAATTGACTGTCCTGTATTTGCTGGGTTTATTGGCCTAGAAATTCGCGTGGCCGGCTTGCCGCGGGGGTAAGGATCGTGCGCGCTCTTACCCACCGCGCCTGCCGTTGTGTTTTGGGCCCACAGGAACTTCGGGTCCTGGGCCTCTCCCTAGTGCCGGCGCGCAGTGCTTGCGTGTTCCAGGGGCGCAGTTAGTGCGATGCGACCCCTGGGACCTGTCAAATCTGTGAATTGAAATCGGCCCCAAAAGAACAGCTAAACCTCAAATAAATTTGAAAAAAACCCCATCACATTTATAAAATAACTATGGTTAAATAAATTAACCACTTTAAACAAAAATTTAAATTTTTGAAAAAATGAAAATACTTTTTAAAAGTTATAAAAATAAACTTACCTTTCTTTAAAGTATCTAAAAAAGATAAACCTGTTGAAAAAAAATTAAAATGATACTTCATTAACTGCTTACCTTGTTCAAAAGGGGTCTTACGCCTCCTTTTTACTAGCGTAGAATCTTCCATACTTACCCTCGCGTTGAAACCTGAAAAAAAATCTAAGTGTGCTGCGTGCGCGCAGCCTCTAGCGCGCACGCGGTTCACCTAGGAACCGCCCCCTTCACCATACCGGAAGTGCCGGTTTCCTGCACATGCGCAGTGCATGCAGGAAACCGGCACTTCGGGAATGAATACGGGTGAGTACGCACTGAGGACTCACCCGAGAACGGCCGAATTTTTGGGCCATTATCTTTACACCCCTTTTAGAACAAGGGTGTAACATTTCCAATTCTCCAGTCTTCTGGCACCACCCCTGTTTCTAAGGAGGATTGGAAGATTATGGCCAGTACTTCCACAATTTCTTCCTTCACTTCCCTCAGCGTCCTAGGATGCATCCCCTCTGGTCCTGGTGATTAATCTACTTTAGGTACAGCCAACCTTTCTAGTATCTCCTCTTTATCAATTTTTATCCCATCCAGTATCTCCTCCTTCACAATGTTCACTTCCTTGGTGAAGACAGATGCAAAGCTCTCATTTATCACCTCAGCCATACCCTCTGCCTCCATGCGTAGGTTTACTTTTTGGCCCCACCCCTCCTCTGCTCTTACTACCCATTTACTAATTATATGCCTATAGAAGACTTTTGGATTACCCTTTATGTTAGCTGCCATTCTATTCTCATAACCTCTCTTTGCCCCTCTTATTGTCTTTTTCACTTCTCCTCTGAACTTTCTATATTTAGCCTGATTCTCAGATGTTTTCTCGACCTAACATCTCACTTACGCGCTCATTTTCTGCTTCATCATATTATCGTGCTACAAGTCCATTTCCAGCCTCCACTTTAAGTGGTTGAGAGCAATTTTGTCAGCAGACTGAAAATACACTGGCAAAATCTGTTAGAAACACAGTGATGCAGAGCTTTTGAGCAATTGAACTAGAGTGCCAACACTGCCTCCTAGTGTACAAAACACCCCCTTTACCAGACTTTCTGTAAGACTGACTTTACTTTGCAATTGGACTGCAGGAATTCCCCATACTACTCATTGCCATTACTTCACTCTTTACTCAGTGTCTCTCAGCCTCGCTGTGTTGATTGTGGACAGCAATTGAATGAGTTCTGAAAAAGTGGACCTTGACACTAGCAGAGAATGGTTTCGATCCATTGACCTCTGGGTTATGGGCCCAGCACGCTTCCGCTGCGCCACTCTGCTCATCTGCATCAAGCTAATATTCCACTGGATCTGCCTTGCAAACCATCCCCAGATGCCACATTTCTCTCTCACTTAAGGTCATCTTTACCTCCCAAATTGACTGCAGCCATTCACATATGACTAGGAGCCATCATTTCATCCTACCAAAAGTCACTCTCAGCCTTCCTCTATTGCTTCTGAACAGCAATTTACTCACTCAACTTCAAATATACTGCTCACATTTGCTTCAAATGCACTCCTGATCATCTTTTGTGACACGCAGTTTCACCCTCAACCTCACAATGCCCTGCAAAGAAAACACAAATTTCTTCTCTTTGCAAGCAGATCATTTCTTTTGCTTTAGACACAACTTTTCAGAATTACACAAACAAATACTTTGCAAAAGCTCACCTGACAACTGACAGAGAATACATTCAGTTTGTTCACTGCTGTGCGATGGGTTACTACTTCTGCACCACTCTGCTTGCCAGCATTGTCTTGTTTAAGCCCTACACCTGCTGTGTGCAGTGTTCATTCCTCCACCTTTCTCTTTGAAGCCATCCCATCAAGTAATCGTTACTTTGTAAATTGATGCAGCCTTTACACATACTATCAGTTGATAGAATCATAGAATGGTTCCAGCACGGAAGAAGGCCATTCGGCCCGTCAAGCCCGTGCTGGCTTTCTGGAAGAGCACTTCAGCTAGTCCCACACCCCCACCCTTTCCCCGTAGCCCTGCAAATTTTTCCTTCAGGTACTTATCCAACTCCCTTTTGAAAGCCGTGATTGAGTTTGCCTCCACCACCCTTTCAGGCATTGCGTTCCAGATCCTAACCAGTCGCTGAGTAAAAAAGATTCTCCTCATGTCGCCTTTGGTTCTTCTGCCAATCACCTTAAATCTGTGTCCTCTGGTTCTTGACCCTCCTGCCAATGGGAACAGTTTCTCTCTATCTACTCTGTCCAGACCCCTCATGATTTTGAACAGCTCTATGACATCGCCGCTCAATCTTCTCGGCTCTAAGGAGAACAACCCCAGCTTCTCCTGTCTATCCACGCAACTGAAGTCCCTCATCCCTGGAATCATTCTCGTAAATCTTTTCTGCAGCCTCTCTAAGGCCTTCACATCCTTCCTAAAGTGCGGTGTCCAGAGTTGGACACAATACTCCAGTTGAGGTCGAACCAGTGTTTTATGCAGGTTCATCATAATTTCCATGCTTTTGTATTCTATACCCCTATTCGTGAAGCCCAGAATCCTCTAAGCTTTTTTAACTGCTTTCCCAACCTTCCCTGCCACCTTCAACAATTTGTGCACGTATACCCCCAAGTCTCTCTGTTCATGCACCCCCTTTAGGATTGTACCCTTTAGTTTATATTTCCTCTCTTCATTCTTCTGCCAATCACCTTAAATCTGTTTAGGAAAGGCTGATATTTAAAGATATTTAGTAGCCGAGAATCATATATGTATAACTTCAAGTGCAGCCAGTGACCAAATAATATGACCCATAATTACTCCTGGGTAACCAAAAAGCTAAGACTTGTTCAGAATGCAGCTGCGAGGATAGTCAAAAGCAGTTTTGACTAAGCTTTGATAACAAACAGCCACAGGCTACGAGTGAAGGTTAAATTGCTCAATAACATATTGGGATAGAAATTCGGCTCTTGTCGGGTGAGTACGCGTTGTGTACTCACCCGTAAGGCCACCTGAAGTTCCGGTTTCACGCATGCACTGCGCATGCGTGGGAAACCGGAACTTCTGTTCCCCTGAAGGGAGGGGTTCAGAAGTCGAACGTGTGCGCGGGAGAGGCAACGCGCACGCAGTGAACTTCATTTTTTTTTCAGGTTTCTCCGTGAGGGTAAGTATGGAGAAGCTGCACATTTAAAAAGGAGGCGCAAGGCCTGCTTTTAACAAGGTAAGTGGTTAATTAATTACAATTTAAACATTTTTTCAACAGGTTTATCTTTTTTACATACAGTACTTTAAAAAAAAGTAAGTTTATTTTTAGCACCGTTAAAAAGTTTAATTAATTTTTCCAAAAATTAAAATTTTTGTTTAAAGTAGTAAATTTATGTAATTTATAGTTATTTTAAAAATGTGATGGTTTTTTAAAATGTATTTGAAGTTTTAGTGTGGTTTTGGGGCTGATCTCTATTCATAGATTTGACAGGTCTTCCTGTCAAATCTATGAATGAAAATTGCCTGCTAGGATTGGCTCTCCATGGCCCACGTGATCCCAGGGGACGCTTCGAACTAACTGCGCCCCTGGGATACGCAAGCACTGTGCGCCGGCAGCTGGAGGAGGCCCAGGAGTTGAATTCCACGCGGGCCCGAAGCACAACGGCAGGCACGGTAGGTAGGTACGCGCGCGATGCTTGCACCCGCAGGAAGCCAGAGAGCTGAATTTCTGGCCCAATATGATGCTAAGTAGAAATTAGAGTTCACTTAACAAAACTAATTGCAACAATATTTACAGGATAATTCGTATAAGGACATAAAATGAGAGAGATCATGGAAGATAAGTTATTTATCTGGTAGATTAAAGTGAGATAGTCTGGATACCTCAAGACTAGTGAAACAGCATTGATATGGGGCCTTGGTATAAAGGCCTTGTACCAGGGAGGCTATGAAATGAAAGAGATATGGTAAATTCCAATGGGGTGAAAAGCTATAAACAAGGTAACATGACAGCGGGGCAGATAGTGAAAATGTACTGGAAAAAGAGTGGCCAGGTTACTATCCTTAACCTGAGTGACAATGGTATTTTGACCATTAGAACCAATTAAAGAAGGTGATTTTGTTAAAGACCATATATGGACACTGGCCAAACGAACTGTTGATAAGGAAAGGGTTAAAACCTCGATACTCAAAGAACAACTTCACACAGAGATTTGCTGCGAAGAAAAGGAACAGACTTACGACGATGTTGCCTGTGTCCGAAAGGCTCCAGAGACCAAGGGCTGCGAGCTATTCATTTTGACTATCGCCTAATGTTAAATATTAATTATGCTGTAAGCTTAATAAATCTGATCTATTGCTCAAATATGCTGGCTGCTGCCTATTTGTATCTTGTCCAAGAACTCTGAGAGGTCACTTAATTGACTCAGAAACTGGCACCCCAGATGGGACAAGACAAAGCAGCTAGTATTGTGTAATAGACCAGACCTCGAGAGTAGCCTCCTGATCAGCTGCTGCTCTTGGGGTGGGATTAACCCTTCGTGGGGAGTGCCCGTGAATTGCTCGCCAATAGTTATAGATGTTAGAGGTCTGTTAAGAAAACTACAAAATGACGAGTAAAAGTTTTGTTAACGCGTATAAAAGTAAGTTAGACAGAGGTGCCTGTGAGGAGGAAGTACAGGTACTATTGACGGAATGTTTATGCAAAGGAGACCGAGTCCCCTTTGAAGAAGTGATAAACTTTATTCAGGAATGTGTGGATCTAAAAAAGGTTAACAGTGATAAGGCGACTAGGCTACTCGCCTATGCAGTATTTTACTGTGCTCAAAGAGATGATGAGTACTGTAAGAAACAAAGTAAAGAGATAGAAGAGCTAAGAGCACAACACAATGAATCAAAATACAAACATAGCCTGGAAGTGGAGGACTTAAGGAAGCAGCAAGAGCTGGAGGTGGAAGACCTAAAAAGAAAGCAGGTTCAGGAAGTGGGTGATTTGAATTTGAATTTAGAGAATTTGACTTAGAGAACCAGACCTCTCAAGCTGCGGTAGTTCTGCAACAACAGAGCATGTGCGCAGTCCAGGCAGGAAGCACTATGCGTGAACTAAACAGGCGTTACAATCTTGTGAGATAGAGAGGGAGAATCTTACGCGTGATTTACAAGATGCCAGAGGCACCTTGAGGGAAGCTCTCCAGTGCCCTTATAGAGAGACAGATCACACTCAGTGTAGGTTGAAGGTGTACGAACTAGAGGGAAAGCTGGGAAAACGGGAGGCTGTTGTGGCTGCTGTTACTGCCAGATCGTATGATTCAGCAGTCGGAGCAGCAAGAGGAGGAGAAATGATAGACTGGAACGCACTAGAAGGCAAGACATACCAGCACGGCCGACATGATGATTGGGGAGACCCCAGGGTGTCCTCCAGCCATGATGATAGGCGGTCGGCTCCTGTGAGTGTCATAGTTAGAACCCAGGCCTATAATAACAAGGGGGAGAAAACCTCCTCCGAGAAGCGCTCCGTTCCCCTCAAAGCTGCCGAAGTACGAGCTTGTGTCAATGAGTTAGGCCCCATCGACGGTAAAGTTCGATGGAATGCTTGGAAGCGGAGACACAGCGAATTAGAGAACACTGATTTGAAATGCGTCCTCCTCACTGCCACCAACCCCAAGATACGGCAAAATCTTCCGTTCCTGATTTATAATATTGCCACTACCTCGGCAGTAGTCACGGAGTCCATTCAGGAACAGTTAGGCATTAAGAGCATGGATATGGCTAAGAAATGTTATCAAACAACACAGGGACCAGTAGAATCACCCACTGTATACAGTGATAGGCTCTACACGGTTTATGGTGGAACCCAAGGGGTTGCTCCTGACTCCGATGACGAAGGGAAGGACCAGGTACCATTCAAGAAACAATTCTTGAATGGCCTGCAAAGCTCATTGAGGCGCGCTCTAGGACACACGGTCTCACCTGACCTACTCTAGACCACCAATCAGGCATGGACTTTTGCAAGGGAGAAGTGTAGACCAAATAAACCTGTTAGTGTGGTAGAAGGGCTAATTATGCCCACTGCACCCCCCTACACAGGTCGATTCGAAGGAAATTGTTACAAATGTGGGAGACCTGGGCACTATTCTAAATTTTGTAAAAAGCCTCGAAAACAGGGCCAACGGTACCCTCCCTTTCAAGGAAATCTACCCCCACCACCCGCGATAATATCTGCTGATCCCCTGAAGACCAAGGTAGATCAATTGGCTGGAGAAATGAGTAAATTAACAGCCATACTGAACACCCACATTGCTACAAGAGCTAATCCGGTGACGGCCGTCTTGGATCCGGCTGGACGACAGCCACAGGGATCCCAGGCAACGGCCCAATGAAGGGGACAGCCCCCTCTTGGTCGGAAGTGGGGTTCTGACGTGATGTTAACGGGCGACCGGAAATTTTGGTTGTTCTACCGGGGGGCCGACAACAAATCATGCTTATTGACACCAGCTCATCCATTACCTCATCCATACCCAACACCCTGAACGCCATGCTGCGGCGGGCAAGGGCTGCTTGACATTACAAGGCTTTGATGGGAGGTCAACCTCTGCTTTTAAGGGAGAAATGATAACTATGCGCACAAATGGGATCGATTTAAATGTTGATGACCCTGTCATGATGACAACTCCTGACGGAAGGGACAGATTGGGAAGTGATGTTTTGGAAAGTTACGGGACAATTATTGATTACAACCAGAGGTGTATTTGGATCGGGACAGGAGGTAGTGAATTGGTCGAAATATCGGATGCCCACTCCGTATTTGCGATTAAGAGGACTTGCTTGTACGAGGCACCAGATCACCCAGATGAGCGAGTCAAATTATTAATTCAAACGCACTCACCCGCATTCGCCACTAGTAAGCATAACTGCAGTCGAATGGAGGGTGAGGAGACGATTAACAGCCCGCCCCACTCCTTTGTTAAGCAGTACCCAATTCCCAAAGAAAGTCATCCCTATATTCGAGATGTCATCGACTCCCTCTTAATACAGGGCATTCTGAGAACTGGCACTTTCACGACCAATTCACCAGCTTGGCCGGTTCGGATGATAGCTGAAGGCTCACTATTGATTACTGAAGTCTTAAAAAGGTTACGCCCAAGAGCGCCCCTATCGTTAAGGATGCGCCGACCTTATTATCAGAACTCCCGAAAGACTCTAAGTACAACTCCACCCTTGACATTGCGAATGGCTTTTGGAGTATTCCCGTCAGAACAGAGGATCAATATAAATTTGCCTTCACCTTTGAGGACCAGAGTTACACGTGGACGTGCCTACCCCAAGGCTTCCACAATGCCCCGACCATCTTCCATACCAGAATGGTACGGATCCTGAAAGCTTTTTCTAAGCCCCAGTGCCTGCTTCAGTATGTCGACGAGTTGCTACTGGCAACTAGTACAATCGAGGAGCACCTTGAACTGTTAGATGAACTTTTAACACTGTTAAGCAGTGCAGGCTTGAAAATTAACCCTCGAAAAGCTCAGCTTTTGCAGGAACAGGTCACCTATTTGGGAGTGGCGATCTCTCCGCAGGGTCTAAGTCCCGACGAGCACAAGATAGAGGTCATTCAATGACTCCCGCTTCCTATATCCAGGACAGCGCTCCGATCATAGAAACATAGAAACATAGAAACACAGAAGATAGGAGCAGGAGTAGGCCATTCGGCCCATCGAGCCTGCTCCGCCATTCAATGCGATCATGGCTGATCATCCAAATTCAGTACCCTGTCCCTGCTTTCTCCCCATATCCCTTGATCCCCTTAGCCTTAAGAAATATATCTAACTCCTTCTTGAATATATTTAATGAATTGGCCTCAACTGCCTTCTGTGGTAGAGAATTCCACAGGTTCACCACTCTCTGGGTGAAGAAATTCCTCCTCATCTCAGTCCTAAATGGCTTACCCCTTATCCTTAGACTGTGATCCCTGGTTCTGGACTCCCCCGCCATCGGGAACATCCTTCCTGCATCTAGTCTGTCTAGTCCTGTTAGAATTTTATAAGTTTCAATGAGATCCCCTCTCATTCTTCTAAACTCTAGCGAATACTAGATGAGGACTCCAGGCCATCTAACTTTGACTGGCACTACCCCCCTCACGCAACAACCATGTAACCACTCGTGGTTGGAGCGCACAGGAGAGCATATTAATAAAGTTAACCGACACGTGGCAAAGAATTTAGGGAAATCTAAAAACCAAATCAAGAAATACTTCGACAAGAAGGTTCGACCTTTTGAATATCAGATAGGTGATAAAGTCATGGTACTAAATTATGGGAAAAAGGAAAATGCGTTCGACCCCAAATGGAAGGGACCCTACTCGATGGTGGATAAATTGAATCCAGCCGTGTATCTGGTTCAGTACCCTAAAGGGAGAGTGGAAAAGAGAAAAGTAACTAAATGGTACCATATCAATCAGTTAAAGACAGTGAAAGAATAAATACTGCACTCTTTTTCTCCCCTCCAGGTTAAAAATTGCAGGACTCAGACACATAGTGGGACTTCTGATGCTTGTTTGTATCGACCAGACTTCGAATTTTAGCATCATCCAGAAAGGAGTCAAGATGCCAACCGATGATACGTCATCATTGGAATGGGGAGCGGCTTCAGGAAATGGATGCGATATGACTGTGTTCTGTGATTATTGTGAACCCGATAATACGACCGATGGGACCCCTTGTTTACAGGTCAGGGAGAGCGAAGGGATTAAAATAGAGTCTCTATGTATTAAAGAAAATGTCCAAGTAACCCCAAAGTTTCAATTAGGAAAAAGAAAGTTTGTCGATCTTGGGTTCGGATTCGACGAAGAGCGGTTGAGATTACATCAAATAGTATGGGGATCCCATATCTGAGACAGAGTTTGAATACAGTGAATTGGCCCAAAATAGGGAAAAGACATAGGGGAATGATAGGATGTTTTAATGTGGAGCATAAAGAGAGACCCAGGCAAGGACAAGTATTATAGATGGAAATCAGGGGAAGAACGGAGGAGATAAGGTTACAAAGGAAAAGCGACAAGTATAAAAATAAGAGATGCCCATTATTAACAAAAGGACCATCAAACGGATTGGTTGTCACCTGTACCTATAAACAATTGTATAGTGATGTTCGGTACGAAATTATCCCGGTAATCATTAATTTTACAGGAAATGTATGTCCTACAGGACACCGCAGATATTGTGACCACTTGGTGAGGAAAATGGTAAAGGATTTTTTAGATAAGAACCATGCCCAAGACAGATGGGGTTCGTGGGATGTAGAACAGACTTACGTAATGGTCAACATTTCTGGTCATAATAGTAGCCACTTGAGAACAAAGAGAGGTCTGGGAGAATAGTTAGGTATAGGAGCCACCGGAGGAACCACTGCCTTGAACAGGGTAGATATAGAAACTATGTGGGAACATGACAAGGTAATGAGGAGACAGTTGAAATAAGGGAGATTCAGACACCATACAGGAATTAGAGAATATGCTGATAACCACACGAGACAAAACAGAAATATACAGACAAATTCAGGATCATTTTAACAATGCGACAAAAGGAATTAGTAAAACAGAACAAGACATCTCAAGAGCTATGGTATGTTCAATTTATGGGAGTTATATGATGGACCAAGTGATGGCAGGGTTGAAATAGAACGTAACCGAGTCCCCTCATTTGTCAATGATTCCATGATTAGGAAGTGGCTCCATTATGATAAGGACTATAATGTAAAAGAGGCAAGAAAACAGGGATTAGTATATTTAGTGAGAGAAAATGGGGATTATGACAGTCAGCCAATCGTTCCTGTCATACTGTGGCTGCCGCAGGTAGACAAGATGAGTCCTTGGGAAGTATTTAAGGTGGAATCGATAGGGATGCTGGAAAGAAGGTTCCATAAGCCTTTTGCATCACCCTGAAGGGATAATTACAAGTCCTAGCCCTTTTCGGGCTACCCCAGATCAGGCGTATTCCCCAGACGTTCACCTTCAACTAAAGTTAGCGGTAGCCAAATCCTAGAGACGCTTAATTGGGTCTAAAGGTTCAGACTATCTCTCCCTAAAGGAAAGGAATGGCCTGAAGATGTTACCGTCCTCCGGATAGCACTTTTAACAAGGTTAACTAGACTGTAACCTTCCGGATATTATGAGGGTCCGGAAAACCCCCCAGAATTCTGCAACTCCTCACTGAAGAGTGTACAGAAATTGAGTTTGCAAGTTAATACAGAAATTACTCTGTGAGACAATTTTAAAAATATATAGATTTATTAAAGAACTGACATTTAGTTAACAGCTGGTATGGCAATCACAACTTTAACCGTTCAAAATACAAATAGCTTACATTTCTTATCAGAGATCCTTAAATCTCAAATCTTAACTTCGTTACATTTCCACACTTCTACTTATTTCTTAATCCAGAATATCCACCAAAATCAAATATTTGATTACCCAAGACTCAGAGTTGTAGGCCTACAGAGTGGTTCTGAAGGCGAGAATCGCTCTGCCCCTTCCCAGTGACTTCTGACTCTCTATCTGAAAAGCTCTATTTTTATACCTTTTTTTAGTGGTATATTCTTTGAAGTTTTCTGCTGATGTAAGCTAATTATCTCTAGTCATCCTTTCTGTTGACTTCTTTCTATTCTTACTGTTAATTCAGCTATTAGCTTTCAGAATTCTGTCTCTACCTTTAGGTGTTCATAGCTTATCATAAAAAACAATTTGACAGTTGTATCTATTTGATGCGATTCTTAGGAGGTTCCTCTATTGAATTCTTAAACCACTTTAGCTGCTTGCATTCCAGACCTCGCGTCTCCCAACTGTTCCATTTTCAATACAAACACAATGTGATTGCTTGGTGTCATCTATTGAAGTAATATTTTCAAAGCCTTCCTATTTGTACCTTTTACAACATGTAAATCAAAAGCACTTCATCTAGGGTGTTCTTTGCATTTCTTATTTACTTCAATTGGTTGTATTAAGAATCATGTCTCCTTGTTCTAAGTTTAACATAAAACTATTTTACGGCAGGTATTTCTTTTACTTGATGTCATTTTTTCAAAGGCACTTGGTTTTTTAATGTTCTGTGCACCTGTTCGACGTGTTAGATTTTGACACTTTACTTGGGCATTGCTATTGTTTTGGTTCCAAACTACAGACATTCTGGAAGTACCAATGGTTTGCTTCAATAGGGGCTTTGTCTCAGTATTTACAACCAATTCCCATTTCAAAAGCTTGTGGTGTTTACAGCTTTTGTTATCAACTGTACTTATCTCAAAAATCTGTATCGTGTTTGCAGCCTGTGTCGCCGAGGCTTTCCAGACTTTTAAACCCAGTATGTCATGTATTAATAATATCAGAAATCTGTTCATAGGATGGTGTATTTTTCTGAAATATGGCTATTCCATTACAACCCCCCCCCCCCGCCCTGTCACCCTGATTAAACAAAATTATACCTGGGACAGTCCAAATATGGGGTGTTGCACTGAATATATTGGGGTTTACATGTGCAGGTGCGATGTCAGGATACCAAGTGGCTGTGGGTTCACACTAGACTCAGACTCATCCCTCTGCAGTATGAATGTGCAGAGGTAGGGATTAGACCAGATAAATTATGTTTATCTACAAATGGGCACCTATTGCGTCACCACTCATGCTAAATCATACCAGCATGGGCAGGATGAATGTCCAATAGATTATCCTACCTTTTGCTTTAAACCCACACAAACGGTCCGAATAGGCAGCCAAACCCTCCTACCTGTAATAATTCACAATATTACCGAACTAAGAGTAAACTTTTCAATGCAAGCAGAAGCCCTGAGAGCAGTGGTTAACTTTGGACATCCAATTCCACCCCTATCCCTAAATCTTAAAGCCATTATAGAAAGAACTTCAACTTCACAAATACACTTGGTCCAGATGCAACAAAGCGATGATAGAACACAGAGAGAGATTATGGCCCGAGGGAGTAGCAGTTGGTGGGAAACCACATATAACGTGGGACAACACCCACTGTACAGAATGATTTCTATGGCAATCTTACCCATCCAAATGATATTAACGTTTATTGTATTGATTATGATATGCTATCTGCGAAGTGTAATCCATAGAGTTTCTAGGTGTGCTATGACTATTCATAACTTAGACTTACAGCAATGCTTGGCAGAAAGTAGATTGAGGTAGTCGAGGAATCAATGTTTAAAACATTTCATCCTCGAGGTGGGGACTTGTAGGAAAGGCTGATATTTAAAGATATTTAGTAGACGAGAATCATATATGTATAACTTCAAGTGCAGCCAGTGACCAAATAATATGACCCATAATTACTCCTGGGTAACTAAAAAGCTAAGACTTGTTCAGAATGCAGCTGTGAGGATAGTCAAAAGCAGTTTTGACTAAGCTTTGATAACAAACAGCCACAGGCTACGAGTGAAGGTTAAATTGCTCAATAACATATTGGGATAGAAATTCGGCTCTTGTCGGGTGAGTACGCGTTGTGTACTCACCCGTAAGGCCACCTGAAGTTCCGGTTTCACGCATGCACTGCGCATGCGTGGGAAACCGGAACTTCTGTTCCCCTGAAGGGAGGGGTTCAGAAGTCGAACGTGTGCGCGGGAGAGGCAACGTGCACGCAGTGAACTTCATTTTTTTTTAAGTTTCTCCGTGAGGGTAAGTATGGAGAAGCTGCACATTTAAAAAGGAGGCGCAAGGCCTGCTTTTAACAAGGTAAGTGGTTAATTAATTACAATTTAAACATTTTTTCAACAGGTTTATCTTTTTTACATACAGTACTTTAAAAAAAAGTAAGTTTATTTTTAGCACCGTTAAAAAGTTTAATTAATTTTTTCAAAAATTAAAATTTTTGTTTAAAGTAGTAAATTTATGTAATTTATAGTTATTTTAAAAATGTGATGGTTTTTTAAAATGTATTTGAAGTTTTAGTGTGGTTTTGGGGCTGATCTCTATTCATAGATTTGACAGGTCTTCCTGTCAAATCTATGAATGAAAATTGCCTGCTAGGATTGGCTCTCCATGGCCCACGTGATCCCAGGGGACGCTTCGAACTAACTGCGCCCCTGGGATACGCAAGCACTGTGCGCCGGCAGCTGGAGGAGGCCCAGGAGTTGAATTCCACGCGGGCCCGAAGCACAACGGCAGGCACGGTAGGTAGGTACGCGCGCGATGCTTGCACCCGCAGGAAGCCAGAGAGCTGAATTTCTGGCCCAATATGATGCTAAGTAGAAATTAGAGTTCACTTAACAAAACTAATTGCAACAATATTTACAGGATAATTCGTATAAGGACATAAAATGAGAGAGATCATGGAAGATAAGTTATTTATCTGGTAGATTAAAGTGAGATAGTCTGGATACCTCAAGACTAGTGAAACAGCATTGATATGGGGCCTTGGTATAAAGGCCTTGTACCAGGGAGGCTATGAAATGAAAGAGATATGGTAAATTCCAATGGGGTGAAAAGCTATAAACAAGGTAACATGACAGCGGGGCAGATAGTGAAAATGTACTGGAAAAAGAGTGGCCAGGTTACTAGCCTTAACCTGAGTGACAATGGTATTTTGACCATTAGAACCAATTAAAGAAGGTGATTTTGTTAAAGACAATATATGGACACTGGCCAAACTAACTGTTGATAAGGAAAGGGTTAAAACCTCGATACTCAAAGAACAACTTCACACAGAGATTTGCTGCGAAGAAAAGGAACAGACTTACGACGATGTTGCCTGTGTCCGAAAGGCTCCAGAGACCAAGGGCTGCGAGCTATTCATTTTGACTATCGCCTAATTTAAATATTAATTATGCTGTAAGCTTAATAAATCTGATCTATTGCTCAAATATGCTGGCTGCTGCCTATTTGTATCTTGTCCAAGAACTCTGAGAGGTCACTTGATTGACTCACATCTGTGTCCTCTGGTTCTTAACCCTCCTGCCAATGGGAACAGTTCCTCTCTATCTACTCTGTCCAGACACCTAATGATTTTGAACAGCTCTATGAAATCTCCTCTCAATCTTCTCGGCTCTAAGGAGAACAACCCCAGCTTCTCCTGTCTATCCACGTAACTGAAGTCCCTCATCCCTGGAATCATTCTCGTAAATCTTTTCTGCACCCTCTCTAAGACCTTCACATCCTTCCGAAAGTGCGGTGCCCAGAGTTGGACACAATACTCCAGTTGAGGCCGAACCAGTGTTCATCATAATTTCCACGCTTTTGTACCCTATACTCCTATTCATGAAGCCCAGGAATCTGTAAGCTTTTTTAACTGCTTTCTCAACCTGCCCTGCCACCTTCAACGATTTGTGCACGTATACCCCCAGGTCTCTCTGTTCAGGCACCCCCTTTAGGATTGTACCCTTTAGTTTATGTTTCCTCTCTTCATTCTTTCTAACAAAATGTATCAATTCACACTTTTCTGCGTTAAATTTCATCTGCCACGTGTCTGCCCATTCCACCAGCCTGTCGATGTCCTCTTGAAATCTATCACTGTCCTCATCATTGTTCAATATACTTCCAAGTTTTGTGTCATCCACAATTTTTGAAATTGTGCCCTATACACCCACATTCAAGTCATTAATATATATCAAGAAATGCAGTGGTCCTAGAACCAACCCCTGGAGAACACCACTGTATACCTTCCTCCAGTCTGAAAAACAACTGTTCAACACTACTTTCTGTTTCCTGACACTTAGCCAATTTCGTATCCATGCTGCCACTGTCCCTTTTATTCCATGGGCTTCAACTTTGCTGGCGAGCCTATTACTGTATGTGGCACTTTGTCAAATACCTTTTGGAAATCCATGTACACCACGTCAACCGTATTGCCCTCATCAACCCTCTCTGTTACCTTATCAAAAAACTCCATCAAGTTGGTTAAACACGATTTGCCTTTAACAAACCAGTGTTGGCTTTCCTTAATTAATCCATACTTGTCCAAGTGACTGTTAATTTTGTCCCTGATTATTGTTGCTAAAAGTTTCTCCACTACTGAGTTTAAATTGACTGTCCTGTATTTGCTGGGTTTATTGGCCTAGAAATTCGCGTGGCCGGCTTGCCGCGGGGGTAAGGATCGTGCGCGCTCTTACCCACCGCGCCTGCCGTTGTGTTTTGGGCCCACAGGAACTTCGGGTCCTGGGCCTCTCCCTAGTGCCGGCGCGCAGTGCTTGCGTGTTCCAGGGGCGCAGTTAGTGCGATGCGACCCCTGGGACCTGTCAAATCTGTGAATTGAAATCGGCCCCAAAAGAACAGCTAAACCTCAAATAAATTTGAAAAAAACCCCATCACATTTATAAAATAACTATGGTTAAATAAATTAACCACTTTAAACAAAAATTAAAATTTTTGAAAAAATGAAAATACTTTTTAAAAGTTATAAAAATAAACTTACCTTTCTTTAAAGTATCTAAAAAAGATAAACCTGTTGAAAAAAAATTAAAATTATACTTCATTAACTGCTTACCTTGTTCAAAAGGGGTCTTACGCCTCCTTTTTACTAGCGTAGAATCTTCCATACTTACCCTCGCGTTGAAACCTGAAAAAAAATCTAAGTGTGCTGCGTGCGCGCAGCCTCTAGCGCGCACGCGGTTCACCTAGGAACCGCCCCCTTCACCATACCGGAAGTGCCGGTTTCCTGCACATGCGCAGTGCATGCAGGAAACCGGCACTTCGGGAATGAATACGGGTGAGTACACACTGAGGACTCACCCGAGAACGGACAAATTTTTGGGCCATTATCTTTACACCCCTTTTAGAACAAGGGTGTAACATTTCCAATTCTCCAGTCTTCTGGCACCACCCCTGTTTCTAAGGAGGATTGGAAGATTATGGCCAGTACTTCCACAATTTCTTCCTTCACTTCCCTCAGCGTCCTAGGATGCATCCCCTCTGGTCCTGGTGATTAATCTACTTTAGGTACAGCCAACCTTTCTAGTATCTCCTCTTTATCAATTTTTATCCCATCCAGTATCTCCTCCTTCACAATGTTCACTTCCTTGGTGATGACAGATGCAAAGCTCTCATTTATCACCTCAGCCATACCCTCTGCCTCCATGCGTAGGTCTACTTTTTGGCCCCACCCTTCCTCTGCTCTTACTACCCATTTACTAATTATATGCCTATAGAAGACTTTTGGATTACCCTTTATGTTAGCTGCCATTCTATTCTCATAACCTCTCTTTGCCCCTCTTATTGTCTTTTTCACTTCTCCTCTGAACTTTCTATATTTAGCCTGATTCTCAGATGTTTTCTCGACCTAACATCTGACTTACGCGCTCATTTTCTGCTTCATCATATTATCGTGCTACAAGTCCATTTCCAGCCTCCACTTTTCGTGGTTGAGAGCAATTTTGTCAGCAGACTGCAAATACACTGGCAAAATCTGTTAGAAACACAGTGATGCAGAGCTTGTGAGCAATTGAACTAGAGTGCCAACACTGCCTCCTAGTGTACAAAACACCCCCTTTACCAGACTTTCTGTAAGATTGACTTTACTTTGCAATTGGACTGCAGGAATTCCCCATACTACTCATTGCTATTACTTCACTCTTTACTCAATGTCTCTCAGCCTCGCTGTGTTGATTGTGGACAGCAATTGAATGAGTTCTGAAAAAGTGGACCTTGACACTAGCAGAGAATGGTTTCGATCCATTGACCTCTGGGTTATGGGCCCAGCACGCTTCCGCTGCGCCACTCTGCTCATCTGTATCAAGCTAATATTCCACTGGATCTGCCTTGCAAACCATCCCCAGATGCCACATTTCTCTCTCACTTAAGGTCATCTTTACCTCCCAAATTGACTGCAGCCATTCACATATGACTAGGAGCCATCATTTCATCCTACCAAAAGTCACTCTCAGCCTTCCTCTATTGCTTCTGAACAGCAATTTACTCACTCAACTTCAAATATACTGCTCACATTTGCTTCAAATGCACTCCTGATCATCCTTTGTGACACGCAGTTTCACCCTCAACCTCACAATGCCCTGCAAAGAAAACACAAATTTCTTCTCTTTGCAAGCAGATCATTTCTTTTGCTTTAGACACAACTTTTCAGAATTACACAAACAAATACTTTGCAAAAGCTCACCTGACAACTGACAGAGAATACATTCAGTTTGTTCACTGCTGTGCGATGGGTTACTACTTCTGCACCACTCTGCTTGCCAGCATTGTCTTGTTTAAGCCCTACACCTGCTGTGTGCAGTGCTCATTCCTCCACCTTTCTCTTTGAAGCCATCCCATCAAGTAATCGTTACTTTGTAAATTGATGCAGCCTTTACACATACTATCAGTTGATAGAATCATAGAATGGTTCCAGCACGGAAGAAGGCCATTCGGCCCGTCAAGCCCGTGCTGGCTTTCTGGAAGAGCACTTCAGCTAGTCCCACACCCCCACCCTTTCCCCGTAGCCCTGCAAATTTTTCCTTCAGGTACTTATCCAACTCCCTTTTGAAAGCCGTGATTGAGTTTGCCTCCACCACCCTTTCAGGCATTGCGTTCCAGATCCTAACCAGTCGCTGAGTAAAAAAGATTCTCCTCATGTCGCCTTTGGTTCTTCTGCCAATCACCTTAAATCTGTGTCCTCTGGTTCTTGACCCTCCTGCCAATGGGAACAGTTTCTCTCTATCTATTCTGTCCAGACCCCTCATGATTTTGAACAGCTCTATGACATCGCCGCTCAATCTTCTCGGCTCTAAGGAGAACAACCCCAGCTTCTCCTGTCTATCCACGTAATTTAAGTCCCTCATCCCTGGAATCATTCTCGTAAATCTTTTCTGCAACTTCTCCAAGGCCCTCACATCCTTCCTAAAGTGCGGTGTCCAGAATTAGACACAATACTCCAGTTGAGGCCGAACCAGTGTTTTATACAGGTTCATCATAATTTCCACGCTTTTGTACTCTATACTCCTATTCATGAAGCCCAGGATCCTGTAAGCTTTTTTAACTGCTTTCTCAACCTGCCCTGCCACCTTCAACGATTTGTGCACGTATACCCCCAGGTCTCTCTGTTCAGGCACCCCCTTTAGGATTGTACCCTTTAGTTTATGTTTCCTCTCTTCATTCTTTCTAACAAAATGTATCAATTCACACTTTTCTGCATTAAATTTCTTCTGCCACGTGTCTGCCCATTCCACCAGCCTGTCTATGTCCTCTTGAAGTCTATTACTGTCCTCTTCATTGTTCACTATACTTCCAAGTTTTGTCCCATCCGCAGATTTTGAAATTGTGCCACTGTATACCCACATCCAAGTCATTAATATATATCAAGAAAAGCAGTAGTCGTAGAAGCAACCCCTGGAGAACACCACTGTATACCTTACTCCACTCCGAAAAACAACCGTTCAAAACTACTACGATAGCAAAATACTGCGGATGCTGGAAATCCGAAATAACAACAGAAAACGCTGGAAAAACTCAGCAGGCCAGGCAGCATCCGTGGAGAGAGAAACAGAGTTAACGTTTCATGTCTGTTTCCTGTCACTTAGCTAATTTCGTTTCCATGCTGCCACTGTCCCTTTTATTTCATGGGCTTCAACTTTGCTGGCAAGCCTATTATATGGCACTTTGTCAAACACCTTTTGGAAATCCATGTACACTACGTCAACCGCATTGCCCTCATCAACTCTCTCTGTTACCTCATCAAAAACTCGATCAAGTTGGTTAAACACAATTTGCCTTTAACAAATCAGTGTTGGCTTTCCTTAATTAATCCACACTTGTCCAAGTGACTGTTAATTTTGTCCCTGATTATTGTTGCTAAAAGTTTCTCCACTACTGAGTTTAAATTGACTGTCCTGTATTTGCTGGGTTTATTGGCCTAGAAATTCGCGTGGCCGGCTTGCCGCGGGGGTAAGGATCGTGCGCGCTCTTACCCACCGCGCCTACCGTTGTGTTTTGGGCCCACAGGAACTTCGGGTCCTGGGCCTCTCCCTAGTGCCGGCGCGCAGTGCTTGCGTGTTCCAGGGGCGCAGTTAGTGCGATGCGACCCCTGGGACCTGTCAAATCTGTGAATTGAAATCGGCCCCAAAAGAACAGCTAAACCTCAAATAAATTTGAAAAAAACCCCATCACATTTATAAAATAACTATGGTTAAATAAATTAACCACTTTAAACAAAAATTTAAATTTTTGAAAAAATGAAAATACTTTTTAAAAGTTATAAAAATAAACTTACCTTTCTTTAAAGTATCTAAAAAAGATAAACCTGTTGAAAAAAAATTAAAATTATACTTCATTAACTGCTTACCTTGTTCAAAAGGGGTCTTACGCCTCCTTTTTACTAGCGTAGAATCTTCCATACTTACCCTCGCGTTGAAACCTGAAAAAAAATCTAAGTGTGCTGCGTGCGCGCAGCCTCTAGCGCGCACGCGGTTCACCTAGGAACCGCCCCCTTCACCATACCGGAAGTGCCGGTTTCCTGCACATGCGCAGTGCATGCAGGAAACCGGCACTTCGGGAATGAATACGGGTGAGTACGCACTGAGGACTCACCCAAGAACGGACGAATTTTTGGGCCATTATCTTTACACCCCTTTTAGAACAAGGGTGTAACATTTCCAATTCTCCAGTCTTCTGGCACCACCCCTGTTTCTAAGGAGGATTGGAAGATTATGGCCAGTACTTCCACAATTTCTTCCTTCACTTCCCTCAGCGTCCTAGGATGCATCCCCTCTGGTCCTGGTGATTAATCTACTTTAGGTACAGCCAACCTTTCTAGTATCTCCTCTTTATCAATTTTTATCCCATCCAGTATCTCCTCCTTCACAATGTTCACTTCCTTGGTGATGACAGATGCAAAGCTCTCATTTATCACCTCAGCCATACCCTCTGCCTCCATGCGTAGGTCTACTTTTTGGCCCCACCCCTCCTCTGCTCTTACTACCCATTTACTAATTATATGCCTATAGAAGACTTTTGGATTACCCTTTATGTTAGCTGCCATTCTATTCTCATAACCTCTCTTTGCCCCTCTTATTGTCTTTTTCACTTCTCCTCTGAACTTTCTATATTTAGCCTGATTCTCAGATGTTTTCTCGACCTGACATCTCACTTACGCGCTCATTTTCTGCTTCATCATATTATCGTGCTACAAGTCCATTTCCAGCCTCCACTTTTCGTGGTTGAGAGCAATTTTGTCAGCAGACTGCAAATACACTGGCAAAATCTGTTAGAAACACAGTGATGCAGAGCTTGTGAGCAATTGAACTAGAGTGCCAACACTGCCTCCTAGTGTACAAAACACCCCCTTTACCAGACTTTCTGTAAGACTGACTTTACTTTGCAATTGGACTGCAGGAATTCCCCATACTACTCATTGCCATTACTTCACTCTTTACTCAGTGTCTCTCAGCCTCGCTGTGTTGATTGTGGACAGCAATTGAATGAGTTCTGAAAAAGTGGACCTTGACACTAGCAGAGAATGGTTTCGATCCATTGACCTCTGGGTTATGGGCCCAGCACGCTTCCGCTGCGCCACTCTGCTCATCTGCATCAAGCTAATATTCCACTGGATCTGCCTTGCAAACCATCCCCAGATGCCACATTTCTCTCTCACTTAAGGTCATCTTTACCTCCCAAATTGACTGCAGCCATTCACATATGACTAGGAGCCATCATTTCATCCTACCAAAAGTCACTCTCAGCCTTCCTCTATTGCTTCTGAACAGCAATTTACTCACTCAACTTCAAATATACTGCTCACATTTGCTTCAAATGCACTCCTGATCATCTTTTGTGACACGCAGTTTCACCCTCAACCTCACAATGCCCTGCAAAGAAAACACAAATTTCTTCTCTTTGCAAGCAGATCATTTCTTTTGCTTTAGACACAACTTTTCAGAATTACACAAACAAATACTTTGCAAAAGCTCACCTGACAACTGACAGAGAATACATTCAGTTTGTTCACTGCTGTGCGATGGGTTACTACTTCTGCACCACTCTGCTTGCCAGCATTGTCTTGTTTAAGCCCTACACCTGCTGTGTGCAGTGTTCATTCCTCCACCTTTCTCTTTGAAGCCATCCCATCAAGTAATCGTTACTTTGTAAATTGATGCAGCCTTTACACATACTATCAGTTGATAGAATCATAGAATGGTTCCAGCACGGAAGAAGGCCATTCGGCCCGTCAAGCCCGTGCTGGCTTTCTGGAAGAGCACTTCAGCTAGTCCCACACCCCCACCCTTTCCCCGTAGCCCTGCAAATTTTTCCTTCAGGTACTTATCCAACTCCCTTTTGAAAGCCGTGATTGAGTTTGCCTCCACCACCCTTTCAGGCATTGCGTTCCAGATCCTAACCAGTCGCTGAGTAAAAAAGATTCTCCTCATGTCGCCTTTGGTTCTTCTGCCAATCACCTTAAATCTGTGTCCTCTGGTTCTTGACCCTCCTGCCAATGGGAACAGTTTCTCTCTATCTACTCTGTCCAGACCCCTCATGATTTTGAACAGCTCTATGACATCGCCGCTCAATCTTCTCGGCTCTAAGGAGAACAACCCCAGCTTCTCCTGTCTATCCACGCAACTGAAGTCCCTCATCCCTGGAATCATTCTCGTAAATCTTTTCTGCAGCCTCTCTAAGGCCTTCACATCCTTCCTAAAGTGCGGTGTCCAGAGTTGGACACAATACTCCAGTTGAGGTCGAACCAGTGTTTTATGCAGGTTCATCATAATTTCCATGCTTTTGTATTCTATACCCCTATTCGTGAAGCCCAGAATCCTCTAAGCTTTTTTAACTGCTTTCCCAACCTTCCCTGCCACCTTCAACAATTTGTGCACGTATACCCCCAAGTCTCTCTGTTCATGCACCCCCTTTAGGATTGTACCCTTTAGTTTATATTTCCTCTCTTCATTCTTCTGCCAATCACCTTAAATCTGTTTAGGAAAGGCTGATATTTAAAGATATTTAGTAGCCGAGAATCATATATGTATAACTTCAAGTGCAGCCAGTGACCAAATAATATGACCCATAATTACTCCTGGGTAACCAAAAAGCTAAGACTTGTTCAGAATGCAGCTGCGAGGATAGTCAAAAGCAGTTTTGACTAAGCTTTGATAACAAACAGCCACAGGCTACGAGTGAAGGTTAAATTGCTCAATAACATATTGGGATAGAAATTCGGCTCTTGTCGGGTGAGTACGCGTTGTGTACTCACCCGTAAGGCCACCTGAAGTTCCGGTTTCACGCATGCACTGCGCATGCGTGGGAAACCGGAACTTCTGTTCCCCTGAAGGGAGGGGTTCAGAAGTCGAACGTGTGCGCGGGAGAGGCAACGCGCACGCAGTGAACTTCATTTTTTTTTCAGGTTTCTCCGTGAGGGTAAGTATGGAGAAGCTGCACATTTAAAAAGGAGGCGCAAGGCCTGCTTTTAACAAGGTAAGTGGTTAATTAATTACAATTTAAACATTTTTTCAACAGGTTTATCTTTTTTACATACAGTACTTTAAAAAAAAGTAAGTTTA
Organism: Squalus acanthias; assembly: GCA_030390025.1. Classification (NCBI taxonomy): domain Eukaryota; kingdom Metazoa; phylum Chordata; class Chondrichthyes; order Squaliformes; family Squalidae; genus Squalus; species Squalus acanthias. The sequence goes on from CM059428.1 coordinate 112,098,117, forward strand.
TTTTTAGCACCGTTAAAAAGTTTAATTAATTTTTCCAAAAATTAAAATTTTTGTTTAAAGTAGTAAATTTATGTAATTTATAGTTATTTTAAAAATGTGATGGTTTTTTAAAATGTATTTGAAGTTTTAGTGTGGTTTTGGGGCTGATCTCTATTCATAGATTTGACAGGTCTTCCTGTCAAATCTATGAATGAAAATTGCCTGCTAGGATTGGCTCTCCATGGCCCACGTGATCCCAGGGGACGCTTCGAACTAACTGCGCCCCTGGGATACGCAAGCACTGTGCGCCGGCAGCTGGAGGAGGCCCAGGAGTTGAATTCCACGCGGGCCCGAAGCACAACGGCAGGCACGGTAGGTAGGTACGCGCGCGATGCTTGCACCCGCAGGAAGCCAGAGAGCTGAATTTCTGGCCCAATATGATGCTAAGTAGAAATTAGAGTTCACTTAACAAAACTAATTGCAACAATATTTACAGGATAATTCGTATAAGGACATAAAATGAGAGAGATCATGGAAGATAAGTTATTTATCTGGTAGATTAAAGTGAGATAGTCTGGATACCTCAAGACTAGTGAAACAGCATTGATATGGGGCCTTGGTATAAAGGCCTTGTACCAGGGAGGCTATGAAATGAAAGAGATATGGTAAATTCCAATGGGGTGAAAAGCTATAAACAAGGTAACATGACAGCGGGGCAGATAGTGAAAATGTACTGGAAAAAGAGTGGCCAGGTTACTATCCTTAACCTGAGTGACAATGGTATTTTGACCATTAGAACCAATTAAAGAAGGTGATTTTGTTAAAGACCATATATGGACACTGGCCAAACGAACTGTTGATAAGGAAAGGGTTAAAACCTCGATACTCAAAGAACAACTTCACACAGAGATTTGCTGCGAAGAAAAGGAACAGACTTACGACGATGTTGCCTGTGTCCGAAAGGCTCCAGAGACCAAGGGCTGCGAGCTATTCATTTTGACTATCGCCTAATGTTAAATATTAATTATGCTGTAAGCTTAATAAATCTGATCTATTGCTCAAATATGCTGGCTGCTGCCTATTTGTATCTTGTCCAAGAACTCTGAGAGGTCACTTAATTGACTCAGAAACTGGCACCCCAGATGGGACAAGACAAAGCAGCTAGTATTGTGTAATAGACCAGACCTCGAGAGTAGCCTCCTGATCAGCTGCTGCTCTTGGGGTGGGATTAACCCTTCGTGGGGAGTGCCCGTGAATTGCTCGCCAATAGTTATAGATGTTAGAGGTCTGTTAAGAAAACTACAAAATGACGAGTAAAAGTTTTGTTAACGCGTATAAAAGTAAGTTAGACAGAGGTGCCTGTGAGGAGGAAGTACAGGTACTATTGACGGAATGTTTATGCAAAGGAGACCGAGTCCCCTTTGAAGAAGTGATAAACTTTATTCAGGAATGTGTGGATCTAAAAAAGGTTAACAGTGATAAGGCGACTAGGCTACTCGCCTATGCAGTATTTTACTGTGCTCAAAGAGATGATGAGTACTGTAAGAAACAAAGTAAAGAGATAGAAGAGCTAAGAGCACAACACAATGAATCAAAATACAAACATAGCCTGGAAGTGGAGGACTTAAGGAAGCAGCAAGAGCTGGAGGTGGAAGACCTAAAAAGAAAGCAGGTTCAGGAAGTGGGTGATTTGAATTTGAATTTAGAGAATTTGACTTAGAGAACCAGACCTCTCAAGCTGCGGTAGTTCTGCAACAACAGAGCATGTGCGCAGTCCAGGCAGGAAGCACTATGCGTGAACTAAACAGGCGTTACAATCTTGTGAGATAGAGAGGGAGAATCTTACGCGTGATTTACAAGATGCCAGAGGCACCTTGAGGGAAGCTCTCCAGTGCCCTTATAGAGAGACAGATCACACTCAGTGTAGGTTGAAGGTGTACGAACTAGAGGGAAAGCTGGGAAAACGGGAGGCTGTTGTGGCTGCTGTTACTGCCAGATCGTATGATTCAGCAGTCGGAGCAGCAAGAGGAGGAGAAATGATAGACTGGAACGCACTAGAAGGCAAGACATACCAGCACGGCCGACATGATGATTGGGGAGACCCCAGGGTGTCCTCCAGCCATGATGATAGGCGGTCGGCTCCTGTGAGTGTCATAGTTAGAACCCAGGCCTATAATAACAAGGGGGAGAAAACCTCCTCCGAGAAGCGCTCCGTTCCCCTCAAAGCTGCCGAAGTACGAGCTTGTGTCAATGAGTTAGGCCCCATCGACGGTAAAGTTCGATGGAATGCTTGGAAGCGGAGACACAGCGAATTAGAGAACACTGATTTGAAATGCGTCCTCCTCACTGCCACCAACCCCAAGATACGGCAAAATCTTCCGTTCCTGATTTATAATATTGCCACTACCTCGGCAGTAGTCACGGAGTCCATTCAGGAACAGTTAGGCATTAAGAGCATGGATATGGCTAAGAAATGTTATCAAACAACACAGGGACCAGTAGAATCACCCACTGTATACAGTGATAGGCTCTACACGGTTTATGGTGGAACCCAAGGGGTTGCTCCTGACTCCGATGACGAAGGGAAGGACCAGGTACCATTCAAGAAACAATTCTTGAATGGCCTGCAAAGCTCATTGAGGCGCGCTCTAGGACACACGGTCTCACCTGACCTACTCTAGACCACCAATCAGGCATGGACTTTTGCAAGGGAGAAGTGTAGACCAAATAAACCTGTTAGTGTGGTAGAAGGGCTAATTATGCCCACTGCACCCCCCTACACAGGTCGATTCGAAGGAAATTGTTACAAATGTGGGAGACCTGGGCACTATTCTAAATTTTGTAAAAAGCCTCGAAAACAGGGCCAACGGTACCCTCCCTTTCAAGGAAATCTACCCCCACCACCCGCGATAATATCTGCTGATCCCCTGAAGACCAAGGTAGATCAATTGGCTGGAGAAATGAGTAAATTAACAGCCATACTGAACACCCACATTGCTACAAGAGCTAATCCGGTGACGGCCGTCTTGGATCCGGCTGGACGACAGCCACAGGGATCCCAGGCAACGGCCCAATGAAGGGGACAGCCCCCTCTTGGTCGGAAGTGGGGTTCTGACGTGATGTTAACGGGCGACCGGAAATTTTGGTTGTTCTACCGGGGGGCCGACAACAAATCATGCTTATTGACACCAGCTCATCCATTACCTCATCCATACCCAACACCCTGAACGCCATGCTGCGGCGGGCAAGGGCTGCTTGACATTACAAGGCTTTGATGGGAGGTCAACCTCTGCTTTTAAGGGAGAAATGATAACTATGCGCACAAATGGGATCGATTTAAATGTTGATGACCCTGTCATGATGACAACTCCTGACGGAAGGGACAGATTGGGAAGTGATGTTTTGGAAAGTTACGGGACAATTATTGATTACAACCAGAGGTGTATTTGGATCGGGACAGGAGGTAGTGAATTGGTCGAAATATCGGATGCCCACTCCGTATTTGCGATTAAGAGGACTTGCTTGTACGAGGCACCAGATCACCCAGATGAGCGAGTCAAATTATTAATTCAAACGCACTCACCCGCATTCGCCACTAGTAAGCATAACTGCAGTCGAATGGAGGGTGAGGAGACGATTAACAGCCCGCCCCACTCCTTTGTTAAGCAGTACCCAATTCCCAAAGAAAGTCATCCCTATATTCGAGATGTCATCGACTCCCTCTTAAAACAGGGCATTCTGAGAACTGGCACTTTCACGACCAATTCACCAGCTTGGCCGGTTCGGATGATAGCTGAAGGCTCACTATTGATTACTGAAGTCTTAAAAAGGTTACGCCCAAGAGCGCCCCTATCGTTAAGGATGCGCCGACCTTATTATCAGAACTCCCGAAAGACTCTAAGTACAACTCCACCCTTGACATTGCGAATGGCTTTTGGAGTATTCCCGTCAGAACAGAGGATCAATATAAATTTGCCTTCACCTTTGAGGACCAGAGTTACACGTGGACGTGCCTACCCCAAGGCTTCCACAATGCCCCGACCATCTTCCATACCAGAATGGTACGGATCCTGAAAGCTTTTTCTAAGCCCCAGTGCCTGCTTCAGTATGTCGACGAGTTGCTACTGGCAACTAGTACAATCGAGGAGCACCTTGAACTGTTAGATGAACTTTTAACACTGTTAAGCAGAGCAGGCTTGAAAATTAACCCTCGAAAAGCTCAGCTTTTGCAGGAACAGGTCACCTATTTGGGAGTGGCGATCTCTCCGCAGGGTCTAAGTCCCGACGAGCACAAGATAGAGGTCATTCAATGACTCCCGCTTCCTATATCCAGGACAGCGCTCCGATCATAGAAACATGGAAGATAGGAGCAGGAGTAGGCCATTCGGCCCATCGAGCCTGCTCCGCCATTCAATGCGATCATGGCTGATCATCCAAATTCAGTACCCTGTCCCTGCTTTCTCCCCATATCCCTTGATCCCCTTAGCCTTAAGAAATATATCTAACTCCTTCTTGAATATATTTAATGAATTGGCCTCAACTGTCTTCTGTGGTAGAGAATTCCACAGGTTCACCACTCTCTGGGTGAAGAAATTCCTCCTCATCTCAGTCCTAAATGGCTTACCCCTTATCCTTAGACTGTGATCCCTGGTTCTGGACTCACCCGCCATCGGGAACATCCTTCCTGCATCTAGTCTGTCTAGTCCTGTTCAAATTTTATAAGTTTCAATGAGATCCCCTCTCATTCTTCTAAACTCTAGCGAATACTAGATGAGGACTCCAGGCCATCTAACTTTGACTGGCACTACCCCCCTCACGCAACAACCATGTAACCACTCGTGGTTGGAGCGCACAGGAGAGCATATTAATAAAGTTAACCGACACGTGGCAAAGAATTTAGGGAAATCTAAAAACCAAATCAAGAAATACTTCGACAAGAAGGTTCGACCTTTTGAATATCAGATAGGTGATAAAGTCATGGTACTAAATTATGGGAAAAAGGAAAATGCGTTCGACCCCAAATGGAAGGGACCCTACTCGATGGTGGATAAATTGAATCCAGCCGTGTATCTGGTTCAGTACCCTAAAGGGAGAGTGGAAAAGAGAAAAGTAACTAAATGGTACCATATCAATCAGTTAAAGACAGTGAAAGAATAAATACTGCACTCTTTTTCTCCCCTCCAGGTTAAAAATTGCAGGACTCAGACACATAGTGGGACTTCTGATGCTTGTTTGTATCGACCAGACTTCGAATTTTAGTATCATCCAGAAAGGAGTCAAGATGCCAACCGATGATACGTCATCATTGGAATGGGGAGCGGCTTCAGGAGATGGATGCGACATGACTGTGTTCTGTGATTATTGTGAACCCGATAATACGACCGATGGGACCCCTTGTTTACAGGCCAGGGAGAGCGAAGGGATTAAAATAGAGTCTCTATGTATTAAAGAAAATGTCCAAGTAACCCCAAAGTTTCAATTAGGAAAAAGAAAGTTTGTCGATCTTGGGTTCGGATTCGACGAAGAGCGGTTGAGATTACATCAAATAGTATGGGGATCCCATATCTGGGACAGAGTTTGAATACAGTGAATTGGCCCAAAATAGGGAAAAGACATAGGGGAATGATAGGATGTTTTAATGTGGAGCATAAAGAGAGACCCAGGCAAGGACAAGTATTATAGATGGAAATCAGGGGAAGAACGGAGGAGATAAGGTTACAAAGGAAAAGCGACAAGTATAAAAATAAGAGATGCCCATTATTAACAAAAGGACCATCAAACGGATTGGTTGTCACCTGTACCTATAAACAATTGTATAGTGATGTTCGGTACGAAATTATCCCGGTAATCATTAATTTTACAGGAAATGTATGTCCTACAGGACACCGCAGATATTGTGACCACTTGGTGAGGAAAATGGTAAAGGATTTTTTAGATAAGAACCATGCCCAAGACAGATGGGGTTCGTGGGATGTAGAACAGACTTACGTAATGGTCAACATTTCTGGTCATAATAGTAGCCACTTGAGAACAAAGAGAGGTCTGGGAGAATAGTTAGGTATAGGAGCCACCGGAGGAACCACTGCCTTGAACAGGGTAGATATAGAAACTATGTGGGAACATGACAAGGTAATGAGGAGACAGTTGAAATAAGGGAGATTCAGACACCATACAGGAATTAGAGAATATGCTGATAACCACACGAGACAAAACAGAAATATACAGACAAATTCAGGATCATTTTAACAATGCGACAAAAGGAATTAGTAAAACAGAACAAGACATCTCAAGAGCTATGGTATGTTCAATTTATGGGAGTTATATGATGGACCAAGTGATGGCAGGGTTGAAATAGAACGTAACCGAGTCCCCTCATTTGTCAATGATTCCATGATTAGGAAGTGGCTCCATTATGATAAGGACTATAATGTAAAAGAGGCAAGAAAACAGGGATTAGTATATTTAGTGAGAGAAAATGGGGATTATGACAGTCAGCCAATCGTTCCTGTCATACTGTGGCTGCCGCAGGTAGAAAAGATGAGTCCTTGGGAAGTATTTAAGGTGGAATCGATAGGGATGCTGGAAAGAAGGTTCCATAAGCCTTTTGCATCACCCTGAAGGGATAATTACAAGTCCTAGCCCTTTTCGGGCTACCCCAGATCAGGCGTATTCCCCAGACGTTCACCTTCAACTAAAGTTAGCGGTAGCCAAATCCTAGAGACGCTTAATTGGGTCTAAAGGTTCAGACTATCTCTCCCTAAAGGAAAGGAATGGCCCGAAGATGTTACCGTCCTCCGGATAGCACTTTTAACAAGGTTAACTAGACTATAACCTTCCGGATATTATGAGGGTCCGGAAAACCCCCCAGAATTCTGCAACTCCTCACTGAAGAGTGTACAGAAATTGAGTTTGCGAGTTAATACAGAAATTACTCTGTGAGACAATTTAAAAAATATATAGGCCCAAAAATTTGTGTTGATACGCGAGAGTACGCACTGTGTACTCTCGCGTATTCTGTCTCCAATTGCCGGTTTTCTGCATGCACTGCGCATGCGCTGAAAACCGGCACTTGGTGAATGGAAAAGGGGGCGGTTCCTAGGTGAACCGCGTGCGAGCTACAGGCTGCGCGCATGCAGTGCACTTAGTGGTTTCAACGCGCAGGTAAGTATGGAAGATTTTACACATAAAAAAAGGAGGAGTAAGACCCACTTTTAACAAGGTAAGTAGTGAATTAAGTATTATTTTGAATTTTTTTTAACAGGTATATCTTTTTTAGAGACTTTAAAGACAGGTAAGTTTATTTTTATAACTTTTTAAAAGATTTTAAATTTTTTCAAAAATTTAATTTTTTATTTAAAATGGTTAATTTATTTAACTATACTTATTTTATTAATGTGATGGTTTTTAAAAAAAATTTAATTGAGGTTTAGCTGTTCTTTTGGGGGGCTATAGTATTCATAGCTTTCACAGCACTTATGTGAAAGTTATGAATGGAAGATGGTGTGCTGCCATTGGCTCTAACTGAGTCACGTGATCCCACAGCTCGCACGAATTAACTACACCTGTGGGATACGAAAGCACTGCACAGCAGCTGTCCAGAACATCAAGTTCGTGTGAGCTGGAACTGAAAAAGCCAACGCGCAGTGAGAGATCGCGGGGAAGCCTTACCCTCGCACGAAGGCTTCCTCACGAATTTTTGGGCCATAGATTTATTAAAGAACTGACATTTAGTTAACAGCTGGTATGGCAATCACAACTTTAACCGTTCAAAATACAAATAGCTTACATTTCTTATCAGAGATCCTTAAATCTCAAATCTTAACTTCGTTACATTTCCACACTTCTACTTATTTCTTAATCCAGAATATCCACCAAAATAAAATACCTTGATTACCCGAGACTCAGAGTTGTAGGCCTACAGAGTGGTTCTGAAGGCGAGAATCGCTCTGCCCCTTCCCAGTGACTTCTGACTCTCTATCTGAAAAGCTCTATTTTTATACCTTTTTTTAGTGGTATATTCTTTGAAGTTTTCTGCTGATGTAAGCTAATTATCTCTAGTCATCCTTTCTGTTGACTTCTTTCTATTCTTACTGTTAATTCAGCTATTAGCTTTCAGAATTCTGTCTCTACCTTTAGGTGTTCATAGCTTATCATAAAAAACAATTTGACAGTTGTATCTATTTGATGCGATTCTTAGGAGGTTCCTCTATTGAATTCTTAAACCACTTTAGCTGCTTGCATTCCAGACCTCGCGTCTCCCAACTGTTCCATTTTCAATACAAACACAATGTGATTGCTTGGTGTCATCTATTGAAGTAATATTTTCAAAGCCTTCCTATTTGTACCTTTTACAACATGTAAATCAAAAGCACTTCATCTAGGGTGTTCTTTGCATTTCTTATTTACTTCAATTGGTTGTATTAAGAATCATGTCTCCTTGTTCTAAGTTTAACATAAAACTATTTTACGGCAGGTATTTCTTTTACTTGATGTCATTTTTTCAAAGGCACTTGGTTTTTTAATGTTCTGTGCACCTGTTCGACGTGTTAGATTTTGACACTTTACTTGGGCATTGCTATTGTTTTGGTTCCAAACTACAGACATTCTGGAAGTACCAATGGTTTGCTTCAATAGGGGCTTTGTCTCAGTATTTACAACCAATTCCCATTTCAAAAGCTTGTGGTGTTTACAGCTTTTGTTATCAACTGTACTTATCTCAAAAACCTGTATCGTGTTTGCAGCCTGTGTCGCCGAGGCTTTCCAGACTTTTAAACCCAGTATGTCATGTATTAATAATATCAGAAATCTGTTCATAGGATGGTGTATTTTTCTGAAATATGGCTATTCCATTACAACCCCCCCCCCCCCGCCCTGTCACCCTGATTAAACAAAATTATACCTGGGACAGTCCAAATATGGGGTGTTGCACTGAATATATTGGGGTTTACATGTGCAGGTGCGATGTCAGGATACCAAGTGGCTGTGGGTTCACACTAGACTCAGACTCATCCCTCTGCAGTATGAATGTGCAGAGGTAGGGATTAGACCAGATAAATTATGTTTATCTACAAATGGGCACCTATTGCGTCACCACTCATGCTAAATCATACCAGCATGGGCAGGATGAATGTCCAATAGATTATCCTACCTTTTGCTTTAAACCCACACAAACGGTCCGAATAGGCAGCCAAACCCTCCTACCTGTAATAATTCACAATATTACCGAACTAAGAGTGAACTTTTCAATGCAAGCAGAAGCCCTGAGAGCAGTGGTTAACTTTGGACATCCAATTCCACCCCTATCCCTAAATCTTAAAGCCATTATAGAAAGAACTTCAACTTCACAAATACACTTGGTCCAGATGCAACAAAGCAATGATAGAACACAGAGAGAGATTATGGCCCGAGGGAGTAGCAGTTGGTGGGAAACCACATATAACGTGGGACAACACCCACTGTACAGAATGATTTCTATGGCACTCTTACCCATCCAAATGATATTAACGTTTATTGTATTGATTATGATATGCTATCTGCGAAGTGTAATCCATAGAGTTTCTAGGTGTGCTATGACTATTCATAACTTAGACTTACAGCAATGCTTGGCAGAAAGTAGATTGAGGTAGTCGAGGAATCAATGTTTAAAACATTTCATCCTCGAGGTGGGAACTTGTAGGAAAGGCTGATATTTAAAGATATTTAGTAGATGAGAATCATATATGTATAACTTCAAGTGCAGCCAGTGACCAAATAATATGACCCATAATTACTCCTGGGTAACTAAAAAGCTAAGACTTGTTCAGAATGCAGCTGCGAGGATAGTCAAAAGCAGTTTTGACTAAGCTTTGATAACAAACAGCCACAGGCTACGAGTGAAGGTTAAATTGCTGAATAACATATTGGGATAGAAATTCAGCTCTTGTTGGGTGAGTACGCATTGTGTACTCACCCGTAAGGCCACCTGAAGTGCCGGTTTCACGCATGCACTGCGCATGCGTGGGAAACCGGAACGTCCGTTCCCCTGAAGGGAGGGGTTCAGAAGTCGAACGTGTGTGCGGGAGAGGCAACGCGCACGCAGTGAACTTCATTTTTTTTTCAGGTTTCTCCGGGAGGGTAAGTATGGAGAAGCTGCACATTTAAAAAGGAGGCGCAAGGCCTGCTTTTAACAAGGTAAGTGGTTAATTAATTACAATTTAAACATTTTTTCAACAGGTTTATCTTTTTTACATACAGTACTTTAAAGAAAGGTAAGTTTATTTTTAGCACCGTTAAAAAGTTTAATTAATTTTTTCAAAAATTTTAATTTTTGTTTAAAGTAGTAAATTTATGTAATTTATAGTTATTTTAAAAATGTGATGGTTTTTTAAAATGTATTTGAAGTTTTAGTGTGGTTTTGGGGCTGATCTCTATTCATAGATTTGACAGGTCTTCCTGTCAAATCTATGAATGAAAATTGCCTGCTAGGATTGGCTCTCCATGGCCCACGTGATCCCAGGGGACGCTTCGAACTAACTGCGCCCCTGGGATACGCAAGCACTGTGCGCCGGCAGCTGCAGGAGGCCCAGGAGCCGAATTCCACGCGGGCCCGAAGCACAACGGCAGGCACGGTAGGTAGGTACGCGCGTGATGCTTGCACCCGCAGGAAGCCAGAGAGCTGAATTTCTGGCCCAATATGATGCTAAGTAGAAATTAGAGTTCACTTAACAAAACTAATTGCAACAATATTTACAGGATAATTCGTATAAGGACATAAAATGAGAGAGATCATGGAAGATAAGTTATTTATCTGGTAGATTAAAGTGAGATAGTCTGGATACCTCAAGACTAGTGAAACAGCGCTGATATGGGGCCTTGGTATAAAGGCCTTGTACCAGGGAGGCTATGAAATGAAAGAGATATGGTAAATTCCAATGGGGTGAAAAGCTATAAACAAGGTAACATGACAGCAGGGCAGATAGTGAAAATGTACTGGAAAAAGAGTGGCCAGGTTACTATCCTTAACCTGAGTGACAATGGTATTTTGACCATTAGAACCAATTAAAGAAGGTGATTTTGTTAAAGACCATATATGGACACTGGCCAAACGAACTGTTGATAAGGAAAGGGTTAAAACCTCGATACTCAAAGAACAACTTCACACAGAGATTTGCTGCGAAGAAAAGGAACAGACTTACGACGATGTTGCCTGTGTCCGAAAGGCTCCAGAGACCAAGGGCTGCGAGCTATTCATTTTGACTATCGCCTAATGTTAAATATTAATTATGCTGTAAGCTTAATAAATCTGATCTATTGCTCAAATATGCTGGCTGCTGCCTATTTGTATCTTGTCCAAGAACTCTGAGAGGTCACTTGATTGACTCACATCTGTGTCCTCTGGTTCTTAACCCTCCTGCCAATGGGAACAGTTCCTCTCTATCTACTCTGTCCAGACACCTAATGATTTTGAACAGCTCTATGAAATCTCCTCTCAATCTTCTCGGCTCTAAGGAGAACAACCCCAGCTTCTCCTGTCTATCCACGTAACTGAAGTCCCTCATCCCTGGAATCATTCTCGTAAATCTTTTCTGCACCCTCTCTAAGACCTTCACATCCTTCCGAAAGTGCGGTGCCCAGAGTTGGACACAATACTCCAGTTGAGGCCGAACCAGTGTTCATCATAATTTCCACGCTTTTGTATTCTATACTCCTATTCATGAAGCCCAGGAATCTGTAAGCTTTTTTAACTGCTTTCTCAACCTGCCCTGCCACCTTCAACGATTTGTGCACGTATACCCCCAGGTCTCTCTGTTCAGGCACCCCCTTTAGGATTGTACCCTTTAGTTTATGTTTCCTCTCTTCATTCTTTCTAACAAAATGTATCAATTCACACTTTTCTGCGTTAAATTTCATCTGCCACGTGTCTGCCCATTCCACCAGCCTGTCGATGTCCTCTTGAAATCTATCACTGTCCTCATCATTGTTCAATATACTTCCAAGTTTTGTGTCATCCACAATTTTTGAAATTGTGCCCTATACACCCACATTCAAGTCATTAATATATATCAAGAAATGCAGTGGTCCTAGAACCAACCCCTGGAGAACACCACTGTATACCTTCCTCCAGTCTGAAAAACAACTGTTCAACACTACTTTCTGTTTCCTGACACTTAGCCAATTTCGTATCCATGCTGCCACTGTCCCTTTTATTCCACGGGCTTCAACTTTGCTGGCGAGCCTATTACTGTATGTGGCACTTTGTCAAATACCTTTTGGAAATCCATGTACACCACGTCAACCGTATTGCCCTCATCAACCCTCTCTGTTACCTTATCAAAAAACTCCATCAAGCTGGTTCAACACGATTTGCCTTTAACAAACCAGTGTTGGCTTTCCTTAATTAATCCATACTTGTCCAAGTGACTGTTAATTTTGTCCCTGATTATTGTTGCTAAAAGCTTCCCCACTACCGAGTTTAAACTGACTGGCCGGTAGTTGCTGGGTTTATCTTTACACCCTTATTTGAACAACGGTGTATCATTTGCAATTCTCCAGTCCTCTGGCACCACCCCCGTTTCTCAGGAGGATTGGAAGATTATGGCCAGTACCTCCACGATTTCTTCCTTCACTTCCCTAGGATGCATCGCATCTGGTCCTGGTGACTAATCTACTTTAGGTACAGCCAGCCTTTCTAGTAGCTCCTCTTTATCAATTTTTCTCCCATCCATTATCTCCTCTACCTCCTTCTTCACTATGTCTATGGCAGCATCTTCTTCCTTGGTGAAGACAGATGCAAAGTACTCATTTATCACCTCAGCCATACCCTCTGCCTCCATGCGCAGGTCTCCTTTTTGGCCCCACCCCTTCTCTTACTACCCATTTACTAATTATATGGCTATAGAATGCTTTTGGATTACCCTTTATGTTAGCTGCCATTCTATTCTTATAACCTCTCTTTGCCCCTCTTATTGTCTTTTTCACTTCTCCTCTGAACTTTCTATATTTAACCTGATTCTCAGAAGTATTCTCGACTTGACATCTCACTTACGCGCTCATTTTCTGCTTCATCATATTATCGTGCTACAAGTCCATTTCCAGCCTCCACTTTTCGTGGTTGAGAGCAATTTTGTCAGCAGACTGCAAATACACTGGCAAAATCTGTTAGAAACACAGTGATGCAGAGCTTGTGAGTAATTGAACTAGAGTGCCAACACTGCCTCCTAGTGTACAAAACACCCCCTTTACCAGACTTTCTGTAAGACTGACTTTACTTTGCAATTGGACTGCAGGAATTCCCCATACTACTCATTGCCATTACTTCACTCTTTACTCAGTGTCTCTCAGCCTCGCTGTGTTGATTGTGGACAGCAATTGAATGAGTTCTGAAAAAGTGGACCTTGACACTAGCAGAGAATGGTTTCGATCCATTGACCTCTGGGTTATGGGCCCAGCACGCTTCCGCTGCACCACTCTGCTCATCTGCATCAAGCTAATATTCCACTGGATCTGCCTTGCAAACCATCCCCAGATGCCACATTTCTCTCTCACTTAAGGTCATCTTTACCTCCCAAATTGACTGCAGCCATTCACATATGACTAGGAGCCATCATTTCATCCTACCAAAAGTCACTCTCAGCCTTCCTCCATTGCTTCTGAACAGCAATTTACTCACTCAACTTCAAATATACTGCTCACATTTGCTTCAAATGCACTCCTGATCATCCTTTGTGACACGCAGTTTCACCCTCAACCTCACAATGCCCTGCAAAGATAACACAAATTTCTTCTCTTTGCAAGCAGATCATTTCTTTTGCTTTAGACACAACTTTTCAGAATTACACAAACAAATACTTTGCAAAAGCTCACCTGACAACTGACAGGGAATACATTCAGTTTGTTCACTGCTGTGCGATGGGTTACTACTTCTGCACCACTCTGCTTGCCAGCATTGTCTTGTTTAAGCCCGACACCTGCTGTGTGCAGTGCTCATTCCTCCACCTTTTTCTTTGAAGCCATCCCATCAAGTAATCGTTACTTTGTAAATTGATGCAGCCTTTACACATACTATCAGTTGTCATCATATTATCGTGCTACAAGTCCATTTCCAGCCTCCACTGTTTGTGGTTGAGAGCAATTTTGTCAGCAGACTGCAAATACACTGGCAAAATCTGTTAGAAACACAGTAGGGGCGAAATTCGCCTCCTGTGCGCCTCCCGGGGGCGCTAATGGGTCGCCAATGGCTTATCGCATGGGCGGGGGCACTAATAATGCCTGCCGAGAAAGTCGGTGGGGCACTACTGAGGTGCTAGCCAATAGCGCTACTGAGGTGCTAGCCAATAGCGCTACTGAGGTGCTAGCCGATAGCGCTACTGAGGTGCTAGCCAATAGTGCTACTGAGGTGCTAGCCAATAGCGCTACTGAGGTGCTAGCCAATAGCGCTACTGAGGCGCTAGCCGATAGCGCTGTGCCCTCGCTAGTAGCGTCCCGGGCCGCTGCACCGCTGGCGATTATATCATCGCCGAGCTACGCGACCCCTTAAGGCGCCGCAGCAGAAATTCAGCTGTGCCCCATGAGGCTACTGCGGGCATTGTCAGCGACAGCCTCGTGATTTGCGAACCGGCCCGCTCACCGCCCCTCTTGCTGGCCCTTGGCGTCGTCCATGGCTGCCATTGCGCCATCCGGTACCGTGTCTCGGTGCCGGGCTGCAGCCACGGCACCGTGTCGCCCTGGCTGGGCTAGTGGATGCCATTAAACGGCGCAGTGGCCCTCCGCTTTAACGGTGCTACTGCACTTTGCGCCCCAGACACCGCCCCGAGAGGAAGTGGTGCGCCCGAGATAGCGTTCCCTTCCTCTCCGGGGCAGCAAGCCCAATTTAGCGGCCGGGGCGGTACTTTCGGAAGTACCGGAAGTGATATTTGCTTCCGCCCCCTGCAGCATCACCTGGAGTCAACAACGGCAGCTGCAGGAGGCGTTGTCACCTTTGCTGGCAGCTTGGGGAGCACTATTTTAAGGCAGTGGTGGTCAGGTAGGGCAAAATCTATTTATGTCCCCATTCTGGTGCCTCCTGCTTTCTTTTGCTCCTGCAATTGCTCAGCTCTGCAGTCTATTACAGTGTTTGGGGCTGCTATGCGTGTCGCGCGGGTGCCGTCGCCCAACAGACACAGCCTGAATATTCATTCAATGCAGCATTGGCCCTTCCCTTTAAGGGAGGGAAGGAGCCTGTAAAGATGGCAGCGCTGCCCCGAACATTGCTCAGCTCTCTGCCGATACCGCCCCTCTCACTCCCTTTAGCACTTTAAGGGAAGTGCTAGCGCTTGATTTAGCACTCCACATCCCTCTTGGTGTGCTAAAGCGGAAGTTCCCAGCAGCAGCAAATCTTTTTGCCCGGTGATACTTTTGCGCTCCCTGAAAAGTTATCGCTCCAAATCGGGGCGCTACGCAATGTCTAGACTATAGTGAGGCAGCAGTTGTGAGCAATTGAACTTGTGTGCCAACACTGCCCCCTAGCTTGCAAAAGATCATCTTGGCCAGCTTTCTCTTCTGAGCCTTCACCTCAGAATGTTCTTACTTTGCAAATGGACTGCAGAAATTCCCCACACTGCTCGTTGCCATTACTCCACCCTTTACTCAGTGTCTCTCAGCCTCGCTGCGTTGATTGTGGGCAACAATTGAAGAAGTTGTGAAAAAGTTGGTCATGCTGCTAGCAGAGAATGGTTTTGATCCACATATGAACAGGAGACATCATTGCATCCTACCAAAAGTCACTCACAGCCTGCCTTCATTTGCTTCACATGCACTCCGGATCATCTTCTGTGACACTCACTTTCACCCTCAACCTCACAATACTCTGCAAAGCTAACACATGCTATCCCTTGGTGAAATCATCCATGTGCATGGCGTCAGCTTCCAAATGTACATTTTGCTGTTTCACTCTGCTGTCAGACTGATATTAAATTGTTAAGGTGCCATCTAAATCTTTACTGCTGGTGCTCCACAGTCACTTCTCCTGGTGTCACGTTGACCCTCTGCTTTGGCCCTGGTGCTCTGTTAGCCCCATGCTTGTCATAGGAAGGAACAGGAGACGGCCATTCAGCCCCTCGAGACTGTAACGTCATTCAATTAGATCATGACAATTACATCGAAGAACATAAGAACATAAGAAATAGGAGCAGGAGCATTCAGCCCCTCGAGCCTGCTCCGCCATTCAATAAGATCATGGCTGATCTGATCCTAACCGCCAATCTACTGTTCCTCAACTCCATTTACCTGCCTTTGCAGCTGATCCCTTAAGTGCCTCACAAAAATAATTGTCCTTGTTCCAGGTCCTGTATTGGCCCTATGCTTCTTTCTATCCTGGATGTGTTGACGCCATCCTTGTCCCTGGTGCCGGGTTGGCCCGGTGTTGGCATGTTCTGGTGCCGGGTTGGCCCAGTGTTTGCCCTGTCCCTGGTGTCGGGTTGGCCCGGTATTTTAAGAACATAAGAACAGAAGAAATAGGAGCAGGAGTAGGCCATTCGACCTTCGAGCCTGCTCCGCCATTCAATGAGATCATGGCTGATCTTCTGCCTCAACTCCATTCACTGGCCCTATCGCCATATCGCTTGATGCCCTTACTAGTCAGAAATCTATCGACTTCTGTTTTGGATATACCCAATGACTGAGCCTCCACAGCCCTCTGAGGCAGAGAATTCCAAAGATACACCACCCTCTGTGTGAAGAAATTTCATCTCATCTCAGTCCTGAATGGTCTACCCTTTATCCTGAGGCTGTGGCCCCTGGTTCTCGACTCCCCAGCCAAGGGAAACATTCTCCCAGCATCCACCCTGTCAAGCCCTGTAATAATTTAGTATGCTTCAATGAGATCCCCTCTCATTCTTCTGAATTCAAGAGAATACAGGCCTAGTTTACTCAATCTCTTCTCATACGACAGTCCCGCCATCCCAGGAATCAATCTCGTGAACCTTCGTTGCACTCCCTCTATGGCAAGTATATCCTTCCTTAGGTAAGGAGACCAAAATTGTACACAATATTCCAGGTGTGGTCTCACCAAGGCCCTATATAATTGCAGTAAGACTCCTTTACTCCTGTACTCAAATCCTTTTGTAATGAAGGCCAGCATACCATTTGCCTCCTAATTTTCCCTGTCCCGTGGTGCCGGGTTGGCCATGTGTTTGGCCTGTTCTGGTGCCAGGTTGGCCCGGTGTTTGCCCTGTTCTGGTGCAAGATTGGCCCAGTATTGCCACTGTCACTGGTATCGGGTTGACGCTGTGATTCGCCTGTCCTTGGTGCTAAGTTGGCTTGGTTTTTGCTGTGTCCCGGGTGCCAGGTTGGCCCGGTGTTTACCCTGGCCGTGGTGCTGGGTTGACTCGGTGTTTCCCCTGACCCTGGTGCCCTGTTGCCTCGGTGTTTGCCCTGTCCCTGGTGTAGAGCTGACCCGGTGTTCCATCTGTCCCTGGTGGCGGGTTGGCCCGGTGTTTGGCCTGGCCGTCATGCTGTGTTGGCCCGGTGTTTGGCCTGTTCTGGTGTCAGATTGGCCCAGTGTTGCCCCTGTCCCTAGTGCCAGGTTGGCACCATGATTCACCTGTCTTTGCTGCTAGGTTGGCTCGGTTTTTGCAGCGTCCCGGGTACCGGGTTAGCCCAGTGTTTGCCCTGTCCCTGGTGCCGGGTTGGCCCAGTGTTAGGCCTGTTCTGGTGCCAGGTTGACTCGGTGTTTGCCCCTATCCCTGGTGCCAGGGTGGGTTTGCACTGTCCCTGGTGCCAGTTTGGCCCGGTGTTTCCACCTGACCCTGTTGCCGCGTTGGCAGTGTGTTGGCCCTGTTCCTGGTGTGGGGTTGACTCGGTGTTTGCACTGTCCCTTGTTGGGCTGGTGTTTGCCCTGTCCCTGGTGCCAGGTTGGCCCAGTGTTGCTCCTGTCCCTGGTGCCAAGTTGGCGCTGCGATTCGCCTGTCCTTGGTGCTAGGTTGGCCCGGTGTTGCCCCTGTCCCTGGTGCCGGGTTGGCCCACTGTTTGCCCCAATCCCTGGTGCCGGGTTGAATCGGTGTTTCCACCTGTCCCTGGTGCCGGGTTGGCAGTGTGTTGGCCCTGTTCCTGGTGTGGGGTTGGGACAGTGTTTGCCCTGTCCCTGGGGCCGAGTTGGCCCGGTGTTTGCCCTGTCCCTGGTACCGGGTAGGCCCGGTGTTTGCCCTGTCCCAGGTGCAGGGTTGGCCCGGTGTTTGCCCCTGTCCCAGGTGCAGGGTTGGCCCGGTGTTTGCCCTGTCCCAGGTGCAGGGTTGGCCCGGTGTTTGCCCTGTCCCAGGTGCAGGGTTGGCCCGGTGTTTGCCCTGTCCCAGGTGCAGGGTTGGCCCGGTGTTTGCCCTGTCCCAGGTGCAGGGTTGGCCCGGTGTTTGCCCTGTCCCAGGTGCAGGGTTGGCCCGGTGTTTGCCCTGTCCCAGGTGCAGGGTTGGCCCGGTGTTTGCCCTGTCCCAGGTGCAGGGTTGGCCCGGTGTTTGCCCTGTCCCAGGTGCAGGGTTGGCCCGGTGTTTGCCCTGTCCCAGGTGCAGGGTTGGCCCGGTGTTTGCCCTGTCCCAGGTGCAGGGTTGGCCCGGTGTTTGCCCTGTCCCAGGTGCAGGGTTGGCCCGGTGTTTGCCCTGTCCCAGGTGCAGGGTTGGCCCGGTGTTTGCCCTGTCCCAGGTGCAGGGTTGGCCCGGTGTTTGCCCTGTCCCAGGTGCAGGGTTGGCCCGGTGTTTGCCCTGTCCCAGGTGCAGGGTTGGCCCGGTGTTTGCCCTGTCCCAGGTGCAGGGTTGGCCCGGTGTTTGCCCTGTCCCAGGTGCAGGGTTGGCTCGGTGTTTGCCCTGCCCCTGGTGCTGGGTTGGCTCGGTGTTTGCCCCTGTCCCTGGTTGGCCCGGTGTTTGCCCCTGTCCCAGGTGCCAGGTTGGCCTTGTCCCGGGCGGGCCCGGTGTTACCATGGTAACTGAGCGGCGGTCTGGCCAAGAGAGGCGGAAGTGACGCTCCCCGCGGGGCGGAGTCTCCGCTGTGAGGACAGCGCGGTTTCCGGTGCGCGCGGCAATGAAGTTCCGAGCCAAGATTGTGGACGTTGGTTGTTTGAATCATTTCACCCGTAAGTGATGAGCATCGAGGCCTGCGAACCGCGGCCGCCGGTAACCCGGGCCCGCGGGTCGAGAGTGTGCTGTCGGCGGACAGTCCGGACCCAGCTTCACCTCTTACCGCCTCCCTGCTGCCTGAGCCAGGATTACCGGCAACTGGAGAGCAGCAAAACCGTTGCACCGTTTTCAGTCTCCTGCCCTTCGTTCAATTTTCTTCTCTGCCTCGATCACATTGCGCCCAATCTCTCTTCTGCTTCACCCAATGCAGAGTTTCAAGCCCTGTCTACTATCGAGACAATTTCCATCTCCACACTTCCTTCACACCTCGACTCGATTTCTCCCCATCCTTGCAGCCTCCAAGAACTCGATCATCCAAAACCTGCCCCCTCCGCCTCATTGAGCCATGCTCGCCCGTCACCCGCATCCTCTCTCGCCAGTACTGGCTTCCCATTCACTCGTGAATCAAGTTAAAAATCCGTGTTCTTGTCTGCAAACCCTTCCATGACTTTATTCCCAGCGTTTCAAACTTTTGGAGTCTCAAATGCTTTTCTGCCTTGTATACATCCCTTTCATTTCACCTTTGTTGATCTTTGTTAGGCACCTTGACCCATCTTCTGAAACCCCCTCCAGCTCTTGGAGTTCCATCCAACAATTTAAAGCCTTCACAACCACTTGGCTTTCAGCTACCTCTCTTAATAAGAACATAAGAAATAGGAGCAGGAGTAGGCTATTCGGTCCTTCGAGCCTGCTCCGCTATTCAATAAGATCATGGCTGATCTTCTACCTCAACTCCACTTTCCTGCAGTATCCCCATATCCCTTGATTCCCATAATATCAAAAAATCTAGCGATCTCCGCCTTGAATATACTCAATGACTGAGCATCCATAGCCCTTTGGGGTAGAGAATTCTAAAGATTCACGACCCTCTGAGTGAAGAAATTTCTCCTCATCTCAGTCCTAAATGGCCGACCCATTATTCTGAGACTGTGACCCCTGGTTCTAGACTACCCAGCCAGGGGAAACATCCTCCCTGCATCTACCCTGTCAAGCCCTGTAAGAATTTTGTATGTTTCAATGAGATCACCTCTCATTCTTCTAAACTCTAGAGAATATAGGCCTAGTCTACTCAATCTGTCCTCATCGGACAATCCCCCCATCCAAGGAATTAGTCTTCCAAAGTCCTTGAACGTCCTCCAAATCCGTGCCCATCTTTCCCGGAACTCCATGTTTGAATCCCTCCAATTCGGCTTCAACTATTGCCACAGTACTGAAACGGTTCTTATCAAAGTTAAGGGGTGATCTAATTGAGGTGTTTAAGATGATTAAAGGATTTGATAGGGTAGATAGAGAGAAACTATATCCTCTGGTGGGAGAATCCAGAACAAGGGGGCATAACCTTAAAATTAGAGCTAAGCTGTTCAGACGTGATGTCAGAAAGCACGACTTAACACAAAGGGTTGTGGAAATCTGGAAAACTCTCCCAAAAAGCATTTGAGGCTAATTTCAAACCTGAGATTGATAGATTTTTGTTAGACAAGGGTATTAAGAGTTACGTAACCAAGGCGGGTAGGTGGAGTTAAGATACAGATCAGCCGTGATGAGGGGCTGAATGGCCTACTACTATATTCCAATGTTATAATACAATATAGGGAAACATGCTGGGGCCAGAGTTCTAGCGAAGCGAATAACTAGGGAGGTAGATAGGGCTTTAAACTAAATAAGTGGGCGGGGGTGGTCCTGGTGGAGCGAAATCTAGAATGCTGAAGAGAAAAGACAAGGAAGCAGTGCAGGAAAGTGATTGGGGTAAGGATAACCAGATTGTGTCAGGAAGGGACAGAGCGTACAAACAAAGGAGTGCACTAATAAATAGGGTCCGGGTAACAAAAAATGGTAAGACAAATAGGGCCATAGTACAAAAAAATGTTAAGATGTCTAAAAATGTTAAGACAAATCTAAAGGCACTGTATCTGAATGCACGAAGGTAGACGAATTAACAGCACAAATAGATGTAAACGGATACGATATAATTGCGATTACGGAGACACGTCTGACCAAGGCTGGGAGCTGAATATCCAAGGGTATTTGATATTTAGGAAGGACAGAGGAAAAGGAGGTGGGGTGGCCTTGTTAGTAAAGGATGAAATCAAAGCAATAGTGAGAAAGGATATTGGCTCAGAAAATCAAGATGTAGAATCAGTCTGGGTGGAGCTAAGAAGCACCAAGGGGCAGAAAACATTGGTGGGAGTTGTCTATAGGCCTCCAAACAGTAGTGGTAATGTAGGGGATGGCATCAAACAGGAAATTAGAGATGCATGTAACAAGCGTACTACAGTAATCATGGGTGACTTTAATCTACATATAGACTGGCCAAACCAAATTAGTAATAATACTGTGGAGGATGAATTCCTGGAGTGTGTGCAAGATGGTTTTTTAGACCAGTACGTTGAGGAGCCAACAAGGGAATAGGCTATCCTAGATTGGGTATTGCGCAATGAGAAGGGGTTAATTAATAATCTTGTTGTGCATAACATGATAGAATTCTTCATTTAAAATGGAAAGTGAAGAAGTCCAATCCGAAACTAGGGTCCTAAATCTAAACAAAGTAAACTACGATTGTATGATAGATTGAGGAGCTTCATTAAAAAGCATGACGGTGGATAGGCAATGGCTAACATTTAAGGAACGAGTGCATGAATTGCAACAGTTATACATTCCTTTCTGGCACAAAAACACAAAAGGAAAAGCGGCCCAACCATGGCTAACAAAAGAAATTAAGGATAGTATTAGATCCAAAGAGGAGTCATATAAAGTTGCCAGAAAAAGTAGCAAGCCTGAGGATTAGGAGCAGTTTAGAATTCAGCAAAAAGGACCAAGAGATTGATTAAGAGGGGAAAAATAGAGTATGAGAGTAAACTTGCAAGGAACATAAAAGCGGATTGTAAAAGCTTCTGCAAGTATGTAAAAAGAAAAAGATTAGTGGAGACAAATGTAGGTCCCTTACAGTCAGAAACAGGAGAATTTATAATGGGGAACAAGGAAATGGCAGAGCAATTAAACAAATACTTTGGTTCTGTCTTCACGGAAGAGGACACAAATAACTTCCCAGAAATGCTAGGGAACCAAGGGTCTAGTGAGAAGAAGGAATTAAAGGAAATTAGTATTAGTAAATAAATAGTGCTGGGGAAATTAATGGGAGTGAAAGCTGATAAATCCCCAGGGCCTGATAATCTGCATCCCAGAGTACTAAAAGAGGTAGCCATGGAAATAGTGGATGCATTGGTTGTCATCTTCCAAAATTCTATAGATTATGGAACAGTTTCTGCAGATTGGAGGGTGGCAAATGTAACCCCACTATTTAAACAAGGAGGGAGAGAGAAAACAGGGAACTACAGACCGGTTAGCCTAACATCAGTAGTAGGGAAAATGCTAGAGTCTATTATAAAGGATCTGATAACAGGACACTTGGAAAATATCAATGGGATTAGACAAAGTCAACATGGATTTATGAAAGGGAAATCGTGTTTGACAAACCTACTGGAGTTTTTTGAGGATGTAACTGATAAAATAGA
This sequence comes from Squalus acanthias, assembly GCA_030390025.1. Taxonomy (NCBI): domain Eukaryota; kingdom Metazoa; phylum Chordata; class Chondrichthyes; order Squaliformes; family Squalidae; genus Squalus; species Squalus acanthias. Next base: position 112,120,723 of record CM059428.1, read on the forward strand.
TAAGGGAGAACCAGTGGATGTGGTGTATTTGGATTTTCAGAAGGCCTTTGATAAAGTCTCATATAAGAGGTTAGTGTGCAAAATTAAAGCACATGGGATTGGGGGTAATATACTGGCATGGATCGAAAATTGGTTAACAGACAGGAAACAGAGTAGCAATAAATGGGTCTTTTTTGGGGTGGCAGGCGGTGACTAGTGTGGTACCGCAGGGATCAGTGCTTGGGCCCCAGCTATTCACAATATATATCAATGATTTGGATGAGGGAACCAAATGTAATATTTCCAAGTTTGCTGACGACACGAAAACTAGGTGGGGTTGTGAGGAGGTGCAAAGAGGCTTCAAGGCGATTTAAACAAGTTGAGTGAGTGGGCAAATACATGGCAGATGCAGTATAACGTGGATAAATGTGAAGTTATCCACTTTGGTAGGAAAAACAGAAAGGTACAGTATTTAAATGGTGCTAGATTGAGAAATGCTGATGTACAAAGAGACCTGGGTGTCCCTGTACACCAGTCACTGAAAGCAAAGCAAGCAGTTAGGAAGGCAAATGGTATATTGGCCTTCATTGCAAGAGGATTTGAGTACAGGAGCAAGGATGTCTTATTACAGTTGTACAGGGCCTTGGTGAGACCACACCTGGAGTACTGTGTGCAGTTTTGGTCTCCTTACTTAAGAAAGGATATACTTGCCATAGAGGGAGTGCAGTGAAGGTTCACCAGACTGATTCCTGGGATGGCAGGACTGTCGTATGAGGAGAGATTGGATCGACTAGGCCTGTATTCACTAGAGTTTAGAAGAATGAGAGGGGATCTCATTGAAAGGTATAAAATTCTGACAGGGCTAGACAGGCTGGACGCAGGGATGATGTTTCCCCTGGCTGGGGGGTCTAGAACGAGGGGTCACAGTCTCAGGATACGGGGCAGGACATTTAGGACTGAGATGAGAAATTTCTTCACTCAGAGGATGGTGAACCTGTGGAATTCTCTACCACAGATGGCTGTGGAGGCCAAGTCACTGAATATATTTAAGAAGGAGATAGATTTCTTGACACAAAAGGCATCAAGGGGTATGGGGAGAGAGCGGGAATATGGTATTGAGATAGAGGATCAGCCATGATCATTTTGAATGGTGGAGCAGGCTCAAAGGGCTGAATGGCCTACTGCTCCTATTTTTCTACACCAGCTCATTTGTGCACCGCAAAATCCCCAAAATAGAAATGAAATACATGACCAGAGAATCTCTTTTATTGATATTGGTTACGAGATAAATGTTGGGCAGGATCACCAGGAGAACTTATCTGCTCTTCATCCACCTGAAAAGACAGATGGCTTTGGTTTAAGGTCTCATCCAAAAGATGGCATTTCCAACAGTCCAGCATTCCCTCAGTATTACACTGAAGTGTCAGCCTAGATTCTGTGCCTAAGTTTCTGGAGTGGTGCTTGAACCCATGACTTACTGAGTCTGAGAGTAGTGCCACTGAACCAAGGTGACACAGTTTTGATGCTTTGGGTGGGCAGTAGCCTGTTGGGTGAGAGGTGGGAGAATAGTTGTGATGCAACATGTTCCAAGACTTTAGAAAGAAAGGGAAGGTTGGTGGTGAAGTGGTAATTCGAGCGACTAGAGGCGTTGAGCATAGGTATTTTGAGGAGTGTACTTTGGTACTATCCCCTGCCTTTCAAATCTGCCGTCATTACCTCCCTTCTCCAGAAAACCCACCCTTGACCTTTATGTCCTTGCAAACTACCACCTCATCTCCAACCTCCCTTTCCTTGAACATGTTGTCACCTCCCAAATCCATGCCCATCTTTCCCACAACTCCACGTTTGAACCTCTCCAATCAGGTTTCCGCCCTGGCCACAGCACTGAAATGGCCCTTATCAAAGTCACAAATGACATCCGATATAACTGTGACCATGGTGCACTATCCATCTTCATCCTTCTTGACCTCTCCACAGCCTTTGACAGGGTTGACCACACCATCCTTCTCCAACGCCTCCTTCGTTGTCCAGCTGAGTGGAACTGCCCTCGCCTGCTTCCATTCTTATCTATCCAGTCGTAGCCAGAAAATCACCTACAATGGCTTCTCTTCCTGTTCTCACACCGTTACCTCTAATTGTCCCCCAAGAGTCCATCCTTAGCCCCCTCCTATTTCTCAGTTGTCCTTCGGCGACATCATCCAAAAACATGTCAGATTCCACATGTACGCTGACGACACTCAGCTCCAGCTCACCACCACCTCTCTCGTTTTCTTCACTGCTTATGATTTGTCACGCTGCTTGTCCAAAGAGCAGAAATTTCCTCCAATTAAATGTTGGGAAGATCAAAGCCATTCTCTTCAGCCCCCGCCAGAAACTCCATTTGCTAACCACCGATTCCATCACTCTCGTTGGCCACTGTCTGAGGCTGAACCAGACTCTTTGTGGCTCAATGGGTAGCACTCTCTCCTCTGAGAGGATAGCATGCCAGAAATCCCAAGAAAACTAAATCACGGACAGGGACTCAATAAAATTAATCTAAGTAAAATAACAGTAATGAAGACAATAATGGCACTAAAGAGTGACAAATCCCCAGGACCAGGTGAAGTAGGTGAGCACATTGCAGATGCCCTAACTATAATCTTCCAAAGTTCTCTAGATACAGGAACCGTTCCTTTAGATTAGAAAATTGCGCATGTCACTCCACTATTTAAAAATGGTGAGAGAGGGAAACCAGGGAATTATAGACCAGTTAGCCTAACATCTGTTGTCGGGAAATTGCTAGAGTCTATAATTAAGGATAGGGTAACTGAACACCTCGAAAATTTTCAGTTGATCAGAGAGAGCCAGCATGGATTTGTGAAAAGTAGGTCATGCCTGACAAACCTGATTGAATTTTTTGAAGAGCTGACTAAAGTAGTGGACAGGGGAAAGTTTATGGATGTTATTTATATGGACTTCCAGAAGGCATTTGATAAAGTCCCACATAAGAGACTGTTAACTAAGGTAGAAGCCCACGGAATTGAGGGCAAATTATTGACCTGGTTCGGAAATTGGCTGAACGGCAGGAGACAGGCAGTAGGGATAATGGGTAGGTACTCAAATTGGCAGGAGGTGACTAGTGGTGTCCCGCAGGGATCTGTGTTGGGGCCTCAACTATTCACAGTATTTATTAACGACTTAGATGATGGCATAGAAAGTCATTTATCCAAATTTGCCGATGACACAAAGATAGGCGGCATTGTAGGCAGTGTAGATGGAAGCATAAAATTACAAAGGGATATCGACAGATTAAGTGAATGGGCAAAACTGTGGCAAATGGATTTCAATGTAAGCAAATGTGAGGTCATCCACTTTGGACCTAAAAAGGATAGAACAGGGTACTTTCTAAATGGTTAAAGGCTAAAAACAGTGGAGGTCCAAAGAGACTTGGGGGTCCAGGTACATAGATCATTAAAATGTCATGAACAGGTGCAGAAAATAATCAAAAAGGCTAATGGGATGCTGGCCTTTATATGTAGAGGACCAGAATACAAGGGGTTAGAAATTATGCTGCAGCTATACAAAACCCTGGTGTGAGCAGTTCTGGGCACCACACCTTAGAAGGATATATTGGCCTTGGAGGGCGTGCAGCATAGGTTGACCAGAATGTTACCTGGACTTCAAGGGTTAAGTTACGAGGAGAGATTACACAAATTAGGGTTGTATTCCCTAGAATTTAGAAGGCTAAGGGGTGTCTAGAACTAGGGGGCATAGTCTCAGGATAAGGGGTAGGCCATTTAAGACAGATGAGGAGGAATTTCTTCACTCAGAGGGTTGTGAATCTTTGAAATTCTCTGCCCCAGAGGGCTGTGAATGCTGAGTCTTTGAGTATATTCAAGGCTGAGATAGATAGATTTTTGGACTCTCAGGGAATCAAGGGATATGGAGATGTGGCGGGAAAGTGGAGTTGAGGTCGATGATCAGCCATGATCTTATTGAATGGCGGAGCAGGCTTGAGGGGCCGTATGGCCTACTCCTGCTCTTACTTCGTATGTTCTTATGATCTGACCGAAGTTTTCAAGATATTAAGGGGAACAGATAGGGTAGAGAGAAATAAGCTATTTCCGCTGGTTGGGGATTCTAGAACTAGGGGGCGTAATCTAAAAATTAGAGCCAAACCGTTCAGGAGTGAAATTAGGAAACACTTCTACACACAAAGGGTGGTAGAAGTTTGGAACTCTCTTCCGCAAATGGTAATTGATGCTAGATCAATTGTTAATTTTAAATCGGAGATTGATACCTTTTTGTTAACTAAAGCTATTAAAGGATATGGGCCAAAGGCGATAGGTCGCAGATCAGCCATGATCTCATGGTGGAGCAGGCTCAATGGCCTACTCCTGTTCCTATGTATAAATTGTGCCAATTTTTTAATCTGCTTTAAGTGCCACAATACTTTACTGCTCAATTAAATTTTAACATTCTCCTAATATTTTTACAGTATCATGTTAAAACCTGGCCTCCCCATACACCCAGCCACAGTTGTCAACCATGCCAACAATGCATCCTTTGGGAGATTATAATGATTTAGTGAGTAAACCTACTGCTCGGTGTGCTGTAGGCCATAAAAAAGGAGAGGTACCAGATTTTATCCCCAGTATGTGCTGAGTTACCTGTTCTCAGGTTCATTGATTAGGGAGCTCCAACTGGCGTCAGTGTCCATGGACAAGAAAGGAGGGAAAAATCAGCCTGGTTGACCATATCTGATCATTATTCAGCGATCTGCCCTGAAAAGAGTGCACATGGGGACATCAGGTGAGGACAGAACCAGGCTGAGCTGTACAGCCTATTCTGCTTAATTTAAGGTTAAATAATTGAAAGGATCTGATGATTCAAATTTTTGGAGCAACAAGTTACTACTTTCTTGGAAAAATAAAGATTTTTCAGTGTGAAAATTGACTTGGAATTATCATGAGTAGACGATAGTGGATGTGTGGTTTTAATCATTGGATTGGTTTATATTTTCAGGTATAGTGAACACTATCTCCAAGCTCACAAAGTCATGTATTCTAAGACTTACCACTGACAAGCTCTACTTTATCCTTTCTGACAAAGTGGCCAGTGGAGGTGTTGCTATGTGGTGTCAGCTATTTCAGGTAAACTACTGCTTAACATCAGTGGTTGTTCTTTATGGTTACAGGTATGGTCCCAGCTTGTGTGTCATACGTGCGATATCGTACTTTTATTTATTTATATGCACACATACTATCTATCTGTCTAATAACTCTTTACCTGACTCTGCTATCTCCGTGTTGCTGTTATCTCTTTGCTTCTCTGTTGCCTTCTGCTTCTCTCTCTCTCTTTGTTCTTCATTCCTTTCGGGTGGGAGGTGTTGGGCGGAAAAGTGGAGTTGATGTAGAAGTTCAGCCACGATCTTATTGAATGGCGGAGCAGGCTCGATGGGCTGTAAGGCCTACACCTGCTCCTATTTCTTCTGTCATTCACTTCACTCTTAACCCTCAGTCCACTTCACCCACTCCCGCTGTCTCATAGCTGTATGAAATTAGACTATCTGCCTCATAGATGTAAGGAATTACCTTTGACCTTTTCTAACGATAACCAAAACGCAGGTGGAGATCATTATTTGGCTACAAAATTTATTTTTTGCTAAGTGAAGTAACATTAAATGAAGATTCGCTCCCACACTCTGTGTTTGTGCCTCTCTTCCACTCATAGGTGTAAGCATTGTCAGTTTTTCTAATTGAATAAGACACGAGAGAGATAATCAGTTGGTTTCACCATTCAACTTTTTTAAAAATTGGAAGTAATGAAAAAATCACACAATCTGCACCTGTCTCGTTCTTTTCCTCTCTATCGCCCCCTTCCCCTCTCTCTCTTCTCCCCACTACTGTCTCTCTGTTGGTCTGACGGCCTGGTGTAACGAGTAAGATCGGTAAGAGAGATCAGAGAATGAACTTCCCCCTCGCCCCTGTCTCCCTTTCCCCCCCTAGCCCCCGTCTCCCTTTCCCCCCTCGCCCCCGTCTCCCTTTCCCCCCTCGCCCCCGTCTCCCTTTCCCCCCCTCGCCCCCGTCTCCCTTTCCCCCCCTCGCCCCCGTCTCCCTTTCCCCCCTCGCCCCCGTCTCCCTTTCCCCCCTCGCCCCCGTCTCCCTTTCCCCCCTCGCCCCCGTCTCCCTTTCCCCCCTCGCCCCCGTCTCCCTTTCCCCCCTCGCCCCCGTCTCCCTTTCCCCCCTCGCCCCCGTCTCCCTTTCCCCCCTCGCCCCCGTCTCCCTTTCCCCCCTCGCCCCCGTCTCCCTTTCCCCCCTCGCCCCCGTCTCCCTTTCCCCCCTCGCCCCCCGTCTCCCTTTCCCCCCTCGCCCCCGTCTCCCTTTCCCCCCTCGCCCCCGTCTCCCTTTCCCCCCTCGCCCCCGTCTCCCTTTCCCCCCTCGCCCCCGTCTCCCTTTCCCCCCTCGCCCCCGTCTCCCTTTCCCCCCTCGCCCCCGTCTCCCTTTCCCCCCTCGCCCCCGTCTCCCTTTCCCCCCCTCGCCCCCGTCTCCCTTTCCCCCCCTCGCCCCGGTCTCCCTTTCCCCCCCTCGCCCCCGGTCTCCCTTTCCCCCCCTCGCCCCCGTCTCCCTTTCCCCCCCTCGCCCCGTCTCCCTTTCCCCCCCTCGCCCCCGGTCTCCCTTTCCCCCCCTCGCCCCCGGTCTCCCTTTCCCCCCCTCGCCCCGGTCTCCCTTTCCCCCCCTCGCCCCGGTCTCCCTTTCCCCCCCTCGCCCCCGGTCTCCCTTTCCCCCCCCTCGCCCCGGTCTCCCTTTCCCCCCCTCGCCCCGGTCTCCCTTTCCCCCCCTCGCCCCCGGTCTCCCTTTCCCCCCCTCGCCCCGGTCTCCCTTTCCCCCCCTCGCCCCGGTCTCCCTTTCCCCCCCTCGCCCCGGTCTCCCTTTCCCCCCCTCGCCCCCGGTCTCCCTTTCCCCCCCTCGCCCCCGGTCTCCCTTTCCCCCCCTCGCCCCGGTCTCCCTTTCCCCCCCTCGCCCCCGGTCTCCCTTTCCCCCCCTCGCCCCCGGTCTCCCTTTCCCCCCCTCGCCCCCGGTCTCCCTTTCCCCCCCTCGCCCCGGTCTCCCTTTCCCCCCCTCGCCCCGGTCTCCCTTTCCCCCCCTCGCCCCGGTCTCCCTTTCCCCCCCCTCGCCCCGGTCTCCCTTTCCCCCCCTCGCCCCGGTCTCCCTTTCCCCCCCTCGCCCCGGTCTCCCTTTCCCCCCCTCGCCCCGGTCTCCCTTTCCCCCCCTCGCCCCGGTCTCCCTTTCCCCCCCTCGCCCCGGTCTCCCTTTCCCCCCCTCGCCCCGGTCTCCCTTTCCCCCCCTCGCCCCGGTCTCCCTTTCCCCCCCTCGCCCCGGTCTCCCTTTCCCCCCCTCGCCCCGGTCTCCCTTTCCCCCCCTCGCCCCGGTCTCCCTTTCCCCCCCTCGCCCCGGTCTCCCTTTCCCCCCCTCGCCCCGGTCTCCCTTTCCCCCCCTCGCCCCGGTCTCCCTTTCCCCCCCTCGCCCCGGTCTCCCCTTTCCCCCCCTCGCCCCGGTCTCCCTTTCCCCCCCTCGCCCCGGTCTCCCTTTCCCCCCCTCGCCCCGGTCTCCCTTTCCCCCCCTCGCCCCGGTCTCCCTTTCCCCCCCTCGCCCCGGTCTCCCTTTCCCCCCCTCGCCCCGGTCTCCCTTTCCCCCCCTCGCCCCGGTCTCCCTTTCCCCCCCTCGCCCCGGTCTCCCTTTCCCCCCCCTCGCCCCGGTCTCCCTTTCCCCCCCTCGCCCCGGTCTCCCTTTCCCCCCCTCGCCCCGGTCTCCCTTTCCCCCCCTCGCCCCGGTCTCCCTTTCCCCCCCTCGCCCCGGTCTCCCTTTCCCCCCCTCGCCCCGGTCTCCCTTTCCCCCCCTCGCCCCGGTCTCCCTTTCCCCCCCTCGCCCCGGTCTCCCTTTCCCCCCCTCGCCCCCCTCCTCCCCTTTCCCCCCTCGCCCCCCTCCTCCCCTTTCCCCCCTCGCCCCCCTCCTCCCCTTTCCCCCCTCGCCCCCCTCCTCCCCTTTCCCCCCTCGCCCCCCTCCTCCCCTTTCCCCCCTCGCCCCCCTCCTCCCTTTCCCCCCTCCTCCCTTTCCCCCCTCCCTCCCTTTCCCGCGCCTCATAGAATCATACTACACAGAAGGAGGCCATTCACTCCATCGAGTCTGCGCTGTCTCTTTCAAAGAGCAATCCAGTTAGCCCCACTTCCCCCAATCCTTCCCCATATTAGTACAATTTTTCTCCTTTTTATCCAATTCCCTTTTGAAGGCGACTATTGAATCTGTATTCACCGCCCTATCAGGCAGTGCATTCCAAATCCTAACCACTCGTTGCGTAAAAAAAGGTTTTCCTCATGTTGCCTCTGGCTCTTTTGCCAATCATCTTAACTCTGTACCGTCTTGTTATCGACCCTTCAGCCATTGGAAACAGTTTCTCTTTGCTTACTCTATCTAAACCCTTCATGATTTTAAACACCTCTATCAAATCTTCTGTTAGCCTTCTCTGCTCTAAGGAGAACAACCCCAGCTTCTCTAGTCTATCCACGTAACTAATACCTCATCCCTGGAACCATTCTAGTAAATCTATTCTGTACCCTCTCCAAAACCTTCATGTCCTTCCTAAAGTGTGGTGCCCAGTATTGTAACAAAACTCCAGCTGAGTGTTTTATATAGATTTAGCATAACTTCCTGACTTTTGTACTCTATGCCTCTATTTATAAAATTGAGAGGTCGCACAACACCAGGTTATAGTCCAACAGTTTTATTTGAAATCACAAGCTTTCGGAGCTATCGATCGCCCCTTCCTCAGGTGAAGTAGTAAAGAAATACAGACTCGACAAAGCATATATAGATAGAGAACAATGCATGTGTACCTTACAATTGCAGACAACTAAATTAAATCATCCTGACTATCTGCCGAGGTGTGATAAAGTTAATCAGGTCAGCCAGGAAGGTACCACATCAAAGACATAGCAAGATACAACTGAGACAATGAGGTGGAGTCGCAGGGGGTCTAACGTGTCAAAAGCTGCCGTCTGTATGTAAAACGATAAGCTGTAAAAAAAAAATTTACTTTTTTACTGGGAATCACATCTGTGAACAAGCCAACGACGACTCGAGTCCGGATCACGTCATGTATCGTGACATAAACCCAAGATCCCGGTTGAGACCGTCTTCATGAGTGCGGAACTTGGCTATCAGTTTCTGCTCGATGATTTTGCGCTGTCGTGTGTTCCTAAGGTTGCCTTGGAGAACGCTTACCCGCAGATCCGAGGCTGAATGTCCTTGACTGCTGAAGTGTTCCCCGACTGGGAGGTAACAATCCTGCCTGGTGATTGTTGCGCGGTGCTCGTTCATACGTTGTCTCAGTGTCTGCATAGTCTCGCCGATGTACCATGCCGCGGTGCATTCTTTCCTGCAACGTATGAGGTAGACAACGTTGGCCGAGTCACATGAGTATGTACCATGTACCTGGTGGGTAGTGTCCTCACGTGTGATGGTGGTATCTGTGTTGATGATCTGGCATGTCTTGCAGAGTTTGCCGTGGCAGGGTTGTGTGGTGTCGTGGTCGCTGTTATCCTGAAAGCTGGGTAATTTGCTGCGAACTATTTATAAAGCCCAGGATCCCATATGCTTTATTAACTGCTTTGTTAACCTGTCCTGCCACCTTCAAAGATTTGTGCACAAAAACCTCCAGCTTTCCCTCGCCCCATCTCCCCTTCCCTCGCCCCATCTCCCCTTCCCTCGCCCCATCTCCCCTTCCCTCGCCCCATCTCCCCTTCCCTCGCCCCATCTCCCCTTCCCTCGCCCCATCTCCCCTTCCCTCGCCCCATCTCCCCTTCCCCCGCCCCATCTCCCCTTCCCCCGCCCCATCTCCCCTTCCCCCGCCCCATCTCCCCTTCCCCCGCCCCATCTCCCCTTCCCCCGCCCCATCTCCCCTTCCCCCGCCCCATCTCCCCTTCCCCCGCCCCATCTCCCCTTCCCCCGCCCCATCTCCCCTTCCCCCGCCCCATCTCCCCTTCCCTCCCCGCCCCATCTCCCCTTCCCCCCTCGCCCCATCTCGGTGCTGGTGCAGCTTGGTAAATTTGGTACAGCCTACATCATCTAAATTCATCTCAGAGTCACAGCTCACGGAACCTAGCTTTTGCTGAGAACTGGTTGGAAAATTACAGCTGTAGTGTTGTCGCCAACTGCTAGTGAGACTCCTTGCTGGGCGTGAGCCTTGCAAAAATGAACCCTGCAAAGCAGATTTGCCTAATATTTGTTGTAAATGGTGTATATAAGGCAATTTAATATATGTGATTCTGTTCACTCCCACAGGGTAATTTTTTTGATGAGTTCCAGATTGAAGGAGTATCAGCAGAGTATAACGAAATTTATCTGGAACTAACACCTGAAAACCTCTCGAGATCCTTGAAAACAGCTCAGAATGCCAAAGCTGTGAAAATTAAACTGACTATGAAGCATTGTCCATGTCTCACCATTGCTGTAGAACTGGTAAGAACATCAAAGTTTTGTAGTGCTGGCAGTTTTCATCAGGTGACACTTGTGTCATTTATTGAATAAATGTTGTCTATACTATAAGTAAGAACATTGTTCCATCCTGCATTCCTGAGGGATTACTAAGATTAATCCTCTGACTTTACTAAATCTATGATTTTGTTTACTTTTCAAGTTCTTTGATGATTCTTATAGCTTTGTGTGTTATTCTAAGCAAAGCTCCCCTTTGTGGCCTTTGTCAGTGTTTTGTGAGAGTGGCTTGGTGCTGTGGCTGCACTAAATCCCCAGAACCACCATATCCGCAGTCACTAGTCGCAGAATCACTAATATCTCATCATTCGGGCTCATTAGGTCTCGGCAACAACACTGATTTTATATAAAACTCGTAAATGCTGGGTTAGAGATTGTGTTCAATTTACACTTTGTGCAACATAATTTAATTTTATTTCCTTTTTAAGGAGCTCAGTGTTTGTGAGCAGAAATGCTGAATATTAGTGTATTGGACAGAATAAAATCTTAGCGTGTAGTTTCTGTCAGACATTAATAGAAATAGGACTAGATGAATCAGTGCATTATGTACTGTAACATTTCTGCTGGACGTGAGAGGAAAAAGGTCGAGAGAACAAAGAGGAACAGAAACATACTGAGAGAAAATATGAGATAGATAGTAACGGAAGAGAGAAGGACCTAAAGAGAGCAATTACATGATGGCATGCTGAAGAGAGAGGCCAGAGGGAAGGTTAGGTTTAAAGGAAGAATGCGAATACAAGTGCAGAGAGCAAATACAACAAAAAAAGTGTGTTGAACATTAAGAGAAAAGAAAAAGGGAGGCAGAGTGGAAAACAAATGAATCTAGAAAGGAAGACCTGGGATTGCAGAATGAGATCAAAGCAGAGAAACAGTCACAGGAAGAGAGAAGCACAGGGAGATTAACTATGGTATTTTAAATGAGCATTATAATATGGGAATTAAGGCAACCTGGATTTATCGATGCACTCCTCCCACTAGCACTGCAATCAAAGTGTACATTGTTTCATAAAATATCTGTGAATAAAAATAAAACTTTAAAATGTTCAATCGTAGAATTGCATACACAAACTATCGGCGGTTTCACAATTATACAGAAGTGCTGGTTCTACAACTTGTTGGAAAAGTTAGACATAACTTCTTTCCTGCTCTTGCAGCCGTCCCTCTCCAGCCACAGTCGCATTGTTACACATGACATTCCTGTCAGCATCATCCCCAGAAAGCTTTGGAATGATTTTGAAGAACCCACTGTTCCAGATTTTGATGTAAGTTATTAGGTTGATAACTTTTCAGTGAGTTTCTCTGTGTTGTTTTTGTTCATGTAATGTAAATATACTTTCATCACCCCATAATTTATTTCATCTACATAATAAATCATACTTGTACTAGTGCTAGAAGGGTCTTCAGTGCTGGTGCTAGGGTTTTGCTTTGGTTTAGCTGTAAGTTCCCAAGTACATGGCGGAGATTGTTTTCACATATATCTAGAGTATTTATCACGCACCTTCACATACTTCCTAATTTGTTGATTTACTCCATTTTCCCCCCAAAAAGTACACATACCATGTCTACTCCAGTGGTTATTCTTATTATACCAGACATCCTTGAAATAACAGAGTACTAGTCAGTACAAATTATATTTGAGGAGGTATGTTGTGTGGCATTGTACTTTGCTGAATATTTTAAGAACATAGGAACGGGATTAGACCATTCAGCGCCTCAAGCCTGTTCTACCATTCAATTAGGTCATGGCTGATCTGTACCTCAACCCCATTTACCTGCCTTTGCTCCATACGCTTTTGTTTGAAGGTCTCAACCTCTCCCAGAAGCCTGGACTTGGACTTGATATCTTTGCCCAGAGCAGTGACTCTGAGCTGAAGGCAGATCCTGCAGTCCGAACCTGTAGAGTGTGAACTATTTCCCAGGATGTATCAGCAGTATTTAAACTAGCCGAATGATGGTATGCTTCTTAGTCACTAACAAAATCTATTTGATTGTTTTCCAAAATTATTTTAAGAAACACTAGAGGAGAATTTCAAAAGCTTTATTCAGGTAAAATTTATTTGGGATTTTTTTTTAAACTGGGAAGCTGTGTGTGAGAGAGCAAGAGACTAAGGCCTAGAAACTTGTCTCGGGCGGTCAGGCACTGCGTATAATGGGCCACCGCCCGATACAGATTTCTAGGCTCTGGTATATTCCATTAAAAAAGGATAGTACAAGTAATTTTAGATTGCTGTGGATAAAAAAAAAAGGTTTGGAACAAATTAATATTGAAGAAGAGGTCTATAAGGACTCTAAGAATAATAATGAGAAAACTAAAGGAGAATATGAGAAAATAAGAAGAGGTTAAGAGCAGGATAAGAAAAGCTAAGATAAGATGAGGAAAATAATACAAAAAGCATCAAAAGGAATCCTAAAGTATTTTACAAGTAGATCAGTAAAAGGGGAAATGCTAAAAGCAAAGTGGGACCTGTGAGAGGAGAGTATTGTCAACTTATAGATGATGATCAAAATGTGGCAGATGTATTTCATAAGTACGTCACTTTGGTCTTTAGTAAAGAAAAGGATATCGGAGCGGATGTGAATCCTGAAATGGTTGAGAGTGAGATTAGTGATATGATGGATGAAAGGAAAATTTTAGATAAGTTAGTTAGGCTAAAGGAAGATAAAGCACCGGGACCGATGGGATATATTTTAAGATCTTGAGAGACAAAATTGCACTGACCCTAGAAATTATATTTCACGGCTCTATTTAGTGTAGATGTGTGCTGGAGGACTGGAGAGTGGCCAATATAGTACCCATTGTTAAAAGGTGAGACAGCGCTAATCTGAGTAATTACAGACCAGTTAGTTTAATAAATAGTGGGGGAAATTTTAGAGTTTCTAATTAAGGATGAAATTACCATATATCTAGATAAAAGGAAAATAGTGAGAAGTAGCCAGCATGGATTTCAAAAGGGACAATCATACTTGACAAACCTCAGAATTCTTTGAGGAGGTAACAGACAAGGTAGATGGGGGAATGCGGTGCATGTAGTGAATGTGGATTTTTGGAAAACATTTGAGAAGGTACCATACGGGAGATCACGAGAGAGGATAAAGGCGTATGGAATTAGGTGACAGATAGCAAACTGAATTAAATATTGGGTGGAAGGGAGAAAACAGAGTAGGTGTTAAGAGCAGGCTTTCAGAGTGTATGGAAGTGGGTAGTGGTGTTCCACATGATTCAGTTCTGGTGCCACTTCCGTTCACAATGTATACTACTGATTTTGATGTAGGTCTAGAGTGGACGGTGTTGAAATTTGAAGATGATACCAAAATAGGAGGTATAGTTAATCCTTTAGAAAACCAAAGGAAGCTGCAATGGGATATTGATAAGATGGAGTATTGTACTGAAAAGTCGCAGATTAATTGAATGTCAGTAAATGTGAGGTGATACATTTTGTTAAAAAAAAACAGTAATTATACTCTGAATTGAAGCAGACTCAGTGCTGTGGAAGAGCAGAGGGATTTGGGGGTACAGGTTCACAACAACAAGAACTTGTATTTATATACCGCCTTTAACGTAGTAAAACGTCCCAAGGCGCTTAACAGACGCGTTATAAAACAAAATTTGAAACCAAGCCACATAAGGAGATATTAGGGCACATGACCAAAAGCTTGGCCAAAGAGGTAGGTTTTAAGGAGCGTCTTAAAGGAGAAAATAGAGGTAGAGAGGCGGAGAGGTTTAGGGAGGGAATTCCAGAGCTTCAGGCCTTGATAGCTGGACATTAAAGGCAGCAGCTCAAGTGGATTAGGCTGTAAAAATAGCTATTGGAATTCTAGTTTTATCACCAGGTTTAGAATATGAAAGCCAAGAGGTAATGAAGAGCTTATATAAAACCTTAATAGACCTCAGATGGAGTACTGTGTGCAGTATTGGGCTTCACATTAGAGGAAAGATATTGAGGTTTTCGAGAAGGTACAACACAGATTCACTAGGATGGTGCCTGGTATGAGGAAATACAAAGATTTGAAAAATTGGATCTTATTGGTTAGAGCAATGCATGTTACAGGGCAATATGATAGAAGTCTTTAAAGCTATGAAAGGATGGGACAGGGTAGATAGAAACAGATTGTTTCCAATAGTTGAGGGGTCTACAATGAGGGGCCATAGATAGAAGATTAAATGCAAGAGATGCAGGAAAGATGGGCTCGGATTTGGGAGGTGACAACAAGTTCAAGCACTGAAGAGGAAAAGGCGAGATTGGAAATGGGATGGTATTTTGGAAGAACAGAGTGGCCAAGAGTTTGTTTTTTGAGAGGGGTAATGCTGGCGTTTTGTTTTAAAGGTTTGGGCATTGTACCCGAGGAGAGGGAACCATTTACTAACATGGTGGTGAGGAAGGGAATGTTTGGAGAGATCTCTTAGACAGTGCTGGCAGACCCCTATCTCTGCCCGAATCCTGTGCTGTCAGGTCCAAATCCTTCCCCTCTATCCTGACAGACACCAGGAATCCACCAGTGAGCCAGATCCCGTTTTCCATCCCCTTCCCAGTTCTGCCAAACCTCACATTCCTTCTCCATAGTTCTGCTAAATCCCAGGGTCCCCTCCATCGTGATGTCTGATCAGAGCATTCCCCCTCATGCTGGAAAACCCCTGCAGCCCCCCATAGTGCTGCACAACTCCACTTGTGCCAAAGCCCAGGGATCCTGTACTGCCGAATAGCCAACATCTGCTCCATTTGGTCCAGCTTGCACACCATCTTGGTATTTTCTCAGCTTTAAAATTGGTGAGGGATAGAAATTAAATACATATGATATGTCACTCGTGGTTTTAACAGAATAATAAAGTGATGCAATTCAATTCCTGAAAATCACAAAATATAATGTAATAGAAATGGAATTTGTCTTATTCAGTTACTGTAAATCATTGACCCTGATGTTATTCTTACCGGCATATACACCCCTGTTGGTATAAAACAGCACATCCTCCATCACCCTGAGATCTGCTATTTTTCCAGAAGTATTTTGAACTGATAGCTCTTCATGCTAGAGTGCTTTCAGAATATAGAATTCAAAGCTAACTAGAAACCAAGTTCATCTTAGCAGCTGATTTTTGTTTTTGCAGCATCAAAGCACAGTGCACCATATTGACTAGTCACAGAAGCTACAGTTGTTTCCAAAAGTGGTGTAATATGCTTCATAGTTTTCAAGTTTTTAGTACTTATTGTGTCTGAATAGAACCAGTTATTTAACATAATTCAAGCTACTGTTTGTTTTCTACATTTCTAAACCTACTTATCATTGATTTTAAAGGTCAGTATTTATTTACCGGTACTGAAGATCATGAAGAGTGTTGTGGAAAGAATGAAGAATCTTTCTAACCATGTTGTAAGTTTGTATCTTAAATGCTACATTAATTAAGTTTTCTTTTTTGTTTCCATTTGTTGAATCCATTGCCACCTCAATTGCTGAGGAAATTTATTTCTGGAGGACAACATAAATAAAATTATTGAAGTATTCCATTTTCTTATAAGTACACACAGTGAATAAGGGGTATGGGGTCAGCCATTTAGGACTGAGATGAGGAGAAATCTCTTCACTCAGAGAGTTGTGAATCTTTGGAATTCTCTACCCCAGAGAGCTGTGGATGCTCAGTCGATGAGTATATTCAAGACAGAGGTCGATAAATTTTTGGCACTAAGGGAATCAAGGGATTGGGCAGGAAAGTGGAGTTGAGGTAGAAGTTCAGCCATGATATTGAATGGTGGAGCAGGCTCGGTGGGCCGTTTGGCCTACTCCTGCTCCGACTTCGAATGTTCTTATGAAGCTGTTCATCTGTAAAACATGGCAATTATTGTAGGTGTCACATTTGTCATGTATTGAATTATAGATTAAAGATGGCAATAAAATAGTTTGAGTTACATAAATGTTTAGACAGTGTTTGGATTTTGTGACAAAATTCATGTACCAGTGCCTATATTGTGTATTTTTAGTGCCTACTCAATCTGTTAGTACGA
Organism: Squalus acanthias; assembly: GCA_030390025.1. Taxonomy (NCBI): domain Eukaryota; kingdom Metazoa; phylum Chordata; class Chondrichthyes; order Squaliformes; family Squalidae; genus Squalus; species Squalus acanthias. The sequence continues at coordinate 112,137,227 of CM059428.1, forward strand.
GTCATGAACAGTTTTACGCCAGCATGCTGTGCTATTGAGTTGGCTCTATTGCCATTCTCTGCTCCCTGCGGAAGAGTGGTGGATACAGACACTTCTTATTTGCAAAACTGACTTCACTGAATGGGATATACTGCTGATGAAGTATTTGGCTTTTGTTTGTGGATTGCCTTTCTGAACTACTGCTGTGCATTTGTATTTTGATTCTGAATTGATGGATTTATTTCATACCAGCAGATCTCCTGTTGAATTGCTTATGGTGAGATTGAGGACCTCCTGGTTTATAAGAATAGGGGTGTTTATCCTATGTAGTGTCACCCAGTGAATGAATGTCACATTCCATTTTTATTAACTGGCATTGTAGAATTTTTGCTGGTGGTTTGGAGATTAAATTCCACGACTGTACACAGTAAATGTGTGGTGTATATGTATGGATGGTTGGAATTTATTTATTTAATTATTTGGTTGTTTATTTAATTAATTAATTATTTGTCTAATTGTTTATTTTATTCATTTAATTATTTGGTTGTCTATTTAACTAATTAATCATTTGCCTAATTGTTTATTTAATTTAATTATTTGATTATCTAGCAGTAATAGGTAGGGCAGTGGATTCACCTGCACTGTGCTTTGGACTATTCTTCTGTGCTACCGAAGCCCAGGACCATTCCTTAACACTGGGTGTTTGGCAGTGCTGTCATGAAGCTGTTGAGGTATAAGAGCATGAAGGGTATCCTTTGATCTGGATTCAGTGTGGAGCCGGAACCAGGGCTTTTTGCCGAACTGGGGCTGGAATGTGAGTTTTGGCTCACTGGTGAATTCATGGTATCTGTTAGCAGTGAGGGGAGGCATGGGTCTCTGGTGGGGATGTTCCAGGTCTGGCAGAACTAGGGGAGATCTCCGCAATTTGGTTGTTTGTGATTGGTTCTTGGTAGTGTATCTGTCTGTCTTCTATCTCTTTCACTCTCACATTTTCTCTCTCTCTCTCACTCTCAGTGTCAGTAATTAGAATGTTTATACTTTGTAACTATAAGCAAAACAAACTATAATTTGAGACTTTCAAAGTCTTAATTAATTTATTTTAATGAATTCAAATTAGATGAGAAAGACACTATGGGGGGAAAATTCGGTACCTTAGCGCCTCCCGTTGGCGGTAATGGGGTGCGAGAGCATTATCGTCGGGGTGAGGTGAATCCAACGCTGCATGCCAAATCCCACCCCCCCCTGCAGCGCCGCTGCTAACTGTCGCCGGGAGCCTCAACGCCAGGTGGATTGTGACGTCAGTGAGTGTGCAACGCTCACTGGCCGCCCGATCTGCGAAATTGATTGTCTTCACTTACCTTAGTGCCTGGAGTAAACAGCGACAGGGAGAGCTGGCGTGAAGCAACAGGAAGCCGGCTCCAGGGACGTTATTTAAAGGATCATCAGTAATGAGTCGCAGCTGTAGGTTACTGGAGTTTCACTGCTTTCTTGTCAGTTTCACATACTGTAACAGTCTCATTCTGTAATTTCAAGGTTATTTACTATCAGGAGTGTTGTTGCAACTAAAAAGTAGCTATATTTATTAAAAAAATCAAAAGCCACTCTTGGTTACATTAATGGGGGATGTACTGGCAGTCGACCTCGCCCTCCAGGATCTACGGCGGAGGAAGCGAGAAAGATTGGAACATGTGCCCAGAGGGAGGAGGAGGGCCATCAGGGCTCTCAACAGGAGGCCTTACCCTCCGAGGGTATTCTGAGAGCACTTCTCCAACCTCCAATTAAGTGAGGAGCAGAGTATTAGAAGGCTCCGCTTCAACAAGGAGATGGTCACAGAACTCTGCCAACTGCTGCAACCAGACCTCCAGCCTCAGACATGGCTCTCTCAGTGGCAGTCAAGGTCACCGTTGCCCTCAATTTTTTCGCCAGTGGATCCTTCCAGTCTGCAACAGGAGACATAGCTAACATCTCACAGTCACCATCCATCACTGAATCCGGGAGGTCACAGAGGCTCTCTACAGTAGGAGAAGAGACTACATTTCCTTCCCCACCACCAGAGAGAAGCAGGACGAGCACACATGTGGCTTTGCCAGGATAGCGGGATTCCCCATGGTGCAGAGCGCCATTGACTGCACCCACTTGGCTTTGCGGGCACCGCATAACAATCCTGAGATCTTCGGTAAACCGCAAAGGCTACCACTCAGTTAATGTGCTGTTGGTGTGCGACCACAGACAGCTAATCCTCAATGTCAATGCCCGCTATTCTGGCAGCAGCTACGATGCCTTTATCCTGCGCCAGACTGGTGTGGCAGCACTCTTCCAGCCACCACATCAAGCTCACGGCTGGCTGCTCAGAGACAAGGGCTATCTGCCTCCAACGGGCTCATGACTCCCCTCCGCAACCCCAACACTCCTGCCCAGCACTCGTATAATGAGAGCCATGCTGCCACCAGGAACATCATCGAGCAGACCATCAGAGTGCTCAAGCAATGGTTCCGCTGCCTTGACCGCTCTGGAGGAGCCCTCCGGTACTTGGCTGAGCGGGTGTCTCATTTCCTGGTGGTCTGCTGCATGCTCCACAACTTGGCCATCATGAGGACCCAACCCTTGGCACCAGGGATTGCGGGACCACCTCAGATAATAAGAACTTAAGATATAGGAGCAGGAGTAGGCCATTCGGCCCCTCGAGCCTGCTCCGCCATTCAATAAGATCATGGCTCATCTTCTACCTCATCTCCACTTTCCAGCACTATCCCCTTATCCCTTGATTCCTTAATATCAAAAAATCTATCGATCTCTGTCTTGAATATACTCAACGACCCGGAGGAGGAAGAGGGAGAGAAGGAGGAGGAGGAAGAGGAAAATGAAGAGGAGGAACAGGAGCGAGGGAGGAGGCCGCCACTCAATCGGGCTTCCGGAAGGGCGGTCCGTGACCGCCTCATCAGACTACGGTTCGAATGAATTAAACCCCAGATCCCCATTGCTCACCACATCCCCATCATTCCATCCCTGTCGCAGGCCATATCACAGTGCAAAGCTGAAATGAGACACACCACAAAATAATCCAAACTGAATTAATAAATTTATCAAAAATCAGTGAACACATATGCGCGAATGTTACCTGCCACTTATCAGCCCAAGCCTGAACGTCGTCCAGGTCTTGTTGCATGCGGGCATGGACTGCTTCATTATCTGTGGAGTTGCGAATGGCGCTGAACACTGTGCAGTCATCAGCGAACATCCCCATTTCTGACCTTATGTTGGAGGGAAGGTCATTGATGAAGCAGCTGAAGATGGTTGGGCCTAGGACACTGCCCTGAGGAACTCCTGCAGCGATGTCCTGGGGCTGTGATGATTGACCTTCAACCACCACAACCATCTTCCTTTGTTCTAGGTATGACTCCAACCAGTAGAGCGTTTTCCCCCTGATTCTCATTGACTTCAGTTTTACTAGGGCTCCTTGATGCCAGACTTGGTCAAATGCTGCCTTGATGTCAAGGGCAGTCACTCTCACCTCACCTCTGGATATCAGCTCCTTTGTCCATGTTTGGACCAAGGCTGTAATGAGGTCGGGAGCTGAATGGTCTTGCGGAACCCAAACTGGGCATCAGTGAGCAGGTTATTGGTGAGTAAGTGCCGCTTGATAGCACTGTCGATGACACCTTCCATCACTTTGCTGATGATTGAGAGTAGACTGATGGGGCGGTAATTGGCCGGGTTGGATTTATCCTGCTTTTTGTGGACAGGACATACCTGGGCAGTTTTCCACATTGTCGGATAGATGCCAGTGTTGTAGCTGTACTGGAACAGCTTGGCTAGAGGCGCGGCTAGTTCTGGAGCACAAGTCTTCAGCACAATAGCCGGGATGTTGTCGGGGCCCATAGCCTTTGCTGTATCCAGTGCGCTCAGCCGTTTCTTGATATCACGTGGAGTGAATCGAATTGGCTGAAGACTGGCTTCTGTGATGGTGGGGACCTCAGGAGTAGGCCGATATGGATCATCCACTCGGCACTTCTAGCTGAAGTTGGTTGCAAACGCTTCAGCCTTGTCTTTTGCACTCATGTGCTGGGCTCCACCTTCATTGAGGATGGGGATATTCTTGGAGCCTCCTCCTCCCGTTAGTTGCTTAATGGTCCACCACCATTCACGACTGGATGTGGCAGGACTGCAGAGCTTTGATCTGATCCGTTGATTGTGGAATCGCTTAGCCCTGTCTATAGCATGCTGCTTCCGCTTTTTAGCATGCATGTAGTCCTGTGTTGCAGCTTCCCCAGGTTGGCACCTCATTTTTAGGTACGCCTGGTGCTGCTCCTGGCATGCTCTTCTACACTCGTTGAACCAGGGTTGGTCCCCTGGCTTGGTGGTAATGGTAGAGTGAGGGATATGCCGGCCATGAGGTTACAAGTTGTGGTGGAATACAATTCTGCTGCTGCTGATGGCCCACACCGCCTCATGGATGCCCAGTTTTGAGCTGCTAGATCTGTTCTGAATCTATCCCATTTAGCACAGTGGTAGTGCCACACAACACAATGGAGGGTGTTCAGTGTGAAGACGGGACTTCGTCTCCACAATGACTGTGCGGTGGTCACTGCTGCCAATGCTGTCATGGACAGATGCATCTGCGACCGGTAGATTGGTGAGGACGAGGTCAAGTAGGTTTTTCCCTCTTGTTGGTTCACTCACCACCTGTCGCAGGCCCAGACTGGCAGTTATGTCCTTCAGGACTCAGCCAGCTCGGTTAGTAGTTGTGCTACCGAGCCACTCTTGGTGATGGACATTGAAGTCCCCCACCCAGAGTACATTCTGTGCCCTTGCTACTCTCAGTGCTTCTTCCAAGTGGTGTTCAACATGGAGGAGTACTGATTCATCAGCTGAGGGAGGGTGGTAGGTGGTAATCAGCAGGAGGTTTCCTTGCCCTTCCCCTGCTCCTTCTCCTTGAATTGCTTCTGCTTGCTGATGTACCTGCACAGCCAGCAATGCTGAGAATGAGGTTCTGCGGCATCAATGAACCTCCACTTTAAGAACTGGAAAAAGCCTTCTGGCAATCATGACTTGCGATTAGACTGCACCTGAGTGTAACACCAATGAGTTGGGGCTTAAAGACTTGAATTAGCGCTCCAATCGTTTCTTTGAGCAGTGAGCATGAATTTTGCGTGCAGTCTAAAGCATTAGCGCCTGGCGCTAATGCTCCAACTTTTCTCATTTTACCGTCCATTCCGGGGCTATAATGAATTTCTAGCCCTATGTGTCCCTCTACTTAAAATGCAATCTGACGTTTATGCAGTATCTATCATTGTCATAGAGTCATAACAGCACAAAAGGAGGCCATTCGGCCCATCGAGTCCGTGCAGGCTCTCTGTAGAGCAATCCAGTCAGTCCCATTCCCCCGCTCTATCCCCGTAGCCCTGCAAGTTTATTTCCCGCAAGTGCCTGTCCAGTCTCCCCTTGAAAACATTAAGTGTCTCCGCTTCCATCACTTCCGTCGGCAGCGAGTTCCAGGTCCTCACCACTCGCTGCGTAAAAAAGATTTTCCTCACATACCCCCGTATCTCTTGCCCAAAACCTTAAATCTGTGTCCCCTCGTCTTTGTACCATCAACTAGTGGGAACAGCCTTTCCCCGTCATAATCTTGTACACCTCTTATCAAATCACACCTCAACCTCCTTTGCTCTAATGAAAACAAATCCAGCTTCTCCAACCTGTCCTTGTAGCTAAGATCCCCCATCCCCGGAACCATTCTGGTAAATCTCCTCTGCACCCTCTCAAGGGCCTTCACATAGAGGGGGGATGGGAATTCTTCATCTTGTTTGAAAATGCCACACATCAATGGTGTCATCATTGTTTTGCTTGGAACTCAGTCTATACTCCATTTTGAGGACAAACATTAAAGTTGGGGTGTCAAAATTTCAGATTGTTGGTCCACAAAGTTCTGGTGACTCAATTTATATTTGCACACATTTATCTTGTGATTCAGTTCAGCATGCTTCACCTTTGGTTTGGCCTAATAAATTTTGAATACCTGGTGGTTTAGAAAGACCTGCTCCTTCATTGTTGGATCTGGATTCATATTAGATTTTGATATAAAAGGGAACAGCAGAAGTCCAACAGAGGGGACAGAAATAACAACAGAAAACGCTGGAAAAACTCAGCAGGCCAGGCAGCATCCGTGGAGAGAGAAACAGAGTTAACGTTTCAGGTCGAAGACCTTTCGTCAGAACTCGGAGGGGACAGAATGCTGTTACTGAGAGGTGGAAAATCCAGCAACTATTGGTGGAACACTACTTCTAATTATTGCCAGCATAAATTCAGCCTTAGGCCTTCGGAACTGTAGCGTTAACTCAGTTGCTTGACTTAGGAGAAGTATGTGATGAGTAACTTGGATAGTGCCCCCTTTTCAGTATTGGCATTAATGAGAAATTTAAGTGAAAGACTTGCTTATTTTTGCATTTCAGGTAATTGAAGCCAATCAGAATGGAGAAATGAATTTGAAAATTGATACTGATTTGGTGTCCGTCACAACACATTTTAAAGAACTTGGGAATCCTCCTTGGGGTAAGTAAGTGCACAAAAAATATTTGTGCAAATTGAAAATTAAAATATGTGAAAGTTTAAAACTTGGTAGTACGGTTTGTCAAATTGTTGAATGCCTCAGTAAGGTTTGCAAAACACTTGGGAGAGGCATCTACCACCCAACATCTATAGTGATTTTCTAAATTGGGAAAGAAACTTCAGATTCACTGAGATGAGCATAAAGTGTTGTGAATGTACTGTTGGAAGGATGTTATCTCAGACTCCCCTTGTGCTTTTTCCCAATTTAGTTAAATGGAACCTGCATTTTTTCTGCTTACTATATCTTATTTTCTCTACACTGATCTACAGAGCACCTCTATGTATATAAATCTATACCTATATGTGTGCACACTTAAATGCACTTCCTACCTGTAAGTGAGTTTCCTAGTCAATAAAACTGCTGTATGACCATTATTTATTAGCTATTCTCAAATTGTTGTGTTGTCTATTTTGCCATAACTTGACTTGTGTTCTGTTCATCTTCATTTCTTGAAGCAATTTAGCTGCCTTGTAAGTCACTGCCGAATGCTAAAATATGTAACAAACAATGGGAACAATGCAAGCATCCCAAGCTCAGTATTAACACAGAGTTAAGAATTTCTAGTTTTGTATATCCCTCAGTCATTGCCATCCTACCAAGCTAAAGGAACAAAACTGACCTCCACTGATTTGGAGCTGTGATGGAAATATAACTGTCTAGGTTGGCTGATGACACTAAATTGGAGACATCCTGGATATTGGACATGATTGTTCATACTGTTTTCCTACAGGGATAGAGATGTTTGGTCATAAACCAACTGGTGGCCATAATGCGTTGGTACTGGCTACTCGGTTTGATCCCTTCTCCTGAATTTGTCATCTGGTTCCAGAAGAAACTGTTTATTTTTTTGGGGACAAAGGTTAAGACTGAGGGCTGAATTTTGCCAGCGCTCAGAGGGTGGGTTTGGAGGTGGGTCAGCTGTCAAAATAGCAAAAATTGACAGCGGGTAGGGAACCTGCTGTCAACCCGCCTCCACGCGAGTCTCCCAGGTGTCGGGTCTGTCGGCACTGAACAGACCAGACACCAAGCGGCGGGGGAGGCAATTTGCATTATTAAATGCGTTGTTAACATCCAATTAACTGTTGTTTTAAGCTTACATTTCAATTTTACGTGCTCTCCCACGGGTTACCCGCTGCTCGGGGAACATGTCAGCTCAGCATGTTGTGAGTGGATTCAGCATTGAATTATCTCATGACCTCACAGCTGCCAAAGTTGTATAAAAGATCCCATGTTACAGCTGTTCACTTTCAAAGCATAGAAACTGTTGGTTACTGCATTTGAAAGACAGATTGAGCTTTCTGCAGCTTGCAAGTGTTTGAAGCCAACTCTCTATCCAGTGCCACCTCATTGTAACAACCTCTCTCACCAGTAACAGGTCGCTTCTGTCATCTCAACCTCACCTGCCATCTATTCTATCAGCATCATTGCCCTTGAAAATATCTCACCTTAGTCCTCGGATCCCCACCAAGATCAACCCCAACACCAGCATCACCGGGCACACCAGCAGCAACAACAACAACACCAACCTTCTCCACATTGCTGCCCAGGACGCCAGGGATGGCCTCACCATGGCCAGATTTACTTCACTTGACGCTGTACACCCTGGCTGCCACGTGATGCGCCAGGTTGGCACCACCCCACACCAACACCGTAAAGCATCCCTACAATGCCCAAGCCATTCCTTTCACACTTATCACCATTACGGGGGGTACCCTTATGTCTCACCATACTCACGAAACCACTTCCAAAGGTGCACACAAATTTGTCCAAGAACGGAAAGTGCTGAAAATAAAGATTTCAATGTTTGACAGCACATTACCAGAAACTGTGTTGTTAGTTCATATGTTTGCAGTAGGATGAGAGTGAATGTGAGGGGTGGCTAGTGAAATGGGGAAGTGATAATGTAGATAGAGAAGGATGGGTGGAGGTGCAAGGTAAGTTGGTGAGAGTAAAGATGTGCAGGAGTAGGGTAGGGAAGTCAGAGTGATGGAGATGTGATGAGTGGCACAGCAGGATGAGGTTGAGTGTGGCTTGGCAGTAACGTTTCGTGATCTGCTGAGATAATTGAAAGGCTTGTGCCACTGCAGCCTGGTCCTCCTGACGACATCCCTGCTTGTGACCTCCTGTGCAATGTGCAACCAGGCTGCGTTGGTCTCCTGGGGAGGTCTCTTCTGCCCATGGGAAGAGAAGAGGCCCTCCCTGCGTGCAGTGACTCACTCCATAATCATATGGAGGGAGTCATGGGAGAGCCTGGATGCAGACGTGCACCTCTGTGCAGTGCTTGTCAGTGTTTGCAGCACCTCAATGCTGTAGAACACTGACAGCAGGACTGTCAAAATCAATTTGGACATGGTCCCTTTAAGGAAACCGGCTGATGACGCGTCATCAAATGACGTCATCAGACCCGCTTCCTTTTAATTGGCCGGGAACCTCGCAGGGCGGGCTTAACAAGCCCTATTAGCGTAAAATCACTCGGAGAATGCGGGCTGCAGTCGGCAGCGGGTTGAGACCGCGACACCGACCCCGGACGCACCTCGGTCGGCGAAATCGTGGCCTGAGTCTCTGTAGGCGTTCTGCATCTCTCACTTCCCGCCTTCTGATCCTGCAGAGATACCTTAACGTTGAGGATCCTCTGAAATGCTGCTGGTGATGATTTTCTTCCACCAGTTGCACAGCTTGAACTACGACAGGCATTCTTCTACATTTGCCTGTGAGGGATGTCTCTGTCCAAGCGGCCTGTCTTTTACCGGGTACTACTAAAAATCTGGAACTTGGTTGCTTCCATCGGGGACTCTCTCTGAGGAGACAGTGCATCTCGCTGAGCCGGCTATCTCTGAAACGCACCCCCCCCCCCAGCTGCATGTGCCCAGCTTTGGTAGCAGGTGACCCAGAGAAAGCCCTTGCTGTGAAGGGAACCAGAGTTGGGGACATACTGGATGGTGGCAGATCAGGACGGATGTCACTGGAGACAATTGGTGCCTGGACATCCTGGCATTGAGTCTATCCTGCAGCCAGTGCCCTCCAAGAGCTAAAATCCGCACTCGACCTGAGTATGGAGCAGTTCCATCCAATCCCACTGCCCGTCCCCCAATTTGGGTGGAACTAGTCATCGGTGGGAGGCCCTGAAACCACCTGGGGTACCTCAGTGCCAATACATTCTGCAGGGAGGGATTTCCTATACTCCTTGCTGTTGCATCTTCACCATTTCCTTGCCCTTGTCTTCCACCCTAACACGCTTTGGTGAAACATCTGTTGCCTGGTAAGGGAAAGCCCCATATTTGGGGTTCCTCCCTGGCATCATTGGGGTCCTGGGGTGATAAATGCTGCAGTACTCTCGCACCTTAATCAGTGAAGATGTGGCAGTTTTCTTTTAAGAGAACAGACTTTTTTCATAATAATTGTTAGTTCCTCATAAAAGAGACTAACAATTCCCCAACTCTCTCATTCAGTCATCAACACTGTGAATGTTGTGAACGTCCTCAACCTGAAAACCACATGACTGCCTTGGAAATGGTCTTACTTTTACGTAGCGTGTTGTCGATATGGTAATCTATGGAGTCTCCATTAAGCAGGATATGCTGCCTTACATTCAGAAGCCACAGACCATGAATTGAGGCGACATTTATAATTAGTAAATAAAATCTCTGCCTTGAAGTCCGGATTAACGTCTACAGGCCATATTTATTTATTTAATTAATTTGTGATGGGCCAGACTTCCAATTTCATCTGTTGAAGCCACATTTGTTTGTGGCTGGCCCCAGAAGTTTCGATTCAGTTTTTAAAACATTCGAAAGGTAAAATGACTTGCACACCGTCGCACTGGAGCTGGTTGTAGATGTTTCAGGTCGGGGGGTGGGATGGAGATTTGAGGTGTAACAGCACCACCAGTGGTGGGAGGACTGAAAGGCAGTTGGCTGAGTATAATAGAAATTTTAACAGGTATGACTGTGACTGTTAAAAGTAAAATAAATGGAGTTACTTTTAGGGGTGGCTTCAGGCATTAGTTTTCAGTATCACAATGTGAGACAAAAATCATGGCGCAGGAAGTGCATGTTGCACTAACAAAATTAAATATAAAATATGTAAACGTGGGTCCCTTACAGGCTGAGACAGGAGAAATTATAGTGGGGAATAAGGAAATGGCAGAGAAATTAAACAAATACTTTGTGTCTGTCTTCATGGAAGAAAACGTAAAAAACTTCCCGGAAATAGTGGAGAACCAAGGGTCCAGCGAGAACTAGGAACTGAAAGAAATTAGTATTAGTAAAAAAATAGTACTGGAGAAATTAATGGGACTGAAAGCTGACAAATCCCCTGGACCTGATGGCCTACATCCTATGGTTTTAAAAGAGGTGGCTATAGAGATAGTGGATGCATTGGTTGTCAACTTCCAAAATTCCATAGATTCTAGAACGGTTCCCGCGAATTAGAAGGTAGCAAATGTAAACCCACTATTTAAGAAAGGAGGGAGAGAGAAAACAGGGAACTACAGACCAGTTAGCCTGACATTAGTAGTAGGGAAAATGCTAGAATCTCTTATTAAGGACGTGGTAACAGGGCACTTAGAAAATAATAATAGGATTGGGCAGAGTCAACACAGATTTATGAAAGGGAAATAATGTTTGACAAATCTGTAGAGTTTTTTGAGGTTGTAACTAACAGAATAGATAAGAAGGAACCAGTGGATGTGGTGTATTTGGATTTTCAGAAGGCATTCGATAAGGTGCCACACAAGAGGTTATTAAGCAAGATTGGGGGTAATATACTAGCATGGACTGAGGATTGGTTAACGGACAGAAAACAGAGAGTAGGAATAAACGGGTCATTTTCAGGTTGGCAGGCTGTAACTAGTGGGGTACCGCAAGAATCAGTGCTTGGGCCTCAGCTATTCACAATCTATATCAATGATTTGGATGAGGGGACGAAATGTAATAAATCCAAGTTTGCTGATGATACAAAGCTAGGTGGGAATGTAAGTTGTGAGGAGGATGCAAAGAGGCTTCAAGGGGATATAGACAGGCTAAGTGAGTAGGCAAGAACATGGCAAATTGAATATAATGTGGAGAAATGTGAAGTTATCCACTTTGGTAGGAAAAAATAGAAAAGCAGAGTATTTTTTAAATGGTGAAATTAGGAAATGTTGGTGTTCAGAGGGACCTGAGTGTCCTTGTACACGAATCACTGAAAGTTAACATGCAGGTATAGCAAGCAATTAGGAAAGCAAATGGTATGTTGGCCTTTATTACAAGAGGATTTGAGCATAGAGTAAAGACATCTTACTGCAATTAACAAAATCAAAATCAAGGCTGATATTTTATGAAGAAATTTATGTCGCTCTTGTATGGATTCCATACCAGCCTGCCTCTATACAGTACCTAATCAGTTTATGGCCTAATTAGTCCGAAACCTAAATCGAAGCTATGAATTTGACATTTTGAACTTTGTAAATATTGAAGTTGGCCATTGCAATTTGAATAATATGCTGTTAATTTGTGTTTTATTTTAGAGAACATAAAATTAATTTTTAAAGTTAAGCTTTAGCAGATAGCTTATAATCCAATAGATAATATGTTAAACATTATTCCTAACAGTTGAAGAAGGAACGCAACCTGGTTCCTTCCAAATAAGGGATCCAGCGAACATGGCTGAAGCAAGGATAGACATAAAGAGACTTCTACAGTTTCTTGCTGGGCAGCAGGTCAATCCAAGCAAGGCCATATGTAGTGAGTTAAGATTATTTTTCTCCATTTTAATGTATTTTGACTAACAATGTTAGATTGTACATAGAATTTACAGCACAGAATCAGGCCATTCGATCTTCATTTATGCCCATCTTTATGCTCCACATGAGCCTCCTCCCACCCTATTTACTTCATCTCACCCGATCAACATATCCTTCTATTCCCTTCTACCTCATGTACTTAATCTAGCTTCCCCTTAAATGCATCTATGCCATTCGCCTCAACCACTCCATGTGGTAGCAAGTTCCGCATTCTCAGCACTCTCAGTAAAAAAAAGTTTCTCCTGAATTTCTTAAATAAAATTGAGAATGGCTTTGTTATCTGTCATTCATATTGTAGGATCATTTGTCACAAAAGGCATTCTTCATTCTGCATCCTCCACACAGTGTAGGAATGTATCCTAGTTTTGTCCTAGGGTCCACAGAGCATGTGCCTAAAATTAAAATGACATTGCATATAGGCAGTGCTGTAACAATATTGCATTTCGGTGACCCTGTACCTGGTCTCCTACTCCCATACCTAAAACCCCAGCACCTGCGCCATTGCACCTGTTGATTTTTCTCCAGTTATTATAAGCGCTAATTGCGCTTTCAGAACTGAAGTACCAGTTTACCAGCAAAGTTGACTGATGAAGCATGTGTCTTCGGAGATGGCAGACAAGACCAGAAGCAGTCCAGGGCAGCAAATATCAAGCAGCAGACCCTGGCCCAACGCTGCACCACCATGGTCGGTCCACACAAAACTGGGAAAATGAGCTTGCAGCAAAGAGAAAAAAATGGGGTATTAAAAATTCAAGTCTGTGTGTGTCATTGTTGCTGTGTCCCAGTGTGTGGATATATCACATTTTTTAACTGACAAAAAATGTACATGCCACACACTGGGGGACAGCAATAATACACAGACTGTTGCTTCTAAATTTTTAATAGCCCATTTTTCTCGCTCTCTTGCAAGCTTATTTTCCCAGTTTTATCTTTACATTTTAATGATCAAATTCTTCTCTCTTGCTCTCACTTTATTGATACCCCATTTTCTGTTTTGCCACACCTCTTCAATTTTTAATGATCTTGTTCTCTATTTTTAAAACCCCTTTTTATTTAATAGGCCACTCTACCTTTTGCTTTTTTCCCCAACCTCACTCTAAATGATAATAATTCCATTCACTTCTGCTTTCTGACAGTCTGTCTAAACTTCATTTTCTGTGTATTTCACACTAAATCTCTTATATTTAGCCCTAATCTGCACGTTTTTCTTTCACTGCTCATCTTTTCAAAACCTCACTATGCAGTTTTTAAAACAGCATTTTTATAAAAACCCATATTCCTTCAAAGCAGCTCTCTAACTCACTGAGCAACTCCACGGAAGATGTACTAACATTTAAAAATTGTGTAAATGTGCCTTTATTGTGTTGTTCTGCACATCAGACTACTGAGTTTCACAAAACTGTGGTGAAATCTCAAGTCTGATGGTTGGCACTTTGATCACATTCATCTGCAAATGGGAGAATGTCAGTACATGTCATAACCTTTTCAAGACTTCAGCCAAAGCAGGGAATAAATTGCAGAACTGTAAATGTGGAGCAGTTGAAACTTTTCAGATTTTTTAAATTAAAATTCTTCTTGATGTTGTTTGGTTTCATTAGTCAAGTTGTGGATGTGTTCTAATTATTTATGCACAAAAGATAAAGTATTTTAAATAGGCAGAAGTGATTTTTGTATTTTTCTGATGCAATGATTGTGTAGCCATGAGGTTACCTCATTTTCTTCTGTCTTTAACAGATGAAGTGTTTTTTGTATCTCAGATGAGGCAAGGTTGGGAAGGCAAGGTGTTACTCATGTGCCTCAAAACCAGTTAGGCCATCATCCAGTTTGGCACAGGTCATCAGGCTCTTTCTGTGAGGACCACTGATGGTCTATCACACGTGCAAAGCCGAAGCAAATTGTATGCTTGTCTCATGACTGAAAGCATACTTGTTGCACGTAATGGCCGAGGTGTTCGAACTGTCTACTGACGGTAACCTATTTAAAATGAATGAGCTAATATTTGCTTTATGATCGTACGTTTAAAACTTGTTAAATTTGAGTATTAGTTGCACTTTAACAAAATTTTGCATTTTCTTTACAGATATAGTAAGTAAAAAAGTTGTTCATTTTGTTTTGCTACACGAGGATGTGTCTCTTCAGTACTTTATACCAGCTCTTGCTTGAGAAGCTTACCATTAACATTTAACAGTATCATGGACACCTGCAGAAGTATCATCCTTGAGAAAAATGAGCATCCTGCCTGACAAGTCCACCTTGCGACAAGATGAAACCTCTGGTTGAGAAACGGGGCAAACTTTTGGACTTGCCACTGCAATAACCTTTTAAGTTTTAGATCTTTGAAAAGTTGTTGCTAGATAAAAGATGTCTGATTAAATTTCAGACGCAACAACATAGATAAAATGTTTTTACATTTTTTCTACTTTGCCTGAGAGATTTGCCTGATTGATTCGCTACAGAAGTGTCCACTTTCAAGAGCTACTGAAGATGAAACTCCACTTTTTTAAGCTATCTATTTAATGTATTCTTGTATCTGGTTCAAAGTGGAAAAATTGCAACTTTTTAAAAACTGCAATGGCCTCTTTTCCAATGTGAGTATTCAGTTTCTGTGGAGTTACTGCGTTGCTGTATGTACTTTATTTTTCAACTCTAGGCAGTCGCTTGTAGATTAGAAACAAAGTTCCAGTAATTTATGCACAATTTCTTATGGATCTCATTGTGCAGTTATGGCCTTGTTTGTTTTTTCTTCCTGCATTGTATTACTGCCAGTTTGGTTGATTTATTTATTGAGTTTACCAGACCAGAAAAGTTGAAATGTATGAACTATTTTTACCCTTTGCTATTTCTAGATTTTCAATAAAGACTTGAAAAAGAACATTATACATTTACTACAATTATTTATTTTTAAATTCCTATTTAATGTTACTTGATGCTTCAGTTAACTACAACAGAAAAGTAATATAATGCCTAAAGTTGGAGAGGTAGAAGTGTGCATTTCTTTTTGCAAAGTTACTACATTTGTTGAGGAAATGCTTTTATACTTGCACCAATAGCACTTCAAAGGAATACTGACTAGATTGAATTAATTAGTGAATAATTTTTAGATCTCTACGTTTCTAGTTTTTATTTCTCCAAAAACTTGTTCAAAAAATGCACGTTAATTGTTACTGCTAGACTGCACGTGGGTGAAAATAGCAGCACCAGCCATTCCTTTGCAGGCAATGAATTCAGTTTTGCCTCCTGCTGAAGAGTTGTGAAAGGTTGGAGTACTCATTCTACCTTTCTGTACAATCAAGGGAATGTGGCTGCTATGCTGTGCCTATTCCAAGCTTGAATCATAGAAATTTATGACACAGAAGGAGGCCATCATGTCTGTGCTGGCCGAAAAAGAGCTATCCAGCCTAATCCCACTTTCCAGCTCTTGGTCCGAAGCCTTGTAGGCTCTGGCACTTCAAGTGCATATCCCAGTACATTTTAAATGCAGTGAGAGTTTCTGCCTCTACCACCCTTTCAGGCAGTGAGTTCCAGACCCCCACCACCCTCTGGGTGAAAACAGTTATCCTCATCTCCCCTCTAATCCTTCTATCAATTTCTTTAAATCAATGCCCCCCTGGTTATTGACCACTCTGCTAAGGGAAGTAGGGTCTTTCCTATCCACTCTTATCGAGGCCCCTCATAATTTTATACACCTCAATTAAGTCTCCCTCAGCCTCCTCTGCACCAAAGAAAACAACCCCAGCCTTATCTAATCTTTCCTCGCAGCTAAAATTTTCCAATCCTGGCAACATCTTCGTAAATCTCTGTACCCTCTCTAGTGCATTCACATCTTTCCTATAATGTGGTGACCAGAACTGTACGCAGTACTCTACTTGTGGCCTAACTAGTGTTTATATAGTTCAAGCATAACCTCACTGTTCTTATATTCTATGCCTCGACTAATAAAGGAAAGTATCCCGTATGCCTTCTTAACCACCTAATCTACCTGCCCTGCTACCTTCAGGGATCTGTGGACATGCACTCCAAGGTCCCTCTGTTCCTCTACTTCTCAGTATCCCACCATTTATTGTGTATTCCCTTGCCTTGTTAGCCCTCCCCAAATACATTACCTCACACTTCTCCGGATTGAATTCCATTTGCCACTTTTCGGCCCACCTGACCAGTCCATTGATATCTTCCTGCAGTCTACAGCTTTCTTCCTCACTATCAACCACATGGCCAATTTTTGTATCATCTGCAAACTTCTTAATCATGCCCCCTTCATTGAAGTCTAAATTATTGATATATACCACAAAAAGCAAGGAATCTAGTACTGAGCCCTGCACAACCCCACTGGAAACAGCCTTCCAGTCACAAAAACACCTGTCGACCATTACCCTTTTGCTTCCTGCCACTGAGCCAATTTTGGATCCAACTTGCCATTTTCCCTTGGATCTCATGGGCTTTTACTTATCTGACCAGTCTGCCATGTGGGACCTTGTCAAAAGCCTTGCTAAAATCCATGTAGACTACATCAAACGCACTACCCTCATCGACCCTCCTTGTTACCTCCTCAAAAAATTCAATCAAGGAACTTTGGATTTCAGCTTAGCCTGTTGCTTGCTGGCAGTATGTTTGCTGATTCACTCCATTGAGGAGTCAATCTCAAAAGACAAAATTTGCTTGCAAATATTTCTATTTCTTCACTAGTTTTTTGACCTACACTTTTCTACATCCTCTTGGTTCTCAAGTACAGACTGTATTGCAGTCTTCTGTTTTCTACCCACGGTTATCCAGCAATAAAAGTAATACTAAATTTGCCTTTTACTACTTTGAACCTGTGTCCTCTGTTGCAATTTAGTATGAAGTAATTTTCCAGATCTACCTTTCTCGTACCGTTTACTATCACATATCTTTATCTGGTTACGTCTCAGTTGTCTCCTTTCAAGACTACAAAGCCACAAATTTTTCAGTCTTTCTTCAAACCTCACCTCTTTGAAATTAAGGATCAGCCTCCTGGCTCTTTTGTGAACTTCTTGAGTGTCTTTGTGTCTCGAGGACCATGACGGGATGCATTACTTAAGGTGTGGTCTGATCATAACACTGTAGTTTGAGCATAATTTTCTGGAGCTGTCAACTTGTTACAGAAGTGTGCATAATGTGTGTAGCTTAACTTCACTACCATATTTTCATGCTGTCTCTCATTATTCATAATCATGGGGTTAGCTTGCCTATATATGTATATTAATAACACCCAGCTTTACCATATCACCACCCTTGATTACTGGATTGTTAGCATGCTGTCCTACTGTCTGTCAGACATCAAAAAGAAAGTAGTGCCTTATGATGTCCGATGGATGTGCCAAAGTGCTTCCGAATCAGAGTTACTTTTAAAGTCATTGGTATAAAGGCAAACACGGCAAGCTGTTACAAGTAGCAAATTAGGTGAATGGCCAGTTAATCTGTTTTGGTAGTGTTGGCCGAGGAAGGGATGTTGACTGGAACACAAGAACTTCTTGCTCTTCAAATAGTGCCATGGGATCTTTTATGTACACTCTAACTACTGGAACAGGCAGAAAGGGCCTGAATTTAAAGCCTCATGAAAGCTTGCACCTGCAACAATGTAGCACTCCTTCAGCACTGCATTGAAGTGTCAGGATAAATTATCTGCTCTGGGCTTGCAGGAGAGCTTTTTTTTTAATACTTATTCAGTGATATCCTGGGGCTGCACGATTGGCCTCCAACAACCACAACCATCTTCCTTTGTGCATTGTATGACTGCAGCCACAGGAGGGTTTCCCTTTGACCAAAATTGACCTCAGGTTTGCTAGGGTTCCTTGGTGCCACACTCAGTTGAATGGTGCTTTGATATTGAGGACAGCTATTTTCTCTTTTTTGGCATTTATGCCTTGTGTCCATGCCTGGATCAAGGCTATGATGAGATCTGGAGCCAAGTAGTTATGTCAGAACCCGAACTTTGCATCTGTGAGCAACTGAACAGATGTTGCCATTTGCACTACTGATGACGACTTCCATCACTTTACTGATGATTGGGAGGAGGCTGACAGTGCAGTAATTGATTCGGTTCAATATATCCTGTCTTTTGCAAACAAAACATACCAGGGCAATCTTTCACATTGTCTAGTTGATGCCAGAGTCCAAGCTGCACTGGAATAGCTTGGCTTAGAAACATAGAAACATAGAAAATAGGTACAGGAGTAGACCATTCGGTCCTTCGAGCCTGCACCGCCATTCAATGCGTTCATGGCTGAACATGCTACCTCAGTACCCCATTCCTGCTTTCTCGCCATATCCCTTAATCCCCTTAGTTGTGAGTGTTATATCTAACTCCCTTTTGAATATATTTAGCGAACTGGCCTCAACAACCTTCTGTGGAAGAGAATTCCATAGATTCACCACTCTCTGGGTGAAGAAGTTCCTCCTCAGCTCAGTCCTAAATGGCTTCCCCTTAATCCTTAGACTGTGACCCCTGGTTCTAGTTTTCCCTACCATTGGGAACATTCTGCCCGCATCTAATTTGTCTAAACCAGTCAGGATTTTAAATGTCTCCATAAGATCCCCCCTCATTCTTCTGAACTCCAGAGGATACAAGTTCAGTTGACCCAATCTTTCTTGATATGTCAGTCCGGCCATCCCAGGAATCAATCTAGTGAACCTTCGCTGCACTCCCTCAATAGCAAGAATGTCCTTCCTTAAGTTAGGAGACCAAAACTGCGCACAATACTCCAGGTGTGGCCTCACCAAGGCCCTGTACAACTGTAGCATCACCTCCCTACTCCTGTACTCAAATCCCCTTGCTATGAAGGCCATCATTCCGTTTGCTTTCTTGACTGCCTGCTGCACTTGCATTCCCACCTTCAGTGACTGATGTACCATGACGCCCAGGTCTCGTTGCACCTCCCCTTTCCCTAATCTGCCACCATTCAGGTAATAGTCCGCCTCTCTATTTTTACCACCAAAGTGGATAACCTCACATTTATCCACATTGTACTTCATCTGCCATACATTTGCCCATTCACCCAACCTGTCCAAGTCACTCTGTAGCCTCCTAGCATCCTCCTCATTGTTCACACTGCCTCCCAATTTAGTGTCATCCGCAAATTTGGAGATATTACATTTAATCCCTTCGTCCAAATCATTAATATATAATGTAAACAGCTGGGGTCCCAGCACCGAACCCTGCGGTACCCCGCTGGTCACTGCCTGCCATTCTGAAAAGTACCCATTTACTCCTACTCTTTGTTTCCTGTGTGCCAACCAGTTCTCAATCCACGTCAACACATTACCCCCAATCCCATGTGCTTTAACTTTGCTCATCAATCTCTTGTGTGGGACCTTGTCGAAGGCCTTCTGAAAGTCCAAATACACCACATCTACTGGTTCCCCCCTGTCCACCCTATTGGAAACATCCTCAAAAAATTCCAGAAGATTTGTCAAGCATGATTTCCCTTTCACAAATCCATGCTGACTTGGACCTATCATGTCGCCACTTTCCAAATGGTCTGTTATGACATCTTTAATAATTGCTTCCATCATTTTACCCACGACAGATGTCAGGCTGACCGGTCTATAATTCCCTGCTTTCTCCCTCCCTCCTTTTTTAAAAAGAGGGGTTACATTGGCCACCCTCCACTCCATCGGAACTGATCCAGAGTCTAAGGAATGTTGGAAAATGATCGTCAATGCATCCACTATTTCCAAGGCCACCTCCTTAAGTACTCTGGGATGCAGACCATCAGGCCCTGGGGATTTTTCAGCCTTCAGTCCCATCAATTTCCCCAATACCTTTTCCCGACTAATAAGGATTTCCCTCAGCTCCTCCCTCTTACCAGATCCTCTGACCCCTTTTATTTCCGGCAGGTTGTGTGTGTCCTCCACAGTAAACACCGAACCAAAGTACTTGTTCAATTGATCTGCCATTTCCTTGTTCCCCATTACGACTTCCCCTGTTTCCGACTGCAGGGGACCTACGTTTGTTTTTACTAACCTCTTTCTTTTTACATATTTATAGAAGCTTTTGCAGTCCATTTTAATGTTCTCTGCAAGCTTCCTTTCATATTTTATTTTCCCTGCCCTAATCAAACCCTTCGTCCTCCTCTGCTGAGTTTTGAAGTTCTCCCAGTCCCCGGGTTTGCTGCTACTTCTGGCCAATTTGTATGCAACTTCCTTGGTTTTAATACTATCCCTGATTTCCCTTGTTAGCCATGGTTGAGCCACCTTCCCTTTTTTATTTTTATGCCAGACCGGGATGTACAATTGTTGTAGTTCATCCATGCGATCTCTAAATGTCTGCCATTGCCCTTCCACTGATAGCCCCTTAAATATCGCTTGCCAATTTAACCTCGCCAATTCACGCCTCATACCCTCAAAGTTGCCCTTATTTAAGTTCTGGACCATGGTCTCTGACTTAACTGTTTCCTTCTCCATCCTAATGTAGAACTCCACCATACTATGGTCACTCTTCCCCAGGGGGCCTCGTACCACAAGATTGCTGATTAGTCCCTCCTCATTACACAACACCCAGTCCAGGATGGCCTCCCCTCGAGTTGGTTCCTCAACATATTGGTTTAGGAAACCATCCCTTAAACACTCCAGGAAATCCTCCTCCACCGTATTGCTTCCAGTTTGAGTAGCCCAATCTATATGCATATTAAAGTCACCCATGATAACTGCCGTGCCTTTTTTGCACGCACCTCTGATTTCCTGTTTCATACCCTCCCCCACCTCACTACTGCTGTTTGGAGGTCTGTACACAACTCCCACTAACGTTTTCTGCCCTTTGGTGTTCTGCAGCTCAACCCATATTGATTCCACATCCTCCAAGCTGATGTCCTTCCTAGCTATTGCATTAATCTCCTCTTTAACCAGCAATGCTACCCCACCCCCTTTTCCTTTTATTCTATCCTTTCTGAATGTTGAATACCCCTGGATGTTCAGTTCCCAGCCTTGATTGTTCTGGAGCCACGTCTCTGTAATCCCAATCACATCGTATCCGTTAACATCTATTTGCACAGTCAATTCATCCACCTTATTACGGATACTCCTTGCATTAAGACACAGAGCCTTTAGGCTTGTTTTATTAACATCCTTTGTCCTTTTAGACTTATGATTTAGTATGGCCCTTTGTGTTTCTTGCCTTTGTTTACTCGGCCTTCCCCTATTGTTTCTCACCCTTCTAACATTTGTTTCTGACTGCATATTACTTCCCCCTGTTTCGCTACATAGGTTCCCATTCCCCTGCCATATTAGTTTAAATCCTCCCGAACTGCTTTAGCAAATATTACCCCGAGGACATCGGTTCCAGTCCTGCCCAAGTGCAGACCGTCCCTTTTGTACAGGTCCCACTTCCCCCAGAACTGGTTCCAATGCCTCAGGAATTTGAATCCCTCCCTCCTGCACCACTGCTCAAGCCACGTATTCAATCTCACTATCCTGTTCTCTCTATTCTGATTAGCTTGTGGAGAAGCTAGCTCTGGCACACAGAAATAAATAAAAATAAACACTTGCATTTCGATAGCACCTTTCACGGCCTCAGGACGTCCCAAAGCACTTTACAACCAATGAAGTACAGGTCTGCAGTTGGGATGTTGTCTACTCTGGCCCACAGTGTGCGCCTTCTGCTCTATTGTTAATGTCAGAGCTTTGAGCTGTCACAATCCAGCATTAACTTCATCCCAGCCTATCCACTCTTTTGTTAAGTTGCTAAAACATGCCATACAAGACTAAACAGAGGACTACTGTGAATGGGAATATTAGGAAATATTTATACAAATGTGTGAAGGTGTTAGAGAAGAATCTGGAGGTTTCCTGTTCGTAGTACAGTACGTCAGAGAGACGTGTGGCATGAAAGAGGAAACCAAGCTTCTTGCTGTCAGCTTGTGTAATGCAAAAGGTCATGAGGCCAAGAATGTCAGTGGGGGCAGAGGATGAAGTAGGCCCAGTTTGATCCCTGGTCTCTTCTGAATTAGCCAATCTCAACTGTAGTAATTGATTGGCTGGAATTTTCTCCTAGAAAAAAGGTGAGTTTGGAGCGTGGGGGCAGTTAAATTGTTAAAAATGGAATTCCCGACCTGATCCCGCCTCCAATCCGCCCACTTCCGGGACGAGGGGTCGGGCAACCAACCCGCTGCCAGGGGACGGTACGGCAATTTAAATATTGTAATGAAGCTGGAAGCCTCTTTTTTCACCTCCATTTTGTTTTTAACTGCCTGTGGACGGGTTTCACACAATTTGTGAAACCCAGCAGTTAGACTGAGGCGGGGACTGGTGGATCCAGGAGGTAAATGGCTTTATACCTACCTCCTGGATCCAGGGTCCCTGCCTCAACCCGGGCCTCCAATCAATTCCCCAGGCCTCCAATCCCCGCCATGAGGCCTCCCCCCACCCCACAATGATGCTGAGGCCGGCAACAATCCTCCGGTAGCCGGCCCTGATCCTCTCTCTCGCCCCCCCCACCCCCCGGCTGATCCCGACACCCCCCGCCCCAGCCGATCCTCCAACCCCCGCACCCCCACGATCCCCGGCTGACCACTCACCCCCCCCCCCCCTGCTGAGCCCCCAATCCCCGACACCCCCCCACGCCGATCCCCGAGCCAGCCATTCCCCGAACCACCCCCCAGGGGGGCCTCCAGGGTTTCCCACCCGCCTCGGAGGCCTCCCTGCCTCCAACCTGCCTACCTGGACAAAATTCCAACCAATGTAAATGGCTTTAGTTTGTACTTTATGTTTTCTCTCTAGGTGTCATATAACACTTGGTTCATTCTTGACCTTGACACTGATATTGGGGAAATACAAATTCTTGTAAATTATGCACAGGGGAACATATACAATCTTTTAGGTAAATAATGCTTAGGGGTGTGACCTGATTTTTGGTAAGAAAACAAAAGTTTTGGAGTCAAATTCAAGAGGAAGTTTTTTTTTAACTGATTCATCATTCGCAAAAAAGCAGGAGTCTAGCAGTAGAAAAGTGTAAAAATAGATTTTAATAATCCCTAACAATGCACCTCACCACATACAATTTGTACAGCAAAATAGTACAACCAATGCACAAAGCGGGAAACCTCTTCAATCACTCAGGGGAGTTGAGCAAAATTACATGTACTGGGCACAAGAGATGCTACCCTAACAGGTTTTTCTTGTTCTTCAGGCAGGGGATCAAGAACGTGCTGCAGAAATTAGAGGGTGTAAAATAGCTCAACCAAAAAATCTTTTCCATTTATGCAAGTTACATTGTGAACAAAACTTATTTTAACATGTTTTCTCCGATGCCTACAATAGTGCTGTAATAAAGGAGAGGTGTTCTGCACAAAGCAATGTTGTCCTATTGCCCCTTGCAATGTTGTTCAATGAGGAAAAGCAAATTTCTTACCGGCATAGTTAAATACATGCACACAGAGTGCTCACCAGTTTTTGCCTGCCAGTGATTTTTTTTTAATTTGGAAAAGAACTGATGGGACAGTAAGCTGATTAACTTTTGAGATTTGTAAGCAATACAGAGGCCAACTGAGACGTCGTTACAAGAAACAAAATGTGTGTATTTATGCCACTATCTCCACAACCAGTGTTGTTTCAGTTTCCATTTTCTTATTCTATCTGATTCTTTGTAGCCGATTAGAACTTTTCCTTTACTGCAATAACTGGCTTCTCATCTGTGCCCATTTATTAATTGCCTCTGTGTCAATTTGAAGTACTAGTTTTTGATGAGTAAAAATGTAATTTAGGTATACAAAATAAACCGCAAGTAAAGTAATGGTTAACTTTTTTTCCTGGTACTGATATGCAGAAGCAGCTTTGGGCTCATTAACATAATACAAAGGATTCCTAGTAAGAAAGCCTTTATCTTCTCACTTTCATCTCAGCCCAGCCACAATCCCTTTTGATGTTGTCCTTTAGCCACCCACTGGGACTCATCCTCATATGCAAATTTCTTGACCTCATTTCACTTGAGATTGTACAATTAAGCACAGTGAGTCTGCCAGCCATCAACCTTCTTGTACTTCAGCAGGAAAGCAGAATCATAAGGAGTACGAGCAGGAACCTGAAGACGATTCATATGACTATAGAATTACTTCAGTCCAGGATCAGGTTGTTAATAAATAAAATTTCCCACACTTGCTCTAAAAACTGGTGAGTGGTTTCTAGATTCTAAAGGTACTGTACCAGTAGGTGGCAGTGTAAATGTAACATGAATTATGGGGTGCCACATTACATTACGTGACTGGGCCACCTGAAGGAAAACTTGTGACCTCACACGAGCAACCAAGCAATTTAAAAAGAAACCTAAAATGGTCATAAAAAAGAACACAAAGAATATATGAACTACAACAGCAACTTTTATTTATATTGTGCCTTTAACGTAGTAAAACGTGCCAAGGCGCTTCACAGGAGTACTATAAGACAAAAATTTGACACCGAGCCACATAAGATGAAATTAGGGCAGATGACCAAAAGCTTGGTAAAAGAGGTCGGTTCTAAAGAGTATCTTAAAGGAGGAAAGTGAGGTAGAGAAGCAGAGAGGTTTAGGCAGGGAATTCCAGAGCTTAGGGCCTAGGCAGCTGAAGGCACGGCCACCAATAGTTGAGCGATTATAATCAGGTATGCTCAAGAGGGCAGAATTAGAGAAGTGCAGCTATCTCAGGGGGGTTGTGGGGCTGGAGGAGATTACAGAGATAGGGAGGGGTGAGGCCATGGATGGATTTGAAAACAAGGATGAGAATTTTGAAATTGCGGCGTTGCTTGACTGGGAGCCAATGTAGGTCAGCAAGCACAGGGATGATGGGTGAACGGAAGTTGGGGCATAGGCAGCCGAGTTTTGGATGACCTCAAGTTTAGGTAGGGTAGAACGTGGGAGGCCAACCAGGAGTGCATTGGAATAGTCAAGTCTAGAGGTAACAAAGGCATGGATGAGAGTTTCAGCAGCGGATGAACTGAGGTAAGGGCAGAGACGGGCAATGTTATGGAGGTGGAAATAGGCGGTCTTAGTTATGCCACTGATATGTGGTCAGAGTCAGTGACTAGGGAACGGAGTTTGTGGTGGGGACCGAAAACAATGGCTTCGGTCTTCCCAATATTTAATTGGAGAGAATTTCTGCTCATCCAGAACTGGATGTCGGAGAAGCAGCCTGACAATTTAGAGACCGTGGAGGGGTTGAGAGAAGTAGTAGTGAGGTAGAGCTGAAGAACCTTTAAATTGGAGCAGGACACATAAACAAATTATTAACAGAGGGGTTGATTTTTGATCCGGAGTGGGTTTTAGGCGGAGGTGTGGTAGGTGTGGAGTGCAGGGCGAATGTCTAAATTTCAGACCCGGGGTATTCTTAAACCACTGCAGTCCACATGGTGAAGGTGCTCCCACAATGCTGTTAGATGGGGGGTTCCCAGATTTTGACCCAGCACAATGAAGGAACGGTGATCTATGTTTAAGTCAGGATGGTTTATGACTAGGAAGGGAACTTGGAGGTGATGGTGTTTCCATACATCTGCTTATCTTGTCCTTCCAGGTGGTGGAGGTTGCAGGTTTGGGAGGTGCTACCAAAGATGTCCTGGCAAATTGCTGGAGTGCATCCTGTAGATAATACACACAGCAGTCACCGTACACCAGTGATGGAGGGGGTGGACGTTTAGGCTAGTGGATTAGGTGGCAATCAAGCGGACTGCTTTGTGCTGGATGATGTTGAACTTCTTGACTGCTGTTGCAGCTGCACCCATCCAGGTAAGGTATTTAAATATTGCTTCCAGTGAGTCAGTCAGTGCCTGAAGCCAATCATGCGAGGTTTTACTCCCAGAGCACAATTTGAAGAAAAGTAAGGGAGGTCTCCCCGGTGTCCTGGCCAATATCTATCCCTCAACCAACATCACCAAAACAGATTTTCTGGTCATTTATTTCATTGCTGTTTGTGGGGCCTTGCTTTGTGCAAATTGGCTGCCATATTTTCCGACACAGTGTTTTCCTAGGGCAGTGTCCTAGGCCCAAACATCTTCAGCTGCTTCATCAATGACCTTCCCGCCATCATAAGGTCAGAAGTGGAGATGTTCGCTGATGATTGCGTAGTGTTCAGTGCCATTCGCAACTCCTCAGATAATGAAGCAGTCCATGCCCATATGCAGCAAGACCTGGACGACATTCAGGCTTGGGCTGATAAGTGGCAGGTAAAATTCGCACCACACAAGTGCCAGGCAATGACTATCTCCAACAAGCGAGCATCTAACCACCGCCCCTTGACATTCAACGGCATTACCATCGCCAAATCCCTCACCATCAACAGCCTTGGGGGTCACCATTGACCAGAAACTTAACTGGACCAGCCACATAAATACTGTGGCAACAAGAGCAGGTCAGAGGCTGGGTATTCTGCGGCGAGTGTCTCACCTCCTGACTCCCAAAGCCTTTCCGCCATCTACAAGGCACAAGTCAGGAATGTGATGGAATACTCTCCACTTGCCTGGGTGAGTGCAGTTCCAACAACACTCAAGAAGCTCGACACCATCCAAGACAAAGCAGCCCGCTTGATTGGCACCCCATCCACCACCTTAAACATTCACTCCCTCCACTGCCAGCGTACTGTGGCTGCAGTGTGTATCATCTACAAGATGCACTGCAGCAACTCACCAAGGCTTCTTCGGCAGCACCTCCCAAACCCGCGACCACTACCACCTAGAAGGACAAGGGCAGCAGGTGCATGGGAACACCACCACCTCCAAGTTCCCCTCCAAGTCACACACTATCCTGATTTAGAAGTACAGTATATCGCCGTTCCTTCATCGTCACTGGGTCAAAATCCTGGAACTCCCTCCCTAACAGCACTGTGGGAGCACCTTCACCACACGGACTGCAGCGGTCCAAGAAGGGGGCTCACCACCACCTTCTCAAGGGCAACTAGGAATGGGCAATAAATGCTGGCCTCGCCTGCAACGCCCACATCCCATGAACGAATAAAAAAAACCATTACAACAGTGACTACACTTCAAAAGTACTTCATTGGCTGTAAAGTGCTTTGGGGTCATGAAAAGTGCTGTAGAATTGCAAGTTTTTTATTCATTTTCTTTTATTTGCCACTTAATGCCACAACGTAGAGCAGCAAGCCAAGGAGCAGAATGTTTTAAACAAGGAACGTTTGGTACTCTATAAAGCAGAGGTGAGTGGATAGCATCACTGCCAATCAATATTGAGTAGATCTTCTCTGCTAAGGACAGTATCACTTTTATCTAATTCTGTATCTATCTCTCAGCAGGAATTCACTAATTGGTTATTTTTCAGCAGGGAGTTAACCACATTTTGGAGAATGTGTCATCAACAAAGAACATCAGTACTTTTGATGAGATCCACCAGGTTATTGAAGACAAGACACAGAATGGAGCCTCGAAACACCTCGCTGAGGAATTCCTTCAGAGGTATTAAAATAACACAAATGCCCACTAACAAAATTATTTGCTTCCTATAAAAAAGTTGTCTAACCAGTTCAACAGCTCACCAGATAAACCACAAGAGATCAGCTTCTCAATGAGACCACAATGCCTTCATTTATCAAAAGCTCCAAAATTGTTGAGGATGAGCAGGAAACTCACTGCGAAGCTGGTAATATGCTGTTTTTCAGTTCACCAAAGCTCCAGAGTTACTGTTATTACATTATTTCACTGACACTAACATTTTACTTGAAAAATAGAAAATATATTCCCCAGCTGGAGAAGGGAGAAAATATTTTCAATTTTCCAAATAAAATTAAGATCAGGCGTGTAATAAGATGTGTACCATGGTTTTCACCTTCAATATTTGTATATTATTGATACACAATTGAGATTTTTGAGTTCTTGTGAAATTATATTTGTAAAGTTACTAAGATATTATGTAAATGGATAACATTTCATATTGATGTGATTCCTGCAGGCAAAGAGGCCATTTTATGCTCAGGTGAAAGCTAGTTGATAGATCATTGCACTCATTTGTAGTTTACACAAAGAAAATGAACAGAACCACAGAGTATGTATCCAAACTGCCAGTAAAAATTCTACAGTCCCATGTAATAAAATCAGAATTTGACTTTAAACCAATGGATCTAAACATAGAAAGACAGAATCGTGGTCCAAAATAGTATAAAAATTCCAGAATCTCATGTAATTAAAAATAAAATTTGATAAAACAGAAGCCTTAGTGACATGGTTTGGAAACAGTTAGCTCTATTTAATTGATTAGGCACTTAATAAGAAGTCTGTATTATTCTTGTCTTTGCATAAATAACAACTTCCCCCATCACTCACACAACTGAATGTTTGAAATTGTTACAAAAAAAGCATGTCCCTATCTGTGTAACATCCTCCAGCCCTACAACCCTCCGAGATCTCTGCGTTCCTCCAATTCTGGCCTCTTGCACATCCCAGATTTTCATCGCTCAACCACTGACGGCTGTGCCTTCAGCTGCCGAGGCCCTAAGCTCTAGCATTCCCTCCCTAAACCTCTCTGCCTCTCTACCTCTCTCTCCTCCTTTAAGACACTCCTTAAAACCTACCTCTTTGACCAAGCCTGTCCTAATATCTCCTTATGTGGCTCAGTGCCAAATTTTGTTTGATAACACTACTGTGAAGCACCTTGGGATGATTTACTACATTAAGGGTGCTGCGATAAAAATTGGATAAAGCCAAGAAAGTGGCAGTGTTAAGACTAAATGAGGTTAAGCTGCGCCACCTGAAAATGGTCTAGTTAAGATGCAAAATTCGTCCTCCCTCTTCATTAACATGATTTTAGTCATGATTTCAGTGCTAAAACTGTTGCTTATTGGCGTTACACCGAACAGGTGGACCAATATCGGGGACGGTCTAATTCACAGTTATGATTGCTACAGGCTTAAAGAAAAGGTGCATTCATGCTGCAGCTCGAGGTCATCCTGCAAGGTCATCTGCAGTCTCCCTCATTGAAAGTCAGCAGCCTTACACCAGCCATATTGCAGCCACTGGGGAAGCACTTTGTAGGAGCACTAGAATAGGAAAAGCCACACGATGACAGACACTAAGGGATTGCACCAGGGTGATTAGTTAATAGTATAATTGGAAATATGTGTCTTGTTATTGTTGATAAATTAAATAATTGTGTTTGGAATCTTTTGTGGTGTGTCTCATTTCAGCTTTGAGCCCAGAAGAGCGATGTGATATTCCGTGACACAGGGGTGGTATGATGGGGATGTGGTGTGCCATGGTGACCTTGACTGCCACTGGGAGAGCTGTGTTTGCCTGCTCTCAGGCTGCAGGTCTGGTTCCAGGAAGTGGCAGAGTTCTGTGACCACCTCCTTGCTGAAGCGTAGCCTCCTAAGACACTGCTCCTCGTTTAATTGAAGGTAGGAGATATGCTGTTGGAAGACCCTAGGCGGGTAAGGCCTCCTGTTGACAGCCCTCATGGCCCTCCTCCTCCTGACTCTGCGCGAAGGATCCCGTCTTCCTCACTGCCTCCACTCCCTCTGCCGTAGATCCTGGAGGGCGATGTCGATTGCCAGTACAGCCCCCATGACTGTGAGCAAGTGTTGTGAGCAGACGTCTTTAAAAAATAATGTGGGGACTTCTGCACTTGAATCAACACTCCCTGTTACCAAAAAACCTTGAAATAACTAAAGAGAGCTGTTTCAGTTGCAGGAAGTAGCAAACAGCCACTGAAACTGCTGAACCATGTCAGGTGCAACTGATTGGGGATGATGCCTTTAACTATTGCTGCTGCAGCCTGCTTCCTGCTGGTAGACGACAGCGCTCCCTGTCGTTGTTCTGCGCTGACGTTAAGTACAAGGGCTAAATGCAATGTTGGAGATCGGGCGTCAAGTGAGCGTTACGCACTCACTGACGTCACGATCTCATTCAATTAAAACTCCCTGTCGCTAGTGTTTACCGGCATCGTTACCGGCAGCTCCAAAATGGCCTGCGCCGATGGATCCGCCACCAGATGGCGGAAGAGCGCCGGCTGCCATCTGTTCGCCATTTCATGGCGGTAGCAGCCGGCGCTAAAGCCTTCAATTTCTCCCCCACTATATAAATGCAAGTTGTTGTTATTGTAAGAAAGCATTAGAAAGGCATCAGTGACCTGATAAAATGATACAGAGGTACCGTCACCAGGCATTTCTAAACTCTTTTAACTGGTCATAGACTGCTCTGTTTTTACCAGGTGGCCATCATTTCTGTTTACAGATCGTTGGCTATACACTCTGTCTATGCTCCTGTTGGCCATGGCCTCTGTGTCTGCTTTCATGGCCCGCTAAGTGCTCCCTCACCCTTTTTCTAGTGTCCTAGCTGTTCTCTCTTCTCTCAATGGATTGGGT
Source organism: Squalus acanthias (assembly GCA_030390025.1). NCBI lineage: Eukaryota > Metazoa > Chordata > Chondrichthyes > Squaliformes > Squalidae > Squalus > Squalus acanthias. The sequence goes on from CM059428.1 coordinate 112,167,879, forward strand.
GTGCCTTGCTCCCCTTCCCCCACAAGTCTCTCTATACCCCATATCACCCACCTCGAATATTCCCAAACCCACATCTCTGAGTGCTCTCAACCCCCCAAATTAGTCTCAGCTATAGATCCCCAGGTACTTCCAAATGCCAGCCCCCCAAGCATTGCCAGCCTCCACATTGCCTTGAGTGCTCCCAGGGCTGAGCTCCTGTAATGTTCTTAGATCACAGTTCCTTTAATGTTCCATTGTACCAGACCCACAGTGCTCCCAAATTCCAGCCCTACCAAGTGCTCATAGATCTCAGACCCCTTTCCCTTCTACCCTGCTGAGAGCTTCCTGGACCCTATCCTTCCTGTGCTCCCAGGGTACAACCCCACTACTCAAGTGATTCCAAGTCAAAGCTCTCCCAGAATCCATCCCATAAGTACTCTAACACTCCAGTCTTCACCCTCTTCAAATGGTACCTACCATGTACTAAGTCCATGCCCTACTACCCACTTCCTCTTTGGCCAGACCCCCACTCCCACCCCCCCCAGCCTGAACTTGCAGCCTCTACTTTCTTTCTCACTATTGCCTATTTCAGCATCTCCCATACAGTAATCTCCTCACCAGATCTGAGTGCCCACTTTGAAACTAGCAAGCTACCATCTTCCTGCATACTCTGTAAAAAAACTGAGATAAAAAATGAGTACACTGGTAAAGGAACATGTAACAGACAGATCCCTATAGAAAGACTGGAAGACACAGAAGAAAGACAAGACACGGAGGAGGATTTGAGCACCTCATATTGGTGTTTGGTTTCTGGATCATGCAACAATTAAAATGAGTTACATACAATGAATGTAAAAGGATGCAACCTGCATAATAATTCTTCACTGTAAAAGAAACTATCCTGATATATTCTTTTTCCACAAAATTATTTTCAACTTGCTAAATTCTATAGACCTGTTGTAGAGAAAGATCATAGAATCATAGAATGATACAGCACAGAAAGAGGCCATTTGGCCCATCGTGCCTGTGCAGGCTCTTTGAAAGAGCTATTTATTAGTCCCATAGCCCTGCAAATTTTTCCCTTTCAACTATTTATCCAATTCCCTTTTGAAAGTTACTATTGAATCAGCTTCTACCATCCTTTACTGCAGTGCATTCCAGATCATAACAACTCATTGCGTTAAACAATTCTCCTCATCTCGCCTCTGGTTCTTCTGCCAATTATCTTAAATCTGTCTCCTCTGGTTACCGACCCTCCTGCCACTGAAAACAGTTTCTCCTTATTTACTGTATCAAAATCCTTCATGATTTTGAACATCTCTATTAAATCTCCCCTTAACCTTCGCTGCTCTGAGTGGGAAAAACCCCAGCTTCTCCAGTCTCTCCATGTAACTGACATCCCTCATCCCTGGTACCATTCTAGTAAATCTGCTCTGCATCCTCTCCAAGGCCTAGACATCCTTCTTCAAGTTTGGTGCCCAAAATTGGACACAGTACTCCAGCTGAGGCCTAACCAGTGATTTATAAAGGTTTAGCATAACTTCCTTGCTTTTGTACTCTGTGCCTCTATTTATAAAGCCAAGGATCCCATATACTTTATTTAACAGCCTTCTCAACACGTCCTGCCACCTTCAAAGATTTGTGTACATACACCCCCAGGTCTCTCTGTTCCTGCACCCCCTTTAAAATTGTACCATTTTGTTTATATTGCCTCTCCTCATTCTTCTTACCAAATGGTATCGCTTCACACTTCTCTGCGTTAAATTGCATCTGCCATGTGTCTGCCCATTTCATCAGTCTGTCTGTGTCCTGCTGAAGTCTGTTACTATCCTCCTCACTGTTTACTACATTTCCAAGTTTCGTGTCATCTGCAAACTTTGAAAATATGCCCTGTATATCCAGGTCATTAATATATATCAAAAAGAGCAGTGGTCCTAATACCGACCCCTGGGAGACACCACTGTATACTTCGCTCCAGTCTGAAAAACAACCGTTCACCACTACTCTCTGCTTTCTGTTTCTTAGCCAATTTTGAATCCACACTGCCACTGCCGCTTTAATCCCAGGGGCTTCAATTCTGCTCACAAGATAATGTGGTACTTTATCAAATGCCTTTTGAATGTCCATATACAAAATATAAACTGTACTATATTCATCAACCCTCTTTTATTTAAAGGTGGTCATCACCATGGAAGTGAGTAGGAGAGAAGTAGTAGGATGAAGGCACATAGAAACATAGAAACATAGAAGATAGGAGCAGGAGTAGGCCATTCGGCCCCTCGAGCCTGCTCCGCCATTCGATGAGATCATGGCTGATCATCCAAACTCAGTACCCTGTCCCTGCTTTCTCCCCATATCCCTTGATCCCTTTAGCCTTAAGAAATATATCTAACTCCTTCTTGAATATATTTACTGACATGGCCTCAACTGCCTTCTGTGGTAGAGAATTCCACAGGTTCACCACTCTCTGGGTGAAGAAATTCCTCCTCATCTCTGTCCTAAATGGCTTACCACTTATCTTTAGACTGTGACCTCTTGTTCTGGACTCACCTGCCATCGGGAACATCCTTCCTGCATCCAGTCTGTCTAGCCCTGTTAGAATTTTATAAGTTTCAATGAGATCTCCTCTCATTCTTCTAAACTCCAGCGAGTATAAGCCCAATCGACCCAATCTCTCCTCGTACGTCATTCCTGCCATCCCAGGTATCAGTCTGGTGAATCTTCGCTGCACACCCTCCATGGCAAGAACATCCTTCCTCAGATAAGGCGACCAAAACTGCACACAATACTCAAGGTGTGGTCTCACCAAGGCCCTGTACAGCTGCAGCAAGACATCCTTGTTCCTGTACTCAAACCCTCTCGCTACGAAGGCCAACATACCATTTGCCTTCTTAACCGCCTGCTGTACCTGCATGCTTACCTTCAGCGACTGGTGCACAAGGACACCCAGGTCTCGTTGCACTTCCCCTTCTCCCAATCTATTGCCGTTCAGATAATAATCTGCCTTTCTGTTTTTGCCACCAAAGTGGATAACCTTGCATTTATCCACATTATACTGCATCTGCCATGCTTCTGCCCAATCACCCAACCTGTCCAAATCATACTGGAGTTTCTCGGCATCCTCCTCGCAGCACACATGCCCATCCAGCTTTGTGTCATCTGCAAACTTGTTACTTTCATTTTAATGACGTCATACATAAACACAATGATCTTTCCCAAAGCATTATAGCATTTTTCAAAATCAATTATACTCTCATATTCTCTGTTGATAAACATTTTATAATGTTGATCATACACTGTTAATGTTAGCAATATAACAAAGGAATACATTGCATGAAAGGGTGGTGGAAGCAGATTCAATAGTAACTTTCAAAGGGAATTGGATATATACTTAAAAAGGTAAAATTTGCAGGGCTATGGGGAAAGAGCAAGGGAGTGGGTTTAATTGGATAGCTCCTTCTGTGCTGTATGATTCTATGATAATCATTGCTATATACAGCAATAGCACTAAATCTAAATTTGGAGGTAACTTTTATAGGCAGTTTCCCCAATGATTTATGGCTTACTTTAAAAAAAAAAATCCTGTTTTAAGCACCACAACACATTTTAACTGTTTTAGTTGATTTTTCATAGTAGTAATGGTTATCTTCTTGACATGGTTATGCATTAATGTATAGATCATGATAAAACAGTAACTGATTTTTCTCATAATGAACATTGAATTTGTTCTAAAGCCATGTTCTTGCACACTGTACAGTGAATTGAAAAGGATGCAGTATGCAAATTCTATCTGCAGATATTTCCAATGAATGGTTTTACTCTGCAATGGGGGACCTGAAAGCTAAATGAAACACACACCTAAAACCATCACCTTACACTTCACACCAGAGGTGTAGATAACTTTCAGACTATACACATGTTCCATCTCAAACTATCAACTAGCCTTTGACCACTGGTGGAAATGTGTGCTTGCGTGTACATCAGATTGGACTTGGCTGTGATACCCTGTGTGACGAATAGCATGCTAACACGCATTGTCTAAACTCATACAGGAGGAATCATGGAATACTGGAAGCAGCTAACAGCTGTGGGAGCGTATCCCAGAGTCACAACCTTTAGGAGAAAATAAAAATTGTGCCCACAGTATGAATGACTGAATTTGTGAATGTGCTGGATTTAAGACATTGCAACCAGGAACTCGTCTTGGACATAGCCGTGATTCATTTGAAATATCTGGAATGATGATAGTAAAAATAGCATAATTTAGCATAGCTGGACATGATGATATGTTTAGAAATTCTCACAGAAAAACAAGGATGATTGGCGTGGCGTGCTTGCTTCCACTGCAATGGCACGGTGCTGCTGTGGAGAGGGACGGGGTTTTTGACCCAGAGGAATCCTGGCAAGTGGGGCACCGCCCACTCTCTGACGTCATTGGGCAACAGGTGAAGAAACTTCCCTGGTTTGGGGTGAAGTAGAAGCGAGAGTGGACAATGTGATCTCCGGCAAAGTTACTTCGGAAGATGGAGTGCTGGCTGTTTATTTCTTGTGCGCTCCTTCCCCTGTCCGCTGGGGCACTCGACACTCCTGCCGCTGGCGACAACAATGGTCAGTCTGAGACTTCCAACTTTCCGATTCGAGGTTTCAAAGTGGTAGTTTTATGAGAATGACGGATCGTTTTGTGTTTACGGAGGGGTTTTCGATTTGGTTTTTTTGAGCGTGCGTGTGTTAAGATGTTGAAGTGTTGGGGAAAGTTTGATGCTGATCTGGTGGAGGGAAGCTCTGAACTGTGCAGGCGAAGCAGGAGAGATTGAACAGCCCTGCATTGACACTCGGAGGAGTTGTCTCACTTTAATCATCCACCTGAAGCAATGCGATTCTAAAAATATTGTCCAAGTAATTCATTAACGTGTTTACAAGGATTGCTGTGTGTTATTAAAACACATTCAGCTGATAGGGATTTATGGCAAAAAAAAAGTAAATAGAATTGTACAGAATGTTTCTGTCACAATTCGATGTTGACCAAACATTTTGAAAAAACAATCCGAGAACATAACTTCAATTTTATCTCAATTTCCTTGTGGATCACTTCTTTGGCGATTCTAATTAAAACTGTAAATGTCTAAATATAACATTGTATTCCTTTTGCATTTTGGTTGGATATTATTAGAATGATCCTAAAATATTGAGAAAGTTAACACAGGGTTGCATTGTGACATGTGACTAGAGTGATTGCAGTTCATCAATACATAGTTGCTGTTGCATCCAAAGCTAATTTTGGGATGGGATGCAGATGACAAGTGCAAGACCTACCTCAAAGCAGGGAAATGGCAATAATTCAGTAGTCTTCCTCATTCTGTCATCATTTGCGACAAGAACAGGCCAATGAATATAGAGTCTGCACAAACAGGATTTAAAAAGAATGGGAACAAATGCGACCGCAATATTATGGACCTCACTCTCCTGCCTGCCACGGTAACCTATCTGACATCAGGACCTAGAGTTTCCTCTAGTTAGCACAATCTTGCTAGAAATCGGCCAAACCAGCGGAAAAGATCGCAGAATTTTAAACGCAAGTTATGTCAAGCATAAATCGAGTTTCTGCAATCTTTAACGCTAGCTTAAAAAACTTTGTGTTGGAAGCTGGCCCTGCTCACAAAACTGGCCATGCCTCCAGATCGAAATAATGAGCAGGGCGAGTTTCCGCCGACTCCGCCTGTTTGCGACCGTTTGAGGAAGCTCTTCAAATTGAGCTCATTGTTTTTAGGCGCACAGGCACTAGTAGTCACGTTTTAAAAGTTTTTAAATATTAACAAATATTTAATTCACTAAGAAACCAACTAGTGTACGTCAGTGAAACTAGTAAATGGTTCAGTATAGTTTTTTAAGTTATTTTCAGTGATTTAAAATCAGGTTACTCGCAGGTGGAGGACTGGACATTCTTACTAAAAATGCGCTTTTTTGTGATAAACCCATTTTCAGCTGTATTGTTAAACTGCACCAAGTGACCACTCTTAAATGCACCAATGAATATTTTTTAATGCAAAGGTACAAACCAAACAATTCCGTTCTATTATGCTGCCCGATTGCGCTGGTTCAGGCAAGATTTTATGTTTGTGATATATGCAAATGAGTTTGGGCAGAAACTTGAACCATAACTTCACTTCTGAAAAACAGCGCAATTACAAGTGCAATTTGTGCCCAGTTTGCCGATTGCACCCAAAGCGGAAACTCTGCCCCCAGAAATTTAAATTACCACCCCATGTCTTATGTCAGTGGCACTAGCTCCAACACATAAATGTTGCCACACATGCACAAACGTATGTTAAGGTATTTGTGTGCAACGATTAATAAAGTCGACAACAGTTTTCAAAATGTTATGTGAATATCTATGTTCTGAAGCCCTTCTGGCATGAATGAATATCACTCAGGGGACAAGCTTCATGCCAAAAGGATTCATGTCCTAAGTCAGCTTGTTTATTCTCGTGTGGAAGGAAAAAGGGGGTGAAAAACCTTGACAGCAGTGAATAAATGACATAGATTTTCTAGTGTTCACTGCTGGGCAACTCTTTAAAATTCCCACATTTTAAAGTGAATTGAAGCACTGTTAGTAAGTGGCTTCACTATGTATTCCTTCCCCTGGAAAATCATGTATTAAACCCCCCCACTCCCCCCCACCCCCCCCTATAACAGTCTGAACTTTTTTGGTCCAACAGCTTCCTTTTGGACTGTTAATCTTTCATGTCACGGAATGGCTACTGATTTGCCAACTGGAACAAGAAAGTTAAATGGCAGCCATGCATGTAACTTCCTGTCAGAAAATGAAATATTGTAACAATGGTTTCTGAAAGTTGCAATATTTGGTTTCAGGTAAACCCCGTAAACTTCTAAATTGGGAATAAATGAAGCAACAGTTTCTTTAAAAGTAGAGAAAGATGTTTATATTTGGTTGAGTTTGAATTTGTACCACTATCAAAATGTCACATTTTAAATATTGCCAGAAAGCAACCTGAAAAATATTTCATGAATTAATGTTTGAAATGTGTTTGCATTCTACTACTATCCACTGCATAATAGTGTGTGTCATACTTTTCTTCATACTTATATTTTTGACTTGTCTCCGAAGTGAGTGAAGACACTATTGAAGGAACTCGGCTAACTTAGAACCAACCAAAAATCAAATTTCAGACCTGGTCTGTGTGGCTCAATATCGCAGCATACAGCGCGTTGAATCGTTAAGCTACCAGGAGTACTTACTGGTTTCGTGTGATCATTTTCTTTCAATGTGGCTACTGAGTTAACTGATCTCAGTTTGGACAGCGGTTGTGCCACTGCAGTTGGTTTCAGTGTCCTTGGACTAGGAGGGGGGACAATATCTGTCAGAATTCCTGATTGTTGTTCGGTGATGAGTGTGAGTGTGAATGTTGGGTGAGGACGTGGCTGGGCTTGGCTGTTAAGCCTTCAGTGGTTGAATGGCCTGCCAAAAGTCATTGTGTACACTCATATTTAAAAGGACAACTTGGGTGATGTACAGGAGGGCTGCTGCTGCCCATAGAGCTGTACCCTAACCACTGGGGAACCCTCTCAACTGTATTTGTTATTAAGAAAACAAAAAAAAAGTCTCTAAGTGTAACATGCGATAGAACATCAAAGTTGAAAAGACTAAGAGAAAATTTGATGAGTTTATAAAATTTGTAATGTTCTTTGAGTGGTGTCAAACAAAATGGATCTTAAATTACAGAAATAAACTATTAATTTCATAATGATGAAAAAATAAAAATAACATTGACGCTGCGAGCCTTTGTAATGCTCCTTTAAATGGGATAGTTGACTTTGATCGTGCTCTTATAATGTCGTCAATATGATCCCCGATATTGGAAGCAGCAAAAACCCTTCTGGAGCAGGGTTTTGATCCCTGCCTCTGAATGAAGTTATTGCAGCAAGTATAAATGGTTGTTACTGATGGCATTTGGCATTGAGCCTGCCACGTTGAGTCTGGTCATAAACAAGCTGACCTCTCAGTCTGCGTTTGCTATTTCTGGCCAGGGCAGAGCTACCTCTGATAATCAGGGGAGGTCTGACCAGCCTGGCTTGCACCTTCTCTTTGTTGCCAAATCCTCCCTGCGTGATGAATGGGTCAATTTTGTGCCCAGTGTATCCAAATACAATTACTAAAACATTTCCAGTGCCTCATTTCAAATTATCTTTTTAAGTCAGTGCAGTTATTCAATTTTAAGTTCAATTTTAAACTTAAAATATCACCAATTCAGGTTTTATATGGATTTTCTTTTTAAAAACAGCATGACTCCTGTATTGTTTTCCAGATAGACATTTCTACTTGTTTATTGTCTTTGCTGTGATTTTTGTTTTCCGCATGCAGCTGCTCCTACGTGGCCCAACCAAGTAATATAAAACCGTGGACCTGCCAACGTAGCAAAAGTTGTATTGAGAGCAACAATCAACAAAACAAACAGAATTCTGATCTATGTTGCCAAATCGGTGGAATACAAGTCTGAGGCTGTTCTGCCGAAAATGTAAAGTGCGTTGGTCAGACAGCACCTTGAGCACTGCACCCAGTTTTGGTCCCTGAAGCACCAGGGAAACACCCAAGAGGTGCTGATCCTGGTGTTGGAGAATAGAGTTGTGAGGAAAGATTAGAAAAACTCCAATTTTCCAGCATTGAACTGAGGTGTAAGGAGATCTTGTCGAGCTCTATATACTAAGTGGTAAAAGAAAAGCTCACTCGGAGCACAATTTCATGTTAAACTAAACTACAGGACAAAGGGGACATTGGTACAAACTAGCAAATGAAAAGTGTTTAAAACCTATAATTGTTTTGCATGTACGGTACTGCAGGAAAGCTCTGGAATTATTCCGGAGGCAGTTGCATATTGTGATGGTGGGCCTAAAGGTTTCCGTGGAAGGATCAGCTAGATGGCTGGGCTGAATTGAATGCCCTGATCTGGAATACTCCTTTGTGATTATTGTAATAAAATGGTGCACAAGAGCACTGTCATATATTTTGCTATTGACATGTTTAACAAACATGCAGTGTTTAAAATGGTAAGTGGATAGTTGGTTTCCTATCACAGTATCACATTTTAAGTTCCAGTGGAACATGAAACCTTTGGAATTCAAATCAGTATATTTATTGTCATCTCATTAGTGCAAGGATGTGAAATGTTTCAGGAAGTGGCTGCAGGAAAACTGAAAGGATAGCCAACATTAAAATGCATTATCAGTGATTGTCTCAGTGACAAACTTTCTACTGATGTAAATGCGGACACTATACAAAGAAGTCACAGCAATCCTGTCCACATGTTGTCCTTTAATATGTAAAGATGCAGTTACACCTCATTGATTATGTTCAGTAACAGCTCAAACACTGGGTAAAAGTCACTTTTACAGAATGGGCTATAATTTGTGACACTCTTACTCCAAATTAAGTTGCTGTTATGGGTAGAAAACTTTAATTTTAGGCATTATGGCAAAGCAGACTTTATTCAACAGGTATATATGGTAATAAGATTAGATTTTTTAGTTTTCATAGTTCACTTATATACCTGTAATATAGTGAAACAAGTCACATTTTCGATATAGATAATAGCATTTAATACAACATCTTACATTTATATAGCTTCTTTAACATAGTAAAACATTCCAAGATGCTTCATAGGAGCGTTACCAAACAAAATTTGACCAAGCCACATAAGGAGATATTAGGCCAGGAAGAGGTAGGTTTTAAGGAGCGTGTTAGAGGAGGAGAGAAAGGTAGAGAGGCAGAGAGGTTTAGGGAGGGACTTCCAGAGCTTAGGGCTTAGGTAGCTGAAGGCACGGCCACCAATGGTGGAGCGATGGGCATCGAGGATGTGCAAGAGGCCAGAATTGGAGGAGCACAGAGATCTCGGAGGGCTGTAGTGCTGGAGGAGCTTACAGAGATAGGGAGGGGTGAGGCCATGGAGGGATTTGAAAACAAGGATGAGAATTTCTAAATTGAGGCGTTGTCGGACCAGGAGCCAATGTAGGTCAGCAAGCACAGGGGTGATGGGTGAACAGGCCTTGGTGTGCATTAGGATACGGGTAGAATAGTTTTGGATGAGCTCAAGTTTATGTAGGGTGGGAGGTCAGCCAGAAGAGCATTGGAATAGTCGAGTCTAGAGGTAACAATGGTAAGGATGAGGGTTCCAGCAGCAAATGAGCTGAGGCAGTGACGGAGACTGGCGATGTTACGGAGGTGGAAGTAGGCGGCCTTGGTGATGGAGAAGATATGGGTGGGCAGCACAGCTCAGGTTCAAATAGGACGCCAAGGTTGCAAAATGTCTGGTTCAGCCTCAGACATTGGCCAGTGAGAGAAATGGAGTTGGGAACAGAGTTTGTGGCGATGACCGAAGACAATGGTTTTGGTCTTCCCAATATTTAATTGGTGGAACTTTCTGCTCATCCATCACAAGTTCTGACGAAGGGTCATCAACCTGAAACGTTAACTCTGTTTCTCTCTCCACAGATGCTGCCTGACCTGCTGAGTAATTCCAGCATTTTCTGTTTTTATTATAGAGGTGCTCGATTTGCGCTGGACGTATTTTACGTTTGAAATTCCTCGATCTTTTGCGCTGGTTTGACCGATTTCGGATGAATTGCGCTGAAAAAACCCGCGAAACCTAGTAGAAACTCCTGCCCAAAATGTTTTGGATAGAGACATTTTGTCAGAACCCTACGGGGGAAAAATTAGGTTGCTTTGCGCTTCCCGTTAGCGTACCCGGGGGGGCGCTAACAGGGCACAAAGCCCATAGCGCCTGGGCGCGGCGCCGCTAACGCCTCCTGCGAAATTCAGCGGGAGGCCTGCAGTACTGCGGAGCTACGTGCTGATGCGTGTGGCGCTATTGCACGTAGCGCACGATATTCACTTGTAGCGCTCCAGGAAGGAGGGGGAGCACTTCCAGTAGCGCCCCGCCCCCTGCTTGGGGCGCTACCACTGAATTTACGGCGCAGGGGTGCTAACTTTTTTGGGGCGCTAAAAGTGAAGTTAGCGCCCCAAAAGGGGGCACCATTGAATTTTTCCCCCTACAGGTCTCCATATATATATTTCTTGTGTTACACTGAGCGACTTCTTCAAACCTTTGATTTGGTTATTATATGTTCGAGGTCAGCTTCATTTAAAAAATGAATACTAGGCTCTGAATGAATTCAAAAATCAGTTGTGTTCCTACTCAGCATTCAGAATCAAAAAAGATCCAGATTAGCACCAATTCTATGGAATTGTTTAATGATGAACATGCTGATGTTGGCGAGGTAACTGCCAGTGTTTAGATTCAGGAGGGCAAGTCACCAAGGGAGTATGGGAAGGTTTTTCCTATCAAGTCGAAGATTTCAAAAAATTAATTTGTACATAATAACTGAACAGAAGAGTACTTTACATTTAAACTGACCAAAGTAAGTACAAAAAGCAAATAATATGAAGAACCCAACATAAAAACATTAAATAGCAGGTCTGTCAGAACGGCAATAGACAAATTCTGATGAATGGTCTCGCTCCAAAACACGAATCTGATAGATCACCCTGCTCTTGGGAATGCTGCTACATATTTTTAGTTCTGATCTGAAATACTCAATTTTCTCAATATATTCTTATGCCATGTGTACAAGATTGTGTATGGATGTTAAATTTATTTTTGTTTTGAATGGAATTCAACCTAATATCTGCTTTCTTCCTCTAAAGCAGTGTTACTGTCTAAGTGGTGTCAGATGTAAAAATTTATTCTGTAAAAGGCCGTACTGATGTTTTTTGCTAACCACATATCACTATGTGAAGTGAAGTGAAACAATCTAGAGGACTTTTATAACAACAGAAAACGCTGGAAAAACTCAGCAGGCCAGGCAGCATCCGTGGAGAGAGAAAGAGAGTTAACGTTTCAGGTCGATGACCTTTCATCTGATGAAAGGTCATCGACCTGAAACGTTAACTCTCTTTCTCTCTCCACGGATGCTGCCTGGCCTGCTGAGTTTTTCCAGCGTTTTCTGTTGTTATTTCGGATTTCCAGCATCCGCAGTATTTTGCTATCGTAGAGGACTTTTATGATCATTTGAAGAGACACATAACTTTAAAGCAGCAACTGATGTAATGGACGAGAGAGATTGTAAATATTGAGAACCTATGAGTAGAGAAGGAGACTTACAGTGAACTCAAGGCAAAACGCAGATTGGGTGATCGCTTTGCTGATCACCTCCGTTCAGTCTGCAAGCTTGACCCTGAGCTTCCGGTCGCTTGTCACTTTAATTCTCCGTCCCACTCCCACTCTGACCTCGCTGTCCTTGGCCTCCTACACTGTTCCAACGAAGCTGAACGGAAGCTCGAGGAACAGCATCCTTCGATTAGGCACTTTACAGCCTTCCGGACTCAACATCGAGTTCAACAATTCAGACCCATTTTTTTGGCCAGCAGTTTCTGCCGTTCATTTGCTCTCTCCTGCCTTCCACCCTATCACAGACCTTCCCTTTTGTTCTTTCCACCCCTCCCCGACTTTCCCTGCCTCTGTACTTGCCTAAAACTTGTTACATCTGTAATATTTTCCAATTTTGACGAAAGGCCACAGACCTGAAACATTAACTGAGACGTAGCGAATATTGGAAATTAATAGAAGGATAATCAGGTGGGTTCCTTTACAGGCGTGTGCTCTGACCCACCTGACTTTCTGATGTTTCCTGTGCCTGGGTGATACAGTGCCAAGAAAATTTCCATCATTGAGTCCATAACATTGATTCTGTCCACAGCCTAGCTTTACACTTCGTCATTGCAGGCACATCTTCCTCCAACAGCAGGTACTATCCTTTGCTAAAATGTAAAATAAAAATTGTAATAACTGTACAAAACCACAGATGAACTTTTGCTTTAAAGTCCCATTCATCTGCATATATGCACTTACTAAATCCACCTCCAAATTTAGCACCAAGGGTGCTAACTCGGATTAGGAAACTGAAATGTTTGTCATATAAAATGAGAATCAGAAAGAGGAGCAGTAAGCGTTTATCCTGCAACACAAAGAAAGTAAGTTAGATAGGGTGACTTGCATCGTATCCTAGCCCCTTATCTGCACTGTTGACTAATCGAATTACCAGGATCTGGGTTTGTCCAGCAGGCTTATGCAGTTTCAGGCATTAGGGTGTATAGACTGTGCAAATTATTCAGCAAACTAGATGATTGAAAATTTACTAGGGAAAGCTTTCATTTTCTTTGTAAAACACAGCACTTTTCAGTATTTCTTATATTTATTTGGGGAGAGAAGAGTGAGGATTGTTGCTTCTGAGAATGTAGTCGTCTGACATTGTACGCTACACATGCATTGTTCTCTGTCTATATATGCTTTGCCGATTCGTATTCCTTCACTTCACCTGACGAAGGGGCAGCAGCTCCGAAAGCTTGTGATTTCAAATAAAACTGTTGGACTATAACCTGGTGTTGTGCGACTTCTCACTTCTGAGAATGGAATACTTTCCACTTTCAGTATCAGATATAACATGACTTAGATGCGAACTAAAGTCTGACTGTGTCCCAACTATGGCCTGGAATTTGCGGTGGGGCCGGTGGGTAATGACGGCGCACTGTCAGTGTTCGCTGTCATTACTCCTCTGAAACTGACCGCAACTTCAGGATTTAGCACATGCTTATCTCAACACGGAAATCCTGACGTTGCAGTCAGTCATTCACTGCTCCGACACTGGCTGCGCTGTGAACCCCCCTCCCCCCATAGCCGGCAATCAGTGAAATCAGTGAAACTGATGAAAACTAGGGCTTTTCCTCGGTAATATCGTTGTTAAATACCCCATTAAATGTTAAGCCTTATTAGAAAAGGTGTAACTGGGGTTTTAACAGCATATTGATTGGTAAGCAAAAGTTCTGGTCCTGAAAAACTATTTTTTATATTTGTGGAATGTCAAATTTCTCCATTATGATAAAAATTTAAAAACATTTTAAAACTTAAAAAATTTTTTTTTAAAGTTTGCTCAAGCTATTTCAGCTTCTACCTTATCCCTATGTGAAAGTCCCAATCTTTATTTTGCTCTCTGTAAACATTTTTTTAAAAGTCCGGATGAAAGCAGCTTCTCATTTCCTCGTTTCCTGTCTGTGATAATTCTTCAATGCGATTGGCTGCTTAGACAGCTTGGTGCTGTCACTGCAGCATCGCCATAGGAATCCCCGTGACAGAGCGCTGCAATCAATTGAACGTCGAAAAAAGCAAACTTCTCGCCACAGAGATCGCGAGACCGCAAATTATGAGCCAATATGTCTTAACCCCAAATTATGAAGCGCCCCTGACTGCAGTGATGTTTTGGGCCTGTGCTCACTGGATGTTTTTCATCTCTGGTGTTTTCAATCACTTTGTTCCCAATGAATGCACTATATGAGCTAGCTCAGTCACTGCTTCCTAAAGGTTGGTGCTATACACACTGATTTCTTATCAGCGGGGCCTGGAGAGAGCAAGGCTGGGGGGAGGGTCTGAGGCAAAGCATAAGAAATTAAGGTAAAATAATTCTAAATTACAAACAGGTGGATAACCAAACAAATTTTGAAGTGAAACTGATAGGAAATTAAATGTTAAAAATAAATTTATAATACCTTAGAATGGGAGAAGAAGTCTAAGCTTACTGGGCAGTGAGGCTGGAATGCCGACTGTGCTCTCAGCTTCCTCTAGTGGTAGAAGTGAAGCTGCTGGCGTGACTGGGACCTGTGACCACTAATAGCTGCTCACTTAATAATGGGAAACCTAAAGTCTTGACAGAGAATGATGCCCAAAACAGGATTCTGTGACATAAGTATTGATTTTAAGATATTAGAAATTTCCACACACAGATTTAAGTTATAGGGAGGAGAAAGAGGACTTGGGATGGACAGGCTGCCAATAGTCAAGTTATTTTTGGACATTGTTGACTTTTATTTCAATGCCATGAATTACAGTGGTAAGAAAATGAAGTTAGATGTCATATCTGACCCCACTGGTTTCAGGAACCCAGTCAAAGAGGTTGATGTTATTGAAGTAATCTTTTCTTGTTGACAGTGGATAACAACAGTGAAATCATCTGTTCTGTGAACTCCTGCTCACTCAGTGCTTAATAAGTGATGATTACAACCTATAGTTACTGGAAGCCCACAGATCTGTTCCAAATATTATACATCCACTAAAACAAGCTGGCAGGATGATAGCAAAAATAAGCCACAGTCACAGAGAAGGCGAAATATATGTTTGAGCCAAGCTCTGTTCAATTCTTCACCTGAGTCACACCAAACAGAGACTGTGGCATCTTCCTGTGTGGGAGGTGATGGGAGGGGAAACTGTAAGGGAGAGCCATGCCTGCACTGTTCTCAAACATTCTGGCAGCTGGTTACAGAGGTCATTCTCTGGTCGAGAGAGCAATCTGTGTATTTGCACTTCTGACAACATAGATGTGAAGGTCAGATGGGGCTGGAGGTGGAGATCACAAGTTGTGGAAAACATGTTGTTTTCTATCAGTAACACTTTCTACAGTGGTGTGATCTTTCTGATTAATCTGTTGCAGGGAGCAGCTGGTATCGTGGATGCTATAATTTCACAGTATTGGACGCTTGGGAGCCAATATTCCAGGCATCAAACTTGACTGAACCTGCTATATGTGCAAAATATTGTCTTCAGGAAAGGTAAGGCTGCTTTCATACAATTTCTACGCTGATATCGAAGAAAGAAATTGAGGTACTAGCCTCGTAATTATTGCACCTGAATCCCCCAGATGCCAAAGTAATGGAAATGCACTTGACATCATACCCACTGCAAATAATCCCAATAGGCATTGTGACAAAAATAGGGATTTCTGTCTTTAGGCTTATATAACTTTAAATTGCTGGGCTACTAAAAAGACTAGCTTTATCTCTGGCCTATCTTTATCAAATCTCTTTTGCTTTGTGACAAGATTAGTCTGTGAAGGGCCAGTCTATGTGACTGGCAGCAGTGCAAGTAATTTTTGTTACTGATAGATTAATTAAGAGCACTTGTGCTAAATATTAATCTGTGCCACCTGTCATTGTAATCAACTGTATCTTGTCAACGTATTCGTTATGAATGTCTGGCGTAAGTGTATTTTTATTGTTTCATATTCATGTCTGCCCAAAGCACAGACAATTGTTAGTTTCCATAAATCCTCTTCAGGGAGACTTTATGTAAATTCATCTGAGTAATGCCTAGGTGAAAATGTAACTTCCAACTGTGGTTGTGTGTTTAAAAACAGTCTGGTTGTAGTGTATGAATTCACTGGGAATTCCTCAGCCATAATCTTGTTATTTTACTGAGGTGTTAAATCTGTTCATGTTTTATTTGCCTGACTGTTTCAAAGAATTTGCTTGAACTTCAAAAGGAGATTCTGCTATAAGTCTTGCTAAAATTGTACAGGGCCTTGGTGAGACCACACCTGGAGTACTGTGCACTATTTTGGTCTCCTTATGTGAGGAAAGATATATTTGCCTTAGAGGCAGTGCAACGAAGGTTCACTAGATTGATTCCTGGGATGAGAGGGCTGTCCTATGGGGAGAGATTGAGTAGATTGGGCCTATACTCTCGGAGTTTAGAAGAATGAGAGGTGATCTCTTTGAAACATATCAGATTCTGAAGGGGATTGACAGGTTAGATGCTGAGAAGTTGTTTCCCCTGGCTGGAGAGTCTAGAACTAGGGGGCATAGTCTCAGGATAAGTGGTCGGCCATTTAAGATGAGGAGGAATTTCTTCACTCAGAGGGTTGTGAAACTTTGGAATTCTCTACCCCAAAGAGCTGTGGATGCTGAATCGTTGAACATATTCAAGGCTGAGGTAGATAGATTTTTGGACTCTACGGGAATCAAGGGATATGAATATCGGACAGGAAAGTGGATTTGAAGTCGAAGATCAGCCATGATCTTATTGAATGGTGGAGCAGGCTTGAAGGGCCATATGGCCTATTCCTGCTCCTAATTCTTATGTTCTTGTACATAATGCTATTACTCAGGGACTTGAGCACAAAAATCTAGGCTGGCACTCCAGTGCAGTGCTGGGGGAGTACTGCACTGTTGGAGGTGGCGTCTTTCGGATGAAATGTTAAACCGAGGCCCCATCTGTTCTCTCGGGTGGACATAAAAGATCCTATGGCACTATTTCAAAGAAGAGCAGGGGAGTTATCCCTGGTGTCCTGGCCAATATTTATCCCTCAATCAACATCACTAAAACAGATTATCTGGTCATTATCACATTGTTGTTTGTGGGACCTTGCTGTGCGCAAATTGGCTGCCACGTTTCCTACATTGCAACAGTGATTACACTTCAAAAAGTACTTCATTGGCTGTAAAGCGCTTTGGGACGTCCGGTGGTCGTGAAAGGTCCTATATAAATGCAAGTCTTTCTTTTTACTCTTGAGACTACTGTTCAGCATTGCCATTATACCTATGAAATATGTTTAAAGCTCCATAAACTGCTTAAATACACATCATCACTTTGCTTACCAAGGCACACTTGAATAACAGTGGATTATTTTTATGCAATCTACCCAGTCATATGCAGTGTAAACTGATGATCATGCTGTACAATACCTATTGCCTGTGTTTTGCTTCTATGAATTATTTTAAATTGCAAATAAATCTGTACAGTAGTGTAGCCTGTACAAGATGATCCAAAGGTGTGATATTTTTCATATGAATTTACTGGGGATGTGATCGGCATCCTACGTATTCCTCTAGTGAGCAACTTGCTGCTATCAGAATTAGATACGGTAGCATAGTGGTAATGTTACTGGACTAGTAATCCAGAGGCCTGAACTAATGATCCGGAGAAATAACAACAGAAAACGCTGGAAAAACTCAGCAGGCCAGGCAGCATCCGTGGAGAGAGAAAGAGATTCCAACTAATGATCCGGAGACGTGAGTTCAAATCCCAAATTCAATTAAATAAATCTGAAATAAGAAAGCTAGTATCAGTAATGGTGACTGACATGAATCTTGTCATTCATGTATGAAGTAATACTGGGCGGCCTGCTGGTGGCGCTGTCCAGGGAGAGTATAAATACTCGGGCATGGGCCCAGCTTGCTTAGGACATTCCTCAACAGGAACTAGTGAAGGACACAACTAGATCTCCATGTTGAAAAACAGTTGATTAAAGCTTTGTTTAACGCTTAGACCAAGTGCCTAGTAGTTTTCTTACATCAGTGACCATGAAACTATTGGATTGTTGTATAAAACCCATCTGGTTCGCTGATGTCCAGGAAATCTGCCGTCCTTACCCGGTCTAGCCTATATATGACTCCAAACCCACAGCAATGTGGTTGACTCTTAACTGCCCTCTGAAATAGCCTAGCAAGCCACTTAGCTGTAACAAACTGTTCAAAAAGGCGGCTCACCACCACCTTCTCAAGGGCAATTAGGGATGGGCAATAAATGCTGGCCTTGACAGCGAGGCCCACATCTCATGAACTAATATAAAAAAAATTGTTCAACCTGGGCGACCCTAATCTTATACAACAGAGAATAAAGATGCAGGCTTTGGTTTGTAGGAGAGTGAGTCTACTTTGCAAAAACTGATCTCAGGATGTTTACTTGGGAAAAAATGTGTTGAGTAAAAGCTTGAACCATAACAGGTGTATCTTGAGTGTTGTAGGAATTATTGGACTTGCTGCCTTAGATTCTCAAGAGCCTTAAATTATAATCTATGGCAAACTGTGGTGTTTGAAAATATTTTATTTCTTGTACTTTTAACATTAATATAATTAGTCTAGGCCACCCCATCTCAATAAATGTGCTCAATCCGTGAACCAATATCATCACTGCCCTAACCCTTTCACTGCACACTTGTCTGTTAACAAGAAAAAAGAGCATAACATTTTCCTGAGGGTAATTTGGCCTGAGGGCGCTCCGCTTCTTCCTTGAACAGAGGCCCAACCAGTCCCCATCTACCACCACCCTCCTCCGCCTGGCTGAACTTGTTCTCACATTGAACAACTTCTCCTTTGACACCACTCACTTCCTCCAAATCAAAGGTGTTGCTATGGGAACCCGCATGGGTCCTAGCTATGCCTGCCTTTTCGTGGGATATGTGGAACACTCTTTGTTCCAGTCCTACTCAGGTACCCTCCCTCACCTCTTTTTCCAGTACATTGATGACTGTATCGGTGCCGTTTCCTGCTCTCGCCCTGAACTAGATAATTTCATTCACTTTGCTTCCAATTTCCACCCTTCCTTCACCTTCACATGGTCCATCTCCAACTCTTCCCTTCCCTTCCTCGACTTCTCTGTCTCCATCTCTGGAGATAGGCTATTGACAAACATTCACTATAAGCCCACTGACTCCCACAGCTACCTGGACTACACTTCCTCCCACCCCGCCTCCTGTAAGGACTCTATTCCATTCTCCCAGTTTCTCCGTCTCCGCCGCATCTGCTCTGACGATGCCACCTTCCATACCAGTGCTTCCGACATGTCTTCCTTTTTCCTCAACCGAGGATTCCCCTCTACAGTGGTTGACACGGCCCTCGACCGTGTCCGTTCTATCTCCCGCACTTCTGCCCTCACCCCTGCCCCTCCCTCCCGGAACCACAATAGAGTTCCCCTTGTCCTCACCTTTCACCCCACCAGCCTCCACATTCAACGGATCATCCTCCGCCATTTCTGCCACCTCCAGCGTGATCCCACCACCAAACGCATCTTCCCCTCACCTCCCCTTTCAGCATTCCGCAGGGACCGCTCCCTCCGCGACACCCTAGTCCACTCCTCTATCGCCCCCAACACCCCTTCCCCTTCACCCGGCACCTTCCCGTGCAAGCGCAGGAGATGCACACATGCCCTTATACCTCCCCTCTTCCCACTGTCCAGGGCCCCAAACACCCCTTCCAGGTGAAACAGCGATTTACTTGTACTTCTTGCAATTTAGTATACTGTATTCGCTGCTCACGATGTGGTCTTGTCTACATTGGGGAGACCAAACGCAGATTGGGTGACCGCTTTGCGGAACACCTCCGTTCAGTCCGTAAGGGGGACCCCGAGCTTCCGGTCACCTGTCACTTTAATTCACCGCTCCACTCCCACTCAGACCTCACCGTCCTCGGCCTCTTGCATTGTTCCACGTAAGCTCAGCGTAAGCTCGAGGAACAGCACCTCATCTTTCGATTAGGCACTTTACAGCCTTCTGGACTCAACATAGAGTTCAACAATTTCAGATCATAACCCCGGCCCCTATCATATATATATTTTTTATCCACACTTTTTGTTTGGTCTTCTGTTCTTCTCTCCCACATGGCAGCTGTCTTTCATTCTGCCAGCACAATTTACACTCCATCTAGAGCCATCCTTTGTTTCTTAACCTGTCCCATTACCATCTCCTTTTGCCTTGAATATCTCTTAATGTCTCTCAATGTCTCTTAACCTCTCCTGCCTTCTATCCTATCACAGATCTTCCCTTTTGTTCTTTCATTCCCTCCCCCATTTCCCAGCCACTACACTTGCTTAAAAATCTGTTCCATTTCCTGCTTTTTTTTAGTTCTGATGAAAGGTCATCGACCTGAAACGTTAACTCTGTTTCTCTCTTCACAGATGCTGCCTGACCTGCTGAGTATCTCCAGCATTTTCTGTTTTTATTTTTTTTATATAAAATTTACTTTGTTGTCTTTCAAATAGAAGAGTAGTGAATACAAATTGAAAACCACATCTCTTTTGGTTACCAAAGCAAATCTGGATGTAACTGTATAAAATTTAACATTTTATTTTTTAACCATGGTGCTGTTTTTAATTTTAATTTTGCTCATATAGTAAATGCTGAAAGGGAAGGGCCATTATTTAGACATCTTTCCTACTTGACAATGACGATAGGAATTCAAATGTAGATACTGTCATAATGAAAATATCCTAAGTATTTTGTAGTTTTTTTAACAGGTTTTCTTCTGCTTTGACTTGCATCCACACAAAATAATGGTGTGCTGTACATTCTGGTCCTTAATACTGTGAGGGAAACATAATTCTCAACACACTGAAGATAAGTAAGTTGGTTGGAGAATATTTTGAAATGGACAAAAACTATCTGAGCTAGTTATTAAAGAATTCTTTCAAGTATTAGGGAGCATTGTATTGTGTTATAACCTGGATACATTGTGCTTGTAATGTGGACTATTCTTCTGTAACCTTGAGTAGTAAGTGCCCACGATTCTCACTGTAGATGTCTCCTTTTCTGTGCATTGCAGTGTAAAATTGAGCTGGTAGGTAAAATATGCCTACTGAAGTGGAAAATTCATCAACGTCTGCTTACTCCAGGCTTAGGCTTTTGTTCCCCAAAATATAGAACCAGTATTATTCTGTACAGAACAACAAAAAAAGCAAATGTTCTGGGGTGAATTACAAATGGAAAAGCGAGTTCGTTTTCAAACTGATTTGAGGACCCTCGTAAGTTTCTGTTTCAATTCTGCTCACTTTCTTTTTTTGTCAACTTAAGATTGCTGATGAGGCACTGGGTGAGCTGACTGAACATGTACGACCATTGGCAATGAAAAAATGAATATGTAGCAAGGATAATCTTGTTGGACCTAATTGCTGTTTCATGCTCATAAAGATTCTTATTCAATGTCTGGAGAAAAAACTTAGCAACATATTTATTTAACCTCCAAATGTAATTGAGCAAAATTCCAGAATACCATCTCACTTACAACCTCTATTATTCAGCTGGGGCCGACTGCTTGACACACAGTTAATTTCCAGGGTAGCAGTCTATCCGAGGAAGTTCTTGTAACACCTCTATCGCAGTATTGGACAGAACAAAAGAAAAAAGTTGTCTGAGAAGGGATCCCATTCTCATCTGTGGATTCTAATCAATCTCTTTCTTTCTCTCTCTCACACATTCTTTCATTCCTTCTCAGTTCATTTTAAGCATTTCTACATTCTATTCCTTCACTCTGAATCCTCACTATTCTGAAATCAAGACTGATCACATTGGCCTGTATTTTCCGATCGCAGGCCTCCCGCGGGCGGAGGCCTGTGATCTGGAAAAATCTGCGCCCTTACCTGAGGGTTCCCGGGACGCCTGCACTTCCGATGCTGGGCCTCACCAAACTGCAGGTGCGCAGGGCCCACGTATCCCAGGGGCGAAGGAAGACCTGTCAAATATTTGAATGGAGATCAATGAAAAAACAGAGGGCTGGATTTTGTCTTGGGGTCACAATACTACTACTACCTTCATCACATCTCCGTTGTAATAGTGGACCTGCAGCTGATAGTCAGCTATCCACTTGTGCTCCCGCCAGGTTTCACTGGCATGTTTCACATCAGGCGTACTTCACGTCGGAAAAGGGTTAAACTAGCTAAAACGTTTCAAAATGGCATTACAGAGCCAATTTAGGGCTTGTTAAGGGCTTTAATGGCCTCTCCCGCCTCTTGGAGGCGGGACGGAGTCAGGAACCCCGCGACTGATTTTGTCAAAATTGCGTGGAGGCGGGATGGGGTCAGAAACATAGAAACATAGAATCTAGGAGCAGGAGTAGGCCATTCGGCCCGTCGAGCCTGCTCCGCCATTCAATACGATCATGGCTGATCATCCAAATCCAGTACCCTGTCCCTGCTTTAATCCCCACAGTACACATATCCCACCCTACCCCCGTAACCCCACGTATTTAATTCCCCCTAACCTATCCCATCCTATCCCCATAACCCCACATATTTAATCCCCCCTAACACTAAGGGTCAATTTATCATAGCCAAATCAACCTAACCCACACATTTTTGGACTGTGGGAGGAAACCGGAGCACCCGGAGGAAACCCACGCAGACACGGGGAGAATGTGCAAACTCCACACAGACAGTCACCCGAGGTCAGATTCGAACCCGGGTCTCTGGCGCTGTGAGGCACCAGTGCTAACCACTATGCCACCGTGTTACCCACGGTGGCATAGTGTCACGGATCTGTCAAGACCCCCGAATCTGCAACTTTAACCCCCCACACGTCTCCAAACCCGACTCCACGGTTCATTGAAAATCCAGCCCATAGTAAAACTTTAAATAAATTTTTTTTAAAATCACGTTTTTAAAATGACTTGAAATTACAATTTTTTGAAAAAATAATTAAAGTATTTTACCGGGCTAAAAATAAACTTACCTTTTTTAAAGTAGTTTTAAATGATAAATCAGTGAAATTTTTTTTTTTTACTTTTTTTCTACTCTTATCCTGGTAAAAGCAGGCCTTACTCCTGCTTTTACCAGGCGTAAGAATTGTAAGGGTTTTCTGCGGGCGGAGGGTCTCCAAAAAGCAGAACTCTCCGCCCGCAGAGGCCCTTCTCCAGTGCAGCCGGAGGATCTGTCAAGACCATTCTTGACAGATCAGAAATGCCAGTTTTCAGCACATGCGCTGTGCATGCTTGAAACCGGCATTTCCGATGTCCCTATGGGTGGGTACACAGCGCGTACCCACCCGTAGGGATCGGAATATCCGGCCCATAGTCTCTTACTTTAACTCATTTTTCTTATGACCTCCTAACTATGCAAGCCTTATCTATGTCTTTCCTTTCTCCTACAAACTTCACTATGTGGGAAATCAGGGACACTTCCTGTGTCCCTGATGATCATGTGTGCGGGAAGTGTATCCAGCTGCAGCTACTGGCAGACCACATTGCGGTGCTGGAGCTGCGAATGGATACATACTGGAGCATTCGCGATGCTGAGGACATCGTGGATAGCACATTTAATGAGTTGGTCACACCGCAGGTAAAGGCTGCACAGGCAGGAAGGGAATGGGTGACCGCCAGGCAGAGGAGTAGGCGCAGGCAGTTAGTGCAGGGGTCCCCTGTGGCCATCCCCCTCTCAAACAGATATACCACTTTGGATATTGTTGAGGGAGATGGCTTATCGGGGGAAGGCAGCAGCAGCCAACTTCCTGGCACCATGGGTGGTTCTGCTGCAAAGGACAGGAGGAAAAAGAGCGGGAGAGCTATAGTGATAGGGGATTCCATTGTAAGGGGAATAGATAGGCGTTTCTGAGGCCACAAACAAGACTCCAGGATGGTATGTTGCCTCCCTGGTGCAAGGGTCAAGGATGTCTCGGGGTGGCTGCAGGGCATTTTGGAGGGGGAGGGTGAACAGCCAGTTGTCGTGGTGGATATAGGTACCAACGAGATAGGTAAAAAACGGGATGAGGTCCTAAAAGCTGAATATAGGGAGTTAGGAGGTAAATTAAAAAATAGGACCTCAAAGGTAGTAATCTCAGGATTGCTACCAGTGCCATGTGCTAGTCAGAGTAAAAATAAAAGGATATTTCAGATGAATACGTGGCTAGAGGAATGGTGCAAGGGGGAGGGATTCAAATTCCTGGGACATTGGAACCGGTTCTGGGGGAGGTGGGACCAGTACAAACTGGACGGTTTGCACCTGGGTGGGACCGGGACCGATGTCCTAGGGGGAGTGTTTGCTAGTGCTGTTGGGGAGGGTTTAAACTAAAATGGCAGGGGGTTGGGAACCTGTGCAGGGAGACAGAGGAAAGGGAAGCAAAGATAGAAACAAAAGACAAGAAGGAGAAAAGCAAAAGTGGAAGGCAGAGAAATCAAGGGTGTAAATTAAACAGGGCCACAGTAAACAATAATTCTAAATGGTCTAAGAGTGTTAAAAAAAAACAAGCCTGAAGGCTTGTGTCTTAATGCGAGGAGCATTCGTAATAAGGTGGATGAATTAGCTGCGCAAATAGATGTAAACGGATATGATATAATTGGGATTACGGAGATATGGCTCCAGGGTGACCAAGGCTGGGAATTCAACATCCAGGGGTATTCAATATTCAGGAAGGACAGGCAAAAAGGAAAAGGAGATGGGGTAGCATTGCTGGTTAAAGAGGAGATTAACACAATAGTAAGGAAGGATATTAGCTCTGATGATGTGGAATCTGTATGGGTAGAGCTGAGAAATTACCAAGGGGCAGAAAACGTTAGTGGGAGTTGTATACAGACCCCCAAACAGTAATGCTGAGGTTGGGGATGGCATTAAACGGAAAATTAGAGATGCGTGCAATAAGGGCACAGCAGTTATCATGGGTGACTTTAATCTATATATAGATTGGGCTAACCAAATCAGTAACAATACTGTGGAGGAGGAATTCCTAGAGTGTATACGGGATGGTTTCCTGGACCAATATGTCGAGGAACCAACTCGAGATCTGGCCATCTTAGACTGGGTATTATGTAATGAGAAAGGATTAATTAGCAATCTTGTTGTGCGAGGCCCCTTGGGGAGGAGCGATCATAATATGATAGAATTCTTCATTAAGATGGAGAGTGAAGTAGTTGACTCAGAGACTCGGGTCCTGAATTTAAATGAAGAAAACTATGATGGTATGAGGCGTGAGTTGGCTAGGATGGATTGGGGAGCATTACTTAAAGGGTTGACGGTGGATAGGCAATGGCAAACATTTAAAGATCGCATGGATGAACTACAGAATTTGTTCATCCCTGTTTGGCATAAAAATAAAACAAAAAAGGTGACTCAACCGTGGCTAACAAGGGAAATTAGGGATAGCATAAGATCCGAGGAGAGGACATATAAATTGGCCAGAAAAAGCAGCAAACCTGAGGATTGGGAACAGTTTAGGATTCAGCAAAGGAGGACAAAGAGATTAATTAAGAGGGGGAAATAGAATGAGAGTAAGCTTGCAAGGAACATAAAAACTGACTGTAAAAGCTTCTATAGATATGTGAAGAGAAAAAGATTGATGAAGTCAAGCGTAGGTCCCTTGCAGTCAGAATCAGGGGAATTTATAATGGGGAACAAAGAAATGGCAGACCAATTAAATACATACTTTGGTTCTGTCTTCACAAAGGAGGACACAAATAACCTCCCAGAGATGTCGGGGTTCATAGGGTCTAATGAGAGGGCGGAATTGAATGAAATCAGTATTTGTAGGGAAATGGTGTTAGGGAAATTGATGGGATTGAAGGCCGATAAATCCCCAGGCCTGATAATCTACATCCTAGGGTATTTAAGGAAGTGGCCCTAGAAATAGTAGATGCATTGCTGGTCATCTTCCAAAATTCTATAGATTCTGGAACAGTTCCCATGAATTGGAGGGTAGCTAATGTAACCCCACTATTTAAAAAAGGTGGGAGAGAGAAAACGGGGAATTATAGACCGGTAAGCCTGACATCGGTAGTGGGGAAAATGCTAGAGTCCATTATAAAAGATGTAATAGCAGAGCACTTGGAAACAGTGACAGGATCGGACAAAGTCAACATGGATTTACAAAAGGTAAATCATGCTTGACTAATCTACTGGAATTTTTTGAGGATGTAACTGGTAGAATAGATAAGGGAGTTCCAGTGGATGTGGTGTATTTGGACTTTCAGAAGGCTTTCGATAAGGTCCCGCATAAGAGATTAGCGTGCAAAGTTAAAGCACATGGGATTGGGGGTAAGGTACTGACTTGGATAGAGAACTGGTTGGCAGACAGGAAGCAAAGAGTTGGAATAAACGGGTCTTTTTCCGAGTGGCAGGCAGTGACTAGTGGGGTACCGCAGGGATCGGTGCTAGGACCCCAGCTATTCACAATTTTTAGAAATGATCTAGACGAGGGAACTAGATGTAATATCTCCAAGTTTGCAGACAACACAAAGCTGGGTGGGCGTGTGTGCTGTGAGGAGGATGCAGAGAAACTCCAGTATGATTTGGACATGTTGGGTGATTGGGCAGATGCATGGCAGATGCAGTATAATGTGGATAAATGTGAGGTTATCCACTTTGGTGGCAAAAACAGGAAGACAGATTATTATCTGAACCGCTATAGATTGTGAAAAGGGGAAGTGCAACGAGACCTGGGTGTCCTTGTACACCAGTCGCTGAAGGTAAGCATGCAGGTGCAGCAGGCGGTTAAGAAGGCAAATGGTATGTTGGCCTTCATAGCGAGAGGATTCGAGTACAGGAGCAAGGATGTTTTGCAGCAGTTGTACAGGGCCTTGGTGAGACCACACCTTGAGTATTGTGTGCAGTTTTGGTCGCCTTATCTGAGGAAGGATGTTCTTGCCATGGAGGGAGTGCAGCGAAGATTCACCAGACTGATACCTGGGATGGCAGGAATGACGTATGAAGAGAGATTGGGTCGATTAGGCTTATATTCGCTAGAGTTTAGAAGAATGAGAGGGGATCTTATTGAAACTTATAAAATTCTAACAGGACTAGACAGACTAGATGCAGGAAGGATGTTCCCGATGGCGGGGGAGTCCAGAACCAGGGGTCACAGTCTAAGGATAAGGGGTAAGCCATTTAGGACTGAGATGAGGAGGAATTTCTTCACCCAGAGAGTGGTGAACCTGTGGAATTCTCTACCACAGAAGGCTGTTGAGGCCAATTCATGAAATATATTCAAGAAGGAGTTAGATATATTTCTTAAGGCTAAAGGGATCAAGGGATATGGGGAGAAAGCAGGGACAGGGTACTGAATTTGGATGATCAGCCATGATCTCATTAAATGGCGGAACAGGCTCGAGGGGCCGAATGGCCTACTCCTGCTCCTATCTTCTATGTTTCTATATTTCATGCTCCAGCATCAGTGATCACTACTTCCAACTTTACCTTGACCTCTCTTGTACTTGTGGTGCTTGCACGATGGGCCTTGGTCTTTTACTTTGGTTTCTCAGTTAAAGAGAAGTAGTACAGGAACCATTGTGTACCATAAAATATTTGATAAGATGTTTATACTTATTCCTATAACATTTATTCCTGTTCCTGACCATCTCTTATTTCTGGAGCCATTAACAAACACACCATTAATAACTTTTGCTTGTAACATGTTCTGCATATGCACTTCTCTGGGCGAAAAATACACCTCTTTTGATTTATTGCCTCACTTGATGTTTACTAATTATGTATGGACATGGTTTTATTTACCTCTTTCTGAGTATCCCAATGAAAAATCATCAGTGGAGTTTGTCCAAAACCACTTCAATCTACCTGCTATGTTCCTTTCACCCAAATGACACAAGGGTAAAAATTCTTATCAGTAAAATTCAAGTATGACTGACTAACACTCCTATTGTGTTCCTGAGTGCACTATTTTTATGGAGGCATTAACCTAGTTGGAATTTGGCACACAAAGAAATGCAGTATAATCACATTGCATGAACTTCACTAATTAGAATTTCTATCCTAAGTGTTGCCGGAACAGGCTGTGTTACAATCTAGATCAGGGTCATGATTGTGTCCACTAATGGGAAGAGAAGATTTTACTGAGGAATAATACTGCACAAAATACAACTACATTTAACAATACATCTCAAAAATCATATCACTTCACAGCAATTAGGAGCATTGTATTTCTTAATATACATTTCAACATTATAGTAATGGCAGTCCAACGTGTTTTAAGTTGTTAGGAGTAAAGGATACATTTACTGACTCTTGCCGTTGTCTGTAAGGTGAGATGAGTTTAGCCAGGCTGAAGTTAGTTTCTATTGGGTGCTCCAATTGAGCACTAAATAGGCAATCTTAGGGAAGATGACTCAGGTGATTGGTGTAGAAAATGGAAGTGTCGTACTGCTATTGCAGTAGCGTGTGCTGTTCTGAGAACGTGGTTCAGACATGCTGTTGGGAAAGTGTATTTAAGTTGTGCTATACTTGGCCTGGAAATGCTTAGTGCAGACATGAGATGGAAAAAGTTGAAAAGTATTTTTTTTTCTCAGCACCATTGTCCTTCAGGTTGATGAACACACCAATTCACCAAAAAAAAAAGACTTTTGCTGACAACTTTGACAAGTAATTATTAGCTGCCATTAATAATTAATCTCACAGGATCAATTAATGAAATATTGTAACCCCAATCCAAAGACAAGCCAACCATTGACTGATTAAATTCTTCATTCAGCTTTGTTCCAATCCTTTGATTTAGATTTGCGGTTTGACTGGACCGTTTTGTAGATGTAGTCGATGACTTTAAGTGATTCAAGATCTAAGTACCAGCTATCAGTGTGTTGTTCCCAATCTTCTGATTGGTTCTCATTTTATGCATATGGGCACCTCTGGGAATGGGCAAGTCAACCTGCTGGACCCCCATGGGGTTGATTTTCATTTCTGGCACACATCGAGTGGGCGGTGGGCAAAGTATCCACCCTGCCCGCCCGATGACATCAGCGGGAGGCCCAATAGACTTTAATGATCAGGCTTCATTTAAATATAGTGGGCGAGCTGGCAGCACTAATCGGGTTTCTTACACGCAATTCGCCAGTTGGGAGGGCAGGAAATCAGGTGGGGCAGGGAGTGAAATGGACCTGCAGCAGTACCTTACAGGGGAGGGCTGAAAAGATCAGGGCGGGGTCAACAGATTGAAGTGCCAGGGAACTGTCAAGAGCACACCAACTCAAGGGGCCTTTTAAAGCTTAAAAGTCCCAAAAAGAATGAACCCCATTTTCACATATTACTAAGACTGCTGCCAGTTTTGAGTGGGAGCACTTTCTGCCTAAATTGAGGCCCATCTGAAAATTGCAAAGGTTGGCCTTCTGGAGGTAAGTAGACGTGTTTGTTTTATTTCGCATTTTTCATCCCACTACTGCCCCATTTATGCCAGAAAACGGGACAGTAGGGAGATGAAAATCGACTCTCAGAAAACCCTGTGGCCCATCTCCCGGTTGCCAGCTCAATTACAACCCAACTTTGTGTTCCCGAGTCATTTTTGGTCTTGCCACATGCCCCTTGCATCTTTTGGTGTAGATGCATGTTTGTCATCTTTCAGTGGAACCTACATCACACTAAATCTATTTCCATGTGGATCTTAAATTTATAAAAGAGTGATATTCTCAACACACCACCTTATGCTATAAAGGTCTGCGTTAGGAACACTCAGTGCAAACAGTGTAATCACATGCAGCTAGCTTGTGGGAAGTGGCAGGCAGGAAGTCGGTGACCTCCCACTCTATAGCACAGCTTTTACCCATTGATAACTTTTGAGCAGCATTCGTAGCATCCAGAATTGTAGGTGGTGAGACAGAGGTGTAACTGGAGGACAAGAACATAACCTAGTTTTGCACTCGGACAAGAATTTTGACACTTGTGTAAGATTGGATGTGGTTTTGATTTTTGGCAAATTCTGCTTTTAGTTTTAGATTCCTGGGAAGGGTGTGAAACTAAGGGCTGTCTTGGTTATTTAATAAAACCAGAATAGCTGCAATTTTCCTTAGTTGCCTTGTCATAAATAAGTTTGTGGGAAAAGTTTCAATTTCACTTGCAGTTATTGACAATGGCACACTTGTAATATAGATAACAAACATGATTATGGTTTAACTGTATTTGTGCAAAGTGTTTATTAACAACTGTTGAGTAAAACATGGTTATTTCATTTAGTTACAGAGTGTTCGAGTTAATTATGGTTAGAGTTCTGTCATTCCTTTCAGAGCTATTGAGTAACCCATTAGTATAATTTTATTTTATTTTCAAATGTTCTTTCCTTCTCTCCTGACGAGGTTGCCTCAGCGTCTTCCCTGTATTGGACCCAAGTCGATCGATCCCAGCCCTGATCTCAGATAGATCTCTAGCTTCTTAACCATTTCTCCCCTGCTCCCCTGGTCCACAATCAGGCTCATTTCTTCCTTCAGACTCACATCCTGCCCCCTCAACCCCAAATCTTGTTAACACAACAACCTCCCTCCATTATCAAAGGCCTCCGTTCCTCAGTCTCCATTTCTTCACCCTTTAAAACTGCTATCTTCACCCCTCTCCTCAAAAAGCATACCCTTGATCTGTCCATCGTCTCTAACCATCGCCCCATGTCTAAATTTGCTTCCTCTCTAAGGTCCTTGAACATATCCTTGCCACCCAGCTCCATGCTCACTTCTCCCATCACTCCTTGTTTGAATCCTTTCACTTGTTTTCTGTTTTGTCCACAGTACCAAAACTGCTTTGGTCATCAAAGTTACAAATTACATCATTTGTGACCACAACCATGGTGCATTATTCCCCCATTGTCCTCCTCGACCACTCCATTCTCCTCCTTCACCGTCTGTCTGCTGTGGTCCACAGCCACGACACTGTACTGTTTTTGTGCCACTCTCATTTATGTCTTCTCCTCCCACCACCACATGGTCAGTTTGGGAATGTTCCATCATTCCATCTTTGGTTTTCATCTCTTCCTTGTCTGCCTGCTATCCCTTGATGACAATGGCCATATGCAGAGATTCGACTTCCAAATGTATACTGATGACACCCAGGTTTACCTCTTCACCAGCAACCTCAATTCCTGAACCATCACTAAGTTGTCTGATTGTTTATCTGACAGAGTCGTTTCTTGAGCTAGAACTTTCATCAACTTAACACTGGCCAGTCGAAAACATCTTGTTCTACTCCTGTCAAAACTTAACACTCTAGCCCTGATTCCATTCCCACCTCCAATTGTTCACCGACGCCACATCTGGCAGTACACATCCTTGTTGTTCTGTTTGATTATCAAATGAGCTTCAAGCCCATGTGCTATTCCATCATACAGACTGACTAGTTCAACCTCAGTAGCATTTTTTATCTCTGTCCCTACCTCGTTTACCTCCATTGTTTCTGAAGCTTTCATCCCTGTTTTTGACATCTTCAGGTTCGACTTGTCCAACTCTCATGTAGCAAGTTTCCTGAGCTCCTTCCAACTCATCCAAAACTGCCCCACTTGCATCATATCCCACAGCAAGTCCCGCTCCCTTTACTCCTGTTGCCAACTTCCACAGGCTTTCAGCCTTCAATACATTGAATCCATCAATGGCCTCGCTCTTTCCTATCTCCACAATCTTCTCCATGGCCCTATGCATGCCCTCTGATCTTCTGATTCTCCTTTATGTCTCCCCTTCCCACTCTCTGCACCACCTTCGGTGGAAGGGCCTTCAGCTGTCTTGTTTCTACACTCTGCAACTCTGTCTTCAAACCCATCTGCCTTGCAGCCTCACTTTCTCCACCTTCACCTTCAAAAGCCTCCTGAAAACCTATTTCTTCAATCATGTCTTCAGTCAACCCCCTTAACTCTGCTCCTGCTATTCTCATCTAGCTCAGTGTCCTTTTTCACCTCTGTGAAGTGCCTTGGAACTTTTTACTGTGTTCCATGCGCAAAATCCGAAACTTGCGATCTGGCACGGTACGCCTGGACAGATCATCCAAACTGCATAGAAAATCAGTATTGCTGGCGCAGAGTTAGGCTATTTGCCCAACAACTGCCCAGCAATTGCCCACAAAACTCTTACGGCTTGTAAAAGCAGACATAGGGCCTGCTTTCATCAGTGTAAGGGTATATATAAGCCTTAAATTAAACAATTAAAAATCAAAAATGATGCACATATGCTTCAAATTTGTTGATGCAAATATTGGTCCGGATTAAGATGTTTAAAATTATTTATCAAAAATTAAATTTTGATTGAGGCTGGTGCAATGATGGGACTTATGAATAAAATTGACATTCAGTACATTTATATTTATTAAAATTCTGTACATTGTATATTTATTTGGGGATTGCATTACATATCATTAGTGGATTCCCTTCATAAATGATTGCAATGGAATCCTCCTTTGTGATTGGAGGACTGGCCCACATGATCCCAGGGACGCTTCCGAACCGCCTGCATTTCTGGGATCCATGGCCCTTTACGTTGCTGTACGCCTGGAGGCCCGAGACTGGAACTCACCACAGCCTGGGCGCTTGGAGGGAGGTTGGTAAAGGTTTCGCGGGTCGGAGACGTACTCCGGAGGTATGCCTCCAACCGTAAATTTCTAGCCCTTTATAAATGCAAAATGTTGTTGAATATTTTTAGGGTACACTCCCATTTAAAGAAGAAGGCTTGCATTTATAAAGCACTTAATCATATCTCTCAGAAATGTCACAAAGCAATGCATATGCAATGAGTTACTTTTGAAGTGTAGTTATGTAAGGAAACACATCAGCAATTTTGCGCACAGCAA
Organism: Squalus acanthias; assembly: GCA_030390025.1. Classification (NCBI taxonomy): domain Eukaryota; kingdom Metazoa; phylum Chordata; class Chondrichthyes; order Squaliformes; family Squalidae; genus Squalus; species Squalus acanthias. The sequence continues at coordinate 112,200,761 of CM059428.1, forward strand.
GATCTCGCAAGCAACAATGAAATGAATAATCAATGAATCTGTTTTTGATAGTGTTGGTTGAGGGAAGAAATATTGGTCACGATACCAGGAGAATGCCTTGCACTTCTACATATAGTGCCATCGGATCTTTAGGGCTGGATTTTCATTGACCCGTGGAGGTGGGTTTGGAGGCGTGTGGGGGGTTAAAATTGCGAAAACTGGCGGGCGGGCGGGCACAAGCCCGCCTCCATCCCGCCTCCACGCAATTTTCATTAAATCGTGTCTGCTGGTACCGACTCCGTCCTGCCTCTAAGAGGCGGGATAGGCTGTTAAGGCCCTTAACAAGCACTAAATTGCCTCTATAATGCCATTTTGAAAGGCCTTTGTGATTTTAACCCTTTTTCTACGTGAAGCACGCCTGTTCTGAACCACGATTGTGAAACCTGGCAGGAGCACATTTGGATAGCTGACTATCGCTGGCTGGCTATATCTGGATGGATGAGGAGGAGACATATCTGGATGGATGGATGGATGGATGAGGAGGAGACATATCTGGATGGATGGATGGATGGATGAGGAGGAGACATATCTGGGAGTGGTGGTGCAAAAATATCTGGGAGCAGACTTAGGGCTGCTGCTGCTCATTTTGCCTCCAGGTTCTCTCACAACAAAGGCCAGGCAGTCTTTCCAGACCTTCAATGCAGCAGCAATGATGACATCATCAGAGGCGACTTTCAGACTGAAAACACTAATTGGTTCATAGGTTCCCACATGCTGGAACTCAATTGCCCAATTAGGTGAAAATCACATCAATCTCCCACATCCAATTGCAGTCGGGTGGATAACACGAAAAGTGGATGACACGACCCCAACCCGCCCCAGTATCAAAATCCAGCCCTTAGTGTCTACTTGAATCACCAGGACAGACAATAACAACAACTTGCATTTATATAGTGCCTTTAATGTAGTAATAATATCCCAAGGCGCTTCACAGGAGTCTTATCAGACAAAATTGTACACAGCGTCTCGGTTTAATGAGGCCCACTTTCGTTCCCAACGCATTGTCCTAGCTCCATTGGATGAGTTTTGCATGAGTTATGCCCGATTTAAATTTACCTGAACTTGCCCATATTTCTTGGTTTGGTACATTTTAAATATGTTGCATGAGTCCAAGCACTACTACAGCCTAGGAGTTGGAACTTGCACCAAGCCAGGTGAAGGAATCCTCTCAAATTCCTGGCAGCATTTTGGCTTTCTGGCTACTGAGAGAAATAACAGCAGATGGTCTGCTGATTCCAAGAAGTGGGGAAGAAATCCTTTCCTGAGGTTGCATACTGCCCTCTTAAGTGAAGATCATTATTATTGCAGATGCCTTGTAATTGAATAATACTTTTTCCTTGCCACTTAGAAAATCACATTGCTCAGAATTGCACTTAGAAATGTGGTGTGTTGTGGTGATTTCATCATGGGATCCATTAACATTGAAGAAATCATGCTTACATCTGATTTTTTATGAACTGAGGAACGTTAGACCGCTTGCGCAGTTGACCTAGACTCATCTTTTGTTTCTTAACTTGTCCTATTATCATCTCCTTTTGCCTTGCACCATCATCCCTTTTGTCATTTAATCTCTCCTGCCTTCCACACTATCACAGACCTTCCCTTTTGTTCTTTCCTTTCCCTGCCCCTGCACTTGCTTAAAAATCTGTTATATCTCTAACTTTTTCAAGTTCTGACGAAGGGTCGTCGACCTGAAACGTTAACTCTCTTTCTCTCTCCACAGATGCTGCCTGACCTGCTGAGTATTTCCAGCATTTTCTGTTTTTATTTTGGATTTCCAGCATCCACAGTATTTTGCTTTTGTGCATGGCTCAACCTGTGTGTGGTAATGTTAGCTGGTTAGAGCTGGAGAGCTGGTTAGCTCTCGATTGCAATCTGTTGGCAATAGCAATAATCCAGCACTTAAGGTAATTACTGCTATTCTGTATTGTTGATATAATTTCAAACATGGTTTCAATTGATTTATAGGAGTTGACTGAAACACCATCAAAACAACTATTGGGGTACACAGTTCATTCATAGAAACATAGAAACATAGAAAATAGGTACAGGAGTAGACCATTCGGTCCTTCGAGCCTGCACCGCCATTCAATGCGTTCATGGCTGAACATGCTACCTCAGTACCCCATTCCTGCTTTCTCTCCATACCCCTTGATCCCCCTAGTTGTGAGTGTTATATCTATCTCCCTTTTGAATATATTTAGCGAACTGGCCTCAACAACCTTCTGTGGAAGAGAATTCCATAGATTCACCACTCTCTGGGTGAAGAAGTTCCTCCTCAGCTCAGTCTTAAATGGCTTCCCCTTAATCCTTAGACTGTGACCCCTGGTTCTAGTTTTCCCTAACATTGGGAACATTCTGCCCGCATCTAATTTGTCTAAACCAGTCAGGATTTTAAATGTCTCTATAAGATCCCCCCTCATTCTTCTGAACTCCAGAGGATACAAGTTCAGTTGACCCAATCTTTCTTGATATGTCAGTCCGGCCATCCCAGGAATCAATCTAGTGAACCTTCGCTGCACTCCCTCAATAGCAAGAATGTCCTTCCTTAAGTTAGGAGACCAAAACTGCGCACAATACTCCAGGTGTGGCCTCACCAAGGCCCTGTACAACTGCAGCATCACCTCCCTACTCCTGTACTCAAATCCCCTTACTATGAAGGCCATCATTCCGTTTGCTTTCTTGACTGCCTGCTGCACTTGCATTCCCACCTTCAGTGACTGATGTACCATGACGCCCAGGTCTCGTTGCACCTCCCCTTTCCCTAATCTGCCACCATTCAGGTAATAGTCCGCCTCTCTATTTTTACCACCAAAGTGGATAACCTCACATTTATCCACATTGTACTTCATCTGCCATACATTTGCCCATTCACCCAATCTGTCCAAGTCACTCTGTAGCCTCCTAGCATCCTCCTCATTGTTCACACTGCCTCCCAATTTAGTGTCATCCGCAAATTTGGAGATATTACATTTAATCCCTTCGTCCAAATCATTAATATATAATGTAAACAGCTGGGGTCCCAGCACCGAACCCTGCGGTACCCCGCTGGTCACTGCCTGCCATTCTGAAAAGTACCCATTTACTCCTACTCTTTGTTTCCTGTGTGCCAACCAGTTCTCAATCCACGTCAACACATTACCCCCAATCCCATGTGCTTTAACTTTGCTCACCAATCTCTTGTGTGGGACCTTGTCGAAGGCCTTCTGAAAGTCCAAATACACCACATCTACTGGTTCCCCCCTGTCCACCCTATTGGAAACATCCTCAAAAAATTCCAGAAGATTTGTCAAGCATGATTTCCCTTTCACAAATCCATGCTGACTTGGACCTATCATGTCGCCACTTTCCAAATGGTCTGTTATGACATCTTTAATAATTGCTTCCATCATTTTACCCACGACCGATGTCAGGCTGACCGGTCTATAATTCCCTGCTTTCTCCCTCCCTCCTTTTTTAAAAAGAGGGGTTACATTGGCCACCCTCCACTCCATCGGAACTGATCCAGAGTCTAAGGAATGTTGGAAAATGATCGTCAATGCATCCACTATTTCCAAGGCCACTACTCTGGGATGCAGACCATCAGGCCCCGGGGATTTTTCAGCCTTCAGTCCCATCAATTTCCCCAATACCTTTTCCCGACTAATAAGGATTTCCCTCAGCTCCTCCCTCTTACCAGATCCTCTGACCCCTTTTATTTCCGGCAGGTTGTGTGTGTCCTCCACAGTAAACACCGAACCAAAGTACTTGTTCAATTGATCTGCCATTTCCTTGTTCCCCATTACGACTTGCCCTGTTTCCGACTGCAGGGGACCTACGTTTGTTTTTACTAACCTCTTTCTTTTTACATATTTATAGAAGCTTTTGCAGTCCATTTTAATGTTCTCTGCAAGCTTCCTTTCATATTTTATTTTCCCTGCCCTAATCAAACCCTTCGTCCTCCTTTGCTGAGTTTTGAAGTTCTCCCAGTCCCCGGGTTTGCTGCTACTTCTGGCCAATTTGTATGCAACTTCCTTGGTTTTAATACTATCCCTGATTTCCCTTGTTAGCCATGGTTGAGCCACCTTCCCTTTTTTATTTTTATGCCAGACCGGGATGTACAATTGTTGTAGTTCATCCATGCGATCTCTAAATGTCTGCCATTGCCCTTCCACTGATAGCCCCTTAAATATCGCTTGCCAATTTAACCTCGCCAATTCACGCCTCATACCATCAAAGTTGCCCTTATTTAAGTTCTGGACCATGGTCTCTGACTTAACTGTTTCCTTCTCCATCCTAATGTAGAACTCCACCATACTATGGTCACTCTTCCCCAGGGGGCCTCGTACCACAAGATTGCTGATTAGTCCTTCCTCATTACACAACACCCAGTCCAGGATGGCCTCCCCTCGAGTTGGTTCCTCAACATATTGGTTTAGGAAACCATCCCTTAAACACTCCAGGAAATCCTCCTCCACCGTATTGCTTCCAGTTTGAGTAGCCCAATCTATATGCATATTAAAGTCACCCATGATAACTGCCGTGCCTTTTTTGCACGCACCTCTGATTTCCTGTTTCATACCCTCCCCCACCTCACCACTGCTGTTCAAATAAACTTGGTATGTTCTGCAGTTTTTGGTGAAGGAGGAACACTAAAAATATGCCAAATCTGGTTGGAAGTATGGTTTAATAACTCCTATTATTTCACCGTGTTGAAGTCTTACATCTAGCGTTCACTTCCTGCTTGCCACACTTATGTCATTTCAGGCTTCCTTGTAACACTATAAGTTACTATTTTCAACCTTTATTTGACTTTTTAGCAAGCCTATTGCTTACAGTTAGCGCTGGCTAATTTTCCCAATGTGACTTCTGGTCCTCCCAGCTCTGTTGATGCATCGCCCAACCCTGATAGCAGTGTAATTGCTCTCCTGAGGTCAACACTTTAAAAAAAAGAAAGACTTGCACTTATATACCACCTTTGACGACCTCAGGATGTCCCAAACTGCTTTACAGCTTATGAAGTACTTTTGGAGTGTAGGAAACTGAAGTAATGAAGTACTGTTGTAATATAGGAAACATGGCAGTCAATTTGTGCCCAGCAAGGTCCCACAAACAGCAATGTGATAATGACCAGATAATCAGTTTTAGTGATGTTGGGTAAGGGATAAATATTGGCCAAGACCTGAGGAGAACTCTCCTGCTCTTCTTCGAATTGTGGCATGGAATCTTTTATGTCCATCAGAGAGGGCAGATGGGGCCTCAGTTTAACGTCTCATCCGAAAGACGGCTCCTCTCACAGTGCAGCACTCCCTCAGTACTGCAATTGAACCAACTGCCTTCCCCACCGGTTGCTTGTCTGAGCCAGGAGAGTGCATTTTAACTGTTTCTTTGTCAGTCAGTTGCTTCAGTCCTGTGCGAAACACTGTTTTAAATTTCCCAGCCTTTCCCACTAGTTTCTGACTACCTGACAGGAACAGTATTTAAAGTGCTTATTTGGCCATCAGTTCGCTTTGCCTGCAGAATTCCTGCTAAGAGCAGTTTTAAAAATTTTTGTTGGGACATCAGCCAGTCTTACCTGCAGGTTTCCCGAAGGGTCCAGTGCTTAAGTTCTTTATTGGGATATCAGCTGGCCTCACCCCCAGATTCCCAACTGTCAGCTGAGAATAAATGTTTTAAAAACAATTTCAGCTGTTGATCTCACTGTACCCCATGTTTTTGTTGAAACTTCCCACACACATGGTTCTTTTTATAAGTTCTGTTTCTCTTCCTGGTGTGTGTTTTTTTGGTGTTGCTCCTGCTGCTTGTGTTTTTAAGTACAACTCTGCTGTTGCTGTTTAATCCCATTCCCAATATTTCTGTTGCCTTTTTCTCCCACGGGCTATTTTAAATTTCCACTTCAGTGTCTGTGTTCCTAGTCCCACTCCTGGTGGTTGTATTGTTTTGGTGCAACTCCCACTCTTTTTGTTTTTGTTCGGGTCTCTCCCATGCTGGCATTTAAAAAAAAAACTCCTACTCTTGCTTTCCTGCCTTTCCACTGCTCACCGGTTAGGGGGAAAGGCCAGCCCATAATAACAGGGTAGAACTAACAGATGCTACCATGAAGCCATTTTGCCCAGGGTTATTGAATGGGCCTTTTGGGCCTCTCCTGGGAAAAGTACCCCCTATATGATCAGGAAAGGGTATTATTCCATCAATGTTCACTTAGTGTGTAACAGTACGCACTGCATAATTCAACTCCCAGACATCCAGGCAGCTGCCACAATGTCTTCATTACGAACGTTATCTGTACAAACCCCCTCCTTTAGATGCAAATAAAGTAAATTACATAACTGGTTGTCTCGCTGGACATCAGGGGTAATCACTGCAGCATTGGGCACTTACTCCCTTGTGTCATTTTAGCGAAGATATGAACAGGGAGGAGGAGATGATGAGAATTTGTTTTATGTAACGAGTTGTTATGATCTGGAATCCCCTGCCTGAAAAGGTGGTGGAAGCAGATTCAATAGTAACTTTCAAAATGGAATTCAATATATACATGAAAAGGAAATTTTCACAGGGCTACAGGCAAAGAGCAGGGGAAGTGGGACTAATTGGATAGCTCTTTCAAAGAGCCGGCACAGACACAATGGGCCGAATGGCCTCCTGTGCTGATTCTATGAAGTTGATTTGGCCATGAATCCTAAAATTATATGGCTTACTTATTCACTACAAGATATTGATGCATTTTAAGTACATTAAGCCACACATCATGGTTGAGAAGCGTTAACATTATTTTAATTTTCACTATGCAAAATTTTGTTAGAAAGTAATTGATTAATCATGCCTACTACATGCATGAAAATTCAACTCGGAGGATAAAGAAACTGAACAAGTACACTAACATATCCAAAACTGAAAGTGTTACAAAGGGTAGGAGGCATTTATACTGGGTGAGACACCAAGTCCCAGGATTTCTTTTAGGAAAAAATACAGCCGGTACTAATTACTTCCATTGAGGAGAAAGGGCCTGGACGTGGAAATAATGCAAAATAATGTTTTATTTAGCAGACCTTCCCAAAGGTATATGAATTGCATTAACTGTCATTACATTACACAACAAAACAAAAGTTGATAGTATTCTGTATTACTAAATGATCTATTTGTAACAAGGATTTGAACCAGAATTTGAAGGTGCCTCCATATAGGTATCCTCACGTTGAAATGAGATAGCAACAATATTAGCATTCAAGGCTGTCCCTTTGATCCTGCAAAAGTGGCTGCTGGATAACTCCAAGGACCTCTGACTGGCCATGCCTCTGAATGCTGCATAGAAAGCGGATTTGTGGACTAGTGTGAATGACGGATTGAGCAAAGAGCCAGTTTGCGAGTTGAACTCTGTCCAATTTGACAGAATTGGTAATGTCATTGTGCAGCCGGCTTAAAGTAAACTGCACAGTAACATACCTATTTTCAGTGACCTATGGCTAACATAAAAGGGAATCCAAATGTCTTCTATAGACATGTTAACAGTAAAAGTGTTGTCAGAGGAGCGGTGGGGCTGATTAGGGACCAAAATGGAGATCTATTGGTGGAGGAAGAAGGCATGATTGAGGTACTTTACATCGGTGTTTACCAAGGAAGAGGACTTTGCCAAAGCTATGGTAAATGAGGAGGTTGCCGGGAAACTGGATGAGATAAAAATATATAAAGAGGAGGTATGAGAAAGACTGGCAGTACTTAAAGTGGATAAGTCACCCGGTCTGGATGGGATGCATCCTAGGTTGCTGAGGGAAGTAAGGGTAGAAATTGTGGAGATACTGGCCACAATCTTCCAATCCTCCTTAGATACAGGGGTGGTGCCAAAGGACTGGATGGTTGCAAATGTTACACCCTTGTTCAAAAAAGGGGAGAAGGATAAATTTGGCAATTACAGACCAATCAGTTTAACGTCGGTGGTGGGAAAGATTTTATAAACAATAATCCAGGAGAAAATTAACAGCCACTTGAACAAGCATTGGCCAATAAAGGAGAGCCAGCACGGATTTGTTAAGGGCAAATTGTGTTTGACTAATTTGATTGCGTTTTATGATGAGGTAACAGAGAGGGTGGATGAGACAGTGCAGTTGATGTTGAGTATATGGACTTTCAAAAGGCATTTGTTAAAGTAGCACATATTAGGCTTGTTAGCAAAATTGAAGCCCATGGAATAAAAGGGGCAGTAGCAGCCCGGATACAAAATTAGTTAAGGGATAGAAAACAGAGAGTTGTGGTGAATGGCTGTTTTTTGGACTGGAGAGAGGTATACAGTGGAGTTCCCCAGGGTTCAGTACTAGCACCACTGCTGTTTTTAATGTACGTTAATAACTTGAACTTGGGGATACGGGCAGATGACACAAAACTTGGAAGTGGGGAAGATAGTAATAGGCTTCAAGAAGACATAGACAGGCTGGTGGAATGGGCGGACACGTGGCAGATGAAATTCAAAGCAGAAAAGTGTGAGGCGATACATTTTGGTAGGAACAATGAGAAGAGACAATACATGCAAAATGGTACAATTTTAAAGGGGGTGCAAAAAGAGAGACACCAGGGGGTGTTTGTGCACAAATCCTTCAAGGTGACAGGATAGGTTAAAAAGCAGTTAACAAAGCATATGGGATCCTGGGCTTTATAAATAGAGGCATAGAGTACAAAAGCCAAGAAGTTACGCTAAACCCATAAAAAACACCAGTTCAGCCCCAGCTGGAGTATTGTGTCCAATTGTGGGCACCACACTTTAAGAAGGACGTGAAGGCTTTGGAGAGGGTACAGAAGAGATTATACTAGAATAGTTCCAGGGATGAGGGATTACAGTTACATGGATAGACTAGAGAAACTGGGGTTGTTCTGCTTAGAATGGAAAGTGGTAAGTTGGATCCAAAATTGGCTCAGTGGCAGGAAGCAAAGGGTAATGGTCGACCGATGTTTTTGTGTCTGGAAAGCTGTTTCCAGTAGGGTTTCACAGGGCTCAGTACTAGGTCCCTTGCTTTTTGTGATATACATCAATGATTTAGGGGGAAAAATTGAGTCGCGCCCCTTTTGGGGCGCTACTTTTAGCGCCCTGAAAAAATTAGTGCCCCCAGGACTGATTTTCCCTCTTGGGGCGCTGCAAGTCAATATCGCGGTGCTACGGACCAAGTGGGATGAGGCTGGATAGCTCTTTTTCGGTCGGCACAGACACGATGGGCCGAATGGCCTCCTTCTGTGCTGTAAATTTCTATGATTCTAGAACAGACAAGGCTAAGAGAAGATTTGATAGAGGTGTTTAAAATTATGAAAGGTTTAGATAGAGTAAATAAAGAGAAACTGTTTCCAATGGCTGAAGGGTTGATAACCAGAGGACACAGATTTAAGGTAATTGACAAAAAAAAACAGAGGTGATATGAGGAAAAATCTTTTTCCGCAATGAGTGGTTAGGATTTGGAATGCACTGCCTGATGGTGGTGGATACAGATTCAATAATAGCCTTCAACAGGGAATTGGATAAATACTTGAAGGAGAAAAAATTTCAGGGATATGATGAAAGAGTAGGGGAATGGGACAAACTGGATTGCTCTACGAAAGAGCTGGCACAGACTTGATGGGCCGAATGGCCTCCTTCTGTGCTGTATGATTCTATGTTCTTGGGACATTCTTGTCTTTGCTTGTCACTTGGTGCAGGAGGAGTTAATTTGAGGGTAAGCTTCTGACTATGGTGGCTGCCGTGCTACTTCCTCTTCGCCCTATCTTCATATGTCCTGCGTCTTTTCTGAGCTTGCCTTGTGGAGATATATGAGTTGGAGATGTTTTTTTGCTCACCAGACTTTTGGGCTTTTGGCATTTGCAAATGTTAGTACTCATAAACTTTCTGATTATATGACCCCGAGGTCTGAGTCTCTCTATTCCTCCTCCTCTTTCTTGGATACTACAATGAGATAAATCCTCCCCCACCCCCAAAGAGGCATCTATAACCATGGATGATGAATCATGTGAAGATTTTAACAAGGAAATTACAAATTTGTGGCTCCAACAGATTATTATCTGCAAGCCTACTGAGCGTCCTTTCATTTATTGTGTTTTTCAAAAATGAATTTTAATTAAGTTGGAGTTTGTGAACAAAATGAAAAAATTCCAAAGTTGTTTTAAATTTTTATTAAACATTCCAACCCATCAATAAAGGCATTGTGAAACAAGTTATTTGTTCTGTAATTGTAGATGTTAATGCTGAAATAAAATACATAAGGTAGATCTAAATAAAAGACATCTGTTTAGTAAGGGACACAATGAACAATTAAAGGCTGGCGCAGTTCCCACGTTGTATGGGTGCTTTATCAGGTTTTATTATCGGATTTCTGTTTCAACATTTCATTAAGTTTCACTGTTACCCTGGAAACCAGCACGGCTTTATTGTAAAGTTTTATCCTTCATACCCGGACAAGTTGGGACATCTGACAAACACCTGGAGAAACAAAATCAGAGTGTTGTGGCATTGTACCCTGTGACTCCAGGACAAATCTCTACAGTGCTTTTATACTGTGGATAAATGGCCAGGAAAGCAGTGCACATGCAATCTCCAAGCACCACGCAAGTGGGGACAAAAGGAAGGGGCACATTTTTAACTCTTCAGCGAGTCAGCTTGATGTTTGACATGTGGAGAACCCAATCGCTTTGTATGAGTCTCCAAACCAGTCTACTGAGAAATCCACACCTCCTCCAGAGGTCCCCACCATCACAGAAGCCAGTCTTCAGCCAATTCGATTCACTCCACGTGATATCAAGAAACGGCTTAGCTCACTGGATACAGCAAAGACTATGGGCCCCGACAACATCCCGGCTGTCGTGATGAAGACTTGTGCTCCAGAACTAGCTGCGCCTCTAGCCAAGCTGTTCCAGTACAGCATCCATCCGACAATGTAGAAAACTGCCCAGGTATGTCCTATCCACAAAAAGCAGGACAAATCCAATCCGGCCAATTACCGCTCCATCAGTCTACTCTCAATCATCAGCAAAGTGATGGAAGGTGTCATCGACAGTGCTATCAAGCGGCACTTACTCACCAATAACCTGCTCACTGATGCCCAGTTTGGGTTCCACCAAGACCACTTGGCTCCTGACCTCATTACATGGACAAAGGAGCTGAATTCCAGAGGTGAGGTGAGAGTGACTGCCCTTGACATAAAGGCAGCATTTGATCGAGTGTGGCATCAAGGAGCCCTAGTAAAACTGAAGTCACTGGGAATCGGGGGGGAAAACTCTCCACTGGCTGGAGTCATACCTAACACAAAGGAAGATGGTTGTGGTGGTTGGTGGTCAATCATCACAGCCCCAGGACATTGCTGCAGGAGTTCCTCAGGGCAGTGTTCTAGACCCAACCATCTTCAGCTGTTTCATCAATGACCTTCCCTCCATCATAAGGTCAGAAGTGGGGATGTTCGCTGATGACTGCACAGTGTTCAGTGCCATTCACAACTCCTCAGATAATGAAGCAGTCCATGCCCGCATGCAACAAGACTTGGACAATGTTCAGGCTTGGGCTGATAAGTGGCAGGTAACATTCGCGCCACAAAAGTGCCAGGCAATGACTATCTCCAACAAGCGAGAGTCTCACCACCAACCCTTGACATTCAACGGCATTACCATCACTGAATCCCCCACCATCAACATCCTGGGGGGTCACCATTGACCAGAAACTTAACTGGACCAGCCACATAAATACTGTGGCAACAAGAACCGGTCAGAGGCTAGGTATTCTGTGGCGAGTGTCTCACCTCCTGACTCCCCAAAGCCTTTCCACCATCTACAAGGCACAAGTAAGGAGAGTGATGGAATACTCTCCACTTGCCTGGATGACTGCAGCTCAACAACACTCAAGAAGCTCGACACCATCCAGGACAAAGCAGCCCACTTGATTGGCACCCCATCCACCACCTTAAACATTCACTCCCTCCACCACCGGCGTACCGTGGCTGCAGTGTGTACCATCTACAAGATGCACTGCAGCAACAGGCCAAGGCTTCTTCGGCAGCACCTCCCAAACCCACGACCTCTTCCACCTAGAAGGACAAGGGCAGCAGGCGCATGGGAACACCACCACCTCCAAGTTCCCCTCCAAGTCACACACCATCCTGACTTGGAAATATATCGCTGATCCTTCATCGTCGCTGGGTCAAAATCCTGGAACTCCTTCCCTAACAGCACTGTGGGAGTACCTTCACTACACGGACTGCAGCAGTTCAAGAAGGCGGCTCACCACCACCTTCTCAAGGGCAATTAAGGAGGGGCAATAAATGCTGGCCTTGCCAGCGACACCCACATCGTATGAATGAATAAATAAATAAAAAAATTCTGTTTGCCCAATTTGGAGTGCACAGTCTGTCTCCATAGTTCAGAGAACTATTTTATATTTGTTTTCAGGATCTGGACAGCATTGGCAAAGCTGGATTTATTACCCATCCTTAGTTGCCCTGAAAAGTTGGTGCTGAACCTTCTGCCTGAACATATGCAATCCTTGCAATGATGGTGCTCCCTTGATGGTGTTAGGGAATCCCAGAATTGTGAACCAACGATGATGAAAGAACAGCAGTACATGTTCAAGTCAGAATGGTTTGTCTTTTGAGAAGAACTTTGATGGTGCTCTGCTCTTGTAGCCATGGTATTAATATGGCTAGTTCAGCTCAACCTCTGGCCACTAGTAATCAGCAGGAAGGTGATGATGGTGCTGTTGAATGTCAGGGAGAGGTGGTTGGATGTTTTCTTGTTGAAGATGATCATTGCCTGGCACTTAAGTGGTGTGAGTGCTACCTGCTACTTGCCAGCCCACATGTGCTGTCCAAGTCCTGCTGTATTCTGGCATGGGCTCCTTCATTATTGGAGGAGTTGTGAATGGAGTTGAACACTGGAGAATTGTCAATGGACAGCCCCTTTCCTGACTTTATGATGGAGGGTAGGTCATGAATGAAGTATCTGAAGATGGTTAAGCTGAAGAGAATGCCCTGAGGAACTCCTGCAGTGATGTCTTGGGACTGTTATGAATGGCCTCCAACAACCATGACCATCTTCCTTTATGTCAGGTATGACTCCAGACACTGGAGAGTTTACCCTTTGACCTCCATTAATCTTAGTTTTGCTAGGGCTCCTTGGTGCCACACTTAGTTGAATGTTGTTCTGAGGCAACTCAAGGGCAGTTAGCCTTGCCTCTACTCTGGTATTCAGATCTTGCATCCATGTCTGAGTTAATGTCACAATACCGCTGTGCACTCATGGGAGTTCCAAATGTTTCCAGGGGTATTACTGGAGTTTAGTCAGTTAAAACTGCTCAGCTTACCGATACGGAATACTGGTAAGCTTTCCGTTTAACAAGGTTATATGGAGCTGAGTGGGAAGTCTCTCGCCTTCCAGTTACCTCTCCATGTTCAATTAATGAGCCAAACTCGCCATAATCAGCAATAATAGCCTGGAGTAACGTGAACCTGCCTGGTTCAGCTATTAGATTACTGAGAAATAACAACAGAAAACGCTGGAAAAACTCAGCAGGCCAGGCAGCATCCGTGGAGAGAGAAAGAGAGTTAACGTTTCAGGTCGATGACCTTTCAAGGTTTGCTTTGATTCTGAAGTTCTGTAACCAGGCATGCCATCTTTGACCCACTTGCCTTCCTCCCAACCCTGTGGAAAGTCACAAGTTGGTCATTAAGCAGCTGAGACGTGTAGATTTGAGTTTTTGGCTCAGTGGACTGTAGGTCCCAGGAACCCCATGGTGGGCAGCATAACTTGCTATAAAATGGTTGAGTACATTACAATCATCCTACTGACCACAGCGAGACAAATGCCATACTCCATCAAATGATGGCTCTACCAGTTAGAGTTGTGGAGCTTCACAGAAACTACTTGCTTCCATGCAACCCAATTATGGTAGGCACTGAGCCCCAGGATAGTGCCTGCCACAGTTGATGTCCCAAGCTTGAGTTTCTTTATCACTTGTGCAGCCAATATTTGCTTCAACGTGAAGGAAGGATCTACACGGGGTTGTTTGTATTGTAACAACTACCTAGATGTTGTGGATGGCAAAGCCCAATGGTGCAGAACAAGCTTGCTTCTCACCAATTCCTTAATCCAAGTCTCATGTAAGAAACAAAAGCAAAATACGGTGGACGCTGGAAATCTGAAATTAAAACAGTAAATGCTGGAAACACTGAGCAGGTCAGTCAGCACCTGTGAAGAGAGAAACAAAGTTAACATTGGAAACTTTTCCTGGAAAGCATGTCCACTGTCAGGCTGACTTCCCCCTCCAAGGTACACTGTGATAGGGTTGTTTCCCCACTGCTAACAGCTCTAACTTTATTTTGATTTCTTTCTCTAATGTGCTCTCAAGATATTGACTTCTTGCTGTTCCTCAATGCTGGTTGCCCTCCAGTACCTCAACCAAAAGATTATTATTCTTGTATAAGCTTTAACAGTGAGTGTCAGCAGGTTATGCAACCCTGGGCATATCACAACTGCACCCAATCATGTCCTTTCCTGATATCCAAACATGTGCAGTTTCCTGTCCTTTCTTTGCCGAAATAGGAATATGAATTGATTTGCAGACAAAAATTGGCATCTGGTGATGGCAAGAAATTATGGCAATGATTATTTCACCTGTTTGGGGAGTCAGTGATGAAGGGGTTATAATTGTCAATAAGAGAGTAAGCAGAGTGTTAATGAGAAATTTCTTGATGCAAAGAGCTGTTAGAGCGTGGAATGCTTTGTCACAGGGAGTGTTGAGGCAGAGACCATTACATCTTTTCAAGGAAAGTGGAGAAATATTTGAAGCAGATATTGGGCTATGGCAAGAGTGTGGGGCAGTGGGACTCGTTTGGGATTGTTCTTGCAACGGACTGAATTGCGTCCTTCTGTGCTTACATACTTCTGTGGTTCTAACAACAGTTATGGGGTCCTGTGAAAGCTGCAGTCTTGAGATGGAGAGAAGTACTAACATTTGGTTGGCCTCAAAAATTCACAGTTAACACAGGAATTGAAATCATTACAAGGTGACTCACCAAATTTTATCGTTAATGTGAGTGTCAATTACAGCTCACCTGACAGGAATGCTGTGTTTTCCACTGCGCAATAAACAATGACTTTTATTGGAAGTACGAGTAAATGGCCCATATATGTTTTATTGAAAGGGACACCAACAAGTATAACATCAGCATTACTTGGCAGGTATTTTAATATTTTTTTTGCAATGCCATTAACTGCAGAGTTTTACAAGATTATAATAGATTTGTTGCCTGTTAAGGGAAAAACAACACTCCCTTTGATATGATTAATGATATCTGGTAGGAAAAAAATTAGTTCAGTGCATTTTCAGCAGTCCTGTTGTGGGACATGACATTTTTAATTTAATTTCATTGTTCTCCATCAAAGTTGTGAAATGTGTTCAGAACTTTCCCAGTGTTCTGACGTATTGCTTGTTAGAAGGGAGACAATGAGCTTCTTGTTTGTGTAGCAAACTACAGTGCAACCTAATCTCCCAACCTGGTACTGTCAGTAACGCATCAGTAAATCATGGAGATTGGTGCAGAGATGTATAATTTCCTGGATAACCTTGTCCTCCGTTATCCCAATTAACTGATTGTATCAAAGACAAATGTTGCTTTACACAATGCAGTGAGATTTTAGTACACTACTATACTTGATATTTCAAGCGATGTGGATTTTCAAAGATAAGGGGCGAGAAATTGGGCTCAGTAGCGCCCGTTTTTTGGGTGCTATGAGTGCTGTTAGGGATCCAAAATGGTGTCTGTGGCCCGCGTGCACACCTCTGACACGTATTGGCAAAGGCGTTCGAATGCACGCAGTTAACGTTCCCTAGAAGTATGCAGAGCAGGCAGATCATGACGTCAATCAGTGTGCAACGCCGAATTGACACCAGTGGTGCCATTTTGGAGCTCCACGCTCCAGCCAACACTCTCTTTTAAGCTCGCACAGCTGAACGAGCGTTAAGCAGTAGGAAGGACCCCCCCAACAGCACTATTTAAAGGGATCGTCAACTACTTCAGGTTAGTTGCTGGTTGATTTCTTCTGGCTGTTGCTCCAATTCTACACATTTTTCGTGCTTTCCATAGTTGTTTCAAGTTCCAAAAGTCTACAAGGAGTGGTGTGGCAGGTGCTGAAGCACTTTTTGCTGACTTCAAAGCTTCTGCACAAACCAATTGTTCTCAGTCGTGGGTGCGCTAGTAGGCCTTCCTCTTGGAATAGAGCATGACTGGGAAAAAGAGCAGAGACCACGTAGAGTAGGACAAACTGCTAGAAGATGGAGGAGGAAGAGGAGGAGGGGGAGAAGGGCTCCCAGCAGGCGGCCATATCCACCCAGGGTGTTCAGGGAGAAATTCTCCGACCTGAACCTCAGCAATGACCAATGTTTGAGACGTCTGCGCTTCACTAAGGAGGTCCTCACTGAAATCTGCCAACTGCTGCAACTCCAACCTCAGAGCAGGGCGAGGATCGCATTGCCAGGGGCTGTAACGGTGACCGTGGCGATGAACTTTTATGCATCTGGCTCCTTCCAGGCTGGTGCTGGAGATATTAGCAACATCTCGCAGTTTGCCATCCAGTGTTGCATAAGGGAGGTCACTGAGGCTCTCGATTCAAAGAGAAATAACTTAATTTCATTCCCTCTTGCCAGAGACAAGCAGACAGAGCGCGCATGAGGGCTATCCGCTCATGACTCTGGCTCGTAACCCCATGGTGCAGGGTGCCATTGACTGCACGCACATTGCTTTACAGGTGCTACATGTCAACTCTGCCATGTACCGGAACTGAAAGGGATTCGACTTCCTCAACGTCCAGCTGGAGTGCCATCATAGGCAGTGCACCATGCAGGTCAATGCCTGGTATCCTGGCAGCAGTCATGATGCCTTCATTCTTTGGCAGTCCTCTGTGCCAGCTGTATTTCGGCCACCACGACAAACCAAAGGGTGGCTACTGGGTGACAAGGACTATCCGCTCATGACTCCAGCTCATAACCTGTGCGCAGCATGCATACAATCAGAGCCATGTAGCCGGAAGAAATGTGATAAAGCAGACCATTGGCGTGCTGAAGCAATGATTCTGCTGCCTGGACCACTCTGGAGGAGCCCTGTAGTACTCGACTGAGCAGGTCTCAAGATTCGTGGTGCTATGTTGCATGCTGCGCAACCTTGCAATCGTGACGGGACAACCCTGGCCACCACCAATCAGGCGAGAAGCAGAGGAGCAGAAGCATGAGGAGGAGGAGGAGGAGGCAGAAGAGGAGGAAGAGGAAGGGAGGCTACAGCCTAGATAGACCCTTTCTGCCCGGGGTTTACGTGAAGAAATAATTGAAGTGTGATACCAGTAACCTTGAGCCCAGTTTCCAGCAGTTTGTGCTTCCATGGCAGCAAGTTGACCTTGCATGACTTCAGTCTGAACTACAGCACTCAGACTTTTGGTGGAAGCTGCTTCTGCTACAATGGAAGCTGAGACACCGGCCATCAGACGCTGCATCATGGTTGGGTCCGCAAGTGTGTTGATGGAGTTGGCCACCACTTCCATGCTGAAAAGGATGGGCTCCAAGCTCTGTGCAAAGCCCTGTGCCAAGTTGCTGCCGGACGCCTCCATGCTCCTTGACTTTGAACGCAGGCTACCTGTTAACAGGCAGTTAATTGGCTCTAATCCCCTTCCCACCGCTAGGAGACGGGTCCCTGCGTGACTCGGGGACCCGCCTCCCGGGAAGATGGTTCGGAGGAGGGTTGGGAGCGGGCTTGGGACCCGCTCACAATTTTTCCCATTTTTCCAGCTATCCCACCTCCTCAGGGCTGGGAAAATTCCCCCCCCCATGTGTTTTTCTCTAAACAGGGTGGAATTTTCTGTTGGGGCATAATCTAGAAGTTACACCCGAAATTACGCCCATACATGTGCCCATTTGCCGATGTCTATTTACACCCACATTTCCTGTCAATATCATTAATGTATGCTGGAATGTAAAAATGGGTGTAAGCAAGAGGAAATCAGCGTAAGCAATCTGGGCCTGAGGAAAGCACCCCAAGCTTGCATCATATATTACTTTAAGTACAAAAATTGCAGTTTCAAGCGATCTAACTATCATTCATGCACATTGGGCACAGCATGTTTAATGTGGCTTATACTGATATAATAAAATTGCATTCAAAGAAACAGAAAATACAGTGCAGGTCTCAGTGAGGATAATTAAAAAAAGAAATCGCTCAAACATTGCAATAGTACACCAGAAAATCGACTGTTTCCTGCTGCACCTAAAATTCTCGGCTTAATTTTAAACCTATTGTGAACCAGCGTAATTGCTGGAAATTCATGTGTACGACTCTTTAGCCTGGCGGTGGAGCCATTCTAATGAGCTGAGATGTGTTTGGGCATAGGGATTGATAAATGGGCGATAAACAGTGAGGAAATCTGGGTGTAGCATCCATTCGGCCAACAGTTCTATGCCGGTGTTTATGCTCCTCACGAGCCTCCTCCCACCTTAATTCCTCAGACCCTCTCAACATATTCCTTTCTCCCTCATGTACTTATCTAGCTTTCTCTTAACTACATCTGTGTTATTTGCGTTAACCACTCTGTGTGGTAGCGATTTCCACATTCGGAGTGTACATGTGTAACACATGTGCCTGAGTTACCTCAATCTTTTATGCCAGGTATTTGCTTTACGCCCCGATTGCACATGTCTCTGAGCGCAAATGGGCAGGAAATTCCACCCCCAGAAGTCTAATCCTGCTCTTCTGATTGCTTCCCATATCCTTCAATATTTATCTTTCTCGAGCTACCTAATTCCTTTTTGAAAGAATTTACAGACTGTGCTTCAACAATTGCTTGTGACACAGAATTCTACATTCTAACTACTCAGTAAGGGTAACTCACTCAGTTTGTTTTAAAACTGTAAGCTATTTTGATCAATGTGAGACTTAAATAAGCACAGATCCAAACATTTAAAGGAGTTTTTCAATTTGTGGCAATGTCACTCCTAATATTTCTTGGATGTTGCCAGCTCTGTTGTACCTCTGGACTGGATGGTCTTTGCACCTGGTCGTTGCATGGCATGTGATATATAATTTGGATTGGGAACCTCTCATTTGCTGCTTGGTTGACATCTGCCTTAACCTATAGACATAAGACACTGTCCTTTCATTGGGCAGTAGTATGCTGCTGGTTGGTTTCTAATCGGTCCACCAGTGGAGGAGCATGCCACAAAAGTAATCTGTAGAAAGATAAACTCTGGACATTGAACCCATAGTGCGACCGTTGAACAGTTAACTCCAGTTACCCATGAATGGGCTACACACAACTGTGCTTTATTAATCCTTGACTTTCCTTATTAAGCTGCCCCAGAGATTTGCTCAGTAAATTCATCGAATATTATTTAACATCAAAACTTCCAAAAAATATCTGAGAGCTGGGCTTAAAAAAATAGAGCCAGAGATCCAAGTTCAAGTAATGAATTATGTCTGGAGTTATGCTTGATAAATTCAGAATCCCTGCATAACTCCCCTCCCACCCCAACTGTGTTTAATAACTTAATGAATACCTGCAATAAATTATCTCAGAACTGTGCTTAATTCCAGAATTCTGTCACCCTCTGGGTGAAAAAAGTTCTCCTTAACTCCCCCCTGGTTATTGACCTCTCTGCTCGGGGAAATAGGTCCTTTCTATCCACTCTATCTAGGCCTCTCATAAGTTTATACACCTCAATCAAGTCTCCCCTCAGCCTTCCAAAGAAAGCAGCCCATGCCTATCCAATCTTTCCTCATAGCTAAAATTCTCTAGTCTTGGCAACATCCTTGTAAATCTCCTCTGTACCCTCTCTAGTGCAATCACATCTTTCCTGTAATATGGTGACCAGAACTGTATGCAGTACTCTAGCTGTGGCCTAACTAGTGTTTTATACAGTTTAAGCATAATCTCCCTGCTCTTCTATACTATGCCTCGGCTAATAAAGGAAAGTATGCCTTCTTAACCACCTTATCTACCTGTCCTGATATGTAATGTGTCTATGTAAATAAAGGCTTGTAAGCGACTGAAGACTTGGCTTTAGTATTCTATCCTTCACCACCTGGCTATCCGACTTTTACACTGCTGACCCTGCTGTTAAAGCATTCTTTATATTTGGCATACTTTCCCCTTCCACTTTAACCTTTAGGCCCCAAACTCTACCTTTTCTGATCACGCTTTCCCTACTGCTTGTGTCATGTACAAAGGTAACCAGTGTATCCTGATTTTGCCAGTGTACAAGCACACATCAGGAGGCTGTTCCTCCACCATCTACCTTCCAGTCTTGTAGATCCAAACTCTCATTTAGTCCACATGTCAGAAAGATTAATTTGCACCTTCTGGGAGTATTGGTCAACTCAGATGTGAGGTACACAGCCAGCCATTTGAGGTTCTTTGTATAAACTTTTATTATTGCACTCTGCCTACCAATAATGTATCACAACAATAAAAACAATCCACTTAAGGGAAGATTTTCAATTTGCCGCCCAGGCGTAAAACTGACGTTACAGAAACCATTTCATCTGATTTTCATTCCCATTGAAATCCACTGATATTCTTTCATTACATATTGTTCAAATTGAATTTGTTCTTTCTGTAATATAATCTGTTGAAATTGAAGTGACACTGTGTCCTGATATATAAATTAAAGGGGACAATCTCTTAAATGAAAGGGAGCAGAATATACTTACAGCATAAATTACTTGTTGCAAAAAGTGTAAAAAAATTACTATGTATAGCCTCTGTTCACATTTATCGAAGAAGCCTCTTTGGACAGTCACCATTTTGTATCCACCAAGTAGCATAAAAATGTTTGTTTTAGGTACTCAATGGGGGTGAATTTCAACCCCCGAGAACGGGTGGGTTGGGGCAGGTGGGTATTTAAAATAATTGATTTTTGGATTGTGACCGCAACCGAACTCCAGCTTCCGGATTAACGGAGGTGCATTTGGATGCCTGCGAGTCACCTACTTACCGCAGTCGGGACCTTAATTAGTGCAGCCAGGCGGGTCATTATCACAGCAGTTAAAGTCCTTATCAGACATTAATTGGGCCTTTATAGATGAATTTCACTGACCTTTAAATTTAACGTCTCCAGCACGGGTTTCCTGGGACTCGGGGAAACCCTGCAGCTGAAGGGAGGCGAGAACGGCTGGATGAAACAGGTAAGTGTTTTCTCGAGCCCTGCTTGTGGGCCAGGAGGAGCAGGAATGCTTCCTCCAAAGCTACCCTGTAAACCATTCCGCGATCCGATCTCCTCGATCGGCCGACCCCGACCCACCCCCACCCTGTGCAATTGGGCCCCCGATGTCCGACGCACCTCCGATGTCCAACTCCTCTGCCCCCCCCCCGCCCCCCAATGTTCGACTCACCCCGGCTCCCCGGCTGCCTCCCCTTCCAGCAGCCAGCCAGCCTCTCAATCCGCTGGCTGCTGCCAGGAAACCGGTTTGAAAAATTTTAATCAGTTCCTGCCGTTAAACTCGGCAGGATCTCCGGGAAACCCGTACTTCCGGTTTTCCCAGCTGCTAAATCTCCCCCCCCCCCCACCCCCGCCACTCCCTTCCCGCCTCACAGTTATTACCGGGGCCAAATGTGTCTTTATCTCTGGACTGCCATCATTATGCTGCGTGGGAGTGACATTCTTCCTGGTACTAGATGGTAATACTAGCATGATGTTGCCATTGAAAATTCATCTGGCTGGAAGTGGATCCACCAAAGTCACCATCTGGACTGTTGGGAGACCCAAAATGGGGTCTAACCAGCAGGCTATTTCTTAACAGATACAAATGGGAATATCTCTTTACAGGTGGGCGCTATGATACAAAAAAAATGTTTTTCTGGATGAAAATATTTATCGTGTAGAAAATATTTATTTGCACCTGTGACTTCCTGCTGCAAATGACATTCCTCAATGTTTGTTTTTGCTTAAAAATGCTTGTAGTCATGTCTGAACAGATGTTATTTAGATTTAGATAATGGGTTAAATCCGTAGCATACATGACAAAAAACATTCTCGCCATGACTACAGACTCTCTGCTTTGCTCCTGAGAAAGTTTTACATTGTTGAATGTAATTATTAACTTCACCACTTTGAAACATTCATTATTTTACTAGCACCACCTCATGTGAAATATTGCTGAGTGGTTAGTTTTCCGACGTGCAGGCAATCATTGATGTGGACTTACCTTTAACAGGCAGTTAGCTTCAGTAACAGTCAATTATTGTCCAGAGGTACAACTTGCTCCAGTTGTGTTGAATTGGATAAAATGTTCAGGAAGAAGTCTTAAAAAATGGAGTCCTCTTTCATTGTAAGAAATGCTGTTCGAGAAAGAAATACAATATAAAGGTAGATCCTTGTTGGTGAATCTTTTTAAAAAAAATTTTTTTTTTTAGCTATCCCACAGGACAGTGATAGAAATCATGTTAAATATACAGTTACATGACATAATTGTGTCAGAAATGGCACGTGACTTTTCTCCTTTCCCAAACACTTAAAAAAATGTAGTGACTGCTTTAGAAAATGCTCCCTGAAAATATTGAACATTTAGCACTTTTAGTTAAATCAATTTCAGTGTAAAAATTCAGTTTTAATTTTAATTTAGTTAAAAATATCTAGGTCCATGTGTGCATCTCTCTATTCTTTCCTTTGGATCCTTTTTTGCAATTTCCCAATGCTTCATCTTTTCCTTCAGCTGTGAGATTAGGTTAATGTGGCACAGCAACTGTTATCCTTGTGCCAGGCTGTTGACTGTTGGAAGCCGGCTGTTCTGCAAGACAGAACTTATCCTGTCCCAGTTTTATTTCCCTGACATGGTGGAAGCTCCACTGTCACGCAGTGTTCCATCTAACATGGAGAATTGGTGAATCTTGCCTAATCGTATTTGTGTGCGTGTGTGTTGGAGGGCATAGAAGGAGAGGAAGGAAAAAGTGGATAGGGAGGAAGAGTAAGGGGGCAGAGGCTGGAGGAGAAGGGGCAACAGCAGGTAGATATGGGTTAGATAGCACTGGCACAGATGGGATGGGACCAATTCTATCTCTGTGCTGTGGGGGGAGGGCGGGGAGGAGGAGAAGCAGTACCTTTTATTCCTCATGGGGACGGGGGAATGTTACATAGGCTGGGTTTTCGGCTCAGGGTGCTAATGCTGAGTTGCTTCTGGGTGAGGCACTGAAAGAGGTACGTGGTTTCTTACTTCAGTTCAATTGGGGGATGGGATTGTGCTATGTGTTTTTGCTAATGGGCGGGGCGGGTGGATTGTGGAATTCAACTCAGTTTGGGGAGGTACACAATTGTTTTCCAGTGCTGTGTGATTGGGGGCACATCAACTTATTGTCTCCCACAATAATAGATGTGGCTGTGTGCGGGGCAGATGGGGAGGTAGAGGTAATGGTGTGCAGAAGTTACACCATACCTGGATGGGACAGGCTTGATGGAGCAACGGATCCTTACCTGTCCTTTCTTGTATGTCTTAAGTCGTAACTACTTTGCATCCGTCTGTTGGTGCCATCAATGTTGCTTCAGTTTTTTTCTCCTACTTTCACTGTCTCTGCATTGCTGCTGTTGATGTTCAGAAAGTCATCTCAGTGATATTAAAAGAATTTCGATAGGTGCCAGTGGCTGGTTCTTTCCCTTTTATGGCCTGGAAATACTTTTTCAGTGGCCCTTTTCACTTATTGCATGCCACAGTGAGTAATATGTTCAATAAAGGTACGCTGTTCCTTGCACAGTTTTGTTCTTTCTGGAACTCTTTCTTCCTCTCTGGTACAACTCCTTATCTGCACATGCATCAGTTGACTGGCGGACAGACTTGGAATGAACGGCCTGATACAATTTCCTAATCTTGGTTTCAAGAATATGCAACAGCAAGTGCTTTCTGATTGCTTTGCGTTTTTTAAATAAAAACAGAAAATGCTGGAAATACTCAGCAGGTCAGGCAGCATCTGTGGAGAAAGAAACTGAGTTAACGGGGGCGATTTTGTTAATGGGGCGCGTTGGGGGCGGGATTGCTGCTTGGCGGGTCGATGTCCCGCCTCCATCGATTTGTGGCCAACCCACGCTATTTTCCCTTGATTGACCTTGTTAAGCCCACCCAGCGGGCTTAGCAGGCCAATTAAGGGAAAGCCGGTTACAGAGAACGTCAGCTGAATTGTCATCGTTTGACAGTTCTGTGAAGCTGTCAAACAGTGACATTCTCTGTAGTTTGATGAGGTCTTGAATTCAAGACCTCATCAAACTTCTTTCTTTTACAGAAATGAGATGGTTATTGTATCTGAGAATGCAGCAGCCATCTATCATCTGCAACACGGAGGTCCGAGACTCTCCGCATATACACCGACTAAAGCCTGCAGGGAGAAACAAAGGTAAGTACAATTTTAAAAACACTTTGCACTTACCTCAGATACTCACCTCTCCACTCTTGCACCCATCACTTACCTTCACACCACACTTTTGCACGCCCCCGACCCCCGCAGACCGAGTACTCGCCTCACTGACCTGCCGGGTTTTGGAGCCTTCGGGAAGCCCGCACTTGTGAGGGCAAAAAGGGGATAATCCTATTTTCTGCCTGTTAACTACCTGTCAACAGGCAGTTAATAGGCTTTAATCCCTTCCTGCCTCCAAGGAGACGGGACCCGGAGCGGGACGGCTACCTGCCTCCTGGGAAGATGGCACGGAGGCGGGTTGGGGGCGGGTTGGGCACCCGCCCCCAAATTCTGCCATTTTCCCGGCAGTCCCGCCTCCATACCCGCCTCCCCAGGGCTGGCAAAATCCAGCCCCCAACGTTTTAGGTCGATGACCTTTCGTCAGAACCCTTTTTTGCTTTTTTTAGTACTGTGTTCTGCTCGCATTCACATCTTGGTTGCCCAGGATTGCAATTTTTTTCTTAAATGGGATATTTTGGGATTTCAGAGGGTTGAATAATAGACTGTTAGATAATGTTAGGTGCTGCTTACTTTTACTTAATTATTCCCATAACATTCCATTCACAAGACCACGTACAGGTGCAATACTTCAAGAACACTCACTATTTTTAATATGGGGAAGGATGGGGAAAGGGAGATGGGGAGAAGTAGATGAGGGTATAGGAGAAGAGAAAGCGATGGGAGGGGAATGGGGAAGCGGGAGATGAATGAAGCGGGAGAGGATGGGTTAGATGGAATGGGAGAAGAGGAATAAAGAAGGCGAACGTAAGAACATTAGACCAAAGAAATAGGAGCAGGAGTAGGCCATTCGGCCCTTCGAGCCTGCTCCACCATTCAATAAGATCATCTACCTCAACTCCACCTTCGCGCACTATCCCCATATTCCTTGGTTCCCTCAGTATCCAAAAATCTATCGATCTCTGTCTTGAATATACTCAACTACTGCGCATCCACAGCCCTCTGGGGTACAGAATTCCAAAGATTCACGACCCTCTGAGTGAAGAAATTCCTCCTCATCTCGGTCCTAAATGGCCGACCCCTTATTCTGAGACTGTGACCCCTGGTTCTAGACTCTCCAGCCAGGGGAAACATCCTCCCTGCATCTACCCTGTCAAGCCCCTTCAGACTTTATACTTTTCAGTGAGATCACCTCTCATTCTTCTAAGCTCTAGGGAATATAAGCCGAGTCTACTCAATCTCTCCTCATAGGACAGTCTCCCCATCCCAGGAATCAATCCAGTGAATCTTTGTTGCACTCCCTCTAAGGCAAGTACATCCTTCCTTAGGCAAGGAGACCAAAACTGTACACAGAACGCCAGGTGTGGTCTCACCAAGGCCCTATATAATTGCAGTAAGACGTCTTTACTCTTATACTCCAATCCTTTCGTAATAAAGGCTAACATACCATTTGCTTTCCTAATTGCTTGCTGTACCCGTATGTTAACGTTCTGTGATTCATCTGAATACCAACATTTCCCAATCTCTCATAATTTAAAAATATTCTGCTATTCTATTTTTCCTACCGGATTGGATAACTTCACATTTCTCCACATTATATTCCATCTGCCATGTTCTTACCCACTCACTTAGCTTATCTATATCCTTTTGCAGCCTCTTTGCGTCCTCCTCACAACTTACTTTCCCACCCAGCTTTGTATCATCAGCAAACTTGGATACATTACATTCAGTCCCCTCAGCTAACTCATTGATATAGATTGTGAATAGCTGAGGCCCCAGCACTGATCCTTGTGGTCCTCATGAGTTACAGCCTGCCAATCCGAAAATTACCCGTTTATTCCTTCTCTGTTTTCTGTCCGTTACCTAATCCTCAATCCATGCTAATAGGGGAAGAGGAGCAAGGGAGGGGGTGAGAAGTGGCTAAAAAAACATTCAGTGGCAGGGATGAGGAGGACAGAATATTCCTCATGAGAGGTCAAGATGCTCCATCGTGGGAAAAGGACTAGATTTTGAGGGGCAAGCTCCAGACTCTTATTTGGTTGATGGGGGTTCGATGAGGCCAGAATGTTCCTCAGCTGGGAGGGGCTTCTTTCCATGTACTCTACTTAAGTTGAATGGTAATTTACTGTTCATTAAGCGGGTTTTTAGGTTGAGATGTTGCTTAGTGTGGTGGGGAAGATGTGAAAGTCCTAAATGTTGCTTAGTTAGGGGGATGGACTTCAGGAGAAGGGATGAAAACCATGTTCTGTGGAGGGAGTGTCCTTTGGGGAAAATGGGGAAATATGTGCTCCAAGATGCTGTTTAATAACAATTGTCAAGATGTTTCTCATTTATGTTGATGGTGGGGGTGGGATTCAGGTGCAGTTGTCGAATTTAGAATTACAAATAAGTCACCTCATGTCACGATGTGGAATGGGAAATGGTCTTGGTCTGCACGGAGACAGTTCAGTGTATGGTCCAGCGGTCATGTTAGTTCTGTTTGCCAATAATAACAACCACGTGTGTGAACGTTTAGCCATTAATCATGGCGCCTAAGCGTAATCTCAGTGGTAAAGGCGAATCAATAGCGAAAAGGGCAAGGAATGTACTAACCTTAGATAGGAAATTAGATGTTGTTAATAGACCTGCCCGTGGTGAAAGTACAGCGTTGGTTAGACGACTAATGGGGGTTAACGAGTCCACCATTAGAACTATAAAATAAAGTGAGGTGTCGATAAGGGCTAGTATTGTGGGTGGCTCTTCAAAAAGTGCTAAGGTGTTGTTTATGCCACGGGACCATAAGCTTGAAAAAATGGAGAAGGCACTTAATATCTGGTTGGAAGACCAGAACCAGAAACAAGCGAATGTTAATTCCGCATGGGTACATAAGAAGGCCCTTAGTATCTGCAAGCATCTTACTGTGGCTGCCGGGGAAAGTGTAGATGACATAAAGTTTCAAGCGAGTAAGGGCTGGTTGGAAAATTTTAAGAAGAGGTTCGCCTTGACTAACCTCAAGGTTGTGGGGGAATCGGCCTCAGCCGATCACGAGGTCGCTGCCAAGTTCCCGGAGGAGCTGAAGAAGTTGATCGCCGAGAAGGGTTACCTGACGGAGCAGGTATTTAATGCGGATGAGACTGGTCTCTTCTGGAAGCGGATGCCTTCCCGAATTTTCATCGTGAAGGCTGAAAAGCATGCTTCAGGATTCAAGGTGGCTAAGGATAGGGTGACCCTTCTCCTTTGTGCTAACACCGAGGGAGACTGTTTAGTGAAGCCGATGCTGCTCTACCGCTTTCTTAATCCCCGCGCTCTGAAGGGCAAAAACAAAAACTATCTACCTGTCTTTTGGCGTTCTAACCGCAAGGCGTGGGTTACTGCTGCAGTCTTCATGGAAGGTTTCATAACTGTTTTGTGCATGACATGGAACGGTACCTTGCGAGAGAAAATCTGGCCTTCAAGGTCCTACTCATCCTCAACAATGCCCCCGGCCACCCGCCGGCACTCCAATTCGCCCACCCTAATATCGAAGTCATCTTCCTGCCTCCCAACACGACATCACTCCTTCAACCCATGGACCAAGGTGTGATAGCCACCTTCAAGGCACACTACATACGATGCAGCTTTGACCGCATGATGGAGGCTATGGAGGATGACGCAACACTGACGGTGAAAACTTGTTGGAAGGATTACACCATCGCTGACTGCATCACCAACATAAAAGAATCGATGGATGAACTGAAGAGGACGACAATCAACGCCTGCTGGGATAAACTTTGGAAGGAGGCAGTGAATGACTTCCGAGGCTTCCCAACAGTTGACGATGAAGTTGATCGCATTGTGAAGGTTGCGCGACGTTTGGGAGGCGAGGGGCTGGCCGACATACAGCCTGATGACATCGAGGAGCTCCTTGAGTCGCACGGCGAGGAGTTGACAGAGGAGGACCTTGATGAACTGATACAGCATTCTGGTGAGGCAGAGGACGAGGACGAAGACGAGGATATGGTGGAGAAGTCGAAGATGACAAGTGCCAACCTTAGCAAGGCAATGCTCCTTGCTACTAATCTCTCTGACCTCTTTATGGAGATTGATCCATTCTTGAAGCGTAGTTTAAAATTCAAGCGAGGTTTGGAGGATTTAATGAGACCATACAAGCAGGTCCAGAAAGATATTCAGAAAAAAATGAGTCAACCATCCATCGCAGATTTCTTTAAGAAACCGCCCAGTTGATCTTTTTTATTGTGTTACAGTATTTGAACATTTATTGTTTTTGTTACGTTATTGTGTATTTTATTGGTGTTTAATAAAAGAACAAGCAACTTACACAGGCTCTGAAGAGTTTAAATGCGTCCGCGTTCCCCCTAACCCCATTTTTCCCATAGGGTCTTGTATTTGCCAACCGCGGTTTTACCAACCACGGGGGTTTTCAGGGACGTATCCCACGTGGTTGGGGAGGGATCCCTGTATGAATGTTAACATAAAAACATTTCACATAAATCATGACAAGAAATAAGAGTAATGTCCACGGGAAGTGTGTCATACATAAGATTTTTATATGAGAAACGTACACTCTCTGACTGATGGATACCTGGGAGTGATCTCATTGGAAGTCTCAGGTGCAAGAGTAAAGTTCATGTCATTTGTAACATTATCTGAACCCCCTAATCAGATAACAGGCTAAATAAACCCCACAGTATCTATTTCTTTTTAATGATGCATATATACTGCAGAGTTCATTGAATGATCGATTTTGTTCCATTTTGAATGCTTTATGTTTTAATGTTTTCCTGGGAGTAAGAGTCATGTTAGATGAGCATCGTGCTTTGTGATGTTGACGACTGACAATACCCACGCAGGAGGGTCATTGATTCTGACTCAGTCACTGCCGATTTATTGAGTGATACTAAAAATCGTACAATAAGTGTTTATGTTTATTTAAACAATCTTTGTATTTCTTGTGTATGTTAAGCAATTGAGTGTCTTTTTTATTTCTCATTTTCTAAGTTTTTCAGTCTCTTTGTGTTTCTCCTTTCAAATGACTTATTTGCTATTTTTGTCATTCAGCAATGAGATTACACACAATATTTTTTCCGTAATTTCCATTTTTTGCCCAATCACATTGCAGGAAAAAACTTATATGCCACCAACATCATGCTCATCAGCACCACCATTTATACCAATAGTTTCTGTGGCACATCAATGGGCCCTGGTTCGTTCCCTTTCACTCCTTGGGCTCCTTCAGCTGCTCAAACCACTGCAGCACAAATGCTGCAAATAATAGATGAAAAATGTTCCAGAGGCAGAAAGAGAGACAAAAAGAGAAAAGGAAAAAGGAAAAGGAAAACTGAAATGAAGAGAAGTGATCGAGCAGAGGGAGAATATGAGGGAGCAAAGACCGAGAGAAAGACGAACTGTGAAAGAGAAGCACAAGTGTTGGGAGGGTAAGAGAAACAGATGAAAGGGGAGGGAAAGCGAGAGACATTATACTTTTTGAAGATTTACTGGTGTGTGTGTACATGTATATTTTTATCTAGAGGAATGTACACCATTTTCTTCCCTCCTTAAAGTTGTTGACTCCTCAATGGGGTGTGTCTTGGGTGCTTCACCCAGAAAGCATATATGAGCCTCGACAGTCACTCAGCAGGCTATTTTATCACAGGTCCTCACCTAAAGTGCATTTTCAACAGGATCACTGATTAGTGATCAGCAGATGATTTTTTTTCCCCCTTCCCAACTGAAGGACACTGAGGCCAATTGTAGCGCTCTCTTGCAAAACATTCTGCTTTTTTTTATTCGTTTATGGGATGTGGGCGTCGCTGGCAAGGCCAGCATTTATTGCCCATCCCTAGTTGCCCTTGAGAAGGTGGTGATGAACTGCCTTCTTGAACTTCTGCAGTCCATGTGGTGAAGGTACTCCCACAGTGCTGTTAGGTAGGGAGTTCTAGGATTTTGACCCAGCGACAATGAAGGATCGGCGATATACTTCTAAGTCAGGATGGTGTGTGACTTGGAGGGGAACTTGGAGGTGGTGGTGTTCCCATGCGCCTGCTGCCCTTGTCCTTCTAGGTGGTAGAGGACAAGGGTTTTGGAGGTGCTGTTGAAGAAGCCTTGTGAGTTGCTGCAGTGCATCTTGTAGATAGTACACACTGCAGCCATGGTGCGCCGGTGGTGGAGGGAGTGAATGTTTAAAGTGGTGGATGGGGTGCCAATTAAGTGGGCTGCTTTGTCCTGGATGGTGTCGAGCTTCTTGAGTGTTGTTGGAGCTGCACTCATCCAGGCAAGTGGAGCGTATTCCATCAAACTCCTGACTTGTGCCTTGTAGATGGTGGAAAGGCTTTAGGGAGTCAGGAGATGAGACACTCGCCACAGAGTACCTAGCCTCTGACCTGCTCTTGTGGCCACAGTATTTATGTGGCTGGTCCAGTTAAGTTTCTGGTCAATGGTGACTCCCAGGATATTGATGGTGCGGCATTCGATGATGGTAATGTCGTTGAATGTCAAGGGGTGGTGGTTACACTCTCTCTTGTTGGAGATAGTCATTGCCCGGCACTTGTGTGACGCGAATGTTACTTGCCACTTATCAGCCCCAGCCTGAATATCGTCCAAGTCTTGCTGCATGCGGGCTTGGACTGCTTCATTAGCTGAGGAGTTGCGAATGGAACTGAACACTGTGCAGTCATCAGCGAACATCCACACTTCTGACCTTATGATGGAGGGAAGGGAAGGTTGAAGATGGTTGGGCCTAGGGGAACTCCTGCAGCGATGTCCTGGGGCTGAGATGACTGGCCTCCAATAACCACTACCATCTTCCTTTACGCTAGGTACAACTCCAGCCAGTGGAGAGTTTTCCCCCTGATTCACATTGACTTCAATTTTCCTAGGGCTCCTTGATGCGACACTTGGTCAAATGCTGTCTTGATGTCAAGGGCAGCCACTCTCACCTCACCTCTGGAATTCAGCTCTTTTGTCCATGTTTGGACCAAGGCTGTAATGAGGTCTGGAGCCGAGTGGTGCTGGCGGAACCCAAACTGAGCACTGGTGAGCAGGTTATTGGTGAGTAAGTGCCGCTTGATAGCACTGTCGACGACACCTTCCATCACTTTGCTGATGATTGAGAGTAGACTGATGGGGCAGTAATTGGCCGTATTCGATTTGTCCTGCTCTTTGTGGACAGGACATACCTGGGCAGTTTTCCACATTGTCGGGTAGATGCCAGTGTTGTAGCTGTACTGGAACAGCTTAGCTAGCGGTGTGGCTAGTTTTGGAGCACGACAGCCGGGATGTTGTCGGGGCCCATAGCCTTTGCTGTATCCAGTGTGCTCTGCCATTTCTTGATATCACATGGAGTGAATCGAAATGGCTGAAGACTGGCTTCTGTGACGGTGGGCACCTCGGGTGGAGGCCGAGATAGATCATCCACTTGCCACTTCTGGCTGAAGATGGTTGCAAACACTTCAGCCTTGTCTTTTGCACTCGCCTTCTGGGCTCCGCCATCATTGAGGATGGGGATATTCATGAAGCCTCCTCCTCCCGTTAGTTGTTTAATTGTCCACCACCATTCACGCCTGGATATGGCAGAACAGCAGAGGTTTGATCTGATCCGTTGGTTGTGGAATAGCTTAGCCCTGTCTATAGCATTCTGCTGTTTAGCATGCATGTAGTCCTGTGTTGCAGCTTCCCCAGGTTGGCATCTCATTTTTAGGTACGCCTGGTGCTGCCCATGGCATGCTTGTCTGGACTTCTCCTTGAACCAGGGTTGGTCCCCTGGCTTGATGGTAATGGTAGAGTGAGGGATATGCTGGGCCATGAGGTTACACATTGTAGTGGAATACAATTATGCTGCTGCTAATGGCCCACAGCGCCTCATGGATGCCCAGTTTTGAGCTGCTCCATCTGTTCTGAATCTATCCCATTTAGCACGGTGGTAGTGCCACACAACACGATGGAGGGTGTCCTCAGTGTGAAGATGGGACTTCGTCTCCACAATGACTGTTTGGTGGTCACTGCTACCAATACTGTCATGGACAGATGATCTGCGACAGGTAGATTGGTGAGGACGAGGTCAAGTAGGTTTTTCCCTCATGTTGGTTCTCTCACCACCTTCCGCAGGCCCAGTCTGGCAGCTATGTCCTTCAGGACTCAGCCAGCTTGGTCAGTAGTGGTGCTACGGAGCCACTCTTGGTGATGGACATTGAAGTCCACCACCCAGAGTACATTCTGTGCCCTTGCTACTCTCAGTGCTTCTTCCAAGTGGTGTTCAACATGGAGGAGTACTGATTCATCAGTTGAGGGAGCGCAGTAGATGGTAATTAGCAGGATGTTTACTTGCCAATGCTTGACCTGAAGCTGCGAGACTTCATGGGGTCCAGAGTCAATGTTGAGGACTCTCAGGGCCGCTCGCTCCCTCCCTCCCTCCTGTATACCACTGTGCCGCCACCTCTGGTGGGTCTGTCCGGCCAGGGGAACAGGATATACCCAGGGATGGAGATGGAGAATTCTGGGACATCTGCTGAAAGTTATGATTCTGTGAGTATGACTATGTCAGGCTGTTGCTTGATTAGTCTGTGGGACAGCTCTCCTAATTTTGGCACAAGTCCCCAGATGTTGGTGAGGAGGACTTTGCAGGGTCGACTAGACTGGGTGTGCCTTTGTCATGTCCAAAGCCGAGTGGTCCGTCCGGTTTTATTCTTATTGTTTTTCGTAGGCGTTTGGTACAACTGAATGGCTTCCCCATGAAGGGCAGTTAAGAGTCAACCACATTGCTGTGGGTCTGGAGTCAAATATAGACCAGACCAGGTAAGGACAGCAGATTTCCTTCCCTAAAGGACATTAGTGAACCAGATGGATTTTTACGACAATACGGTAGTTTCATGGTCACCATTACTGATATTAGCTTTTCCAGATTTATTTAATTAACTGAATTTAAATTCCCCAGCTGCCGTGGTGGGATTTGAACTCACGTCTTTGGATTACTAGTCCAGTAACATAACCACTATGCTACTGTACCCCATTCTATGCTTAGCTATTTAGACATAGAGATTCATAGAAGTCACAACACAGAAACGGACCATTTGGCCCAGCCAGTCAATGTCGGTTTTTACCGTCTATGCAAGCGATTCGTTCTTATCACATTTACTCGTCCTTTCCCCATATCTCTTCAGTCCCTTTTCCTTCATCCACCTATCCAATCGAATGTTGAATTTTAACACTGTTTCTGCATCACCCAGAAACCCTGGAAGTGAATTCCATAACCCCACAACACTCTGTATAAAGAAGTTTCTCCTGTTCTCTGATTTACATCTCTTACGTTTAATCTTCTATCTGTGGCCCTTCATTCTTGACCCCTCAACTGCTGGAAATGGCCTGCTATCTATCCTGTCCCATCCTTTCATAATTTTAAACACCTCTGTTTTATCACTCCACAATCTGCATTGCTCCAATGAAAAAAGACCCAATTTTACAAAACTATGTTTGTATTTATATTTCCTTATACCAAGCAGCACCCCAGTGAATCTGCGTTGTACCCTCTTTAAAGCCTGAAATCCTTCTTATAGTATGGAGCCCAATACTGTACACAATACTCTAACTGAGGTCTTATTGAAGTTTGATATGGGCTCATCAGCATCTCTTGGCTTTTATATTCTATACCTCCAGAAGTCCATTAGTTTTCTTTATTTAGCCTTATCGACCTGAGATGATGCCATTAATGTTAAATACATTATCTGGTGTTGTATTTCATTGCTGTTTGTTGGACCTTGTTATATGCAAATTGGCTGCTGCATTTCCCTGCTTTACAACAGTGACTACACTTCAAAAGTACTTCATTAGCTGTAAAGTGGTTTGGGACGTCATGAGGTTGTGAAAGATGCTATGTAAATGCAAGTCCTTTCTTATTACAAGTGAACCTGTATCCCCAAATCTCTCTGCTCTTCCACAGCACCCTGCCTACTTCCATTCGAAGTACAATTACTGCTGTTATATTTTTTTACCAAAATGTATCACCTCACACTTACTGACGTTGAATTCCATCTGCCACTTTTTAACCCATTCCGCCATCTAATTAATACCCCTTTGCAATTTCCTTTTATTTTCTAACTATAACTCATATTTTGGTATTACCTTCAAATTTCGACACCACTCACTCTAGGCCTATATCCAAATCATTGATATACACTGTGAACAGAAGTAGCCCCAGAACTGAACCCTGTGGGACACCACAAACACTTTTAACTGCTCTGAAAACCTGCCTTCAACTTCTACTCTCTGTTTTCTCCCTTCTAACCAACTTTTAACTCAGTTTGCTGTCCTCCCGCTAATCCCATACCCCTTAATCTTTTTTCGTAATCTCCCATGTGGTACCTTGTCAAAGCCTTTCCTAAAGTCTATGCATACTACATCCATTGCATTTCCCCCATCTACCATGTCTGTTACCTCCTCAAAGAATTCTATGAGATTTGTCAAATTGATCGTCCCTTTTGAAATCCATGCTGGCTACTTCTAACTAATTTCTCTTTATCTAACACATGCAATTTCATCCTTAAATACTCTAAAAACTTTCCTTGCCACAGATGTTAAGCTAACTGGCCTGTAATTACCTGGAATATCTCTGTTTCCACTTTTTAAAATGGGTACAATATTGACCACTTTCAAGTCCACTGACCATAAATCCACACTCAATACAGCCCTGAAATATAATTTCTAGGGCCGCTGCAATTTACAGCCGCTTCTCCGCCAGGATCCTAAGATGTATCCTGTTGAACCCAAGTGTTTTGTCTTCATTAGCTTAAATAACATCTAATATTTTCCTGTTATCCATCATAATATCACTCATCTCAATATCAATGGCAGTGAAAATCGGATGGTTTGTGTAACGGGTGGCCGAGCTGCAACATCGCATTAATGCTCAGAAGGCAAGTTGAAAATCTACTGTAATGGCAGCCAACCCAGAATGTTTCCTTACAGTAGTATTTGTTGATTATAGCAGGACTGTGGATCGTAGGTTTACTCATAAATTTCCTAATTTATTGCTATTTGGGTTTAGATCAGTCTTCACAATAACTCTGTCTGAGACGGTTGTTGAATTCTACAGAGACTATAGAAGTATGGGGTATAATGACCATAATTAAATAAAATGTAAAGTTTTGGGCCGTTGTTATTTAGTTCTATAGGCGGTTGGTGGGGGGGGGGCGGGGTGGGCGGTGGTGGAGAAAGAACATTTTATTACCATTTTTGCTAGGTTTTACAACACTTCTGTTTTGGTGGGGCTTGCAGTCCTGTTTCAAAAGAATGCACATGGCAAGCCTTTCTCTTTGATTCAAGGGGTATTCCTGGGAAACCTGTGACAAATAACAATATACAGCTCAGTGAGTAAATGTTTAATACGTCATTGTAAGTACTTGCAAATGTACAAAGGGCGCGGTACCATGAATGACCCAATGTATGCCTACAAATTGAAATGCAAAATGCTGGAAATGCACATCAGGGCTGGAAATGCAGATCAGGTCAATCAACATCTGAAAGAAATCAGATCGGCTTATGTTTTGGTTATAACCCATTGTCAAAAATAATGATCAACTGGTGATAATGAAGGGCCCAATCTGAAATATTAAAAATGTTTCTCCTTCAGATATTCACTGACCTGCTGTGCAATCCAGCATTTTCTATTTAGGTTTTAGATTTTCCAGCAGGTCGTAGTTTTCTTTTATACAGTATATTCTTTGTCCTTGACAGCCAATGAATTGATTTTTTTTTATTGCAGTGTAAAATAGTATACTAATTTTCAGAGTCGTACAATAAAATCAATGCTATGTTGCCATGGAAACTGGCTGTAAATGAAAACAGTATTGAAGTATTTTCTTACATATGCTTGCAAAGAAACATGCTCTAAATAAGATCCGGTTATTATTTCCATTTTTCTACTAATCTGAATAGGTGGCATATGTTTGTATTTCTAACCATTCAGTAAGTGATGATTGCATTGAAGAATAGATCATTGTTTCACAAATATTCCTTCCACAATTAAAAAAAAAGTGAAATATTTAAAAGAAACTTATTTTTATTTGGGCATTTTCCATGGATTTTCTCTTTCAGATGTATTTAGACTTCAAGTGTCAATGAATCATGACAACTGAGAAATGTCAAAAACCTGTCCCAGTCCAGACACTGAATAAATTTATGAAAATGAAAGATTACTGTGCTCCTAACACTGCTAGATACCAAAAAGTACACTTTTTAAAAATCAAATGTAGCAAGAAGTAAGATAAAAAAGAAAACTATACATGAGCTAGGTAACATATAGTTTCTTTTTGAAAAGTGTTGGGTCAATCGTATTTCTTATGCAACTCTCTGTACTATTTCTTTCACTTCCAGCTTTGATTTAACAGTGCTTTTAAGTGCAACAGCCTGCTTCTGTGCCAATGAAACCAAAAGATTCTGGACTTCAAGTAACAACAACTCTATTCTCAGCAACGATACTTTGCTGAATACCAGCCTGTCCAAAAGTGGCAACCTTACTGAAAGAGATAACCTCTCCTTAAGCACAGGATGTATAAGCAGGTAAGACAGTTCACATAAAATAAGACTTCCTGAGGTTTATTGTTCCTATCATTTGTGGTTCCATTTCATTGAT
This sequence comes from Squalus acanthias, assembly GCA_030390025.1. Taxonomy (NCBI): domain Eukaryota; kingdom Metazoa; phylum Chordata; class Chondrichthyes; order Squaliformes; family Squalidae; genus Squalus; species Squalus acanthias. Next base: position 112,237,770 of record CM059428.1, read on the forward strand.
GTCAGCAGTGTAGTCCATGCACATAGCATGACCACTTACAGCTGGTAAAGTTTTACTTTCTTTTAAGATGGTATCATGGAAGGCATTCAGTGCTGCATTATCAGGGGCATGACAGAAATATTGGGGCTGACAGCTGTAATAAATGCAATGATGCTGGCAGTTGACTGGTAAATCAATATTGTTCGATTTTTTTTGTCTTGTATTTTCTGTAATACTGAGCTCCCATTTATAAAAAAATATTCTAATTTGTGTTGCACTGGAAGTAAAGGGGAAGGAAAGTGCAGCAATAAATGGCAGCCTTGCCAACGATGCCCACATCCTCAAACCTTTTAAATGAGTATCCTCATTGTATAAAATGGGAATTCGTACACAAATTAATTATTTGTGCACTAGTCTTACATATCAGCCTCCAGTCCTCTTCCAAATATTAATCTACTATTTATCCTCTAGACACAGCCTAAATGATGGAAGAATTTTACTAATGCTTTAATAAATCGGAATCACGGAAATCTAAAATGAAAGATGTGGGGGTGTATGTTTAAGTCTCCTCCTGAAGGGTATATATCTGTAACATTAAATTGTTAAACTTTCAAGATGCTGAATGAACAGCTGTATATTTATGTTTTATTTCATATTTACAACATTTGTGGCTTTTTTATTTATTCAAACTCAGCTTTTCCTTATGATGATTGAAATAAATTCTGACTTGTGCCAGAACACAGTCTACAGTAACTAAGGCCGGAATTCTGCCTGCACTCAGGGGGTGGTTTTGGAGGCGGGACATCCGGCAAAATCACAAAGATTGACAGCGGGTCGGAAACCCACCGTCAATCCGCCTCCAATCAATCTTCCCAAGTGTCGGGTCCCTGATTTGTGCATGGACCCAACACCAGCGGCAGGAAGAGGATTATAGCCACTTAAGTGCTTGTTAACAGGTAGTTAACAGACTTTTTCCAATTTTGACACTTCTACTGCGGGCATCCCGACGTCCGGACACCACGCCAGGTAAGTGTGGCGTGTTGTGAGTCTGCTGTAATGTTTATGCATTGATGACAGCTGCAGAAGTGGTGTGAAGGATCCAATGGTGCACTGGTGAGTTTCAGAGATAAGAAAATGTTGGGAAATTAATTTTTAATGCATTTAGACTTTTCTGTAGGTAACAAGTTTTGAATTGTATGTGTAGTCCCACCTCATTGGGAGAACCTCTCTCACCAGTGACAGATCGCTTCTGTAACCTCACCTGCAGCTGCCATCTGTTCTAGCCTAAGGAGGGAGTCACTGGAGAGCCTGGGTGCAAGAGCTCACCTTTGTACAGTGATTGTCAGTGTTTGCAGCACCTCAATGCTGTCAAACACTGAAAAATCAACTGTCAAAAAAAATTGTGTGTGGTCCCTTTAAGAAAACCGGCAGATGACGCGTCATCAAATGATGTCATCTGACACCGGCTTCCTCTTAATTGGCGGGCTTAACAAGGCCAATTGACGTAAAATTACGTCTGTGGGCCGGATGTAGTTGGGGGCGGGACTGGAACCCGGAAGTCAGCTGACCCGCTCCCAAGCTGCCTCGAAGCAGAAAATCGCGGCCTAAAAGTCCATATTCCAAATGTTAACCTCTCCTTTTTCTTTACAGATGCTGACTGACCGACTGTGTCTTTCTGTTTTTATTTACAATTTTCAGCATTTACAGTTTCTTTTGGTTTGTTCCTGTAGACAAGTTAAACTAGTCAAACCTGTGCCCCTGTGGCAGTTCTCTCAACACGGATGAAATTAAACTGTCAATTCAGCAGAGCTGCAGATACTGGCAACACTCTCCATTCAAATCTTCAATTACATGCCAGTGAGACAATAGTCAGATTTTTTTTTTTAATTCTGTTTTTGTGACTGTCCCAGTGAAAGGAATAATTTTTGCAGGACAAGTGGCTCATGTGTTACATTAATTATTCTTATTGCCGTTTATTTTACCCCTGTATACACTGCTTATTTTATATAAATTAAAATACTATTCAATGAGTACATAATACCAATCCTTCTATTGCATTATAACCTCTTTTTCTTGAGGGTGCTGGCCAAGGTTTGCTTTATGTATTGTGAAAAATCTTGCTCCCAGTCTGTAATGTTATAACAGCCGTGGTAACTTTTCATTTTAAGCCTTATTTTATGTGTCTTTTGAGGTAAGAGATGTCTGCACTGAGAGCAGAAAAGCACTATCTACTACATCAGTGCAATTTTGTCCACTTCTCCCAGCAGCAATCCTATGGCTTCTCTGAGTGAAATTGGCAATTTGTGTTGCAGTTTGGGCAATTTTGTGTGATGGGCCTGGGCCCATTGTGAATTAGGTTAAAGCTAGCCAAGGATTTTACATGGGTCCCTTACAGCTGGTGCAAAGAAGAACCTCTCCACATCCATGTTTTTGATCATTTTCATTACCATAAAAACTTTGATCCTGTCCTGCCTTCATCTTTCCCCTCAATTCAAATAGCTTTTGACTCCTATGCTTAGTTTGTTTCTGAATACAAATTTTCTTTTGTTGACAGATGCTTTGGCTTTGTTTGCTTGTTATATGGAGATGGTGAAAGTAAAATGGCTGTGTATCATACAGTTGGACCATACATAAGGAACCTCAGTCTCACACTTATTGCAGACCAAGTACAGACCAGGAAACCATTCATGCTGGAAGTGTGTGGGTATTTGGCTGGTCCTGTAGAAAACGCCATCGGTAAGAAGAAAGATCCTTTCATTAAATTGGGTCATTAGTATTTAAAGAAATTTCAGTAATTAACAATGAACAGAAATAGATGTAAGAAAATTAAAAACTGGTTTAGCTATAAAATAAATGCAAAGCAGATTAGGCTGTGCTGGGCCCTGCCCATGTTTCTGGGTTCAGGCTATTTGCACGCGGTTGTTGCGTGCTGGACAGGACTTCGATCCTGGCATCAGAGCTCGATCAATAAGAGGCAGGAGTTTGTTGCTCTCCAATCTTGAGGAGGAGGCGACTGTGGTAATGCTCCAGCAGATGGAGCCGAGGAGTTAAATCAAGTGTACAGCACAGAAACAGGCCATTCTGCCCAACTGGTCTGTGCTGGTGTTTATGCTCCACACGAGCATCCTCCCACCCTACTTCATCTAATTCTATTCTATTCCATTCTTCTTCATGTGCTTAACTAGCTTTCCCTTAAATGCATCTGTGTTATTTTCCTCAACTACTCCTTGTGGTAGCAAGTTCCACATTCTTACCACTCTTTGGGGAAAGAAGTTTCTCCTGAATTCCCTATTGGATTTATTAGTGACTAGCTTATATTGATGACCTCTAGTTTGGACTCCCCCACAAGTCTTTACGCCTACCCAATCAAACCCTTACAGGAGGGAGGTTCTTTTCCCTTGGGATGGCGAGAAAGGTGTTATTTCCTTCATTTATAAGCTCTTTCTCTGGCCAGATCTGCGTGCAGCATGATCCCATCAGAGTGACACCCATATAAAGCAACTGGACCCATGAGGCCACTGAAGACATGTCAGATGGCATTTAACGAATACGGCCTAGGCTTTCTGGCCCTGTCCCACCGTTTTCCCGGTGGCCGGGGATGAAAATATGCCCACAGATGCGCTCTGCTGCGTCTCTGTCTCATCCCCCCTCGCCTCCCTCATCCCCGACTCCCCACTTTTGGCCCAAGAGTTACAAATGTGCCCACCTGTCTATGGGCAGGGGTATGCAAATCACTGCATACTGACAATGTGAGCTCTGTAGGCAGTAAAGTTACCAAATAATTGCAGTCGCCATTTTAGCTAATTACTTGTGATAAAGTTTTTTTTCCAGTCAGTTTCTTTTTTCACTTGCCTCCCTCTCCCCTTTTGCTGCACCTTTTCCTAAGTCTGTAGCCTACCTGTGAGGGAACTATCTGGTAATTTTGGGATGGAAGTGTTGGAAACCACTGCTGGATGTATTTTTCCCCTCTGAATAAATGTTTTCCCCTGTTATTTTTCATTGAAGTGGAGTGTGAAATGGCATTTAAATTTCCACACTTCAGCTCCCAATGCCTGTGTATGTGGCAGGGTTGCTAACCCATTCTGGATTATAGAAGCTGCCTGACTTTCTAAGCATTTCAACTTTGATTTGTTCAAGATTATAAAGAATTGACCAGCTTCGATTGCTCGGAGGTGGGAGATTGGAGAGCGCAACTCTAGGCTGGTCGGGAACTATTCATGGGGGCACTTGGGAAATTTCCCGATACCCAGTCTGCCCCTGCCAATAAGTTAAAAAATCTTTATATAGGCTCACGGGGGTAGGCGGGTGGCGGGGGGGGGGGGGGGGAGGGGGTGGGGGAGGGCAAAGACACTCAACTACAGGGACCCAACCTTTATAAGGTATATGCAACAACATTAGCAAACTGCAGGGAAATGTCACATGATCGAGCGCTGCCTAATCAAATCTCCAGGAATTTGTCCAACCAGAGTTGACAACCCGAGCTGAGCCCTGGGTGGTTATAATGAGGATGGGTAATTTGCTCTTTGAGAGGAGATGGGGGAATTCGGAATGCATTGTTCTTGTATTTTGGGAACAGTTGGAAATGTTAGGCTGTATTTAGCCACGTGTGCATCTCCCCCACCACTCCCGGCTTTCTCTCTTGCTCTCCTGAAGATACAGGCTTGTACTGGAGTGCACTTTCACAAGAGCCAGCAACCCTTGGGCACTTGACCAACTGGCCATTCTTTGTGTGAAACTAGATAGTGCATATTAGCAAACTATTCAGTTGTGGAGGGCATTACAGTGAAGTCCGATCCTGTTCACCCCCACACAGCTTGTAAAATTGGCTTGGAGACACTTCTGAATTTTCTTTAGTTGCTGTGAGATGAAATAAACAATTACTGATTTATTCCATCAACCTCCAGGAGAGGTATTGGAGTTTTCTAAAGGATTAACAAAATGACCCATATTTTACACTATTATCCAATGACTTCTGTTTATGAAACCAGTCTATTGATGGATACCGTCTACGTGCAGGTGATGGAATTGATTTTCATCACCTATAATAGTTTCCATTCGGTAATTTGAAGTTCAATCTGAAGCTCTTAGAATCAACAACTGAAACACTCATCAATGAGGAAGAAAAGGAGCAGTCCAAATGTGGAGCAAGAGAAACCTTTCAAGAACTGCAAGAAAAATAAAAACTCTGCAGATAAATTTAAAATACAACGAGCGAACAGACTGAGAAAATCAAAAGGCCAGAAGGAAGACTAAATGTGGGAGAGGAGGAAATTAAGAAAAAATAATGAGGGGGATTTAATGAAATAAGTTTGATGAAATTAAAGATTAAAAACATTAAATTTAAGAGATTTATTTGCGCTTCGTTTGAAATTCCTCCATGATCTTGCCTCACACTATCTTAGCAATCTTATTCACCCATTCATCCCTGTGTGGACATTCTACTCCTCTGACACTGGCTGACTCCTCATTCTTTGTTTCACCGTTGGCAGTTCCTCAAGTCATTGAGCCCATGTTTTGGAACTCGCTCCCTTAACATCACTGTCTTGCACCTCCCTTTCAAAAGCTTCCTAGAGACCTTTCTGGTCATCCATACTTTATCCCTTCCCTGAGGAAAACAAAATGAGGACAATGGTGAATACATTTTAAAAAATGTAAACAGTTCAAAATGGGTGAATATTCTAGATTACTGAAGTTGTGTTTGCTTACGGCAGTCCTGTGTATGACCAAAAACCTAGTGTTGTATTGCATTCCTCATGCAGGTGACTTTGTTTCAGGTACTGGAACTCTCAATGCAGCAGACCTATCTTATGTGCGAGTAAAAATTCATTGGGACAGTACAGATCAGAGCACTCTGAATGCCACTGTTGTCTCCAATGGATTTTTTTCTTCATCTCCTATCTGGATCTACACTGAGCCTGGAAGCTATTTGATAAGTAAGTTCTTGCAGTGTACTGTGGCTAGTCATTGTTAACTTGCTACCAAATCGAATACAGTTGGTAGGAATCCTTAATATTTCTGATGTTTGTGAAGTGTTGGCTCAGTTTCAATTACAAGAATCTTCAGGAGTATTCAGAATTAGATTTAGTGAGTATTGAATTATATATTTTGCATTTTAACCTAATATTTATACTGATGTACCAGTCATTTAAGACAATATTTAAAAGATGTTCTCAGGAGGTGGGCGATGCTGATAAGGCCACATTTACTGCCCATCCCTAGATGCCCTGAGAAGGTGGTGTTGGATCTTCTCCTTGAACCACTGCAACATGTATGTTAACAGCCATAGGAATTCAAATTGTAGCTTCAGTGTTCTCACTGAAACGATCAACTCAGTATTGGGCTTCATATTGACATGAAACCACTTTATGTTCTAGTATTTTGGGCCAAGCTAGATATAGATGGAGCACAAATTCAGTTATGTCTAAACTGCAAACAGATGTTTGTGGATAACAACAGCTCCATAATTAGTACACAGAAAGCTTTTTGAATTGTTCAACCTGTAATTTTAAAAGGACCTTTTGTGAATTGATTTAAGTACATCTTCCAGTTGTTAAATGATCAGTGTATTTCTGACTTTTCTTAGAAAGTGTTTTTCAAAAATGGACCAGTGATTTGATTTGGCACTCCGGAATGAACTATATTATATTCTGAAGAGGAAATGTTAACCTTTTGGTTGTAGGCTTCGTTTCTGTCAAGTGTTGTCTGGTCTGAAACAGCAGCATAAGAAAGAAAGACTTGCATTTATATAGCGCCTTTCACGATCACCGGACCTCTCAAAGCACTTTACAGCCAATGAAGTACTTTTGGAGTGTAGTCACTGTTGTAATGTGGGAAACGCGGTAGCCAATTTGCGCACAGCAAGCTCCCACAAACAGCAATATGATAATGACCAGATCATCTGTTTTAATGATGTTGATTGAGGGATAAATATTGGGCCGGACACCGGGGATAACTCCCCTGCTCTTCTTCGAAAGAGTGCCATGGGATCTTTTGCGTCCACCTGAGAGAGCAGACAGGGCCTCGGTTTAAGGTCTCATCCGAAAGACGGCACCCCTGACAGTGCAGCACTCCCTCAGCACTGCACTGGAGTGTCAGCCTAGATGTTTTGCGCTCAAGTCCCTGGAGTGGGACCTTGAACCCAGAACCTTCTGACTCAGAGGTGAGGGTGCTACCAACTGAGCCATAGCTGACACTTAAACTCAATTTCAGTCACACTCTAGGTAATAACGCCAGCAAACTGCTACGCCAGCTGTAGTGTGAATTTAACCAATGCAGTTTCTAACATTTGAAGCTGATGTCTTCCTGTTCACATCATTATGCAAAAGCAATTAAGTATTCCAATCCCTTTCGGGAAAGAGACCTTTCCTGTATTTTAGTCTTGGAAACAAAACTGTGATCTTGACGACACTGTCATGTTAAATCCTTCCAAGTGTTTTTTTCCTATGAGGTAATCACAAAAGCACTTCTGATGTAAAAAAAAACCTTTTTGGGGCACATAAGGGGACAATGGGCCAAAGGTTGCTGTACCTCCAGAGTACACCGCCGACCTGCGAAAAGAATACGCACCTACCTGATGACGGCCCTCCTGCGAAAACATGCGCTCTGACGCTGTGAGCAGGAGGGCAGCGTAATGGCGCAGGGACGCAGCCTGCGCGGAAGCGTACCTGGGATCTCGTGGGCCTGGCTCTCCAATCAAAAAACAGATTTTCATTCATTCATTTAAATTACTACAGTACTCATGACGACAGCCTTTAAAATACTATCAGATTTAACTTTTATTGTGGGAATCCAATTTACTACTCATAATTCCCACTTGTAAACGAATACTTTGCACTCTGCAGAAAGTTATGAAATATTTTTAAAAACCTGCAGTTTTAACATACACAAGGATTGCTTCTCATTAAAGCTTTTAAGTCATTTAATTTTTTAAAAAGCATTTTTTTCGTAACGGGTATCCCTTAATGCTGTTTCCACCAGCCGTAAAATTTCAGTATGTAATTTCTGGGCAGTTGTTGAGCAAATAGCCCAACTCTGCGCCAGCAATTAGGTTTTCAGAGGCGGAGCGGCTGTCCTGTCAGCGCGTACGTTGACAGACCACAAGTTCGGGATTTAGCGCATGGGCTTAAATCCTGAACTGGTGGTGAATTTCAAAAGCGGTATGATGGCATACTCTGAGAGTACGCCGTCACCCCCATCCGAGCCAATATGTTATTTAGTTCTGCAGAAAATTTATAATCAGGCTCCATGTCTAAGAACGGAGTACTGTCTGAATTACCAGCACTGAGTCAACAAGTTTTATTGAGATGCCTTGACCTTTGCATGCCATTGGTGACTGAAAAATGTCGATCATTAATAATTGGTAGTTTTTGCTTTTAATTCCTCAGCTGTACTTGCAGACAATCAGATCTCTAGAGAGGAGAAAAACATTAGTGTTGTGGTTCTGGACCCTGCACCTACTGCTCTTGAAGTGAAGCTTGTACAAGTGACTGAGCAGATTCCGTCCTGTATTCCATTTGATGTTGATGAAACAAGTCCCCTCGAGAAAGTTTTCCTCGGAATTGACTATAGCTTTGAGGCCTTTGTTGCCATGGGGATTGACTTGAAATTCTTTTGGTACTTCAGTGATGACAACAGCACACATTCCTCACACAGCCTACAGACCTGCAGTGAATATCAGCAACTTGACTGTCTTTTGGATACTGTGGTAAGTCATGCTTAAAGTAGAAATTAGCCGAACAACCCAGAGGTCATGAGTTGAAATCTTACCATGGCAAGTTCTGAAATTGAAGTCAATGAATCTGGTCATTTGTGAGCTAGCATCAGAAAATCTCCCAGATTGTCATAAAAACACAAGGACTTCACTAGTGTCCTTCAGGGAAGGGAACCTGACACTTCTACCTGATCACGTGATGCTAGTCCATACTTAATGACCTCCAAAGTCACAGAACAAGCCATTCAGTTGTACAAACAATCACTCAAGAAGAAGCCCAACTTATCAGAGCAACGAGGGATGGGCAGTAAATGTGGCCATGCCAGCACTGTCAAAGTCTAGAACATACATAAAGTACAGTTTATAGGTTTTTGAATAGTTTCTGTGGGTGCTTTTAGAGTACAGTTTTGAAGGTATGTGGCAATGTAGTTCAGCCGTTGTCACCTTGTTGGTTAATAAAATAACTAATTAATTGAATGTTTTTGCCTTCTGTGCATTCTTCTAGTGACTCAAAATACCAACTGATCTGGCACAACAAGACCAGCTTTTGAAAACCCAATGTTCAACATTTCATCTTTTACCAAATGCAGTGTTAACTTTTTTAAGTTAATGATGTGGAATACTGTGTTCAGTTCCGATCACTTTTTTTTATTCGTTCATGGGATGTGGGCGTCGCTGGCAAGGCCAGCATTTATTGCCGATCCCTAATTGCACTTGAGAAGGTGGTGGTGAGAGGGCAGTTAAGAGTAGTCCAGACCGGGTAAGGACGGCAGATTTCCTTCCCGTGAACCAGGTAAAAAAAAAAATTAAATTCCAGATTTATTTAATTAACTGAATTTAACTTCCCCAGCTGCCGTGGTGGGATTTGAACTCACGTCTCCGGATCATTTGTCCAGGCCTCTGGATTACTAGTCCAGTGACATTACACTGCCACCGTACCCATATGCCATGAAAAAGATGTACTAGCATTGAAAAGGGTAGAAAGAAGGGCAACAAGGGTTAGAATACAGTCTACTCCTGATATTTTATCATTTCCTGAACTAAAAAGGTTTGAATTATCCAATAATTTGAATGAAGCAACATATAAATAACAGCAAAATGAAATTTAGTGCCCTTCTCTGAGACATTAAAACTGACTAGGCCCCGTCATCGTGTTCCACCCGGGCAGATGCTTAATATCCCATGGCACTAAGTTAATAAAAGCAGGAAGTTTCTCCTGGTACTCTGCCCAATAATCCTCTCTCAACGAACACATCATAAAAAATATAATAACCGACCATTCATCATACGGTTGTTTATAAAATGTCACTGGCACAGAATACCTGCTGTGTTTGCAACATAACAACAGTTACTGCACTTCAAAGGATATTTATTATAGGTGAGGCACTTTGAGACATTTTAATGTAATAGGCACTATATAAATAATATATTATAAAAACTTGTTTGGTATAGATATAGGTAGAGTTCATATTCACAGAAATTTTAAAATGTGAATCAAGGCAGAGGAGAATAATCGCTCACTTCCTTGCACCGAGTATTCACTGCTACCCGATGATAAGTAACATACACTTCAAGCAGATTTTCCACTCCCCTTCCCTCTCTGTCTCTACCCTTCTGGCACCCATACTCCCTGCTGTCCTCCCCCTGGTATTTTCCCATGGAACCACAGGAGATGCAATAGTTGTCCATTTACCTCCTTACATAACATTGCCCCAAGCAGTCCTTTCATTTGAGACATCAATTCCCATGTTCTTCCTGCAAGCTTGCATACTGTTGTTATGTGCACTACATTAGGAAGACCAAATGCTAATTAGATGATTGCTTCATTGAACAGCTCCATTCTGTCTGCAAGTGTGATTTTAACTTATGTGTGGCTTGCTACTTTAATATCCTCCCTTCCATTCCTATTCTGACCTCTCCATCTTTTGTCTCCTGTACTGTTTCAATGAAGCTCAATGCAAGCTTCAGGAATAATGCCTTGTGTTTCTCCTGGGTACCCTACAGCTCTGGTCTGAACACTGACTTTAATAACTTCAGAGCTGTGCTTTACGGCAGCGAGTATTTGTGATGTGGGGTAGGTCTATCGGGGTCCAGGAATGGGGAGGCTGATTGACAAATGAAACAAAACAGGTATTCTGCACCAGCGACGTTTTACAAATAACCCGCTTACTCCCTCTCTGTAATTGCCATATATGATGATCCCATTCCTCTTGCTCTTCCTTCCCCTTCATCCCTTTCCCATTCCTATCTATTTTTTTCCCCAACCTTACGAACATACTTGTTTACCTGAATTTACATTTCATTGACCTGAAACGTTAACTCTGGTTCTTTCACCACAGATGCTACCTGACCTGCTGAGTGTTTTCCAGCATTTTCTCTTTTTCTTTCAGATTTCCAGCAGCACAGTAGTTTGCTTTTGCTTGTTTACCTTTCAGTCTTCAGGTGTAATGAGGGGCTACACTCTCAAAATGTCAAGACCCTGTCTTTTCCCTTGACTGACTGACCTGCTGTGTTTTCAAGCTTTTTCTATTTTTATTACAGATTTCCAGCATTTGGAGGGTTTTTTCTTTGTAATAAATTATTGCATTTCCTTTGTAATGTGCCAGTCAACATAACACAGGGGTACAAACTGCATGGCTGTTCTTTTAAAACAATTATTTAACATATTAGACCAAAATGCCAAGCTGCAGAAAGCAGCAAATGTAATTCCTATACTCCATCCTTTTGCCGAAGTATAAGAATTAGAGGCTCAGTAGTTGTGCCCCAATTGGTCCCTTTGCCTGGCAGCAGTGGCATTGTTCTCCCTTTTCGTTTGTCAATTGAATTTTGCCACTTTGGCCAAACTTGCATTTCTCCAGTGAGCCACAGGAGGGTAGGTTACTTCTATGAACATCAAAAAAGAAATTTCTGATGAGACAAATACAAATTTTCTCATTCTTACTGGCCCACCCCGAGACATTAGAAAAAGGCTGCTTCATTATCCCATGCATTGCTTCTCATTTGTACTAAACTACCACAATCTGCATAATGTAATACTGCCGCAGGCTAATAGATGCAGGTCTCATGCTCCAGATAGCAGGAATGGTGATAAATTTGTGGTGAGTGTTGCCTTTGGCTTTCCCACAATTTTAGTTTTTCATCTGTGGAAATCCAAAAATCCCTGAGACTTCAAATAGGGATCCACAATTGGTCGGGTAAGACTTAATTATAACATACTGGCCCGTGTTTTCCGATGCCTATGGGTGTGTACGAGCTGTGTACACACCCATAGGGACATCGGAAATGCTGGTTTCAGGCATGCGAAGCGCATGCGCTGAAAACCGGCATTTCCGATCTGTCAAGAATCCTCTTGGCAGATCGGATGCCTGCCCTGGAGAAGGGCCTCTGCGGGTGGAGAGTTCCGCTTTCTGCAGAACCTCCGCCCGCTGAAAACCCTTAGAAATCTTACGCATAAGAGTTATAAAAAGTTTTAAAAAAAAATTTCACTCATTATTAATTTAAAAATACTTTTAAAAAAGGTAAGTTTATTTTTAGCCCCGTAAAAAACCTTAATTATTTTTTTCCAAAAATTAAATTTTTGTTTAAAATAGTTAATATAATGGAATTTTAACTCTTTTTAAAAATGTGATGGTTTTAAAAAAAACGTATTTAATGTTTTAGTGTCTTTTTTAAGTGATCCCCATTCATACATTTGACAGGTCTATCTATCAAAAGTATGAAGGGAGATTCCCTTCTTTCATTGGCTCGCCTGGCCCACGTGATCCCAGGGACGCTTGCAAACCGCATGCACCCCTGGGATACCTGGGCCCTGCGCATTTCGACTGTGGAGAGGCCCAGGAGCAGAAGTGTCCGGACCTCGGGAGCCCTCTTGGTAAGTGCGTAGATATTTTTCCCGATAGGAGGCATCCGCACGCAGGAAGCCTCCTATCGGAAATTACGGACCTATGTCTTTTTAATGGGTGAATTTCTTGTTCTTAATCAATGTTCTCCACTGGAAATGAATGAAATGAAAATCAGGCAGGTTCTGTAAAGGACGCATGATCAATTTTGCTGTTACTGCCCAGGTAGCAAAGTTGAAAATTACCCCCGAGGAGTGTTAACATGAGAAAGTTTCAGAACCCCGTGTCATTTTCTAAGGTTAGGTACAGCACAACCAGTTGCAGGCTAAAGCTTCTCTTCCCCAGTCAATATTATGTCTGAGCCTCAACCTCAGAAGTACACTCTTGCAGTGTAGAGACATTTCTGTTTTAGAAACCAGCCATCTGTGCGTTTATCTCTTAAGTGAGATTGCCAGTTTATGGCAGTTTTGTGTAGTAGGACGTCAGCTAATACTACCCAAATTCACTTCTCACAGAACTCTTACAGCTAGCAGTAAGAAGAGACCTCATTGAATCAATGTTTTAATTGACGACCACGCTCAGGAATGTTGCAACATTGCACCATGAAATACTGGGGTGCAGGTCTGCGAAAATAACTGTTCACACAGTAAGCTCTTGATTTCAAGTTTGCTATGATGAAGACAAAAACTGAAGGGCCAGTTTTTTCCATTGAAATACGAATGTTTTAATGGAATCCTTTACCTTGCTGTACGAAGCTGGGATAAGTCTTTTGCACAGAAGGAGGCCATTCGGCCCATTGCGCATGTGCCAGTTCTTTGGAAGAGCTATCCAATTTATCCCACTCCTCTGTCTTTGCTCATAGCCTTGCAATTTGTTCCTTTTCAAGTGTATATCCAATTCCCTTTTGAAAGATACCATTGAATCTGCCTCCACCACTCTTTCAGGCAGTGCATTCCAGATCTCACAAGTATTCCTTTTTCTTATTTTGCTGGAGAGCAAGAAAAAAAGAGGGAACTCCACTGAATCCCAACTTAGTCAACATTCTTAGAAAATTAACCATCCGATGGCTGTTATTATTTGACTTTTTGGCTATATGTGAGTATTAACTTGACATGTTTTATTCGCTAAGCACTGAGAGAGGCCAAAGATTAACAGACCTTAACTCGACAGACCATCATTGAATATCTAGAGGAGCAGCAGTTCTGTTGAGGGCCACAAGTAAAGGTGAAGTGGGCTACAAGTGGCCTCTGGATCATGTTAAGTGCAACACTGCTTTAGGGCAAGATCTCTGTTGTTTGCATTGTGCATGTTTAATTGCAGTACAGTTATTGCAGATGAAATGAGAGTAAACAAAAGTTCATATGGCAGTGAAACCTTCCTGAACCCAAGCCAGTCAGAGATCTGTAAAATGTATTTCGACCAAGTTCTTTGGAAATACTGAAAAGCTGACATGGTAAACCGCACAAGAGGTATTGCAGTGAGGTGCTTTTTCCATATCCGAGAGGCTTGATATTAGAAAAGTCTGCTGTTCTGATGGTGAATTCCTTTTATGTGCACGTGTTTCTCCCTCATTGCACTAGGACAGAATGTTCAGTCTTATGTCAGATCAGTTCAAACTATCAACGTTAAGGTCTGTTAATCTTTGGCCTCTCTCAGTGCTTAGCTAATAAAACATGTCAAGTTAATACTCACATAGAGCCTAAAAGTCAAATAATAACAGCCATCGGATGGTTAATTTTCTAAGAATCAAACCAAGGATCCTAAAATTTATCTGTAGAGCTATGATGATGATTACTGAACTGAATCTGGTGGTTGGTAATAAGTTTATTAATGTGGGTTAATTTTTGAATATAGAATCATACATTTCAGCATGAAGGGGTCTACCAAGTGACTGTCAATGTGTCAAACATATATGACTGGATCAGAAAACAATCTATGTGGTAAGCATTTCTAAAAGCCATGTCTTTTTTGTTTATGTATATATGAAATACATATTTCACACTCTGACCATTTATGTTGTAATCTCTGTTTAATGTTGGTTTATCAGTTTAATAGATTTTTAGTAAGCATACTGGTCAGTGTGTGAAATTCTTATAGCAGGTCCACTTGAAGCATGAAATGCACCCAAGCAGTGCAATCAGGATCTTGTTCTTCTATGTTTGAGTTATGTCTGAAGAAAGCATTTTGAAGGATGTGGTACTGGAGGGAGGTTCTTGTGGTTACAGGTCTGTCACTGATGATAATGCGAGCAATTTGAGATAATGGGATTAAGGGTGTCACAAAAGAAATATATTGCACAATATTAATGGTATTGGCTTCAGTGTATTTTCCCCCGACAGTATATTGGTACCAATACATTAAATAAGTCTTGCATCAATATTAGGAACATAGGAACAGGAGTAGGCCATTCAGCCCCTCGAGCTTGTTCCGACATTCAATGAGATCATGGCCGATCTGTATCCGAACTCCACATACCCGCCTTGACTCCATATCCCTTAATATCCTTGGCGAGCAAAAATCTAACAATTTTAGATTTAAAATTATTAATTGAGCTAGCTTCTACTGCTTTTTGTGGTAGAGAGTTCCACAATTCTACCACCCTTTGCGTGAAGAAGTGTTTCCTAACTAGTCTCCTGAATAGCCTGGTTCTGATTTTAAGGTTATGTTCCCTTGTCCTAGACTCCCCCATCAGTGGAGATAGTTTCTCTCTTACCTACCCTATCCATTCCTTTCAAAATCCTAAAAAACTCCCCTTTATATTCTAGCCCTCTAGATATAAAGGCTAACATTCCGTTAGCCTTTTTGATTTTTTTTTGTACCTGACTACTACATTTTAGTGATCTGTGTAAATGGACACCTGAATCTCTTTGGACCTCCATTATTCCTAGCTTTTCACCATTTAAACAATACTCAGATCTATCCTTTTTTGGTCCAAAATGGATAACCTCACACTGCGTTGAAATCCATCTGCCACAGTTTTACCCACTCACTTAATCTATCAATGTCTCTTTGTAATTTTATGTTCCCGTCTACACTACTTACTATACCAACAATCTTTGTGTCATTGGCAAACTTGGACATATGACTCTCTATTGTGTTACCTAAGTCAGTGTTTTTCAAACTGGGGTCCATGGACCCCTGGGGGTCCGTAGAGACTTTCCAAGAGATATAGGGGTAAAAATTCACTTGGTTGCGCCTCCCGTTAGCGCCTTAAGAGGGCGCTAATGGGGCGCAAAGCCGCTAACGCCCGGGCGCAGCGATGTTTGCGCCGCTCGAGAACTTAACTTGAGATTGTGCGGCGGCGCTAAAACTTACCGCTGCGACCACCTGCGCGCGCAGATTGTGACGTCATTCCATGGTGCAACGCCCTTGTGGCGCCCCGTAGCGGAAATTGAGTGGCGCCCCCTGCCTTACCGCCTGGCGCTTCCAACGACCAGAAGACTGGAACGCTATCAATCGCTGTGGGGCTGGGGGGGGCGCTATTTAAAGGGGGCCTCTTCCTGTCTTTTATTGTTGGTGGCATTTTTGAACTGCTCATTCTGAGAGAGAGAGGGAGAGACTTCTGGAGAGATTCAACGTTGTGTGAAGGAGTTTTGGGTACTGAGCAGCACTTTGCAGGTTCATTTTGATTTGCCATTCCTTGTATCGATTTAGCAGAGACTGTGGGAGCTGCACTCTGAGCTCTTTGCCTGGTACTCTCCATTGTTCTTTCCAGCACATTTGATGTGCAAGTCTCTCCAGGCCGAGATTCAAGGCAGCAATGAACAGGATGTGGATGGAAAGCAAGATTAACCATCCCCTTTAAGAACTGGCCCGTGCCATTGTGTGTGTGTTCCATTGCTGACTGACATTACATGAGCTTCGCCAGCGCTCCAAGTTAGCGCCTCACTGCTCGGCCTTTGCGCCTTAAGACAGGTGTGCAGCGCCTGCTTTAGCGCTCCACTCACCTCCCGGGGCGGTAAAAGTGAAGTTTCCTGTCAGTGCCGATAATTAGCGCCAGGCGCTAATATTTGCGTCCGGATGATATTTGCGCCCCAAATGGGGCGCGACCTAATTTCTACCCCACAGAGCCAGAGGTAATTTCAAGCCTTCTCCTCTTTATAAAACCAACACTGATTTAGTTCTTGCGAATTATTCTCAACGGCTGGGCCTGCCTCCTCAGCAATCGATAGCTCCGAAAGCTTGTGATTTCAAATAAAACTGTTGGACTATAACCTGGTGTTGTGCGACCTCTCAATTTTGTCCTCAGAGAGGCCCACAGCTCTCGCTCACTTTGCAACGAGGACTCCCTGCCAGATGAGCCGATTCCCCTCCCTGGTGCCGTGACCCTGTGCCATCCTCTTGACACGTGATCAGAGCGCCTGCGGGGCCCTTCAAACACGTGTCTGAACGTGTTCACGCAAACACGTACAATCCCACAGTGCAGCTGTTACAGAACATGCCAGTGGGACAGTATGGCGGTGAGTCATGCATACAGCAGCATCCCAGCATGTGCATGGGTGCTCGTGCCCTCACTCACCTTGGCCAGCCTGCTGACGGCTTTAAAAATTGTCCAGCACTAAGTGGCTGATAGTGGCCATCTGTTGCTGCGGAGTGCCCAGAATTGGTGCGAGAAGCAGGTACACCCGTCTCACTGATATCTGTAAGTAAATACCTGTTTTCTTAAAAGCATTATTAAAACACTCTTTACATGCAGCATTTTCATATTATGAGTATTGTATCATATTATAATTTAGATGGGGTGGCCGTGATTATTAATCGATTTGAAAAGGGGTCCTTCAACCAAAAAAGTTTGTGAACCACTGATCTAAGTCATTAATAAATATAGTGAATTGTTGAAGCCCCAGCACAGATCCTTGTGGGACACCACTAGTCACTTTCTTCCAATTCGAGTACATACCCCTTAGAGTCACAGAGTCATAACGGTACAGAAGGAGGCCATTCGACCCATCGAGTCTGTGCCGGCTCTCTGTAGAGCAATCCAGTCAGTCCCATTCCCCCGCTCTATCCCCGTAGCCCTGCAAGTTTATTTCCCTCAAGTGCCTATCCAGTCTCCCCTTGAAAACATTGAGTGTGTCCGCTTCCACCACTTCCATCGGCAGCGAGTTCCAGGTCCTTACCACTCGCTGCGTAAAAAAGTTTTTCCTCATATCACCCCTGTATCTCTTGCCCAAAACCTTAAATCTATGTCCCCTAGTCCTTGTACCATCAACTAGCGGGAACAGCCTTTCCCCGTCTAGCCTATCCAAACCTGTCATAAACCTGTACACCTCTTATCAAATCACTCCTCAACCTTCTTTGCTCTAATGGAAACAAATCCAGCTTCTCCAACCTGTCCTTGTAGCTAAGATCCCCCATCCCCAGAACCATTCTGGTAAATCTCCTCTGCACTCTCTCAAGGGCCTTCACATCCATCCTAAAGTGTGGTGACCAGAACGTATCTTAAAACTTAACCTTATCCCTACTCTCGGTCTTCTACCGCCTAACCAATCTCCTAACCAGGTCAATAATTTGCCTTCAATTCCATGAGGTTTAATTTTAGCTAACAGTCTCTTATGTGGAACCTTATCAAATGCCTTCTGGAAGTCCATATAAACTACATCCATAGACATTCCCCGTCTACTACTTTAGTTTCTTCCTCAGAATTAGGTTTGTTAGATATAACCTACCCTTTACAAATCCATGTTGGCTTTCTCTAACCAGCTTTGAAAACTGTTACTTCATATGAAAATCTAGAAATTGTCTCAGAAATTCAAGTCCTTAATATTAAAAACTTGCTGCACTACCTTAATCGAACTTTTTATGAAATGGACTGCAAATTTATTTTCTTCCTTCAGAGTAGTTGAAATGAGACAATAGCCTGTTCCTTTCTCAAGCAGCTAAGAATTTGACTATCAGTTCGAAAAATTATCAAGATACTTAAGTGAGTCAGATCTTCTCAAGAGTTATGTTAATCAGCAAGTTGATAATCCTCACTCTTCAGCCTAATCTTTATCCCACAACAAATGTTCAGCAGCTGCCGACAAAACTTCGCTGTACATGCTTTATTGGGTGTCCCCTAGTATTGGTACCTCTTGATTTGGATACGGGGCAAATCATCAAAACTCAGATGATATAAAATTAGGAAGTATGGTTAACAGTGAAGAGGATTCTAAATGACTAGCAGACCACAGACTGGTTAGTAGATTGGGGATATAGTTATCAGATGAAATTTCATGTGGAGAAATGTGATGTGATACATTTTGGGAAGAAGAATAAGGAAAGAATATATACACTAAACTGTAAAACTTCAAAAGGAATAAGGAAGGAATAAAGTGAGAAAGAACTTGTAGTTATATAGTGTTCAGGAGAAGTTGGGGGTTCAGCTATACAAGTCTTAAAAAGTGGAAGAACAAGTTGATGAAACTTATTAAAAAAAAACATGTGGGAACCTTAGTTTAATAAATAGCAGTACAGAGTATAAAAAGAAAAAAAGGTAAATTCAAACCTCTGCGGCCGAACCTATGCAAATCATTGATTAGGTCACAATTAGAATATCAACGGGAATCTTGACACTCCCTGATCAGCAGGAAAGGAGCCGGGGGGCAGTTAAAATGGAGCTGCTCCATTTCTGGCTCTGTTTTCACCGATTCCCCGTTGGTTTAGGCAGGGGACGAGATTCCCGCTGTACTCGGGCAGGAGCCTCATTATTAAATGAGGTAACACGGGAGGGGCAACACGGTGGCATAGTGGTTAGCACTGGTGCCTCACAGCGCCAGGGACCCGGGTTCGAATCTGACCTCGGGTGACTGTCTGTGTGGAGTTTGCACATTCTCCCCGTGTCTGCGTGGGTTTCCTCCGGGTGCTCCGGTTTCCTCCCACAGTCCAAAAATGTGCGGGATAGGTTGATTTGGCTATGATAAATTGACCCTTAGTGTTAGGGGGGATTAAATATGTGGGGTTATGGGGATAGGATGGGATATGTTAGGGGGAATTAAATACGTGGGGTTACGGGGGTAGGGTGGGATATGTGTACTGTGGGGATTAAAGCAGGGACAGGGTATTGGATTTGGATGATCAGCCATGATCGTATTGAATGGTGGAGCAGGCTCGACGGGCCGAATGGCCTACTCCTGCTCCTAGATTCTATGTTTCTATGTTTCTAAATGCAAATCGGGGTCCCATAATGTACATGGGACGTTGATGGCATTTTAACCCAATCTTGAGCGGGTCGCCCTTGCTGCCGGGTAAAGCTATTGGGAAGCCAGCAAGGCCATGTAAGATGAGTTAAAATCTGCAAGGCCTCGACAGAGACACCCATGCTGGATTGCAGTTCACTGCAGCTGGCTTCCCGCTGGGAGTTAAAATCGGGCCTATTGTGTCCAGTTTTACGTGCCTTACTTTAGGAAGGATGTCAAGGGCATGGATTTGTGTAGAAGAGATTCATTAAGATTAAATTATGAATGGGTTAAGGAGATACCAGAGAAACTGGGGCTCATTATATTAGATCAAAGAAGGTTAAGAGAAGTTATACAAAATTATGACAGCTTTTGATAAAATGAATCTGGAAAAAATATTTACACTGATCCCCTTAATCTTCTATTCTCAAGGGAATACAAGCCAAGTTTATGCAACCTGTCCTCATAATTTAACCTTTTAAGCCCCGGTATCATTCTGTTGAATCTGCGCTGCACCCACTCGAAGGCCAGTATATCCTTCCCGAGATGCGCTGTCCAGAACTGAACACAGTACTCCAGATGAGATCTGACCAAGGCTCTGTACAACTAAAGCATAACTTCCTCCCCTTTGTAATCCAACCTCCTTGTGAATAAGGCCAACATTCCATTCGCCTTTTTGATTACATTTTGTAGCTGTCCACTAGCTTTTAATGATGTGTACATGGACACCCAAATCTCTTCACTCCTCCACAGTTTGTAGTTCTCACCATTTAGAAAATACTCTGATTTGTCTTTCTTGGATCTGAAGTGGATGACCTCACACTTGCCCACATTGAACTCCATTTGCCACAGTTTTTACCCACTCACTTAATCTGTCTTTCTACCTTGATATCTTCCTGCTCCCATCTGCACTACTTACTGTGCCTCCAAACCTAGTGCCATCTGCAAACTTGAATATATAACTCTCTATTTCTTCATTGATAAATATAGTGAAAAGCTGATAGTCCAGTATAGATCCCTGGGAAACACCACTTGCCACATCCTGCCAATCAGAGTACGTACCTTTTGACCTTACTCTCTGTCTACTATCTCCAAACCAAGTTCCAGGCCATGGCGCTAGGTTGCCTCCAATTCCATGCCTTTTAATTTTTGCGAATAATTTTTTGTACAGAACCCTATCAAATGTTTTCTGGAAGCCTATATAGATGACATCAGTAGACACTTCCTTATCCACCATGCCGTGACCTCCTCAAAAAAATTCAACCAATTTAGTCAGACATTAGGAGGACTGTGATGGCTGCATGAGTTTCGCTTGTGAGTAGCTGTGTCTCACAGTTGAGGAATGTCTGGTCTGTGCTGAGTTTGGTGATCTCGGCTGAACCAGCATTGAGGGGCCATATTCGGATTTTGCATCTCTATGTTGCGAAGAGAAAATTGGCTTGGATTTCTGCTCCAGATTACTACAGTACTCAGTCACCCTTGCTGCAAGTGTTCATCAGCTTAGAACAGCATTGGCGCCACCTCTGCCGACGACTGTGGATGAATAGCCTCCTGATGCTCGTTATCTGTGTTTATGTGCAAATAATAGCCACTGGGTGAGGTAGCAGAGGAAATCTGGTCCCATGTACTGCAACAAAAAAACAATGTTTTTAGAAGCGGGGAGAACATTGCAAGAAAGTTTAAGTAACAACAACAACAATAACAACAACGTGTATTTATATAGTGCCTTTAACGTAGTAAAATGTCCCAAGGTGCTTCACAGGAGTATTATAAGACAAAAAAAATTTGACACCGAGCCATATAAGGAGAAATTAGGGCAGGTGACCAAAAGCTTAGACAAAGAGGTAGGCTTTAAGGAGTGTCTTAAAGGAGGAAAGAGAGGTAGAGAGGCGGAGAGGTTTAGGGAGGGAATTTCAGAGCTTAGGGCCTTGGCAACAGAAGGCACGGCCACCAATGGTTGAGCGATTATAATCAGGGATGTTAAGAGGGCAGAATTAGAGGAGCGCAGATATCTCGGAAGGGCGGGGGGGTGGGGGGCGGGCGGGTTGTGGAGCTGAAGGAGATTACAGAGATAGGGAGGGGCGAGGCCATGGAGGGATTTGAAAACAAGGATGAGAATTTTGAAATTGAAGTGTTGCTTAACCGGGAGACAATGTGAGTCAGCAAGCACAGGGGTGATGGGTGAACGGGACTTGGTGTGAGTTAGGACATGGACAGCAGAGTTTTGGATGACCTCAAGTTTACGTATGGTAGAATGTGGGAGGCCAGCCAGGAGTGCATTGGAATAGTCAAGTCTAGAGGTAACAAAGGCATGGATGAGGGTTTCAGCAGCGGATGAGCTGAGGCAAGGGCGGAGACGGGCGATGTTACGGTTGTGGAAATAGGCGGTCTTAGTTATGCCGTGAATATGTGGTCGGAAGCTCATTTCAGGGCCAAATATGACACCAAGGTTGAGAACAGTGTGGTTCAGCCTCAGACAGATGTTAGGGAGAGGGATGGAGTCAGTGGTTAGGGAACAGAGTTTGTGGCAGGGACCAAAAACAATGGCTTCGGTCCTCCTAATATTTAATTGGAGAAAATTTCTGCTCATCCAGAACTGGAGTCTGACATTTTAGAGACCGTGGAGGGGTCGAGAGAAGTGGTCGTGAGGTAGAACTGGGTGTCGTCAGCGTACATGTGGAAACTGACGCTGTGTTTTCAGATGATGTCACCAAGGGGCAACATGTAGATGAGAAATAGGAGGGGGCCAAGGATAGATCCTTGGGGGACACCAGAGGTAATGATGTGGGAGCGGGAAGAGAAGCTGTTACAGGCGATTCTCTGGCTACGATTAGATAGATAAGAATGGAACCAGGCGAGTGCAGTCCCACCCAGCTGGACGACGGTGGAGAGGCGTTGGGGGAGGATGGAGTGGTCAACCGTGTCAAAGATTGCAGACAAGTCAAGAAGGATGAGGAGGGACAGTTTACCTTTGTCACAGTCACAAATGTGACTTTGATGAGAGCCGTTTCGGTGCTGTGGCAGGGGCGGAAACCTGATTGGAGTGATTCAAACATGGAGTTGCGGGAAAGATGGGCATGGATTTGGGAGGCGACAACACGTTCAAGGACTTTGGAGAGGAAAGGGAGGTTGGAGATGGGGTGGTAGTTTGCAAGGACGGAAGGGTCAAGGGTTGTTTTTTTGAGGAGATTTGAGGGAGAGGGGGACAGTACCTGAGGAGAGAGAACCGTTAACAATGTCAGCTAACATGGGAGCCAGAAAAGGAAGTTGGGTGGTCAGCAGTTTGTTGGGAATAGGGTCGAGGGAGCAGGAAGTGGGTCTCATGGACAAGATGAGCGTGGAGAGGTCGTGAGGGGAGATTGGAGAGAAACTGGAGGAAGATGTAAGTTCAGGGCTAGTGCAGGGGGGAACCTTAGAGGAAGTTTGGCCCGGTGGGCTAGGGGAAGGTAGGGAAGTGGCAGAGGCAGCTGAACAGATGGTCTCAATCTTAAAGACAAAGAAGTCCACGAGCTCCTCACACTTGTTGTCAGAGGTGAGGGTGGAGGAGATGGGAGAGGGGTTTAAGAAGACAGTTAGCAGTGGAGAATAGAAGCCGGGGTTTATGTTTGCATTCCAGAATGACTCTGGAATAGTGAGCAATTTTGGCAGACGAGAGCAGGACCCGATAATGCTTTATGTGGTCCAGCCAGATCTGGCGGTGAATGGCTAAACAAGTTGTCTGCCATATCCAAGTAAAAGAATTATTAGGAATAGGAAGGGGCTGTTAGATCTAACAAGTCTGTACTTTTTTGATTTTTATCTCAGCCCCATCCCTGCGGTTCCTTACAGTATTTCTTAATCTTTTCTCTATTAAATAATTTAGACTTTTTAACAAATCTGTGCACTGTGGGAGTTTTTTTTTACTTAGTGAGATTGTTAAAGTCCCCCACAGCGATTAGGCTTTACATGGCTCTGACCTGCATCTAGATTATCACTTGGATGAAATGTGCTTATAAATTACATATACATTTTCAGGTGACTTAATAGCTTAAATAATTTTGGTGTCTTGCCTTGACAATAAGATGGCCTAATAATGTACAGTTATCATTTTTGTTTCTCTAGGCTGTTGTAAGGGAGTCGCTCTCCAGCCTGACATTTCAGTCAAGAAGTGGTTATAATGTTGCCGTTGGTGAGAACCTGACATTGGAAATGGAACTGTTCACCACAATACGCCAATTATTAGCCTTTGACATCATATTTGAACCTGGAATGACTCACCGTCACACACTGAGTGACCATTCACCAGCATTTGAAAGCCATTCCCACCTCCAACTTATGGAAGACTATGGCCTACAGAATTGTACTTTGCGCATTCAAATCTTCCATACTTACAGCTTTGTTGGTGGTTTTAACATTTCAATTGGCCTGTATTATGGACTGGGTGTGGTCAATGCAACACTGGCAGAGCTCATGCAGGTTTATGATCCCATAAATAAAATTGATTTACTTTTATGGGATAAAATAGTACCTTCAAGAACAAACCTGACATTTAGGGTTGCAGGTGAAGTCGATAAAACAGGGTCGCAATGTGTTTGGACTATCCAAAAAGGCAACAGCACATTAAGTGTGAGAAGGACTGCTGACTGGTATATCCAGCATTTATTTGAAACAGCAGGAATCTACGTGCTAAAAGTGACAGCTTCTAATCCAATTAGCAGTGCCTCATTTCGTACCAGCGTTGAAGTCCAGGATGCAATTGAAGGCCTCGCTCTGTCCAGCTCTAGTCCCAGATATCTACCAACTGATTCCACAATCATTGTTCATGCTCATGTACTCAGTGGAAGTAACATCACATATATATGGACATTTGCTTCCAATTCTACAGATGTACAAGCGAGTACACCTCGAATGATGTATACATATTCACAGCCAGGAGTGTACTTGGCCAGTGTAACAGCAAGAAATAATTTAAATGAAATAACAGGAAGTGCCATCAGGTTTACAGTGCAAGATCTCGTGGGAGATATAATAACAAGTATTCCCAACATAATCACAGTCAACCAAACAGTAATCATCTCTATCTGTGTAACTTCTGGCACAGACCTGATTGTTGAAGTACTGGTAAATGATTCCAGTGTGTTTAACACTAGTAGTTATGTGGCAGACAGTTCACTGGATCTGCCTTTTACCTTCAATCAAGTTGGGGAGTTGCAGCTGTTGCTTCGGGTTGCAAATCTGATCTCTTCACACAATGTTTCAGCAACAGCATTAGTGGTTAAAGAGATTCATGTTGTCTCCATAGAAATACAACAGCAACCTATTGTTGGGGAAGATGTCATTCTTATTGCAAAAGTTAATGGTAAGTTTTAACAAAACATTAAAAATGACTTTTATTCAATACTGAACCAAGATTTAAAAATACATCTGTTGCCTTGCTTTATGATTTTTTTCATCCTAAAGAAGATTTGTTATCTGAAATTCCACTGAGCCATAAAACATGAACCTGAGCATTTTAATTTTTTTTAAATAAACGAGCACGACCAAAAGTATTCCATTGCATATAAAAGCCTCTGCTATGGAAATGCTCTTGTGGCAGGTCTGGTCAGGTTTATGCAGATTAAGTTTGTTTGTAGCTGTTTTTTAGCTCTTTTACCCACTACCGGTATGCAAATAAAATCTTATTTTAATTCTGATTTATCTTCGATTTACTTTTATTAACGATTTTATTTGAAATGCAATATATATATAATTTGCTTTTAAAACAGCAGATAGAGCCCAAATTCAAATTGGCCTTCTCCTACATTGGGTTTAATTAAATAGGTTTTGATCTCCTGTGTCCAACTGAAAATTTAGCCTGAGCATAAATCAGGTCATCTTCTCATAGAGTCCTTCTTGTAGAAGTTGCTCGAATAAATGCAAAACAAAAAAATATATGTACGCAATTTGCGTCCAGAACTAAAATGTTGGTGAAATGGGTTTTGAATTTGTCATTTGAACACATGTTGTGACAGTTCATTTTCTACATTCATTTTCAGAATACCTGTGGAAAAACAGAGCATACATATACAAATGGACCCTGTTTGACAACCATACAGTGACAACTGGTAGTCCTGTTATAATATACAGATGTAGAAATGTTGGGCTTCAGCGGGTTGCTTTGTCCGTTTCTAATCTAGCATCAGAGACTTCGAGTGAGCTTGTGCTAAATGTTTCCGAATTGGGTAGTGGTCCTAGACTCACTCATTTGGCCAACATGGCGGCTGGACAGGCCGTCACCTATACATTTAAGGTAATATTTTCTATGATTGCAGCAATATTCTGTTTTAAATCAAAAGGGTATTAAAAACGAAGGCCCTTATTTTCCCTGTGCTGGTAGGGCTGCAGGGATGGGAAGGTGTCTTCTGTGGAGATAAATCCTCCAAAGCTTACAATAGTGAGGATAGTTAATCTTCTGACGTTTTCAGAGAATCGAAGACGTGATAAATTTTACATGTTCTGTGGATAGGGTTGCTAGCTCTGGTTGGAGACATTCCAGGGGGTTTCATCACATGACTGCCTGCCTCCAGCAGCTCCGCCCCCATGCTCTCGCGATTTGGTTGGCCAACATGTACATCCTCACAGCGCACCGCCTTCCCATATCAGTTGGAAAAAGAACGGACTCTTTGTTATCCAATTGGATGATTCTTGACTGTCAGCAAAAATAGCATTTTTCTTGCCCCATCTGAAATATTTTTATAACTAATATACAAAAGTGTTCAAAGAAAATGCAAAAAAAACCTCACATATCTTTTAATGCTGCTGTAATTTTTCTCCCGGGTTGTTCACAGCAGTGTCTGGCAGATTAATCTTTAATTATTGGAGACTCCAGGGCAATCCAGGAGGCTTGGCAACACTAAGTGTTGGAGGAATAGACTTGTCGTACAACTGATTCTCATGTGCATAATTTTTTTCTGTTCTTAATGTGCTGCTGTAAGTGCCAAATGTTTGATGATGTACAGGATGTCTCCTCTGTTTGCCTTCATTTAAAAGTGTAGTTTTCTTCTAAACTAGCTGATCTCTTGTAGAGTTGTGCACGGGGAGTGAAGACCATGTGTAATCTTCAGGTGAAGCGAGGTGAGAGGGTGAGGGAATAATTGGACCAGGGCATGCATGCATAATTCAATCCCCATTTTACAGTCATTCATTCAGTCCTTATTTTTAAATACTTCCATTGTAAATTCCTATGCCCACATTTATAATGGAAACTGCCTATGTAAACTTGACGTGCTGCAGCACCTCCAGTGGCAGATAGGTGTAATTGCAACACAATTTTTACATCTGCATTTTCCATTATCGGCTGTCAGCTTGGTTCAGTAGTAGCACTCTCACCTCTGAATCAGAAGGATGTGGGTTCAAGCTCCATTCCAGAGATTTTGAGCACATAATCTAGGTTGATATGTCAGTGCAGTACTGAGGGAGTGCTGCACTGTCGGAGGTGCTGTCTTTTGGATGAGACATTAAACTGGGTTGGTTCAGTTGCTTGGATGGACCTTCAAATTCTATGGCAGTATTTGCAGAAGAGCAGGGGAATTCTTCTGGTTTCCTGGCCAACATTTATCCTTCAACCAATATCAACAGATTATCTGATCATATATCTCATTACTGTTTGTGGGAGCTTGCTGTGCGCAATTTGCCCCACATTTCCCAACATCAAAACAATGACTTCTTTAAATGTAATTGTTTGGTTTCCATCACTCTGTCTTTCCTATTTCTGTTTCTTTCTCTTTTTTTTTCTTCTTTCCTTTTGAGTGGAAGCTGCTGAATGGCATTGCAGGCAGAGGAGCTTCCAATGGCTATAGCCTGCATTTGGTGTGGGGTTGCAGGGAAAATATGGCCCTCAGTGGCTCCCTTCCCATCTCTTTCCCAATCAACCATGCTTCCCACCCCCAATCTTTCCACCGTCACATTTCCTGCTCCTTCAGCTTCCCGCTATCCCTCCCCTTCCGACCAACCCCTTGTTCCCATCACTACCGCTACCTGTTTTCCATTCAACTGCTTGCTCAACCCCTTCCCTTCCCCCTTGCTTCCCCAACCACACTCGCTCCCCACCAGGGCCCTTTACTCTCAACCTGTTTCTCTCTTCCTCTCCTACATTACATTTTTATTTGTTTTTCTCAAAAACACTTTATTTGTTTTCAAAAGAAATAAAATAAAAATGAGGAAAGAAATTGTTTACCTGTCTTCTCTCTCTTTGTCTCTCATAGATGTTAGCAGGTGAAATAATTAGTTGCTTACAAAAATCAATTGCTTTTTTTATAAGTTGAACTATTAGCATGAAGAAAGTGACTCTGTCTTTCTCTCTCTGCTATATAGAACACAAAACAGAAGCTGCAACACGTGTTTGATCAGAAACCTCTCCTGCTGCATCCTCTTCCCACTCCTCCCCTCTCCACCTCCCCTTTCTTTCTTCCTCCTTCCCCCTCCTTCTCCTTCTTTCCCCCTCCTTCTCCTCCTTTCCCCTCCTTCTCCTCCTTTCCCTCCCTATCTTCCTTCCCTCTGCCTCTCATTCTTTCTCCCTTGCCACCTTCATCCCCTTTCCCATTTCTTTGCTTTCCTTTCCACCCTCACCCTCTCCCCTCCTCGCTCTCTGTCCTTCCTCCTCACATTGCTTGGTGCTATTATTCCCCTCGCCCTGTAGCTCTGTCTGACCTGAGAAGTGCCATAGACACTTTAAGTATTAAAAATGGTGAATTGACACAACATTAGAATGGTATTGCATCTGTAGATGGTGTAGTGAATGTCATGCAATGACCCACTCTCTTTTCTCCTCTTTCCCCCTAATAATAGATATATAGATAGATATATTTGTTGTGTTCAAGTTCATTAATTTTCTGAGGCCTTTTGTTTTATAATTTCATATTTTCCTTTCTACTGTCAGCAGTTTTCACCCTCTGGTCTTCCCATTGTGCTTTGTGTTTCATTATGTTGGTGTCAGTTTTCTTTAATCACCTTGGGCTCCCTTTTTACAGAACATTTTGTCAGACATGGGTGAAGTCGTAATCCACTTTGGTGATGGAAATATGACAAACATTTCTACTTCCAGTTCCAATAGGTACAAATGTAACTTTTTCACATTTAATAAGAAACTGAAGAAAAACTTGTTGAGCAATACGGAGAATGCTGACAAGAAAACAATACATATATGTATAGAATAACCCAAGAATGACTGTAAATATGTGTAGTATAATAGTTTCTGTTCTATCACGGATGTTATTCCCTGAGTATTATCATTCCATTGGTGTCAATTAGTAGACAAGTAATGAAAACTGTTTTTTTTCAACCACTTCTGGTGTTTCATCCAAAGATATTATAAAATACATTTAATTTGATCAAACTAATTTTAAGATGATTACTTCAGGCCGATTGTATTTCTCAGATTCTCATTTACAATGATAATGCTCTTAACATGTTCTCACCTGTTCCTCCAAATCGAACCTAACAATTCACAACCTCCCATGGCCTCTGAGACTTCAAATTCTAGGCCAAAGGAGAGGCAACTGCTTCTATTCATTCTGACATCCCTGCTGCTCACCTTAACTCTGAATCACTTGATCTGCTGTCACTAAAACTATTTTTCCTTCACATCACTACATTTATCTGCTGTATTTATCATTGTCCAAATATTGATCAAGCTCCTCCTGGATTCTTTCGCCTGCAAGCACCTCTTGGACTTTTCAAGTTCCGGGCAGCCCGAAACTCTGACCTCACCAACTGGCTTCAAATTTCATTGCCTGGCTGACTCCATATGATGACCTCTCACAGGTCCTGGATGGCTTCTGCCTCCCTCCTCCAGTAGGGCCTGAACCCTGACCTTCCAGTCAGTTATCCCATGTCTCCGAGCAGGGTTAGGCCATGAGTTCTGACTGGTGCAAAGTGAAATTTGCAATAGCAGAACTCTTCCATCTGAACTCTTATTGTCGTTAATGTTGTAACTATTGTTGCACACAAATAAGCTGTTGTGACGGACCCAAACTTCTCTGCCTCTCTCCTCATCTTCTGCCTCTCTCTAGCCATCTCCAGCCCTAACACTCTGTAGCCCCTTTCTAACAAACTGCGCCACGTCATTCCTTAACTCTATCATCACGACTATTTATCTTTCTTCCTGCATCCTCCCTCTGGTTCAACCTGGGTGTCCTTCAATTGGCACACTGGTGGTTGTACCTTGGCAATCACTTGTAATGCCTTATTCCCTTGTCCTGGCACCTCCCCCATCCCTTTCTCCTCACTTCCCACACTCTTCTAATTGGGTTTGGTGTGACCATTGTCACCCCCAGAATCTCTGGCTACCCACCCACTCTCCATCATGCAGTATAACTCCTGCTCTTTCACAAACAGCAGTGTTCCCATCATGAACTCATCCTGGGGAGGACATCAACATCTAGAGACTAACTGAAATCTTGCTCACTGATGGCAACTCTTTCCCAATCACCAAGGTTGTGCTGCCATATTAATGTTCCACCACATCCCATGCACAAAACAAAAGTGCCAGACCACTGCTGCAGTGATTTGGAGAGGGGATGTGGTGGAACATGAATCTGGAGAAGGCAACCGAAGTGAGAAGAAAGCAGCTGCATCATTGGAGGATGCTGATACACGAAAGCCTATTGCCTTAGTGATCCAGTACATTGCCCACATTAGAAAAACTCATCTTCTACCACAGTTTATGTCTCTCCTTCAAGACCCTATGACCTCTGGTGCCTTCCTCACCAAATTCTCTTTCACTCTTGCCATGTTTCAGGATTTTTTGAACATTTTCCCACAAAAAGGATTTGAAAATATGTTAGCAAAATACTGCGGATGCTGGAAATCTGAAATAACAACAGAAAACGCTGGAAAAACTCAGCAGGCCAGGCAGCATCCGTGGAGAGAGAAAGAGAGTTGACGTTTCAGGTCGATGACTCTCTTTCTCTCTCCACGGATGCTGCCTGGCCTGCTGAGTTTTTCCAGCGTTTTCTGTTGTTATTTTTGAAAATATGTGTTGGGTTTTAAAGCATAGTCAATTTGCACAGGTTTAAAAAGGAAGGCTGCAGGCATTTGGAGAATGTGAATTAAAGACAGACATTAATACAAACTTCAAGTCTGTCCCATTTAGTCATGTTGCAACTTGGCAACACAACCCTTAATACTTCCCACCCACCACCAGCTAGCCTGGGAGAGCCAAAAAACAGATTTCATACCTGATGTGCTACTTGGGGAATGATCATTTTTCATATGTGGTTGTTAAAAGGATTTTATAGAATAACATGTGAAGTAATTAACCAGAATGCAAAGTTATAGATATATTGCTGCTTGACATTCTCTAATTATTACTTCCTGATTTAGCTTGTCTTGTCTTGTTGCTGACAAAAACATTTTATAGTTTCAGCATCAACCACACTTATCCATTTGCCGGAATCTATAGTGTTGATGCCTTCTTCAGTAAGAATGCTGCTGCACTGTCCTCAACCATTGTTATTCAGAATCTTATTGGAAATCTGTGCCTTACTGGTCCAAACAACTTGAGCCTTGCTACAAGGTAAACTCAGGAAATTAGCACTTAAAAATAGCTCACATATACCATGCATGTTTCTTTGGGCTTTGTATTTGGCTCTTTTAAAACATGTATCCCTATCTCTGATAATTAAAATCTGCAAAATGCATCTATTTTCATATAGTGTTTCTGTACTTCAGTTAATCTCAGTTTATAGTGGATTAAATTCTGCATGTACGTTGAAAAAGCTGCTTCTGGTAAACATATTGGCTGGAAACACATCAGTTGTAGATTTCAAGCAATAATGATGGGTGAAATCTTCACAATATTATCAGATCTGACATTGAGGAAGGAAAACTCAGAAAAGAACCTGATAAAGAGGAAAGTGAAAACAAAATTGCACATCTCAGATACAACTAAGTCCATAGATATTTAACACCAGAAAATGCCTAACTAGGAGCAAATTTTTCCCAAAGTCATCACATTGCTGGTCAAGTGATTAAGTGGCTCCCATGCAAAGTTACATCTGTCCTGACAATTACCTTTATTATAATTCAAAAATCACACTGGTGACAAAAACATTTTGCCTGTGCCTTGGTAATGACTTACATGAGGCATAATGCAAACTCACTGGGACATAGATA
The DNA here is from genome assembly GCA_030390025.1 of Squalus acanthias. Taxonomy (NCBI): domain Eukaryota; kingdom Metazoa; phylum Chordata; class Chondrichthyes; order Squaliformes; family Squalidae; genus Squalus; species Squalus acanthias. Next base: position 112,269,587 of record CM059428.1, read on the forward strand.
CTTCTCATCACCACATAAGAGACAGCAGCTAAGGTAATATAAGGTACTGGAGAGAGAGGTCGAATCACTGCAGTTCTTACATATTAATTCAGAAAACCAGAATTCACAACAAAGCATCAAATAACAATCTCACTGCCAAAATGACTGATCATTCTTCCTGCTGTATCTGAAACTTGGATAGGGAGAGGATTGCCAGATGCTTGAGGCAGCGACCCTGATTATTGTCACAAATATTTGCAAGGTAAATATTCGCATACTCATCTTCAATCAACAACAAGTTTGTAGAACATCTGAGTGTAAGGTATCCAAAAAAAATTGGAAAACAAATATGTTGGACTAGTTCATTCCTGACATTAGCAAGTTTGACTGTTGATGACAGCAGCCCCAAAATTAACAAGCACAAGTCCAGTTGGAGATACCTCAAAAGAGGTGGTATGTGCCAGCACTTCCAATGCAACATAAATGCTTACCAACAGAAGTAGCCATGTCATTGGCTGAGACAAGCTGATTAGCTGATGCATCCTCATCCCTCCAGTAAAGCAAAGTAATTTATTTCCTAGTTGTGTTTAACGAGAATTGGAGAAGATCATGACCCCAGGAAAAGAAATCACTGTTGCAGCTTTGAATTAAGTGTGTATGTACCGTCATTTAAACATAGATCAAGTGCTGTAGCAGCTGACCGGCCCAGTAATCAAGGCTTTTTGTACAGTACTATAAGCTACAGCCGGCATTGCAAACCTGGTTCTTCGAGTGTTTTTGTAATCCAAGTATAGCATGCAGGTGAGCTGGTGCTGAGAACAGGGACAGGTCAGATTCTGTTGTGCTGCAGCTCCTATTATCCTAGTCAGAGTGGGATAGAGACTTGAATTGGCAAGTGACAGGAAGCTCGGGTTGCACTTGTGAGCAGAATGGAGGTGCTCAGAAAACCAGTCACTTAATCTGTGTTTGGTTTCCTCAATATAGAGGAGACAACATTGTGAGCTCTGAATACAATATACCAGGTTGAAGGAAGTACATGTAATTTCGCTGTCTTATACAGAACAAGTGTTTGGGGCCCTGGGTAGTGGTATGGGAGGAAGTGAGTGGGCAGATGTTGCATCTCCTGCACTTGTATGGGAAGGTGCCAAGGGAAGGAGAGCAGGCAGTAGGGTTGTTAAGAGTGTCATAGAGGGAACGATCCCTTCGGAATGCTGAACGGGAGGGGAAGGAAAGATGTCCTTGGTTATGCGATTACATTGGAGGCGGCAGAAGATGGATGGCGGAGGCTGGTAGGGTGGGACAAGGGGAAGCTTATCATGGTTCTGAGAGGGGGACAAGGGGCGAGGGCAAAAGCACAGGAGCTGGATGGACTCCGTCAATGACCTTGTTGACCATGGTGGAGGAGAATCCTCAGCTGTGAAAAAAGGACATTCTGAAAGCTCTGGTGTGGAAGGCGGTATCATCAGAGCAGATGCGGCGGAGACACTGGGAGAAGGGAGTGGAGTCCTTGCATGAAATGGGATGGGGAGAAGTATAATCCAGGTGACTGTAGGAGTCAGTGGACTCAAAATAGATCTCAGTGAACAGTCTTTCCCAGAGATAGAGAAGTCCAGAAAGGAAGGGATGATTCAAAGATGTATCTCAAAAAGGCATGGAAGTGGTGGAAATCTGAAGCAAAATTTAACAAAATGCTCGAGATCAGGATGAGAACTGGAAGTACAAAATCAGTTTTGTGTTGATAATTCATGAAACTTGTGACTGATTCCTTCAAAGGTACTGTTATCTGCTAATAGCTGTAAGAGCTCGTCCCATAGGTACTTGAGTCTACAGTGTGCAAATTAGGTTGTTCTGACAGACTGTCACACCGTCATAATTTACTCCCAAATTTTGTAGAAACAGTCAATTAGACAGTTTAGTCACATTTATTTTCAAGGTTAAAAAGAGTTACTTTACTCCAGTATCAGTAGCAGCGCTCACCCCTGAAATCTTATAGGTTGTTTATGAGTACTTTCTATTAAGTGTTAGCACACAATAAAAAGTAATTACCAAATCTAACTTGTGTGATTTAGATCTGTTGCAGTTTGCTTTTTAAATCTACCTGGTTAGCTGAGTTCATATTAGGGTTGCTGCCTTTGCATATTCCAAGTAAATAAAGCAAATAAGTGTTTGCACAGAACACCCAACTAAAACTATCTCCACCATTAAGAAATGTGATTCAAAAAGTAGTTTCAGGGATTTAGAAACTGGAATATAGACTGCCAACATAAAGTAGGAAGTAAGAGAATAGATATAGCCAACCAGAAAAAAAACTCTGCATGTTTGCCAGTTGTAGGCCTGTTCCGTAATGGTGGGAGTGTTTTTACATGTTTTACATCAGTACTTGGTATCAGCTTGTTTGCACTTTCCCCTCTGTCAAGACCATTAGTTCAACCCCACCCTAAGATTTGAGCCTATAATCTAGGCTGACATTTAGCACTGAGAGAGTGCTGTATTGTCAGAGGTGTCGTCTGCTTGTTGTAGTGGACATAAAAGATGCCATAGCACTATTCGAATTAGAGCGGAGAGTTCTCCCAGTATCCTTGCCAGTATTGCTTTTCTACATAGTTTCTGTTTGTAGTTTTGATCTATTTGGTTTAAATTTATTGCCATTTTTTCCTATAGTCCACTTCAACCTTCTGTTGCAAAATGGAATGCAAAGCTTGCGAGTGGATCAAACTATATCTTTCTGTGGCTGTACTCGGATGGCATAATGAACCGTACTATCATAGGTCCAAACCAGGTATGATATAACTGTACTGGTGGTATGCTGGAACAGTGCTTTGAAGGACTAATGTGAGGTAAGATTGATCCCTGTTCACTGAGTTCCTGACCTAACCATGCAGGCAGATATCAAGTGGACAAGGTTACCTTCACAATGAGGTAAAGAAAGTTGGGAGGTGACCGGGTGACCATCAGCAAAATATCCCACACTAGAATTAATATGTTTTTTCATTCATACCTTAAAAAAAGGCAACGCTTCATTTCCTGTTTTGGCCACCCGCCAACAGTGGATGACTTTTTAGCTTTAACTTAGTTCATTTCAACCTGTTAGTTGCCACTGAGACTTAGAATAGAATCATAGAATCTTGCAGCACAGAAAGAGGTCATTCAGCCTGTCATGCCTGTGCCGGCTCTTTGAAAGAGCTGTTCAATTTAGTCCCACACCCCAGTCTTTTCCCCATAACTCTGCAAATTAGTTCTCTTCAAATACATGTCCAATTGTTTTTTGTAGGTTACTATGGAATCTGATTTCACCACTCTTTCAGGTAATGCGTTCCAGATCATAACAACCCTCTGTGTGAAATAATTTCTCCTCAATTCCCCTCCAATTCTTTTGTCAATTATTTTAAATCCATGACCTTTGGTTACTGACCCACTCGCCAGAGGAAACAGTTTCTTCCTACTTGCTCTATCAAAACCCTTCATAATTTTGAATACCTCTATTAAGTCTCTCCTTACCGTTCTCTGCTTCTCCAATCTCTCCACATAACTGAAGTCCCTCATCCCTGGTATCATACAGGTCAGATTAGGGATGCCACAAGGTGTTAGACTGGACTGACACTAGCAGTCGATTCTGGGTGAAGCATGTCATTGGAATTTGAGTCAGGGTTGGGATGGTGATGGGAGTTGGGTCAGGGTTGGGTTAACAGCAGGAATTGGGTCATGGTTGTTGAATCATAGTGAGGTGTTAGGTCAGGTTTGGTCAATGCTGATGGGAGCAACTAACAAAGAGATTATGACCACCGTCCCTCACGTCAACCTAAATCAGTTAGTGCAGTGTTCAAATTTAACATCTTGCCTACCCTCAGCATTACTTGTTCAGGAATTCTCTGTGTCCCGTAATTTGCGGTCAGCGGTGAAGCAACGGCGATCGCCGCTGGCCCCGAAGTAAGCTTCCCACAAAGATCTCGCAATCTCTGTGGCGAGCAGTTCGGCTTTTCTGACGTGCAGTTGAAATCAGCGTAGTTTAGTGGGAATCCCACAGTGCGAGCTGCTGTGACGTCACCAAGCTGTCTGAGCAGCCAATCACATTGCAGAATTCTCATACACCGCAAACCAGGAAATAGAAAGCACTAATAATCAATCACTTTAAAAAAAAATTACACAGATCATAATAAAGATTGGGACGTACACTGGGTTACGGTAGAAGCTGAAATATCATGAACAAGCTTATATAAAAAAAAAAATCAATTAATTTTAAATCTAATAATTTTTAACTTAATGGAGAAATTTGACATTTCACCAATATAAAATTAGTTTTTCAAGGCCAGAACAGTTGTTTATCAATAGTTATTACTCAGCTCACCATTAAAAACCCAGTTACACCTCATTTGAATGGGTCTAGCTTTTTAGCGGGTTTCTAATAGCGATATTTGTTCGGAAAAGGGGAAGTTTTCATCAGATCAGTGATTTCACTGATTGCCGGTTCTGGGGCCAGTGGTGGCGGAGTGGGTGGTGGTGGGGTTGGTGGGGGTGGGGTCCGTGGGGGTGGGGTCCGTGAGGGTGGGGTCCGTGAGGGTGGGGTCTGTGGGGGTGGGGTCCGTGGGGGTGGGGTTGGTGGGGGTGGGGTTGGTGGGGGTGGGGTCCGTGGGGGTGGGGTTGGTGGGGGTGGGGTTGGTGGTGGTGGGGTCGGTGGGGGTGGGGTCCGTGGGGGTGGGGTCCGTGGGGGTGGGGTTGGTGGGGGTGGGGTTGGTGGGGGTGGGGTCCGTGGGGGTGGGGTCCGTGGGGGTGGGGTCCACAGCGCAGCCTGTGGAGGAGCAGTGACTGACAGAATGCAACTTCAGGATTTCTGCGTTAGGCTGCACATGCGCTAAATCCTGAAGTTGCGGTCAGTTTCAAAGGCGAAATGATGGCGAAGGCTGACATTCCGCCGACATCAAGGCCACAAGTTACGGGCCTGTGTTTCTATGCAGACCAGCCCTTAAGAAGGTGTGATTTTTATTTTTAGTACTGTTTCCTTTTAAGCTTGGGAAGAAAATGTTTGATAATAATGGAAGAAAGGCCCATTAGCATTATTACATAGGATTACATTACATAGGATATATGGCACAGAAACAGGCCATTCGGCCCAACCAGTCCTTTATATTTAAAAAGTTCCACCTGACTCCCCTTCTCACCCCTAACTTCCTAATTTTTAATTTGATAGGTGCATGAATCTATCTATAGGAATAAAAGATGCTCAGTCCAAATAATCAATTCATACTACAAAAAGAAAATACTGCAGATGCTGGAAATCTGAAATAAAAACAGAAAATGCTGGAGAAACTCAGCAGGTCAGGCAGCATCTGTGAAGAGAGAAACAAAGTTAACGTTTCAGGTCGATGACCTTTCGTCAGAACTGGAAAAAAGCAGGAAATGGAACAGATTTTTAAACAAGTGTAGGAGCTGGGAAATGGGGGAGGGGATGAAAGAACAAAAGGGAAGATCTGTGATAGGATAGAAGGCAGGAGAGGTTAAGAGACATTAAGAGATATTCAAGGCAAAAGGAGATGGTACTGGGATAGGTTAAGAAACAAAAGATGGCTCTAGATGAAGTGTAAATTGCGCTGGCAGAATGAAAGACAGCTGCCATGTGGGAGAGGAGAAAAGAAAACACAAACAAAAAAAAATTGTGAAAAAAAAATATATATGATAGGGGCCGAGGTTCTGATCTGAAATTGCTGAACTCTATGTTGAGTCCAGAAGGCTGTAAAGTGCCTAATCGAAAGATGAGGTGCTGTTCCTCGAGCTTACGTTGAGCTTCAGTGGAACAATGTGAGAGGCCGAGAACGGTGAGGTCTGAGTGGGAGTGGAGTGGAGAATTAAAGTGACAGGTGACCGGAAGCTCGGGGTCCCCCTTACGGACTGAACATACCGGAGTTTATGCTCCACACGAGCCTCCTCCCATCTTTCCTCATCAAAATCTATCAGCATAACCCTCTATTCCCTTTTCCCTCATATGCTTGTCTAGACTCCCCTTAAATGCATCTATACTATTCGCTTCAACCACTCCCTGTGGTAGCGAGTTCCACATTCTCACCACTCTTTGGGTAAAGAAGTTTCTTCTGAACTCCCTATTGGATTTTTTGGTGACAACCTTATATTGATGACCTCTAGTTATGCTCTTCCCCACAAGTGGAAACATTCTCTCTGTATCCACTCTATCAAAATTTTTCATAATTTTAAAGACCTCTATTAGGTCACCCCTCAGTCTTCTTTTTTCAAGAGAAAAGAGACCCAGCCTGTTCATCCTTTCTGATATGTATACTCTCACATTTCTGGTATCATCCTTGTAAATCTTCTCTGCACCCTCTCCAGTGCCTCGATATCCTTTTTATAATATGGCGACCAGACTGTACGCAGTACTCGAAGTGTGGTCTAACCAAGGTTCGATACAGGTTTCGCATAACTTCCCTACTTTTCAATTCTATCCCTATAGAAATAAACCCTAGTACTTGGTTTGCTTTTTTTATGGCCTTGCTAACCTGTGTCGCAACTTTTAGTGATTTATGTATTTGTACTCCTAGATCCCTTTGTTCCTCTACCCCACCTAGACTCGCACCCTCCAAGTAATAAGTGACCTCCCTATTCTTCCTACCAAAATGTAATACCTCACATTTATCTGTGTTGAACTTCATTTGTCAAATATGTGCCCATTCTGCAAGTTTATTAATGTCCTCCTGTAATTTGTTACAGTCCTCCTCAGTATTGACTATTCCCCTCCCAATTTGGTGCCATCCTCAAATTTAGAAATTGTGTTTTTGATTCCTAAGTCTAAATCGTTAAAGTAAATTGTGAACAATAGTGGTCCCAGCACTAATCCTTGTGGAACACCACTACCCACCTTCTGCCACTGTGAATAGCTACCCTTTATCCCTACTCTCTGTTTTCTGTCTTGAAGCCAGCTAGCAATCCATTCTGCTACTTGTCCCCTGACTCCGCATTCTCTGAACTTGTTCATCAGTCTATTATGGGGTACCTTATCGAAGGCCTTTTGAAAATCCGGATAAATTACATCTACTGCATTACCATTGTCTACTCTCTCTGTTACCTCTTCAAAAAATTCAATAAGGTTGGTCAAGCAAGACTTTCCCTTTTGAAATCCATGTTGACTATTCATTATTATATTTTTGGTTTGTAGATGTTCTTCTATTCTCTCCTTTAGTAGGGATTCCATTATTTTTCCTGCCACCGATGTTAAGCTGACTGGTCTAATTCCCTGGACATGTTCTCTCCCCCTTCTTAAATAGCGGTATTACGTTAGCTATCCGCCAGTCCTCTGGCACCTATACCTTTCTCTAATGAATTATTAAATATGCGTAGTAATTATCTCAGAGTTCTCTTCATCTGTTCACTTAGTTATATTGTAGGCAACTAACAGAGGCTTGTTGTGATTTGTTTTATTTTACACAAAAAACATTTTTGGTCGTGAACACCAAATCAAGATTTGTGACATTTGCACGTGTGACAGTCATTTTGTAAGCTTGATGCAGAGCGATACTTTGAGTATAACAGGTTAAATGCGAGACTATTAATTGTATAGATTTGTTGGGAAATAAAGATTTAATTTTCAATCAAATTTACTAATTGCCATTTTAATTTGTTTAATTTTACTTTGGGATTTAAAGCATCTTTCAGTGCAAATAGGTAAAAACATTATAAAATGTGTATTTTTAAAGCATTTGAAATAAATGTTAGATCACAAACATTCAAAATGTTAGGAATTGAAATTTTATGGTGAAATTAGTTCAGTCCATCACCAGTTCACAAGGAGAAATGAAGGAGGATCACTTTCAATGTAAGGATTCCCCATTTGTTGATCTACTCAAACAGTTTAAATTCTCTTTCGTAACTGGTTAAATAAATATGTTTTTGATGAACTCCCCACAGTGTTCAATATGGCTAAATACTCAGTGGTTATTTTGGTAGTACAGTATAACAAATTTAAAAACTACCGATGGCTCTGGATCACTATCCAGGAATCAAAAAGTTTGATCCCTTTTAATCTGTGTAAGACTTTGTAGATGACATCACTTGATCAGCTCTTCAGTGACTTTCAAAGTCAAAATGTCAGGTCTTCATAAGATTGTGGGGAGGTGACCAAAAACCAGATTTCTCCTATCAACCGGGAAATGAAAAAATTATTTGGGTTAATTACTAACAGGCAAATGCTCTAATTGGAAGTGCTCTCCCGACAGCACTATTTTTTCTTTAACTTGCACATCCTTGCACTTGACAGCTCATTATTTTGGATTGCACTGCTTGTTGGAACTCTATCATATGATAAACAAGCAATGAGTTTTGTTCTTTTTTTCAGTATGTCTTTATTAAACCTTATGAACCCACGGTCCACAATTACAAAGTATAATTTAAAACCTTAACCAGCATCTAAACTCTTTTCTTTCAGTTGATTATGGCGATAAACTCAACTCGTTTAATAAGTGTTGAGGTTGTGGCACAGAATGAAGTGAGCCGGGCCAGAGCCAGCATGACCACAGTTGCTCAGTATCCTGTCATGAGTATTACTATTACTGTGGCTCGAGTAGCTCTGAACAAGGCCAGTAACATTGTGCTTAAAATAAAGCCCAAACAGGACTATATCATTGCAATAGATTACGGAGATGGAACAAATGACCTTTTTGAATCACAACATCTTAATTCCCAAACTGGCTGCTTGGACGCTCTGTTTCATTGCTCGAATTTTGTCTTTCATCATACATACGCTGCTGTTGGTCAATACCATTTGAATGCTACAATTTCCAATAATGTAAGTACTGCTGCATCAACAGCCATTGCTGTTGTTGAGGAGCCCATTACTGGTCTTCAATTGATTCTGAATTCACCAAGAGTGATCAAGTTTAAAGACTACATTAATGCAACAGCATCGGTACAAACTGGCACAGAGGTTACCTTTCAGTGGATCATTTCAGTACCACACTCCAACCCTTTTATTCTTACTCAGGAGTAAGTATGCACTGTTTTATATATTGTGAAGTACATGCATTTGTGTTTGTGTCTGTGTGTACGTATACTTAATTATCTGGGATGAGTATAATCTGTATAAAGACAACTGTAGTTTGACATTTGCAATTGGCCTTCCAGTCTAGTATTCTAATCCAGAGTACTCTTTATAGGTTTGAAATCTTAACATTTTCTTCAAAATGCTGGAATAATGAGACTTACATTTGTAAAATTCTTAAATCGTGATATTGTTCCTCTATTCCACAATATAGTTTGAGGAAAGCTATAGCCTGCTGTCTATACCCATATGCTTGTGTCTATTGTACTTCTTTACAGAAAATTATCCTGATCTCAAATTTACAAAACAAATAACACACGTATAGTATCAGAAACATGATTCTGTGAAGAGTAGCACAAGTGATGGTGTGTGGTTCATGTCAATGATTCCCCACACAGGGAGTTCCCAGTCTCCGATACAATCATGAAGGGTTTTGATAGAGTAAATAAAGATAAATTGTTTCCAGTAGCAGAAGGGTTAGTAACCAGAGGACACAGATTTAAGGTGATTAGCAGAAGAACCAGAGGCGACATGAGGAAACATTTTTTTACACAGTGAGTTGTTTGTGTTCTGGGATGTCACTTCCTCAAAGGAGTCAAGGAGGTTGATCAGGCGGGATCTTCCCCTTCTGAATCTACGTTGATTGCTCTTAACTAGAATATTGTTGTACAGATAATCTTTAAGTTTATAACTGTTAACCAATTCCATTATTTTAGACAGGATTGGATTCAGATTGCTGTGTCTGTAGTTGTTTATGTCTGATTTGTCAGCCATTTTGAATATGCTTACCATGTTTTCCTGTTTCCAGCTACTGGTAGGTCGCCAGTGTCCAGATGATTATCAAAGCCTCACAAATCTCCTCCGTCGTCCCCTTCAGCATTCTGGGATAAATGTCATATATTCCCGAGGATTTATTACTTTTGAGCTCTTTTAGCCTATCTCGGACTTCCATCTTGTTTAAATTGAAGTCATTACTTTTGCTGGGTTAACCATGTTTGGACAGGGCATGTTGCTCACATCTTCCCCTGTGAAGGAAGTAATCATTTGGAATGCTTACTATTTATGTTATTCTTCTGTTTTGACGCCGTTTGCATTTTTTTATAGTTCTCACCTCTTCTTTGGCTGCCCTATTACTGTTAAGGTGCTGAAAGAAAATCTTGTTTGGTTTTACCTTTGTTTTTTTTTAATTAGGTCAGTCTTTGCCTCTCTGATCATTCTTTCAACATGTTTCTCCATGTTCTTGTGTCATCCCAGTGAACTCCACCCACTTTTTATTTCTGCCAGATTTGAAACTGTCATTTTCCACCATCATTTCACTTTTAATTTGTTAATCAATTTATGGTCATGCCTGTTTAGTCTGAGCTTGCTGGTTCTAGGTATGTATTTAGTCTGCATGCTCAGCATTATAAAGATGTTCAGTTTGTCGTCACTGAAGTGCTATTGAACAACCTGCACAATGAATTTGTTTGAGTTCCTTCATTTCACTCAAAATGAGCCAAAATGCCAGAGTGGCATGGGTGAGCTGCATTATGTTCTCGAAAATGCCCATATCCCAGGAGGGCAGAATGGTCTAGGTATGAGAGTTGTCAGTACAGCACTATTAATTGAAGCTACTATCAGTCAGTGGAGGCGGCATTCAAAGAACAGAAATTGGACTCATTCAATTGGACTCTCTTTTCTCTTCCAACTGAAAATAGATGTAATCTAACACAGTTTGTGTCACAAATAGCCCTCAGACTTTGGGCATTAAATATTCAATAGCTTAAGTCATACATGTATATTCAGAAATTATAGTGTATATAAATGGCAAGCAAAAACCATAAAGTAATTCAATGAAAAATGGAGTACCTTTTGTGACATTCAATTAATAGATACTTGTTGCATAACAAATTAATAATGCTGTTTCTTGTGCTAACCAATGTTTCCTTTCTTTCAGGGGCAATCTTATTAGCACAATTAACTACCAAGCACATGCAGGAGGCAACTACTATGTAAAAATAATAATCTCCAGCCCACTATACAGCAGCCCTTTCAGTCGATTGCTTCCGGGCCCTGTAAAAGTAAGAACTCCAATCGTGGGTTTACAGGCATTATTCCCCTTTAATACCAATAGTGCGAAGCTTCTACTACAGCCAGATGGTAGCTATGCCACTCAGATCTTGGGCTTTAGTGTTCATACCTTTGCTGAAGAAGTGAAGTTTTTGTTTGACTTTGGAGATGGTTCACCGCTACTTACTGTCAGTGGAATGCAGAGTAGCTTTGATGGTACATTTGCTTCTGGACGACACAAATTTACCAAAGGTTGGTGTGCAGATTGTATTTTTTTTTTGGACCCGCCCCCACCCCACCAGATTCCATCATTATTTGTTGCTTCAGCCCGAGTGCTTAACCCCCACAATCCCCACAGGTTCGACCGCTACTCTTGTTAAACCGTATTCCAGTGACACAGTGTGTCGTGCATGGATAGGATGTGCGTTCAATCCTACAATATTTCACATGCTGAGTTTCAGATCGGCTCATCATAGCGAGGAAAGTAAAACCAGAGGGAGAGTTACCACGTTTGCTATCTCACACCCCGGATGGGCAGTTACAGAGCAAAGCTGACAGAGGCCTATTAGGGAAGGTGTCATCTTCTCATCTGTGCATGTCAAGGAGAAACCAAATAGGAGTTGAGGAAAAAAATATTTTAATGCAGTATACCTGCAAAAAAAGAAATAATTTCAGCAAGTTTTAACTATGTGATTACAATCATAACTAGTTGTATATTCAATCTGGGAACATTGAAAATAAATTTAATTGATGCATCTTTAGGAATATTAAATAGAGCACAAACAAATTATTTTAGTTTTTCAATATAAAAGATCTTCATTTACAAGAAATCCACAATCAGAATTTTTTGGCTCACAAGCCCAAAATTGCTGCCATCATATGAAGATGTATTTTGTGGTATTGGCGCTGAGACGGGTTTACCACCGGAAGCTCACTTAATGTGGGGACTGGGAAATTGTATGTTGCAGCTATATTAGAATGGGTTAGGTAGATGGTTGAAGGGAAGGGGGATGAAGGGATACAAAACAGAGTGGGCACATAGAAGTAGGACAAGTGCTTGTATGGAGCAGAAACACCAACACTGACTGGTTGGACTCAGCAGCCTGTTTCCACATTGTAGTCAGAAGATTTTGGGTTCAAGCCCCACTCCAGAGATTTGAGCACATATGATCTTAAATTGTTGAACTCAATGTTGAATCCGGAATGCTGTAAAGTGCCTAATCGAAAGAGGAGGTGCTGTTCCTCAAGTTTCCGTTGAGCTTCATTAGAACAGTGTAGGAGGCCGAGGACAGGGAGCTCAGAGTGGGAGTGGGGCGGTGAATTAAAATTTCAAGCGACTGAAAGTTCGGGGTCCCCCTTGCGGACTGAATGGAGGTGTTCCACAAAGCAATCACCCAATCTGTATTTGGTCTCCCCAGTGTAGAGGAGACCGCATCGTGAGCAGCGAATACAGTATACTAAATTGGAAGAAGTACAAGTAAATCACTGTTTCACCTGGAAGGAATGTTTGGGGCCCTGGATGGTGGGAAGGGAGGAGGTAAAAGGGCAGGTGCTGCATCTCCTGCGCTTGCACAGGAAGGTGCTGTGGGATGGGGAGGGTGTGTTGGGGGTGATTGAAGAGTGGGCGAGGGTGATGTTGAGGGGATGGTCCCTTCAGAATGCTGAGAGGGGAGGGGAGGGGAAGATGTGTTTGGTGGCAGCACCACGCTGGAAGTGGTGGAAATGGCGGTGGAGGATTCGTTGAATGTGGAGGCTGGTGGGGTGGAAGGTAATGACAAGGGGAACCCTATCATTTGTGACTTTGATAAAGGCTGTTTCAGTGCTGTGGCAGGGGTGGAAACCTGATTGATGTGGTTCAAACATAGAGTTGTGGGAAAGATGGGCACGGATTTGGGAGGCGACCACACATTCAAGGACTTTGGAGAGGTAAGGGAGGTTGGAGATGGGGCAAAACCTCCGTTCACAGACCATACTGTTTTGTTCTTTGAAAATTTTCCCTCACAGATAAAAAGAGTTATTTCAATTGTTGCTAGTTGCTTGCTTTTTTGTGAATTTCTTGCAGCTGAGTTATATAATTGTAAGTACACACCTACATTTTGTCATCTGTATTTGAAACTTCTTTTGACAGAGGGTGTGTTCTACATCACAGTCTCAACTTTCAACGAGTTCTACAATGCTACAAATGAACTTGGTGCTTATTTTGTGCAAGTGGTTCCAGAAGGCCTGGTACTGACGATGAATTCCAGTGTTATTCACAAAAATGAAGTCATTCTCTTCAGTGCATCGCTGACTAAAGGAACTGATGTGACATACAGCTGGAATATGGGCGATCAGACTTCCTATGTAGATGAAGGTAAGAAATCCTATGTTGTGCTGGCAAAAGGTTGTATGGGGTGAGAGGAGGGGAACGCGATCTCATCAAGACTTTGTGCAAGAAGTATCTTTTAAAGGCATTTGTTGCTGCTATCCAGGTATCAACAAAATAATGTGACTTCAATCAACTAGAAAGCACTAAACATTAAAAGGCCACTTTTATAGCATTTCACTGTAGTTCTTTTTATGTGATTCATGTTTGGACATCATTTCTGTATTTCAGGTCCTGTAATTAAGCACAAGTTTCTGTCTGCTGGAACCTACAATGTCACAGTAAATGCACGGAATAAAGTGGGAATGGTCTCGACCTACGTCACTGTAGCTGTACTCTACAGAATGCAACGTATGAAATGCCTCTATTGCCTCATATACATGTGTTGAGTAGCACTATTTTTTAGAAGTGCAATTAATGGGCGGGGCGGGGTGAGCAGTGGGGGGAACGGGGCTGATTGGTGCACCGGGTTAGTACACTACCTTTTGCCCAAGCTGATAGGATAAATGTCTCCTTATCTTGCTGATTGTAAGAGTCCTATGCAAAATGGGTTTGGGCACTTTGAACATAGTTTCCAGTGTACCTGTACCCACACACAAATATTGGTAATCTCGCTCAGAGAAACCACAAAAATAGCTGGTGTAGGAAATCAAAATGTTACCGTAGGGGATTCATTTCTGAGATTCGGGCAAATGCATATTGTTGGGATAAAGCAGAGAGAACTTCACTCTACAGCTGGTTTTGTTCCACTTGACCTGGGAGTGGTTGATGGAAAACTCTTATATATTCCAGTACTAACATTTCTCATCTTGATGAGCACAAACTTCAACATTTAAAAATGTTATCATAGAAAGATTTCATGTATTAACCAAACTTATTAGTCACGACTAAGTGATTGGAACCAGAATCTCACAACTGTGCCCAATGCAGTGGAATAGTTAAACAATGCACACTGTCTAAGCTCACAGGTAAATATTGATGACCAGTTGGGCAGGGTATTGAAGAGTGTCCAGGGCCATTAAACAATAACTCAACAAATAATTAGCAGCTTCAAAAGTGGAGAGTGGGGAGGGAATAAAATGGGTGAAGAAAACACAAGCGTCTCCGATGAAATAAAAACAAAAAATGTTGGAAATATACAATTAGATATCAACATTTAAAACAGAAGGTTAAAACAAAACACCCTTCATCTGAACCCTCAGGCGACCAGCCGATGTACCAGTGTGCTTGGCTGGAAAGTCCTTGAACATGTCGCCTCCCAAATCCGTGTCCATCTTTCCCGCAACTCCATGTTTGAACCCTGGAATCAGGTTTCCGTCCCTGCCACAGCACTGCAACGGCACTTATCAAAGTCACAAATTACAACCTATATCACTGTGACCATGGTAAACTATCCCTTCTCGTCCTTCTCGACCTCTCTGCAGCCTTTGACATGGTTGACCACACCATCCTCCTCCAATGCCTCTCCTCCATTGTCCAGCTGGGTGGGACTGCCCTCACCTGGTTACATTCCTACCTATCCAGTCGTAGCCAGAGATTCACCTGCAATGGCTTCTCTTCCTGCTCCCACGCCATTACCTCTGGAATCTCTCAAGGATCTATCTTTGGCCCCCTTCTATTTCTCATCTATATGCTGACCATCATCCAAAAACCTAACGTCAGGTTCCACATGTACGCTGACAACACCCAGTCCCCTCCACTGCCTCTAATTCTTCATGCTGCTTGTTCAACATCCAGTACTGGATGAGCAGAAATTTCCTCCAATTAAATATTGGGAAGATCAAAGCCATTGTCTTTGGTCACCACCACAGACACCGTTCCCTAGCCATCTCTCTCCCTGGCCACTGTCTAAGGCTGAACTAGACTTTGCAGCCTTAGCATCCAATTTGACACTGAGCTGAGCTTCCAACCCCATATCCTCTCCGTCACCAAGACCACCTGCTTCCATCTCAGTAACATCGCCTGTCTCCATCTCTGCCTCAGCTCAACTGCTGCTGAAACCCTCATCCATGCCTTTGTTACCTCGAGACTCAACTATATCCAATGCTCTCCTGGCTGGGCTACCACCTGGCACCCCCCGTAAACTTGAGGTCATCCAAAACTCTGCTGCCCATAGTCTCACTTGCACCAAGTCCTGTTCACCCATCACCCCTGTGCTCGCATTGGCATTCGCATTGCCTACATTGGCTCCTGGTTAAGCAACGCCTTGATTTTAAAATTCTTATCCTTTTTTTCAAATCCCTCCATGGCCTTGCCCTTCCCTATCTCTATAACCTCCACCAGCCCCACAACCCTCCGAGATCTCTGTGCTTCTCCAATTCTGGCCTCTTGCGTATCCCAGATTTTCTTCGCTCCTCCATTGGCGGCTGTGCCTTCAGCTGCCCAGGCCTTAAGCTCTGGAATTCCTTAACCCCTCCCTAAACCTCTCGGCCTCTCTACCTCTCTCTCCGTAAAACGTATCTCTTTGACCAAGTTTTTCTCACCTGTCCTAATATCTCTTTATGTGGCTCGGTATTAGATTTTGTTTTATATCGCTCGTGTGAAGCGCCTTGGGAGGTTTTACTATGTTCAAGGTGCTATATAAATGCAAGTTGTTGTTGTTGATAGTGGGACATAGTTCCTCCCATGAGAAATGCAGATTTCAGCTGGTCTGTCTTGAATAAGTTGAGTAGAAATAAGACATTTGTTCACAAGAGATGCAACAAAATCTGATTGAGGATCTCTGCAGCATCTTCTAGATCCTGGTTGAAGAGCTGTATTTCAGAAGCCTCACGGTAGATTCACGCTCTCAGTGGAGTCATGGTTCAGTAGATAAATGCATTGCTTGGTCTGGTATGAACCTATACAGAACAGGAAGATTCAGAGCAGCCGTGAGATACTACAATGGACCTTGACATACCTGGTCTAGTCAGGAGAAAAGTCAGCCAAGGGTCCCATTCCTGGTCAAAATCCTCACGAAAGTGCATGGGTGAACATAATCAGGCTCAGCTGTAATTGCCCCCACAGTTAAATAGTCTGTGAACTTTCATTATTTTGGATAACACAGGAAGACTGGCCATTAAGGCATGGTACCAGAGGACAGCTGGCACTGCAGAGCTGTACCTCAGTAAAATTGACTAAATAAACTAAACATTGAACATTAAAGATAAGACGATGTTAATTTTTTGATTTGAATTCTTGAATTGTTGGTGTTAATTTCACTATAGAGACTGAGGTAAGATATTTTCATTGGGTTCGATTGTATAGTTATGATAGATAGTTATTAGTATTAGATTAGGTTTAATTAAATGTTTAAGTGAACCAACTTTACATTGTTTTACAGCCGTTTCTATCTCTACAAACAAGACTATATATGCTACTTATTCTGACATCGTGTTCACAGCCATAACTGCAGAGGATGACACATTGCAGTTTGTCTGGTATTTTGGAGACAAACTTCCAGTGAAAACTACATCACGAAGTATAACCACAAGATATTCAACTCCAGGGAGGTACAGATAAACTACTATTTATGTGACTATAATGGAAAATCACAATTAACAACAGAAAACGCTGGAAAAACTCAGCAGGCCAGGCAGCATCCGTGGAGAGAGAAACAGAGTTAACGTTTCAGGTCGAAGACCTTTCGTCAGAACTGGAAAAAAGCAGGAAATGGAATAGATTTTAAAGCAAGTTTAGGGGCTGGGAAAAGGGGGAGGGGATGAAAGAACAAAAGGGAAGGTCAGTGATAGGATAGAAAGTAGGAGAGATTGAGAGACGTTGAGAAGTTGTGTTTAGAGAATGAACCATGGGTCCGAAATTCTGATGGGCCCGCTCCGTCAGCAGAAGTTTGATGGAGGGTGCTGGAAGTCCACCCTAAATTCTGAGAATGGGATTGGGCCAAAAATTCGGCACTTGCCGGGTGAGTACGCACTGTGTACTCACCCGTAAGGCCTCCTGAAGTGCCGGTTTCCTGCATGCACTGCGCATGCGTGGGAAACCGGAACTTCCGGTCTCGTGAAGGGAGGGGTTGAGAGGTGAACCGCGTGCACGGTAGAGGCTGCGCACACGCAGCGAACTTAGGTTTTTTTTCAGGTTTCTCCGGGAAGGGAAGTATTTAAGAAGCTGCGCTTTTAAAAAGGAGGCGCAAGACCCGTTTTTAACAAGGTAAGTGGTTAATTAATTACAATTTAAAAAAAATTTCAACAGGTTTATCTTTTTTAGATACTTTAAAGAAAGGTAAGTTAATTTTTAGCACTGTTAAAAAGTATTTTAATTTTTTCAAAAATTTAAATTTTTGTTTAAAGTAGTTAATTTATTTAACTTATAGTTATTTTAAAAATGTGATGGTTTTTTAAAAAATTTATTTGAAGTTTAGGTGTTGTTTTGGGGCCGATTTCAATTCATAGATTTGACAGGTTTCCTGTCAAATCTATGAATGAAAGATGGTCTGCTGCCATTGGCTCGCCATGGCCCACGTGATCCCAGGGGACGCATCGCACTAACTACGCCCCTGGGATACACAAGCACTGCGCGCCAGCAGCTGCAGGAGGCCCAGGAGCTGAAGTTCCCGTGGGCCCAGAGGTCAACGGCAGGCGCGGTAGGTAGGTGCGCGCGGGACCCTTGCACCCGCGGGAAGCCAGGGAGCCTAATTTCTGGGCCAATGTTTCCATAGTCAGAACAGGCAGCCCGCGCCTGTCAGGGCACCTCAGCGGCAACTGTCCCAATTGGTTGGTGGTGAGCGGACTGGCCCAAAACTGCTCCGCTAGGAGTTCCCCGAGGCCCTGACCAAAAATTAAAAAAGTCAACAAATTTTCAACTCCTGAGGGAGGCTTTAGGTGTAAAAAATAAAGATATTTGATCCCCTCTGGTACTGATTACCATATTCTGGACAAGATCTAGGGCCTCCATGGAGCTCTGAGCTGGTAAGAGTTCTGTTGAGGCCTTATAAGTACATACTGGGTGAAATTCCAGGGTAACTTGGGAACTTCCCCAGACATGCTCCCTTCACATGAGGTGGAGGCCACGAAGAAAACTCGCTGCCCACCCACCAGAATTTAAGACTCTACTTGGAATGGGCAGAATCTGAGTGGGATCCAACCACAAATTCCTGTCCCTGCCTGTTGAACTGCCATTGGGCCCGATTGGAATTTTGGGCCCCAGGTGTTTATAAATTCAGGAATTTTGTTCTAATGCTGTCAGTTTAGATCTGCAGTGAATCTGCCTCAAGATTAAACACACATCTGTCACATCATGCCTTTCAAGCTTTTCAGCAAAAATGTCGCACTTAAGGGCATCGTCACATGTCTTGGGGGCAAATTTAGTAATTGGCTGCTCTCAATATCTGATTGACGAAACGCGAACAAATTAAAAGCAGTTCAATTAAGGGGAACGATAGCGTAATGGTAATGTCACTGGGCTAGTAATCCAGAGGCCTGGACTAATGGTCTGGAGACGTGAGTTCAAATCCCACCACGGCAGCTGGGGAATTTAAATTCAGTTAATTAAATAAATCTAGAATTTAAAAAAAAGCTAGTATCAGTAATGGTAACCATGAAACTATTGAATTGTCGTAAAAACCCATCTGGTTCACTAATGTCCTTTAGGGAGGGAAATCTACTGTCATTACCCAGTCTGGCCTATATGTGACTCCAGACCCACAGCAATGTGGTTGACTCTTAACTGCCCTCTGAAATGGCCTAGCAAGCCACTCAGTTGTAACAAACCACTACGACTGCAGCGGTTCAAGAAGGTGGCTCACCACCACCTTCTTGAGGGCAATTAGAGATGGGCAATAAATGCTGTCCTTGCCAGCGACACCCACATCCCATAAAAAACGAATTAAAAAAAATTCAGTTGGTAATGAGGTACGAGTAAGTTGCAGAAAACTGAGCAATTTTTTTTTATCCAAAACTGCCAATCTTGAGTCGTAAAAAACTGACCAATTGTACTCAAATAAATTTTTGAAGCTGGTTTGAACAATCATTTCATTTTTCAGATAGCTGCAAATTTACCAATATAATTAACATTTAAAAAATAAGGGCCTGGAGTTTCCGCTAGGTTACGCTTTTCTTTTTCAGCGCAATTCACACGAAATTGGCCAAACCAGCGTAAAAGATCGCGGAATTTCAAGCGCAAATTACGTCCAGCGCAAATCAAGTTTCCACGATCTTTTGCAGCAGTTTAAAAAACATCGCACTAGAAGCTGGCCCCGCCCACAAAATTGACCACACCCCTAGGGTGAATTAATCACATCGGGAGATTCCACTAATTGTGCTCAACTGCGGGCCTTCGACAAGGCTCTTAAAATTTAGCTGGTATTTTTCGGCGCAAGGACACTAATAAGCATGTTTTAAAAGCTTCTGAATATAATTTTTTTTAAATTTACTTAGAAACTGACTAATGTACCCCAATATAACTGGCAAATGGTTCTATATAGTTTTTAAAGTAATTTTCAGTTATTTAAAATCCGGTTGCTCACAGGCGGTGGACTAGACACTGATTAAAAATGCTTATTTTTTCTGATAACCCCATTTTCAGCTGCATTAATCAAACTGCACCAAGTTACCACTCTTAAATATATCAAGGAATATTTTGTAAAGCAAAAAAATGTTTTTTTTTAAATTACGTTCTAAGGTGCTGCCGGATTGCGCTGGTTCATGGCAAATTTTACGTTTGACGATGTGCAAATGAGTTTGAGAGGAAACTTGAGAAAAACAAATACTTCTCAAAATTAGCGCAATTTTGGCCGCAATTTGTGCCCAGATTGACGACTGCGCCCGAAGTGGAAACTGCAGGGCAAGATTCCTGTAAAAAAAAATATTCTGTATAAAATAGTCACTTAGTAGGAACAGTTGCAGGCAGGAGAAGACCTTCAGTACATCTAGCCCACCTATCCACAGAATTCCCTTGGTGCATTTCTAATCACCCTGAATCCTATTTGTTGACAAGAACCTACCTAGTTCCTTCTTGAAATTCATTAAGGTTTCTTGTTTCACCACCCATGCTGGTAATCTGTTCCACATATTTATCACCCTTTTACTAAAAAAAGTTCCTCCTGCATATCCTATTTTCTTTTGTTACATAGAATTGCATAGAATATACAGCACAGAAACAGGCCATTCGGCTCAACCAGTCTGTGCTGCTGTTTATACTCCACATGAGTCCCCTCCCATTCCATCTACCTCATCTCAGCCTTTCAGCATATCTTTCTATTCCCTTTTCTCTCATATACTCGTCTAGTTTCCTTTTGAAAGTATCTAAGCTATTTGCCTCAACCACTTCCTGTGGGAATGAGTTCCACATCCTAAACACTCTCTAAGTAAATAAATATTTCCTTATTTTCCTATTGGATTTATTAGTAACTATCTTTGTAACTATTTTTGGCCCCTAGTTTTGGATTCTCCCACAAGTAGAAACATTCTCTCCACATCTATCCTGTCCAGACCATTCATAATTGTAAAGACCTCTATCAGACCACCTCTAAGCCTTCTCTTTTCTAAAGCAAAAACCTGTTCAATCTTTCCTGATGGCCGTAATCTCTCAGTTCTGGTACCATCCTTGTAAATCTTTTTTGCACTTTTTTCCACTGCTTCTATGTCCTTTTTATAGTATGGAGCCCAGAACGGTGCACAGTGCTCTCAGTGCGGCCTGACCAAGGTCACAGAATCAGAGAAACTTGCAACACAGAAGGAGGCCTTTTGGGCCATCGTGCCTTTGCTGGCTCTTTGAAAGAGCCGTCGTGCTGAGTCCCACACCCCCACTTTTTGTCCGTAACCCTGTAAATTCCTCATCCTCAAGTACCTGTCCAGCTCCCTTTTAAAATTATTGATGGAATCAGCTTCCACCACCTTTTCAGGAAGAGTGTTCCAGATCACGACAACTCTCTGAGTAAAAAAAATCCTCCTCATCTCTCCTCTAGATCTTTTCCCAATAATTTTGAATCGATGAGCTCTAGTTATTGACCCACTCGCCAGGGGGAATATTTTTTCCCCATTTACTCTATCAAAACCTCATCATCTTGAAAACCTCTATTAAGTCACCTCTTAACCTTCTCTGTTCCAAGGAGAATAGTCCTAACTTTCCAACCTCT
Source organism: Squalus acanthias (assembly GCA_030390025.1). NCBI lineage: Eukaryota > Metazoa > Chordata > Chondrichthyes > Squaliformes > Squalidae > Squalus > Squalus acanthias. The sequence goes on from CM059428.1 coordinate 112,291,088, forward strand.
TTTCATAACTGAAGCCCCTCATCCCTGGTAACATCCCGGTAAACCTCCTCTGTACCCTTTCTAAGGCCTTTACATCTTTCCTGAAGTGTGGTGCCCAGAATTGTCCACAAAACTCCATCTGAAGCCTAAACAGTAATTTATAAAGTTCTAGCATGATCTCTGCTTTTATATTCTATTCCTCTATTTATTATTCCAAGTAACCCATACATTTTTTTAACCACCTTATCAACTTGCCCTGCCACCTTTAAGGATTTGTGTATATGGACACCAAGGTCTCTCTGCTCATCTACACTTTTCAAAATCATGTCACTTATAGAAACATAGAACAGTACAGCACAGTACAGGCCCTTCGGCCTTCGATGTTGTGCCGAGCATTGTCCGAGACCAAGATCAAGCTATCACACTCCCTATCACTCTGGTGTGCTCCATGTGCTTATCCAATAACCGCTTGAAAGTTCCTAAAGTGTCCGACTCCACTATCACAGCAGGCAGTCCATTCCACACCCCAACCACTCTCTGAGTAAAGAATCTACCTCGGACATCCCTTCTATATCTCCCCCCATGCACCTTATAGTTATGCCCCCTTGTAACAGCTGCCTCTACCCGAGGAAATAGTCTCTGAACATCCACTCTATCTATCCCCCTCATCATCTTATAAACCTCTATTAAGTCGCCTCTCATCCTCCTCCGCTCTAAAGAGAAAAGCCCCAACTCCCTCAATCTTTCCTCATAAGACCTCTCCCCCAAACCAGGCAGGTAAATCTCCTTTGCACTCTTTCCAATGCTTCCACGTCCTTCCTATAGTGAGGTGACCAGAACTGCACACAATATTCCAAATGTGGTCTCACCAAGGTCCTGTACAGTTGCAGCATAACCTCACGGTTCTTAAACTCAAACCCTCTGTTAATAAACGCCAACACACCATAGGCCTTCTTTACTGCTCTATCCACTTGAGTGGCAACCTTCAGAGATCTGTGGATATGAACCCCCAGATCCCTCTGCTCCTCCACGTTCCTCAGAACCCTGCCGTTGACCCTGTAATCCTTATTCAAATTTGCCCTACCAAAATGAATCACCTCGCACTTATCAGGGTTAAATTCCATCTGCCATTTTTCGGCCCAGCTCTGCATCCTATCAATGTCTCTTTGCAGCCTACAACAGCCCTCCACCTCATCCACTGCTCCACCAATCTTGGTGTCATCAGCAAATTTACTGATCCACCCTTCAGTCCCCTCCTCCAAGTCATTGATAAAAATCACAAACAGCAGAGGACCCAGCACCGACCCCTGTGGCACACCGCTGGTAACTGGTCTCCAGTCCGAAAATGTTCCATCCACCACCACCCTCTGCCTTCTATGAGATAGCCAGTTACTTATCCAATCGGCCAAATTTTCCTCTATCCCACAACTCCTTACTTTCTTCATGAGCCGACCACTTTCTTTCCATATTAGTCCTCCCAAAGTGCATCACTTCACACGCTGCATTGAACTCCATCTGCCATGCTTTTGCCCATTTCACCATCCTGTCTATGTCATCCTGAAGCCTATAACTACCCTCATCATGATCTACTACTTAGCCAACTTTTGTATCATCTGCAAACTTTATAATGCTGCTCCCTACACCTGAGTATAGGTCGTTTACAAAAATTGCAAAGAGTAATGGACCTAAAACTGGCCCTTAGGGAACACCACTGCAAACCACATCCCAGTCTGAAAAACATCCATCTACCGCCACCCTTAGCTACCTGTCACTGAGCCAATTTTGTATCCGTACCACCACTTTCCCCTTCTTCTTAATAAGCCTCCTGTGTGGCACTTTGTCAAATGCCTTCCGAAAGTCCACATATATACCATCTACTGCATTACCTTGATCAATCTTCTCTGATACCTCATCAAAAAATTCAATCAAGTTAGTCAGACACGATTTACCTTTAACAAATCCATGCTGGCTCTCCTTGATTAACCCATGCCTTTCCAAATGGAAGTTTATTTTGTCCCTGATAATGGTTTCCAATAACTTCCCCGCCACTGATGTTAGGCTGACTGGCCTGTAGTTTTATGATTTATCCTTCTCCCCTTTCTTGAATAGTGGTATAACATTAGCAACCCTTCAGTCCTCCAGCACTACTCCTGTATCCAATGAGGATTGAAAGATTGTGTCCAATGCCTCTGCTATTTCTACCTTTGCTTCTGTCAGCAACCTAGGATGCATTCCATCTGGGCCAGATGACTTACCCACTTTCAGTAATGATAATATTTTTAGTACATCTTCTCTATTACTATCCTGTCCATAACTTTCCTCTCCTCTTTTCGTGTAACCTTCACATCATCCGCTTTCTTTGTGAAGATAGATGCAAAGTACTTATTTAATACTTTTGCCATATCCTCTGCCTCTACCTGAAGATTTCCCTTTGGGTCCTTAATAGGCCCAAACATTTCCCTAGCAAACTGCTTACACTTTATATGTTTATAAAATGTTTTAGGGTTCAATTTAATGTTGCCTGCTAATCTTTTCTTGTAACCTCTCTTTGTCTCCGATATTAACCTTTTCAATTTCCTCTTGTACTTTCCATAACCTTCCTGGTTATTAACTGAATCTTGCTCCTGACATTTGTTATAAGCCTCCTTTTTCTGTTTTATTTGAACTTTTATTTTCTTTGTCATCCAGGGCACATTAGGTTTGGATGCCCAACCTTTTCCCTTCAAAGGAATATGTCTAGTTTGTACCTGAACTATCTTTTCCCTGAATGCCCTTCATTGCTCTGTTACTGCTCTACCCTGCAATTGCCTTTTCCAATCTACCTGTACCAGGTCCCTCCTTAAATCACTGAAATTACCTCTTCCTCAGTTGAGCATTTTTACCTTTGATATTTTCTGGTCCCTTTCCATAATTAGTTTAAACTGAATTACGTTGTGGACACTGTTCGCTAGATGATCTCCTACTGTAACACCCTCCACTTGCCCTACTTCATTTCCCAGAACCAGATCTAACACTGCTTCATTCCTTGTTGGACTGGGGACATAGTGATCGAGAAAGTTCTCCTGTGCACATATCGGAAGTTCTTCTCCTTCCCTACCCTTAGCACTCTAATTACCCTACTATAGATTGGGAAAAACAAAGTCTCCTAATATTACTATACTATTTTTGTTACGCGCCTTTGAAATTTGCCGACAAATTTGCTCATCTATCTCCTTCTCACTGTTTGGAGCTCTACAAAAAACTCCCAGCAATGTAACAGCACCTCCTCTGTTTCTCAACTCAAGCCAAATAGATTCAGTCCTAAAACCATCTAGTAAATCCTTTCTATTTAGAACCGTAACATCATCCTTAATACTGCCATGCCCCCTTCTCTTTTTCTTTCTCTATCATTCCTGAATACTTCCATTGAGCTTCATTAGAACAGTGTAGGAACCGAGGTCAGAGTGGGAGTTGGGTGGAGAATTAAAATGACAGGCGACCAGAAGCTCGGGGTCATGCTTGCGGACTGAACGGAGGTGTTCCTCAAAGCGATCGCCCAATCTCCGTTTAACCTCCCCAATTGTGAGCAGTGAATACAGTATACTAAATTGAAAGAAGTACAAGTAAATCGCTGTTTCACCTGAAAGGAGTGTTTGGAGCCCTGGACAGTGGGAAGGGAGGAGGTAAAAGGGCAGTTGTTGCATCTCCTGCGCTTGCACAGGAAGGTGCCGTGGGATGGGGAGGGGGTGTTGAGGAAGATTGAAGAGTGGACGAGGGTATCACGGAGGGAACGGCCCCTTCGGAATGCTGAAGGGGGAGGGGAGGGGATAATGTGTTTGGTGGTGGCATCACGCTGGAGGTGGTGGAAGTGGCGGAGGATGATCCGTTGAATATGGAGGCTGGTGGGGTGAAAGGTGAGGACAAGGGGAACCCTATCATGGTTCTAGGAGGGAGGGGAAGGAGTGAGAGCAGAACTGTGTGAAATGGGACAGACACGATCGAGGGCCCTGTCAACCACAGTGGAGGGGAATCCTCGGTTGAGCACTGGTATGGAATGTGGCATTGTCAGAACAGATGCGACAGAGAAGGAGAAACTGGGAGAATGGAATAGAGTCCTTAGAAGAAGCGGGATGGGAGGAAGTGTAATCAAGGTAGCTGTGGCAGTCAGTGGGCTTATAGTACATATTAGTCGACAGCCTATCTCCAGAAATGGAGATAGAGAAATCGAGGAAGGGAATAGAAGAGTCGGAGATGGACATGTGAAGGCGAGGGAGGGGTGGAAATTGGAAGCAAAGTTGATTAAATTTTCCAGTTCGAGCCAAGAGCAGGAAGCTCTTCTTAATGTGGGTCACAGAGCTTCCAGAGGCAGTACTGATACCTCATTAACGTTGCCAAAGTTGAGATTGCTGATGGTGGTATTGCACTAAGATAGCTTGCATTAGTACATAAATTGGAATCAAAAGCAACCTACAAGGATTATAAAATACATTTTTCTTTTATAAATTAAGGTGATTATTTTGGATTAACTTTATTATGGCACAAATCCGTAAACCTATAAAATTAATGGTTGACCTTTAGGTTATAACCAATTGGCACAAATAAACACATATAATCCTACAATAAACACCAGGTGAGCACCAATTTGGGGGCACATATGATACTGAGTGGGTTTAGTAAATTGTAACTGAAGCTGTTTGTGTTTTGCAGGTACAATGTGATAGTAAATGCCTCAAATCAGATTAGTTCTTTCACGTCAAACATCTATCCTGTAGAGCTACAGCAGATAGTTGAGCCAAACAGGCTTCGAATGAACAATCAAGATCTTACCTCAGTTCTCTTAAACTCCAGTGTTGCTGTGGAAGTGCGCATTAACTATGGAACCAATCTCTCTTATTTGTGGAGTTTCGGTGATGGTACTGTGACGATTGGGAACAGAAGGGAGTATCACAGTTATGATAGGTAGGCAGATTCTACTGTTAGGAGGCTTAGGGACAAAAACATGCCTACATGTTTGTGGAAAAGCATTCTTTGTATGGCACTGATAAAAGTAAGCAGGAATTAATTTTTTTAAGTTTTGTTTTTTAAAGTTGAAGGGAATTCATTGATCTGCTCGTGTTGTGCTTTAAAATGCGACGGCTCAGCTGGTAAAGGTAACGCCCTGTGCGGTGCTGAGCCACATAGAATGCCCCCAGGACTGATCTCAACTGGGATTGTAACCACTGAGCCAGTGTTCCTGCTCTTAATCTCCATCTGGTGACTCCTGCTGGAAGGTGCAGGAGTGGACATCAGGTGAATGCAGGATTGGACTCCGTTGTGATGCCCTCCCCTCCCCTCCCCGCACCCAACCCTTCGGTCAAATTGCTTGCCAACTGGAAAGGCTGACACATGAAGAATGGCTGCTAGGATATGGTACCGTAACCTAGCAGGCATCTGTATCTTCAGGAGAAAAGAGTAGTAGTATGACATAGCCTGATCATTTACGGAGCAGCAGGGGCTATTTTCTGTAACTAAAGTGTGTGCTAGCAAATGTAGCAGCAGCAAATTGCCCATTTTTGAAATGATAGCTGCAGAGAATTGCCATCAACAGAGGAAGGTTTACTGAAGAACAGGTATCGGGGAAAAGGTTATGGATAAGTGCCACCAGAAAGGGATATTTGCCTGTTGAGTGACATGGTAGATGGGGGAGGGGAGGGGGGGGGGTGCATAAGAAATGATGTCATAAGGAGTACACAGTGACATGAAAAAAAAAGACTCATGCTCCTGTGGACATCTTTCAATAGGAACTCGTCATGTTATCTACAAACAAAACTTTGTTGCCACCAAAAATGTTGCTAATCTGTGCTGTGTGATTATCAGCATGCTTATTATTTGAATGAAGACTGGGGCAAAGTGAAGCACTGTCACAGTGATGATCTCTGCACAGGCAAAAGTCATCTCTGAAAGTGCTCTCAAACATTTAACTAACATTTTAGAGGCTAGTGTGAATTTCAACTGCTGCCTCAGGGGAATAGAAAACTATTGCTGTTACTGTGACAAAACCTGCTTTATTTAATATGTCACCTCATTTATAGGAAGGAACCAAATCAAATAGTGTAACATTTAAATATATGATTACTGTGCTTGATCAATATAGAGTTACTGATGAATTACACCACACACTTAACACAACCTCACAACATCTGGTCTGCGAAAGTAACCGAGCTATTTTCTGTCATGTGCAAGACATATATATATATTCTCCGTTACTGGGATTAACGTATTTATAACGATATGATTTTTTTTACAGTGAAGGAGAATTTACAGTTGAAGTAGTCATCTTTAACAATGTGAGCTCTGCCTCACTCTCTGGCCAGCTCTTCGTTATTACTGAGAATTGTCAGCCTCCTCCAGTGAAAAGCTATGGCCCATCCAAAATAGAGGTAGAGTGAGCTGTCATTTCCTCATGAGGATATCAGAATTAAAATGTGTATCTCCTTTATAATCAAAAGTAATCACTATAAAATAGAAACTATGACAAACAAATTCAATATGCTTAAATTACAAAAATACCAGTTAATCTCCCATCACATTGCACATCGGCAATCCAGACCAAGTGCAGTATTCAGGCGAAGTAGGTTAGAGGGCAAGGGCTTTTTGTACTCGGGAGGAGAAGAGGGAGGGGGAGGAGGCAGATGGGAGAGAGTGGAGGGTGGGGAGAGGACGATGGGGCTAGGGGAAGGGGTATGGGAAGGGAAGGAGGAAATGGTGGGAGAGAGGCAAGAGGAGCCAGCAAATTCTCTGAGCAGGGGAGGTTGCAGTGCTCCACTACAACAGCGCTTTCAATGTAACAAAAAGGTCCCAAGGTGCTTCACAGGAGTGTTATCAAACAAAAAAATTGAACACCGATCCATATGTTAGGGCAGGTGACCAAAAGCTTGGTCGAAGAGGTAGGTTTTAAGGAGCATCTTAAAGGAGGAAAGAGAAGTGGAGAGATGGAAAGATTTAGGGAGGGAATTCCAGAGCTTAGGACCTAGGCAGCTGAAGGCACAATTGCCAGAGGTGGAGCAATTAAATTTGAGGATGTTCAAAAGGCCAGAATAGGTGGAGCGCAGAGGTCTAGGGGGATTATAGAGCTGGAGGAGATTACAGAGATAAGGTGGGGCGAAACCATGGAGGGATTTGAAAACAAGGATGAGAATTTTAAAATCAAGGCGTTGCTTAACTGAGAGCCAATGTAGGTCAGCAAGCACAGCGGAGATGGGTGAACGGGACTTGGTGTGAGTTAGCATACGGGCAGCAGGTGATAAAGGCAGGGATGAGGGTTTCAGCAGCAGATAAGTTGAGGTAAGGGCAGAGATGGGCGATATTACGAAGGTGGAAATGGGCAGTCTTAGTGATAGAATGGATATGAGGAAGGAAGCTCAATTTGTGATCAAATATGACACCAAGGTTGCGAACAGACTTGGTCAGCCTTTGACAGTTGCCGGGGAGAGAGATCGAATCAGTGGAAAGGGTATGGAGTTTGTGGCGTGAACCGAAGACAATGGCTTCAGTCTTCCCGATATTTAATTGGAGGAAATTTCTACTCATCCAGTGCTGGATGTCAGACAAACAGTCTGATAGTATAGAGACGATGGAGGGTTCGGGAGAGGTGGAAGAGAGGTACAGCTGGGTATCACCAGCGTACATGGGAAAGCTCACATGGTGTTGCCGGATGAAGTCACCGAGGGGCAGCATGCAGATGAGAAATAGGAGGGGTCCAAGGATAGATCCTTGGGGGACACCAGAGGTGACAGTGTGGGATCGGGAAGAGAAGCTATTGCAGGTGATTCTATGTTTACGGCTGGAAAGATAGGAATGAAACCAGGCGAGTGCAGTCCCATCCAGCTGGACGACAGTGGGGAGGCATTGGAGCAGAATTTTGTGGTCAACCGTGTCAAAGGCTGCAGACAGGTCCAGAAGGATGAGAAGGGATAGATTACCTTTGTTGCAGTCAATTAGGATGTCATTTGTGACCTTGGTAAGAGCAGTTTCAGTACTGTGGCAAGGGCGGAAGTCTGATTGGAGGGATTCAAACAAGGAGTTCTGGGAAAGATTAGCACGGATTTGAGAAGTGACAATATGCCCAAGAACTTTGGAGAGGAAAGGGAAGTTGGAGATGGGGTGATAGTTTGCAAGGACGGAGGGGTCAAGGTTTCGTTTTTTGAGGTGAGGGGTGATGACGGCAGGAGCATTTCAGCTAGTCCCACTCCCCCGCCCTTTCCCAGTAGCCCTGCAAATTTTTTTCCGATATGTACTTATCCAATTCCCTTTTGAAAGCCACGATTCAATCTGCCTCCACCACTCTTTCAGGCAGTGCATTCCAGATCTGCTAACATGAGAGCCAGGAAGGAAAGTTGGGTTGTCAGCAATTTAGTAGGAATAGGGTCGAGAGCGCAGGAGCTCGGTTTCATTGACAAGATGAGCTTTGAAAGGGCAAGAGGGGAGATAGGACAGAAACTAGAGAAATATGCAAATTTAGGGTTAGGGCACGGGGAAAACTGAGAGAAAGTAAGGTCCGGGGGGCTAGGGGAAGGGAGGGAATTGAAAGCAGAAGCAGTTGAATGGATGTTATTGATCTTTTTAACAAAGAAGTCCATGAGCTCCTCATATTTATTGTTGGAGGTGAGGAAGGAGGAGGCAGGGGAGGGTGGTTTGAGAAGACGGTTAGCGGTGGGGATGAGAAGCCTGGTGTTATTTTTTCCGTCCTGGATGATCTTAGAATATAGGACGGTTTTAGTGATGGAGAGCAGGACCCGGTAGAGCTTTATATGATCGAGCCAAATCTGATATGATGATTAGACCAGTTGTCCGCCAAAGATGTTCAAGTCTGCGTCCCTTGGATTTAAGGGAGTGGAGCTGAGGGGTATACCGGGGGGAACGACTAGGGTGAGAGAGTGTAATGATTTTAGTGGGGACAAGGGCATCAAAGGTGGTGGAGAGGGTGTGATTTAGTACGTCAGTAGCTGCAGAGCTGTCATGGAGAATAGTAGGCCAAAGGCTCGGTAGTTGGGAATTAAAAAGTGCAGTGGTAAGGGACTTGAAGGAGAGTTGTTTCCAGGGGCGGATACGAAAAGAAGTGGGTTTAGGAGGGGGAAGGGAAATATGGGTAGAGCGTGATATAAGGAAATGGTCGGAGATTACCTTATCAGTGATGGTTACAGAGGGGATAGTGAGGCCGCGTGAGATGATAAGATGGAAGGGGTGGCTGTGTATTTGGGTAGGGGAGTTGACATGAAGGGAGAGATTAAGCGAGGAGAGGAGGGCAGTGAACTCAGAGGAGAGGGAGCAAGATGAGTTGATGTAGAGGTTGAAATCACCGAGAATGAGAAGTCGCTCAGTGCAGAGGCAGAGGGAGGAAAGCAGAGAAGAAATCTCATTGAGAAAATTAGTGTGGTATTTGAGTGGGCGGGACAGAATAAGGATTTTAAAAGAGAGACGGGAGGGGTGGAACAAGGTGAGATGCTCAAAGGAGGAGAGGTTGCCTGAGGAGTGTGGAGAGAGACCAAGGTGTGATTTAGATATAAGGGCTACACCACCACCACAGCGGTTTGGACATGGAATATGGTGGAACGCATAGCCAGGTGGGGAAGCTTCATCAAGGGGAAAGGTGTCATCACCCCTCAACCATGTCTCTGTCAATGCCATGATGTCAGTTTGATCGTCCACAATAAGGTCATGGATGACAAAGCGCTTATTTACAAGTGAACGTACATTTTGAAGGGAAATGCAGAGAGGGACAATGATACCTAATTTACTGGCGAAGTCCAGAGGGGCAGAGCAGGGAGGGACAGAGAGGAGGTTGGTGAGATTAGCTCGCAGAAAGCGCTTGGGGCGGGGAGAGAGTAAGATAGGGCAATTTCAGTTGCTGCTGGCTAGGAGGCAGCAACGAGTGCCTCGGTGGGCCTTTCGAAGGATGCCAAGAGAGGAAAGCTGTGGGATTATTCAGGAGAGAGTCAAACCTTAAGCGGCAGGAGAGTAGGAAGGACGATGACGAGTGGAGAAAGAAAAGGAGGCATGAAGGCTGGGGGAGGGTAATGAAGAAAGAGAAAAAAGGGAGAGATAGAAGTGATGGAACTCGGGTCCGGAGCAGCAGCCAAAACACGCACACATATCGACACGGGGAATTAAGTTTCAAAGACATGATTAAATGATAGATTATGAAGCATTTCAGTTTGAACCGGCACTATCTTGTCCTCTTTCAGTTTGAACCGACACTCTCCCGTCCTGTGACAGTTTGAACTGACACTCTCCCATCCTGTGACAGTTTGAACTGGCACTCTCTGTCCTGTGACAGTTTGAACTGGCACTCTCTGTCCTGTGACAGTTTGAACTGGCACTCTCTGTCCTGTGACAGTTTGAACTGGCACTCTCTGTCCTGTGACAGTTTGAACTGGCACTCTCTGTCCTGTGACAGTTTGAACTGGCACTCTCCCGTCCTGTGACAGTTTGAACTGACACTCTCTGTCCTGTGACAGTTTGAACTGACACTCTCTGTCCTGTGACAGTTTGAACTGACACTCTGTCCTGTGACAGTTTGAACCGACACTCTCCCGTCCTGTGACAGTTTGAACCGACACTCTCCCGTCCTGTGACAGTTTGAACCGGCATTCTCCCGTCCTGTGACAGTTTGAACCGACACTCTCCCGTCCTGTGACAGTTTGAACCGACACTCTCTGTCCTGTGACAGTTTGAACCGACACTCTCCCGTCCTGTGACAGTTTGAACCGACACTCTCTGTCCTGTGACAGTTTGAACCGACACTCTCCCGTCCTGTGACAGTTTGAACCGACACTCTCTGTCCTGTGACAGTTTGAACTGGCACTCTCTGTCCTGTGACAGTTTGAACCGACACTCTCCCGTCCTGTGACAGTTTGAACTGTCACTCTCTGTCCTGTGACAGTTTGAACCGACACTCTCCAGTCCTGTGACAGTTTGAACCGACACTCTCTGTCCTGTGACAGTTTGAACCGACACTCTCCCGTCCTGTGACAGTTTGAACTGGCACTCTCTGTCCTGTGACAGTTTGAACCGACACTCTCTGTCCTGTGACAGTTTGAACCGACACTCTCCAGTCCTGTGACAGTTTGAACCGACACTCTCCCGTCCTGTGACAGTTTGAACCGGCATTCTCCAGTCCTGTGACAGTTTGAACCGACACTCTCTGTCCTGTGACAGTTTGAACCGACACTCTCCAGTCCTGTGACAGTTTGAACCGACACTCTCCAGTCCTGTGACAGTTTGAACCGACACTCTCCCGTCCTGTGACAGTTTGAACTGGCACTCACTGTCCTGTGACAGTTTGAACTGGCACTCTCTGTCCTGTGACAGTTTGAACCGGCATTCTCCCGTCCTGTGACAGTTTGAACTGGCACTCTCTGTCCTGTGTCTGTTTGAACTGACACTCTCTGTCCTGTGACAGTTTGAACCGACACTCTCCCGTCCTGTGACAGTTTGAACCGACACTCTCTGTCCTGTGACAGTTTGAACCGGCATTCTCCCGTCCTGTGACAGTTTGAACCGACACTCTCCCGTCCTGTGACAGTTTGAACTGACACTCTCCCGTCCTGTGACAGTTTGAACCGACACTCTCTGTCCTGTGACAGTTTGAACCGACACTCTCCAGTCCTGTGACAGTTTGAACCGACACTCTCTGTCCTGTGACAGTTTGAACCGACACTCTCCACTCCTGTGACAGTTTGAACTGACACTCTCCCGTCCTGTGACAGTTTGAACTGACACTCTCCCGTCCTGTGACAGTTTGAACCGACACTCTCTGTCCTGTGACAGTTTGAACCGACACTCTCCACTCCTGTGGCAGTTTGAACCGGCATTCTCCCGTCCTGTGACAGTTTGAACAGACACTCTCCCGTCCTGTGACAGTTTGAACTGGCACTCTCCCGTCCTGTGACAGTTTGAACCGACACTCTCTACTCCTGTGACAGTTTGAACCGGCATTCTCCCGTCCTGTGACAGTTTGAACAGACACTCTCCCGTCCTGTGACAGTTTGAACTGACACTCTCCCGTCCTGTGACAGTTTGAACTGACACTCTCTGTCCTGTGACAGTTTGAACTGACACTCTCTGTCCTGTGACAGTTTGAACTGACACTCTCCCGTCCTGTGACAGTTTGAACCGACACTCTCCCGTCCTGTGACAGTTTGAACCGGCATTCTCCCGTCCTGTGACAGTTTGAACCGACACTCTCCCGTCCTGTGACAGTTTGAACCGACACTCTCCCGTCCTGTGACAGTTTGAACCGACACTCTCCCGTCCTGTGACAGTTTGAACCGACACTCTCCACTCCTGTGACAGTTTGAACCGACACTCTCCCGTCCTGTGACAGTTTGAACTGACACTCTCCACTCCTGTGACAGTTTGAACCGACACTCTCCCGTCCTGTGACAGTTTGAACCGACACTCTCCCGTCCTGTGACAGTTTGAACCGACACTCTCTGTCCTGTGACAGTTTGAACCGACACTCTCTGTCCTGTGACAGTTTGAACTGGCACTCTCTGTCCTGTGACAGTTTGAACCGACACTCTCCCGTCCTGTGACAGTTTGAACCGACACTCTCCCGTCCTGTGACAGATTGAACCGACACTCTCTGTCCTGTGACAGTTTGAACCGACACTCTCCCATCCTGTGACAGATTGAACCGACACTCTCTGTCCTGTGACAGTTTGAACCGACACTCTCCCGTCCTGTGACAGTTTGAACCGGCACTCTCCCGTCCTGTGACAGTTTGAACCGACACTCTCTATCCTGTGACAGTTTGAACCGACACTCTCCCGTCCTGTGACAGTTTGAACTGGCACTCTCTGTCCTGTGACAGTTTGAACCGACACTCTCTGTCCTGTGACAGTTTGAACCGACACTCTCCCATCCTGTGACAGTTTGAACCGACACTCTCTGTCCTGTGACAGTTTGAACCGACACTCTCCCGTCCTGTGACAGTTTGAACCGACACTCTCTGTCCTGTGACAGTTTGAACCGACACTCTCCCGTCCTGTGACAGTTTGAACTGGCACTCTCTGTCCTGTGACAGTTTGAACCGACACTCTCCAGTCCTGTGACAGTTTGAACCGACACTCTCCCGTCCTGTGACAGTTTGAACCGGCATTCTCCCGTCCTGTGACAGTTTGAACCGGCATTCTCCCGTCCTGTGACAGTTTGAACCGACACTCTCCAGTCCTGTGACAGTTTGAACTGACACTCTCCCGTCCTGTGACAGTTTGAACTGACACTCTCCCGTCCTGTGACAGTTTGAACCGACACTCTCTGTCCTGTGACAGTTTGAACCGACACTCTCCAGTCCTGTGACAGTTTGAACTGACACTCTCCCGTCCTGTGACAGTTTGAACCGACACTCTCTGTCCTGTGACAGTTTGAACCGACACTCTCCAGTCCTGTGACAGTTTGAACCGACACTCTCTGTCCTGTGACAGTTTGAACTGACACTCTCCAGTCCTGTGACAGTTTGAACTGACACTCTCCCGTCCTGTGACAGTTTGAACTGACACTCTCCCGTCCTGTGACAGTTTGAACCGACACTCTCTGTCCTGTGACAGTTTGAACCGACACTCTCCACTCCTGTGACAGTTTGAACCGACACTCTCCAGTCCTGTGACAGTTTGAACCGACACTCTCCCGTCCTGTGACAGTTTGAACCGACACTCTCCCGTCCTGTGACAGTTTGAACCGGCATTCTCCCGTCCTGTGACAGTTTGAACCGACACTCTCCAGTCCTGTGACAGTTTGAACTGACACTCTCCCGTCCTGTGACAGTTTGAACTGACACTCTCCCGTCCTGTGACAGTTTGAACCGACACTCTCTGTCCTGTGACAGTTTGAACCGACACTCTCTGTCCTGTGACAGTTTGAACTGACACTCTCCCGTCCTGTGACAGTTTGAACCGACACTCTCTGTCCTGTGACAGTTTGAACCGACACTCTCCAGTCCTGTGACAGTTTGAACCGACACTCTCTGTCCTGTGACAGTTTGAACTGACACTCTCCAGTCCTGTGACAGTTTGAACTGACACTCTCCCGTCCTGTGACAGTTTGAACTGACACTCTCCCGTCCTGTGACAGTTTGAACCGACACTCTCTGTCCTGTGACAGTTTGAACCGACACTCTCCACTCCTGTGACAGTTTGAACCGGCATTCTCCCGTCCTGTGACAGTTTGAACCGACACTCTCCCGTCCTGTGACAGTTTGAACTGACACTCTCCCGTCCTGTGACAGTTTGAACCGACACTCTCCCGTCCTGTGACAGTTTGAACCGACACTCTCTGTCCTGTGACAGTTTGAACCGACACTCTCCGTCCTGTGACAGTTTGAACCGACACTCTCTGTCCTGTGACAGTTTGAACCGACACTCTCCCGTCCTGTGACAGTTTGAACTGACACTCTCTGTCCTGTGACAGTTTGAACTGGCACTCTCCTGTCCTGTGACAGTTTGAACTGGCACTCTCTGTCCTGTGACAGTTTGAACTGGCACTCTCCGTCCTGTGACAGTTTGAACTGGCACTCTCCCGTCCTGTGACGGTTTGAACTGGCACTCTCTGTCCTGTGACAGTTTTAACTGGCTTTGATTTGGGTCTGGGGCGGTGGTGGAGATGTGGTTGCCTTCCCTTCCTCTTGCTTGTGGGGGAGTGTGGGATGAGCTGGCCATTTGTTGTCCTATCCCTGAATTTCTTCTCAACAGTTTCCTGATAGTAGGGGTAATGGAGGGTGTTGTGGTTCGGTATCCCTCCATGCTCCAACCCAATATTCTGTTATCAGGGAGACAAAAGAGGATGGTGCTTCAGTTTTCATTATCTTCTCAGTGGGATGGGATTGGGAATGTCATCTTATCTTCCTATGACCAGCCGTATGGATCCTTTGACTGCCGTAGGCTTGAATTTTGTGATTTTCTATTCTCTGAAGTGGGTAGAGACAACACACATTCTTCAGCATGGTGGGTTGCATGCTTCTGTAGGCATAGAGTGAGTGCCTGCGATGCTATCTCAAGTTGCTTTACAGGGGTCTCGGGGGAGTCAAGTAAGAAGAACAGAATTTAGGAGAGTGACCAAAAGCTTAGTCAAAGAAGTATGTTTTGAGGAGACTTGTGAAGTAGAGACAGGTGCTAAGGTGGAAGGCGTAGAAAGAAATGTCCAGAGTACAAGGCTGAAGATACTGCCAGAGACCAAATTTGAAAGAGTGGATAGATGTGAAGTGCCGAGGGTCATTTTACAATGTTAAAGGTTCCATATAAGTGCAAGTTAAAACTTAAAAAATAGATCTTTCATTATATAGATTGTACAGAGAGATTGAGTAGCTGGAGACTCTAGAACTAGGGGCTCATAGTCTCAGGATAAGAGGTCAGCCATTTAAGACCGAGATGAGGAGGAATTTCTTCACTCAGAGGGTTTTGAATCTTTGGAATTCTCTACCCCAGAGGGCTGTGGATGCTGAGTCGTTGAGTATATGCAAGGCTGAGAGCGATAGATTTTTGGACACGAAGGGAATCAAGGGATTTGGGAATAGGGTGGGAAAGTGGAGTTGAGGTAAAAGATCAGCCATGATCTTATTAAATGGCAGAACAGTGACACTGCAACCCCCCACCCCCCGAAAATTGAGATGCTCATTTGAGAAGCCCAAGAGTAACTTAGCACTTGTACTATCTGCTATCTGCTGTTAATATTTAAAATTTTCTTTGTTATAATATTTTAAGAATAAGATTGTGTAAGTATTATGATGTAAATAATGTCTAGATGGGTTAAACTAAAGAAAATAATATGCTTGATATCTGTGTGGCTCCTAACACACTATGAAATGTAAATGCAGCAATAAACTGATGTCAACTTAATATAAATCTCTGAAATGTTGCTAGAATGAGACCACTACTTTTCATACAGGTGAGAAGATACCAGTCCTTCAAGCTTGGAGTTACATTTGAGAGTGAGTTTGTCTGTAACATCTCGAGAGGTATTCAGTACAGCTGGTCCTTCTTTGAACAAGATGGTTCGCTGGTCACACTGCCACAGGTTGATGTTAACCAACAGTTTATACTCATTCCAGGCTATTGGTTGGATTATGGAACCTATCTTGCAATTGCCAGGGTAAGAAATCAGTCTGACAACATAATGTGCATGAATTGCCACTACAAAAATGCTTCTAATTTAATAGCACTTGATTCAAAGAGTTCGGAGTTAAAGGGGAAAGAATGACATTGTTACTTGGTCCAGTTATGCAACATTTTGCATGAGCTGTTAGAAAAATACTGGAGGTACATCAGATTGCCGAGATCAAAACAATCCTATAGGATTTCTAGTGAAGCACAAGAATCTAACAAAAAAAAAGCATTTGGTATTTAATTAAGATATTGACAGTCTAGAAGATAATAGGTGCTTGGATGGTTTTATAATTTTTAAAACATTTACTTAATTTTCTTCTACTTTCAGTCTTGATAATTTTAAAATATGGTAAATGTGCTTCAGATCAAATGTTCAGAGAGGTCGGGAATATCTCTTTGCTGTATAGGGCTGATTAATTTTAATGGGTGGTAGATCACGGGGTTCAGGCCCACTATTTCCTGACCTGCGCTTCCTGTTTAGAGTAGCTGATCACAGAATCAGCCCTTATATCCCGCAGGTTCACGGAATACTTTTAATGTCGGCAGTCTGAGCATCAGGTAATCCTAACAAAAGACAATTAACTGTAAATTCGAATAAATCAAAAGTTGTCTTCATGTCTTACAGAAACGTCCCAAAGCACCAGACAAAATTCATTATTTGAAATGCAGGAGCTCTTGTTATTGAGGTGAATGTGCAAGCCATTTTGCACACATTTAGGGAAGAATATTAACTTGGAACACCAGGAGTACTCGGTGCTCCTCTTTGAATGGTGCCATTGAATCTTAAACATCCACCTGAACCACCCCAGAACAGGCAGACAGGCCGTGGTTTAATGTCCCATCTGATGTCCAGATCCTCAGACAGTGTGGCACTCCTTCAGTACTGCACTGAAGTGTTAGCCTGGGCTATGTACTTAAATCCAGGAATGGGGATGAATAATGATGACAAGAGGAAGATAGAATTTAGTTTTAAGTTAATGTTTACTGGAATTATGACAGGACTGTTCAAACAGCCTGGATGATTTCAAGGTATCTCTACAACTGTTGTTTTTCATACTTCTATTGCTCTCTTTGGCATTTATGTCACTACTTGGAAACGAGGGAAAAGGAACAGAGGAAGGAATTTATTTGGGAACCTTATCCGTTTTACAAATTATTTTGAATGAGTTGTAGTCTGTCATGGAATTGCATAACGCAAATAGTCTTAAATTACTTTCCTAATGCAGGTTCAAATCGTTGGCAGTGTGGTTTATAATAACTACACTGTCAGTGTTGAGGTCCTTACTACCCCACCAGTGAGTGTGATTTCAGGTGGGACACAACTCTTCATAGCCTATAAGCATGCGTCCATCATTAGTTTGAATGGATCAGAATCATATGATCCGGACTATCCAGGCACTGCAGACCTAAGGTGAGTCATAATGGGAACTAATTTCGTGAAACAATCTAACTGAGATACAGCAAAAACTTGCATTTACATAGCACCTTTAACAGAAAAGATCCCAAGACCCTTACCGGAGTGCAGGAAAATAAATATAAATAGATAAGAAAATGTTCAGCAAGCCACGGAGGGAGAGGTCTGGAAGCATGACTGAAAGCTTGTCAGAAAGATGGATTTGGAGAAGGATTTCATAAATAGAGAGAGAAGAGGACAGAAGGAGGGTTTTAGGGGTTGGGGGGTTCCAGAGAGTATGCCCAAGCCGGTTGAAGGCATTAATAGTGGGGCAAAGCGGGGAGGGCTGAACAGAGTTGGAGAATGAGGGGTGTGGAAGGGCATATAACGCTGGAGGAGGTTTCGACGGTAGAGTGGGGCTAATGCTGTGAAGGGATTTGAAGACAAGGACAAGGATATCAATTTACTGTGTTGAAGGACTGCGAGCTAATGTAGGACAGTGAGGATGGGGGGACGGGTAATGGGTGAGTGGGACCTGATCCAAGACAGAATACGGCAGCTGAGTTTTAGACCAGTTGGAGGGTGGAGAATGGGAGGTCCATGTGAAGGATATTGGAGAAATCAAGGCCCGAGATGACCATCAAATCAATAAGGGCTTCAGCTAAGGTAGGGGCTTTAGTAGACACTGTTGTGGAGCTTGAAGTAGGTGGTTTTAGTGATGGATAGGATGTGGCATTTTAAGGTTAGCTCTGGGTCAGGTAAGATGACATTTTTCATGGTTTGGTTCAGTCTGAGTAAGTGGATGATTTTGACTCAGGAGAGCTAAATCTGGTGATGAATCTAGGGCCAAGTGGGTGATATGGGAGACAAGGAAGTGGTCAGAGATGGCCTTGCCAGCAGTCAAGAGCTCAGGAGCTGGGAGGCCATGAGAGATGACTAGGTCAAGGAGTAGACATGGGTATAGGTGGGGGTATTTTATGAAATGTGAAACTGAGTGAGGCTACGAAGGCAGTGATCTCTGAGGAGAGGAAGCTGGGGGAGTTTAGACGTAGGCTGAAGCCACCGAGGATGAAGACTTGCTCAGGTGCAAAGATTAAGGGAAGAGAAATTGGGACCGATTCTGGAGGAGGTGGGACCTGTACAGGCCAGACAGGTTGCACTTCAACAGAGCTGGGACCAATGTCCTCACGGGATGGTTTGCTAGTGCTGTTGGGGAGGGTTTAAACTAATTTGGCAGGGGGATGGGCACCAGGATGTAGCATTAGAAAGGAGAAACAAGGTGCACAAAGGATTGGGAGAGACGGATAGCACTAGAGTAAGAAATAGTACGGTATTAGGTGGGGTCAGACTAAGAGAGAATATAAGAAGGTCTAAGATAGGTTTACAGTGCATGTGTGTGAATGCACGAAGTGTGGTAAATAAGGTTGGTGAGCTGCAGGCGCAAATAGCCACATGGGAATATGATGTCGTGACGTTAACGGAGACCTGGCTCAAAAAAGGGCAGGATTTGGTCCTAAATATTCCTGGATATAAGGTGTTCAGGAAAGATAGGGAAGGAAAGAAAGGAGGTGGGGTGGCAGTATTGGTTAACGAGAATATTACAGTGCTGGAGAGAGGGGATGTCCTGGAGGGGTCAAGGATAGAATCTATTTGGTTAGAGTTGAGAAACAATAGAGGTGCCATTATACTACTAGGTGTATTCTATAAGCCACCAACTAGTTGGAAGGATATAGAGGAGCAAATTTGCAGGGAAATTACAAAGAGGTGCAAGAACTATAGTGTCGTGATAATGAGGGACTTCAACTATCCTAATATAGACTGGGATAGTAATAGTGTAAATGGCAGAGAGGGGGAAGAATTTCTGAAGTGTGTTCAGGAGAACTTTCTTGATCAGTATGCTTCCGGCCCAATGAGGAAGGAGGCATTGCTGGATCTGGTTCTGGGGAATGAGGTGGGTCAAGTGGAGCAAGTGACATTAGGGAAACATTTAGGGACCAGTGACCACAGTATCATAAGGTTTAGACTAGCTATGGAAAAGGACAGGGAGCAATCTAGAGTAAAAATACTTAATTGAAGGAAGGCCAATTTTAGTGGGTTGAGAATGGATCTAGCCTGGGTAAATTGGAATCAAAGATTGGCAGGCAAAACTGTAATCGAACAATGGGCTGCCTTTAAAGAGGAGATGGTTCGGGTACAGTCGAGGTACATTCCCACGAGGGGGAAAGGTAGGGCAACCAAAGTCAGAGCTCCCTGGATGATGAAAGAGATAGAGAGTAAGATGAAGCAGAAAAAGGGAGCGTATGATAGATGTCAGGTTGAGAATACAAGTGAGAACCAGGATGAATATAGTAAGTTCAGAGGGGAAGTGAAAAAGGAAATAAGAGGGGCATAGAGAGAGTATGAGAATCGACTGGCAGCTAACATAAAAGGGAATTCAAAAGTCTTCTATAGGCATATAAATAATAAACGTTTAGTAAGAGGACAGGTGGGGCCGATTAGGGACCAAAATGGAGACCTATGCATGGAGGCAGAGGGCATGGCTGAGGTACTATTCAAGTACTTTGCATCTGTCTTTACCAAGGAAGAAGATGCTGCCAAAGTCATAGTGAAAGAGGAGGTAGTTGAGATACTAGATGGGATAAAAATTGATAAGAAGGAGGTACTAGAAAGACTGGCTGTACTTAAAGTAGATAAGTCGCCAAGAGCAGATGGGATGCACCTTAGAATGCTGAGGGAAGCAAAGGTGGAAATTGCGGAGGCACTGGCCATAATCTTCCAATCCTCCTTGGATACGTGGCTGGTGCCAGAGGACTGGAGAATTGCAAATGTTACACCCTTGTTCAAAAAAGGGTGTAATGATAAACCCAGCAACTACAGGCCAGTCAGTTTAACCTCGGTAGTGGAGAAGCTTTTAGAAATGATAATCCGTGACAAAATTAACAGTCACTTGGACAAGTGTGAATTAATTAAGGAAAGCCAGCACGGATTTGTTAAAGGCAAATCGTGTTTTACTAACCTGATTGAGTTTTTTGATGAGGTAATAGAGAGGGTTGATGAGGGCAATGCGGTTGTTGTGGTGTACATGGACTTCCAAAAGGCGTCTGATAATGTGCCACATAATAGGCTTGCCAGCAAAGTTGAAGCCCATGGAATAAAAGGGACAGTGGCAGCATGGACATGAAATTGGCTAAGTGATAGGAAACAGAGAGTAGTGTTAAACGGTTTTTTGGACTGGAGCAAGGTATACAGTGGTGTTCCCCAGGGGTCGGTTCTAGGACCACTGCTTTTCTTGATATATATTAATGACTTGGATGTGGGTGTACAGGGCACAATTTCAAAATTTGCAGATGACACAAAACTTGGAAGTATAGTGAACAGTGAGGAGGATAGTGATAGACTTCAAGAGGACATAGACAGGCTGGTGGAATGGGCAGACACGTGGCAGATGAAATTTAACACAGGAAAGTGCGAAGTGATACATTTTGGTAGGAAGAACGAGGAGAGGAAACATAAACTAAATGGTACAAGCCTGAAGGGGGCGGGGGGAGGTGGCAGGGGACAGACATCAAAGTCTCCAGATCCAGTGTTAAATGTCATGTTCAGTGGAAAGAAATGCTAGTATTAGAACTTCTGACTCTTATTCAGGAGAGTTGTCAGTCCACATTCCAATCTTGATTGAAAGTTGAATTTGCTGGACTGTGCTACACCAGCTTTGCCAGGTCACTATGCATTGTGTACGCAAAAGGGTATTTGGTGGGGTGGCAGGGAGGGGGTGTTTAAAAGATGCAGGATTCAGATACAGTTCCTTGAACATTTCAATACCATTTTTTTTAAAGTAAACTGCACAATAATAGCTTTGAAAAGTTTACTTATTATTTTAGAAAAATTCTGAGTATAATTTTCTGAAGATTCTACTTTGTTACCTTACTGAATTGTACAAAATTAAAAAGACACCTTCGCAATTGTTTTTTTCTATAGCAAGCCAAACTTACATAAATTTCAACAATGTTACCCTTTTTCATGGCTGTCAGAACATGTAAAAAGAAACTTGAATCATTGTCAGGAAGAGGAAGGAAAATGTATTTAATATTTTAGCTTGAGGTGAAATTTCAAACTTTTATGGTTTTTAGTTCTTGCACTTTTTAAAATAAATTGCCTTTTCTCTCCCATCCTATCATAGAAGCGTAGATGCACAGGAGGCTTTTCAGCCTCTCATGTATGTGCCAATCCTTTCCTAAAGTAATCCTAAACTCATCCCACTACCCTCCTTGCTTCCCATAGCACTGTAACTTTGTCTGCTTCGAACATTTACACACTTTTCCTTCAAAGGGTACAATATTCTCTGCCTCAACTTCTCCTTATGGCAAAGCGTTCCATGTTCTAAGAACTCTCTGCATTGGGAACTTCCTAACCTCTGTCCTGATTTTCTTAGTGATTGTTTTAAATTGATGCCTCCTCGTCACCGACTCCCAAACCAGAGAAAATAATCTTTTCCCATTCATCATATTGAAACCCTTCGCAATTTTAAAAACCTCTATTATTTTCTGTAGCTTTCTCTGCTGCAGTGGAAATAGTCCCAGTGTCTCATGTCTGCCCTTGTAACTATTGTTTCCAATCCCTGGTGTCATCCTGTTCAATCCTTGCTGTTTGGTCACAATGGCATTAATGTATTTTCTATGTGGGATGCCCCAAACTGCATATTGTACTCTAACTGCAGCTTAACAAATACATCATTACCTCTTCGCTGTTGTATTCTGTGACCTTATTTATAAAGACCGAAATGCCACTGGCCTTTTTGTATAGCTTTGTCTAGCTGCATTCGCACTTTTAAGGAATTATGTATTTGAACCCCTGTGCATCTGTTCATCCACCCTTCAGCGTCTTTCCATCATTCCTTATTTTTCTTCGCAAAATGCATTACTTCATACTTCTCCACATTAAATTGCATTGTTACCAGTCGGCCCATTTTGTTGACTGCTTCACCCCCTTATATTTGACGGTACATTATCCTTTTCTATCCTACCCTCACGTTATTTATCCCACTTAATTTCCCTGAAGTAAATCAAGCAATGCTTCTTTGCTTGTTCGATAAGAAACATACTTGTATCTCATCTCCACTGTCTGGTGACTTGTGTTGCTCACTGAGGATAATACCATTTCCCTTCCTATTCCTTAACTCTATCCATACATATTTTGCCTTAATGAAACCCTCAAGAACATATTTACCTTTAAACACTGGAATAGAATCCTTTATGAATACTGCCACCTACCTCCAGTTTCCTTCTCTATCTCTCCTAAAAATGTTGTAATTATAAGTTCCCAGTTCTGTCTAAACCTAAGTCACGGCTCTGTTTTCATTACTATATTGTAGCCCCCATATTAACTAATTACATATTACATAGAATTTACAGCACAGAACTCTCCAATTTTGTTTTGAATGATCTGTGCATTCACATTCACACCATTCAATCCTAGCTCCAATTTCTTAGTATGTTGACCTTTATTTTCTACCGCCTCTACAACAGTGCTCTCGACATTGAAGCCTCTTTCTTTCTCTTGATAATATTTTCTCACTGTTTATTTCAGAAATGCTTTTTTCTTCTACTTCAACAGCTTTATTAATCCTGCGCTTGCTCTCTGATCCCAAGCCTAGTCTTCCCCACCCACCTCATCCTAGTTTAAATCCTCCTCCACTGCTCTAGTTACCTTCTTGGCAAGGAAATTGGTGCCATTTTGATTCAGGTGAAGGCCGTCTCCTCAGTATACCTTTGCTTTGTTCCAGAACTTGCTTCATTGCCCCAGTGATGTGAGCCCTTCCATCCTGCACCAGCCTTGCAGCCACACATTGACCTTCCTAAGCATCTGGAAAACAACAAAACTTTAAATTTATTTGCTAGGTACCCTAATGGTTGAATCATTGGTAAATTTTAATTTAATCTGTTCTATATTTAAAATGCCCAGATTTATTTTCCTTTTCTTCAACTCTTCACAGGTTCTCCTGGTCTTGTGAAACAGTGAGTGGATTAAATGTCCCTTGCTTCAAACCTGATGCGTCTGACCCACTGAACACAACTTCCAGTACTGTCAGTGTCTCGATGTCTACACTGAAAACTGATATTGACCAGTTTCTCTTCAAGTTAACAGTTAACAATAATAACAGATATTCTTCAGAAGCACAACAGTTTATAACAGTTAAAAAAGAGGACAACTTAAGGTATGTGCTTAATCTCACGGTGCGCAGATTATTGGTGCAGAACAAATTATATACAGAAAAGGCTATTAAAGATTTTGGAGTTCATTTTGCACTCTCACACTATCTCGTGGTTAGCAACAAAGCATCAGGCAAAACCTTGGGAGCACATCATCTGCTTGCTCATTGTCAGCGGATTGTGTGTGGTGTCGGCGCAAAAAAAACAAAGGGAGAAGTCTCTGTTGCGACAATATTTTTGAAGTTTAGAAGTTATTACAATTTGCAAAGAGTGGGAGATTTCCTCTTTGCTATATTTAACAAAAAATCTCTTAGGATAGGTAATCTGATGGTGCTTTTACTATTGTACTATCATTTTGGAGTGGCAGGAGCTGGGGGAGTCAGGATGTAGCCGAGATCTTTTGGGGTTGAGCTGGCTTCAAGATGACCCACTTGGCAATGAGACATTGGAACTGTGTCGCCATTCTGTGGCAGACTTGGCGAACTGATATCTGAGCCAAGTAGATTTGCAATGCTTTGGTGTACTGTTGGTCATCGAGCAGCCAGCATGGCTCAGTAATCGGAGTTGGAGAGGTGGATCTGTCACTGGACACTAAGCTCCAGATCAACCTGCAAAACATTGACCCAGTGGGAACATGTCCTGTCTGGGCAAGCAACAGAAAGCTTGCGACTGCTCTATGCTGGTAGGCTGCATGATTTTACCTGGTTAAACTCCAGTGCACAATTGGCAGGCCCCTAAACTTTGGCTTTACCTACCTGCGCATAAGTTGCCTGTACTTAAGTAAGTGGGGTGTTCCAAGGTGGCGAATGTGTGCATTTTATATCGTACACACAGACATTCTACCGAAGGGTTTGATTAGGGCAGGGAAAATAAAATATGAAAGGAAGCTTGCGGAGAACATTAAAACGGACTGCAAAAGCTTCTATAAATATGTAAAAAGAAAGAGGTTAGTAAAAACAAACGTAGGTCCCCTGCAGTCAGAAACAGGGGAAGTCATAATGGGGAACAAAGAAATGGCAGATCAATTGAACAAGTACTTTGGTTCGGTGTTTACTGTGGAGGACACAAACAACCTTCTGGAAATAAAAGAGATCAAAGGATCTGGTAAGAGGGAGGAGCTGAGGGAAATCCTTATCAGTCGGGAAAAGGTGTTGGGGAAATTGATGGGACTGAAGGCTGATAAATCCCCAGGGCCTGATGGTCTGCATCCCAGAGTACTTAAGGAGGTGACCTTGGAAATAGTGGATGCATTGACGATCACTTTCCAACATTCCTTAGACTCTGGATCAGTTCCGAAGGAGTGGAGGGTGGCTAATGTAACCCCTCTTTTTAAAAAAGGAGGGAGGGAGAAAGCAGTGAATTATAGACCGGTCAGCCTGACATCGGTGGTGGGTAAAATGATGGAATCAATTATTAAAGATGTCATAACAGACCATTTGGAAAGTGGCGACATGATAGGTCCAAGTCAGCATGGATTTGTGATAGGGAAATCATGCTTGACAAATCTTCTGGAATTTTTTGAGGATGTTTCCAATAGGGTGGACGGGGGGGGAACCAGTAGATGTGGTGTATTTGGACTTTCAGAAGGCCTTCGACAAGGTCCCACACAAGAGATTGGTGTGCAAAGTTAAAGCACATGGGATTGGGGGTAATGTGTTGACGTGGATTGAGAACTGGTTGGCACACAGGAAACAAAGAGTAGGAGTAAATGGGTACTTTTCAGAATGGCAGGCAGTGACCAGCGGGGTACCGCAGGGTTCAGTGCTGGGGCCCCAGCTGTTTACATTATATATTAATGATTTGGACGAAGGGATTAATTGTAATATCTCCAAATTTGCGGATGACACTAAATTGGGAGGCAGTGTGAACAATGAGGAGGATGCTAGGAGGCTACAGAGTGACTTGGACAGGTTGGGTGAATGGGCAAATGTATGGCAGATGAAGTACAATGTGGATAATTGTGAGGTTATCCACTTTGGTGGTAAAAATAGGGAGGCAGACTATTACCTGAATGGTGGCAGATTAGGGAAAGGGGAGGTGCAACGAGACCTGGGCGTCATGGTACATCAGTCACTGAAGGTGGGAAGGCAAGTGCAGCAGGCAGTCAAGAAAGCAAATGGCATGATGGCCTTCATAGCAAGGGGATTTGAGTACAGGAGTAGGGAGGTGATGCTACAGTTGTACAGGGCCTTGGTGAGGCCACACCTGGAGTATTGTGTGCAGTTTTGGTCTCCTAACTTGAGGAAGGACATTCTTGCTATTGAGGGAGTGCAACGAAGGTTCACTAGATTGATTCCTGGGATGGCCAGACTGACATATCAAGAAAGACTGGATCAACTGAACTGTGTACTCTTTCTGATGGGGTGATTAAACAAATGGACTATAACTAAAATAACTTTAAATAAAACTTAACAAATTAAATTAAAATTTCGTTGGCCGGGGTGATGATGCACTCCAGTCCCTGCGGCGCCCACCGGTCGCGGAACATTCTACCTGTGTAGATTCTCATTAGCTTGGTTTGGAGACGCTTAAGTATGGTAATGGGTTTCCATGTGCCAGATACCCAACTGACCAAAAACATGTTGTACACTTCTGACGTCCAACTTAAAGGCCACTGAATTGTTGACTTAAAAATATTAGTCAGTAATTCCTGTGTAGAACTGAATATTCAAGCCTGTAGTTTGTGCCCCTGTTGCAAAGTTTATTTCTGAAATATAATGCAATTTGCAAAATGATTAGCCAATAGAAATGCAAAGATCCATCACAATGGAAAGGCTGATGTTGCTAGTTCTGTAAATGAGCATAGTTAATGAGCAAACATCATTACATGCAAAAATACTGTCAGACACTCTCATGTTTCCTATTTTAATTGGGCTGTTTCACTGCCAGTGTGAAGAATTTAAACGTAGATTGCATTCAATGAATGTGGCTGACACCAGTTTCCCCTCTTCCGCGACCACATTCGCACCCGGGTGGCCCTGGAGATGGAGCACGCGGTGTCCGCCGGCACGCTCGAGGCCTTCTGCGACCGGTGGGCACCGCAGGGACTGGAGTGCATCATTACCATCGATAATAAAATTTTAATATAAGTTGTTAAGTTTATTTAAATGTTTTTGTTAAGTTACAGTTTATTTGTTTATCGTGTGCATCAAAGAGTACACCAGTTTCCCTTCCTGCTGCAGCAGTCACCAACAATTCAACCTCAGCTGATCAGGGTGGAATAATTTGGGGTGTAGACTTCTCTATGGTTTTGTTACTCCATGATTATCTAGCAGAAGGTGTGATTCAGTGAGAAAAGCAAGGCTGCATTAGATTTACCCTCTCTCCGAGACTGAGCTCGTTGGCCCAATGTGCTCTTCTGTCCAACAGGCCAATTAAGCCAATTGAGTTGGGAGCAAAATTCCATAACTTGATCTTACAACCTTCTGCTTGGTATTCAAGCACCCTTAATCTTTACAATGCAATGCATTAGCGCAAATGTTATATAAAATGTAACAACACAAACATCGTGATACAAGTGAAATGTGCATTGAATAAGCTGTATACTCTTGGTCAATAAGTGACTGTCACTTATTAACAAGGTGTTTTCTTCATTGTCTTGATTAAATTGTTAATTTTCACAATTGCAAGGAGTAGGCACTGATTTTGCTGCTGCTCATCGCAGTGACAATGTGCTGGTATCAATGCGCTGGTATCAATGCATCCTCCTCTAACAGGAGAGAGCTTCTGGTCTGGGCCCAGTGAGCATTTTGCACAATGGAGCCAGGTCTCGCAAGGATATCAGCATTGCTGAGATGCATGTTTGCTCAGTACTCGAGGGCTTCATCAGTACAGTCCCATTCACAAACCTCACCGTGTCCTGAAACTGAAGCAGCATTTACATAGGAGTAAGCAGTTAGGATCACGAGTGAGAAGAGTTTTCGGCACAAGGCTAGATACTGTGATAAAAGGTAGCAGCAGCAGTAGGACATTATGAAAGACTAAGATGGTAATAAACATGTGGATCTTTTGGCACTTTGCTCTGCTCTGTTCTGTTTTTCAAAGGAGACCTTGTGTTATCCCTCTGAGTCGCTAACTTCTAGATTCACTGCCTCACTTGTGCCTCACCTCCACCAGCTTTGAGAAAACAAACTCAATTCATAAATGTTTCCTGTAACTCAAATTGTCCATGTTTTTCAAATAGTTTGCAATATAATAATGAGCAGAAAGTAAAGTGAATATCATTTTTCTTTTTCACTTGTATAATTGTTTTTCACATTTTTAACGGAGTCTGTGCGCACTTTCGTCAAAGAGAGAGAGAGAGAGAAGAAAGGAATGTATTCACTGAGTGATTTGTTGCCGATTAATCCTTAGTGATCTCTTGAACACAAAATAAGCTGTGAGGAGGACACAAAGAGCTTGCAAAGGGATATAGACAGGTTAAGTGAGTGGGCAATAAGGTGGCAGATGGAGTATAATGTGGGGAAATGTGAGGTTATTCACTTTGGTAGGAAGAATAGAAAAACAGAATATTTTTTAAATGGTGAGAAACTATTAAATGTTGGTGTTCAGCGAGATTTAGTTGTCCTCATACAGGAAACACAGAGAGTTAGCATGCAGCTACAGCAAGCAATCAGGAAGACAAATGGCATGTTGGCCTTTATTGCAAGGGGATTGGAGTACAAGAGTGATGGAAGTCTTGCTACAATTGTACAGGGCTTTGGTGAGACCACACCTGGAGTACTGTGCACAGTTTTGGTCTCCTTATCTGGGAAAGGATGTGCATGCCTTGGAGACAGTGCAACAAAGGTTTATTAGACTGATTCCTGGGATGAGAGGGTTGTCCTATGAGGAGTGATTGAGTAGATTGGGCCTATACTCTCTGGAGTTTAGAAGAATTAGAGGTGATTTCATTGAAACATATAAGATTCTGAGGGTGAGTAACAGGGTAGATGCTGAGAGATTGTTTCCCCTGGCTGGAGAGTCTAGAACTAGGAGGAATAATCTCAGGACAAGGGGTTGGTCATTTAAGACTGAGATGAGGAGAAATTTCTTCACTCAGAGGGTTGTGAATCTTTGGAATTCTCTATCCCAAAGGGCTGTGGATGCTGAGTTGTTGATTATATTCAAGGCTGAAATAGATAGATTTTTGGACTCTAGGGGAATCAAGGGATATGGGGATCGGGCAGGAAAGTGGAGTTGAGGTCGAAGATCAGACATGATCGTATTGAATGGCGGATCAGGCTCGAGGGGCCGTATGACCGACTCCTGCTCCTAATTCTTATGTTCTTATATTGCTCTTCTACAGACTGGTGAAACTGTTCTGTGCTGAATGTCTGAATAATTCAGTCAACTGGAATGATGCATTTTCTGTCAAAGCTGTGTGTGAGGAGTGCTCAGAAACTTTGAACCTCTCATATTCTTGGAAGTTATATCTTGTGAATTCAACTGAAACAGAACCTGTTGAAGGTGAGTCACATAAAGTGTTGTGGAACATTTCATTAAACTTAAAATTCGAAGAGGTATGTTTGCATTTGTGTTGGAGACTAATATTTCAATAACTGAGTGAACAATGGTTCAATAACCTTGTGCCTTCAGCCATCACCTTTACACAGGATGAAGATACTTAACCATCCAATAAAGGCTGTGGAATTGCCATGTAATTTTTTTAAATCACTTGCCTTCAGATTTTCTGCATTGTGTGTGTTTACTTGAAGATGTGCTCATGTTTGTACCTGTATTCGATGCTAATAAACTGTAATTTTACAGTCGCTTTATTTAATGCTGTAACAAACCTTTCAACAATAATTACATAAATTTAAGTTCAATCAATGACATTGTGACTCAGTGCATCATCTGGTCTGATACTTAGTTGTGCAGATCACAGAGGTCCCAAGTTCAATCTCCAGTCCATATTGAGTTAGCTGATCTCAACTGAGGCAGCAGTCATGGTGCGGCAGTTGGCCTTAGCATCCCCGCCTCGGGAGAAGAAAAATCAGCTCATAATGGCTGTCCATTAATTCCTGCTGAAAAGTATGAATGTCAGGCAAGGACTAGAATAACTCAACTGGCCACAAGTGAATAACATTCCCACATTTAAATGTTTTTTTTTGATCATCCAGCTAGTTCACAAGCACGAAACACATTACCATGTCAAAAGTTTCCAAACCAAACTACTGAATAGAACTTCTGTTTGCCTCATATGAAGCAAACACTTTTTCTCCCTGGGGTGGGGGGGATACATCCTAGTGTGCTTAGGTATGGGTTGACAGGACACCAGGGCTTAGGGATCCTAAGCATATGGAGTTGTACTGCTGGAGTTTAAACAGCTAAAACCAAGCAGCTTACCACCACTAACTACTGGTAAGCTTCCTGCTGTTTGTGTAGTGATGGCCACCTTCCCACTGGGGTATTACATTGTCAGGTTATCTAGAGTTGAATGGGAAGAATCCCAGCATCTAATGATGGGTATGGACCTTCAGGTCCCATTAATGAGTCAGGTGGTTGGACAATCATCAGCAGAGTCCTGGAAACCCCAACTACTGCTTTGTGAAGTTTCAGGTGCTCATATTCCAGTAATACTTCTATGCATACTTGTGGGTCCCCAATCCTTGGCTCTGCAACCTGTGCCTATCTCCTCTACAATTACATTTATTCGGGTGTCCCTATGGGAAGAGAGTGGACAACCTACAACAGACAACCAGAAGCTTTACCTATGTGGATTGCTTTGGAGACTCTAAAACATGGTGATGGGTTTCCATGCAAGTTAGACATCTGGCTGATCAAAATAAAGGAGAACTTCATGAGGCACCAGGTTGAAAGCCAAGTGAAAATTGCTGAAAATTCTGTAAGTGTGTAACTTTTGAACAGTTGTTCTGTCTTAATTATTTAGTAAGCATGAATGCTTAGCTACCCACCCACAATGCAGAAAAGGTGCAATTTCATTATATTTTTCAGACCCTTGTTTACATCTGGTTTTCACTACAGAAGGCTATTTACTGATGAAATCTGTGATTTACATCATTATTGCTCATAGTATCTGCAAAATTGATGCTGACTTTCTAAATAAAAGTGAGGAAAAACTGATCACTACTTTTCAAAGGAACTAAGCTAATTCTATATTTAAAGTCTTTCCCTCGTGCCTGGCAAATGCTTTAATATTTATGAGTGTGTGTTTGTTTTACAGTTCCCTTCTGTAAACTGGTGGTGGACAATTTACAGTCAAGCATATATGGCCCCATTGTGATTGATGCTCCACCTGAACCTGGTATGACTTCCAGCATACAAACATTAATAGCTACAGCTAGTACGAGCACTCAAAGAGCCCAGTCTACAGCCAGTCGCAACAGCAAAGGCACTCTCAGTGCTTGGATTGGCCCATCTGGTCAAAACAATTCGGGCAATGTTATCAGCACTACTACACTTTCAACTCCTCCTGTTACTCCAGTCAATACCTCCATCATTAATAGAACAAACAGAATAGTAAGAACCACTACCTCACGGGATCCATTCCCATTTCCAGTTCTTGAAGAGCAGATTTCCGGTGGGAGACCTCGCACAAGACTTCCACGAGCTGCTAAGTCAGCAAATACTTTATTCACTAATGCTTCAGGTAAATCTTTTAAAATTCACAATCTGATGTATAAACTGTGGATGAAGTTTTCTTCCTTTTGTCAGTTATAGCAGAATGCCTCATTAAATTTGTTGTATTTGCCTCCAAGAGTTTTTTCCCCAGAAGATCTGTAAAAGTGTGGTGCAAAGGTTTTCTGCTTTTGATTTACTATTAACACTAGCAGATCTCCTGTTGTTTTGCTCACAGTGGGTCAGATGATTTGCTGTTTTCTAAGGATAGGAATGTTATACTGTGTATACCATGCTGAACAAATATTGCACGATGTACGATAATGATAAGGAGCTCCGTTCTTTTCGGGCAGCAAAATCTAATTATAAAATTAGAAAATAATTGCTGCTCTTCCTGACTTCTGCAACCCGTTAGGTATTTGCTGTTGTTGGGAATGTTTGTTGATTGGATGTGACTGGCTGCCTTTTCAAAGATTTTTTTTACATTAAAAAATGACATTTTGAAGTGTTGCAGATGCTTTTAAAACATTTTCATTTACTATCAGCTGTCTTGTGTCATTACACTCGGTGAGTCAGAGGTTTTAGACGAGCAGGGACGTTATGCGTCAATAGTGTTATTACTGGGATGGGACCTCAGGTTCAAGCAGTGGTTTGATGAGGTTCCCAGGATCAGGGAGCCCTGGGAAATTGGGGTATGCCCTGGGGTGTAGAGGCACTGCAGAGAGGAATTCTGGGAATACTAGAACAGGTTCTAGGATCATTGGGAGGAGGGTCCTGGGAATCCGGAGCATTGGGGGCATCCTTACAGACGAGGGAAGCTCAGGAGAATGGGGCCTGAACTGCCATTGACCCCTCTTGAATGACCCGTGGAGTCGGGTTTGGAGGCGTGTGGGGGGTTAAATTTGTGGGGTCGGGGGTCCCGACCCCATGCCGACTCCATCCCGCCTCCACACAATTTTGACAAAATCAGTCGCGGGGTTCCCGACTCCGTCCCACCTCCAAGAGGCGGGAGAGGCCATTAAAGCCCTTAACAAGCCCTAAATTGGCTCTGTAATGCCATTTTGAAACGTTTTAGCTAGTTTAACCCTTTTCTGACGTGAAGTACGCCTGGTGTGAAACATTCCAGTGAAACCTGGCGGGAGCACAAGTGGATAGCTGACTATGAGCTGCAGGTCCACTATTACAACGGTAGTAGTAGTAGTATTAGGTCTGAAAGTCGCCTCTGATGCTGCTGCATTGAATGTGTTCAGAGACTGCCTGGCCTTTGCTGTGAGAGGACTTGGATGCAAAAAAATTCTCTCTCTCTCTCTCTCTCTCTCTCATATATATCAATTTTGCATCCAGGTCCAATCACATCAAAAGCCAGGCAGATCCTCTCTCAGCAGCAGCCAGACAGTCTCTGAGACCAGGCAGACAGTCTCTCACCTGCAATGCAGCAGGAATGATGACATCATCAGAGGCGACTTTCAGACTGAAACCACTAATTAGTTCATCGGTTCCCACATGCTGGAACTCAATTGCCCAATTAAGTAAAAATTGCATCATTCATCCACATTAATCTGGAGTCGGGGGGGGAACACGAAATGCGGATGACACGACCCCAACCCGACCCCAAGACAAAATCCAGCCCATGGTTTCATAAACAAACAAAAATGTTGTCATAAATGCGCAAATGTTCATTGTTTGCACAGCTCCAAAAATGGTTTAGAGAGAAAGATTTTTTAACTCTTTCAACCGATTTTAACCAGGATTTTGCCGTGATTAACATGCGCAGCAACCAACCAGGAGGAATCCATCTTCCAGCTGGGTTTAAATCACTTGGAAAA
The DNA here is from genome assembly GCA_030390025.1 of Squalus acanthias. Lineage (NCBI taxonomy): Eukaryota > Metazoa > Chordata > Chondrichthyes > Squaliformes > Squalidae > Squalus > Squalus acanthias. The sequence goes on from CM059428.1 coordinate 112,324,173, forward strand.
ATAAATTGAAATCCTTTACTGAGAAGAAGCAATACATTCTGAATGAACAATCTTTGTTCTGCTTTCTAACTATCAGTGAAGAAATCACTGGTGCCGTCTCAGGAGTTCGTAATAAAAAGGGGCAGTTAATATAAATGTAAAACTTGCCTGAAACAAAGTCTTGAGATTCCAATGGCAGTTATGTCTCAAAGCTGTTTAGGAAAAGCAAAGAAACTCACAAATCCTGAAACGATGAGGGGAATCCCTCTTTACACCAACTCCGAAACCAACTGGTACAGGTTGGGAAATTCTGAAAACTGCTCGTGCTCAAAACGCACGGATGTTGCCAATTTTCCAACTGTTTCGGGGAAAAAATATCGAGTTGAATTACGGGCTTTTGCGGCAGTCTGAGGCCTTCAAGTTGAAACTGGAAAGCGGGTATTAGAAAAAACACAAATTAAGTCACGATTTTGTGAAATATTGAATTCTTACACTTTGTTTTGGAAATTAGAAATTTCAATTACTAAGAAAAAATGGGCTGTGAAAATGTTTACAAAAAATATTTTAAGTGATTTGATTGGTTCACCTTTTTTTCTTTTTAACATTTTTAAAGTTAGTATTGACAAGTTCTTCTCACTGGTCATTAGTATTGGTTGCTTTGATATACCTTGTAGTTTCTCATTGGCAGTTTTCTCGCCGCTCTCCTTAAACTTAATTCATATGCTTTCTTCCTCTTCAGTCCTGATATGCTGCTGTTTTACTTTGAGGCAAATCAACTAAGTGTAATAGGAAAAATGTGACCGAAAAATAGTGTCAACAAGAAGTAGATGAATGTGTACAGTATGTGTGTGCTATGCACAGACTACATTATTGCGACTTGAAATACCTGTACCATGTCAAGTCACAGCAAATTGCCTCTATATGCTAATAATTATTCAAAATTTGAATTTATCTGCCTAATATGAAGTGTAGTCTGGTTAAATGAAAAAGTTTATAAAATCAAACTTGTCTCTGTACAGTAAAACCTTGATTATCTATTATAATGGACTGGACGCATCTGGTGGGTAGTGGAAATCGACTTGAGAAAATAACTAAATTACACTGTCGATTGCTATTTTGCCATTGGAGCGCACTGGATCTATCCACCTACCTGCCTTAGTCCTCTCCAACAGTACCTATATCTGTTACTCCTGCTGAAAAGATTAGATAGTGCTGCAATCACCAGGTGATCTATCTGCTTCTGGCTCCCCCCATAGCCTACATGTAACTCCAGCCATTGGACCTACCAAAGACCTGAGAGAACCTATAAAGCATGCTCCCCTAATATCAGTCATGGGCACAAATTATAGAAGTGGAGCCCCAAAGTCAGTATGCTACCACCTCCAGGTGTCTTGTTGGCAGCTCCACAATGCTAATTTCAGTGGCCAGTTCTGTGGGGGAGCTGTGAGCCAGAAGATCCGTTGTGCAATGCCAGCTTATCTTGCTGGCAGGAGGACTGTTGTTGGTGATTTCTCACTCTGAATATTTTGAAAGGAAAGAAATACTAGCAGCCCTGACTTTCACTTGAGTAATAGAGAATATGAATAATACATTACAGATAATTAAGGTTTTTTACTGTCAAGCTCTTACTTTTTCCAAGTAAGCCAGTTGCTGCAACTTTAAAACTGAATGTGCCCAAATTATATTTTGTATTTCAGTATATGTTTCATCTACTTTTTAATTTGTACTGTTGATAAATACATCAGGTTTTGGAAATGCTCCATTCTCTGCATCCTCCAATCACCAATGGAGTTAGGTCAAGCCCATTGTGTACTCAACAGGAGAACTGTGTGAAAGTAGCTCAGTGATTTACACTCTTGTATTTCAAAGTGACTGCACATTTATGTCATTGCATTTTGTTTTAGATGTTACTGAAACTCTGAATGCAACCACCAGTCAGAACTTCTCTTTTATTTCTGAGAGATTGCCGATCTCGGCAATGCATCTAACTGCTTCTCCCAGTAAAAATGATTCCAGCATGGAAAGCAATGGATCACAGCGTGACATCTCAGAGAGTGGAGTCATTGAAAGGGGAGGTAAAGTGAAAGTATTAAGTGTGAATGATTATCTTGGACAATAATAGGTTTCCTTAACTTTTTATTAATTGCTAATTTGATTCTCTGTTCATCAATGAAAAACAGAATTGTACAATTTTAGTATAACATATAGGTGTACATGACCCTCTTTTGTGGGGAAAGGGTCAGTAACATTTTTTTTTAGATTTTAATGGTCACCAATCAAAATGGACTGTGTCTAACATATGTCTGTTCCAGTGGATTGAATTCAATTAAATATTGGGAAGACCGAAGCCATTGTGTTCGGCCCCACCACAAACTCCATTCCCTAGCCACTGATTCTATCCCCCTCCTTAGCTACTGTCTCAGGCTGAACCAGACTGTTCTTAATTACGCCATCTGATTTGATGCTGAGCTTTCCACTCCATATCTTTTCTACTTAATATTGCCCATCTCCTCCCCGTCTCAGCCCATCTGCTGCTGAAACCCTCGGCCATGCTTTTGTTAGCTCCAGACACAACTATCCCAATGCTCTCTTGGCCAGCCTCCCACCTTCCACCCTCCATAAACTTAAGCTCATCCAAAACTCTGCTGCCTGTATCATAACTCGCACCAAGTCCCGTTCACCCATCCTCTCGTGCTCGCTGACCTACATTGGCTCATTGATCCCCGAACGCTTCCATTTTAAACTTTTCATCCACACGTTCAAATCCCTCCATGGCCGCACCCCTTCCTATCTCTGTCACCTCCTCCAGCCCTACAATCCTCCGAGAACTTTGCGCTCCTGCAACTCTGGCCTCTTGTCCATCCCCTGCTCTTTCACCCTACCATTCAGGCCGTGCCTTCAGTTGTCCAGGCCCGAAGCTCTGGAATTTCCTCCCTCAACCTCTCTGCCTCTCTACCTCTCTCTTCTCCTTTAACAACCTTCTAAAAACCGACCAAGCTTTTGGTCACCAAGACATTAACAAATTTAACATCTCCTTCTTTGGCTCGGTGTCAATTTTTGTCTCCATCCCTCTCCCTGGCAACTGAGACTGAACCAGACAATTCGCAACCTTGGTGTCGTATTTGACCCCGAGATGAGCTTTCGACCACATATCCGCGACATTACTAAGACCGCCTACTTCCACCTCTGCAGCATCGCCCAACTCCGCCCCACCTCAGCTCATCTGCTGCTGAAACCCTCATCCACACCTTTGTTACCTCTAGACTTGATTATTCCAATGCACTCCTGGCTGGCCTCGCATCTTCCACCCTCCATAAATGTAAGCTCATCCAAAACTCTGTTGCCCGTGTCTAATTTGTACCAAGTCCTGTTCAGCCATCACCCCTGTGCTCACTGACCTACTTTGGCTCCCGGTTGAGTAACGCCTCAATTTTAAAATTCTCATCCCTGTTTTCAAATCCCTCAATGGCCTCGCCCCTCCCTATCTCTGTAACCTCCTCCAGCCCTACAACCCTCCAAGATACCTCCAATTCTGGCCTCTTGCGCATCCCCGATTTTAATCACTCGACCATTGGTAGCCATGGTTTCAGCTGCCAAGGCCCTAACCTCTGGAATTACCTCCCTAAACCTCTCCACCTTTCTACCTCTCTTTCCTCCTTTAAGATGCGCCTTAAAACTTGCCTCTTTCATCTGCCCTAATATCTCCTTATGTGGCTTGGTGTCAAATTTTGTTTGATAACGCTCCTGTGAAGTGCCTTGGGACATTTTACTACGTTAAAGATGCTCTATAACTGCAAGTTGTTGTTGTAGTTGTAAGTGATTCAAACTGTGGTACTACTGGCTTTCATTGCCTGCACATTACAAGGGAATAGCATACCTAGCGTATAAACCATAATGCCATGGGGAGATTGGATGTAGGGCATCATCTGTTTTAAATTTAGTTGAACCCACTTTTTCCAAAGTTATTTTGTGTAATTGAGTTGCTGATGTCACATTCAAACCCCATTACTTTATTGCAGCTGGTCAACTAATCCCTAATTAATTCTTAGTAATCGTTGTTGTGCTTACACATCAGATGTTGAACAGTTTAGCTCCTAAAGTCACATATTTTCTATTCTTTTGTGCCCTGGCATAATCACAACAAAGATTATTATCTTAAGCTTTTGTTGCACCAGAACATGATCGGGTGCTGTGCTGAGATTAGATTGGAATGCAACTTTCACCTATGCCACACATCGAAGTGGCCATCTCTTATTTTGCCTTTACTGAGAAGGGAAAGCGATAGAAAAACAGCTGTGAGCTTGAAGAATCATCAGCTCCTTCCCGCTCCCCCGCACACATAACTAGTTTTAAAAGTTGTACAATTTAAATAATATAGAAAATGTGTAAAAAAAAAATTCTGATTGGTAATTAAGATATATTCTCATTATGAGTAATAAAATCTATGGTTTCATGAAGTCTCATGCTTCGATGTGGGTTTTATAGGGTCCTTTTCTGGAGGAGGATTGAGCAGTTCAGGAACAATTTCAGAATTGCCAGTTCCAGGTAGCCTAAAATCTTATTACTTCCTAACAACTGATATCATTATGTGCCTATCTGTCTGGTATTAAATGCATTTTAAGCACTAATTTACCATAGGTGTTCATGTATTCTGGACTTCATTTGTAGTCTTTTTCAATCATTATGGCTTGTCAGACCTATTTTTTAACATTTCTGATCTAGTTGCTCTATTAAACACTTCATGCTTGTATCGTCATTCAGCTGTTGCGAAAATAGGGTTTTTATTATCTTCATATTCAAACTAAGTGACATTCATGACAATTGAAATCAAATGTGTATGTATATATGCATACTTCCTGTTTTGTCCCCCTTAACTATTTCCTCCTGTTGTATTATTTGTGTCACACCTGGCTGTCATATTTCCACCTTACTTGTATACTTATCTATCTTTTATACTTGACTTCTGTTTTGATTTTGTAGATCATCATTCTATTAGCCTGTTTCCAATCTATCGGTGTTTCCCAAGGGCCCATTGACTTCCTTATAATTGTCAGTGTGTCCCACATTTCTCTGAACACTAGGACAAATGCCATCGAAGCCTGGGGATTTATTTCTTTTGAGCCCTTTCAAGCTTCTCCAGCTTGTCCTCTGTAAACTTATCATGCTGTGATTACAATCTCCCATCACTGGCAGCAATGCAGTATCTCCATTAGTGGGCAGGTGTTAACTACAGCATGACAAGTTTACAGAATCAATTTCCATTATAAATGATGACAAAGCAATTTATAATGAATAAAATTGACAGTGTGTGCAGACGTAAGATTTTAACGATATTATTAGTCAATCTTTCGTGGCATTGCACAAAATAAGACCAAAAATATCTTCTCTTTTTTACCTGTCTATGCTGTCTTCCTGTTGCTGTTTCTTTCTTGATCTCCCCTCCTCTGAGTCTATCTCACATTGTCTCTTCTGTTTCTCTCTCCGTAATTCTCTTCTTGCATCTCTCTCTATGCTTTTCTTGTTTTCTTCTTGGATGAGAGGAAGTGGGTGGTAATGATGTGAGATGGCAGACTGCATTTGGGGTGGAGGCTATAGAGAAAATGTAGTCCTCAATGGTCCCCTTCCCATACCTTCTCCCTTCTTGTATTACCTTCCGCCTCCTAGCTGCATCTTTTACACTTTCACTTTGTCACTACCCATTCCCCTTCCGACCACACCTTCACTCCCATTGTAACCACCACCTGTGAAATACCCACTCAGTCTTTTTATCTTCCCTTTCCTCTTGCTCATTTATCACTCACCTCATCTTTAACCCCCCCATTTGCTCCCCCTAAGGGCCAGAGACCCCTTCACTTTAAACCAATTTCACTCCTCCTTTCCGCTCCTGCCTGACTTCCTATATTTCGCCAAAAGAGGCTGTGTTTGCTTTCAAAATTCGACTTGTTGGGAAAGATTAAGATATATACAACTGAAAACTGACTTGCTGTCGTACACTCTTGTCTCAGTACTTGACTTTTTTTATGTTCAGCAACTGTCAGCAACAGCACCAATATCAACATTAGTGGAAGTGTCTTTGGAGAAGGTTCTTCTAACACAACAGGGAATTCCACTGATTCTTCAGGTAAGGGATTTCAGGAATAGTATCTCATCTTCCTCTTGGTCAATCTGCATGAACATTGCTTTTCTCAGTTTCAGACTTTAGGTACCTGCTGCATTTTCCAACCAGTTTCTTCCATAATAAGTCCACTTTGCTCTTGTCTATTTTGTAGAAGTTGTTCTCACCTTGTGTCTAACACTTTTTGATTGAGATGGCCAGCAACTTTGACCTTTTTCCAGTTTAAAAACATTCATTCACAGGGGAAAATAGAGTATGAGAGTAAGCTTGCAGGGAACATAAAAACTGACTGGAAAAACTTCTATAGATATGTGAAGAGAAAAAGATTGGTGAAATCAAGCATAGGTCCCTTGCAGTCAGAATCAGGGGAACTTATAATGGGGAACAAAGAAATGTCAGACCAATTAAATAAATACTTTGGTTCTGTCTTCACAAAGGAGGACACAAATAACCTCCCAGAGATGTCAGGGAACATAGGGTCTAATGAGAGGGATGAACTGAATGAAATCAGTATTTGTAGGGAAATGGTGTTAGGGAAATTGATGGGATTGAAGGCAGATAAATCCCCAGGGCCTGATAATCTACATCCTAGGGTCCTTAAGGAAGTGGCCCTAGAAATAGTAGATGCATTGCTGGTCATCTTCCAAAATTCTATAGACTCTGGAACAGTTCCCATGGATTGGAGGGTAGCTAATGTAACCCCACTATTTAAAAAAAGGTGGTAGAGAGAAAACGGGGAATTATAGACCAGTAAGCCTGACATCGGTAGTGGGGAAAATGCTAGAGTCCATTATAAAAGATGTAATTGCAGAGCACTTGGAAAACAGTGACAGGATCGGACAACGTCAACATGGATTTACAAAAGGTAAATCATGCTTGACTAATCTACTGGAATTTTTTGAGGATGTAACTGATAGAATAGATAAGGGAGAACCAGTGGATGTGGTGTATTTGGACTTTCAGAAGGCTTTCGATAAGGTCCCGCATAAGAGATTAGCGTGCAAAGTTAAAGCACATGGGATTGGGGGTAAGGTACTGACTTGGATAGAGAACTGGTTGGCAGACAGGAAGCAAAGAGTTGGAATAAACGGTTCTTTTTCCGAGTGGCAGGCAGTGACTAGTGGGGTACCGCAGGGATCGTTGCTAGGACCCCAGTTCTTCACAATATATATTAATGATCTAGACGAGGGAACTAGATGTAATATCTCCAAGTTTGCAGACGACACAAAGCTGGGTGGGCGTGTGTGCTGTGAGGAGGATGCAGAGAAACTCCAGTATGATTTGGACAGGTTGGGTGATTGGGCAGATGCATGGCAGATGCAGTATAATGTGGATAAATGCGAGGTTATCCACTTTGGTGGCAAAAACAGGAAGGCAGATTATTATCTGAATGGCAATAGATTGGGAAAAGGGGAAGTGCAACGAGACCTGGATGTCCTTGTGCACCAGTCGCTGAAGGTAAGCATGCAGGTGCAGCAGGCAGTTAAGAAGGCAAATGGTATGTTGGCCTTCATAGCGAGAGGATTCGAGTACAGGAGCAAGGATGTCTTGCTGCAGTTGTACAGGGCCTTGGTGAGACCACACCTTGAGTATTGTGTGCAGTTTTGGTCGCCTTATCTGAGGAAGGATGTTCTTGCCATGGAGGGAGTGTAGCGAAGATTCACCAGACTGATACCTGGGATGGCAGGAATGACGTATGAAGATAGATTGGGTCGATTGGGCTTGTATTCGCTAGAGTTTAGAAGAATGAGAGGGGATCTCATTGAAACTTATAAAATTCTAACAGGACTAGACAGACTAGATGCAGGAAGGATGTTCCCGATGGCGGGGGAGTCCAGAACCAGGGGTCACAGTCTAAGGATAAGGGGTAAGCCATTTAGGACTGAGATGAGGAGGAATTTCTTCACCCAGAGAGTGGTGAACCTGTGGAATTCTCTACCACAGAAGGCAGTTGAGGCCAATTCATTAAATATATTCAAGAAGGACTTAGATATATTTCTTAAGGCTAAAGGGATCAAGAGATATGGGGAGAAAGCAGGGACAGGGTACTGAGTTTGGATGATCAGCCATGATCTCATTAAATGGCGGAGCAGGCTCGAGGGGCTGAATGGCCTACTCCTGCTCCTATCTTCTATGTTTCGATGTTTCACAGGTTATTAACCAATAAGCTGCTTCTTTGTATAACATGAAAATATCTCATGAAAGGCCATTGACCTGAAATTTTAACTGTTTCTCTCTCCACAGCTGTTGCCTGACCTACCAGCATTTTCTGTTTTTATTACTGAATAGATTTTACATTCAATCTTTTATCTTCCCCTTCCCCCTTTGTTTTCATTGGTCATGTAAAATCCCTTCTATTTCTAGCTTTGCAATCATGGATCTCTATCTGAAATTTTATTTGTCTTTTCCCTTTCGAAATCCCGATGGACCAGATGTTTATTTCCAACAGCCTTAATGATGTAATGCACTGATCAGAAATAATGGGATAGCAATATACTGCGGATGCTGGAAATCTGAAACAACAACTACAGAAAATGCTGGTCAGGCAGCATCTGTGGAGAGAGTCAACGAAGGGTCATCAACCTGAAACGTTAACTCTTATTTTTTTCTCTCTCCACGGATGCTGCCTGACCTGGGAGTGTTTCCAGCATTTTCAGAAATAATAGGTATCATTGGAGTCAAATATATAACTGATTGTTATGAACAGCTATAATTGATTAAACATGTGATCTTGGGAGGATACAAACTTCTTTGATGATAGAGATTTGCATATTAGAGGCACAATAACAAATGTAATTAGTCAGTAAAAATTCCCAGACTTAAGCTTTTAACTTACATCGTTATAGGTCTGTAATTATGGACAATTACTCGGGAAAAGTACTGCTAAACCAATAGTAATCTTACTTTAAATTGTGTAATCGATTACATATTCTATTTTTGCTCTGAATATATTATACGGTTTCCTCTTTGTGCAGATTATGATACGCATTATAACACAGTAGAAGGAACTTCTGGGTCTGGCGGGAGGCCAGGATTTCAAGGTATGGTCGCAATTTTTGAGTAGAATTGAATTAGTTTGTCAGTTTCTGATTAATAGATTCTATTTCTACTACATTTCCTACTGCTGTCTCTTGCTGTGCCTCATCCTTCAGCTACATGGCTGGATGATCAAGGCTGCAGATTTTTGTCAAGAATCTTACTTTTCTTCCACACCTATGGAATACTCCATCCCTGGTTGAAAGCTAATAAATCTATCCCAGCAATGTCTAATGAGTTTGAAATATCCCAATAATGTGATTCTTTGGGATGGGAGTCTAAGGGCTCGATTTTGCCAGGCCCGAGGAGGCGGGATTGGAGGCGTCTGAGTTGTTAAAATCGCAAAAAATGGCAGGCAGGCCCGATCCCGCCTCCGAGCAATTTTCCCAAATGCGTGTTTGCTGACCCCCTTTCCATCCCGCCTCCAAGAGGCGGGATAGGCCCTTAAGGCCCTTAACAACCACATAATAGCCTCTATAATCCCATTTTGAGAGGCCTTTCCGATTTTTAGACATTCCCCCCATTCTGCACGCCTCCTCTGGAACACGCCAGGTAATCCTGGCGGCCTCACAAGTGGATTGCTTACACACAGCTGCAGCTCCACCATTACAAAGGAGTTTTCACCAATGATCATTTGCAGGTGGCAGAACTTTGTTGTTTCAGGTCTGGGGGAACTTTTAGCAGGCATACTCAGTGTTGTGGAAGATTGGAGCCTGACACCCATCTCCAGTATGACCTCCTGGGAAACCCTTCTCCCCACCTTGACTCAGCACTTCCTCAACTGAGGCATATTCCAGAAGCATGGCGAACATTTAATTCCTTTCCTCCTGGACATCAGATTCGGACGCAGACCAGCCGCGGCAGCAGCAGAACCATGAACAACAGCAGCACCAACAGCAGGAGCATCGACAGGAGCGCCAAGCTGCTAGTCACCCACCTGAAGATGCACAGGCCAGAAGGCACCAGCGCGCGACAACATTGCTGCCCGGGATGCAAGGGACGCACTCATCCTGGCCAGATTTGCTTAGCCTGCACAATCAAACACTTTAGTCTCGCTCCTTCTTACCAGAGCATCGACAATGGAGAAGAACCTGCAGAATCCTATCACTCTGACCACCATTCTGATAATCGCAAGGCGCCCTAAGCCCTCAACACGGTGGCATAGTGGCTAGCACTGGTGTCTCACAGCGCCAGAGACCCGGGTTCGAATCTGGCCCCGGGTGACTGTCTGTGTGGAGTTTGCACATTCTCCTCGTGTCTGCGTGGGTTTCCTCCGGGTGCTCCGGTTTCCTCCCACAGTCCAAAAATGTGCGGGTTAGGTTGATTTGGCTATGATAAATTGACCCTTAGTGTTAGGGGGGGATTAAATATGTGGGGTTATGGGGATAGGATGGGATATGTTAGGGGGAATTAAATACGTGGGGTTACGGGGGTAGGGTGGGATATGTGTACTGTGGGGATTAAAGTAGGGACAGGGTACTGGATTTGGATGATCAGCCATGATCGTATTGAATGGTGGAGCAGGCTCGACGGGCCGAATGGCCTACTCCTGCTCCTAGATTCTATGTTTCAATGTGAAAGTCCCATTTGCGAAATGACACAGGCCACAACTTCAACAGTTTGCCATCAAAACACTTTATAATACAATCACAATGATGGCTGGTCCAAAAACAAAACAACACAGCACCCAAGTGACTACCCTTGTGACTACTTGTGTTTTATCTTCCTCCTACGCGTGCTCCTACGTAGTGCTTTCCCTGTGGCTTCAGCAGATGTGGATGCCCCTTGCTCACTCTCTTGCTGCTCCTGTTTCGACACCTTTGGTGGGTGTCCTCTGGAGTGGCGAACCTGTGCGGGCTCGCCAACAGTCTGCTGCTCCTGCGGCTGTGCAGGGGCTGAGACGCCCATCTCAGTTGGGTGAGGACTCTGGTGCGGCTCTGACCGAGGGATTTGCTGTGGCATGGTCATGTGAGCACGAGGAGAGGAGCCCCCACTTCCTTGTTCTCTGCCACCAACACCCCTCTCATGGGTCAGCCCCACTTCAGAGCTAGCAAGTGGTTTGACAGCACCTTGCTGCACTGCAGGGGGGCCAAGAGGACCCGTTTCTGCACTGGAAGTCCGACTCCAGAGGACTTGCATGATGGTCTGGTTTGTTTGCTCAATAGCTGACCATCGCTCCTCAAGAGATGTCATTCTATTCTGCACAATGACCATGCTTTCAATACCCTGGCGACTAAGTTCCTCCATGGCCGTAGCCATTCTCTCCTCTACCGTAGCCATCCTCTCTATGGTAGCGAGCCTTACCACGGAGGTTGCCATCCTTTCCGTGGTGATGCGTTCATGCGCCAATGCCTCCACAAAGGCTCTGCTCATGTTCGCGATGGACTCCTTCATTCGCTCCACACTTGCAGCGACCCTGGAGACAAAACCTGCCAGAGACTCCTGCACCTGTTCCTGGAGTTCCAGCACCGCTCTCCTGGGTGGACCCGGAGGCACAGGGTCGACATGCAGCGGAGCCGAGTAGGCAGAGTCCTGCGCCCTCCGACGAGGACTCTCCACTGCTGTCCCTGTCTCCACCATCTGCTGATACTCACTTGTGAGCTGTGATACACCAGGTGCCAACACTACTCTATCTCGCGAAGGTCCCACCGATGTGTGAGTGTCTGCGCTGGTGCTGGGTGCGCTGAATTCTGCTGACGCTGCGCCCTCAGAGGTTGCAGCTTCCTCTGAGGAGTCTGGAGGCTCAGGCTGTTCCTCCTGGATAGTGGGGACGGGGGCTTTCGATGGTCCTGTGGGGGAGTAAAGGAAAGAGTTAGAGATGTGAGGTCAAGGTTACATGCACATTGAATAGTGCAGATGATCATAAGTCAATCTGTTCGAGCATCAGAATCATTATCAGTGACTCATGCTATGTCAATGAGAGAGATTCCAAACTATTCTGTCACCAGCTTGCTGTGATGCGCCCGTCTGTCCGTCCCCCAGTCGGATATCCTCCTCGGTCCCAGCAATTTCCAGGGCCGCCTCCTCTCAGGGGGTGAGCTGGGCTACTGAGGGTGGCCCTCCTCCTGTCATGGCTCTTTCCCTCTTATTGTGTGCTCTCTTTTTCTGCAATGAGAGACACAAGTGGAGTTTAAGTGAGAATGAAGGAGTGAGTGTAGAGAATCCATAGCATAGATGCTTAGAAGGATACAAAGGACCCTCCCTGTGTGTTGAAAGTTGTTGTTGTTATGGCATCACAATGATCGGGAGTGTGAGGGCTGCATGGTCGAATAGTTAAGTGAATGTGACCATAGAGAGAGAGGGAATGGGTAAGGGTGCAGGGATGTAAGTGTCAAGTGGGATGTGAAGGAAGAGGTTGGCAAAGCAGAGTGCTGGTGAGGAGAGGCGATGAGGATCAGATTGAGGGTGATGGGAAAGTCATACTCACTTTTCCTGTGCGGAGAAGGTCATGGAACCTCTTCCTGCATTGCTGCCAGGTTCTGCGGCTCATTGATATGGAGTTGACCTCCTGGGCCACTTGTAACCACACAGCTTTTGTCTGCTGGGGTGGTTTTTTTCTCCCTGAGGAAGGGAACAGCACCTCCTTATTACAGCTGGCTCCGTGCACCAGAGCTTGGAGGGAGGGCTCATCAAATCGAGGAGCACACTTTTGCTTGATTGTTGACATTTTCCACAATTCAACTCCTTCATATAAATTGCAGAGCCTTTGCAGTCTCCAGAAGAATCAAGGCTGCTTGCAGGCCTTAAATCTAACAGCATTGATGACGTCATCGGAGGCGACTTTCTGTATGAAAAGACTCATTAGGCCAGTGGTTCCCACACGCAGGAAATCAATTGCCCAATTAGGGGAAAATCCCACTTTTTCCCCACTTCACTTAGGAGTCGGGGTCCTGACACAATTTCCACCTGACACGCCCCAGCCCGCCCACACTGACAAAATCCAGCCCTAAGAGTCTGCCAGTGCAGCTATCATATGCCCATCCTTTGTATGTTTTAAACCATCTATTATTGGGTAAGTCTTGTATTTATTGTATTCATCATCTTTTTTTTTTTGGCCTGGAGTGGCATCTGCAGCTTAAATCAGGCACTACGTGGTTTTGGACTTGAAGCTGTGACTGTTCCATATCAGTCACATTGGCCTTTATACTCAGCAGCACTATGCCACCCCTAATGTGCCAATTTCAATCCTGTAAAGGCTTCAAGTTTAGGAGGTCTCATCTTCTCAGTTCAACTTGAGACTATTGTCCTTGGAGGAGGGGAGATAGGCAGGGTTTGATTGGGGTTGAGGGGTTTTAAAACAACAAGCTTGCCGAAGAAAGTTAGAAACCAAGCCAACGCTTTGTGGTTGACGTCGAAAACCCATACCTGAGCCAGGGAGATTTGCATGTCAGTGCTGATGATTGATCAGTCAGACTGGCTCACGAATAGAACAGGTAAGGGTAGATCTGTCATTGGGGTCTGGGATTCTTCCCAATAGGCTTCTGATAACCCTGCAGTTCAAAACCCCAATGGGTAGCGTGGCCCCAGCTTGACAAGCAACAGGAAGCTGACCACTGATCCGCTCTGTGAAGCTCTGCAGTTTTAGCTGGTTGAATTCCAGCAGTACCCTTGCGCACACTTGAGACCCCCTAAGACCTGGCTCTGCAAACATGCTCCCAAGCTCTCTGGACTTGGGTAAGTGGGTTGTGTCCCCATGTGGGGGACATTGTGTACTCCATAACAGGTAAACCGAAACCTGACAGGAAGATGTGACGTTCTGCCAATGAATTCTTGGAAGCACAAACTTGAAACTATTATTTATTACTGAACATGACCTATTATGTACATTATTTTGAGATTTAAAGAGGTACCATCTTCACAAAGAAACGTTTGACACATTTTTTGTTTCAGTGGGGGGTGGGGGTGGGATCCAGAAAAGCATTGTATTGTTTTTCTTATGTTATCACATGCAAGTGACATCATGATGCAGTTTGGTGATCTCAGTTATTGCATTATGCGCAACACTTTTTTAATGAAAACAATGTTTTGCTTGAAAACTCCTTTTTGATTTTTTGAACTATTGTAAACTATTTTGCTGAGTTACAGGAGGTGGTTCCAGTGGGAGTAGTATTGGTACTGGGGCTGGTACAGATACATCTGGAGGATCCAATTTTGGGTCAGACACGGAAGATGGTGATGATGTACTTCCAGACATTCAGCCTCCACCTGCATCTAGACCCAGTCCCATGATTGAGTGGACTAAAGTAGCCATTAATGATATGAAGTTTGAAACCTACACAACAACAGGTAAATAGACAGTTTGAAAAAAGAAAAGGGAACAAGCTTAACATTTGTATTAAAGTGCTTTTCCACGAAAATGTGCGATGGGGTGCGTCCCAATGTAAATGCTGAGATGTGGCCACTGGGAATCTTCGCCACTGACCCTGGTGGACGTTCCAGAGTCAGGGAGAGTTCCCTGATTTGCGTGCCAATGGTGGGCATCCACAGCACTCATGACATATCTGGGTGCCTGGCATAGTCTTGATACCGAAAAGAATGGTTGACATGGTCCAGCAAGGATGGCGTGTCTGGCCTTTCCCCTCTCAGAAAGAGAAAATGGCTGTGCCCACAGCCCCCTTTGTGAGAAGGTCACCAAAAATATTATTTGGAGGTTCAGGCCTTGATCTTAGCCTGGACCCCAGCTGGGCCCCACTTCTGGCTGTGGTCTAACCAGGCATACCACTGCCTACCAGAGCTAGTTTAACCCTTTTCTGACATGAAGTACGCCTGGTGTGAAACACTCCAGTGAAACCTGGCGGGAACACAAGTGGATAGCTGACTATGAGCTGCAGGTCCACTATTACAACGGAGATGTAATGAAGGCAGTAGTAGTATTAGGTCTGAAAGTCGCCTCTGATGCTGCTGCATTGAATGTGTTCAGAGACTACCTGGCCTTTGCTGTGAGAGGACTTGGATGCAAAAAAATTAATTAATTCTCTCTCTCTCTCTCTCTCTCTCTCTCTCTCTCTCTCTCTCTCTTTCTCTCTCTCTCTCTTTCCCCCCCCCCCCCCCCCATTTTTGCATCCAGGTCCACTCACATCAAAAGCAAGCCACGCAGGTCCTCTCTCACCAACAGTCTCTGAGACTAGGCAGTCAGCAATGATGACATCATCAGAGGCGACTTTCAGACTGAAAACACTAATTAGTTCATGGGTTCCCACATGCTGGAACTCAATTGCCCAATTAAGTGAAAATCCAAGTCTCACTGAGGGATTGGAACATGGGATCCCTCAATGTAGGAAGTCCCTGGCCCCATTCCCCATCTGTGCCGAGTGGTGTATTGGGGCTGGTGCTGGCTCTGTCCCAACAGGTGGAATCCCTGACATAATCCAGGTCCTGGTCTACTTCCAGCTAGTTTAGCAGATTTCTGCCAGTTACAGTTGAATAACTGCAGAAAGTCTTTTGATTTTTAACTTTGACTTGAACTCTTGGACTTCTTGCAGGTCCCGTGACATGCCTCTTTCTCTGGACCAACTGGTTTGTAACTTTTCAGCTCACATGCTATATGTACTTATCAGTGGTCCTGGTAAATGGCAGTACCCATTTGAGTAAACTAACCTGTGGACTTCAGAGGATTAAACCTATTTTGTGGCTGTAGTTTTTGAATATTAGTGGGATGCAATTACTTATCCAAAGAAAAGTGAAGTGAATGACAGGATCTGTTTGTGTTCAAGTACAAATCTTAACCCAAACTGTTAATAAGAATTCAGGTACCTGGTTGTTTGGTAAAACAAGCAGTAGTTTGGTTGGAAGGAAAAGTAAACTTCAGGTGTATAGATAATAAGCAGGTAGAAAGGTTGAAATAGGTTAAACAGAATAAGATAGTAAAAGGAATCAAGATGTGGAAAGGAAAAATTGTCAATTCAAACTTAAATTTATGTATATCATTGTAGAGAGTATAAGAAGCAAAATTGGGGAACTAAAGTCATTAATTAAAATAGAAAATAATTCCACAATAGCACAAACTACAATATAGTTGTAGCTGGGGCAGCATCTGAAGTTAAATATACCCAGATATAAATCTTTCCGAAGACATAAGGGAGGAAGAAAGGGCAGTAAGGTAATGGTATTAACTAGAGAAAACATCATAGTCCTGGAGCAGTAGGATGTTAATAGAAAAATGGTCTAAAGAGAATCGCTTTGGATTCAGCTGAGGAATGTCAAGGGATCAGTTACACTAGTGTAGAGTATGTAATATGCTGTTGAGCAGTGGAATGGAAATCAACAATGAAATGTGTAACCCTATTAGAGAGCACCAACAATATCAACAATAGAGTGATAATTATAGCAGATTTTAATTCTCCAAGAATAGGCTGGGATAAGGAGAATGTTTGTGGTGAGAAAAATGAATTTGTTTTGCAGGATCACTTTCTCAGTCAATTATGTGGTGATTGGGAAAATGTCCTTTATGCTCAGGGTGGGTTGAATGTGAAAATCTCTGCCACAAACTATTGTTGAAGCAGAGTCCGTAAATTCTTTTGAAAGTGAATTATATAGTTGCTTAAAAAAGGAATTTTTAAAGGGGAGTGTGCAGGAGAGTGGGAATAGACTCTGTGATTCGTGCTGTGAAAAATATGGCACTGACATGATGGGATGAATGGTATGTTTCTGTACTGTAATGTTCTTTGATTCAAAATGAAAGTTGCATTATCCTTTTGAAATTTAGTGAAATAGACGAGTAGCTGGATAATATGATCTGATTTTGGCCAGCTTACCACCCGCCTGCGCTGGAAAACGGGATGATAGTCGGAGAATCAAATGTCTGCTCCTCTTGCCCATTTATCACTGATTTTGGTGCTGGCCTGATTTCCCAGTTGAGCAGCTTACCATAGTTTGCATGAAGAAGCAGCAAGTTAGGCCAAGAGGGAGAAGTAGTTGTGAAAGCAGTCGCAGCTTTTGAGGGTCTGAGTGCAAGCAGAAGGAAGGTGCAGTGAAGTCTTCCCTGCTGACTTATGGACAAGCATGGATAGGGCTGAGGTAAAGGTAGAGTCTTGCAAGACTGTACAGAGAATGTGAGAGATGTGAAAAGGATCCTTACCCCTGGTGAGGTGATAAAAAACATTTTCTGCACTGCAGCCAGATCCTGGGGATAATGCTGAGTGCATTCACATGTTGTGCCACCTCCCACCATGCCTGTTTACCAGCTGCCTTGGTACCCGTCGACCATCTGAGGGAAAGAGCACCTCTTTTCTAATCTGAACTGACTCCATCTGCACATTAGACAACAGAATTGGGTTCAGATTGATGTCCTCATCTCCCTCATACTGCCAGCTTGCTGAAACTCACTCTCTAAGTTCACATATGAAGAATGATAATCTGGGTGAAGCATCGGAGGGTAACTGGTATTTGTGGAGCCTTATTCCAGTATCAGTTATTGCATTCAGGAAAAGAGGCAAGGAAAGAGGGGAAAATTGGAAAAGTAGAGACAAAGTCAGATCAGATCAGTACAACTGAAATGATAAGTTAATTCAGTTTTACTATTTAGCTATAAATTAAGATTTAGCTGTGTTTAATAGTGTTGTGTTGACCTAATATTTTTTAGTTTTTCTGCTACACCCACCCAGTGATAACTAATATGCCTTTTTCCACAGGTATAAAATCACAGACATTAACATTTAAACCTTTTGGCCTGCAAAGTAAGAAGATTTACATGATAGAAGTTATTGTTGGTGAGTAAGACTATTGTAAGCATTTTGAACTTCACTTTGGCTTTATGCTCACAGAAGTTATGTGTTTGCTGAGTTTGTGATATTTTATGCTCTTGTCTCTACACACTATCTACTTCTCTAATAGGAGGCCAGAGCCAAACAGGAAAAGCACAGCTTTTCCTCTTCACCAATGAGGCTCCTCAAGGATTGACATGTGAAGTGCGACCCAGCATAGGATCAGAGATTCAGACACATTATAGCATGTTCTGTACGTCGGGGAGGAAGGTGGGTTTGTAGTGTTAAAAAAATTAACAAGTGACCACTTCAGAAATCATTCCTTTGCTAAATGCACTATGCGTATTAGAATATGCAATGTTGCTGCTCAAGCCTGGAACAAATGCACCAATTTATGCCTCCTTTTAAAAAGTAAACAACAAAACCTGTTTACATATGTTAATTCAATTCCCTCACACTGTCGATTTAGTAACTCCTTTCGAATTAGTTCCTCTGTTTTTATCAGTGCTCACATTAGTGGCATTTAACAATTGAAAATGAATCTTTTTTTTTAAAGATACCCGTTGTCAGGATTCCAGTTTTAAGGGATTATAGGATGTTTTAGTCATTTGTCTCCTAAACCTGCCTCGGGTAGCTTCAGTTCTACATTCCTGTGATAAAGTATCCCTGATATAATTACAAAAGAACTAGCCTACTAACAGAGATAATTCATTCCTCTCACTGCAATAGGATATATTAATTTCAAAATGCAGATATTTCAACAATTACCTTTAGTGCTGTGGCTCTAAATGCCAGTCAACCAACAGTAGGAAGCTTGCGATGAGATATACATAATAGTAAATGATCCCATGTACATGAACATTGCATTTAACAAAAATGATTGCCATTCAAAATGGTGTGGACCTGAAACAGCATTGATTGGGGCGACCCAGACTTATTAATATTTGCTTCTGACAGTTAAAGTCTTTCTATTCACTGCTTATCCCAACCCCTTCCGCACTATTCTTCACAATCTCAGTTTAGGGCTTTAGAAATAGCAGGTTAACAATTAAGGTCCTATTTCCAATTATTACGTTTAAAGCTCAGCAAACACAGTCA
The DNA here is from genome assembly GCA_030390025.1 of Squalus acanthias. Taxonomy (NCBI): domain Eukaryota; kingdom Metazoa; phylum Chordata; class Chondrichthyes; order Squaliformes; family Squalidae; genus Squalus; species Squalus acanthias. Next base: position 112,343,103 of record CM059428.1, read on the forward strand.
CAATACTGTCACTATTAATCACATTTGGTCAAGTAAACTGTTAATTTCTTGGCTTTTATTTTTAAATCCTGCAGTATCGGGGATCAGACTGGAGACTGTTACCTTCAATAACTCTTGTTCCCAATTCATAAATCCTGTGACTGGCATTGTGCACTTCTCAGAAAGGGTTTGGAACAATCAGAGCCAAAGCAACAGTGATATTCATTTGGGATTTAGGATGCACTTGTAGTAGTTATCTTATAATCGCTAAGGAACTTATTGTTATGAAACCAGTGTACCGTTTGACTAGAAATGTTCTTTTCTTATTGAAGGATCTACATTATGAGTATAGCTACAGGATTGGCAATTCAACTGAAACTGTTCTGTATGATGGAAGGGATCATGAGTACTACTTTACTCTGCCTGCTGGAGAAGCAACTGATGGATATAAATGTAAGTCCCATCTAAAACAACAGCTATTGGACACTTAACATAGACAGTGTGCTAAGGTGCTTAACGAAAGAGACAGTGGTTACAAGGAACATTAGTGAAGGAGTTTGGGGAGGTGACTGAAAGCATGATTAAAGAGATAGATTTTGAGGAAGCTTTTGAAGATGGGTTCAGCGAGATGCTTCCAGAGAGTAGGGCCAAGAGGATGAAAGCTCTGCCATCAAAGGTGAAGTAGAAGGAATGAGGTTTGCACAGGAAGCCAGAATTGGAAGATAGAGGATACACTCTGACACAAGGCTGAAGGGGTTTGCAATACTATGGTGGGGCTTGCAATTGAGAACAATGATTTTGAACTTAATGTATTGAGGGACAGTGAGGCAGTGGCAGTCAGAGAGGTTGTATTATCCAAATGGTTTTTAGTGCAGGGTAGTGGGGTTTTGGGCAAGTTGTAGCTTCTGTTGGGTGTAGCTCAGAAGGGCAGCAAGCAGACCACTGGTGAAATCCAGAGGTGATAAAGGCATGGATGAGAATTCTGTGGGGAAGGCAAGCTTGTTGCAAATATTGAAATACACAGCGATAACAATGGACTGGATTATGGGGGTTTGATACTCAGTTTTTGGTAAAGTCGGATGCTAAGATTGCACATGATGTGAATGAACAGCTGGGGGAGGGATGGGTGGTGGTTAAAGTACCAAATATAACCCGTCCAAAAGTGATTCATGGCATTGTCATCTTCTGAACTTTCCTTTTTGGGGAGATTGGCACATCCAACCAAATTGTTCAAAAGCCATAGTTATACATAATCGCATGTTTTTGGTCAGTCAAGGTTTGGAAAAAAATCGATCATGTATCAAACATTTGGCTCATAATCATTGAAGGAGAAATGGTTGCCTTTTGAATTGATAGTTGGTTCATTTGTAGTATTAAATACTACATCACAGCTGTCAGCCACTGCTTTGTGGACTTGTGGACACTTTGGGCTGGATTTTAAGGAGGAAGGCGAGTTGGGGGCGGGGGGGGGCTCCGAGGCGGTCGGGAAAACTGGGAGGCCGCGGGCGATTAGGTCTGCCAGAGGAGAGAGGGAGGGATCGGGTGGGGCCGGTGCCAATCTCCGGAGGATGGGGAGGGTGTGGGGTGTCAATGAAAGATCGGGGACATCGGGGGCGGGGGTGGGGTTGCATTGATGGAAAACTGGGAGGGGGCCTCGTGAGGGGGTCTCCAATTGTGGGGGGTGGGCTAGGCAGGGACCCTGGATCCAGGAGGTAGGTGTAAAGGCACTTACCTCCTGGATGCAGCAGTCCCCGCCTTGCTGTAACTGCTGGGGTTTACGAAGTGTGTAAAACCCGACCACATGCAGTTAAAAACAAAATGGAGGTTAAAAAAGAGGCTCCCAGCCTCATTATAATATTTAAATTGATGTCCCGCTGCCTGGCAGTGGGTTGGCTGCCCGCCTCCCGTTCCACCTCCGTTAAAACTGGAAGTTGGCAGGTTGGAGTCGTGTTCAGGTCGGTAATTCCATTTTTAACAATTTAACCACCCCCACGCTCCAAACTCACCATTGTTTAGGTTAAAATTCCCCCCTTTGTGTTCTATGTGGCTTAGTTAAGAATCTGAGACCTCAGCAACCGCCAGTTGCTTGTATTTCCACACCAGTTTCTAAGTGGCTTTCCACTATTTTATCCCACACCAATTCTATTGGTGCCAGTAATCTTCTTCAGCCAGGGTTAAATGTGGCAAATGGAGCAAAAGGCTCGAGAGCTCAAAAACTTGATGCTTTGATTTGTTGTCCCGTTTTCCTTCTTGTTTTCCACTTTACATTTCCCAACGATGGTACTCCCATGATTAAGAGCTTGATGTTTGAACAATCAAGGGTGCAATCCCATGCTCTGCCGTTCAATAATATCATGCTTAATTGCTTCACTGTGTTGTGCTGCTGTATCACACGGCCCATGATTCTTTTGTTTAAAGTCTCTTTGCTCATATTTCTTTACTTTCGTAGTGACAATCAACACTGTGATCACCGATCTATTTGGATCTAAAACCAAGCCATGTTCAGTTACTCCAATTGTTTCACCAAGTACTAAAACAGACGAAGAACTGTGAGTAAATGAGTCGATTCTTAAGAATGAATCATGTTTCCAATTCCAGCGATGCTTTTCACTTGTTAACTGTGAAAACTTATAGCAAATAAACTGATGCATCTTAGGAAAATCTCTTAAAGTGGCAGAAATATCATTTTTTTTACCATTAGTACTTCTGCAAAAGGTTTTTATTCTAAAACAGCTATCATCAATTTATATCTTTACTTTTACAAAACTATCAGTGTACTAATAAAATACTTTTACTAATTTATATGTTATATAATCCATTACAGAAATTAAATGAGGTTCATATGTCACCATGAGCAATTCTCTAAGTAAAGGCAACCCTTCCCCCTCTCATTCAGGTATACCCAGGGTCTTCAGAATCTTTCAACTCTCATTTTGTTGGGAAACCAAAAAGAAACCAAAAATTACATCCTACTGTTGGCCAGGGTGCTCCATCGTCTCCATAAAGAGGGCAGTAGCTCACGAGAATTACAGAAACAGACCAGAAATGCATTAATAAAGGCTCTTTGCAGCCTAACTATATCTAATCAGGTATGGTGTACCTTAACTTGTGTTTTCCAGGATGATACTAATTCTTCAGAGTACCACATGTTATTATGTCATCTCCTTGAAATATTTTTCCCATTTTGTGGTTATTATGTCAAAATTGAGAACAGGCAGCACAGTAATGCAAGTAACATTCATGCCACACAAGTGGCAGGCAATGACTATCTCCAACAAGAGAGAATCTAACCACTGCCCCTTGACATTCAACAGCATTACCATCACCGAATCCCCACCATCAACATCCTGGGGGTGAATTCCAATGGTGAGGTGCGAGTGACTGCCCTTGACATCAAGGCAGCATTTGACTGAGTGTGGCATCAAGGAGCCCTAGTAAAATTGAAGTCAATGGGAATCAGGGGGAAAACTCTCCACTGGCTGGAGTCATACCTAAGATGGTTGTGGTTGTTGGTGGTCAATCATCTCAGCCCCAGGACATCGCTGCAGCAGTTCCTCAGGGCAGTGTCCTAGACCCAACCATCTTTAGCTGCTTCATCAATGCACAGTGTTCAGTTCCATTCGCAACTCCCCAGATAATGAAGCCATCCATGCCCGCATGCAGCAAGACCTGGACAACATTCAGGCTTGGGCTGATAAGTGGCAAGTAACATTCGCGCCACACAATGCCAGGCAATGACTATCTCCAACAAGAGAGAGTTTAACCACCGCCCCTTGACATTCAACGGCATTACCATCGCCGAATCCCCCACCATCAACATCCTGGGGGTCACTGTTGACCAGAAATTTAACTGGACCTGCCACATAAATACTGTGGCTACAAGAGCAGGTCAGAGGCTAGGTATTCTGCAGCGAGTGTCTCACCTCCTGACTCCCCAAAGCCTTTCCACCATCTACAAGGCACAAGTAAGGAGTGTGATGAAATACTCTCCACTTGCCTGGATGAGTGCAGCTCCAACAACACTCAAGAAGCTCGACACCATCCAGACAAAGCAGCCCACTTGATTGGCACCCCAGCCACCACATTCATTCCCTTCACCACCGGAAAACAGTGGCTGCAGTGTGTACCATCTTCTTGGACAGCATCTCCCAAACCGCGACCTCTACCACCTAGAAGGACAAGGGCAGCAGGCGTATGGGAACACCACCACCTCCAAGTTCCCCTCCAAGTCACACACCAACCTGACTTGGAAATATATCACCGTTCCTTCATCATCGCTGGGGCAGAATCCTGGAACTCCCTCTCTAACAGCACTATGGGAGTACCTTCACCACATGAACTGCAGCGGTTCAAGAAGGCAGCTCGCCACCACCTTCTCAAGGGCAATTAGGGATGGTCAATAAATGCTGGCCTTGCCAGTGACACCCACATCCCAGGAATGAATTTTTAAAAAGTCACTGGAATCACCCCACAGTCTGCAGTAATTTAGTTCCTATTTAACATTAAAATTTGTAGCGCTTTAACCTGAATTACAAAATGTCTGATGGAAACTGATGTTGAGGAATTGTGCAATATGCCCCATGCCCCACTTGTAGAATGTGCATCGTATCTCCAGCTTCTTGTCACCAACCTACTATTTGTCCACCATTATGCTATGTCTCAGGTTCCAAATGTATGCTGATGACACCCAGCTCTACCTCACCACCACCTCTCTCGACCCCTCCACTGTCTCTAAATTATCAGACTGCTTGTCCGACATCCAGTACTGGATGAGCAGAAGTTTCCTCCAACTAAATATTGGGAATACCAAAGCCATTGTCTTTGGTCCCTGCCACAAACTCAGTTCCCGAGCCACCGACTCCATCCCTCTCCCTGGCAACTGAGGCTGAAGCAGACAATTCGCAACCTTGGTGTCGTATTTGACCCCGAGATGAGCTTCCGACCACATATCCACGCCATCACTAAGACCGCATTCTTCCACCTCTGTAGCATCGCCCAACTCTGCCCCTGCCTCAGCTCACCTGCTGCTGAAACCCTCATCCATGCCTTTGTTACCTCTAGACTTGATTATTACAATCCACTCCTGGCTGGCCTCGCATCTTCCACCTTCCATAAATGTGAGCTCATCCAAAACTCTGCTGCCTCGTACCAAGTCCTGTTCACCCATCACCCCTGTGCTCGCTGACCTACTTTGGCTCCCGGTTGAGTAACGCCTCGATTTTAAAATTCTCATCCTTGTTTTCAAATCCCTATGTGGTCTCGCCCCTCCATATCTCTGTAACCTCCTCCAGCTCTACAACCCTCCAAGATATCTGCGCTCCTCCAATTCTGGCCTCTTGCGCATCCTCGATTTTCATCGCTCTACCATTGGTGGCCATGCCTTCAGCTGCCAAGGCCCTAACCTCTGGAATTACCTCCCTAAACCTCTCCACCTCGCTACCTCTCTTTCTCCTTTAAGACGCTTCTTAAAACCTACCTCTTTCATCTGCCCTAATATCTCCTTATGTGGCTTGGTGTCAAATTTTGTTTGATAACGCTCTGTAAAGCGATTTGGGCTGTTTTACTATGTTAAAGGCGCTATATAAATGCAAGTTGTTGTGGTTGTTGGTGAGACACTCATTAGGTCCCATAGAAATGCAAGTTCTTTCTTCCTTACTTACTCTAAACTGTTAGCAAACTGCCTATTTGATTAAACAAACTTGTTCTCTTCTATATAAAGTTCTTCAGACTTGGCCAGAATGCTCAGTGATTACATTCATTTTATATATAAAAAGATACAACTATGGCAAGTATTAAAGTTGTATTGTCACTGGGCGGAGAGCCGTGGTGCTAAATATTCAAGCTCCAACACATGCAATGCCAATGATAGTAACTCTTCCAGTCTCAGCTGTACCAAGCACAGCTTCCTCAAAGGTGGTTTTACACAGAAAGGACTGGAAGGAAAATCAGAGGCCCAACATCTTTGGCTGCTTTTATGTGCCTCTTAGTGGGCACTTATTGTGATAATGTTGGAGATTTGGGAGTTAGACTCCAGCCTGACTGCTAACCTGGGAAAGTGAACGACATAACATTCGAAAAAATGACCTACTACCTTAAGCTTGAGCAACTAATTTCTTTAGTACCATCTATTATTAAATAGTAACTTCCACCAATTGATTTACAGCTACCTTTGGTACTTCTGCAATTTTAATATTCACCTCTTCTGTGAAAACCGAGGCAAAGTATTTATTTAGTACTTCTGCCATTTTTTCACTCTCCACTACAGGTTTGCCTTGTTAAACCTTTGGTGGCTCTAGTGCTATTTCGATTACCTCTGCTTTCAAATGTGCCTATTTCAAATGTGCCTGTTTTTATGCCAATTTTCTCAAATTCCCTCCTAGCCTATCTAATCCCTCTTTTAGTAGCTATTTTGTGTTCGACAGTGCCCTGGTATTGCTCATGATTTCTTTCCTTCAGTCAACCTTCTTATCAGCTTCACAAGTACCTAGAACTCTACATTTAACCAACAGCTTCAGGATTCCAGGGGTTTCCTGCACTGTTCGTACTTGCGTTCTCCTTGCTCTCCCCCCTCCCCCACAATAATGGTCACCCATGTCACTTTGTCTGCCTCCCTATACATTCCAATACGATCCATTTCCAACTGAATAAAAAAAGCAAAACATTTTTCTAAGCAGTCCAGTGTATTATGTGGCCTTAGGTTCAACTCTTCATCTACCCTGAGTTGGCTGATCTCAGACAAGATGACGTTAGTTGGTGCTAGAATTGGCCTCTTCAGCCATGGGTTTGGAAAGGTCTCCATTCCATCTGAGGACAGCATCAAGCCCTTTGCCCCCTTCCCATGATTGAATAACCAGCTGACACTTGCTGTATCCCTCAGGTGAGGCATTGAATAACAGCCGTCACCTGTGAACCTGCACGCAATCAAAACCGTCTGGAGAGGGAGTAATAAAATGGGCAAAAGACTTTTTTTAAAAAGCAGTCATAAATTAAGTGGGTGAATTTCCACGGGGATTCTCCTACTTGTCCAACGTAACTTCGAAAGAGCCGTAGAAACTCTGGAAAAACAGTGTGAACCCCTTTGTTGATTGTAGCTAAGGGTGACAATTGAGGTTTGGTTTGCTGTGAACATCTTTTGTGTGAGCTTGATTTTCTTGATTTGTTCCAGAGGGAGCTGATGGAAACTGTGTCTGCACTGCATGGCCTTGTTAACATAACCAATGAGGTAAAGGAACTTTCATCACGTTAACAAACTGTCTATTTGATCAAAGAAAAATTGTTTGCTTCAGTTTATTCTTCTGAGCTGGTGGTTTGGGAGATCAGAATCACAACAGCCATGGGCTAGAATTAGCTTCTAAATTCGAATGCCGAGTAGATTATTTTTTATATCCTGTTTTCAGTTTAAACGAAAATCATTTATTTTCTCCTTCCTGATGCCTATGTTCATTCTTGGGTTTGGTTCCAAAGATATTACCAGCCCACTGGTAATTTGTACTCGTGCCATACTTTGTGTGTGAGTACTGACAACAAATTCAACTATGGAGGCCATCCGAGCCAACCTGATCCTGTCTTCGTCTGAAGTCCACACATGTGTACTTAGCGACAGGAGTAACTGGATTGCAACCAGCAGCAGGCACTGTGGCTGATTTTTGCATTCCCCCCTCTGCAGTGGTGGGGCGTTGAAGCCATTTCTAATGTTCCACTTTTGTGTCAGCTGGAATCAGTTAGTTCATCATATTGCCAGGGCTGAAACCTACAATCTGGTTCAGTCACATAATAGATAATGCATTTACTTACCATTTATTATCGGAGAAGCCTGTGTGGTAAATTATTGCTGCAGTTAATATTTACTCTGCTCTCACGTGGCTATTTCACTTTTTGGTAAATCAGAGTGAGAAGGAGGATTGAATGAGCTTTAAGAATTTTATGATTGGTCTATAGCAATTTATCTGTTGTTAATTATCATTTCCTTCCATCATTAATGATTTCATAAAAAATCAGATATTTATTGCCATATCGTAACATTGACCTGTGTCTAAGACATGATTTATTATTTAAAAGCTCTGTCAAAAGTGACTGTGTGCAGTGTTTGCTCTTCAATTTAAAAATAACTTCTTTTTGATTTAAAACACTAAAGGTAACTTCAGAAAGTGCATTGATTGTAACAAGCACAGTCAGAGAGATGATCAAGCTTTTTAAAGAAGCCGGAGAGTTCAGAATGCATGAAGAATTAGTGAAGAAAATAGTCTCTGTGGTGGCTGATGTAATGGGAGTAACTGACAACAGCACAGTGAAGTCAAAGAGTTTGTTATTTGAAGGTCTGAAAGCGACGACTGAGCTGTTATTGGTAAGATTATTAGTAAATACTGCAAGATTCATTTCTGTAAGTAGGGTTGTTGAAGATTACAAAAAACACCTATTTTTCCTCTGTGCTCTGTCTTAGCATCTACTTTTATTAGAATCTTGAAATGATCCACCTCCCATTATAATACTCCCTCTGTGACAGTTGCTCTATTATTTCTTGTACTAACGTGAATCCATAGTTATTTTGCTTTTTCTCCTCACAGTGGACCTTTATGAAATGGCACATCTATTTCTATTGGAGGAACGCATTTATTGCCAGTTGATTGGTGTTGTTAACAATTTAATGGTTTTATTTTTATTGGACTTTGCAAGATCATTCTCCTGCTTAATCTTCTTCTTCTTAGGCAGTCCCTCGGAACCGAAGATGGCTTGCTTCCACACTGAAAATGAGTTCTCAGGTGACTGATGAGTCGAATGCGGGGCCTACAGTCTCTGTCACAGGAGGGGCAGACGGTGGTTGAAGGGGCAGGTGGGTGGGGTGCTTGGGTTGACGTACGCTACTTCCGCTGTTTGCGCTTGGCTTCCGCTTGCTCCCGGCGAAGAGATTCAAGGGGCTCGATTTTGTCAATGGGGACGTGATGGAGGCGGGACTCCCACTTTTTGAGTTGTAGTCCCGCCTCCATCGATTTGTGGCCAACCCACGCTACTTTCCCTTGATTGACCTTGTTAAGCCCGCCCAGCGGGCTCAGCAGGCCAATTAAGGGACACCTGGATACTGGTGGCGTCAGCGATTGACATTTCATCTGTCAAGAGCTTTTGACAGATGAAATATCAGCGTTTGACAGCACTGTGAAGCTGTCAAACACTGACAATCTGTCTTCTAACTTGAGTCCTTCTACTCAGACTCAGTTAGAGAGCTCTCCAGACCAGAAAGCAGAGGCTGCAGCTTTTGACAGTTCAGCGGCCATTCTGCTTTCTGTGCCGGTGAGCTGACGGACTCCCGAGAACTGAAGGGAGGAAGCCTGGAGGAGAAAGTAAAGGTAAGTAAAACTTATTAAAACACTTTACACACACCAGACACACTTACCTCTGCACACATGCACCTATCACTCACCTGTACACCGGACAGCTCGACCCCTCCAAGCCCTTCAGACCGACGGTCCGCCTCGCTAACTTGCCGTGGTTTGGAGCCGTCGGGCAGCCCACACTTCAAGGCTAAAAATACGGATTAGCCAAAAAACTGCCTGTTAACTACCTGTTAACAGGCAGTTAATTGGCACTAATCCCCTTCCCGCCTCGGGGAGGCGGCTCCCAGCACAGGTCGGGTACCCGCCTCCTGGGACATTGGCATGGAGGCGGGTTGCGGGCGGGATGGGTACGTGTCCCCCGAATCTGCAATTTTCCCACCACTCCCGCCTCCAAACCCACCTCCACGGGGCTTGGAAAATCAAGCCCAAGGTGTTCGGCGCCTTCCCGGATGCTTCTCCTCTACTTTGTGCGGTCTTGGGCCAGGGATTCCCAGGTGTCATTGGGGATGTTGCACTTTTTCAAGGAGGCTTTGAGGGTGTCCTTGAAGCGTATTCTCTCCCCACCTGGGGCTCTCTTGCCGTGTCGGAGCTCTGAGTGGAGCGCTTGTTTTGGGAGTCTCGTATCGGGCATGCGGACGATGTGGCCCATCCATCGGAGCTGATCGAGCGTGGTCAGAGCTTCGATGCTGGGGATGTTGGCCTGAGCGAGAACACGGATGTTGGTACACCTATCCTGCCAATAGATTTGCAGGATCTTGCGGAGGCAGCGTTGGTGGTACCTCTCCAGTGCTTTGAGGAGCCTGCTGAACATGGTCCATGTCTCTGAAGCATACAGGAGGGCGGGTATCACTACTGCTTTATAGACCATGTGCTTGGTGCTGGGTTTGAGGTCCTGGTCTTCAAACACTCTCTTCCTCAGGCGACCGAAGGCAGCACTGGCACACTGAAGGCAGTGTTGGACTTCGTCATCGACGTCTGCCCTTGTTGACAGTAGGCTCCCGAGGTATGGAAAGTGGTCCACGTTGTCCAAGGCCTCGTCATGGATTTTGATAATCGGGAAGCAGTACTGTGTGGCGGGGGCAGGTTGGTAGAGGACCTTTGTCTTACAGATGTTTAGTGTAAGGCCCATGCTCTCGTACGCTTCGGTGAAGGTGTTGATGATGGTTTGGAGTTCGACCTCAGAGTGGGCGCAGACGCAAGCGTCGCCTGCATACTGTAACTCGATGACAGAGGATGGGACGACCTTGGATCTGGACTGGAGGCGACGGAGGTTGAACAGTTTCCTGTTTGTTCTGTAGATTAGCTCCACTCCAGCGGGGAGCTTACTGAGGGTGAGATGGAGCATTGCAGCCAGGAAGATCGAGAAGAGCATTGGTGCGATGACACAGCCTTGCTTGACCCCAGTCTGTACGTGAATAAGGTCTGTGGTGGATCCGTTGGTCAGGATCACGGCTTGCATGTCGTCGTGTAGCAGGCTTAGTATTTGTTTGATCACTACATTTGTTTCTTTTGAATTAAATTAAAAGAATCAACAAGAAATATGTATAAAAAGATAAATGTCCTAAAGAAATCCAGGATGAGAAGAGAGGATTTGGAGGTACATGACGTTGCAGATGAGGGAGGTTTGCAAAACGGCCAGAATGTAAATCTGGGCGATTTTAATTGCCCAGGTACTGACAATGAGGGTATTGCAAAAAGGACTGATGGAAGTATTGAACTTTAAAGAAGTAGACTAAAGGAGCATGTGAAATGAGTTTTAAAAATATTTAAGGAAATATTAATGAACCTACAATGAAAATTAATTCCAGGCAAATGAAAACAGCAAAGGCAACAGAAGCCATTATGGTCAAGCAGGCATGTAGAGAATAGTACTGAGGGATAAGTGGAAGACTTTCAAATGCACAAGGAATATGTTAATCTGGAGGACTGGGTGCATTATAAAGGCAAGGTGTAAAACTAAGCATATGCCAAGAGAAATATTGAAGGTATGGTTGCTGAGAACATCTCAAGTAACAATTAAGAGTTCAGAAAAAAATATTTGTACAGAAACAAAGGGGAAATCAAGTACTGGTTCACTTAAAATTGTGAGTGGGAAGCTGAATCGAACAACAAAGAGAGTTAGTAAATAGTTAGTTTGTATCTGTTTTTACTTAAAAAGAGGTAAAGTTGCAATGATCAGAAATCAAGATTTCACAGAATGACAGAACATGAGCTGGACAGCTTGAAAGTTATGTCAGACACAGGCTTTGAAAGGTAAAGTACCTGCTCCAGATATTATCAATCCATGGTTCTTAAAGGAGATGGGGATTAAATTAGTGAAGGTTTCACCAACTTTTTTTTGTAAGTTTACTAATATAGTAACAAATCCCAGAGGTTTGGACAGTGGCTAACACAATTATTATTTTAATAATGATCAACAGACAAATGTGGAAAGTATAGGTCAGTAATTTTAACAACTGTTATAAGGAAAGTGTTTGAAATTATTTTGATAGATCTAATGGGTGAAGAAGGACAGTATTCAGGAAAAGGTGGTCACACTTAACTGACCTGGTGTGCTTTTTAACAGCATGTCTGACATAGTGAACAGGGGAAATACAGTTGATTGTATATACTTGAATTTTTAGTAATCTATTAACAAGGTTTCATATCATCTAAATTCAGAACATATGGAATAAATAGTATCATATGGCAGAGTATACAAAATTAGCTTTCAGGCAGGAAAGAGGTGAATAGTAGGTTGCCACAGTCTAGGAATCTTGCTATTTTTCTTAAATACTAGCAGATCCCGTAGCATTGCTTATGGTGAGTCGGAGGATACACTGTTTTCTTATCAGCCAAGTGCGATGGTGAAACTGACGGGGAAAGTGTTGCAGGAAGTAGTTGTGGCACTTACAGAAAGCACGTGCTATATTCAAGACTTTTAATATATTACAAGTTAACCTCTTGTGGCATTGCACATGGAGATTCAAGACCAGGTGTAAGGAAGGGAACAGAGGGCGGGAGATCATTTGGCCAGAGTGCGGAGACATAATTCATTCCCTATTTTAAAGTCATACATTCTGTCCTTATTTTCATGTGATATTTGATTTGATATTATCTATCTTCATAACTAGTCAATCCCGCATGACAATACACATGGAAAATCAACACCAATTGCAGTATTTAGGTCAAGGAGGAGGAAGAGGAGGTGGTGAGGGAGAGGAAGAGGGGGTAACACATCTATTTGTTTCTCAAAATCAGTTAAACCATCCACCTCAAGTTTTGCTGCTTATCTCCATACTATCTCAAGAGCAAATCTTCCTGTGACCAGAGCTGCATGTAGCACTACCAATGGCATCTGATGAATGCCTTATCCAGTAACAGCACAAGCTCTTGATTTGCACTCCACCCCTTTGCCAAATCAAAGCAGTAACTTATTTACCATTATTAATGCAAGTCAGCATTGTACTAATGGATTCATCGATTTACCCACCAGAACTCCTTGCTCTCTTTCCTAATCAGCATGCTGCACCATGAAACATATACTCCCATCCTTTGGCTCCTTGCTCCCACACTATTCATTTATCCACACAGAAGTACACCTATTGACCACCTTTAGCTCAGTTACCGATAAAATGTATTGAATCTGTTTGTAACATTTCTCATGATTTGCATTGCTTCCCATTTTTGTATCAGATGCAAACTTGGAGAGTTTGATTAGCTAACCCTTGTCCAAGCCATTACTCTATTTACCTATATTCTGCAAAACCCTTGCATCTGCACACACTTGCCATCTATAAAACCTTACTTCCTACTGTCACTTTCTTTGCAACAATTCTCTCTTAACTTTTTTCCATTAGAAGTCCCTATGCCCGCATTTATAAGGATACCGGTGGAGGCTGGGGTTGGGGACAGGGGAGTGGTAGCTCTGGAGGTGTTTCTGGAGAGGGAAGGCATTGATGTGCATGGTAAGAAAGTGGGTTGGAGATGAAACATGTTTGTTAGGTGCAGTGGCTTTTTCCTGGTCCTAAAAACACTTAGGGGGGAATTTTGCCGGTGCTCAGGGGGCGGGTTTGGAGGCGGGACATCTGGCAAAATTGCAAAGATTGACAGCGGGTCGGAAACCCGCTGTCAACCCGCCTCCAATCAATCTTCCCAGGTGTTGGGTCCCCAATTTGCGCATGGACCCGACACCTAGTGGCGCGAAGAAGATTATAGGCACTTAACTGCTTGTTAACAGGTTGTTAACAGGCAGTTAAGAGGCTTTTTGCAATTGTGACAGGTCTACTGCGGGCTTCTCGACGTCCGGACACCACGCCAGTGTGGTGTGCTGTGGGTCTGCTGTAATGTTTGTGCATTGATGACAGCTGCAGAAGTGGTGTGAAGGATCCAATGGTACACTGGTGAGTTTCAGAGGTAAGAAAATGTTGGGAAAATAATTTTTAATGTATTTAGACTTTTCTGTAGGTGACAAGTTTTGAATTGTATGTGTAGTCCCACCTCATTGGGAGAACCTCTCTCACCAGTGACAGATCGCTTCTGTAACCTCACCTGCAGCTGCCATCTGATCTAGCCTAAGGAGGGAGTCACTGGAGAGCCTTGGTGCAAGGGCTCATCTTTGTACAGTGATTGTCAGTGTTTGCAACACCTCAATGCTGTCAAACACTGAAAAATCAGCTGTCAAAAAAAATTGCGCATGGCCCCTTTAAGAAAACCGGCAGATGACGCGTCATTAACTGACATCATCTGACACTGGCTTTCTCTGAATTAGCCGGCAAGCCTGCAGGGCGGGCTTAACAAGGCCAATTGACGCAAAATCGCGTCTGTGCGTCGGACGTCGTTGAGGGCGGGATTGGAACCCGGAAGGCAGCTGTCCCACCCCCAAGCCGCATCGAGAGGAAAAATCGCTGCCTTATTCTTTGTCTACAAAACAGTCACAACACACTAAAAGTTCACTGTGTGAGACATTTTGATGACATGATGAGAGATTATATCAGTTCAAATATTTCTTCTTTTATGCTCTGAAGTTTAGATAAGTTTATTTTTCTTGGTTTATTTGGGGACAATAGAGAGAAGCATTTCAGAGCCTTTTGTTCGGAGATTTGCTGGACTGGTTTGGTTTGGTAAGAGTGGATTGAAGATGGTTTATGAAAAGAGTGGTTTTGAGGGGCCAAATGGCCAATTCTTGTTCCATGCTTTCTTATGTAAACATGGGGCCTACTTTCTAGGCATGCTGGAAGTTATACTTTCTAACATATTAATTTCTCAAAACTCTTCAAGATTATTCAGATTTTTATCACCAATTTACCTCTGGAAAGCAAAAGAAAAATTCTTCCCTTCAGACTTGTGTATTTTAACTCTTATATTGGTCCACTAAAAGTTATTAAGGCTCTGAGACAGCGAGGTTATTAAGAAGTATATGCAAATAAGAACTACACTGAATCGATCATGCAGGCCCCCAAAATCTGTGGCGGTTCTGGCATATTTCCGCCAGAACTGTAGTGGAAGTCTGCCAGAACAGCCGGGCACTGGATTGGGACCTATTCCCCTCCCACCCCAGCCCTGCAGTCTTCAGTCAGATTTTCCAGGAAATGAGGGAGCCTCTCCCCAACCCTGGTATGTCCACTGAGACAGTTGTAGAGATTCCGAGCAGACCTGAGACTGGCATAATTGCTGGGATCGCTGGCCCATGGATTTTCAGGACAACTATTACAATTAGTTCTAAAGTAGAAGTTAGTTTTTGCAGGTTTACCAGAAAAGCTTATTTGTTTTGTAAGCTGTACTGATTGTTTCATTTTGGATTTGAATTAATGAAACAATGTTACTTTCTGTTAAAATTCATGTCTTTCAGAGCTATGTGTTAATCAACAATCAATCGCAGTTTTATGTAAACACCAATTTAATGGAGCTCCAGACTACTCAAAACTATGGCTTTCAGAACACGGTGCAAAGTACAAATTCTGCCAAGTTTTACCTTCCTGATCTTCTGGATAAACAGATTGCTGCAAGAACTGGTGCAAGTAGCAGTTGCATTATAAGCCATCTGATCAGTTTCAAACAGAATCCATACTTCTGGGGAACATCTCCAGTGGAGGTCAGTTGTTATTACGGAAATGTGATATGTTCTGTTGTTAGTCTGTACATTGTGTTGCTTTTAAGATAAGGTGCCACATAAAAGGTTACTACACAAGATAAGAGCTCACGGGGTTGGGGGTAATATATTAGCATGGATAGAGGATTGGCTAACTAACAGAAAACAGAGAGTCGGGATAAATGGGTCATTTTCAGGTTGGCAAACTGTAACTAGTGGGGTGCCGCAGGGATCAGTGCTGGGGCCTCAACTATTTACAATCTATATTAATGACTTAGATGAAGGGACCGAATGTAATGTAGCCAAATTTGCGGATGATATAAAGATAGGTGGGAAGTTGCAAATTGTGTGGAGGACGCAAGGAATCTCCAAAGGGATATAGGTAGGCTAAGTGAGTGGGCAAAAATCTGGCAGATGGAGTTTAATGTGAGAAAATGCGAGGTTATCCACTTTGGTAGGAAAAATAAAAAAGCAAATTATTATTTAAATGGGGAGAGATTACAAAATGCTGAGATACAGAGGGACCTGGGGGTCCTTGTACATGAATCACAAAAAGTTAGCATGCAGGTACAGCAAGTAATTAGGAAGGCAAATAGAGTGTTGGCCTTTATTGCAAAGGGAATGGAGTATAAAAGTAGGGAAGTCCTGTTACAACTGTACAGGGCGTTGGTGAGACCACACCTGGAGTACTGCGTACAGTTTTGGTCTCCTTATTTAAGGAAGGATGTACTTGCATTGAAGGCAGTACAGAGAAGGTTCACGAGGTTGATTCCGGAGATGAAGGGGTTGTCTTATGAAGAAAGGTTGAGCAGGTTGAGCCTATACTCATTGGAGTTTAGAAGAATGAGCGGGGATCTTATTGAAACATATAAGATTCTGAGGGGCTTGACAGGGTAGATGCAGAGAGGATGTTTCCCCTCGTGGGGGAATCTAGAACTAGGGGGCATAATTTCAGAATAAGGGAGCGCCCATTTAAATTGGAAATGAGGAGGAATTTCTTCTCTCAGAGGGTCGTGAATCTTTGGAATTCTCTTCCCCAGAGAGCTGTGGAGGCTGGGTCATTGAATATATTTAAGGTGGAGATAGACAGATTTTTGAAAGGTAAGGGAGTCAAGGGTTATGGGGAACGGGCAGGAAAGTG
This sequence comes from Squalus acanthias, assembly GCA_030390025.1. NCBI lineage: Eukaryota > Metazoa > Chordata > Chondrichthyes > Squaliformes > Squalidae > Squalus > Squalus acanthias. The sequence goes on from CM059428.1 coordinate 112,359,622, forward strand.
GAGTTGAGGCCAAGATCAGATCAGCCATGGTCTTATTGAATGGCGGAGCAGGCTCGAGGGGCCAAATGACCCACTCCTGCTCCTACGTCTTATGTTCTTATGTAAAATAGGTAATTATGAGTGGGTGGCAATAGATAGAAGAGAACAGTTTATTTCTCAAGAAGTTCAGAAGTGTAAGGCTTATAGTTTGTCACCTGAACCTTAAGGTAAGATATGAATTATTTTCATCGATCTGACCTGTTACTGTGAAAAGTTCTTTCAGAAGTAGTTTCTGTCGTCAACATTGATAGCCAGGGCACCTCACCCAGATGATTTCCAGATTGAAAGATTAATTTGTCAAGTAGTCACTGCAAGATTACTTATTTTTTTGTGATGTCACAACACCTATTTATTTCTATTATTTTCTTCATTATTCAATTGTTTCTGAGAGAGCAATGGGCGGGGTGGGGATCTGAGTTCAGGACTTCGCCTGTACTAGTGAAAACTAGCCACAAGGAAGTACGTAAGAGAAGTCTTGGGAATAACTCTTCAATTATCCCTCCTTCCTTATGAGTGAAATGAGGAACTCTGTTATGTTTGTACTGCATGTTGGAGCTCCAATTTATTACACCAACACGAGACTCAATAAATTTCACAGAAAACACTGACATGTAGGAGATAGAAGAAATGAAAAAACTTGCATTTGTATAACACCTTCTCCATCCTCAGGATGTTCCAAAGCTCTTCACCACCAACGAATTACTTTTCAAGTGCAGTCACTAATGTTTTGTATGAAAACATAGCAGACAGTTTGCACACAGCAAGGTGCCACAAAGAGCACAGAAGATAAATGTTAACTTGTTTTGGTGGTGTTGGTTGAGGGATAACTATTGGCTTGGACACCAGGAGAACTCCTTGCTCTTCCTTGAAATGTGTCATGGAATCTTAAACATCTATCTGAAAAGACAGACGGGGCCACGGTTTAATATCTCATCTGAAAGATAGCAGCTCTGACAATACAGCACTCCCTTCAGTACTGCATTTATTGATTTACATTTTGCATTTTGTGAGAAGAATGCTGCCTGTTGTTCTGGATAAAATGGAACACAGTCTCCATTGTGTTTGAGAGCATGTTGAGTACAGTAGGGATGCAGTGGATAATCCCATTGAGTGGAGAATATGGCAGTTCTACCCTGAAGGAAGATGGTTGTGGTACTTGGAGGTCAATCATCTCAGCCCCAGGACATCGCTGCAGAAGTTCCTCAAGGCAGAGTCCTAGGCCCAACCATCTTCAGCTGCTTCATCAATGACCTTCCCTTCATCATAAGGTCAGAAGTGGGGATGTTCGCTGATGACTGCAGTGTTCAGTGCCATTCGCAACTCCTCAGATAATGAAGCAGCCCATGCCCGCATGCAGCAAGACCTGGATGATGTTCAGGCTTGGGTTGATAAGTGGCAGGTAACATTCACACCACTCAAGTGCCAGGCAATGACTATCTCCAACAAGCGAGAGTCTAACCACCGCCCCTTGACATTCAACGGCATTACCATTGCCGAATCCCCCACCATCAATATCCTGGGGGTCACCATTGACCAGAAACTTAACTGGACCAGCCACATAAATACTGTAGCAACAAGAGCAGTTCAGAGGCTGGATATTCTTCAGCGAGTGTCTCACCTCCTGACTCCCCAAAGCCTTTCCACCATCTACAAGGCACAAGTCAGGAGTGTGATGGAATACTCTCCACTTGCCTGGATGAGTGCAGCTCCAACAACACTCAAGAAGCTCTACACCATCCAAGACAAAGCAGCCGCTTGATTGGCACCCCATCCACCACCTTAAACATTCACTCCCTCCACCACTGGCGTACCATGGCTGCAGTGTGTACCATCTACAAGATGCACTGCAGCAACTCGCCAAGGATTCTTCGGCAGCACCTCCAAAACCCGCGACCTCTACCACCAAGAAGGACAAGGGCAGCAGGTGCATGGGAACACCACCACCTCCAAGTTCCCCTTCAAGTCACACACCATCCTGACTTGGAAATGTATCACCGTTCCTTCATTGTCGCTGGGTCAAAATCCTGGAACTTCCTCCCTAACAGCACTGTGGGAGTACCTTCACCACACGGACTACAGCGGTTCAAGGCGGCGGCTCACCACCACCTTCTCAAGGGCAACTAGGGATGGGCAATAAATGCTGGCTTTGCCAGCGACGCCCAGATCCCATGAACGAATAAAAAAATATACAGTCACAGTATTTTCTCCTTATTTAAAAAAAATGGATTTTTACTATATTTACATAATCAGTGGACTCTATAAAGCACAGTCAATTGTGTCAGTTGTGTAGCTGAAACTGAGATGAGTAGGAAATATGAATTCCACTTTTCTCTCCTTGAATTGGATTGTGAATAGCTATGACTGCAAATGGTGTATATCTTAGGTTAAATTCATCTGTGCAAATAAATTACATTCATTAAACTTGATATATGCATTTTATTTAGTTGGTGTTATAAGCGACGATGTCCGAGGCTCTGTATTTCTATTCTGCTTTATAACTTCCTCCTTGTAGATTAATGGTGATGTTGCTGATCTGACTCTGTATAACTGCACAAACAGAAGAAAAGTTGAAGTAAAAGGGCTCAAAACGCCAGTTCTAATAGAGTTTGAAAGGAAGGACAGAATCGTAAGTGTTATTAAATAGACACAAAATAATATTAGCAGCCAATATTATTGACATTCTATGTTTTAAGTTCCAGTGTTTTCTGTAACAGATAATGCATGAAAGAAGTTGACATCCTCATACTAAAACTTGTCAATTTCTTTTGTGTTTTCTTCCTTGTCCCTTCTTCCCCTTTCCTCCTCCTGTCCTCTCCTGGAAGCCCTGACCTTTGCCAGTATGTGATTCAACATGTATCTGGCAGCTTTCTAGTACCCTGACCAAGTGGCTATTTTACATGCATGAGCCGATACAGTGAGTGTTGGAAGGCTATTTTACAGTGTAAGGCATTACCTTGAAAGCTCATCTGATTCTCATCCCATGTATAATTTCCAGCAGGGTTCACACGGTATTTACCAGAAGCAGTAACCCGAGCTGATTTTAATTTTACCGCTACCTAGCCCAGGAATGCGGAGGCCAATTGTCGGGCCTAATTGCTGTCCCGGAATTTTCGACCTTCTGGTCTGTTTGGCATATTATTACACTCGGCAGCCCTTTACCCACTAGGCCATTGGGGGAGCTTTCATGGATAACATTTTTCTTTTTCTCACCAGTTTTATCACTTTACCTCCTCTTGAGAAGGTGTTGACTCCTTACTCGTACACAATTCCATTGATGTCATAGCCCCAAGGGGCGATTATTTTTTGACCCTTGATTGTGAACATTGTCAGGCTGTTTAATAATGTGAGTATCGACACTGAACCCAACCACGCCTTATCTGGCATTCAGATATGTGCATCCAGTAGGGATTGTCAGACAGTGATTGGAAGCAGCAACTCTGGCCAGTTTTCCTATCTCGAACCCAAAATCATCAAAGCCAATCCTGGTGTATCGAAGATCAGCTAACTCAGTACAGGTGGGCGATCGAACATGGTGCCTTCTGGTCATTCCTCAGATTCTCAGAGGATACACTCACTGAGCTCGGGGAAGTGGTGATTCATTTTTCCTGAGTATCTTTGTGTTTACCTATAAGTAAACCAGCTACAGCCGCAATACACTGTTACTTTCTCATGGTGAGGTTAAGTCAGTAGAGATATGAGTGGGGTGTTTTGAATGAATTCTGTATTGTTAGCTTTGCAGCACACACACCGATGCACACATTGGCCCAGAAATTGTGGTCGGAGCCGTACCTCCGGAGTACGCCTCCGACCGGCGAAAAAATTCCGAAAGTACCTGCTGGCGCCCAGGCTGCGAAGAGCTGCGGTCCCAAGCCTCGAGGCGGAGGGCAGCGTAATGGCCCACATATCCCAGGGATGCAGGCGGTTAGGAAGTGTACCTGGGACCACGTGGGCCCGGTCCTCCAATGACAAAGGACGATTCCATTGCAGACATTTACGAAGGGAATCCCCTAATGATATGCAATGGAATCCCAAAATGTAGAAATTATACAACGTACAGAATTGCAATTTTATTCATAAGTTCCTTCATTGCACCAACTTCAGTAAGTATTTAATTTTTTGACAATTTTAAACATCATTAAGACTGTAATCCGGGCCAATATTTGCATAAACGAATTTAATAAAGTGTATGTGCATAATTTAGGATATAAAAATGTTTAATTCAAGGCTTAGATAGCCCCTTACGCTGACGCAAGCAGGCCCTATGCCTGCTTGCATCAACCGTAAGACTTACGTGGGGAATTACTGACCAGTCGCTGGGCAAATAGCTCAACTCTGTGCCAGCAATACTCAGTTTTCAGGCGATCCGGGTGATCTGTCAAGGGCTTGACAGATCGCAAGTTCCGGATTTCGCGCATGTGGTCGTGCATGTGGAAATCTGGAACTTGTGGGCCATTTCAAAGGGAATTTGACGGCGTGCTCTGAGTGTACGGCGTCACAGACACCGCGATTTCAGGGCCATTATATGTTAATGAGCAGTCTGAAAGAACCTCTCGTTTTTACAGGCACATTCTATTATATTGTAAGAATTCAATGTGGAATATGATGAATATGGATTGCTAAGATGGAAAAAGATGAAGCATTTTGATGTTTCAGATTAAAACTGTATAAACATTTTGATTTCTGATTTGCAACAGGAACAGTTTTCTGTATACCTGCTACTACGTACCCAAATGAATATTCATGTCTTGCCAGTGACAACAGCAAACCTACAGCAAGCTTTGCAGATAAGAGTGAACTTCACCAGGCCTAACCAGCAAGTGTTTCCCATCATGCTGTTAGTGAGGTACGATACATTTTTGCATTTTTAAAAACTTTCATTCTTGTGATGTGGGCGTCGCTGGCAAGGCCAGTATTTAAATTAATGAAGGGGGGGGCGGGGGTGGGAGGATTCAGGAAAGAGTAAATTTAAAAGTGAGAGAAATGTCAAGTCTCTAGAGCAGAGCAGAGTTTTGGGTAAAAATAAGCAGAGTGGGTCAGGAAGGGACAGAGAGAGTAACAAAGGTAATAAGGAATCAGTGACTAAGGTGACATCAGGGAAAAATAGAAATAAGTCAAAGCGAAAGACACTGGGCTGGATTTTCAATGACCCGTGGAGTCGGGTTTGGAGGCCGGGGGTGGGGGGGGTTAAAGTTGCAGATTCGGGGGTCCCGACCCCATCCTGACTCCAACCCGCCTCCATGCCAGTTTCTCTGGCGGCGGGTACCCGACCTGTGCTGAGACCCGACTCCCCACGGCGGGAAGGGATTAGTGACAATTAACTGCCTGTTAACAGATAATTAACAGGCAGTTTTTTGCATAATCCCTATTTTAAAAAGAAAAGTGTGGGCTTCCCAACAGGTGGCAACCACGGCAAGTTATCTGGGTGGGCCGTGGGTCTGCAGGGGTTGGAGGGGTCGATATGTCCGGTGGGCAGGTGAGTGATGGGTGCATGTGTGCAGAGGTAAGTGTGTAAGGTAAGTGCTAAGTGTTGGAAAAAGTTTTACTTACCTTAACTTCCTCCTGCAGGTATCAGCCCTTCAGTTCTCGGGAGTTCGAAATCTCACCGGCACAGAAAGCAGGAAAGCCGTGGTTCTGTCAAAAACTGCAGCCTTCTGTTTTCTGTGCTGGAATGATTTCTAACTCAGCCTGAGAGGAAGGACTGAAGTTAGAAATCATATTGTCAGTGTTTGACAGCTTCACAGAGCTGTCAAACGCTGATATTTCATCTGTCAAAAGCTCTTGACAGATGAAATGTCAGTCTGTGACGTCACCTGTTGCCGGGTGGCCCTTAATTGGCCTGCTGAGCCCACTGGGCGGGCTCAACAAGGTCAATCAAGGGAAAATACAGTGGGTTGGCCACATCTCGATGGAGGCGGGTTCACAAGCCAGAATGTGAGATTCCCGACACCAACCCGACCCCAGTTTCAAAATCCAGCCCACTATATCTGAATGCATGAAGCATTACAACAAAATAGATGAATAGCGGAGATAGAAATTAATAGGTTTGATCTAATAGCCATTACGGAGACGTGATTGCAAAATGGCCAAGGTTGGGAACTAAATATTCCAGGATACTTAACTTTTAGAAGAGATAGGCAAAATGGAAAAGGAGGAGGGGTAGCCCTGATAATAAAGGATGGGATTAAGACAGTAGAGAGAAAGGATCTTAGCTCCGAAAATCAAGAAGTAGAATCAGTTTGGGTGGAGCTAAGAAACAGCAAGGGGCAGAAAACATTGTGGGAGTTGTTTGTAGGCCCCAAACAGTAGTTGTAATGTAGGGCAGAGTATAAATCAGGAAATTAGAGGTGCATGTAACAAGGGTAATACAGTAATCATGGGGGACTTTAATCTATATATAGACTGGGCAAACCAAATTTGCAGTAATAGTGTGGAGGACGAATTCATGGAATGTATACAAGATAGTTTTCTAGATCAGTTTATTGAGGAACCAACTAGGGAACAGGCTATTTTAGATCTAGTATTGTGCAATGAGAAAGGGTTAATTAATAACCTTGTAGTAAAGGGGCCTTTAGGGAAGAGTGACTATAATATGATAAAATTTTATATTGAGTTTGAAAGTGATTTCGTTAAATCCGAAACTAGGGTCTTAAATCTAAAGAAAGCAAACTATGTAGGTATGAGGGGCGATTTGGCTAAGGTAGATTGGGAAACTACATTAAAAGATATGACGGTAGACAAGCAATGGCTAGCATTTAAAGAATTAATACATAATTTACAACAAATATACATTCCTTTAATGCACAAAAACCCCACAGGAAAAGTGGTCCAACCATGGCTAACAAGAGAAGATAAAGATAGTCTGTGATCAAAGGAAGAGGCTTATAATGTTGCCAAAAAGAGTAGTAAGCCTGAGGGTTGGGAGAATTTTAGAATTCAGCAAATGAGGACCAAGCAATTGATAAGAAAAGGGAAAATAGAATATGAGAATAAACTAGCGAGAGACATAAAAACAGACTGTAAAAGCTTCTACAGTATGTAAAAAGGAAAAGATTAGTGAAGGTAAATGTGGGTCACTTACAGGCTGAGACAGGAGAAATTATAATGGGGAATAAGGAAATGGCAGCAAAATTAAACAAATACTTTGTATCTGTCTTCAGGGAAGAAGATGCAAAAAACTTCCCGGAAATAGTGGAGAACCAAGGGTCTAGCGAGAATGAGGAACTGAAAGAAATTAGTATTAGTAAAAAAATAGTATTGGAGAAATTAATGGGACTGAAAGCCAATAAATCCCCTGGACCTGATTACCTACATCTTAGGTTTTTAAAAGAGGTGACTATAGAGATAGTGGATGCAATGGTTGTCATTTTCCAAAATTCCATAGATTCTAGAACGGTTCCTGCAGATTGGAAGGTAGCAAATGTAACCCCACTATTTAAGAAAGGAGGGAGAGAGAAAATGGGGAACTACAGACCAGTTAGCCTGTCATCAGTAGTAGGGACACTGTTAGAATCTATTATTAAGGACGTGGTAACAGAGCACTTAGAAAATGATAATCGGATTGGGTAGAGTCCACACGGATTTATGAAAGGGAAATCATGTTTGACGAATCTGTTAGAATAGATAAGGGGGAACCAGTGGATGTGGTGTATTTGGATTTTCAGAAGGTATTCGATCAGGTGCCACACAAGAGGTTATTAAACAAAATTAGGGCTCCTTGGATTGGGGGTAATATATTAGCATGGATTGAGGATTGCTTAACGGACAGAAAACAGAGAGTAGGAATAAACAGGCCATTTTCGGGTTGGCAGGCTGTAACTAGTGGGGTACCGTAAGGATCAGTGCTTGGGCCTCAGCTATTCACAATCTACATTGGGCCAAAACTTCGGCACTTGCCGGGTGAGTACGCGCTGTGTACTCACCCGCAAGGCCTCCTGAAGTGCCGGTTTCCTGCATGCACTGCGCATGCGCGGGAAACCGGAACTTCCTGTCTGGTGAAGGGAGCGGTTCAAAGGTGAACCGCGTGCGCGGTAGAGGCTGTGCATACGCAGCGAACTTAGGTTTTTTTTCAGGTTTCTCCGGGAGGGTAAGTATTGAAGAACTTGCGCTTTTAAAAAGGAAGCGCAGGACCCGTTTTCAACAAGGTAAGTGGTTAATTAATTATAATTTTAAAATTTGTTCAACAGATTTATCTTTTTTAGATACTTTAAAGAAAGGTAAGTTTATTTTTAGCACTGTTAAAAAGTATTTTAATTTTTTCAAAAATTTAAATTTTTGTTTAAAGTAGTTAATTTATTTAACTTACAGTTATTTTATAAATGTGATGGTTTTTTTTTAAATTTATTTGCAGTTTAGCTGTTCTTTTGGGGCCGATTTCAATTCATAGATTTGACAGGTCTGTCAAATCTATGAATGAAAGATGGTCTGCTGCCATTGGCTCTCCAAGGCCCACGTGATCCCAGGGGACGCATCGCACTAACTACGCACCTGGGACATGCAAGCACTGCGTGCCGGCACTTGGAGCAGGCCCAGGAGCTGAAGTTCCCGTGGGCCCAGAGGTCAACGGCAGGCGCGGTAGGTAAGTGCGCGCGCGATCCTTACCCCCAAGCCGGAGAGGCGAATTTCAGGGCCATTGAGTAGACGAGACCTATATTCTCTAGAGTTTAGAAGAATGAGAGGTGATCTCATTGAAACATACAAAATTCTTATAGTGCTTGATAGGGTAGATGCAGGGAGGATGTTTCCCCTTGCTGGGGAGTCTAGAACCACGGGGTTACAGTCTCAGAATAAGGGGTCGACCATTTAGGACTGAGATGAGGAGAAATTTCTTCACTTAGAGGGTGGTGAATCTTTGGAATTCTCTACCCCAGAGGGCTGTGGAGGCTCAGTCGCTGAGTATATTCAAGACAGAGTTCGATAGATTTTTGGATATTAAGGGAAGCAAGGGATATGGGGATAGTGCAGGAAAGTGGAGTTGAGGTAGAAGATCAGCAATGATCTTACTGCATGACAGAGCAGGCTTGAGGGGCCAAATGACCTACTCCGGCTCCTGTTTCTTATTTCTTATGTTTTTATGTTTATTGCCCATCCCAAATTGCCCATGAGAATGTGGTGAGCCGCCTTCTTGAATTTCTGCAGTTCCTGTGGTGAAGGTACTCCCACAGTGCTGTTAGGTAGGAAGTTCCAGGATGTTGATCCAGTGACAATGAAGGAACAGCGATACATGTCGAAGACAGGATGGTGTGTGACACAGAAGGGAACTTGGAGGTGATGGTGTTCCCATGCACCTCCTGCCCTTGTCCTACTCGATGGTGGAGATCGTGGGTTTGGGAGGGGATGCTGAAGAAGCCTTGGTGAGTTGCTGCCAGTATTTATTATATTGTCACAGAACAGCACAAATGTGAGCAGAACAATTACCTATTTTTCTTGTGTCTTGAAGTTAATGATTTCATTTTAAATGTCTTTATAGGTCCAATAAAGAACCAACTCCAAGTAAATATAACCTGAAACAAATCCATTACTGGGATGGAGATACAATCCACTTATTTATTCCTGCAGCATCACTCCTGGGTTCGTAGTGCATTTTAAAATTTTTAATTTCGACTACTTGAAATTTCAAGGAATTTTAAAATTTAAATCAAGCTGAATAAAATTGAAGTACTCAAGAATTGGACATCAAATACTGAGATGTGCAAAATACCTTTCTACAAACTAAATCTTATTCTAATAAATAGAAAATAGAGATTGTTAACAATCAAAATTTCACCATATCAGTTATTTCGATAAAACTGCTGTGTTACTCTCAGAAATGGTGTACAAACATTACAGGTGTTACACCAATTCAGAATAACTAAATAGTTTATAGTTACATTTTTTAGAGACCAGAGGGGAAGATTTTTTCTGTGCGCTTTTTTCTGTGATATCATTAACACATTTATAAAGATTACGTTTACAAATTTGCTACAAAATTGTTGTTGGATGATTTGCAGTATTCGTGATTCTTTTCCTACTAGCACAGTTTAGTAGTGTTGATGTGGCACCACGGAATGAACATAAGAACATAAGAAATAGAAGCAGGAGTAGGCCATTTGGCCCCTCAAGCCTGCTCCGCCATTCAATAAGATCTTCATGACTAATCTTCTACCTCATCTCCACTTTCCTGCACTATCCCTATATCCCTTGATTCCCTTATTCCCTTAATATCCAGAAATCTATCGATCTCTGTCTTGAATGTACTCAACGACTGAGCCTCCACAGCCCTCTGGGGTAGAGAATTCCAAAGATTCACCACCCTCTGAGTGAAGAAATTGCTCCTCATCTCAGTCCGAAATGGCTGACCTCTTATTCTGAGATTGTGACCCCTGGTTCTAGATTCCCCAGCCAGAGGAAACATCCTCCCTGCTTCTACCCAGTCAAGCCCTGTAAGAATTTTGAATGTTTCAATGAGATCACCTCTAATTCTTCTAAACTCTAGAGAATATAGGCCTAGTCTACTCAATCTCTCCTCATAGGAAACTCTCCCCATCCCAGGAATCAGTCTGGTGAACATTCGTTGCACTCCTTCTATGGCAAGTATATCCTTCCTTAGGTAAGGAGACCAAAACTGTACACAGTACTCCAGGTGTGGTCTCACCAGGGCCTTATATAATTGCATTAAGACATCTTAGGGGAGAAATTCGGTATCGCCCCGTTTGGGGTGCAATTATTGGCCGGGCGCAAAGTTTAGCGCCTGACACTAATTATCGTCTCCGACAGCAAACTTGGCTTCTATCACCCCTGGAGGTGATTGGAGCGCTAAATCAGGCGCTACACACCTCTCTTAAGGCGCTAACGCCGAGGAGCGAGGCGCTACCTCAGAGCGCTGGCGAAGCTCATGTGATGTCAGTTAGCAATGGAACACAGACACACTGGTTGACGTAATAAAGACTCACTACGCACTTGAACATAAAGCAAGGCTTTAATCAACTTGTAACAAAACATGGAGGTCTAGTTAGCAGTCACTAACTTCCTGTTTCCAGATTGTCTCTGCCCAAGGTGGGCCCATGCCTGAGTATTTATACTCCCTGGACGGCGCCCCAGCTGGCCGCCCAGTAGTACTTCCTGAGTTGTTACTTGCGATTTATGACATTCTTCCTCCCTAAAAGGTTTGGAAGTCCAGTAATCCTTTAACGGACTAGGCGGACCAGAAATAGCCGTAGACGTTTAGCTCTCTGCTTGTGACTGGAAGGCACGTCTCCCCGGACCGTGTCCTGGTCCCTGGGTCGCTTGGCCCGTACCGGTAAGTCAGTAGAGTCCGCGTCATCTTGATCATCCTGTGGAGGACTGGGAATATCATGACTCCGGGTGCGGGTCCCCACAGGTGCTGAGCTGGCCTCATCCCGGGTCGTGGCTGGAGATTGTCCGGCGTCCTGGTTTCGGGTGGCCATCCTACGGGGAGCATCCAGCTCCCTGAGTTGATCCGGTAGCGTTGCCGGCAGATCCCCCGATGTCCCAAGCGGGACGTCATTTTCATAGGGGTGCGGAGTGTTGATATCATCGTCGTGGGATCCTTCATCATTTGGGCCCGTGTGACCGGCTGGGCAGGGAGCCAGATCTCGGAGCGAGACGGTGGTCTCCCGGCCATCAGGGTACCGTACGTGCGCATACGTGGGGTTTACCTCCGTTAACTCCACCTCGTCAACGAGAGAGTCGTTTTTGGCAGACCGGACGAACCTCCGGAGTAGCACCGGGCCTGGAGCCACCAACCATGACGGTAGAGACGTCCCATGTGTAGAGCGACGCCGGAATTTGAAGAATCGCTCATGAGGCGTGACATTAGTAGATGTGGAGAGAAGAGACCTGATAGAGTGTAACACGTCGGGGAGCACCGTTTCCCACTGCTGGTCCGGTAGGTTGTGTGACCTTAGTGCCAGACGGACAGCGTTCCAGATGATGGCATTGTATCGTTCAACCTGTCCGTTACCGATTGGGTGATATGGTGTCGTCCTACTTGAGGCGATTCCCCGTTGGGAGAGATAACTTTTAAGTTCACTCGACATAAAGGAGGGACCCCGATCAGTGTGGATAAAATTGGCCGTCCCGCAAAGGGAAAAGACCTGATCGAGGCATTTAATTACCGTAGAGGTAAGCATATTAGGGCAGGGGAAGGCGAAGGGAAAGCGTGAATACTCGTCCACCATCGTAAGTAGGTAGGTGTTCCTTGTCGACGAAGGCAATGGCCCTTTAAAGTCTATGCTGAGCTTCTGCATAGGCTGCATTGCATGTATGAGTAAGCCATCTGATGGGCGAAAGAATTGTGGTTTCAATTCTGCACAAATCCTACAGGAGGAGCATGTTTTCTTTACCTCCTCGGTTGAAAATGGTAGATTTTTGGAGCGCACAAAGTGCAACATGCGGGTCACACCAGGATGGCATAAGTCCATATGCAAATCCGCCAGAGTCGACGTTGACATTGAGGAGCAAAATGCCCGTGTGAAGGTATCTGGGGCCACGTTCTGTTTGCCGGGTCGGTAACAGATAGTATATCCAAAGGCAGCCAGCTCCATCCTCCAGAGTTGAATTTTATTATTTTTGATTTTCGTGCGCCTCCGGTTATCCAACATGAAGGCCACAGAGCGCTGGTCAGTTATAAGCGTAAAATGACGCCGAGCAAGAAAATGACCCCATTGGCGTACAGCCTCGATGATGGCCATAGCCTCCTTCTCGACGGGGGGGGTAATGGAGCTCGCTACCCTGCAAGGTTCTGGATAGGAATGCCACGGGTCGGCCACCTTGATTCAAGGTAGCGGAGATCGCCACCTCCGATGCATCGCATTCGACCACAAAAGGAAGATTTTCGTCAATGGAGCGAAGCGTGGCTTTCTCCAGCTGTCGTTTGAGGAGGTTGAAGGCAGAAATAGGCGTAACTTCCAATGGAAAAGACTTCGCATGGAGCAGGGGCTGTATTTTATCGGAGAAGTGTGGTATCCATTTTGCGTAATAAGCAAACATGCCAAGTGCCCGACGAAGAGAGCCGAGGTTCGTCGGGGGAGGGAGCTCCTGAAGTGGACGAAGTCGCTCTGGGTCCGGTTTAATAACACCGTTGCCCACCCAGTAGCCAAGAATGTTCACCGATGGCACCGACTTCACCGATTTGGATTCGTTTAACGTTAAGTGGCGACGGCGGAGTACGTCAAAAAATCTCTGAAGATTGGCGTCATGCTCCTTTTGATCATGGCCGGCAATAGTGATATTGTCTAAATACGGAAAGGTATCCGTCAAGTTCTCTTGCCGGACTAGGCCATCCATGGCCCGTTGGAAGACGGCCACCCCATTGGTGACCCCGAATGGAAGGCGGCAAAACTGGAAAAGCCGACCATTGGCCTCAAAGGCCGTATACTTCTTGTCGGAGTCTTGCAGTGGCACCTGATGGTATGCGCTTTTTAAATTGAAGGTCGAGAATACCTTGTATTTGGCAAGGTTGTTGACCATGTCATCTATGCGTGGCAGCGGGTAGGCATCCAGATCGGTATATTGATTAATAGTCTGCGAATAATCGATACACAGACGTTTTTTATGTTGTTTTAAGGGATTCTTCACAATGACGACCTGAGCCCGCCAGGGAGATGAACATGGCTCGATAATACCATCGACTAAAAGGCGAGAGATTTCCGCCTCAATAAACGTTCGATCGTCTTGGCTAAAGCGCCGCGATTTGGTGGCTATGGGTTTACAGCGGGGGGGAAGATTGGCAAACAGGGAGGGTTCACCGAGTAAGGCCGCCGAGAGTGCACAAAACGGCACCTTAGAAATGGTAAGCTCCGGCTTTGACCCTCCAAACTCAAAAGTGATCTTCTTGTGCTGCTTCTGGAAGTCCTGTCCCAGAAGCACATCGCTGCATAAGTTTGCGAGTACTCCGAGCCGGGTGGAGAGATACGTGCGGCCGTTGAGGATGAGGTTGACAAGACAGAAGCCAGAAGAATTGGTGGTCAGAGTCGTCAGAGCCATTGCAATCTCCCTGTCCGAGGGATAAATGTGCAGTTTTAACCTGTTGACAGCCCGCTTACTAATGAAGCTGTCAGAGCTGCAGGAGTCGATTAGCGCGCTTAGAGTGTGCCCATTTACTGAAACCTTCGTGGCTGCATGGGACAAACTTTGGGGAAAAACAGCCGTGATGGGAGGAGGGGCAATTTTCCCTTCAGCAACTGTAGCCTTAACAGTAGTTCTTGGGGGAGGAGCAGCTCCATAGATAGCAGCTGTGAAGCTAACAGGAGCTCTCGACCGGTATACTTTAGAGGAGCGGCCTTTCTTGTTAGCAAAGGCCCGTGACTGGCATACCTTGGAAAAGTGTCCTTTCTTGCTGCAATGATTGCAGGTCACATTACGAGCCGGGCAAAATTTTCTGTGATGGCATGCCCCTCCACAAAAGAAACACTTTCTTCCTGATTGCCAGGATGCTGCTAGGGCGGGGTCGTCATCAGCGAAGGCCTCTAGGGTAGGGTTGTCGTCCGTTAGAGTAGAGTCGACATCAGTGGGGGCATCCGCCCGAGACCTACCGAAAGACTCATTAAAGGAGATAGCCGCTGCCCGTGCACGTGGTGGGAGATAAGTGTCTGCATTTTTCTTGGCCAAGTCCAAGGAACACGCCTGGTCATAAGCAGCCCGTAAATTGAGGGTTTTATTTTCCAGCAGGCGCTGACGTATAAAAGGGGACGCGATCCCATTGATAAAGGAATCGCGGATTAGTTCCTCTTGATACTGTTCAGCTGTAACTGCTTTAAGGTTACAATCCTTGCTGAGCCTGCGAAGTTTCTGGAGAAATTCATCGAGTGATTCCCCAGGCTGCTGCCGAGTTGTGGCCAGTAGGTGTCGAGCAAATATTTCATTTGGGGACTTGACATATAGCTGCTGTAAGATTTCGATAGCAGTGTCATAGACTATACAGTCCTCAATATAATCATACACATGAGGAGACACGTAGTTGATAAGCATTCGTAACTTATTAGGGACATCCGCCCCACATTCTTCAAGAAAGTTGCTAAAGGTACGAAACCAATACTTCCATACCTTCGCTGCCGCAGGTGCATTCGGGTCCAGGTCGAGACGAGCGGGTCTAAGGAGTTTTTCCATGATGGGTCAGTTTCTTGCCCTAGTTCCCTTCTGTGGTTCGAGTTGCAGCTGGTTGTTCCGAATCACCCAAAGCGTGGAGACGATACCAAGTTGATTAAATTGACGTAATAAAGACTCACTACGCACTTGAACATAAAGCAAGGCTTTAATCAACTTGTAACAAAACATGGAGGTCTAGTTAGCAGTCACTAGCTTCCTGTTTCCAGATTGTCTCTGCCCAAGGTGGGCCCATGCCTGAGTATTTATACTCCCTGGACGGCGCCCCAGCTGGCCGCCCAGTAGTACTTCCTGAGTTGTTACTTGCGATTTATGACACTGGTGAAGGGTCGATCTTGCTCTCCATCCACACCCTGCTTATTGCAGCCTTGAATCTCGGCCTGGAAAGACCTGTACATCAATTCTGCTGGAAAGAACAATTGAGAGGCCCAGGGAAAGAGCTCAGAGTGCAGCCCACATAGTCTCTTCTAAATCGATGCAAGGAAGGTCAAATCAAAATGAACCTGCAAAGTGCTGCTCAGTACCCAAAACTCCTGAATCTCTCCAGAAGTCTCTCTCTCTCTCTCTCTCTCTCAGAATGCGTGGTGCAAAAATGTCGCCGACCAAAAAAGGGAGGAAGCGGACGCCTTTAAATAGCGCTCCCCCAGTCCCTTCCTGACTACAAAACGTTCCCCTCTACCTGTCGTTGCTAGCGGCAGGCGGAAAGGCAGGGGGCGCCACTCAATATCCGGTCTGGGGCGTTGCAGGAGATCGTGGCGGTAGTGTTTAGCGCCGCCGCAAAATGTCTGGTCAATTTCGCGAGCCCCCTCAGTATCTTATATGTTTCAATAAGATCACCTCTCATTCTTCTAAATTCCAATGAGTATAGGCCCAACCTGCTGAACCTTTCCTCATAAGTCAACCCCCTCGTCTCTGGAATTAACCTAGTGAACCGTCTCTGAACTGCCTCCAATGCAAGTATATCCTTCCTTAAATAAGGAGACCAAAACTGTACGCAGTACTCAAGGTGTGGTCTCACCAATACCCTGTACAGTTGTAGCAGGACTTCCCTGCTTTTATACTCCAACCCCCTTGCAATAAAGGCCAACATTCTATTTGCCTTTTTGATTACTTGCTGTACCTGCATGCTAACTTTTTGTGTTTCATGCACAAGGACCCCCAGGTCCCTCTGAACTGTAGCATTTTGTAATCTCTCTCCATTTAAATAATAATTTGTTTTTTTATTTTTCCTGCCAAAGTGGATAACCTCGCACTTTCCCACATTATACTCCATCTGCCAAATGTTTGCCCACTCACTTAGCCTGTCTATATCCCTTTGCAGATTCTTTGAGTCCTCTGCACAACTTGCAACTTCCCACCCATCTTTGTATCATCCGCAAACTTGGCTACATTACACTCGGTCCCTTCATCCAAGTCATTAATGTAGATTGTAAATAGTTGAGGCCCCAGCACCGATCCCTGTGGCACCCCACTAGTTACCGTTTGCCAACCGGAAAATTACCCATTTATCCCGACTCTCTGCTTTCTGTCAGTTAGCCAATTCTCTATCCATGCTAATATATTACCCTCAACTCCGTGAGCTCTTATCTTATGCAGTAACCTTTTATGTGGCACCTTATCGAATGCCTTCTGGAAATCCAAATACAGAACATCCACTGGCTCACCTTTGTCCACCCTACTCGTTACATCCTCAAAGAACTCCAGCAAATTTGTTAAACATGATTTCCCTTTCATAAAACCATGCTGAATCTGCTTGACTGCATTATGATTTTCCAAATGCCCTGCTACTGCTTCCTTAATGAAGGACTCCAGCATTTTCCCAACGACAGATGTTAGGCTAACTGGTCTATAGTTTCCTGCTTTCTGTCTCCCACCTTTCTTAAATAGGGGTGTTACATTAGCAGGCCATCTGGTCCAGGGGACCTGTTGTCTTTTAGTCCCATTATTTTACCAAGTACTTTTTCCTTTGTAATAGTGATTGTCTTTAGTTCCCCCCTCCCTGTGGCCCCTTGATTATCCATTATTGGGATGTTGTTAGTGTCTTCTACCGTGAAGACAGATACAAAATATTTGTTCAGAGTCTCTGCCATTTCCCCGTTCCCCATTATTAATTCTCCGGTCTCATCCTCGAAGAGACCAACGTTTACTTTAGCTACTCTCTTCCTTTTTATATACCTGTAGAAGCTCTTACTATTTGCTTTAATATTTCTTGCCAGTTTACTCTCATAATTCATCTTCTCTCTATTTTTTTAGTCATCCTTTGCTGGTTTTTAAAATTTTCCCAATCATCTGGTCTCCCACCAATCTTGGCAGCATTGTATGCCTTCGTTTTCAATTTGATACCATTTTTTACTTCCTTAGTTAGCCACGGATGGTACTCCCTTCTCTTAAAATCTTTCTTTCTCACTGGAATATATTTTTGTTGAGAGTTATGAAATATCTCCTTAAATGTCTGCCACTGCATTGCAACTGTCTTACCCTTTAATTTATTTTTCCAGTCCACTTTAGCCAGTTCTGCCCTCATGCCATTGTAATTGCCTTTGTTTAGGATCAGGACACTGGTTTGAGATACAACTTTCTCACCCTCCAACTGAATTTGAAATTTAACCATGCTATGATCACTCTTTCCTATGATCCTTTACTATGAGATCATTTATTAATTCTGTCTCATTACACAGTACCAGATCCAAGATAGCCTGCTCCCTGGTTGGTTCCATTACATACTGTTCTAGGAAACCATCCCGGATGCACTCCATGAACTCCTCCTCAAGGCTACCATGGCCAATTTGATTTGTCCAATCAATATGGAGATTAAAATCACCCATGATTATTACCGTACCTTTTTTACAGGCCTCCATTATTTGTTGATTTATACTCTGTCCAACAGTATTGCTACTGTTCGGGGGCCTGTAGACTACGCCCACCAGAGACTTTTTCCCCTTATTATTTTTTTATCTCCACCTAAACCGATTCTACATCTTGATCATCTGAGCCAATATCACTTCTCACCACTGCACTGATCCCATCCTTTACCAACAAAGCCACCCCACCTCCCTTTCCTTTTTGTCTATTCTTCCGAATTGTCAAATACCCTGGAATATTCAGTTCCCAGCCCCGGTCACCTTGCAAGCATGTCTCTGTAATGGCGATCAGATCATACCCATTTGTAACTATTTGTGTCATCAACCCATCTATCTTGTTACGAATGCTGCGTGCATTCAGATATAGAGCTTTTAACTTTGTCTTTTTACCATTTCTCCTTGTTTTGGCCCCATTTTCTGTTGCACTCTTATTTTTAAACATTCTGTCCCTTCCTGTTTAGATTTAAGACCCTAGTTTCGGATTTAACGAAATCACTTTCAAACTCAATATAATATTCTATCATATAATGGTCACTCTTCCCTAAAGGCCCCTTTACTACAAGGTTGTTAATTAGCCCTTTCTCATTGCACAATACTAGATCTAAAATAGCCTGTTCCCTAGTTGGTTCCTCAACATACTGATCTAGAAAACTATCTTGCATACATTCCATGAAATCGTCCTCCACACTATTACTGCAAATTTGGTTTGCCTATTCTATGTATCGATGAAAGACCCCCATGATTACTGTATTACCCTTGTTATAGGCACCTCTAATTTCCTGATTTATACTCTGCCCTACATTACAACTACTGTTTGGGGGCCTATAAACAACTCCCACCAATGTTTTCTGCCCCTTGCTGTTTCTTAGCTCCACCCAAACTGATTCTACTTCTTGATTTTCAGAGCTAATATCCTTTCTCTCTACTGTCTTTATCCCATCCTTTATTATCAGGGCTACCCCTCCTCCTTTTCCATTTTGCCTATCTCTTCTAAAAGTTAAGTATCCTGAAATATTTAGTTCCCAACCTTGGCCACTTTGCAATCACGTCTCCGTAATGGCTATTAGATCAAACCTATTAATTTCTATCTCCGCTGTTCATCTATTTTGTTGTGAATGCTTCGCGCATTCAGATATAGTGCCTTTAGCTTTGACTTATTTCTATTTTTCCCTGATGTCACCTTAGTCACTGATGCCCTATTACCTTTGTTACTCTCTCTGTCCCTTCCTGACGCACTCTACTCTGCTCTAGAGACTTGACATTTCTCTCACTGCTTTTAAATTTACTCTTTCCTGAATCCTCCCACCCACCACCCCCACCCCCGCCTTCATTGATTTAAAGCCCTGTCTGCTGCCCTAGTTATTCGGTTCACCAGGACACTGGCCCCAGCCCGGTTTAAGTGGAGCCCGTCCCAACGGAACATCTCCCTCTTTCCCCAGTACTGGTGCCAGTGCCCCATGAACTGAAACGCCTTTCTCCCACATCACTCTTTGAGCCACGCATTTAAACCTCTAATCTGTTTGTCCCTATGCCAATTTGCACGTGGCTCAGGTAACAATCCAGGGATTATGACCTTTGAGGTTCTGCTTTTTAATTTGGATCCTCCCTCCTTAAACTCCCTCAGCAGACCCTCATTCCTAGTTCTACCTATGTCGTTGGTTCCTACGTGGACCATGACAACTGGATCCTCCCCCTCCCACTCCAAGTACTTCTCCAGCCACGAGGAGATGTCTTTAACACAACACAACCTTCGGAACTCTTGGTCGCAGCTGCAGAGAACAGTATCTATCCCCCTGACTATACTGTCCCGTACCACAACTACATTCCCTTTACTCCCCCCACTTGAATGGCCTCCTGCACCATGGTGCCATGGTCAGCTTGCTCATCCATCCTGCAGGCTTTTCCCTCATCCACACAGGTAGCAAGAGCCTCATGCCTGTTGGACAAGGGCAAAGGCTGAGGCTCCTCCAGCACTGCACCTGGGGTCCCCTTACCTGCCTAAGTTGCAGTCACACCCTGCTGTCCCTGACCACTAACCAGACCTGTACCACAACCTAACCTATGGGGTGTGACTGCCTCCTGGATCAAAGTGTCCAGGTAACTGTCCCCATCCCTGCTGCCCCGCAATGTCTGCACCTCAGACTCCAGCTCAAAAACTCTGAGCTGAAGTTCCTCAAGATGCAGGCGCTTACTGCAAACGTGGTTGTCCAGGATCACAATGCTCTCCACAAACTCCCACATGCTGCAGTTGCGGCACACCACCTGCACTGCCATTCCTACATGACCTTGTTTTATTTAATTAAATTTGTAATTAGTTAACTTAGTTTACAGTGCAGTTTCTTGACTACTTACTTGATCTAGATTAAGTTATGGGTACTGAAATTAAATATCTACCTGTAACACAAAGCACTACAAGTAGTGTAGGCAAAAAAGCAGCAACTCCTTCCCGCTCTTCTCCAAATTCCCACTCTTTCCAAGTTCCCAAATAAAACACTCTGTTTAAGTGCACTCCATTTTAATCATGCTCTGTGCAGACCTCTTACAGTCACCCACATTACTGAATGTCTGATTTTTGGCTGTGCCTTTTGAGTAGAGAAGAAAACCAGAGACTTATTACCGGCCTGTTGAATTGTGCATCCCCAAGAGGGGGAAAAAAAATAAAGAAAAAGATTTTTCTGTTATTGAGAATTGTGTGAAATCTTGGGTTTATAAAGAGGGATCTTGAGGTGAATGCCCCATTTGAAGCTGCGAAAAGCACTTTTAAGTCCAATTATTTCTGCTTTTTCCAGATGATTTATAAACATTACAAAACCATTGATTGTTTATGATGCAGAAAGATTCTGTTGAGGAAAGGAGAGAGAACAAGAAAAGGGAAGTGTTCTCACCACAAGAAATATATGATAATTGCTTGACACAGAACATACTATTATTTTACCTGCAAAGTCCTCCTCACTAACATCTGGGGACTTGTGCCAACATTGAGAGAGCTGTCCCACAGACTAGTGAAGCAACAGCCTGACATAGTCACATTTACAGAATCATACCTTTCAGCCAACATTCCAGACTCGTCCATCACCATCCTTGGGTATGCCCTGTCCCACCGCAGGACAGTCCCATCAGGGGTGGCGGCACAGTGTTATTCAGTCAGGAGGGAGTGGCCCTGGGAGTCTTCAACATTGACTCCGGACCCGATGAAGTCTCATGGCATCAGGTCAAACGTGGGCAAGGAAATCTCCTGCTGAGTGCCACGTACTGCCCTCCCTCAGCTGATAAATCAGTGCTCCTCCATGTTGAACACCCCTTGGAAGACGCACTGAGGGTAGCAAGGGCACAGAATGTATTCTCGGTGGGAAGCTTCAATGTCCATCGCCAAGAGTAGCTCAGTAGCACCACCACTGACTGAGCTGGCCGAGTTTTGAAGGACATAGCTGCCAGACTTGGCCTGCAGCAGGTGGTGAGAGAACCAACACGAGGGAAAAACCTACTTGACCTCGCCCTCACCAATCCATCTGTCGCAGATGCATCTGTCCATGACAGTATTGGTAGCAGTGACCACTGCACAGTCATTGTGGAGACGAAGTCCCGCCTTCACACTGAGGACACCCTCCACTGTGTTATGTGCCATTACCACCGTGCTAAATGGGATAGATTCAGAACAGATCTGGCAGCTCAAAACTGGGCCATCAGCAGCAGCAGAATTGTATTCCACCACGATCTGTAACCTCATGGCCTGGCATATGTCTCACTTTACTATTACCATCAAGCCAGGGGACCAACCCTGGTTCAATGAGGAGTGCAGAAGAGCATGCCAGGAGCAGCACCAGGTGTACCTAAAATTGAGGTCCCAACCTGGTAAAGCTACAGCACAGGACTACATGCATGCTAAGCAGCGGAAGCAGCATGCTATAGACAGCTAAGCGATCCCACAATCAACGGATCAGATCAAAGCTCTGCAGTCCTGCCACATCCAGTCGTGAATGGTAGTGGACCATTAAACAACTGATGGGAGGAGGAGGCTCCATGAACATCCCCATCCTCAATGATGGTGGAGCCCAACACATGAGTGCAAAAGACAAGGCTGAAGCGTTTGCAACCATCTTCAGGCAGAAGTGCCGAGTGGATGATCCATATCGGCCTCCTCCTGAGGTCCCCACCATCACAGAAGCCAGTCTTCAGCCAATTCGATTCAGTCCACGTGATATCAAGAAACAGCTGAGTGCACTGGATACAGCAAAGGCTATGGGCCCCGACAACATCCCAGCTATCGTGCTGAAGACTTGTGTTCCAGAACTAACCGCGCCTCTAGCCAAGCTGTTCCAGTACAACTATAAAACTGGCATCTACCCGAGAATGTGGAAAATTGCCTGTCCACAAAAAGCAGGACAAATCCAATCTGGCCAATTACCACCCCATCAGTCTACTCTTAATCATCAGCAAAGTGATGGAAGGTGCCATCGACAGTGCTATCAAGCGGCACTTACTCACCAATAACCTGCTCACTGATGCCCAGTTTGGGTTCCGCCAAGACCACTTGGCTCCAGACCTCATTACAGCCTTGGTCCAAACATGGACAAAAGAGCTGAATTCCAGCGGAGAAGTGAGAGTGACTGCCCTTGACATAAAGGCAGCATTTGACCGAGTGTGGGATCAAGGAGCCCTAGTAAAACTGAAGTCAATGGGAATCAGGGGAAACTCTCCACCGGCTAGAGTCATACCAGCACAAAGGAAGATGGTTGTGGTTATTCGAGGCCGATCATCTCAGCCCCAGGACATCGCTGCAGGAGTTCCTCAGGGCCGTGTCCTCGGCCCAACCATCTTCAGCTACAGTCCAAAAATGTGCGGGTTAGGTTGATTTGGCTATGATAAATTGACCCTTAGTGTTAGGGGGGGATTAAATATGTGGGGTTATGTGGATAGGATAGGATGGGATATGTTAGGGGGAATTAAATACGTGGGGTTACGGGGGTAGGGTGGGATATGTGTACTGTGGGGATTAAAGCAGGGGACAGGGTACTGGATTTGGATGATCAGCCATGATCGTATTGAATGGTGGAGCAGGCTCGATGGGCCGAATGGCCTACTCCTGCTCCTAGATTCTATGTTTCTATGTTTACTTCATCAATGACCATCCCTCCATCATAAGGTCAGAAGTGGGATGTTCGCTGATGATTGCACAGTGTTCAGTTCCATTCGCAATGCCTCAGATAATGAAGCAGTCCATGCCCACATGCAACAAGACCTGGACAACATTCAGGCTTGGGCTGATAAGTGGCAGGTAACATTGTGCCACACAAGTGCCAGGCAATGACCGTCTCCAACAAGAGAAAGTTGAATCCCCCACCAACAACATTCTGGGCGGTCACCATTGACCGGAAACTTAACTAGACCAGCCACATAAATACTGTGGCAACAAGAGCAGGTCAGAGGCTGGGTATTCTGCAGCGAGTGACTCACCTGACTCCCCAAAGGTACAAGTCTGGAGTGTGATGGAAAGCTCTCCACTTGCCTGGATGAGTGCAGCTCCAACAACACTCAAGAAGCTCGACACCATCCAGGACAAAGCAGCCCCCGCTTGATTGGCACCCCATCCACCACCTTAAACATTCACTCCCTCCACCACCGGCGTACCGTGGCTGCAGTGTGTATCATCTACAAGATGCACTGCAGCAACTTGCCAAGGCTTCTTCGGCAGGACCTCCCAAACCCGCGACCTCTACCACCTAGAAGGACAAGGGCAGCAGGCGCATGGAAACACCACCACCTCCAAGTTCCCCTCCAAGTCACACACCATCCTGACTTGGAAATATATTGCTGTTCCTTCATCATCGCAGATTCAAAATCCTGGAACTCCCTCTCTAACAGCACTGTGGGAGTACCTTCACCACACGGACTGCAGCGGTTCAAGAAGGCGGCTCACCACCACCTTCTCGAGGGCAATTAGGGATTGCCAGTGACGCCCAGATCCTGTCAATTAATTAAAAAAAAATCTGCTTGCACTTGTGTGTACATTCAAACATTCACAGTTTCATAGACAAAGAAAATGGCATCGTCTGTAGAGGCCAGAGGGCAGCACCCAAAAGCTACTCACAGCAGAACATATGCCGGCATGAATTGAACCATATGCTTCAGACTATTGACTAAGGTAGACCTGGTCTCCTGGCTGTAATGTTCCTGCAAGTAATGAGTTAGGCCAGTCTTAATTCAATTCGAGATCAGCTAATGTTTGCATATTATTGTCAGATTTTTACCTATATTTTTCTAACATTTTTGAAATGCATTACAGCTACAACAATCTGCATTACAGAGCACCTTAATGTAAAGAACATCCTGGGATGCTTCACAGATTGGCAGATGCAAAGCCAAGAAGGGAGAGTTTAGGAAGGTGACTGATAGCTTGGTCAAGAGATGGGTTTTGAGATGGTCCATGGTCTGTTCGAAGGAAGTAGACTTGGTGGCCAATGACCTGTTCTCATTCTACATTTTCTAATGACTGCCTAACTTTGTACATGGGTGGTCAGCAATATCATTAGCGGTTTTGTACTCCTGTTTTGGCAACGTCCATGGAATATATAAATGGAGGTTTGATACCTTTACGTTATTGTTTGGAGTGCTGTAGGCCTCATAAGCAGGATCATTCAGTGCATATTTGTGAATATTGTGTCTGAGAGAGAAGAAAGATTGAGGTTCAGCTGAATAGAATACCCTATAGGTGGAAGGTGTGCTTTGGCTTAACTGTGTTAAAATATATGCAAGAAGGGATATTATTTTTGAAAAGTCAAGTGAAGTCATGGGTACACTAAAATTAAAAAAAACTAAAATGATTAAAGGAATTGAGAATTAAAGCCATCTGTTACCAGTTGAATTTACTCATCTAATCCCATTACTGTTCTCTTCAGGCGTAGGGACATATTATCTTGGTCTCTTGGATGCCAACTATAATAGAAAACCGAAAAATTACTACCTTGCCAAGAATGTGAGTTATACTTTGAGTATCCAGTGGACCCAGTGCCTGTACTGGGATGATATCCGAGAGTGGAAGTCTGATGGCTGTTCACCCCAGCAAGAATCAGATTCACAGAAAATAAACTGCAGGTACAATTAGTCTCAGTAGTGTGAGCTATTGCTTCTTTGGCTTGCATCCTAGTTTATCTTTTGTCATTTAAAAAAAAACTTTCAAAAACTATGATCCTTGCGTTTTTTTTATCAGTAAACATAAATTAGCAATCAAACTACAACAAACAACAGGAGCACAAAAAGGAAGAAGGCATCTCTACCTGGATGAGATGAGTTCCACAAACGCTCTCACTGTCCTGTTTTGTCCACTTGAGAAAAAAAGGATCAGTGCGTGTACAGCCCCGCACCATTTCATTTCATTGACAAATATTTATTCTTTTTACATCAGTGTACATTCAATTTTTTTTTAAAGACAAGTTTTTGAAGAAGATTTAATATGTGGAACCCTGTGAGAGCCTCAGCCTAAAGGTACTTGATCCTCAGCCTGTGATCTGTCCTCTGTCCCAAAACAGCATACAGTAGTGACCTATTCATGTTTGTCAGGATTAACAACAACAACTTGTATTGAAATAGCGCCCTTAATGTAGTAAAACATCCCAAGGTGCTTCACAGGAGTATTTTAAGACAAAAAATTTGACACCGATCCACATAAGGATAAATTAGGGCAGGTGACCAAAAGCTTGGTCAAAGAGGAAGGTTTTAAGGAGCGTCTTATAGGAGAAAAGAGAGGTAGCGAGACGGACAGGTTTAGGCAGGGAATTCCAGAGCTTAGGGCCGAGGCAACAGAAGGCACGACCACCAATGGTTGAGTGATTATAATCAGGTATGCTCAAGAGGGCAGAATTAGAGAAGCGCAGATATCTCGGGGGGTTGTGGGGCTGAAGGAGATTACAGAGATAGGAAGGGGCGAGGCCATGGAGGGATGTGAAAACAAGGATGAGAATTTTGAAATCGAGGCGCTGCTTAACCGGAAGCCAGTGTAGGTCAGCGAGCACAGGGGTGATGGACGAACAGGACTTGGTGTGAGTTAGGCCAGGGGCAGCCGAGTTTTGGATGACCTCAAGTTTACGTAGGGTGGAATGTGGGAGGCCAGCCAGGAGTGCGTTGTAATAGTCAAGTCTAGAGGTAACAAAGGCATGGATGAGGGTTTCAGCAGCAGATGAGCTGAGGCAAGGGCGGAGACGGGCGATGTTATGGAGGTGGAAGTAGGCGGTCTTTGTTATGCTGTGGATATGTAGTCGGAATCTCATTTCAGGGTCAAATATGACACCAAGGTTGTGAACAGTGTGGTTCGGCCTCAGGCAGATGTTAGGGAGAGGGATGGAGAGGCAATAATGCTCATGTTCTATACTTTTGTTGTCCCAATTTATTGATTTCATATCATATCTACAATATAATTTTTACCACTCATTTTTTAGAAGATCAGTACATAATGTTTTATTTATTTTATTTTTAATTAGTTGCAACCACATGACAACATTCACAGTTGCACATCAGCAGGTTGGGATGAAGGATGTCAAATTCACAGATGTCTTGACATTTATCAGGTGGGTGTTGCAGACACTTTGAGTAAGCACTGTGCACTGTTTTATGTTTTATTGTGATGTTGTTGATTGCATAATTTATTATATATGCTGTGAATAGAATCTGCCTATAATCTGCATTAAATCATTGCTAACTAATATGGTATTGAAACCGCAAAGTAAACTTGCAACTCTTGTGAGCCTCCCTCCTCATAGCTGTGATATCCTGGGAATCTCCTGACATTGGCATTGGAGGTTGTAATTTCTCATTTTATATATTAAATAATAGATACTAAAGAAGTCAAGTCTGTAATTTGATGTAAATGTTCAATATCATTAGACTGCTCAATTTAGATTACCACCTAAATTTTATATTCATTATTATATATGCAAAGATAAGAAAGCCTAATACACTGTGTCTTGCAAGTATAGACACATCAAGCTGAATATACAATATTTTCAAAATGTATTTCCTATTGTCACCTTCCCCCCAAGTTAGATTCTTCGTATCCATGTTCTGCTTTCTTCAAGAGGATGGGCAGCCCAACCCACTCAACTCCTTGAATACCATCTGCTCCCTGATCAATCTGCAAGTTGTCCATTTCTCTAACAATCTCGGGAAGCAATGGGCCAGAGTTGTCCATTTCTCAGATGCTCTTTCCTCTTGAACTTCCTTTCCCCACCATACTTTCTTGCTTCAGAGCTGCATGCATGGTACAAAGATTGTAGACTATGACATTTGGATAGTCCAAATATGATCTTAAAAAACAGACCCCTCAATGTATCCATTTTTTTTAAATGTGGATGTTTAATTTTTTTTGTAATAAATAAAAACTCCTTCAGCAGGACCCACTCAGTTCAAGAACACTAATTGCGTTGCCACTGGGAGTAAAGCGAGCTCACCGACCACCATTGTCTATATTTTTGTTTGTTTTCTAATCAGTTTGAGATTCACAGTTGTATTTTTGTTTTGGCAGTGCCTTTGAAAACTATGCCACTTGCATCACTGTTCTGTTTGCCCTCACCCTCTACATTCTGCTGGTTATCTTGTGTAAGCGCATGGATTTTTACATTGAGACGAAACCTGGACTTGTAGTATTGCAAGACAACGCTCCCACTGACCAACATCTGTATGAGATCACTGTCGAGACTGGCTTTAGGACTCGGGCTGCAACTACTGCCAAGGTATTTTATATCCTCCTTGTACTCTTTTTATCTTTCTGTTTTCAGTCAAACTACAACTGCAGGACAAGTTAAGTTCAGGGCTAATGTCAGAAAGTACTTCTCCACTAAAAGAATGATTAATACCCAAATGGTCTTCTGTTTAGGGTAGTGGAGGGCAAACCTGTGGAATATTTGAGGCAGTGAGATGCTTTGATGGGTGGAGCTTAGGTTTTTATAGACGTATTTGCTGGATGGGCTGAATGGCCTTCCTGGTCAGTATTTACCTTGTGATCTTTTCATACTTTATCTACAGATTGCTAATTATCAGTTGCTGTCAGATAGATTTTCGTTGATCAACCAGGTGCCTGACACTTGTGAAAACCCATCACTGTGCTTATGAATCTCCAAACCAAGCTACTGAAAAATCTACACAAATAGAGGGGGCAATTTTGCCAGCCCTGGGGAGGCGGGTCTGCCGGGAAAATGGCAGAATTTGGGGGCGGGTGCCCAACCCGTCTCCATGCCAACTTCCTAGGAGGTGGGTAGCCATCCCGCGCCGGGTCCCGTCTCCTTGGAGGCGGGAAGGGATTAACGCTTATTAACTGCCTGTTAACAGGTAGTTAACAGGCAGAAAATAGGATTATCCCCTTTTTGCCCTCACAAGTGCGGGCTTCCCAAAGGCTCCGGAACCCGCCAGCGAGGCGAGGCGAGTACTGGGTCTGTGGGGGTCGTGGGGGTGCAAAAGTGTGCTGTGAAGGTAAGTGATGGGTGCAAGAGAGTAAGTGCAAAGTGTTATTAAAAGTGTACTTACCTTTGTTTCTTCCTGCAGGCTTCAGTCGGTTTGTATGCAGAGAGTCTCGGACCTCTGCGTTGGGAATGACAGGTGGCCGTTGCATTCACAGATGCAACAACCATCTCAATTCTGTTAAAGAAAGAAGTTTGATGGGGTCTTGTATTCAAGACCTCATCAAACTGCAGAGAATGTCAGTGTTTGACAACTTCACAGAGCTGTCAAACGATGACAATTCATCTGTCAAATATTTTTGACAGATGAAACGTCATACGTTGACGTGCTCTGCAACCGGCTTTCCCTTAATTGGCCTGCTAAGCCTGTTGGGCGGGCTTAACAAGGTCAATCAAGGGAAAATAGCATGGGTTGGCCAGAAGTTGTTGGAGGCAGGACTGAAACCCGACAAGTGGGAATCCCGCCTCCAAAAGCTCCCCATTGACAAAATCATCCCCAGAGTGTTTGTTCAAGCACACTGTGACCCTGTAGACTCACTTGGCTAAATCCAGAGAGTTTAGGCACAGTCTGGCACCACCCAGCTTAGGGACCCATGTGTACATGGGATACTGCTGAAATTTAGCCAGCTTAAGCCACAGCTTACTATAGCATGCAGCACTGGTAAGTATCTTATAAACAAAACTAATTATCCAGCACATGACTGTCCATTGTATAGGAGCCTTTAAGAGTAAACAGAACATAACTGATATGCATGTAATTTTTCAGAACAGTTCTTGTTCTAACAGTCACAGTCATGCTTTATAACAATTATTATTACTATTAACCATTTCCAGGTACACATCAAACTTCATGGGGAAGATGGTGTCTCTGAAACAAGAGAGTTATACCACTCTGAGAAGCAATTATTTGAGAGGAATTCCAGGCACACAT
The DNA here is from genome assembly GCA_030390025.1 of Squalus acanthias. Lineage (NCBI taxonomy): Eukaryota > Metazoa > Chordata > Chondrichthyes > Squaliformes > Squalidae > Squalus > Squalus acanthias. The sequence goes on from CM059428.1 coordinate 112,389,000, forward strand.
TTATAATGAGGTACTCCCGAGTTGATAAGAGGTCAAAATCAAAATGACTAAATTTCCTTGTAATGAGGACTGGCTTGGTGAGACAACATAGTTTCGTTTAAAGTCCATTGCTTATGTTGGTATCTTTATGTTTTTTTAACTGATACTTTGTGTTCTTACAACAAAGAGCTGAATGCAGCTTCTCCACCTTCCCCAACTCCAGTGGCCAGTGTTATTGGTAGGAGGCGAGTATTGCCTGAGGGAGTAGAACAGCCCCTAACTTGTCAGGTTCGCACCCAAACAAACAACTGTCTGATTTCCTTCTTACAATGCTGCAACAAAACTTGTCAGATAAAAAGTATCGATTGCACTATATAAGATTTTCATTTTTTTTTAAAAGCTGCTATTTGTGATAGGAGCTCACCAAAACTATTGGTGCTATTGGTAGAAGGCTAATTTTTCTAAATAACAATTGTCTGTCCATTGAAATGTGGGAGCAAGTGAGCCCTACTGTGTAAAATTCAGTTTGCTTCAATGTCGTGCGATGCCTCTAATATGATGCAACAGCCATTATTGGTTTCCAGCATAAACCCTATTCCTGTTTAAAGCTCTATGTGAATGTGTCAATGTAGAGTAGTGCTGATACATTGGGCCAAAAATTCGGCCCTTGCCGGGTGAGTACGCACTGTGTACTCACCCGTAAGGCGTCCTGAAGTGCCGGTTTCCTGCATGCACTGCGCATGCGCGGGAAACCGGAACTTCCGGTCTCATGAAGGGAGCGGTTCAGAGGTGAACCGCGTGCGCAGTAAAGGCTGCGCGCATGCAGCAAACTTAGGTTTTTTTTCAGGTTTCTCCGGGAGGGTAAGTATTGAAGAACCTGCGCTTTTAAAAAGGAGGCGCAGGACCCGTTTTCAACAAGGTAAGTGGTTAATTAATTATAATTTAAAAACATTTTCAACAGGTTTATCTTTTTTAGATACTTTAAAGAAAGGTAAGTTTATTTTTAGCACTGTTAAAAAGTATTTTAATTTTTTTTTTAATTTAAATTTTTGTTTAAAGTAGTTAATTTATTTAACTTATAGTTATTTTATAAATGTGATGGTTTTTTAAAAATTTATTTGAAGTTTAGCTGTTCTTTTGGGGCCGATTTCAATTCATAGATTTGACAGGTCTTCCTGTCAAATCTATGAATGAAAGATGGTCTGCTGCCATTGGCTCTCCATGGCCCACGTGATCCCAGGGGACGCATCGCACTAACTACGCCCCTGGGACACGCAAGCACTGCGCGCCGGCTCTTGGAGCAGGACCAGGAGCTGAAGTTCCCGTGGGCCCAGAGGTCAATGGCAGGCGCGGTAGGTAAGTGCGCGCGCGATCCTTACCCCCGCGGCAAGCCGGAGAGGCGAATTTCAGGGCCATTGTGTGCAAAGGTTGAAATTCTGAAGTGTATTGAACATCCCTATATTTTTAAAATATAATTCTAATTAAATAGTGTATAAATATTTGAACCCGAGGCCATTCAAGATAATGGAATACAATATTTTTCAAATAGTTGTTCTATTTCCCATGATATTGCTCATTGGTAGGCTGAAACCTGCACTGCATTCTTTGATACTGTAATACAGCCAATTGACTGAAGCAATATATGACTAGAGTGTTGGTAAAAATATGACAAATGTTACTGATGCTGAAAGGAACAGACCTCACAGATACATGAATAATAATATTTACATATCGCTTTACGAACTGAGGTGCAAGTAGCTTTGTTATTCCCTCCCGAAAACCTTTTATTGAGTTACTTACATTACTATATATTTGCTCAGTTTGTCCATGATATATTTGCAGCATTTGTGGTTTTTAACTGTTCATGCTGCGAAAGGTAAGATTCAACCAAGACTGAAACACTTTTATGAATTATTTTATTGACATTAAGACACGACAGTTATCCAGATAAAGATTCCATAAAACTTCAGTCTGGGGATAAATCTCGATAAATCTCAAGGACCAGATGACCTACATCCTAGGGTTTTGAAAGAGGTGGCCATTGGGATAGCGGACGCATTAGTTGTCATCTTCCAAAATTCTATAGATTCTGGAACGGTTCCTGCAGATTGGAGGATAGCAAATGTAACCCCGCTATTTAAGAAAGGAGGGAGAGAGAAAACGGGGAACTACAGACCTGTTAGCCTCACATCAGTAGTTGGGGAAAATGCTGGAATCTATTATAAAGGATGCAATAACTGGGCACTTAGAAACTAATAGTAAGATTGGGCAGAGTCAACATGGATTTATGGAAGGGAAGTCCTGTTTGACAAACCTATTGGAGTTCTTTGAGGATGTAACTAGTGGAGTAGACAAAGGGGAACCAGTAGATGTGGTGTATTTGGATTTTCAGAAGGCCTTCGATAAGGTTCCACACAAGAGGTTGGTGAACAAAATTAGGGCACATGGAATTGGGGGTAATATACTAGCATGGATTGAGAATTGGTTAACAGACAGAAAACAAAGAGTAGGGATAAACGGGTCTTTTTCAGGATGGCAGGCTGTGACTAGTGGGGTACCGCAAGGATTGGTGCTTGGGCCCCAGCTATTCACAATCTACATCAATGATTTGGATGAGGGGACTAAATGTAACATTTCCAAATTTGCTGATGACACAAAGCTAGGTGGCAGTGTCAGTTGTGAAGAGGCTTCAAGGGGATCTCGACAGGCTCAGTGACTGGGCGAGAACATGGCAGATGGATTATAATGTGGATAAATGTGAAGTTATCCACTTTGGTAGAAAAAACAGAAAGGCAGAGTATTTCCTAAATAGTGAAAGATTGGGGAATGCAGATGCTCAAAGGGACCTGGGTGTCCTTGTACATGAGTCACTGAAAATGAATGTGCAGGTGCAGCAAGCCATTAGGAAGGCAAATGGTATGCTGGCCTTCATTACAAGAGGATTTGAGTACAGGAGTAAAGAAGTCTTACTCCAATTATATAGGGCCTTGGTGAGACCACAGCTGGAGTACTGTGTACAATTTTGGTCTCCTTACCTAAGGAAGGATATACTTGCCATAGAGGGAGTGCAACGAAGGTTCACGAGATTGATTCCTGGGATGGCGGGACTGTCGTATGAGAAGAGATTGAGTAAACTAGGCCTGTATTCTCTTGAATTCAGAAGAATGAGAGGGGACCTCATTGAAGCATACACAATTATTACAGGGCTTAATAAGGTGGATGCTGAGAGAATGTTTCCCTTGGCTGGGGAGTCTAGAACCAGGGGCCACAGCCTCAAGATAAAGGGTAGGCCATTCAGGACTGAGATGAGAAGAAATTTCTTCACAGAGGGTGGTGAATCTTTGGAATTCTCTACCCCAGAGGGCTGTGGAGGCTCAGTCATTGGGTATATTCAAAACAGAAGTCGATCGATTTCTGACTAGTAAGGGCATCAAGGGATATGGCGATAGGGCCGGTGAATGGAATTGAGGCAGAAGATCAGCCATGATCTCATTGAATGGTGGAGCAGGCTCGAAGGGCCGAATGGCCTACTCCTCCTCCTATTTCTTATGTTCTTATGTAACTTGAAACTCAGTTCCAGGAGATTAGGGGTTAAGTTGTTGTTGACAACTTCTTCTTCTACTGGATCGCCTTGGAATCATTAAAAAATGGCTGTTTTTTATCTTCTTGCTGCTGGCAGAAAAGCCTTCTAGTAGTTTTCTCCCCTCTCTTTCTCACAGCTTGAGAAGATGGTTGTCTTTGTTATGCTTTGCTTATCAGTACCATACCTTGCTTACCTCTCATTTTTAGTGACCAATGTTCTTTGAACATACAGCAAATCTTTCTCACTAACAGTCTGAAGCAATAATATCCATGATCCCTTTCAAACTTGGTCAAGTTTCCCAAAGTCCTTTGCGTCATTGGTGTTTCAATACAAACTATCTGTTCCTTGGAAGGCTGTCAATCCCAAACCAGCCCGCATCTAACTTGTCTCGATTGTGATTGACTGCACATGAGTTATTCTACATCTGCTGTTCATACTTTAATCCATCATGCTCTTTTACAAAGTCCATTCCTTTCACCATCTCACAGTTCTCAGGCAAGCGTTGCCCTGACAGTTCCTGTTCCAACTGAGAAGCAAATGGCATTTTAGATTTGTTTTATGAATCTGTGTGCAGCATTTATAATGTATAATATATTATGTCCACATGCACTTCCTGTTTATAAAACCTTGGCCTAGAAATTCGAGGGTTTAGCGCCACCCATTGCTGCCAGATTCAGGGGGGAAAATGGTGGCGGCCGCCATTTTTGGATGGCCAGCAGCGCTGCTGATGTTGGCGCTCGTCAAAATTATATAGGTGATGCAGATTGTGACGTCAGTGAGTGTGCAATGCTCTCTTGACGCCCATTCTGCGAGTTTTGACTTTGCTGCTCCACTTACCGGCATGCCTTAAGTGCGACAAACTGAGCAAGCGTTGAGAAGCAGGAAGGAGGCTCCAGCAGTGGTATTTAAAGGGATCATCAGCAACAACTTGCACCTGACATGTTTGTGCAACTTTCTGCAACTCCAGCAGCTTTATAAACTTCTTTCAAGGTTCTACGGTAACAGGGAGTGTTGTTGCAAGTGGAGAACACCTTCATTATTATTTAAAGACTTCTGCTCACAACATTCGCTCATAGTCATGGGGGCTCTACTGACATTCTCCCTCACGCTCGAGTATCTTAGGGAGAGGGAGCAGTGGCAGCGAAGAAGACGAGAAGATGCGCACAGAGGGAGGAGGAGGGCCAGGAGACCTCTCAACAGGAGGCCTTACCCACCTAGGGTCTTCTGAGAGCACTTCTCTTACATCCTCTTAAGCGAGGAGCAGTGTATTAGGAGGTTCCGCTTCACCAAGGAGGTGGTCACAGAACTCTGCCACCTCCTGCAGCCAGACCTGCAGCCTCAGAGCAGGGTGACCACAGCCCTCCCAGCAGCAGTCAAGGTCACTGTGGCCCTCAGTTTCTTCGCCAGCGGATCCTTCCAGTCAGCAGGAGACATAGCTAACGTCTCCCAATTCACCGTCCATCGCTGCATCCGGGAGGTCACTGAGGCTCTCTACACCAGGAGAAGGGATTACATTTTCTTCTCTCTGAGCAGAGAGAAGCAGGACGAGTGTGCATGTGGCTTTTCCAGGATAGCTGGCTTCCCCATGGTGCAGGGCGCCATCGAATGCACCCACGTGGCTTTGCGGGTGTCGCATAACAATCCTGAGATCTTCCATAACTGCAAAGGCAACCACTCACTTAATCTGCAGTTAGTATGTGACCACGCCCAGCACTTCCTGATGGTCAATGCCCACTATCCTGACAGCAGTCATGATGCCTTCATCCTGCGTCAGTCCGGTGTGCCAGCAATCTCCCAGCCACCACATGAAACTCGAGGCTGGCTGCTCGGAGACAAGGGCTGTCTGCTCTGCACCTGGTTCATGACTCCCCCCCCCTCAACCCCAGCACTTGTGCCCAGCACTCATATAATGAGAGCCAGGCTTCCACCAGGAACATCATCGAGCAGACCATCGGGCTACTGAAGCAACAGTTCCACTGCCTTGACCTCGGGAGGAGTCCTCCAGTACTTGCCGGAGTGGGTGTCCCATTTTGTGGTGGTCTGCTGCATGTTTCACAACTTGGCCATCATGAGGGCGCAGCTCTTGCCACCAGGGATTGTGGGACCACCTCAGGAAGAGGACAAGGGAGAGGAGGAGGAGGAAAGCAGCCAGTCCCCCTTCCGGACGGGCTGTCCGTTAACTCCTTATCAGACTCCGATTCCAATGAATGAAACCCCAGATCCCCGTTGCTCACCACATCCCCATCATACCATCCCTCTGTCATGGAATGTCACAGCGTCTTCCTGGGCACAAAGCTGAAACGAAAGCCACCACAAAAGATTCAAAACAAAATTAATACATTTCTCAAAAATAAATTTACCCTTACGATATGAACTAATCACCCTTGTGAAATCCCTCAGTGCCTGTCGTTCGGGTGCCCTTTCCTGATCTAGTGCTCCTACGAAGTGCTCCCCCAGTGGCTGCAGCATGGCTGATGGAAGACTGTTGAGTTTCCGTGTGGGCGACTTCAGATGGCCTTGCAGGACGACCTCGAGCAGCTCTGGCCCTAGAAGGCCCAGCTGTAGACTGCACCACCTCGGCATGGGCGGCGGCAGTCTGGGCTGGCTAGCCAACAGGCAGTGGCAAGGGCAATGGCGGAGTGGCAGTGGTGGGAACAGGAATGCTGTCATCCTGAGAGAGGACAGCGGGGTCCTGCTCCACTGACCCACTGCCACTCCCCAGGGCAGCGCCTCAGCATTCCTAGCAACCTGGTGGAGGACAGATTGTTGGCCTGCTGCGACATCCTGCAAGCTCCAGTCGACAGTGGTAAACCCAGCCATGATGGCAGCAGTCTAAGCTTGGGAGGCATCAATCTAAGACTACATAACAGCAGTCTGAGCTTGGGAGGCATCAAGTTGAGACTTCATGAGAGCGGTCTGAGCTTCTGCTGCAGCACTAAGATGTTGGGTCATTTCCTTCTGTGCTCAATGGCAGCCGCGACATCGCCCACCACACGCAGCATCATGTCTGGGTCGACACGGTCTTTTCGGGAGTTTTCCATCATTTCCAGCCTGGAAATCCTGGGCTCCAAGCTCGGCGCAAAGCCCGTGCAATGTTGGAGGCGGACTCCTCCATGCTCCTTGCCATTGCCAAGAGGCTCTCTGGCAGGCTTGCCATTGCACCGAGCAGTTCGGTGTGCATGTCCATCACCCTTCTTCTGAAGGGCTACCATTAAGGTCCTCATCTGAGTCATGTGCAGCAGAACTCGTGCACGATCTCTCCCTCTGGGGAGCTGGCCCCCGAGCTACCCTTTCCCCCGGCCTTGCTGCAGCCCACTTGTGCCCAGTGCCCCACCCTGTGCAGATCCCACTTCTACACTAGCCTCTAAAGTATGCGCAGTGCCAGTTTCTGACTTGGTGTCTGTGAGTGACAGATGCAGTGATGCTATGTCTTCTTCGTCTTCTTCTCCCCCCTCGGTTTCCTGCATTACTTCGGGGACAGGCTGATCTGGTGCTTGTTCTTGATTAGCTGGAAGCAGAAAGGCACAAGAGTTGGGTTCTGGTGAGGCAGAGGCGGGGTGGGAAGCAAGATTGAAAGTGAGAAGAGATCTGGGATGGAGGGGAAGTGGGATGTGAGGAGAAAGATTAAGAATGAGCACACCATTGTTGTCCCCAAGGGCTTCAACCTCGCCAGTTGCCATGGCCTCCATGATCTACAGCCCAATGATCTCCAGCACTCACTGATCCAGTTGACTGAGGTCCTGGATTGCAGCTTGCCCCCGGCCTGTCTGCTGCTGCTCCCTCCCGTTATGCGCGACATTGACCTGCAAGAGAAAGGGAAGTGTGTGAGTGAGTGTGGTGCAATGTGTTTGGGTGATGTGCCTGCCATAGTTGAACAGCTGTTAGTGTGTGCAAGGTGTGAAATGTGGGTGTGAGTGTTGCAGCAGTGATAAGGTTGTGAGGGTGAAGTGAAGTTGTGATTGTGAGGTCTGAGTGGTGATAGAGATCGTTGGTAGGTGAGTGATGGGGGTGTGGTGCATTGAGCAGTGTCTGAGGCTTGTGGTGCAGTTGGTGAGATATGACATTTGCTGAAGCCTTCACTCACCTTGACCTGCCGTGTGAGGTCATTAAACTTCCGGTAGCACTGGATCGTCAACCTGGGGACCACAGTGTTCGCCGTCACATGGGCGGTTATCCCCTGCCAGAACCTTCGAGATGTATGTGGCAAGGGCTTCCTGCCAATCTGCGGAAAGAGGACAGGCCGCCTCCTCTCCACAGCCACGACCAGTGCCTCAAGAGCCGTGTCTGAGAATCTGCCGGCTCTCTCCCTGTGCTGAGGCTCAGCCATCTGCTTCCACTGCCGTCTCCTTCCAGGTGAAGTTGGAACTGGATTGACAGTGAGGTGCTGTATCATCAATGCACCTCCCCTTTAACTACTGAATAAAGCCTGTGCCACACATGACTGGGAATTAGACTGGACCCGATATTGGCCCACCTGTTGAGCGGTAAGCCTATGAGCAGCACTTTTAGTGCTGAGATCAAGACTACAATCATGTTAATGAGGACTGAGCATGAATTTAGCGTGCACCTCGACCATTTTGACCTGGCGCAGCTTAACAGTGTTGGGCCTTAACACTGTTTTGTGGCCATATCCAATTTCTAGACCCTTATTTCTTGTTGGCACGTTTTTGTCACACTTCTTTTCATTGTAAATTCCTATGTCCATATAAAAACTGCCTTTGTAAACTTGTCACACTTCTCCAAGGTGGGTACTGTAGTGCCTCGATTTGGCATCTCCCAGCTCCTCAATCTGTACTGCAGAGAAACTCCTGTGCTTCAACCAACTCTGCTTCCCAAATTGGCATAAGTTTTGCAATTTAACAATAAATTGTAATCTAAAATAAAAGTATTACATGAAAATAAGAAGAGAATACATGACTTTAAAATGGGGATTAAATTATGTCCGTACGTCCTGGTCCAATTATCCCCCATCTTCTAACCCGCTTCACTTGAAGACTGCACTTGGTCTTGACTCCCTGTGCGCTATAATTTTCGGGCTAATGAGTATTTTCTTTTTCTTTTAGTGTTCCAGAGAGTCTTGGTCCAATTTGGAAGGTTCATCTTTGGCACAATAATGGTGGTCATTCTCCCAGCTGGTATATTACCTCTGTAATTGTCAAGGACCTGCTAAATGGCACATGCTGGTTCTTTCCTGCTGAATGCTGGCTTGCAGTGGATGAGGGGGATGGGAAAGTAGAACGAGAACTGATATCGCTCACCCACGGGCCCGGCTTTAAGAAAGTAATGTATTATTTTTCTAGGCGTAACTGTTATTATTAAAAAGTATTCCATCATGGGTGTCAGTACTTGATTTTTGGTTTGGGTACTAATGTGTGTCTAGTAACCAGAGTGAAATCCTGTCAGGCATAGGAGTCCTGGAATTCTTGACAGGCTGCCGCACCATTGGTTATGTCGCTGGGCAGGACTTCTGCCTGCTGACCTAAGTGCCAGCCTGGATTATGTGCCTAAGGTGAAAGTGCTGCCACTGAGCCAACGCTGACACTTTAGCACAATTGTTAATACAGTACCAAAATTATATACAGTCTAATGTCAATTTTCTTACTTTGTAACTGTTTAAAATAATGCATTTACTTGTTTAAATGATTAAACTGATCCTACTCCACATTTATGTTGATTTTATGAGCTTTTTTAAAATTAGTATTCTTGCTATAAATAAACTATATTATCATATGGTTTGAAAAATGTTGAGACATTTCAAAATAAAACACAGTGCAGCACAAGTATCATGTATCAAGTATCATGTCATATTTATGCAAAATACTGCGGATGCTGGAAATCTGATATTTATCTTCCGTAAAACAAGTTTTATTAAAACATTTGAGGTTTTCATTTAATTAACTATTTTGTTTTTCAACAGCTTCTGTATAGCAAACTAACTGAGTACCTGGAAGACTTTCACCTTTGGGGATCGGTGTATAGCCGCCCATCCTATAGCTCTTTTACTCATACTCAGCGCCTCAGTGTCTGCCTTTGCCTCCTGTTGGGTTATATGTGTCTGAATGCCGTGCTGACTAACCTGAAGGACGAGGAGGTGAAAAATCTTTTAAAACTTTAAAATCCATTTTGCTTTTAAAGATATGCATACTTCGTGAAGTACTGCCAGCTGATGAAGTTATATAGTGAATATTGTGATGTTGGCCATACTTTTGGGCATTTTTGAATTTCTGAATACCCGGTCAAAATCTTCAGATCGCGCAATGCTAAATTCTGATCTTCCTCAGTCTGATGAAGAGTCCACCCAAAATATTAATCTGGCTTTTTTTTCAGATGCTGATGAATTTTCTATCCATTTCCAATGTTTTCTATTTGCTGCCCTTGCAGTTTTTTTCTTTTTCTTTGCATTTTCTTTGTGCCCTGGTTTTCCATTCCTCTCCTGACCCCGAGTGCCAGCTGCTGACCATGAGTGCTTGCTGCTGTCCTTCCCGTTTGTTGCCGTCTGTCACAACCCTGAATGTCTCCTCACTAAAACAGATTATCTGGTCATTATCACATTGCTGTTTGTGGGAGTTTGCTGTGCGCAAATTGGCTGCTGCATTTCCTACATTACAACAGTGGCTACACACCAAAGTACTTCATTGGCTGTAAAGCACTTTGGGACGTCCAGAGGTCGTGAAGGGTGCTATATTTCTTTCTTTCTGCTGCCTATCCTATTCTTGCTCCCTTTCACAAGTGAGGGTTTACTGTTGCCTATCCTGACATTGAGCATCTGCTGCTGTCCCAACTCCATTAAATATTTTCTAAACAATTTAATGTTGGTAAACGATGGATTTTATGCACTACCTTGATCATCTTTCTCTGTTACCTCATCAATCAAGTTCGTCAGATATGATTTGTCTTTAACAAATCCATGCTGGCTCTCTTTGATTGACCCACGCCTTTCCAAATGAAAGTTTATTTTGTCCCTGATAATGGTTTCCAATAACTTCCCACCACCAATGTTAGGCTGACTGGCCTGTAGTTTCCTGGTTTATCCCTCACCACTTTCTTGAATAGTGGTATAACATTAGCAGCCCTCCAGTCCTCAGGCACTACTCCTGTATCCAATGAGGATTGAAAGATTGTGACCAATGCCTCTGCTATTTCTACCTTTGCTTCTTTTAGCAACTTATGATGTATTCCATCTGGACCAGGTGACTTGTCCATAACTTCCCAAACCTCTTGTAGTGTAACCTTCACATCATCCGCTTCCTTTGTCCAGACAGATGCAAAATAATCATTTAATACTTTAGCCTTGTCCTCTGTCTCTTGAGTTTCCTTTGGGTCCTTAATAGGCCCAACTTTTTCCCTAGCTCTTACACTTTATTAGACAAAAAATGCTTAATTTTGTCTCATGAATATTTCTTATTTTGTTCAATTTTTCTTTTTATTTCTAGTACACAGCTGAACTAGGTCTCATCGATGTCTCCACGGCCTCCCTGGTTACTGGCTTGATTACGACTGTAGTAGTTCTGCCAGTTGTACTGTTAATATCGTTGCTATTCAGGTTTAGCAAGGTGAGATCATACGTTGCAGCATCCTTTTTAATTAGTGTTTTTCGTCTATTAAAATACATTCCAATAAGTTTGGTTAACACCTCATGATATCACTCTGGGTGCAAATTGTGCTTGAAATTGCGCTGATTTTCAGAAGTGAAGTTATGGTTCAAGTTTCCACTCATTTGCATAATCACAAATGTAAAATCTTCCAGGCACTAGCACAATGGGGCAGTGTAATAGAATGTCATTGTTTTTTTCCCCATACAAAAATATTCCTTGACAGATTTAAGAGTGGTAACCTGGTGCAGTTTTATTAATACAGCTGGAAATGAAGCTATCACAAAAAATAAGCATTTTTAATGAGTATCTAGTCCACCACCTGTGAGTATCCTGATTTTAAATTACTAAAAGTGACTTTAAAAACTATACTGAACCATTTAGTAAATTAAATATTTTGTAATATTTAAAAACTTTTAAAACATGCCTAAAAAATAATGACCTTAATTTGAAGAGCTTCGCTGAACGGTCGCAAACGGGCACAATCGGCAGAAACTCGCCATGTTCATTATTTTGATCTGGGGGCGTGGCCAGTTTTGTGGGCGGGGCCGGTTTCCCGTGCAATGTTTTTTAAACCAGCGCAAAAGATTGCGGAAATTCTATTCACGCTCGACGTAACTTGTGCTTAAAATTCCGGAATCTTTTACGCCGATTTGGCCGATTTCAGGCGAATTGCGCTGGTCAAACTATTGCACACTGGCGGAGTCTCCAGGCAAATGGACGATTTACGGTTTTGTATGTTTCCTTTACATTAGGTGAAATTGCTGAAGGAAACCTCTGTTGAAGAACAATACGGGACTACAAGAGAATCCAATGTGTATTCTGTTGAAGGTAATACGGAATCAGTTTTAAAGTAGTTATAACCGTCAACAAAGAAATTATGATAGTTTTCCCAAAGTGAATATAAAAGGAAAACTAGGGGTTTTAAATTTAAATAGCCTTGGTAACTGTCTTCAAAATCCAACCAGAGAGTCAGCTAGTTTAGTTAATTCAAGAAACAGCAATTTCAGTGAGCTCATTCGCTATTTATGTGCACGTTTAAGTCCAACGTACTGTATTTGGGATCGTCAGCTCATGTTTTAGTGATGCTGTAGGTTTGGCATACTGTGGAGCCTCTGACCAGTGTGTGTAAATCTTGAGTTTCCTACTTTCATGTATAAAGCTCATTAAATGCTCCGAGTGAGATGTATGCATTTGCATAATATATGTGTAAATTTGGTGTGCTTTAAATACTGTCATTACTACAACTGCATTGTTCAACTGCCCTTCAGAGTATTAATAAGGTGGGATGGAGCCGAATGCGGTTTTTGCCCACAAATCCTCACTTGACAAGTTCCTGATCTTCTTGTTGCTGTTTTGGAAGGTGCAAATCACAGACTGGACACTTCCACTTGGGGAGAAAGGGAAATTGATGGCTGAATCACTCCCCTCCCCTTTCCCCTTGTTCACCTTCAGCAGCTGACCCTAAGCGTAACTCAGATTGAGCCTGGAAAATGTGTCGTGTTCTGCACATTGAATGACGTGCAACACTGTACAGCATATGCAAAAATAAATTTACAATATAACAATAAACAAAATCACTTTGAACAGATTAATTATTTTCTGCTCTTATAATAATTCTTCAGCTCATCGGGATGCTCTGCTGGCCTCGGACACTGCATTTGAATCCTACCTGTCCTGGCAGAATCTGCAGCAATGGGCTCAGGAAGCATGGAGGAAAAAATATGAGGTGAGCATTTTGTTGCAGATAAATTCAGTCTGGTCTGCTCAAGATAATGAAGCAACATCAACAACTTGCCTTTATATAGCGCCTTTAACGTAGTAAAACACCCCAAGCGCTTTCACAGGAGCGAAATCAAACAAAACTTGACACCGAGCCTCATAAGGAGATATTAGGACAGTTGAGCAAAAGCTTGGTCAAGGAGTAGATTTTATGGAGGCGAGAGAGGTTTAGGATGGGAGTTCCAGAGTGTAGGGCCTAGGCAGCTGAAGACATGTTCGTCAATTGTAGAATGCTGAAAATCAAGGATGTGCAAGAGACCAGGATTGAAGGAGTGCAGAGATCTTGGAGGGTTGTAGGGCTGGAGGAGGTTACAGAGATAGGGAGGGGTGAGGCCATGTCGGGATCTGAAAACAAGGATGAGAATTTTTAAGTCTGCTCCCTGTAGACATATGCTTGCCTTTCCTCAGCGTGGTTTACTGGAATCACAAGCTCCCAGCATTCACTCAGAGCACTACAGTGAAACAAGCAACAAGAAGGGCAGAAATTGCTCGTCTGAAGGCAGCTCAAGTGGATTTGAGGACTGCAGTTCACAGGAAAATGCCAAGGCAGTACCGAAGGATTCCAAACACAGCTCTCGTGACCTGCGATCAGATTATTCATCAGGTAGAAAAAAATTAAGGAACTACATTGAACTGGTGGTGTTTGATGGCAGTACAGGCCCACAAGCTAACATTACTGTTGATACTGCATTCAAATAATGATGTCAGTATAAGACTTACGTAGGATTACGTAGGATATACGGCACAGAAACAGGCCATTCGGCCCAACCAGTCCATGCCAGCATTTATGCTCCACTCGAGCCTCCTCCCGTCTTTCCTGATCTAACTCTATCAGCATAACCCTCTATTCCCTTCTCCCTCATATGCTTATCTAGCCTCCCCTTAAATGCATCTATACCATTCGCCTCAACCAATCCCTATTGTATCAAGTTCCACATTCTCACCACTCTTTGGGTAAAGAAGTTTGTTCTGAATTCCCCATTTGATTTCTTGGTGGCTATCTTATATTGATGGCCTCTAGTTATGCTCTTCCCCACAAGTGGACTTGTAATGGTCACCCTGTAGAAATTGAAATTTTATTGTTAATTCAGCAGTGATCTTTTATAAACATGTGTTTCCTGTGTAACGTTTTTCTCTTTCATTTCCACAGTTCAAAGGATATTATTTGTATTTTCTGCCGCTCTCATTGTCTCTGTACCACACAGCACTCGCTTGATCAGAGTTGTGGCCAAATTGAATTGCTCCCAGACATTCTGAATTAGTATTCATAGATGATTAGAAGCAGCCTGTACTTTCTGATTTCCTTTTACCTGCCAATTGGAAAATACCAGACTTGGCACTTCCCTCTAATGTGTCATGGAGAACAGGAACTTGTCCTGTAAACCCCCACGATCCATGTCAGTTTCCATCCTGTACTTAAATTAATTATCAGGAAACCAAACTAATTTATTGCTTCTGACTATAATCTTTTAAATAACTTTTTTTTAAATATCTCTAGAACACAGCAGTTTGTTTGAACAGCCGTTGATGAATAGAGCCAGACATTTTCTCCCAACTTGGTGCAATTATCTGGCATGGATCATCTGCCTTTTGATAGCTTTGGTCTGCATATTGATAACAAGTCTGTTAGGACTACGGTAAGAAGGACTGGAGTTTGTATGCTGCATTTCCAATTGTTTTATCTGTATTTTGATTTTTTTAAGATAATGAAGTACTGTAGCAATCTATCTTATTAATTACAGGTTTGGACCAACCAAATCTATATTGTGGTTACATTCGCTGTTCTTCTCCCTCCTGTACTGCATCTTTGTCATCCAACCTATTGCAGTAAGTAATATGAAAGAAAGTGCCCTGCTACAGGGTTGCGATCTTCTCTGCTTAGTCTCGTCTATGAAAGACCATAGAAACACAGGGACAAATGTAGGCCATTCAGTCCATTGATGCTGCTGCATTCTGTTAGCCACAACACTTCTATCTTTTTAATCTCAGTTCCCTGATAGAATGTAGCACAACAATAGTTTTACCAGTGACCAAAGCAAAGCCACCCATTTGAGATAATTTCAGCTATAATGAACTATTCTACCATAAAATGTAGAGTGTACAATGTTTTTAATCATGGTTCACCCATTAATCTTTCACACACAGGGTAAAATCATCCTCTATGCTCTGTAGTTACCACTTCCTCCCTTAACCATAGGAGCGGAGTAAGCCATTTGGCCCTCGAGCCTGTTCCGTCATTCAATCAGATCATGGCTGATCTATATCCCAAATCCATTTACAAGACTTTGATCCATATTCCTTGATATCCTTACTCAACAAAAATCTATCAGTCTTAGTCTTGAAATTTTCAACTGATTCAACATCCACAGTCTTTTGGGGGAGAGAGTTGCATATTTCCATTACTCGTGTGAAAAAGTGCTTTCTGATTTCACGCCTAAATTGCCGAGCTCTAATTTTAAAACTACGCCTCTTGTTCTGGATTCCCCCACCATAGGAAATACTTTCTCTGTATCTACCCGATGAATTCCCTGACGATACCACCTTCCATACCAGTGCTTCCGATATGTCTTCCTTTTTCCTCAGCTGAGGATTCTCCTCTACCGTGGTTGACAGGATCCATGACCGTGTCCGTTCCATTTCCCGCACTTCTGCTCTCACCCCTTCCCTCCCTCCCAGAACCACGATAGACCAAATGCAGATTGGGCGACCACCTTGCGTCATCATCCTTTTTGTCATTTAATCTCTCCTGCCTTCTACCCTATCA
This sequence comes from Squalus acanthias, assembly GCA_030390025.1. Classification (NCBI taxonomy): domain Eukaryota; kingdom Metazoa; phylum Chordata; class Chondrichthyes; order Squaliformes; family Squalidae; genus Squalus; species Squalus acanthias. Next base: position 112,404,700 of record CM059428.1, read on the forward strand.
CAGACCATCCCTTTTGTTCTTTCCTCCCCTCCCCACTTTCCCAGCCTCTGTACTTGCTTAAAACCTGTTACATCTCTAACTTTTTCCAGTTCTGATGAAAGGTCATTGATCTGAAACATCAACTCTGTTTCTCTCTCCACAGATGCTACCTGACCTGCTGCGCATTTCCAACATTTTCTGTTTGTATTTCAGATTTCCAGCATCCGCAGTATTTTGCTTTTCTATGAATTCCATTTATCATTTTAAACCCCTCAATTAGATCACCTCTCAGTCTTCTAAACTCAAAGGGAATATAAGCCAAGTTTATGCGACCTGTCCCCACAATTTAACCCTTTAAGCCCTGGTATTAATCTAATGTGCACTTAACCCCTGCAAGGCTAATATATCTTTCCTGAGGTTCAGTGCCCAAAACTGAACGCAGTGCTCCAGATGGGGTCTGACCAAGTTTCAACTGAAGCATCACTTCCTCACTTTTGAATTCCAAACCCCCTTGAGATAAAGACCAACATTCCAGTAAACTTTTTTGATTACTTTTTATACCTGTGCACTAGCTTTTAATGATTTATGTACACTGTCACCAAAATCTCTTTGCTCCTCCACAGCTCCTAGTCTCTCACCATTAAGAAAATATTCCGATTTCTCTTTCTCAGATCCAAAGTGGATGACCTCACGTTGAACTCCATCTGCCATAGTTTTGTCCACTCATTTAGTCTTTCTATGTCCCTCTGTAACTTCCTGCTCCCATCCACATGACTTACTGTGCCTCCTAGCTTCGTGTCATTTTCAGACTGTGATGCATTGATTTGAATAAGTAACTTTGAATTAAGAGAAGACTGAATGGACTTGGTCTTATCAGTAATGAAGATGACCCCCAAATGATGTGCCCATTATCTAATTTTTTACCTACATGCAGTAATAAATCTCTACAATAGGTAAACTTCTGTTTTCATTTTTTTAATTGTATTTATAAAGATCATTAGCTACATCTAGTGGCAGAAAAGTAGTATTGTATATGCTCTTTATTCATTAATATACCTGCTAAGATGAAATACTTTTGAGAATCAGTTTCTCCTGTGGCAGATTGAAATTGACCAAATTTAGGAATGTTTCCCTCACTGCTCAAATTCCTTTCCAGATTTTCTGTACAGCAGCTGTAGTCGCACTGAAAAACAAGGATTGCAATGACTTTTACATCAGCCTCGTTGATTCAAATTCTTCATCAGATGCTTGCAAGCAATGGAATTCTGAACCTGGTTTTCTTTCTGAGAGCTGTCCCATTGATACCCATTACAATCCATACAGTGCCCCTATGGATCTAGACAGGGTAAAAAAATCTTCATCACTCACTAACTATACTGCTCAACTCACTTGCATGTATTCTTCATTACAATTAATACCGACCGGTCTGTTTCAAAAACTTAACGAAATTTGGAAAATTGGCTCCTGATCACTATTCAATGGCCCTTGCTGGAAAGGGTGTTGTGTGAATATCAGATGAAGACAGGATCAGGTTTTGCCCCCTGTGGTAAACAGCCGATATCAAGATTCATACATGAAGGATGGCCACTTGGATGAGGTACTGGAGGTCTAGTGGTCCCATGAAATAATCACGAGAGGAGAAGAGAAAATGAGTTGCTGCTAATATCCATATGTTGCCACAGTTTAGTGCTCCATAGTGCAACAATAATTACACTTTTTGTGTGAGTGTTGGCACAAAGAGGGAAGTTAAAAGATAGCTGATTATTTAAGCAAACCTATCACAAAATGCAGGAGTTATTCCAGCTAACTAATGACACCTTTCTGCTCCGGGTAGCTTTTCGGGTTTTATTTTTGCATTGTATTTAAGTTTGTGTCTGGTGACTTTTCCATCTACTTGTACAGCTGCAAAGGAATTTTACGAATACCTTTCGAAAGAGTAAACATTTTCCTTAGCTGGTTGGTTAAATAGAAGTTCATGAGTTAAGAGGATACATAGACACTTCAAAACATGATCGTTTTGAAGAAGGAAACTACATATCATTTTCACCATGGTGTCATTGTGTGATTGACGTGATGCTGTTTCCTGTTGCAGGTTGACATCATTGCAATGCCAGTAATGTTGCATCAGTTTTTGGAACCTACTCGAAAGTTTCACTCACTTTTTCAGAGGCAACAATGTCCCCTTTAAAGTCAGAAATAATTACTGTATTTTTTCTACCTCATTTGAGAATGGTGAAAACAAGTCTGAATCCTGATGTGGATGCTCACTGCAGTCAGACAGGTCTGCAGTGCACAGTTAGCTGAGTCTTAGTGCTTTATTGCACGTAGAACTGGGATATATTCATTTGCAACCTGACAAAGTAAATATGAATTATTTTAAATAAGAAATGAACTTGAAGCCTCTGTTAGTCATTGAATAATTGTTTGTTTCTGCATTTCTGCCAAGCAGATTGTTGCTGCTCGTCAAAGAGCTCGCTATTTACGATTAGCTCGACCACCAACTCCTGCACAGCTTAAAGAAGCTAAAGACCGTATGAGAAAAGAAAGCCTCATTCAACAGACATTACAGTATTTCATCTTTTGCTTTTTTTAAATTTTGTCCCATTTATGAAGCTTCCATTTGCTGAACTGGTTATTTTCCTCTATCAGCCGGTCTCTTTGCTTTCTTTCCATAATGCCAGGGTTACCCTTTTTCAAAATCTCATTATTTTCCCTGTTGCAGAGAATTTGTGCTCTACATTGTCATGCTGATTCTGCTGCTGTTGATAATATTTGGCAAATTTTCCAAAGATGAATATTACCTCAACCAAGCCATTCGAGTGGAGTTTACCAGGTATGGCATTCCAGTTTGTTTTTGCAGTTGTTACTCAAGTGCCTTAGAATGAAAGTAAGCCTAACAGATAAGGATATTTCTGACTAAAACAAAAGCAAAATACTGCGGATGCTGGAAATCTAAAATAAAAAAACAAGAAATACTGGAAACACTCAGCAGGTCAGGCAGCATCTGTGAAGAGAGAAACAGAGTTAACGGGCCGAAAATTGATCCCGGTGCGCGAGAGTACGCACTGCGTACTCTCGCGTATTCCCACTCCAATTGCCGGTTTTCTGCATGCCCTGCGCATGCGCTGAAAACCGGCAATTGCTCTTCTGAAAAGGGGGCGGGTCCTGGGTGCATCGCGTGCGCGCTACAGGCTGCGCGCACGCTGTGCACTTCATGCTTTGGACGCGCAGGTAAGTACTGAAGATTTTAGAAATGTAAAAAGGAGGAGTAAGACCCGCTTTTAAGAAGGTAAGTAGTGAATTAAGTATTTTTTTGAATTTTTTTTTACAGGTATATCTTTTTTAGAGACTTTAAAGACAGGTAAGTTTATTTTTATAACTTTTTAAAAGATTTTAAATTTTTTCAAAAATTTTATTTTTTATTTAAAATGGTTAATTTAATTAACTATACTTATTTTATTAATGTGATGGGTTTTTTTTTAAATTTAATTGAGGTTTAGCTGTTATTTTGGGGGGGTGTAAGATTCATAGATTTCACAGGGTGCTGTGAAACTTATGAATGGAAGATGGTGTGCTGCCATTGGCTCTAACTGAGTCACGTGATCCCACAGCTCGCACGAATTCACTACGCCGCTGGGATACGCAAGCACTGCCCAGCTGATCTCTAGAACATGAAATTCGTGCGAGCTGGATCTGAAAAAGCACAAGCGAGGTGAGAGATCGCGGGAAAGCCTTACCCCCGCGGGAACAGAGCGAGATCAATTTCTGGGCCAACGTTTCAGGCCGATGATCTTTCAGAAGGATGTATCTAAACCAGTTGAATATTTATGACAGTCTGGCAGCTTTCATGGTCATTTATTTTCTAGTGCTAGCTCATAAATTAATGCATTTATTGAATTTAGTTTCACAACTTTCCACAGTAGGAGTCCAGAACTAAAACCACTGCGCTATTTTAATGGTAACCTAATGGTTATTCGTTAATTCTAATTTCTTCACCCAAGAATTGTCTTCTGTGTAGATAGAAGCTATGGGCGGGATTTTCATTGACCCGTGGAGGTGGGTTTGGAGGCGTGTGGGGGGTTAAAATTGCGAAAACTGGCGGGCGGGCACAAGCCCGCCTCCATCCCGCCTCCACGCAATTTTCATTAAATCGTGTCTGCTGGTCCCGACTCCGTCCTGCCTCTAAGAGGCGGGATAGGCTGTTAAGGCCCTTAACAAGCACTAAATTGCCTCTATAATGCCATTTTGAAAGGCCTTTGTGATTTTAACCCTTTTTCTACGTGAAGCACGCCTGTTCTGAACCACGAATGTGAAACCTGGCGGGAGCACATTTGGATAGCTGACTATCAGCTGCAGGTCCACTATTACAACGGAGATATGTAGTAGTAGTAGTAGCAGGAGGAGGAGGAGGAGGAGGAATAGACATATCTGGGAGTGGTGGTGGTGGTGCAAAAATATCTGGGAGCAGACTTAGGGCTGCTGCTCATTTTGCATCCAGGTCCTCTCACAGCAAAGGCCAGGCAGTCTTTGCAGACCTTCAATGCAGCAATAATGATGACATCATCAGAGGCGACTTTCAGACTGAAAACACTAATTGGGTCATGGGTTCCCACATGCTGGAACTCAATTGCCCAATTTGGTGAAAATCGCATCAATCTCCCACATCCAATTGCAGTCGGGTGGATAACACGAAAAGTGGATGACACGACCCCAACCCGCCCCAGTATCAAAATCCAGCCCATTGATTCAAGACACGTTTCTGGAAGATGTCTATTTGATTCACTGGGGGGAATTTTAATGTTCTGACGTGCTGGGAGCGGGTAGGCCCAGTAGTGCGCGGGAAACCAGGAAGTCCGGGTTTCCCCGTATGATGTAGAGTGTTAACTCCATAGCGTGTGTGTGACGTCACTGACAGGTTCCCTGCCCGGAAGTCAACCTGATTGACAGGCTTGGCATCCATTCGGGCGAGGAACGCTGGAGAAGAGGCCGCAGCCCCGTGCAGGTGCGAGCCCTGACCCCGGGGTGGGGGTGGTTTCCAATCCTTGAACCAGTGGGGTGGGGGGGTAGCGGGGAGGGGAGTCCGATTCCTGATCCCAGGGGCAGTGGGGGTGTTCCGATCCCTGACCACAGGTAGGGGGGTGGGTATGTCTGACCCCCGATCCCGGGGGGTGGGGAGCGATCCTGGTGGTGGTGGGGGGGCACGTTGTATTGGGGGTGCTGGTGGTAGAGGAGCTTGGGAGGCCCAGGGGGAGCACTCCTGCTCCTCTCGGCCCACAAGGAGTGCTCTCCGAGGCTGTCCTCACCTCGCTGCAGGTGTCAGGATCCCCGAGGCCCAGGAACCGCAAAGCAGGTTAAATCCAAGGCTTCCAGCCTCATTATCATCTTTCAAGTCCCAATTCACCTCCGGGGAGCGGGGTGGCTACCTGCCCCCCATCCCACCACCGTTAAAACCGGAAGTAGGCGGGTTGGGGTCAGAATTCAGATTTTTAACACTTTAACTTCCCACCCGACCCCAACCCATTCATTTTTTGGGGTTAAAATTCCCCCCACACTGTCTATAGAGCCACAAATCTAAACCTGATTTGTGTCGTCAGAAGGCTTTTAGAGTTGCAGTGAAAAGAAGGACTTGCATTTATAGATGATCTCGTCACATCTCTCATATACTCTCAATTAGCTACAATGAATTACTTGGAATTATAGTGAAGGTTGTTATGAAGGAAAACATGGCAGGCATTGGTACATGTCAAGGTCTACAACAGTGATGAGATGAATAACTCAGATCATCTAATTTTTTGCTTGTGTTAAACAACCTGAAACATTTGTTGTGTCAGGTTGTAAGTTTGCTGTGATCTTTTTGATCGTGCTGGATTTAAAAAGTTTGAGATGTGATCTTTACAAAAAAGATGGTCCGCGATTTGACGAACCTCGGCGGGTCCGTGGCGGGTCCCGACCCCACTGCTGGCTCCATCCCGGCCTCTGAAATGAATTTCTCTTGATTGGGCTTGTTAAGCCCGCCCAGCACGTTTCCCGGCCAATTAGAGGAAGCGGATCTGGTGATGTCATTAGATGACGCATCATCAGCCAGTTTCCTTAAAGGGATCATGTCCAAATTTCTTTTGACATTTCTGCTGTCAGTGTTCTACAGCATTGAGGTGCTGCAAAAATGACAAGCACTGCACAGAGGTACAGGGCTGCACAAAGGTTCTCCTATGACTCCCTCCATATGCTTATGGAGGGAGTCACAGCACGCAGGGAGGTCCTCTTCCCTTCTCATGGGCGGAAGAGACCTCCCTTGGAGATCAACACAGCCTGGTTGCACATTGCACAGGAGGACACAAGCAGGGATGTGGTCAGGAGGACCTGGGTGCAGCGCTGCAAACGTTTCAATGATCTCAGTAGATCATGAAACGTTAGTACAAAGCCACGCTCAACCTCATCCTGCTGTGCCTCTCATCACATCCCCATCATTCTGCCTTCCCTACCCTACTCCTGCACATCCTTACTCACACCAACTTACCCATCTCACTAGCCACCCCTCACACTCACCCTCATCCTAGTGCAATCATACCAACTAACAACACACAACGGTAGGCACTTGGGTGTTTTATGCAATGGTCATGTAAAGTTTCTGTTAATGTGGTGTCAAACATCGAAACCTTTATTTTCAACACCTTGCATTCTTGAACAGATTTGTGTGCACCTTTGAAAGTGGCTTAGTGAGTTGCAGTGAATGGTGAGGCATAACGGTACCCCCCCCCCCTCCCCCCGCAATGGTGATGAGTGTGAAAGGAATGGCTTAGGCATTGTAGGGATGCTTTATGGTGCTGGTGTGGGGTGGTGCCAACCTGGCACATCATGTGGCATCCAGGATATACAGCGTCAAGTGAAGTAAATCTGGCCATGATGAGGCCATCTCTGGCCTCCCAGGCAGCAATGTGGTCGGGTGCTGATGCTATGTGTCCTGTGCAGCATCAGATGATTGCGGAGAAGGTTGGTGTTGTTGTTGGTGCTGCTGGTGATGCTGGTGTTGGGGCTGATTGTGGTGGAATTCTGAGGACCAAGGTGAGAGAGTTTCAAGGGCATCCATGCTGATGAAATAGTTGGCAGGTGAAGTAGAGATGACAGAAGCGATCTGTCAATGGTGGGAGAGGTAATGAGGTCAGACTGGATGGAGACTTGTGTAAAGACTTGCAGCATCCTGAATCTGTAGTGGAAATGCAGTTTAGAAAAGCTAATGGTTAAGGGAAGATATTTCTGTAAGGTGGGAGCTTTGACTTGACATTTGAAGCTGTCAACTCATCAGCTGATGCAATGGCAAGTGACCTCCCGCCTCAGCTTCACAGGTGAAGTCTAGGCTCAGCAGGAAACCGGTGGGCGACCTGTCAAATCCAGAAAGCTGGGAAAAGACCATTGATAAGTGACTGTAAACAAGCCACTCATGATTTTAATTGCCTCCCCCTCCGTTGTCTGTCGGGTCTGCTCAGCGCTGGCAGACCCGACATTTTGACAGCGGGTTCCTGACCCGCAGTCAATCATTTTAAATTTAACAGCTGATGCGCCTCCCATCCCGTCCGCTGAGCGCCGACAAAATTCCAACCTTTGTTTCTGAAGAACCTGCTGCTAAATTTGTTGAAAGCCACTGTTGTTGAAAAGATTGTGTTGAACTCCCATTTTTTAAAGTTTGTTCTCGGTATGTGTGTGTCGCTGGCCCATCCCTATTTATTTCCCATCCCTAGTTGTCCTTGAGAAGGTGGTGAGCCTTCTTCTTGAACCGCTGCAGTCCGTGTGGTGAAGGTACTCCCACAGTGCTGTTCAGGAAGGAGTTCCAGGATTTTGACCCAGCGACGATGAAGGAACGGCGATATATTTCCAAGTCAGATGGTGTGTGACTTGAAGGGGAACATAGAGGTGATGTTGTTCCCATGCACCTCCTGCCCTTTTCCTTCTAGGTGGTGGAGGTCGTGGGTTTGGGAGGTGCTGCCAAGGAAGCCTTGGCGAGTTGCTGCAGTGCATCTTGTAGATAGTGCACGCTGCAGCCACGGTACTCCAATGGTGGAGGGAGTGAATGTTTAAGCCAGTGGATGGCGCGCCAATCAAGGGGAGTGCTGCGGCCTGGGTGTTGTTGGAGCTGCCCCCATCCAGGCAAGTATAGTCCAGCACACTCCTGACTTGTGCCTTGTAGGTGGTAGAGAGGCTATGGGGAGTCAGGAGATCAGCCACTCACGATAGTTCTGCACCGTCATAGCTGTAGAGATGTGATTATTTGTTTACAATCAAGGAAAAAAATAGAATATGCTCTGAAAAAATGTAATTCTAAAAGACATTCTTTTGCCAATTTACTTTTATACTTAAGATTGTTTCCATATTTAGGAATGAGAATAGTCCTTTCATAAATGTGAAAACAGCTGATGATTGGTGGAACTGGAGCTTTACTGCTTTGCTACATGGCCTGTACTGGGACACATGGTACAACAACGCTGCAGCAAAAAGCCAGGTAACTTGTGCCCAGAATCAACAACATGCATTTGAATTAACTTCAGCTTTTCTGAATAAACAGTTTTCCATGGTAGAATATCTACCCTGTTTCATTGTACATTTATACAAAAGCAAAATACTACGGATGCTGGAAATCTGAAATAAAAACAGAAAATGCTGGAAATACTCAGCAGGTCAGGCAGCATCTGTGGAGAGAGAATTTAGGATACTGTATTCGCTGCTCACGATGCGGTCTCCTCAACTTTCCCTTTTGTTCTTTCCTCCCCTCCTCCCTTTCCCCGCCCATACACTTGCTTAAAAACCTGTTCCATCTCCAACTTTTTCCAGTTCTGACGAAGGGTCATCGACCTGAAACGTTAACTCTGTTTCTCTCTCCACAGATGCTGCCTGACCTGCTGAGTATTTCCAGCATTTTCTGTTTTTATTTCATTGTACATTTAGTTGTTTACCCTCTTCATTTCAAGTTGGGCTAACGTAGGGTTTTCAAGAGACTGAAGCAAATACAGAAAACCTGTATGATTAGGTGCCATACATAATGAATAATATTGAGAAATTTTGATTTTGCTGCTACATATATTTGTTGAAATGTTAAATGTTTGTTCATATGTCCTTACAAAGTGTTATCTGAATATGGTACTGTTAAAAATAAGTTGTAAACCAGAAATATTGGTTTAAATCATTAGAATATCCTTCAGTAAAAGGAAAGGTAGTTGGTATTGCGGTGATTGCATGCAAGGGAGCATCCTCGAGCGATGGGTTGTGAGTTCACACTTCCAATCCCCCATACCCTGAGTTACTGACCTCAGATATGTAACTGTGGTAAAACGCTGAGTGCAATCCATGCACTTCCCCAATGGGTGGGAAATAACATGAGGAAGAGAATATTCTTGGTTTGCTCTCTTCCACTCAGACGACCAATTTCCATGGTGGTGGCAGAATTAGATGCCAGGAAAGAAGGATAAGCAGCAAAATCACCTCAGCATTTTTTAAATATAGATGTACTGCCTTCCAAACCACAACCCAACTGCTAATTACCTAATTTCTGTAATACATTTGACCCCAAGTGAACATTAAACTGCTTTTTAATGTTAAATCTTGGATATACAATTGGCCTCAGTAACCCAATACAAAGGAGTGGAAAAATCAGCTGGGGTTCCTTCTCCTGATTGCTGTGCGAGAAAGTTTGTGTGTTGAATGGATGTTGAGTAAGAATAGAATAAGAGTTGGCTGTGATTTTCCTCCCATGGTTAAAATAGCCTGCTAACCCTTGAATTGCCACATGGTTGAGGTATCAAAGAACTGCCAGTACTGTGGAACCATACTCCAGCATGGCCAGAATAACCATCTTTTCATTGCAATGATATCATACGGAAGTGATGCAGTCTTGTGTTATAACATGATTTCTGTCATTTATTGCGCTAAACACTCTTCCTTGAAGGTAGTTGAAAGCTGTAGTGGTACAGGGCAATATTTCTACAGTCGCACCAACATAAATCTGAAATGTTTGTCATGCAAAGTCTGTGGCTAATTGCAGTTTCAATTACAACCTATAGGCTGGTCCAGTCCACGGGAAATGCCATTTAATTGGTGCACCTTCACTCAGGAAAATCCAAGTCACAAATAACTCTACCTGTAATGTAAGTGGTTTCATCATGTATTAATTATTAAATATTATATATATATATTGTACACCAAAACATGACTAGTTTACTTCATGTTTTTTCACTGCTCTTTTGCCACTACAGAGCTTTTGTTCTAGAAAAAGTGTTTTGAAATCTTAAAAAGTGAAAGTAAATAGCTGACTAATGGTTCATTGTGAAACATGTTTGTGATTATCATCTAATATATGTTCAACATTTCAAGATGGAGTAATATTTATACCTGTAGATCATTTAATTTCAAATCAGTTGCATGATTGTCTGCCAATGGCCCAGTAACTTCTATACAAGCCAAGGAACAACACACAAATGGATCATAAGAACATAAGAAGTAGGAGCAGGAGTAGGCCATATGGCCCCTCGGGCCTGCTCCGCCATTCAATAGGATCATGGCTGATCCGAACCTAGACTCACGTCCACTTCCCTGCCCGCTCCACATAACCCTTAATTCCCTTATCAGCTAGGAAACTGTCTCTCTCCGTTTTAAATTTATTTAATGTCGCAGCTTCCACAGCTCTCTGAGGTAGCAAATTCCATAGATTTACTACCCTCTGAGTGAAGAAGTTTCTCCTCATCTCAGTTTTGAAACGGCAGCCCCTTATTCTAAGATTATGCCCCCTAGTTCTAGTCTCACCCATCAGTGGAAACATCCTCCCCGCCTCCACCCGATCAAGCCCCCTCACAATCTTATATGTTTCGATAAGATCGCCTCTCATTCTTCTGTATTCCAATGAGTAGAGGCCCAACCTACTCAACCTTTCCTCATAAGTCAACCCCCTCATCTCCGGAATCAACCGAGTGAACCTTCTCTGAACTGCCTCGAGAGCAAGTATATCTTTTCTTAAATATGGAAACCAAAACTGTACGCAGTATTCCAGGTGTGGCCTCACCAGTACCTTGATCCTGATTCAACTCCTAACCAGTCTACTCTAAATTGAAGCATCACTAAAATGATACTAAAATAAACACGAATACATAAAAAACTGGTCTTTCTCCTATATGCAATAGTCACTCTGCTCAACAAACAGCAGCAGTCTCTGTCCTCCAGCAAATCTTAATCGACATGGTGCTCCTCAGACTCCTCACTCATACCATAACCAGTTCTCCTGTATGCTAGAAACCTCTTCTGCGATTTGCTGCAGTCGTTTTTGCAGTCCACTGCAATCTCTGATGCATGTCCTGTTGCAGCTGTCTTATCTCTAGCCTCTCAAGTTGCTCACTGCAACCGTTGCATTCACTGCCCTAAGCCTGCTGGGACCTCCTCCAAATTCTCGACAGGTACCTTAATAACCAAAAATCTAACAGTTGACTCTGAATTCAAACAGCTTTTCATCAGCTGAAGTATGTTTATTGCTTTGTGCCGTAATCAGTTCTTTCCAGTCTTTCTCTTCTATTCTCCAATGTCTGCAAGAAATGCTTCCTCACTTTCTAGGACTAATATATGATTAATATGGGTTAAATAGTCATCTCCTCCCACATTGTTCCAGTGTGCATCATTCCTTCAAATACTTCTCCAGCAACAACAATACCATTTTTGATACGTGTCTTTTAGCCTCTTTTGAATGAAGTTGTTTGGTGCTGAATGTGAAGTGAACTCACCCACTGGGAGTTGAGTTAAAACTGTTCAAACTCATTCACTCAGGACCCTTAACATCTAAATGAAGGAGGATGTCATCCCATCAATACAGAATCAAAGCCTGAGGTGAAAGGGTAATGTTTTAACCCACTGCTCATGAATTCTCATATGTTGCAATCATTGCAAACAAAATTGAAGAAGAAAAATAGGCACAATTGAAGAGCAGTTTTTGACAGTGAAGTATCTTTGAAAGGTAAAATTAAAATAAATGCCACCAAAATTTCTCTGAGTCTGCTTAAACAGCGTGTGCGGAAGCCCCGCTAGCCCAAATCCCGGAGATTTTTACATGGGTGCGTTAAGCTACCAGCGTCTGCAAAGCAGCATCAGTGGTGCCCCTCCCTCCCAAACTCATTCTTGTAAGATGGAGCAGGCCACAGCCTTTTTGTCTGAGGTCCTTGGACACCCAAGGGGCAAAAGAAACAAAATCACTTATCTTCAGTCTTTGTCTCCAACAGGAGCTGTTTAGCCTCCGAACAAGGTTATCAATACGCTTCAGAATCAATTGTCTTAGTCTAGTAAATGTTTGGCGGTCTTCAGAAGGCCTCAAAGGGACCCTGCAGCTTTCAACTGCCATAAATTCTGCTCGGCCTTTCAAGGGTGAAATTTTTTGGGAAAGCCTGGGAACACACCCAGACATGCCTCCTTGATATGTGGGGGTGCAGGCAGAAGATCTGCCCACTCTTCCTGCATGCCAAAATTTTAAAGTCAAGGAAAACAGGGTGGAATCCCACCATATAACAGGGATCTGCCTGAAATTCTGGGACTCCCAGGCAGTAAATCGGCTTTCTGTCCTCTCCAGCCAGTACTCCATCAATTTACATGAAAACAATCTACTCCACACACACAATTTTCTGCTCTTAGCCTTCCTCTCTTGAAGACAGCGCTCCAATACCTCATGCATGTGGTAAGTATACGTACCCCAGACAGTGAGATGAGCAGGCTATTTTGCTATGCATTTGAGCCTGATTCTGCCTTCACCCAATGTCCATCTGTGCACTTCCAACAGAGTCACAGGACAGCGATCAAGAGTGGGAACTATGGCCAATTTTTTTCTCCTCCTGCTCCCCTAGTCCATGGACTCTAAGGCCATATATATCACCCGACTCAGATCTGTTCACTCTGAGCATCTCAGGTATTGAACTTGATACCTTTCTAATCTGTATGGTTGAGTACCACACCGTGGGGACAGTATTACTTCTAAAAAGATGTGTTTTACCTGATCTCTACTTTTAGATTCCAGAAGCATTGTCAGGGCTTATCCAGGGCTGTGGGCCTCCAAACACCACTATGATCCACCATCCAGATCACTCAAACTCCACGAAGCATGAAAGAAATGAACAGTCCAGCCAGTGTGGCCGATTTAATTGCTACAAAGGAAGGGAATCCGTTATTAACCTTGGTAGAACACGGTAAGAGATGCAGATGTTTTCACAGTTGGTTTTAATATACCTAAATCTTAATTTTTGTTGATGTTACCCAATAAAAAGCTTTTTTTCAATTAATTAAAGCAAGACAAGATTCACAGAGGTTCTAATAATTCTGTCTGTGAATGAAAACCAGTGTCCTGCACTGCCTATGTTGAAGTACTAGATGCCTTCCCGACTTGCTGCACTTAATTTTCTTCCTATTCCGCCCCCCCCCCCCCCGGCCCCCCCCCCCTCCCCCCCCCGCTCATCCCCACAATTTCCTCTCCTTCTCCAGAAGGCAGTGGGGTTGAAATTGGTCTTCGGCAAAAGCTTGAAAGGGGCGATCTAGCAAATCTACAGACAGTTTTACACCGAGCCCCATTTTATTTTCTGTTGACTTCCAAACCTCCGCTGACTCTTGTTGAGCTACAATTCCACAAGCGCTTGCAGCCCACTGGGAACTCGGCCAAGTTACCAATCTTCTCCATGTGTGAGCCTGATCCATGGAAGTTCATTTGACTGCAGATGGCATTGTACAAACATAGAAAAAAACTGACAGTAAAAGGCCAGCTGGTTCATCAACCCTTCTTATTCAGTCATGTTACAGCTAAGCATCATGACCCTCAGTGCTCCCAACCCAACATTAGCTATGTAAATCTCTTGGGAGAGGCAAATAGACAGAAAAAAAATCATTGACCAATTCAGGTAAAAATGGATTCTAGGTAATTCCTCTCCGACCCCTGAATGCGATCAAAATGATTTCCAGGAGACCACAGTGACCATGAGACACATCACCCAATACTCCACCTACCTTTTGTACACTGCGATACAAAAGCCACAGCCAAGAACTCATCCAGCTCCCTTTTGAATGCAGCGAATCTGTACTCACTGCACAAATCAGCAATTTAGTCCAAAGATCTATGACTCTCTGTGGGGGAAATAAAAACCTCTTGACATCTAGGCTGACACTCTAGGTTCAAGTCTTACGCCCGGGACTTGAGCACATAAAGCCATGCTGACACTCCAGTGCAGTACTGAGGGAGTGCTGCACTGTCGGAGGTGCCGTTTTTCAGATGAGACGTTAAACCGAAGACCCGTCTGCTCTAAGGTGGACGTAAAAGATCCCATGGCACTATTTCGAAGAAGAGCAGGGGAGTTATCCCTGGTGTCCTGGCCAATATTTATCCCTCACAAAAACAGATTATCTGGTCATTATCACATTGCTGTTTATGGGAGCTTGCTGTGCGCAAATTGGCTGGTGTGTTTCCTACATTACAACAGTGACTATATGAATAAGACAGTTGTGGTTGTAGAGAGATTCATGGTGACTAGGAAAAGGTTCCAAACCAGTCACACAATCAAAGGTTTTATGAAATGAAAGTAAAGTTTTATTACAGAGAACAGCATCAAACCCATGCAATTGATATTGCTTTTGGGATTTCTTTTTGAGCTCATCTGCCGAGGAATAACTTCGATGTGGAGCATGAGAATTTGTTGTTGGTTATTGTTGACATCTGAAGTAGAGGACGAGAGTGTTGTCTTTTACTCTTGGTATCTGACTTGGCAAGTGAGAATTTGTCACTGTTTATGCCGGCATAATGGGTGAAGACCTGTCACTGTTTTCTGTCAGTACGTAACTTGGAGGGCAGAGATTTCTTGACAATACAAAATTATATGCTCTCACCCTTCATGTCACACTCCAACATGGTGGGATTCAAATATGCGCATGTTATTGTTTACTGTTGGCATCTGAACTGAAGAGATGAGTTTTGTCACTTTTTACTATCAGTGTTTGACATGAAGGCAAGAATTTGTCACTGTTTACTGTCATGTTTGATATGGAGTGTTAGGCTATGTTGCTGCTTACTGTCGATGTCTGTGGTGGCAATGTGGAGAGCAATACATGAAATGTGACATGGAGTGGATGGAACATGGATATCAGAGGCTTGGAATAAGCATGAACTGGTTTATCTCTGCCATGCCATTTGAGAATTGTGAAAGATAATCCAATCTTTGTCGCAGACTGGATGGCTTACTCAATAAAATACTTTCCTAGGAAAAATAATGTAGCAATGCAAAGTTTACTTGGTACATATAATCTCATGATAAATTTCTCCAATGCTCCTCTACTGTACTGTGTGCGTGTGTGTAAGGTAGAGAGGGAAAGAGGAACAATCAACAGAGCTGAAGATTAAGGAAATGTAGCTTGGGCCAATGAGGGTCAATTGTTTTTTAACATAAGAACATAAGAACATAAGAAATAGGAGCAGGAGTAGGCCAATTGGCCCCTCGAGCCTGCTCCGCCATTCAATAAGATCATGGCTGATCTGATCCTAACCGCCAATCTACTATCACAGAACCATCTCCTGAACCTAACAGAATTGGACACACGAAATAGGAGCAGGATCAGGCTACACAGCCCCTGGGCCCGCTACGCTACCCACAGGGCCATGACCGATCCGAACCTAGACTCATGTCCAAATTCCTGCCCGCTCCCCGTAACCCTTAATTCCCTTTACTTCTAGGAAACTGTCTATTTCTGTTTTAAATTTATGTAATGATGTAGCTTCTACAGCTTTTTGGGGCAGCATATTCCATGGACCTACCACCCTCTGAGTGAAGTAGTTCCTTCTCATCTCAGTTTTGAAAGAGCAGCCCCTTATTCTAAGACTATGCCCCCTAGTTCTAGTTTCACCCATCATCGGGAACATCCTCCCCGCATCCACCCGATCCAACCCCTTCACAATCTTATATGTTTCAATAAGATCGCCTCTCATTCTTCTGAACTCCAATGAGTAGAGTCCCAATCTACCCAACCTCTCCTCATATGTCCATCCCCTCATCCCCTGGATATACAATAAAGTGAGATTAAAATATGAAGATGATCCATTTTTAATTGTGGTTACTATATTAAAAAGAGAAATATTAATGTTTTACCTTTTCTGAAATGTTACAGAAATAGGAGCATCGTAAATCACAATGACATGGCTGTTGTCTGGGAAATGCAATTGAAAATGAATGCAAAGAATTTGATTTTCTCTATGAAGGACAATTTTAAATGTAGCAATTTTATTAAAATAATCTATGAATGTGTTGTTTACTTTTGCTAATAGTGCAGAATGCAGTAACATTTACTCCACTATTCACACTAACCCCTCCCTCAAAATTTTAGGCATGAGGCTTATGCAACACTACGAAAACTGAAGGAAATTGAGTGGATCGATCGGAACACCAGAGCAGTAATAGTAGAGTTCACCCTCTACAATCCACCCACCAACCTCTTCACCACAGTGTCTCTGCTGGCAGAGTTGCCTCCATTAGGAGGTGTTCTTCCATCAGCTCATATAGAGTCGGTCAGCATTTACCAGAAAAACTCTCTTCTGGACTACTTCATCATGGCTTTTGAGGTGAGAATTTCAGATAGTGGTTTTAAAAATGTTGGCCACTGTTTTATGGGGTCTGCATGAATAAAATTTCTTTGAGATGACAAACTCCAGCTAAATAAAATAGAAATAAAATGCATCTGAACAACCAACGAGTGTTCTTTTTCAGTTTTATTATATCAAATCTGCTTTTTGAAGTTTTTTCACTGTTGGCATTCAATTAAGTCACCAGATATTCCCATCTCAGGGATAACCTGGACCAGATACAGAGTAAATAATGTGTTACAACAATTGCTTCAGAATAACACCCCGATCATTCTGATTGCCTTAAATTTGTGTCGTCTTGTTACCGTATTGGCACAAATTTAACAGAACAAGTTTCATATAATCATGAAAAGATTTAAGGGAAATTAGAAAAAGCTTTTTTACACAGAGGGTGGAATTTTTTGCCACAAACAATTGTTGAAGCAGAGCCTGTGACTTTAAAAAAAAGGGAATGAGATAGTTTCTAGAAAAAGAGGAATATTAAAGGATATATGGGGAACAAGCAGTTGAGTCGGATTAGTCTAGGTGAATTGTGGAGAAGTACATTGTGCAGACTTGGTGGGTTCAGTGCTCTTTTGTGGGCTGTAACATTCTTAGATTCAGTGTAACATTTCCTACAACAGCCAACCTTATGGCTTCTTTGCATGAGATGCCGAATTTATGCAGAACTATGGGTAGTTCTGCACTGTGGACCCACATCCACTAGGAGTTGGGTTGGGTTGAGTCTGAGTTCGATTGAAACCTTTTCAAGAAATGAAATCAGCTCTCCATCCAGCATGCAAATTTCACAACCCTATTAATTGCACAACATAAACAAAACAATTTAAAATATTGGAGAAAGAATTTCATGTGATTGGGTTAATTATTTGCATGCTGATATTCACACAGCGTCATTTCAAGTCACAAGTCCTTCCACAGTCAGAGTTTTAAAATATCATTGGTTTGATAGTTAACATCGAAAATGTTACTAAGGTCCTGTGGCTATACCGTCGCACACTAAACATTCATCAGGACAAATTGGGGCTTTTATATCTTGTTATAGAAGCATGACATGAACAAACTAGCTTTCAATTGCCGTAAATCTCGGACAAGCTGAGATAATAGGCATGGCTCCATTTACAGTGCTATAAGAATTTGGTTTAAAGTTTCATTATGTTACTATATATTACAACAAAGCTGGAATTGAACTTGACTCAGTTTATGAAACATGTTTTGAATTTCTATGATAAAGTTGAGCCAAATAAAATTTACAGTCATGCATAAGAATTTACAAAGCATTGTACAGGTTAAGGAATCCAAACTCCAGAGGTTTAGTGATTTGAAGTGTTTATACCTTTAATAAAGTATGTGGTAGCTTTTTACATTCATACTACTTTCATTGTGATTTGCAGCTTCTGTTCCTGGCCCTTATTCTACTTCACCTGTACTTCCAGGTGTGCAGGATGACTCAGAGAGGCGTACTGAGTTACTGGCAGGAGCCATGGAACTGGCTGGAGGTCAGAAACTTATTGCAGTAAATTGGTTTGCTTTAATTAAGTTAAGGTTATTTGCTCTTCCCTTGTGTGTGAACAGATTAGGGAATATATGGACAATAAATTCAAAGGAGTACATAAAATAATTGTCCAATTTTTGGGGTGGAGGTGGGGGAAATAGAAAGATGAGCCGTGACAAAAGTCACTTTCATCATGGTGACATTACCTGCATGTGCTATGATACCATTTGGCAAGCCATGATGTTGCTTTTTATGTTTGCAAAGAGATGAAAAGAATAGTTTGTTAAGCACTGAAATGTGTATGGACAGCCAGCACTTCAAATTTTCACAATTAAAATCTGTGCCAGATCCCAGTTCTCTCCTCATTCTTTTTTGTATTTGCTACTCTTGGGAATCAAACTCTGTCACACACTCTGGATGGAAATTCCTTATCTCACGATAGGTTTGTGAGATCAGGAATTCCTGTCCACAATCTGCAGCAAAGGTATGATCCCCTGGAGTAGCAGCTTCAGACAGGGTTGGGGGAGAATTGTGGAAAAAAAACAGTGCTAGCATGAATTATGTGAGAACAAGTGCGCCAATATGAACTGGGAGGGGGAGAGCAGAATGTCTCCTGGTCATTGTAACAATCAAATAAATAATCTTAAAGCACTTTTCAAGATTTAGCAACAGAGAGCACCAATACACAATAGCCTGCAATTTCTCCACAGAAAAAGAGGAAATGCAGAATTTTTGCCACAATCTTCTGCATTAGCTGTGGTTCAGTGGGTAGCACTCTCAGCTCTGAGTTAGAAGATTGTAGGTTCAAGTCTGACTCCAGAGACTTGAGCACAAAATTCCGGCTGACACTCCAGTGCAGTACTGAGGGAGTGCTGCACATCGGAGGTGCCATCTTTCGGATGAGACATGAAACCGAGGCCCCATCTGCCCTCTCAGGTGGACGTAAAAGATCCCATGGCACTATTTTGAAGAAGAGCAGGAGAGTTCTCCCGGTGTCCTGGCCAAAATTTATCCCTCAAACAACATCGCTAAATAAAACCAGATTATCTGGTCATTATTATATTGCTGTTTGTGGGATCTTGCTGTGCGCAATTTGGCTGCCGCATTTCTTACATTACAACAGTGACTACGCTTCAGAAGTGCTTAATTGGCTGTAAATCTCCTTGAAACATCCTGAGGTCATGAAAGGTGCTACATTAAATGCAAGTCTTTCTTTCTATACAAGTTATGAAATATTCCATATGCTTGCAGCATAAGCTATAACAAACCCCAGGTTCCACTGTGAAGTCAGTGTAACTACATGATCTACACTGACTTTCAGTGCTATTTCTGAGCTCTTAGCTTTTTGAAGCGGTTTGTCAGCTTTCGCATGTTTTGTTGGTTGGATTATGTGTACCAGTTGTTTTGGTTTTCATTTTTCTGCAGACTTCGCTGATCTAGCTGCTGCACTTAAATATAATCCATAAGTAAAAATGTTTCTTTTAAAATATACTTCTGAATGTGTGAGGTGTACAGTTTACCAGTCTGTGTGTCCTGTTCTTCTCCAGATCGGACTTGTTGTGATCAGTCTGTTTTATTATGTATATTACGTGTTTTACTTCGTATTGGCTGTGGATGTTATTGACCATCTTCACAGTGGATATTTCAAAGCCTTTGTGGATATGAGCTTCATCTCTGCATGGATACAGGTGAGGAGCAGGAAACAGCAAAAAGGGATATGCTGAGAGAAAGGAAACTAAAATTTTTTTTTTTCCAAGAGTTTAGGTGTATTGGTGCTTTACAACCACCACACTTTTTGGAACCATTTTACATAGAAAATAGGGCTGAAATCCACTTGTATTTTATCTGGAAAGATGTTTACTGAAAACATATATCCTCTCTGCATCTACCCTGTCAAGCCCCTTCAAAATTTTGCATGTTTCAATGAGATCACCTCTCAATCTTCTAAACTCTAGAGAATATGGGCCTAGTCTACTCAATCTCTTCTCATAGGACAATCCCCCATCCCAGGAATCAGTCTGGTGAACCTTCGTTGCACTCCCTCTAAGGCAAGTATATCCTTCCTTGGGTAAGGAGACCAAAACTCCAGGTGTGGTCTCACCAAGGCCCTATATAATTGCAGTAAGACTTTTTGGCCTAGAAATCCGAACCTTTAGCACCGGCCGTTAAGGACAGTTTTGAAGAAAAAATGGCGGCTGCCTTGTTTCTGCCCACTTCCGGCCGCCATATTGGGCAGGTCAGCAGCGCTGTCGTTTCCTGCGTTCGCTGCAAGTGTTTTACTTACCAGAAACATGACGTCAATCGGCGTGCAATGCAGCTGATGACAGCACATCGAGCCGGGAGAAAGCGGCGGTGAGCTATAAACCGTTCAGTAAACAGCTGCTGGGATAACTGGTAACTATGGAGAGCTCAGACTATGGAATTAGAGTGAAAACTGCTTCCAGTGAGATGCATCAAATCTCCCCCCTGGTCAGTCAAACATTACAGGTGGTAACTTTTAAAATAAACTATACTGTACCAAAGTTGTAAGAATCTCAGGAAAAAATCAAAGCTACATTTCTTCAAATTTTATACATTGGGTTTTCTAGTTTAGGACTGATAAAATAATATGCAAAGTTTTGAAGTCTGTTTTTAAAAGGCAAAGAATTAAGAAAATTTAATGCCATATTCTCACCAAGAGTTCTTCAAAATTTATATTTTATTTTTTCCACCCTTTTATTTGCCCCCCCCACCTTTTTTTTTCCTCCTAGAAGCTGGCAGCTGTCCTTCATTCTGCCAGTGGATTTCACACTTCTTTCAGCCTTAATCTGTCACATTAACACCACCGCTAGCCTTGCATATCTCTTAATGTCTCTTAATGTCTCTTCATCTCCCCCTTTGTTCCTTTATCCCCTCCCCCTTTTCCCAGCTTTACCCTAGCCTTAAATCTATTTGATTTCCGGCTCTTCCCAGTTCTGATGAAAGGTCATCGACCTGAAACGTTAACTCTCTTTCTCTCTCCACGGATGCTGCCTGGCCTGCTGAGTTTTTCCAGCGTTTTCTGTTGTTATTTCGGATTTCCAGCATCCGCAGTATTTTGCTATCGTTTCTTCAAAAGTCTGTTGTTGTTAAAAATGTAATTGAACTCTCTTCTACACGATTTACACCTGTAAACTCATGACCAAGAGGTTCATGTTTCCCTTTCTTAAAACTTTATTTCAATTGATTTCTCATGCAACGGTTTAACAACATCTGTGACACAGTCTTTATGTGGTATTTCCAGTCACAGTCCCTCCAGATCAGAGCCTGTGCTTTAAGACCCACTCACCAGGGAGTGAATCCCCTAGGTGATATTCAGGCTAGTGCACTGTCACTGCTAGCTGCAAGATGGTGCTTCTCCATCCCCCTCCCCCTCCAGCACCATGGTGGAGCACAAACCTCCACACAGCAAACATCTGTGTGAAACATCTGTGGACCTATGGCAGCCAGTGAAGGTGAGAGTACCAGGCAGTCTGGTACCCATTTGTGGACCCCACACAAGACCCAGACAAATGTCTGAGAAAGTAAGAGGGGAGCCGTAGACAAACAAATGCCTCCTAATGTCCCACAACGGACAGTGCTCCAACCCTACAAGGGCCATCAGCGGACTCGATACCTCCTGACCCAGCAAAACCCAGGAACCTCCACCAAATTTTCCCAAACCGTACTGTTATTAGGTGTCTGCCCGTGAACACCGCACCGATCCTTTAGACGCGACCTACATCCTGCTGATGTTACTGCTGGAAAGAGATTCTGCGCTCTGCTCATTTAAATCAGCAGGTAGCACCAAAATACCAATGCTGCCTGTTTGCAGGCGGCCATTAACCTTGGCCCACGGTGGCACTGCCCGTTTTTGGACTTAATTGAATTTCCAGGCCCTTTACTCTTATACTCCAATCCTTTTGTAATAAAGGCCAACATACCATTTGCTTTCCTATTTGCTTGCTGTGCCTGCCTGTTCACTTTCAGTGATTCTTGTACAAGGACACCCAAATCCCTCTGAACACCAACATTTCCCAATCTCTCACCATTTAAAAAATATTCAACTTTTCTATTTTTCCTACCAAAGTGGATAACTTCACATTTCTCCACATTTTTTCCATCTGTCATGTTCTTGCCCACTCACTTAACCTGTCTAAATTTAAATTAATGGTCAGTAAAACATGCACAGCACGCATCTGATTTTCCAATATGCGCTGCTTAAAATGTGCATTATTTTATATTGGAAAATAGGTGCAAGACTGAAGTAAACGTTTTTCCGAGTTCATATTACATGTAAGCATTTTACAGAGATTGTGAAAAGTATATGTGATAAGTGAATGTTATGTGAAAGATTATTGCACAGTGATGAAGAGCAACAAGAAGAATGCTTTAAAGAAATACAGTAATCACATTATTAGATCACAGTATTATCTATCAGGTAGGTGGGATACCAGAACATAGCATATTTAATTTGAGTCTCCACCAACTCACTTGTTCTGGATGAATTCAGTCAGTTCTCAGGCAGGAACCATACAGTTTGGCTCAATACTACTTTGGTGTGAGAAGTGGGAGGATATATTGCCTCAGGGCCTGGAAGAGAAGAACAGAATGGTGCAATAGGTTAGCACACTCTCTTTCACCTCTGGGACAAAGATTTGAATCCAGCTAAGAGTGACAGCTGAAAGTCTCTCTCCGGCAGCTGTAAGAATCCTACGTGAAATACATTTCAGCACAATCAACACTGCTTTGGGACCACAGCATATAATTGGCTTTACATCGAATTTATGCTATACCTTACCTGGAAGTGGTTGATACTGGATACCGGTACGAACATTTCTTCCTTCAAGCAACATAGGAATAGAAGAAAAGTTATTTTTTTTTTGCATATTGCTTTGAATGGGATTGCTGAAGATTCAGATTATATTGACCCAAGGCATATTGAATATGCTGAGTTGACATGACTTGATTGTAGAAATGAGTGAATATTGCTTTGTGTGCGCAGGATACTTGCTCTTTCTTAGCAATGTTTCTTTTACAATTTTCTGAGGGTAGTAGGACTAAATGCACTGTTTAGGGCTTTCAGATGGATAACTGGTTAAGGAAGTGAGTACCTGAGTTACACAGACCAAGAAGATGCTGGCTTCATTCCCTAGACTGTTCTGAATTCACTGATCTCCGCCAGGGTGTCACTAAGAGCATCATAATTGTTCTTGGTGTCCCTGTAGAGGAAAAATACCAGGGTTCCTGCTCCTGAATATTAATCAATGAACCCTGCTTGAAGTCTGAATATATGGACATTGGGTGATGACAGGATCAGGACCAGTTGTAATGCTCCAACCCCCCCAGCCACTCCAGCCCCATGAATGACATTCATTCGGCCAGTGCTGCATATACTTCAGCTTGTGTATCAGAAATATACAAGATTTTTGAAACTAAAAACATGTTTTTTTCACTCTCAGATGAAACGTTTCCTTCACGGTTTGATTGTGTTCCTGCTCTTAATAAAAAGCATCCGTTTGTTACGTGTTAACAAGATGATGGCACCCTGTGTAACAATGCTGCGTCTGTCCTATTCCAGTCTGATGTTACCAGTGGTAAGCAATTTCCTGCATTCTTCCTCACAGTTTGTTATTTCCATAAACTTGGTGTCATCAGTAAACTTTGATTTCATTCCTCTTCTGCCTATGTTCAAACCATTATGGAAAATAAACAAGGTGAGAGCAAAAATCGCTTGGGCACACCACTACCCATGTGTTGCTCATCCAAAAGGCATTTATTTGCCTCTGTTCTATTTTCTGTCCCCTAACTATTTCTCTATCCATGCAGTTACATTCGCTTTAATGCCGTATGCCTCAATTTTTCAGCATATTTTATGTGACACATTATCAAACACTTGCTGTTAATACATATTTTCAACATCCATCACGTTTCGTTTATCTACATACTCTGATTTCCTCAAAAAAATGCAGTTAAATTAGTCACGCATGTCCTTCACAAATGCAGACTGTTCCTGATAGACCACACCTTTCAAAGTGAGAAGTCGCACAACACCAGGTTATAGTCCAACAGTTTTATTTGAAATCACAAGCTTTCGGAGCGCTGCTCCTTCGTCAGCGCTCCGAAAGCTTGTGATTTCAAATAAAACTGTTGGACTATAACCTGGTGTTGTGCGACTTCTCACATTTGTCCACCCCAGTCCAACACCGGCATCTCCACATCATGACCTTTCAAAGTGTCCACTAATGCCAAGTTGACACTTTTAAAAATAAAATGGCTGCCAGTGTCTTTACAGTTGAAGGATTCAGGTGCTGTCATAAGCTCTGAAAGCAAAAATCAAACATTTGCTATCTTTACTACAGCTTTTTAAACTTTTTTTTTACATAATATCCATATATATTTTTGATTGTTTTATTATATTTTTGCCCTAGTTCTAATTTAGTTTCCGTTCTTTCATTCGTTCCCCCCCTCAATGCCACACACAATTGCATTTCCATTTTGAAGCAGTGTGTTGCTGTATTATTTTTAATGTAACAGCTCCTGACCCTTGACTTTTGTTTCCTGTAAAATGTTTTCAAATATGATAATACTTTCAAAGAGATGGTTCCAGGCTTTGCGATGAGCACAGTCCCACTGTTACAGCATCCTGTGACAGGAAACAAGTATTACAAAGGATGCTTTTTGTTACCAGGATATATGGGATTAATTTAACTGATTACTGTAATCATCACTTCAAGCAGGTTGAATTCAGTTTAAAACTCTAGTTATTATATGACGTCAAACCCATAATGTGCAGTATCCAAACTAAAATCCATTTACAGTGATATTCATTGGTACCATTTAGAATCTGGATTTCAGCTGAACTGCATTAATTTTAAAATATTTAAGTCTTTAAAAAAAACTACAGTCCCATTATTTTGAATGCACCCTTTCCTTATTTTTTTTATTATTATCCACATCATTATTTTTTTAAGCCTGGCAAATCCATGAATTAACCTGCTTTGGCATGGTGTCTGTGTGCTTCTCTCTGTTTACAGCTGTGTGGGATAATAGTCATTGTGGCCTACTCCTGCCTGGGGAACCTGCTATTCCTGTCAGAATCCTATTCATTCAGTACCGTAGTAAGAGCTTTCCAGACAGTGCTGATGTACTTCATGGGCGTGAGTGAAATGAGAACACTTTCAACTCTGTACAAGTTAAACCAGCTATCCATTGCTGCCTACTATGGAACATTCTTTATTGTTATGACCATACTATGGGCTGGATTGGTAGGTACTTTAATGTATTTCTCATTGTTATTGTCATGTTTGAGATTTTTTTTGATTGTTCATCCACAGAAAGAATTTGGAAAAAAGAATTATTGTTAATGCTGGGTTGTTCAAAGCAATGTGTGCTTTTACAAGTTTAAAAAAGGCACCGAGACGAAAGATGTTAAATATACTAATCGGAAGTTATTTTTCCCAAATACTAAATAATAAGTGATTCATTAACTTGTCTGGGTACACAGGAGATGCCTCTAATCCAATGTGTTGGAAAACTCTTTCATTTCAGACTGCCGGAGAGTAGAGATAAGAAGAGAGACAGGGACAGAGAGACAGAGGCTTTTTTAACTGAAAGGTTGCAAGAGCAGTCAGTTTTATTCAAAGAAAAGCTGTGAGAGCTTTCACAAAGGTGAAGAGGTTAGAAATACTAGAGGATAGTTAGATGGATAAGTATGATGTGTTCTTTATTTTGTATCATTTCGTGAATATAAGTTGTAGTAAATATAAATTGAACTAAGAGAACATTCGTAACTGTTGCTCTTCATGTTTCACCCTATTGTGGAATAAAGCAGCTTAATGATTCAAACCTTGGATAAGAGTTGCTTTAAACCTCTTTAAAAGGTTGTTGTCTCCCCACTGAGATTTTAACCAGCTTCAGGAATAATCAGCCCAGAAAATTTGTATTGCCTATTGGCAGCAGAACGTTTATGCTGCATAAGGTGCTGTTTTGTTGCACTGCAGTTTTCACACTGATCGTTTGATTATTTTACTCAACTTCTGGGAAAATAATTTTCCCACAAATGCGGGAACCTTGTCTTATCCATTGGGCCGTTGTGCATCTAACCTGGTACACTGACATGCAAGTCACATTAGCAGGACAATAATGCCTCTTTAGAGGATCTGGATATTTTAATATGACATCATTAGTATACATTCCCTGTACCAATCTACATAGGAACAGGAGTAGGCCATTCAGCCCCTCGAGCCTGTTCCGCCATTCAATGAGATCATGACTGATCTGTGACCTAACTCCATATACCCGCCTTTGGCCCATATCCCTCAATAACATTGGTTAACAAAAATCTATCAATCTCAGATTTAAATTGATCTAGCATCAACTGCCGTTTGTGGAAGAGAGTTCCAAATGTCTACCACGCTTTGTGTGTAGAAGTGTTTCCTAATTTCACTCCTGAAAGGTCTGACTCTAATTTTTAGACTATGCCCTCTAGTCCTAAACTCCCCAACCAGCGGAAATAGTTTCTCTCTATCTACTCTATATGTTCCCCTTAATATCCTGAAAACTTCGATCAGATCACCCCTTAACCTTCTAAATTCTAAGGAATACAACCATAATTTGTGTAATCTCTCCTCGTAACTTAATCCTTGGAGTCCGGGTATCATTCTGGTAAATCTACGCTGCACTCCCTCCAGGGCCAATATATCCTTCCTAAGGTGTGGTGCCCAGAACTGCTCACATTACTCCAGGTGTGGTCTAACCAGGGCTTTGTATAGATACAGCATAACTTCTACCCCCTTGTATTCTAGTCCTCTAGATATAAAGGCCAGCATTCCATTAGCCTTTTTGATTATTTTCTGTACCTGTTCATGACATTTTAGTGATCGATGTATCTGGACCCCCAAATCTCTTTGGAC
The DNA here is from genome assembly GCA_030390025.1 of Squalus acanthias. Classification (NCBI taxonomy): domain Eukaryota; kingdom Metazoa; phylum Chordata; class Chondrichthyes; order Squaliformes; family Squalidae; genus Squalus; species Squalus acanthias. The sequence continues at coordinate 112,431,707 of CM059428.1, forward strand.
CTCCATTGTTTCTAGCTTTTCACCATTTAGAAAGTACCCTGTTCTATCCTTTTTAGGTCCAAAGTGGATGACCTCACATTTGCCTACATTGAAATCCATTTGCCACAGTTTTGCCCATTTGCTTAATCTGTCAATATCCCTTTGTAATTTTATGCTTTCATCTACACTGCCTACAGTGCCGCCTATCTTTGTGTCTTCGGCAAATTTGGATATATGGCTTTCTATGCCATCGTCCAAGTTGTTAATAAATACTGTGAATAGTTGAGACCCAAACACAGATCCCTGCGGGACTCCACTAGTCACATCCTGCCATTTAGAGTACCTGCCCATTATCCCTACTCTCTGTCTCCTGCCACTCAGCCAATTTCCTAACCAGGTCATAATTTGCCTTCAATTCCATGGGCTTCTACCTTGGTTAACAGTCTCTTGTGAGACTTTATCAAATGCCTTCTGGTAGTCCATATAAATAACATCCATAGATATTCCCCTGTCCACTACTTCAGTCACCTCCTCAAAATATTCATACCAAATAAAAATAAGTAATATAAATGTTGATGTTTGTTTCTAACACTTTGACCATTTCTCCAGTTAAAATGCATCACAAAATATATTGAAATTATGCTTTTGAGTTTCATCCAGTGATATGTAATTCTGCATTACAATATCAATACAGTTTGCGATAGTGTAATGTTGTGACTCAGTAATGAAGTATTGTCGTAGCAATCTCACGTGACAAAATGTTTCTCCCAGTGTGTGAGCAGCAGCCACTCCTCAGCCTTCAAGCATCACTTACAAATGTAATCTGACACCGGGTTGTAAAGAATGTAGAAATACAAATTTATATACAATTTCTCAAATTCTGCAGAGAATCTGTCCTCACTCTTTGAATGTTGTTTACCATTCAAGTACAAATAAATACCCATCAACCAGTGGTGGAAAACCACCTAGGGCATTGCCTCTTTAAGAACTTTATGCCATCCACGGCCTCCTTCATCAGACTTCCATAATCCCATTGTATATAAAGATATGTCCTGAGCCATAGCTTAGTCCTTTGACCGCAGAATGCCACAGAAAAACTGAATGGAGATGACAAGAAGAAAATGATCAGCAACTCCCATATAGCATCAGGTCAGAAATAGATCCCCAAGTGGGAGCAAGTGGGAGAATTTTAAATATGATGGTCACTAAAATCCTCAACACAATGGGCGCGATCTTGCCAGCCCTGGGGAGGTGGGTATGGAGGCGGGACTGCCGGGAAAATGGAAGAATTTGGGGGCGGGTGCCCAACCCGCCCCCAACCCGCCTCTGTGCCATCTTGCCAGGAGGCGGATAGCCGACCCGCGCCGGGTCCCGTCTCCTTGGAGGCGGGAAGGGGATTACAGCCACTTAACTGAGGCAGATGAGAGGATTATCCCCATTTTGCCCACACAAGTGTGGGCTTCCTGAAGGCTGCGAACCCCGCCAGGGTCACCGAGGCGAGTAGTGGGTCTGCGGGGTGCAAAAGTGCGCTGTGACGGTAAGTGTGGAGAGGTGAGTGTGTGAGATAAGTGGAAAGTGTTAGAAAAAGTTTACTTACCTTTGTTTCTTCCTGCAGGCTTCAAGAGTTGGGTATGCGGAGAGTCTCGCACCTCCACGGCAGAGATGACAGATGGCTGCTGCATTCTCCAATGCATTCTCCATTGACAAAATCGCCCCCAATGTTCCCAGGCTGTTAAATTTTTCAGATTTCCGAGTTAGGAGAAATGCATCAAGGGAATACTCATTTATGCAGTCTCAACATAAAACAGTACTAAAGCAGAATAGCGCAGAAGTGTTTATGCTGTAAACTTGCCATAGAATTTTTCAGTGATGTACAGCAAGTTGTTATTTGGTAGTTTACATGCAAATAATAGCTATTTTAGTGAGATACCAGATGACAACTGGCACCCACTGAACTGTATGCTGGCAGGGAGTCGATGCTCTCAGCAGTGGGTAATGGGGGTAGAAATTTTCTGGAAAGAGGAAGAGGCTCCCTTTGGTTGATCTAGCCCAACTATCCACAGTATTCCCTTAGTGCATTTCTAATAACTCTGAAATCTAAAAAATTTAACAGCCTCGGAGCATTGTGTTGATTGTTTTAGTGATTGTCCCCTAAAATCCCAGTATCTCTCTCATAGAGTCATAGAGTTATACAGCACAGAAAGAGGCCCTTCGGCCCATCATGTCCGCGCCGGCCATCAAGCCCTGTCTATTCTATTCCCATTTTCCAGCACTTGGTCTGTAGCCTTGTATGCTATGGCGTTTCAAGTGCTCATCTAAATGCTTCTTGACTGTTGTGAGGGTTCCTGCCTCTACCACCCTTTCAGGCAGTGAGTTCCAGATTCCAACCACCCTCTGGGTGAAAAAGTTTTTCCTCAAATCCTCTCTAAACCTCCTGCCCCTTACCTTGAAACTATGCCCCCTGGTTATTGACCCCTCTACTAAGGGGAAAAGTTCCTTTCTATCTACCCTATCTATGCCCCTCATAATTTTGTACAGCTCAATCAGGTCCCCCCTCAGCCTTCTCTGCTCTAAGGAAAACAACCCCAGCCTGTCCAGTCTCTCTTCATAGCTGAAGTGCTCCAGCCCAGGTAACATCCTGGTGAATCTCCTCTGCACCCTCTCCAATGCAATCACATCCTTCCTATAGTGTGGCGACCAGAACTGCACACAGTAGTCCAGCTGTGGCATAACTAGCGTTTTGTACAGCTCCATCATAACCTCCCTGCTCTTATATTCGGCTATCGAAGGCAAGTATCCCATATGCCTTTTTAACCACCTTATCTACCTGTCCTGCTGCCTTCAGGGATCTATGTACATGCACACCAAGGTCCCTCTGATCCTCTGTCCTTCCTAGGGTCCTACCATTCATTGTGTATTCCCTTGCCTTGTTAGTCCTCCCAAAATGCATCACCTCACACTTTTCAGGGTTAAATTCCATTTGCCACTGTTCTGCCCATCTGACCAACCCGTCTATATCGTCCTGTAGCCTGAGGCTTCCCTCCTCGCTATTTACCACTCCACCAATTTTCGTGTCATCTGCGAACATACTGATCATACCTCCTACATTCATATCTAAATCATTAATGTACACTACAAACAGCAAAGGACCCAGCACCGATCCCTGCGGTACACCACTGGACACAGGCTTCCAGTCACATAAACAACCTTCGACCATCACCCTCTGCCTCCTGCCACTAAGCCAATTTTGGATCCAATGTGCCAAATTGCCTGGATCCCATGGGCTCTTACCTTCTTGACCAGTCTCCCATGCGGGACTTTGTCAAAAGCCTTACTGAAGTCCATGTAGACTACATCAACTGCACTACCCTCATCCACGCACCTAGTCACCCCTCGAAAAATTCAATTAAATTGGTCAGACATGATCTCCCCCTGACAAAGCCATGCTGACTATCCTTGATTAATCCTTGCCTCTCCAAGTGGAGACTAATTCTGTCCCTCAGAATTTTTTCCAATAATTTCCCTACCACTGATGTTAGGCTCACTGGCCTGTAATTCCCTGGTTTATCCCTACTACCCTTCTTGAATAATGGTACTACGTTAGCTGTCCTCCAGTCCTCTGGCATCTCCCCTGTGGCCACAGAGGTTCTGAAAATTTGTGTCAGAGCCCCTGCAATCTCCTCCCTTGCCTCACACAGCAGCCTGGGATACATCTCGTATGGGCCTGGGGATTATCCGCTAAAACCGCTAGTACCTCCTCCCTCTCAATACTAATTTGTTCAAGTATATCACAATCCCCCCTGCCTGATTTCAATGCCTACATTGTCCTTCTCCATAGTGAACACAGATGCAAAATATTCATTTAAAACCTCACCCACATCTTCCGGCTCTACACACAGATTGCCACTTTGGTCCCTAATGGGCCCTACTCTTTCCCTGGTTATCCTCTTGCCCTTAATATACTTATAAAACACCTTGGGATTTTCCTTTATTTTGCCCACCAGTGTTTTTTCATGCCCCCTCTTCGCTCTCCTAATTTCTTTTTAAGTACCCCCCTGCACTTTCTATACTCTTCTAGGTCTTCCACTGTTTTTAGTTCTTTGTATCTGCCAAAAGCCTCCCTTTTTTTTCCTAATCCATTCTTGTATATCCCTTGACATCCAGGGTTCCCTGGGCTTGTTGGTCCCACCCTTGACCTTTACGGGAACATGTTGGCGTTGTACTCTCTCTATTTCCTTTCTGAAGGACTCCCACTCTCTGATGTGGATTTTCCTACAAGTAGCTGATCCCAGTCCACTTTGGCCAGATCCTGCCTTATCATATTAAAATTGGCCTTCCCCCAATTTAGAACCTTTATTTCCAGTCCATCTTTGTCCTTTTCTATGACTACCTTAAATCTCACCGAATTATGGTCACTGTCACCAAAATGCTCTCCTACTGACACTTCTACCACTTGCCCGGCTACATTCCTGCTCTCTTGCTCCAATATCTCAAGCACATTTCCATTTAGCAAATAATCCACACCACCTTCACTGTGCCAAATCTCAGAACCTTATATCTCCATACATTAAACCGCATCTGTCATTTCTCCACCCACTGATAAGAGTTTGTCAAGATCCTTTTGAATTTATGTGCATTGATATTCATCATTTGCTAATGCTCCCAATTTGGTATTGTCTGTAAATTTGGACACTTTGGGGGTGGTTTTCTCAGCCTCGAGGAGACGGGTTTGGAGGCGGGAAAATCTGAAAAATTGAGAGTGGGTTCGGAACCCGCCTCCGTGCAATTTTGCCGGTGCCAGTATTGCAGGGTGGGAAATGGTCCCGCCTCCAGCAGGCCAGAGAGGTTGTTAAGGGCCTTAAATGATCATTAAGGGCCTCTCTAATCCTATTTTGAGAGGCCCTCGTTATTTTTCGACATTTCTAGCATGTTTCACGCCCCTCCTAAACCACGCCAGCTAAACCTGGCGTGTTGACAAGTGGGTTGCCTCCTCACAGCTGCAGCTCCACCATTAAAATGGAGCTTGCATCAGGGATTAGTTGCAGGTGCCAGAACTTTGCTTTGAAAGGTCTTTCAACACTTTTAGCAGGCCTTCCGAAGTCGGAGGTGCTGCAGCCACGATCTATCTGTGGGACCTCCTTGGAAGACTCTCTCCCCGCTTGGAATGAGCGCTTCCCCAACGGATCCTTCTGCAAGCAGCATGGGAACCATTCATTTCCTTTCACCATGGACCTCAGATTCGGATGAGGAGCAGCCACGGCAACAGCAGAACCAGGCAGCTCAGCAACAACAGCAGTAGGAGCCCCAACCTCCTGCTCAGCCACCTGATGCTGCACAGGGCAGAAGGCGCCAGCGCATGGAAGCACGTCACCGCAGGAGATACCCCCCTCTCAGGGTTTACAGACAGAGGATGAGCTACATCAACATGAGTGAGCAGCAGTGCCAAAGGAGGCTGAGACTTTCGCGAGAACTTGTCCGAAAAATCTGCGGATTGCTGCAGCAAGACCTGGCACCCAGAGGAACGGGTGGACACCCCTTACCAGTAGCTGTCAAAGTCACCACTGCACTCAACTTTTTTGCCTCAGGCTTCTTCCAGGGATCGTCAGCAGACATCAGCGGCATCTCCCAGTCGGCCACCCACTGTTGCATCACGCAGGGTACCGATGCCCTTTTCGCAAAGGCCCACAATTTCATCCAGTTCTCAAGGGATCAAGCAAGTATAACCGCGCGTGTGGTTGGCTTTGCAAATATGGCAGGCTTGCCAATGTTGCAGGGCATCATAAACTGCACACATGTGGCCCTTAGGGCACCCCATCACAACCCAGCTATCTTTGTCAACCGCAAGGGCTTCCACTCCCTCAACGTACAGCTGGTGTGGAACCACAAGAAGGAGTTTTTGCATGTTTGCGCAAAGTTCTGTGGCAGTTACCATGACTCTCTCATCCTGCGGCACTCTAGTGTTCCTCCGCTTTTCAATCCACCAAACCAACTTAACGGATGGCTCCTTCGTGACAAAGGCTACCCCTGAAGAAGTGGCTAATGATGCTGATCAGGACACCAGCTAACGAGGCTGAAGAGCGCTACAACGCCAGCCACACTTCGACCAGGTCCATCATCGAGCAAACCATTGGGTTGTTGAAGATGCGTTTCCGATGCCTTGACCAATCAGGTGGAGCCCTACAGTGTACACCATTAAGGGTCTCCAGAATGGTCGTGGTCTGCTGTGCACTGCACAACATCGCACAGCGTCGTGGCTTGCAGCTTCCTAATGAGCAAGCGGCTCAGTTCCAGCCCTCCTCAGATGAGGAGGAGGAGGAGGCTGAGGAGGAGGAGCAGGAGGAGGAGCAGGAGGAGGACCGAGCACCGGTCTATCGACCAGCAGCAGTGGCAGCACGTGAGCACATGGCTGCCCGAGATGCAAGGGATGCACTTATCCTGGCCAGATTTGCATAGGTTGCCCATGTTGGCACATGTCCTTGGCTCCATCTTAAGACATCATAGACAATGGATATGACTCTCTGGCCTCCTTTCACTCTGACCACCAACCTCACAATGCAAATGTCGCGGAGCCCGCAATGTGGAGCTGACTAAGGCGAAAGAACAGATGCCATGATGCCAACATTTTGCCATTAAATCATTTTAATGCTTTCCAACATGGATGGCATTTCATCAATACACAGAAACATTCACCCAATCTGCACACAGATCTGGAGGTTATATCCCTTGCCAGCTGCACCAACATAGCCTTGGTTTCTTTGGGAGGCCTCTTCCTCCCAGATGAGGGCAAGAGCACCTCCCTGCTAGCTCTCGCCCCCTCAACCAACGTTTGCAGCGCTTCATCCGAGAACCTCGGGGAGGCCCTTGCCTTGGAATTGGACACAGTGGTTTCTCAGAAGATGTTGTAGGTGGTGCAGCATTGGCAGAAATCCAGTGGAATGATCCAAGGCAGCAAGCAGCCCTTAAAAGAGGCTGGAACAGTGATGTCAGCAGAGGCGAGTTTCAGTCCCAAAACAGTCATTGGCCAAGGGCAACCCACACCTCTGAAATCAACTGGCCAATTATGGGAAAATCACAATTTTTTCAAACCTGTCAGTGGAGACGGGTTTGGAACCCACCCAAACCGCATCCCGCCTCCAGTGGGAAAATCGCCCCCTTTGGATATAATTCCGTCCTGCACGAAGCCACTGGATGACAGCAAAGATATCAATCTGGGCTTAGAACACATCAAATTAATTGGAACTTCGGTCTTGTTTACCAAAGTACACCCCAACTGTAACCATAATAATTTGCCGACTGTCGTATTTTGACTGCAGCAGCTCTGACACGGAATTAGCCTCGTGTTACAGTTTATTCACAGGGAGATTCTGGGGGTGATTCAGAGCAGTGGCACTCACTGTCCCTGGCTGCTACTTAAATTTTGTTGCTGCCAGTTTCCTGCCTCACCAAATCGTACCCAATCTCCTGACCCTGTTTCGACTGCTTTTCATACCATATATTCTGCTCCTTTTAGAGCCGGCAGTGGTTTTTGGAGTAGCAGCCCCTGCCGTGCCCTGCTGCTTCTGTGTTCGTCTCATCTCCGCTTTGTGGACTTGTAACTTAGAATGCACACCACGGGACCGTTTATAATCGCAGTGCAGCACTTCCCAGCCCTTCTGCCCCTCCCCTGCCAATCTGTTCCACTGTGTCTCTTAAAGCCTGCCACAGTTGACTATTTTTTATGCTGCTGCTAATTCTAATAGAAAGGAATGTTCAGGATTGTCAAAAAACTTCACACCTTGAGCTGGCCATTTAAATCAGTTCGAACACGTCCTTCCCCGTTATATAAGGAGCAGTGATAGAGGGGAATGTGGGATGGAGGGGTTGCCACAGAGTGGGGGTGTGATGCAGTCATGATCGGGTGATAAAGTGGCTGACAGAAGGGAGCTGGGAGGGTCACAGTGGGGAGTGAGGGGCTGCCACTAATGGGGGGTAGGGGACTGCCACGGAAAGGAGTTGGGGCTACCAGAGGGAAGGTATAACTCTGCATTTATTGTGCTCAGACCTCATTCTACTAACCTTTTCTACACTCACCATTTGCCATCAGTAAATTCTCTCCAACCCTTATCTTTCCTTCTCAAACTTTTCAACACTTTCCATCACTCAACATTTACCAGCCATCTGCCACCACAAGCTCTGTTCCATTCACTACCACCAACCTCTGCACAACCAGCTTTAGGACAGAGAGCCGGAGAAACTTTTTGTCTCAGACAAATGATTGTGAGATAAAGAATACACTTAGTTAGTGATTGAGGCAGAGACCATGTCAACATTGAAGAATATGTTAGATAGGTTGTTGAAGAAAAACAGGATAAATGGATAAGGGTGTGCATAGCATTGGGACTTCTGCTCAGGTTAAGAATAAATAGCAACGTGGACTGGTTGGGCCAAACTGTGTCTGTTTCTTTGTTGTAATTTCTATGTAATTCCACAACATCACATGAGAAACAGCAGTGAGAACTCGAACAACTGTTATCATGAGAGGCAGCCGCAGAAACAGTAGCGACTGTTACTGTGGGTTTTGGGTTCATGGTTAAAAAGGAAAACTTTTTTTTATATAGAGAATCGATTTTTATTAGTCAATCATCACTTTTACTTGCATATACTCAATTAAAAAATCTCTGCTGAACCATTGAGGCTTAATTTTTTAACATAAAAATTGGTAAATGCATAAATAATGACCTTTGAGCATGTTAATGAGAATTTTTGTTTGTTTAGAGAAGTTTATGTTTACTAAAGATGTAATAAGTCAATAAGATCATTAATGGTGCACACTTAGTCCATGGCAGGAATGCATAGCAGGAAATTGTGCACTCTCGGCCCATAATTTTCCACTTAAATGCTTTAAGGCAAGAGCATTAAAGATAGGAACTGGCTGACAATGGTAAAGTGATAGTGGATGTACCAGACTTGCCGGTTGAAGCCTGATGGTTTGAACATAAGAACTAGGAGCAGGAGTAGGCCATTCGGCCCCTCGAGCCTGCTCCGCCATTCAATAAGATCATGGCTGATCTTCTAACTTAACTCCACTTTCCTGCACTATCCCCATATCCCTTGATTCCCTTAATATCCAAAAATCTATTGATCTCTGTCTTAAATATACTCAACGACTGAGCCTCCACAGCCCTCTGGGGTAGAGAATTCAAAAGATTCACCACCCTCTGTGTGAAGAAATTTCTCCTCATCTCCGCCCTAAATGGCCGACCCCTTATTCTGAGACTGTGACCCCTGCTTCTAGACTCCCCAGCAAGGGGAAACATCCTCCCTGCATCTACCCTGTCAAGCCCTGTAAGAATTTTGTAAGTTTCAATGAGATTACCTCTCATTCTTCTAAACTCGAGAGAATATAGGCCTAGTCTACTCAATCTCTCCTCATAGGACAATCCCCCCATCCAAGGAATTAGTCTGGTAAACCTTTGTTGCACTCCCTCTATGGCAAGTATATCCTTCCATAGGTAAGGAGACCAAAAATGTACACAATACTCCAGGTGTGGTCTCACCAGGGCCCTATATAATTGCAGTAAGACGTCTTTACTCTTATACTCAAATCCTCTTGTAATTAAGGCTAACATACCATTTGCTTTCCTAATTGCTTGTTGTACCTACATGTTAACTTTCAGTGATTCGTGTACAAGGACACCCAGGTCCCTCTGAACACCAACATTTCCCAATCTCTCACCATTTAAAAAATACTCTGCTTTTCTATTTTTCCTACCAGAGTGGATAACTTCACATTTCTCCACATTATATTCAATTTACCATGTTCTTGCCCACTCAGTTAGCTTGTCTATACCCCCTTGAAGCCTCTTTGCATCTTCCTCACAACTTACATTCCCACCCAGCTTTGTATCGTCAGCAAACTTGGATATATTACATTTGGTCCCCTCATCCAAATTATTGATGTAGATTGTGAATAGCTGAGGCCCAAGCACTGATTCTTGCGGTACCCCATTAGTTATAGCCAGCCAACCCGAAAATGACCCGTTTATTCCTACTCTCTGTTTTCTGTCCATTAACCAATCCTCAATCCATACTAGTATATTACCCCCAATCCCATGAGCCCTAATTTTGTTTAATAACCTCTTGTGTGGCACCTTATCGAATGCCTTCTGAAAATCCAAATACACCACATTCACTGGTTCCCCCTTATCTATTCTGCTCGTTACAACCTCAAAAAACTTAATAACAGATTCGTCAAGCATGATTTCCCTTTCATAACTCTGACTCTGCCCAATCCTATTATTATTTTCTAAGTGCCCTGTTACCACGTCCTTAATAATAGATTCTAGCATTTTCCCTACTACTGATGTCAGGCTAACTGGTCTGTAGTTCCCCGTTTTCTCTCCCTCCTTTTTTAAATAGTGGGGTTACATTTACTACCTTGCAATCCGCAGGAACCGTTCTAGAATCTATGGAATTTTGGAAGATGGCAACCATTGCATCCACCATCTCTATAGTCTCCTCTTTTAAAACCCTAGGATGCAGGCCATCAGGTCCAGGGGATTTATCGGCTTTAGTCGCATTAATTTCTCCAGTACTATTTTTTTACTAATACTAATTTCTTTCAGTTCCTCATTCTCGCTAGACCCTTAGTTCTCCACTATTTCTGGGAAGTTTTTTTCTGTCTTCTTCCATGAAGACAGACACAAAGTATTTGTTTAATTTTGCTGCCATTTCCTTATTCCCCATTATAATTTCTCCTGTCTCAGCCTATAAGGGACCCATGTTTACTTTCACTCATCTTTTCCTTTTTACATACCTATAGAAGCTTTTGCAGTCTGTTTTTATGTCTCTTGCTAGTTTACTCTCATATTCTATTTTCCCTTTCTTTATCAATTTCTTGGTCCTCCTTTGCTGAATTCTAAAATCCTCCCAATCCTCAGGCTTTAAACTCTTTTTGGCAACATTATAAGCCTCTTCCTTTGATCTAATACTAGCTTTAACTTCTCTTGTTAGCCACGGTTGGATCACTTTTCCTGTGGGGTTTTTGTGCCTTGAAGGACTGTATATGTGTTTAAATTATGTATTAATTCTTTAAATGCTAGCCATTGCTTGTCTACCATCATACCTTTTAATGTAGTTTCCCAATCTACCTTATCGTGCCTCATACCTATATAGTTTACTTTGTTCAGATTTAAGACCCTTGTTTTGGATTGAACTAAATCACTTTGAAACTCCATATAAAATTCTATCATATTATGGTCACTCTTCCCTAAAGGCCCCTTTACTACAAGATTATTAATTAACCCTTTCTCACTGCACAATACTAGATCTAAAGTGGCCTGTTCCCTAGTTGGTTCCTCAACATACTGATCTAGAAAACTATCTTGTATACATTCCATGAATTCGTCCTCCACACTATTACTGCAAATTTGGTTTGCCCAGTCTATATGTAGATTAAAGTCCCCCATGATTACTGTGTTACCCTGAAAGGGGCCAATGGCAATTCACTTGGGCCCCCCTCATCACAAAAGTGTTAGATCTTGCTCTTCCCAATGCTGCAAGATCCCAGCAACCCCCAATACTTCAAAACCCCCTTTCAAGCCCTGTAGGATCCTTGGATCTTCCACCTCAGACTTTCTCCTCCCTACCATTCCTAAATCCCGTGATCCTCCTCAATGCTCATAAATCCTTAAACTGCATTTCTAGTGCTCCCTGATCCATAGTCACTCTCACTGCTCCCAGACCTTGAGAATTCCCTTCCAATTCTGCCAGATCCCAGGATCCCTATCAGTGATCCAGGATCTGCCCCAGTGTTTGTAGAACATCTCTCTCCAGTGTTCAGACTTGGGGAGCCCACCTCAAGATACGCCTCGACCCCAAAACTCCATCCCAATACTGCCAGAGTCCAGAGCTGCTCCAACCCTGGTGTCCCTTGCTATACTACTTTGCATAACCCCCGTTCTTATTAAACCTCTGACTTACTGTGAGCAATGCCATAAGAGATGTGCTATTTGAAGATTATAGCAGTCGATGCAGGCTTATTGTAATTGCCTTTTTTGCTTCAGTTCATAGGGATTCTTACCTCAATGGCAGAAGAGGCAAAGAAGTCGTCACGAAGTAAACACCTGATGACATTCACTGAAGTTGCAGTTTATGCTCGGGAAAAGATTATGACCTTCACTGGAAGGAACAGAAACAGAGAAACAGACCATAATTCAACACAAGGAAATGTAATGCCTCTAAACACTTGCACATCATACTAAGAACATGTCATGGCAGCAGATTGAAGGCAACTTAGTGGTGCAGAGTGTTGACGCACCGGCTCACTGTAGCAAGCAGTGGCAGGATGTATCTTTGTACAAGTAATCCCATACCTGTTGAGTCCTGGTCTCAGCCATAACACTGGGGAACGTAGCAGAGCACATTCTCACATGAGGTCTCAGGATCAAGATTCAGAATAGAGCTGGTTCAGAGCAGCATTAGCAAAGGGTTGGCAGAAGACCACCTGCCCTTTTAGCTGTTGATGGTGCAAGTTCCAGAGGACTTAAGAAAGGGAAAGAGGGTAAAGTATCTTAAAAATGGGAGTCTTCAGAAGCAAAAAAAGTTCAAACTTGAAAAACAGAAGTAAATCAAAACTAGACCGGATTACCTTACTGAGCAGGATGAAATTGGAATCTAAAGTAGCGAGATTTTCTTGAAGTTTTAACATTCATCTCCCACCACATCACCTTACTACAACAGCAGAAATAAAGTTTAACAACAAGTTGCATTTATACGGGACCTTTAATATAGAAAAAAAAACCCAGATGCTTCAGAGACATAATCAGACAAGAATGGACACCGAGCTGAAAAAAGGAGATATTAGGAGGAAATTCCAGAGTGTGGGGCTGCGATGGCTGAAGGCACGGCTGCCAAGGGTGGTAAGAGTCAGAGGAACGGAGGGATCAGGTGTGGGGGAAGGTTATAGGGCTGGAGGAGGTTATAGCGATAGGGAGGAGTGAGGCCATGGAGGGATTTAAAAATAAGGATGAGAATTTTTAAATTGAGGCATGAGTTTTTTGAGGAGCGGGGTGCTGATGACAGATTTGAGAGGGAGGATGGCAGAAGTAGGGAGGGGCTAGGCCACAAAAAGATTTAAACACAAGGATAAGAATTTGAAACTGGAGTGACCAGATTTTAACCTTACCCGCCTGACAGGAACGGGGGGCAAGTTTGGGTCGGATGCACAGTTTACACCCTGTGTGAATTTACACTCCACTGAAGTGGGGTAGAAAACAGGCGTTCTGCCCAGAGTTGTTGGGGGACCAGGGCCAATGTAGGTGCTGCAGGATGGGGGTGATAGGTAAGCAGGACTTGGTGTGAGTTAGGATACAGGCAGCAGGATTTTGGATGAGCTGAAGTTTACATGAAGCTGAAGGGTGAGGTGGAGGATGAAACACCAGCCAGCTGAGCATTGGAATAGTCATGTCTGGAGGTGACAAAAGCATGGACGAGAGTTTCAGCAGCAAATGGGTTTAGACATGGGCAGAGGAAAGGTGTTGTCGGCAGATGACAATGTGGTTGACCATGTCAAGGGCAGCAGAGAGGTCAAGGAGGGAAAATGCACCATGGTCACAGTCATAGCGGGTGTCATTTGTGACATTTTTAGGGCCGTTTTGGTGCTGTGTTAGCGATGGAAACGCAATTGGAAAGTTTCAAAGATGGAGTTGGGAGGCAACAAGTTGAAGAACTTTGGAGAGAAAAGGGATGTTGGAGATGGGGCGGTAGTTGGCAAGGACAGAGGAATCAGAGAGGTTTTTTGAAGAGTGATGTGATTACACTGGTTTTGAAAGGGAGGGGGAATAGTACTGCATCAAAGAAGCCACATCTACATTGAAGAATTTTATAGTGATCATAGTCAACAACATCTGCTCCATATCTGTCATACTGGTCATGTTAGAATGTGGTCATGATGCGGAGATGCCGGTGTTGGACTGGGGTGGACAAAAATGAGAAGTCGCACAACACCAGGTTATAGTCCAACAGTTTTATTTGAAATCACAAGCTTTCGGAGCTTACGTGAAGTAAAGAAATACAGACTCGACAAAGCATATATAGATAGAGAACAATGCATGTGTAACTTACAAAGGCAGACGACTACATTTAAATCATCCTGACTGTTTATCTGCCGAGGTGTGACAAAAGGCAATCAGGTCAGCCAGGAAGGTACCACATCAAAGACATAGCAAGATACAACTGAGACAATGAGGTGGAGTTACAGGGGGTCCAATGTGTCAAAAGCCGCAGTCTGTATGGGAAACGATAAACTTTAAAAAAAATTACTTTTTTACTGGGCATCACATCTGTGAACACGCCAACGACGACTCGAGTCTGGATCACGTCATGTATCGTGACATAAACCCAAGGTCCCGGTTGAGGCCGTCCTCATGAGTGCAGAACTTGGCTATCAGTTTCTGCTCGATGATTTTGCGTTAGAATGTTAGAATGTCTGTAACATGAACTTTTACTAAGTTGATTTGTGTTTTTTAAATTATTTATGTAAGTGAAAAAATTGCAGAAGGGGATAAGGTTACAGAAATTCATTGCTTTCACTTGTGAAAGGGAAAATATATTATTAATTTGTAGTGATATAAAAAACAACAATTTTGCTTTTTAATGCAGAACAAAATCTAACTGAAACCCGTTAGTAATCTAAATGTCTTGCAAAATTCTATTTTAATTGACTTGTTGCTGAATAATTATGCTGCATGTTGAACATACCTGTTTTCACCTTGTGACTAAGCACACATTGAACCATTGTATTTGATGAGCTTCAAATATATTTTGTGCGAAAACCACATTTGTTAATAACAGACTTGTTCCTCCCACAGCAGCATTCTAATCCAACAACCTGGCTCAGTGTGTTGTTACTTTGCCAGATTTTTCTCATTTCATTTCCTGGCAATGTTTTAACAACAATGAAAACAAGGGCCACTTCCCTTTTCCAGATGTCCTGATTGTATAGCTCTTTTCACAAGCGGTATCTTTATTATGTTAATGCTCTACTACAAGGTGTTTAAAGAGGCTGAAGGCTTAACCAACAACTGTTTCACATTGCTTATCCACTGAGAAGGGTGCCGTTAAAAAGGGGCTTCTCCTGATGACTCAGTGCTTAATTTGTAGCACCTTATGTATGCTGGGCTATAAAGACTAGGTTAGATCTCTGGTCTTGCTGAGTTAGCAGATTTCAGCGAGTGAGTTAGTGGTGACACAACACGCTGAAATTGTTAACATTTCTGCTGAGGAAATGCTGACACATTAACGGGGAGCAATTGGTTCTTGACTAGAACTGGGCCCACGTGAAAGTTTCCGTTGTAACTCCTGCTCTTATAATTCTGCAAAATATTTGTATTGTGTTTGGTAAACTGCAAATGGATTTGAAGTTCTCAAAAGATATATTGCTTTCGGATTGCTAGATGGTTCAGTTTCCAAAGAGGAACATCAGCACTTTCTCGTTCATTTATTTTGCTTGTGTAAGGTCACTCGTGTACTGGAAAAGGAAATGATTCTTTTCCTGCTGCAAGTGGAAATAATGCAATTAAGGTTAGGAAAACATCTAACACCCGTATCTGTTAAATATTTTCAACAGGATGAAATAAAAATGGCTTTGTTTGACTTTTTTTAAATCTTAACTGGACACAATGCAAATCCTATGGATTGTCATGATTTTTCGGGCGTCTATAATAGCCTTTTTCGATTGAGATGCATGTTGTATGATTCACATCAAAGCCAGAATATATTTATAAAAATGGCTTCAAACCATTTTCCTGAAGGGCCAATGCTGCCATATTCAATCATTTTCTAGGAGGACCAAGTTTTTGAATGGAAGGCACAAATGAACAAATGTTGGGTTTTGCTTGTGAAGTCATACTTTGTCTGGAATACGTTGTTTCATTGAAAAGGTTCTTATTGTTTCGATCTATAACATTTAGTTAATTGTGGGGTAGTGAGTTGGAGCAACAATGCATGGAATGGTAGGATGTTTATTTGCACCCATTACCAACCACTCTACTGAGTCGCTTGTCTCAGCCAAGTCACATGGGGAAACACCAAGTGGAAAAAACAATTTAGAAATCGGAGAGCTATTAGGAGAGGTGACCAAACACTCTTGGAGGTAAGTTTTGAGGAGTCTTTTGAAGGTGAAAGAGAAATCAACCTCAAGAGGTTTTGGAAGAGGTGGTATAGTAGAGGAAAGGGGTGACAAAAAGTAGACTAGAGTTATTTAGAACAAAGGGTGCGTCCTGGGATGTAGGGCTTGAGAAGATTAAAGAAGTAGGGTTGAATAAGGCTATGGAAGGATTTGAAAACATGGCTGAGGATTTTAAAAGCTGCACTTGTGTGGCCCAGGAAGACCAGGTAACTAGTAAGAAAATAGAGAGAATGTTACCCCAGAATACAAGAATTTAATACATTCTTTGTTTTCCAACAGAACTTTTATTTGGATGAGTTTGAAAACCTGATGGATGAGTTGTTGTTCCGACTCAATGCGCTCTCAAACAGTCTTCACCACTCTCTCCCAGCAAAACCACATTATCTGGAGGAGAGCCCTTATGGATTGGGTCCTGGTTATTACTACAACCAGGGATCTGAGGTTAGATTACTAATATTCGAATATGTTGATGGCTCATACTTTTTGTAATTGGGGGGAAAAGCCCTTGTGCCCATTTTGAGTCCCCCTATTGATCTTGGTCTGATGTCCAACCTTAATTATTCCTTCATGTTTAGCTTAACTGAAGCAATCAGGAAGGTTTATAGCAATATGTGTGTTGGTATTTCAATTTTATGTACCAAGGAGTGTGGGAAACATGGATTGGTTTCTCTGATTCCTCAGTCATACCATTAGATGGGACAAGCACTTTCCCATGGAAGGGGAAAAAGGAAGCAAGTTGACCTGGGCTGTGGATCTCATAGTGACTGATATGAGCAGCACTGATGGAGCATTGGGGAGCAGACCATCTACCTGCCCTCTCAGGCAGACGGGGCTAAAAATTGGAGCGCGCTAAAAACCTGCCAGTGCCACCGCGCACTGGCGTTAACAGCTGCCGAAATTAATGGCGCTGGCAGGACCGGGATATTGGTGCTGGTTGCTCATTTACATTAGCCCAGCGCTAAACTCACTGTACAAAGGCCGTTTTTCGTAGCAGTAGTCCCAGCAGGAGGCCCAATGTAGCATGGCCGTAGCGTCAGTGCAGCAAGAACAGCCTGCTCTGAAAGCGAGGCTGTCATTTTAGAAAGCAGTGTCGGTCCCTTAAAGGGGAACTGCCTTCTAAAATGAAAAAAATTAAAATCATTTGAAAATAGGCAGTTTTTAGCCCTTAGAGCTCAACTGGCTTCTGGAAAAAAATGAACATTAAAAAGAATTCCCAAATAGGAGTCTTCAGCTCTTAAAGCTGAATTTCCCTCTGTACCTAAAAAAAAAAATGGGAAAAGCACAAACACAAATGGCTCATCAAGCCAGGGAAGGGACACCCAGGGTCTCGCACACAGCACTCCAGCTTTGTGCAGGGAGTCAACACTGCAAGAGCGGTCCTCTACCCACAGGGGTCAGGAGGCCCTTCAGAAAGAAGGATGTGGGACCAGATCACTACCAGCAGTATCGCCCCCACCACGTGGCTCCAGTGCCCAAAGAAGCTTTGTGACCTCAGACCAGTAGTCAAGGTCAGTGAGTGCATCTTCAAAAGCTATCTCCTACCAACTAAACCACTAGCTTCACACACTTCTCAATGCACGACTACCGCCCCCCTCCCCTCAATCACTCACCTACTAACAATCTGTATCAAACACGAGGCACACCTCCCATTCTAGCTTCACATCACCTCCTTGGAGGAGACTGTGCTGGCCATTCTTGGCAGGGGCATGGCTGAGCCCTTGGCCAGCGGTGGGGCTGAAAGGGTACAAGATGCTGGAATCCTCATATGTTATCCTCCTTCTGGCATGCACTTCTTGCTTTCCTGCCCTCACATCACCACAACTCCACCCTTGTTCCTTCCTCATTTCACACACCCAAGAAATGCAACCTGTCCAGCCAGTGGGTCAACAAGAAGAGGAAGAGGAGAGTGAAGAAGAACAAGAAGAAGAAACACTGTCACTCAATTTCACACTCCCAGCCACCAGCTCCTCAAGGTTGACCTGCAAGGCCATTTGCAGTGTCCCCCACTGAAAGTCAGCAGCCTTCCACCAGCCATGCTGCAGCCACTGGGGTAGCACTTTGTGACATTACTAGGATAGGCAAAGGCACACACAAGACAATCACTAAGGGAATGCATAAGGGTGATGAGTTGATATCTTGATGTCATATTGGATGCTAGATTTATAAAGTTGGATTGGAAAGTTTGCTTTGTGGTGGCTTTTATTTCAGTACTGTGGCCAAGAGGACGCTGTGATGGTCAGTAACAGAGGAAAGGGAAGGTGTGGGACAAATGTTGAAAGGAGAATTGGGGTTGTGGTCACTGGTACCGCAGGCGGATGATTCCATCCGGATAGCCCGGCCAGAAAGGGGTTTCTGGGTTGCATCCTTCTGCTTCTTCCTCTTCTGCTTCTTCCTCTGCTGTGTCTTCCTCTTCCCTCTGTGAACGGCTGTTGTAAATCTGAAATAAGAGCATAAAATGCTAGAAATACTCAGCAGGTGAGGCAGCATCTCGACCTGAGACGTGAACTCTGTTTCTCTCTCCACGGATGCTGCCTGATCTGCTGAGTATTTCCAGCATTTTGTGTCTTCTCAGAGGCCTTCCTTTACTATCCGAGGCCTTGCAAGTGTCCAGCAGCACTCCCTGCACACTTTAAAAACTTTTAACATGTATTGCAGTAAACCACTACTTCAATAAAATTTAAAAAATCAGTCCAAAAGCTTAAATGCAAATTTACTTGAAAGGTGTGTGTGTCCCTTTATGAAGTGCTGACAGCGTCTTTGTCAGTCTGCTGCACACTTGCATTTCAGAGCGAGCTTGGGATCCAGCGCTAAACTCAGCGCAAAGGTCCAAGTTCACAGAGCGTGACGTTAAGTCGGCATTGCACGCTGACTGACGTCACGCTCTCCATATTTGCATGTCCCTGCTATCGGCAGTGCTAAAGCCCCCATGAAAGTGGCAGCCGTCGAGTCCCGAGCCAGAGGCGGGCGTTAGAGTGGCGGCCGCCAATTTTTTCCAGGATTGCGGTGCAAACGGGTGGCGGTATGTAGCCCAATTTCTGGGCCTATAAATTTACATTCGATCATATCACAGTGTAATATGTGAATGTACATTCATGTTAATTGAGAAAACTGCTTGAATGATATTCGCTAATCCCTTATAATGTGCAGAAATATTTAATGAAAATATGTTTTTCTGTTATAGAATCGCACTTTTCATGAAAATCATTTGGAGCATAAAGTTTACAAACTTGAAGAAGAACTTTTCAGAAACAATCTGCAGATATATGAACTTTTAATACCGGGAAGAGAACACAATTCTGATTCAGACATTACAGATATCAAGACTTTACGGTAAAGCTGAAAGGTTTTTTTTAATTTGTTTATGGGATGTGGGCATCGCTGGCAAGGCCAGCATTTATTGCCCATCCCTAGTTGCCCTTGAAAAGGTGGTGGTGAGCTGCCTTCTTGAACTGCTGCAGTCCGTGTGGTGAAGGTACTCCCACAGTGCTGTTAGGTGGGGCAGGGGCATACTCCACAGAAGTGCTGAAATACGCCCACCCAGGACTTCCGCCACAGGCCCCACCAATGTTTATGAAGTCAAGAAGAAGTCCCTTGAAATGAATTCCAGTGGTGGCCCCAAAAATGCCACAAATCGCAGCAGAAGAGTGGCCAGCAAGGAGGGGTCGCTGTGTTCCACCCCAGGAAATAACTTTAAGTTGTGCCCAACAGCCTCCTTTGCAAAAGTGTCACATGGAAATATATATATATTTTAAAAATTGACCTTAGGCGGTCCAGGCGACAGTCCTGGTCTAGAACCTGGGGGGTGGGGTCGGGGGGGAGCTCAACTTCAGAACAATCCGAGAGCTACTTCGAAGCTGCAGAACCCTGAAAACCACGCTACTGGCTGAGGCCATGGATTTATTTCTTTGAATAAAAAGTACTCCCCTGGACTTTAAATGTTTAGGAAGAGGCTGCTTTATGGTCCTTTCTACCTGCACTCCAAACTTTAACGATCTGAGGGTTAGAAATTTGATGCATTTGCGCCTCCTGTTAGCGCCCCCCGGGGGGCGTTAACGGGGCACAGACGACTTTTCGCCGGGCGCGGTGCCGCTAACGACTCCTGCTAAATTCAGCGGGAGTTTCGTGGCGACGGTAACCGGTAGCGCCCCGCTCCGCTGCGCAGGCAATGACAACGTCGTCACCGTGCGCAGCGCCCCGTTTTCGGCTCACCTGCAAAATTGACCCGCGCACCCTGAATCTGCGCCGGGTGTTGACAGCGACTGATTCAGGGGGCGGGAACGGATTGGCAGGAGGCTCGTGGGGTGCTAACTAAAGGGGACGTGGCGGGCGGGGAAAAAAAAAATCATCCGACTCGTTGCACCTCGTTGCGTCTTTGTACGCGGGGTCCATGCCGCGATCTGGCAGCCTGGCACTCCTCTTGAGTGCCGCGCTGCTGGCAGGGCGCCCCACTCCCCTGTGGTCCAGGTAGGGCCCCGCAGAGTTGTGGGCTTGGGCCCTCCCCATTAATGAGGGGAAGAGCCCTTCCATGTGGCAGCGCTACATGGCCCAGTGCGTAGCGCTGCAGAACGCAGCGCCCCGATATTTGGGGTTAGCGCTCTAAGAAGGAAGTGGAGCGGTTGAATTAGCGCTCTACCTCCCTCTTGGGGCGCTAAAACTGAAGTTAGCGCCCAGGCGATGTTAGCAGTCCAAAATAGTCGCTAACGAATTTTCCCCCTGTATCTATACCCATGGATCTCTCTATTCTGTTCTCTACTGTGTTGAGAATCTTACCCATCTGTGCTTCTTTTCACTGTTTTATCTCCCAAAATGTACTGCTTCACATTTTTCAGCATTGATTGGATCTGCCATCTAACTATTCACTTCAACACCCTATTTCCTCCTGTATTCTTCTTTATTTTACCATTCTCTTTAATTTAGTATCATCAATGAACTTCAATGTCATGCTTTATCTACCCAAGTCCAAATCATTAATAGAAGCACAAAAGAAAAGGGAGTAGAGTTTCCGCTTTGGGCGCAATCGGCGATCCGGGCTCAAATTGCACCCAAAATTGTGCTAGTTTTGAAAGTGTATTTTTGTCCTCAAGTTTCCGCTCAAACTAATTTGCATATTGCCGAACACATTGGCCCGGATTTTCCGTAAGTGCCCCGCACGTTCCGGGTTTCCACATGCGATGCACATGCGCGAAAACCTGGAACTTGCGATCTGTCAAATTTCAGCTTGACACATCGTACAAATCCACAGGAAATGGACATTCACTGGTGCAGGGTTGAGCTATTTGACCAACTGCTGCCCAGCAAATGCCTACGAAACTCTTACACCTGGTAAAAGCAGGAATAGGGCCTTCTTTTACCAGCATAAGGATTTAAATAAATATTAAAATAAATTTTTAAAAATCATTTAAACATTCTAAAACCGGTAAAATTAATTAAATTTTTTTTTGAATCTTTAAAAATGTTTAAAGTTATTTTTCAAAAAATTAATTTTGACCATGTGCTGATTTATTTTTATTTCAGTGCTGTGATAGTGTGCTTTTTATGGGATTCCTATTCATGCTTATAGGGATTCCGTACGTAAATGGAATCCCCATAAGCATAATGGGAATCCCCCTTTGTGATTGGTTGGACTGGCCCACGTGATCCCAGGGACGCTTGCGAACCGTATGTGTTCCTGGGATACATGGGCCTTTACACAGGTGTACACCTGCAGGCCCAGGACTGCAAGAGTCCAAAGATACGGAGGCACCAGGTAGGTGCGAACTTTTCTTGTGGATCAGAGGCATTCGCCTGCGGGAAGCCTCCGACTGCAATTTCCAGCCCAGTATCTGCCATGAACCAGCGCAATCCAGTGCGCTTTAGAACGTAATTTTATTTTAAATGTTTTTGCTTTAAAAAATATTCCTTGATATATTTAAGAGTGGTAACCTGGTGCAGTTTGATTAATACAGCTGAAAATGGGTTTAACACAAAAAATAAGCATTTTAATCAGAGTGTCTAGTCCACCACCTGTGAGTAACCCGATTTTATTGGTGTACAGTTCCTTAGTAAATTACAAAAAAAATGTAAAAGCTTTTAAAAGGTGCCTATTAGTGTCCTTAAGCCCAAAAGAACCAGCTTAATTTTTAGAGCCTCCTCGAAGGCCGGCAAACGAGCGCAATTAGCGGGAACTCCCAGTGGTGATTAATTCGATCTGGGGGCGTGGCCAGTTTTCTGGGCGGGGCCATTTTCCAGCGCAATGTTTTTTCAACTAGCATAAAAGTTCGTGGAAGTTGATTTGCGCTGAATGTAATTTGCGTTTAAAATTCCGCGATCTTTTGCACTGGTTTCGCCGATTTCGGGCAAATTGCGCCGAGAAAAACAGCGTAACCGAGCGGAAACTCCAGGCCATGATGTTCCAGCACAGAACCCTACCACCACTACCCATGTCTATCAACCCAAAAATAAGCCATTTACCCCTAGGCTCTGCTTTCTGTTCTCCAGCCATAGTTATTTCAATGTGATGTGTTTCATTCTCTTACATAGCACATTATCAAATACGTCCTGAAAATCCATACATATAACATCCACCACATTTGCTTTATTTAGGTACTCTGATGTTTTAAAAAAAAAAATGTAATTTAATTAGTAAAGCATCACTTGCCATTTACAAATCCATGCTGTCTCTGATCAGCCCATGCTTCTTCAAGTGTTCACAAATTTAATTCTATGTTATGGAGTCTCGACGTTTCTCCACACCCAAGGTAAAATATTGCCCAAAATGCTCTCTAAACTAGTAAAATAACCAAAGGCAAACATCCCTTCTCATTCTTTTTTGCATGGACTCCTTCAGTTTTCTTCTTTTACCTCTTTGGGCCAGGAGATGGTGACTCATACTAGGGCAGATCTCCCAATGCCATTTTGGATAAAAGCGCTGTTCAGTGCAGTACTAAGTCATACAGAGGGCAACAAGTTCCTCCCCAATTTGGGAGTTCCTGCTGTTTGAGCCTCAGTCAGGACTCAGTGTTACAGTTGCGCCCAGGACGCGGAGAGAGAGAGTTAAGGCATGCCAATCTCCACAAGGGTACAAATGAGCCCCACCAGTTGGATCCTAGTTTGAAACCCAGTCTCGGCCCCTGAGGAGGAAGGTTAAAACAAAACATTAATGGATTAGCCCCCTTTGCTTGGAGCCATGGCCGGGGTCGGAGTGGAAGCCTGGGCAACCCCTGCGCCACCACCCGCCCCGCCCCCACCCCCCCACCCCCCGCCATGGGAAGCTGGCCAGACAAATTTCCACTGGTTTGGAAGATGAACACCAAAGAAGTGCATTGAGTGGCACTCTACCATTGGCCCTATGCATAAGAGGTGCGCTGCTACTAACCTCAAAAACTCCAGCGGGGTCAGTGTTGGAGGGCATCAATTGAATTTCAAAGCCAATTTTTTTAGTATATTTTTCTGTAACATAGAACATAGAACAGTACAGCACAGTACAGGCCCTTCGGCCCTCGATGTTGTGCCGAGCATTGTCCGAGACCAAGATCAAGCTATCACACTCCCTATCACTCTGGTGTGCTCCATGTGCTTATCCAATAACCGCTTGAAAGTTCCTAAAGTGTCCGACTCCACTATCACAGCAGGCAGTCCATTCCACACACCAACCACTCTCTGAGTAAAGAATCTACCTCGGACATCCCTTCTATATCTCCCCCCATGCACCTTATAGTTATGCCCCCTTGTAACAGCTGCCTCTACCCGAGGAAATAGTCTCTGAACATCCACTCTATCTATCCCCCTCATCATCTTATAAACCTCTATTAAGTCGCCTCTCATCCTCCTCCGCTCTAAAGAGAAAAGCCCCAACTCCCTCAATCTTTCCTCATAAGACCTCCCCCCCAAACCAGGCAGCATCCTGGTAAATCTCCTTTGCACTCTTTCCAATGCTTCCACGTCCTTCCTATAGTGAGGTGACCAGAACTGCACACAATATTCCAAATGTGGTCTCACCAAGGTCCTGTACAGTTGCAGCATAACCTCACGGTTCTTAAACTCAAACCCTCTGTTAATAAACGCCAACACACCATAGGCCTTCTTTACTGCTCTATCCACTTGAGTGGCAACCTTCAGAGATCTGTGGATATGAACCCCCAGATCCCTCTGCTCCTCCACGTTCCTCAGAACCCTGCCGTTGACCCTGTAATCCTTATTCAAATTTGCCCTACCAAAATGAATCACCTCGCACTTATCAGGGTTAAATTCCATCTGCCATTTTTCGGCCCAGCTCTGCATCCTATCAATGTCTCTTTGCAGCCTACAACTGCCCTCCACCTCATCCACTGCTCCACCAATCTTGGTGTCATCAGCAAATTTACTGATCCACCCTTCAGTCCCCTCCTCCAAGGCATTGATAAAAATCACAAACAGCAAAGGACCCAGCACCGACCCCTGTGGCACACCGCTGGTAACTGGTCTCCAGTCCGAAAATGTTCCATCCACCACCACCCTCTGCCTTCTATGAGATAGCCAGTTACTTATCCAATCGGCCAAATTTCCCTCTATCCCACAACTCCTTACTTTCTTCATGAGATGACCATGGGGAACCTTATCAAACGCCTTACTAAAATCCATGTATACGACATCAACTGCTCTACCTTCATCTACACACTTAGTTACCTCCTCAAAGAATTCAATCAAATTTGTTAGGCAAGACTTACCCTTCACGAATCCGTGTTGACTATCCCTGATTAAGTTGCCCCTTTCCAAATGGTCATAAATCCTATCCCTCAGGACCTTTTCCATTATCTTACCAACCACCGAAGTAAGACTAACCGGCCTATAATTACCAGGGTCATTCCTATTTCCTTTCTTGAAGAGAGGAACAACATTTGCCACTCTCCAGTCCTCTGGCACCATCCCCGTGGACAGTGAGGACCCAAAGATCAAAGCCAGAGGCTCTGCAATCTCCTCCCTTGCCTCCCAAAGAATCCTAGGATATATCCCATTGCACTTGTTTACTACTTCAAATTGTCCTTCTCATTTTAGGTCCAAGCTCGAGTTAGAGACCCTCCATCAACTTCAGATCTGCCAAGAAAATATGTATGGAACATCCGAGAGTGCTCAAAGTGCTCACACGTCCAGCCACCCCCAGAAAAGAGTTGAGGCTGATTCTTCCACTCCACAGAATGACTTTTCATTCCCTAATGACAATGTTATAAAGATTGTGCCTTGTCGTGCTTCAGATCCACCTGAAACATTTTGCAACTCCGTTTCAGAGTCTTGCAGTATTTCCACACACAATGGTTCTCCACAGTCAGAAGACGCTTTGAGTGCTGAACATTATAATCTTGCAAAACTAGGAGACACACTGCCCCATGTATTGTGTGGAATTAAATGTCCAGAGAAGCAGGCAGCCCAGACACGGATGCTTGAGAGCAGAGTGTCTGGTCAGCAGCGCTGCTCCTCAGCCAGCACATCTGGTAAGAACCGTAAACAGCTTAAACGCTCCCACACCACAGTGATTCAGATCCTTGATAACCCCAAGGAACTGGCAGTTGAAACATTTAAAATTTCTCAGCAAGCTACTTTTGAACCTTCAACCCAGTGCCCTGGAAGCCCAGTTATACAATCAAGCTCCAGGCAACACTCTACAGACAAAATGCAACAGGAAAAAATGCCAGAGAAACAGGTGGGGAGTGAAATCAAACCTGTTAAAGTACCAGAAAAACTTGAAAATTCAATCCTATCTTCAGAGGGTAATGGTGAACAGAATGGAAATGTGGACATGCCAGACCTGCCAGGATCCATTAAACAATGCTGGTAACTGAATGGTTCTCAATAAAATGGAAAGTCTCTTCCTCTATGTTGTATTCATTATCCCTTTT
Organism: Squalus acanthias; assembly: GCA_030390025.1. Taxonomy (NCBI): domain Eukaryota; kingdom Metazoa; phylum Chordata; class Chondrichthyes; order Squaliformes; family Squalidae; genus Squalus; species Squalus acanthias. The sequence goes on from CM059428.1 coordinate 112,457,705, forward strand.
GATTTCTCCAAAAAAATCTACTTTCAAACATGTGCCTTGATTTTTTTCTACACCCGGAAAACTGATTTTCTTCATGTTTAATAACGACTACGAAGTACATTAGATAAATGTGTGGTCATGCAAAAAAGCAACGTTATTCTTTGAGATAACTTAAAACTAATTCGCAGATGTAAATGCTGTTGTAGTCCTCAAAAAATTAAAGCATTCGCTTATGTCAACTAAAATACAAAAGCTAACATCAAAAATGCGAATCTGGATTTCTTTCTTGTCCAACTGCCCCATGCATTTTTTTTTAATTTAGGAACATACTATCTATCATGTCTACCTATAATACAGGTTTGTATATAGGACCTGCTTCCAATAAGAGTCACGCTTACGACCTGTAACACTTCTATTTTTAAAGTGGAGGAAGAGAAGAAATCTCCATTCCCTGCTCTCTCACTCCCACTCACACCTGCTGAGTGCCTGTGCCTTCTTCATCTTTCTGCTCTCACCTGCCACCTTACACTGCCCCGCTCAGGGCACCCATACTTTACCTCCCCCCACCCCTCCCATGTGCTTTCAGTGCTTTTCCATTTCCTCCCTATGTCACTCGTTGCTCTCTCTCGCCCCAAGCACCCATACCTCCTGCCACATATCACCACTCCTATCTACTCATTCCATGAAAAGCACCCATATCTTTCCGCACAGGTGACCCACCCTCACTAAAACTCCGATCACGCTTACTCGGGATCCCCTTCCGACTACTCCAAGCCTAGCAATATCTCTTTCCCCTCTCTGAAGTGGTGCCAACCCTGATACCACTGCCCTAGGGTTCCCACACTCCTGCACTGCTACCTACACTCGCTGCAATTTATCTCCTAGCTATCTGCATTCCTGCACATCTTTTTAATTATTGCTCTCTAGATCCTGGACTTCTAAAAAAAAATAACTGCATACTTAAATTAACATATATAATAATAAAGGACACAGATATACACATTCCACTCAAAAATACCATAACAATCCCACAATATGGTGCAATAAAAATGCAGTTTAATTTTGTCAATCATTGTATATCAACAACAACAACTTGCATTAATATAATGTCTTTAACATAGTAAAACGTCCCAAGGCACTTCACAGTGGCCTTGAAAATACATAGTGTTACACAGGATAAAACAGCATATCATCTAACTTCGTGCAAGCAATGCTGTAGGAGATCTGCTAGCGTATCATATTATTGGAAATGCAAATGCATTCCACACGAGCATTAGAAACTATTCTATATGCCACTAACACCACATAATTAAAATTGTTATACCAGTTTTAAATTTTTTGTTTCTTTCAATGTTTACATTGTTTATGTAGTGTTAAGTAAATTAAGTTAAATAATTCTGTAACGACTATTGGATACACAATGCAGAAATAGACATTGTATAAGTAAATGGAAGTAGAAATTCACACTAAAATTTGACTGAGGGACAATAACAATGCATTGCAAAATTTGGCGGTTGTAATGTTTTGCCCATTCTGTCGATAACTGACTTTGCATGTAAATGACTGCTTGAACAAGTGTCCAAACAAGCTCGCAAAACGATTTGTATATAATGGATTGTAAAATATTCAAAATGCTTTGTTTTGTATTATGTTTTAGTGTGAACATGGACTTATCCATTTTATGATGTGGAGATGCCGCTGTTGGACTGGGGTGGACAAACGTGAGAAGTCGCACAACACCAGGTTATAGTCCAACAGCTTTATTTGAAATCACAAGCTTTCGGAGCGCTGATCCTTCGTCAGGTGAAGTCCACCTGACAAAGGAGCAGCAGCTCCGAAAGCTTGTGATTTCAAATAAAGCTGTTAGACTATAACCTGGTGTTGTGCGACTTCTCACATTTATCCATTTTAGGATAGGGAACAAACATACAATCATCTTTAGACCAGTAAATTCATGCAGTATTTGGGGCTTATTGAGCATCTGCAGTCACACTGATATTCAGTGGGAGTAAAAGTAACTTCTACACTGTGTGCTCATGTTTTTTGCTTATGTTACAAGGTCACAACTGTGGGGAAAAAATAAAATTATATTGTAATTTCTTGATTTTTCCAGTAGTGATATATCTTTTACTTATTCACTGCCATCTATGAAAGTAAATGTGCAAGATAAAGACTAAAGAACCAATTGGTTTGGGTTGCCACGTCACGTAACTGTGTTTTAAACAACTGCAATATAATCAAATTTATTGGATTTATTTCTTTCTTTTGACATTCATTGTGAGAAAGCACAAATAGGAGTAGACTTCCACAGTAGGATGGTGTAGAAATGCATCATATGGTGCGTTCCTGATCCTATCAGATCAGGAATACCCTGGGTGTGATCCTTGGTCTGTGCTGAGTTGATATTAGCTAGGTTAATAGCAGGGACAGGCAGGGTTCTTCTTGGTCACTATCTTGGGACCCTTGCTGAAAATGTATGTTTGGTCAGGAAAAAGCTAAATTTGGCATCAGGACCCTCCTTCATCGCTTGCCAACATTGATCAGCCTCACACATGAAAGATGGTCACTTAGGCAAGGTGCCAGAGGGCTGACGGTGTCTGTGGAACTGTACCCAGGACCTCGCTAAGATAGAGAGATGGCTAGAGAGAAAAATCAGGTAAATTTTCATAGCAAGGATAATCGTCTGCTCTGTAGATTGATTACATTCCTTAGCACTGATAACAAGAAAGCCTGTTTCAATGTTGTAAGATAATTATGCTTAAAGATTTAGTTGGTCAGCAGTATAGAGGAATAAATACAGGTGTGTGGGTGTTGCATAAGGATAGAATAAGGGCTTGGCTGTGATGCTGCGCCTGATGGTTAGTGTCCAAGGAACCATACCCCAGCATGAGTTACAGCTATCAGGAGAGGAAGGAAAACAGGGAGCAAATTGGAAAAATATTTTACAGCACATAAGTACACAGGGCATTCTTTTGGGGCTGTGTGATATGGATATGTATTGATGTAATTTTTCTGGAGTTTATTTCTAGTTTCACCCATAATGCCTTTGGAGCAAGCACCATCCTGTTCCTCCTCTCTTAATTGATACAGCTCACAACAAGACCCTTCACTTACGATGCTCATAGAATGCACTGTCAGGCTTGAAACATCTACTTTGTGATGTAGCTAACTTCCAATATCGAACAACATACTTGTTTTGCCATTTATGCCTAAGTTCCACTGCAAGATGCTAACTTATTTTGCTTGCTTTCAGAAGTCTGTTCAGAACAGAAAACTCTAATGACTATTCTTTAAGAATCTTTCTGACCAGCTGGAAAATCTCTTGCATGTGGTTTCAACCCTTGCTGATTCTGTCACCGATACTTTGGCCAAATGAAGCAGTTTATACCAAAGACAATCGTTGTGGTTCTGATCCAAGTTTTCTTTGATGGGATTTGGAAAATTATCTCATTCTATCAACGCATGCATTTAGAAGAATCAGAACTCAGTGGAAAGTGCTCTGCCCAAGAAGATGGAACCAATAGGTTGAATTTAAATTAGACGATGCAACCTTGAATCTTGTACATTCTCACGAGATACTTTCACCTGTTTACTCCTGCTAAGAACCAATTTCACAGATAGCTAACTAGATTATAAAGAATGGTTCTGAATTAGCCAGCAGTCCAAATTCCTGTTACCTTGCCTTTCATACACTACAGTATTTAAAAAAAAATGATTTAAGGCCGTTCTTAAATTCAAGATGCTTTCATATAATAATGCAAAGTGTCTGTCATACTGTCGCTCTTGAGATCAGGTAACAGTTAATTTCTACTTGTATATTTCCAGAACAAAAGCAAGGTTTTACAGAAAGGCAAGCAATGACATCACCATCTCTATTACAGCTATCACCTACAGACAACAGCAGACTAATTTCACATTTGTTTTCCCTGCAGCTCTGAGCTTTTGGAAGTAGATTGCACAATGCAAACTTTAAACAAAATAATTTCCCGATGGGTCATTAAACTCAATTTATTAGTTTCCCAACTAAATGTCCAACTTCAACTTAAGTTTGCACGAGTCATTTCCATTGTTGTCCTCTGGTTTCCCTCTGACAATTTATTGACAATTTCAGAAACTCCAAACTAAGGTTAGAGACTTGATGAAGTTATGAGTCTAACTTCATGCTTTTGTTCCTGATCATGTAATGAATATTGAACTTCTACTATCACATCTGCAACCTAATGAAAACATCCGGAAGAATGTGACTGCAAAATGCATAAGCCTGGAAATTAGACTTTGTGTTATTGCATGAAAGCTTAACTTCTATCAAATCCCTCTACTAATTTAAATGTGGTATTAATCCATTTATTTTAATTGGGCTGACACTTCCATTAAAATGGTGGACAAAGAAGTTAGCGATAAAGGGCAAGTGTTTATAAGATAATATTGCTAAGTGTAATTTCAAGGCTATATTCTTTTGTGTACAGACAGCACTATGAAGAATATCTAGACTTCATATTGTCCACATTTCACAGCCATGGATCAGATACTTCTAGGAGGCTTTCCAACTGTCCTTTTTCTTGCAAGGGATCAGACTGACTCTCCGCAAGGTTTTTGTACTTGGAATTCCTATATTCCAAATTCAACCACAGTGTCTTTCCTATTTTCTATTGATATACTTGGACTCGTTTGCTAACAAGTTGACATAAATTTGAATGGATCAAATCCACGATGGTAGCCAAAGCAATTAATACTGCTGTGTTTCCAGAGCTTGTGTTTTCTAATTCCTACCCTCTGGAACTCTTTTCAAAAACCATTTCATCTTCTTCCCGACTTGCCTTTGAAAACCTGTTCAAAAGCTAGCTTTGTGACCATGCTTTTGAGCAAGTCTCCCAATTTTTCTATTATTGTTCAGTCTGCTCTCTCATATGTGAAGCACCTCGGGATATTTTATGATTTTAAAGGCACTACACAAATCCAAGTTGTTGATTGAAGCTCACTCGGTACAAAGGTGGAATACTTATGCTTTTTCTAGCTGTTAGATGGTCTGAAGCAATTGAACATTTTCTGTAATTGTGTAAACTAATTCTTATTTGCAGTTACTTACCAGGCATGAATGGCATTTTATATTATTATGTTTTATCATATTCATTAGAAAGTCAGCACAAAGTAAAGCTTTACAATAAATTGCAAACTTGATTTCCCCATGTTTGTTCTGGGGTGTATTGAACACATATCTGCTTCTGTTGTTGTTTCTCTGTCAAGTTGCTTGCACAGATTCCTGTCAGCTTTGTGATAAACACTCGTCGCTTTGAAATGTGCCATACCTCTTGAAATTCCTTCATCTCATCTTCCTTGAAGAAGCAAACTTTCCTCCTGGGCAAATAAAAAATGCCAGGAAGGTAGCCAAACAAGGTTACTATTTAAATTGCAACATGACCCTTCGCTTCTAATGTTTTTCTGTTACGGTTATAAAATTGTTTAACCTTTACCTGAGGATATCTTGCAATAACACCGCTGACATTAAATGTTACACTTCTGATTTTTTTTCCTTTCTTCGTTTCTCAAATGTTGATGATTTTTTGAACATTTTATTTGGAGCGAATTCAATCACATCTTTGATATCTTCCACGTCTCATTGATAAGTTTTACAGCAATCTACTAGAAAGCGGCTCACACAGGTTCACCAATTCATAAATTGCATTTCTTGTTCAGTTATATTTTAGTCTTTTACTTTGTTTCTTTTGCCGAGTTTGATACAAAAAGGATTTAAGGGTAACTCTTTGAAAAAAAAATTAAATGTTTTTACGGGGCTAAAAATAAACTAACCTTTTGAAGGGTATTTTTAATTTATAAATAAGTGGTAAAAAAATGTTTTCCTTATTTTTTAAAACTCTTATGCTGCTAAAAGCAGGCCTTACGCCTGCTTTTACCAGGTGTAAGAATTTGACAGGCATTCAGCGGGCGGAAGTTGTTCAAATAGCGCAGCTCTCCACCCGCTGAGGCCCATCTCCTGGGCATGCGGAGGATCTGTCAAGACAATTCTTGATAGATCGCAAGTGCCGGGTTTCACGCATGCCTAAACCCGGAACTTGCGCGGCCGCTAATGGCGTGTACGCACCCGTGGGGGTCGCAAAATACGGCCCAGTGTTTCTTACGACTAATTCAAAAGTGGTCATTGACCTCTTGTTATAACTGAAAGTTAAGCAACTATTCTCTCCCCCCCCCCCATATTCAAGACCCTCTGATTTTTAGAGAGACTTTATTCGTGTACTGTTGTTAGGTTGAGGTTGGACAATACAAAGTTGGCTAAAATATAGCCTAATGCCTGTAAGTATATCACTACCTTCTATTGGTGTTCAAGTGATATTATAAACTGCAAGGGTGAAGATAAAGCAACTCACTCATTATACACACCATTAGATCTGATTGAAGTCACTTTCATGTTATACTTTGTGTGTGCACATGTATAAATTGTAAGAACTTGCAATTCTATAACTCCCCTCACACAGGAAGCTGTAAGCGCTTTATGGACCAGAGGAGAACTGAAGGCATAGTCAAGAGTCAGTTTTTTAAAGAATGTTTTGGGGGGAAAACGCCCAGAGAGCAAGCGTGTAATAAATGAAGGGTTAATCCTGATGGTGAAGCAGAGGACAAGTCTCGAGTCAAAGCAGCAGAAGATAAAGGGTGGAAAAGATTGATCAGATAAAGAAGGGCGAGACCGTGCAGCGATTTGAAAGTAAGTAAGGAAGGAAGGCCTGGAAGTCAATGCAGTAGGAAACTTGGAGCTTGACAATGATAGGAGGTGCTGGAATATTTAAACATACACACACACATCTATATATCTATATATGCATATAGTGGTCGTAATGGTGCCATTTTTACGAGTACATTGATAACTGAGGGATAATGTCTTATGTCACCAACAAAATATGAGAATACAGTTCAGCAGGACTGGCACATTCACTATATTTTCTCGTAAAACCTGTTAAATTCCCAAAGTGGGGTCAGTTATGATTAGGGTTGCGAAGGGGTGGAAAGTTTCCGGAAAATTTCCACGGGAAGTTTAGCTTGGGAATTTTGGGAATTTTGCCCAAAAAAGCACATGCTAGCATAATATTGTTTTTTTTTGTATTTCTTTTTTTTTTTCACAGGTCCTCTCTTAAAATTATTAACAGAGATGGAATCTTAATTATTAAGGAATTTCTTAATCAATATATGTTTATCTTCGTACTTAGCTTGTTTTAATAATTACCAGTTTTGTGTGTGACTGTGAACAAATGTGTCCTGATTGGTTGGATGAGTGGATGAGCGATTAGCTCCCTCTATTGGTGATGTAGCGTCGTGCGTGCACAGGTCATGCTTCCATCACATGGAGCATCAGGAAAAATGTACTCACCCTGTTGCAATCGTGCTGATCGACCGCAGTTCGACACAGAGACGAATGCCCTTTATTTCTCTGCATAGAACAATGCCACGTTTACCGTCGGATGTGTGGAAGCATTTTACCCCAGGCATTAAAGATGGAAAGACTGTGTACATGTGCAAACACTGTACAAAGCCATATGTAAAGAGTGCCACAAAGATGCAGCAGCATTTATCCAAATGCAACAACTTCACTCAAAGCTCACAGAGTTACTCTGCTTCCATTCAAGAAGATGATGGTTCACATTCAGCATCAGGCTCCTTATCATCAGCAACTCCTGGCCCACTTGGAAGGTTCTTTGATACAATGGATAACCATAGCCAGAAGAATGCAGATGAGTGCCTTGCTCGAGCTGTATATGCGACAGGCTCACCCCTCATGCTCACAGCCAATGTGTACTGGAAGAGATTTTTCAATGTTATTCGCCCTGCATACTGTCCTCCCACCAGACATGCTTTGTCTACTTATTTGCTGGAGGCTGAGTATACCAGAGTCCAAGGAAAGCTCAAAGAAACGATAGAGATGGCAGACTGTGTTGCAGTTATCTCAGATGGGTGGTCAAATGTACGAGGGGAGGGCATCATAAACTACATCGTCTCCACTCCTCTCCCAGTGTTCTTCAAGAGCACAGACATGAAGGACAACAGACACACAGGCACATACATTGCTGATGAGCTGAAAGCGGTCATCAACGATCTTGGATCACAGAAGGTCTTTGCAGTAGTTACTGACAATGCTGCGAATATGAAGGCTGCTTGGGCTCAAGTGGAGGAGGCCTACCCTCATATTACTTCTATTGGGTGCGCAGCTCATGGGCTCAACCTGCTCCTCAAGGACATCATGGGTTTGAGAACCATGGAAACACTGTACAAGAGAGCCAAGCAAGTTGTTAAGTATGTCAGGGGAAAACAGGTAGTTGCAGCAACATGCAACTCCAAGCAAACGACAAAGAACAAGAACACCACAGTGAAGCTGCCCAGCAACACTAGATGGGGTGGCGTTGTCAGAATGTACAACAGCCTTCTGGAGGGTAAGGAGTCGCTGCAAGAAATGGCAATATCCCAGTCTGGGGATATGGAAACCACCATCAAGAAAATACTGCTGGATGATGTGTTTTGGGAGAGAGTGGTTAGCAGCCTTAAACTACTCTCACCAGTAGCATCTGCAATTGCTCAGATTGAAGGAGATGACGCTGTCTTGTCAGATGTTCTCAGGCTTTTTGCTGATTTAAAAGAACAAATCAGCATTACCCTACCCACATCCCTGCTGCTCAAAGCAGAGGAGAAGGCAATTGTTCAATTCATACAGACGCGTCAAGAATTTTGTGTCAAGCTGATTCATGCTGCAGCATACATGCTGGACCCAAAGCATGTTGGGAGACCAATACTTTCTGGAGAACAGATCAACAGCACTTACAGTGTGATCTCTACCCTCTCACGCCACCTCAATCTGGACGTGGGCAATGTTCTGGGAAGTCTGGCAAAGTTCTCTACCAAGCAAGGTCTTTGGAATGGGGACGGGATATGGGAATCATGCAAGCATATCAGTGCACATACCTGGTGGAAGGGACTTTGTGCATCTGAGGCCCTGTCACCCATTGCATCGGTGATACTCCAAATCCCACCTTCATCAGCGGCCTCTGAACGAAACTGGTCACTTTTTGGGAATACGCATACAAAGGTGCGCAACAGGCTGACTAACAAGAGAGTGGAGAAACTGGTGGCTATCCGGGCGAACCTACAACTTATTGAGCCAGATACAGAAGTGTCCACCACACAGCTAGACAGTGACACAGAGGAGGAAATGGACACGTCAGAGTCAGAGAATCAGGATGAGCAATGATGAGTAGAAGACTCAGAAGACTCATGAGTAGAAGACTCAAAGGGACAAAATAAGGACAAATTACAGACTAAATAAGCTGTTTTTATTTGTATGGAACAGTATGTCTATTTTGATGACAAAGATAATGTAAGGGTCAGAGACAAAAACCAACAGTGTGCAAAAAAACCTCAAAATTCTCATCAATTCCCATGGAAAGTTTCCTCTTTTAAAAATTCCTGGAATTTTGCAACCTTAGTTATGATTGACAGTTTGTAGATCTTTTAGACACCTGGAGTGCGACTTATGATTTCGTTGTTATTTTCCTCTTTTATTACTTCAACACGACGAGAGTAAATGATAAGAGACAGCGTTTAACCGGTATTCCACTGCCTCTGATCGATCAAATGTGCCCGATGAGTCGGCCGCTCAGGATCAATGGGAAAGCCCGAGCTGGGACCAGGAGCCACACAATAGCAGCCCAGCCGGGGCGGGTTTGTTTCGCAGCTCCAGTCTGGAGGATTTACACAAGGTCCATGTGCGAGCTTCCAACTCAGCATCTGCAGCTCGTCCAGGGGCAAATCGGTAACTTTTACCCCTCGGTGCACCTGCCTCCCCCAAACATCTGAGCAGGGAAGAGAAGCGCGGAGAGAGAGAGAGCAGAAACCCTCCACTGGATCCCCAATGTAAAGCCAAAGCCCCCTCCCCCTTTTCCTTTTTGGTTTCCTGTTTGCCCGCAGTTTGCGGCGATTACCGCAGGACTGCTCCTCGGGAATTGTCCGGGACTCGGGTGCTCCAACACACACCCCACAAAGAGCTGGTCAAACTCCCTGGAATGCCTCCAGCTTTAGCCCACCAATTCCTGCCTTGTGGCATCAGCTTCGCGCTGCAGTGAGTTTTATTGTGTTGTAAAACGCCGCTCAACTTCGGGGGAAGGCTGTGCAAGCACTTCAATAATGGAGGAGTACGCTGGGCGCCCTTGGAGCAGGCGCTTTGCTTGTCCCGCTTGTTTGGTGGTTTTCTGCAATTTGGAGGAAATGCATTTTCATTCCAAGCTCTTTCACCAGCTTCATCTAACTGCTAGCCAGGAGGAAACCGTCCCAAAGCACCCAGGAGAACAGCATCCAATCTTTGTGGTGAGTTTTCCCAGTTTCATTCAGTGTGCAGTTGCACAGTTTAGACATTGTTTCCCCCGAAGTCTGGCAAAAAAAAATGTTTTTAGCATGTTATAGATGAGTATTCTGTCTCTGTGAAACGTTCTATCATTTATAAAGAATAAATAGCCCTTTCCCGTCTGGTGACCATGTAGTCCTGGTTTAGCACTGCAACATGGTAACACACTTCACCTGTCATGTGATGCAGAACTGGACCAACATTTTCATAAGTTCTCTGGGCAGTTTGTGGCAATAAGGCCCAACACAAAATCTGGTTAAATACCAAATGGAAGCTTAGAAAAAAGATGACAAAATAAAACTTTTTTTTATTACAAGCTAGTCGGGCACTTTCAGGGCTTGAATCAAGTTTGAAAACAAACAAACAACCTGCTAGGGTTTCCAACCCTCCAGGATTGCCCTTGGGAGTCTTCAGAAGTTGAAGATTAAACTCACTGCTGCCAGCAACTCAGGAGAAAAATCATAGGGGCATTAAAAAAAACTTGGGTTTTTTCAATTTCTTTTAACAATTTCATTTATTAGTTATAAAAAATATTGAAGATAGGGGAAAAAGACTGTTTGACTGGGTGGGGCAGTTGGAGGTGGGAGGTCATGTGATGAAATCTCCAGGAATCGGTTTGCCAGAGTTGGCAACCTGATCGCCTATGCTGCCATGTTGCTGGTTGTGCTCCAAAGCCCTTGAGCATATTACCGTCTAGTGGCTCACTGTAGAGACCGTGCATTTTACTGGTTGTACTAGTTGTGGCATTACTCTCAAGTAGTTGGAAACACAACTGTAATGTTTCGCTTTTAAGATATGTTTGACCTACTCTGTCCTGTTTAAGGCCACATCTTGCCCACTTCTCAGAGGAAGTACTCTTGCAAAGTCAATTAGAGGCTGTTGTTCATGGAACATAGGAACAGAGTAGGCCATTTAACACCTCAAGCCTTTTCACCCATTCAATGAGATCATGATTGATCTGTATCTTAACTCCATCCACATCCCCTGGTTCCATATCTCTTTATACCCTTGTCAAGTGATCTCCGATTTAAAATTACTAATTGAGCTAGCATCTACTGCTTTTTGTCGGAGAGAGTCCCATACTTCTACCGCTCTTTGTGTGAAGAAGTGTTTCCTAACTTCTCTCCTGAATGGCCTGGCTCTGATTTTGAAGTTATTGCCTCTTGTCCTAGACTCCCCCAACAGTGGGGGAAAAAGTTTCTCTCTCTACCCTTTCAATTCCTTTCAAAATCCTAAAAACCTCAATCAAATCACCCCTTAACCTTTTATATTCCAGGGAATACAAGCCTAGTTTATGAATTCTCTCCTCATAATTTAACCCTTGGAGCCCTGGTAACATTCTGGTGACTCTGCATTGCATTCCTTCCAAGGTCAATATATCCTTTTTCAGGTGTGGTGCCCAGAACTGTACACAGTACTCCAAATGTGGTCTAACCAGGGCTTTGCATAGATGTAGTAAAATTTCCCTTTATGTTCTAGCCCGCTAGTTAGAAAGGCCATCATTCCATCAGTCTTTTTGATTTTTTTTTGTACCTGGCAACTACATTTAGTGATCTGTGTACATGGACCCCTAAATCTCTTTGGACCTCCACTGTTTCTTGCTTTTCACCATTTAAATAATACTTGGAAGTTTGAAAAGCACCTGTATTGGGGAGAGCTCGGTTATCAGGTCAGCAGAAATAGGTAGGAAATTATGGTTTGTCTTTTTTGTGTAATACAACTAGTGTACTGTAGTAAAAACAGAAAATGCTGGAAATACTCAGCAGGTCAGGCAGCATCTGTGGAGAGAGAAACAGACGTTTCCGGTCGATGACCCTTCGTCAGAACTGGAAAAAGTGTAATGTACTGCTTATGATAAATCAAATGATGCGCTGATTTATAAGGACAGTAGTGTTATACTATGTCATTCACAATCTGTTCAAAATGAGCTGTGTCATTTTAAGGCCGCAATATCTAATTGTTAATTAAATAGATGCTGAGGTTACTCATAGGAACAGGAGTAGGCCATTCCGAAGTGTGTTTAATTGTTGATTGGTCACACCTTCGGCCTCTATATAAAGTCTGTGTCACAATTGCACTTGAGTGGCTCAAATTAGATAAGTTTTATATAGAAATGTTTACGGCTATCTATATAAAGATTGATACGTTGATACAATGAAAGATTTGTAAATTGCTGACTGCTGATTTTTGTTTGGTAGCTTTACGTCTTGGGCAACATTGAACAATGTGAATTTACATAGGGTGCCTCCTGTAGAAGAATGTCTAGGAGTGCTTTAGAAGAGGAAAAGGAGGATGCCAATCAAGTGACAGAAAAAAAAATGAAGTCAGGGGGACTGAAAACCAAGTCTTAAATAAGGAACAAATAAACCAGGTTTAGAAATAACTTAATATTTCTAATCAAGGGTACTGTAATTTTTCCACAAGAACATTTTGTATACATAATATTCTTTATATACACAATTACCTTAAAAGGTAATAGGTTGTAGCCTTGATTGCTATGAACATTGTAGTATTGCCAAGTCAATCTGAACTCAATTAAGAACATAAGAAATAGGAGTAGGCCCCTCAAACCTGCTCTGCCATTCAATAAGATCATGGCTGATCTTCTACCACAACTCCACTTTCCTGCCCTATCCCCATATCCCTTGATTCCCTTATTGTCACAGACAAAAAATATCCTGATCAAAATTGCCTGATTAACAAGTTTTCCACTCCACACCTCATGTCAACTAACTTTTCAAATTGTTTTTACATTCAGTAAGTACATTTGTGTAACCGTTCCTGCTGTTTGAGAGGGAAAGTGAAGTTGTCAGATTATTGATTAAACAAATATTTGTGTAGTTGTTCTGTAATGTTAAACCTCTATCAACAATCTATGTTTCTGTTAGATTTAATTATGTCACATAGTTGTTGCTCTTCCTGTCTCACCACACGGACTGCAGCGATTCAAGAAGGTGGCTCACCACCACCTTCTCGAGTGCAATTAGGGATGGGCAATAAATGCTGGCCTTGCCAGCAACGCCCACATCCCATAAATGAATTTAAAAAAAAATACTTGTCCAGATATAATAAGCATTTTATACAATCAACCATGAAGAGAAAGTGCCTGTATCTCATTATTACTCAAGAAAATGGTTCAGCTATATAAAAGTTATATTTGTATGCTGTGCAAGGTGACAGTTCTGGGTTGTGGTATGTTTTACATCATTTGTCACTCAGTCTAAGCATTAAACAACCCCCATTCCCCACATTGATAAGTCACTCTACTCTGCCCAGTTAATGCATCTTAATCTTCACTGCAGGGAACATCTACTGCAGTTGGTGCAAATTTCCCACTGAGGATATTACTACAGTCCCTCTGAACTCAGGTTGTGCCAACTTATGATCAGTTTTATTCTCTGGACTCTGTCACTACAAAATGGGTTGAAACTGTTCAAATTTATCTCTTTTATAGCCATCAGATAGAATTTTGGATTGGGCTTAAACCCATGTTGCAAAGGTAAACGGGCATGGCTGTAACACACTGCAACACCCAGTCTCGTCAATGTTGATTTAATTGATATAAAAACAGAAAATGCTGGAGATACTCAGCAGGTCAGGCAGCATCTGTGAAGAGAGAAACAGAGTTAACGTTTCAGGTTGATGATGAAAGGTCATCTGTTTCTCTCTTCACAGATGCTGCCTGACCTGCTGAGTATCTCCAGCATTTTCTGTTTTTATTTCAGATTTCCAGCATCAGCAGTATTTTCTTTTTGATTTTAATTGATGTTTGAACTCCTCTACTGACTATAGTGTGATTTCCACTGGGATCAGAAGTAAAATTTGTATTTCTATTTCACTGACATATGCTCCTACACAAGTGTGGAGGGCACTCGATGGCAAACTGCTTGTACAGAATTTCTACCACTGGGAGAAATCCCATAATTGTTAAGCTTTGCAAGTGTGATTGCATTGTGTCATTCCCTCTCATAAATGGATAATTATGAAATGGATACTGTAGACAAGTGCTTTGATACAGTTTTCCTTCCATTAATGAGATGCCATCTAGCTTGTAAATTAGCATTCATCAGCGAGTCCTGGATGTCTCCATTACCTGTAGAATAAACATGATGTCCAATTACATCACGTAATATTCTATTTATATGTGCGCAACACTTCTGTAATATATTCAGAATTAGCTTGTATGGTACGAATGGAGTTTTCAGCATGGTATAGTATTTTTGTTGAGTTGTGCAGTGTGGTGGAGATGTTTGGAGAATGCAGTGCATGTTCACGCTGGTAAGTCAGACTTTATCTTGGCATGGACATTTGTCTCATTCTGTTTAATTTGTTTTTTATGCATTGTTTAAATTCTTTGTTAGTTATTTAGCATCACTGTCCCACTCGAGTGCAGCAATGGCAAGGGAGTTCTCAACACTTGCTAGGTGTTGAGAACTAGTGTACAGCTGTTTGTTTTCAAAGTGCTGGTGTTTCGTGGGAATGAGATTCTGGTCAGCCAGTTATCTAATGTAAATGGAATAAATTTCATATTCCACTTACAGAAGGCAGATAGCATGCATTGCATGCTGTTCTGACCCACATATGTCATATAACTTCTACATTAGTTAAGAATTCTGTTTATGCCACAAATGTGGTATGTAGTGCATGAGATTAAAATTATATTTCAAGTTGAATTCAGCCTGGTCTATTAGAAGTGTGGAGGTTGGTTTAATATTTCCTGTATAATTATGTGAAGAGACTCCTTTTATTGGAGGATTTTGCCCACCACTGTTGAAATTCCATTTGTGCGGCTTAAAGTTAGAAATTGTACAATCCGAGGGCACTGTCTGCCAAGGATGAGAAAGATCAGCCTGGTTCCCCATTTCTGATTTCTTTCCAGTGACATCTGTTGGTACATGTGTTTGACCATCAGATGAGGGCAGGATCAAGCTTAGCTGTGATGTCCTCCATGGTCAAACAGCTTACTGACGCACATTATCCACGCTGACACTAAAGAATAGCCAGTTGAGTGAGGTACGGATGAGTTGCTATTTCCATACTTCCAGGGCCAATGATTTGTTTTCCATTGAAAAGTGGATGGAATCATTGAATACAATTCCCCAAATCCTAGTAAGCATCTTGAAATCCTAAGTAATAAAAAGAGAATTTGACTTTTTGAGTCATCGTGAACCAATGGGCCTAATTTGTAAATGGATAGAATCATGGAATGTGGTCTCTAAGCACTAGTAAAGATCTTGAAATCCTATGTAATAAAAATGGAATTTGACCTGCTCAGTTACTGTACAACAGCAGCCATGATCATTTTGTTCACTTTCCACAAATTCAAGTGGGTCTGGTATGCAGAAATTTTCCCCAAAAAATCCCTCCAGCAGATGTAAAGTGTGTGCATTTTAAAAATGGATGAAGTTAGTGGACCCCATTGCTTTTAATTGTTGATTACCAATTCTGCTGTCTAGTAGCTCTGTACGCTTAATTTCCCAGCCTCATTGAATTTGATTGGAATGTTACTTATTGTCAAATAACATTCTATCTCTCTGAACAGGATTTTTCTGTCTTTTAAATGATGAGTAGGAGATCATAACTCCATGAAAAAATACCATGCTGTTTGTATCCATTACAGATAATGGACTTGTGAAGCTCCAGGGTATAGAAGATGTTAATGAGGTGGCATTAGGTGCCATGGATGTTCCTTCATTAGTATCTTTGTTATTAAATGTTTGTGAGGTTTTGTTCGATTGATTTGTGACATCATGTAGTCATTTACACAGCCAAGATTCCCAGTGTTAAGCAGCACAGGTAAGTTCCCATAGCAATTCAACTCTGATAGCACTAATATTTCAATACTGGATTCAGACCAGAATATCAACCTGTGAGAGAACTGTTGACTCAACATCTGCTGTCCAATTGTAAGAGCCTGCTGACGATAAGACCAAAGACTGAATTGAATTGTCTTGTGCTGTTCAGGAAGTTTTAATACCATCAAACCACATGAGTGATGGGTGTACTAGAGTGAACATTTCCTGATGTTGACTACAGAATTGGAGCAATAATAGAGAAGGCATTCTCAGGAAAACAAATGGTAGTGTTTGTTCCTGCAGGCCCCTCTAGGTGGCAGTATTGTAATGACTGGAACTTGAAGTTCTAAAGTCCTCCCTGAAAACGCTCTATTCATCTGCAAAGTGCTTGATGTACCATATTTGCAATATTCCGATTATACATGTTGGCCTTCAGCTAATTACAGTGCTTATGTGGGCAAATTGTCATTATATTTTGACAGATCATTTTCTGCCACTGAGTAGCTAATAGATTTGATGGTTGTCGATCCTTCTTTGGTGCATATATTGCCAGTGGAAAAGGGAAAGAATGACGAGTTCTCTTACTACATCCATTTTAACAGATGTTTCTATTAGAGGAGTACAGCCAATAGGAGGCTTGCAGTTCTCCTTTTATTGGATATTCTCCACAGTATAAACGGCCTCATACTAGGTATCGTAGACCCATGAAAGCATAAGTCAACAAATGTGGAGTCGGATTAAGGAAGTCTGATTGAGGGAAGTAAATGTGGGAAGCAGTCACACTGATAAAGCAATTCTACACAAGAGTCCAGCATAACTGGCACCCAATTGTGAAAATGATAAAGGGAGATTGATTCACCAAGACTGCTCTCTCTGGACAGAAACATCAAAGATGGGCTTTTAAAAGTGTAGCCAGTAGAGCCAAGTATCAATCATTAGGTAAACACATTAAAAGGGTTTGCAATTTGTATCGCTCTTCCTGACCTGAAGTCTCCTTCCAAGCAGTTTCCCAAGTGCTGATGTCGCTTCTTTTTAAAGATTAAAATAATTTGCCAGAGAAAATATGTGGAAAATTGGAGAAACTTGGGCCTTGTGGGAATTTCAGGGGATGCAGGAAAGTGCCGTTCTGCTCGTATCCGAACTTTTTAAAAATTCGTTTATGGGATCAGGGCGTCGCTGGCAATGCCAGCATTTATTGCCCATCCCTAGTTGCCCTTGAGAAGGTGAGCCACCTCCTTGAACCGCTGCAGTCTGTGTGGTGAAGGTAGTCCCACAGTGCTGTTAGGTAGGGAGTTCCAGGATTTTGACCCAGCGATGATGAAGGATCGGCGATATACTTCTAAGTCAGGATGGTGTGTGACTTGGAGGGGAACTTGGAGGTGGTGGTGTTCCCATGCGACTCCTGCCCTTGTCCTTCTAGGTGGAAGAGGTCACGGGTTTGGGAGGTGCTGCCGAAGAAGCCTTGGCGAGTTGCTGCAGTGCATCTTGTAGATGGTACACACTGCAGCCACAGTACGCCGGTGGTGGAGAGAGTGAATGTTTAAGGTGGTGGATGGGGTGCCAATCAAGCAGGCTGCTTTGTCCTGGATGGTGTCGAGCTTCTTGAGTGTTGTTGGAGCTGCACTCATCGAGGCAAGTGGAGAGTATTCCATCACACTCCTGACTTGTGCCTTCTGGATGGTGGAAAGGCTTTGGGGAGTCAGGAGGTGAGACACTCACTGCAGAATACCTAGCCTCTGACCTGCTCTTGTTGCCACAGTATTTATGTGGCTGGTCCAGTTAAGTTTCTGGTCAATGGTGACCCCCAGGATGTTGATGGTGGGGATTCGGCGATGGTGATGCCATTGAATGTCAAGGGGCGGTGGTTAGACTCTCGCTTGTTGGAGATAGTCATTGCCTGGCACTTCTGTAGTGCGAATGTTACCTGCCACTTATCAGCCCAAGCCTGAACGTCGTCCAGGTCTTGTTGCATGCGGGCATGGACTGCTTCATTATCTGTGGAGTTGCGAATGGTGCTGAACACTGTGCAGTCATCAGCGAACATCCCCATTTCTGACCTTATGATGGAGGGAAGGTCATTGATAAAGCAACTGAAGATGATTGGGCTTAGGACACTGCCCTGAGGAACTCCTGCATCAAGTCCCATTCACCTATCACCCCTGTGCTTGCTGACCTACATTGGCTCCTGGTCTGACAACGCCTCGATTTTAAAATTTTCATTCTTGTGTTCAAATCCCGCCATGGCTTCGCCCCTCTCTATCTCTGTAACGTCCGCCAGCCCTAGTCTGTCCGAGATCTCTGCGCTTCTCCAATTCTGGCCTCTTGTATATCCTCGATTTTAATCGCTCCACCATTGGTGGCCGTGCCTTCAGCTGCCGAGGCCCTAAGCTCCAGAATCCCTTCCTGAAACCTCTTTGCCACTCTACCTCTCTCTCCCGCTTAAAGTCGCTCCTTAAAACCTGCCTCTTTGACCAAGCTTTTGGTCATCTGTCCTAATAGCTCTTTATGTGGCTCGGTTTCAACTTTCGTCTGAGAACACTCCTGTGAAACACTTTGGGATGTTTTACTACATTAAAGGCGCTACATGATTGCAAGTTGTTTTTGTTACAAGCGTAGATTGGTGTGGAGTGGGTGCCCCCGATGCATCCTCGTGGGCGCCTACTATGCAAATGACTCTGTACCGGGAATTTGTAGCACGGTCTCCGGCAGCAGGCTCCGGTGGGCGGGGGTTCCGCTCTGTTGCACTTACGCCGGCACAGTGGGTCCCATGGAATTCCGGGGCTAAGTGTTTCAACATTTGAAATTTAAAAATAATATTTCAAGTGAAATGGTTGAATAGTAAAGAAATCTCTGCGGGGTGAGTATTTGACGAGGGAAGAAATTGCATACACAGATCGATGACTTATTAACTAGTTACTATGGCACTGTGCCACAACGTGGACTTGAGCTTGGAATCTCTATCGGTAGTTTGAATATTCATTATACTTTCTTGCACTCCTCTAGCACGTAGTTATTGGGTCCTTGCCATTTTGGTTTTGATTTTATTTTTGTCAATTCCCTCAGGTGTGTGGCTGAGTCAAGTTTTCTCAGTGATGCGTCACGTTCACCCGGGACATGCTTAATTGCCATAAGGACTTGAGGAATTTCCTGCACTTAGCAATAGTTTTTTCTCTCTCATTTTTCCGCTAATTAGTATTACTGTTCGTGGTTGAGGAGGGCAGTGCACAATAGGGGTAGCATCAGTGTTCATGGGCATCATAGTCTTTTTTTCCCCCACCCATCTTTTGGTATATTCAAGATGTTGACTTGGTTGGGGATGATGCTGTCAGCTTCCCAGTAACAGTGTGCATTTGGACAGCAAGTGTCAGCTAGCAATTTGACCATGAGGATTTTAAAACTCGACTCCAGTCCTGTCTTCAATGCACAGCTGCACTTGTATACTTTCAAGAGGAAATCTTTGAGGTGACGGTTGTGTGAAGGAATCCTGACTGACTTTTTCCCCCTCTCAAGCCCAGCAGATACTGTGGCCAATTGCAGTGCGCCAGCTGAGATCAGCTAATACAGCACAGACCAGGAATCAAACTTGGGAGCTTCTGATCTGCACGGCTTATCCCCGCTCCATGTACTGTGTTTACCAAATGAGCCATCAGGGAGCCCTGGGCTGTGTCTTAAATCCAACAAAAGAAATGTACACACAGGAAGAATGCACGCTGCTGATGTGGTATTGAACCGTACAGACCAAGGAAGTCCTGGATTCAGTCCCCTGGTCGGTGCTGAGTTAGCTGAAATTCTACATTTCACCTCGGTACTCCTGCGCTAGTACGTGGAAAATCACTCCGCATTCTCGCTCCTGATCGCTCGAATAACTGCTGGAAACTTGTTGTGTGTGAACTTTGTGGACAGCATCACGGCTAAGCATGATCCTGGCCTCATCCAGGTAATTGACCTGCCAACTAACTGTCCCGCCTCAAACATAGACATATAGATCGTTCGACTTCTCACGTCCTTAGAAGTGTAATCACTTTTTATGCAAAGGTGGCAGCCAATTTTCACACAGCAAGGTCCCACCAATAGAAATGAGATAAATGATCAGCTTACTCTGTTTTGGTGGAGGGATAAATGTTGGCCCTGCTTTTTTCGAATGGTGCAGTGGGATCTTTTGTGTCCACTGGAACAGACAGACTGGACCAGCACGGCACTTCTGATAATGCAACACTCCCTCAGTGTTACAGTGAAGTTTCAGCCTAGATTTATGTGCTCGTCACGGTTTGAACCCCTGACCTTCCGACTCGAGTGCTGCCACTGAACCAGGCTGAAACTTGAGTGAGTTACTAGAGAGCTGCGTATGTCTGCTGAACCATACCCATCATGACTCGGTACCTTCAGGGAGAAGGGGGAGGGAGCGTTTGGCCTGGGGAGGGGAGGGGAGGCGGGTGGGGGATCAGATATGTGCTACTGTTTTTAAAAAAAAAAATCATTTATGGGATGTGGGTATCACTGGCAAGGCCAGCATTTATTGCACATCCCTAGTTGCCCTTGAGAAGGTGGTGGTGAGCTGCCTTCTTGCACTGCTGCAGTCCGTGTGGTGAAGGTACTCCCACAGTGCTGTTAGGTAGGGAATTCCAGGATTTTGACCCAGCGACAATGAATGAACGGCAATATATTTCCAAGTAAGGTTGGTGTGTAACTTGGAGGGGTACTTGCAGGTGATGGTGTTCCCATGCAACTGCTGCCCTTGTCCTTCTAGATGGTAGAGATCGTGGGTTTGGGAGGTGCTGTTGAAGAAGCCTTGGCGAGTTGCTGCAGTACATCTTGTAGATGGTACACACTGCAGCCACGGTGCGCCAGTGGTGGAGGGAGTGAATGTTTAAGGTGGTGGATGGGGTGCCAATCAAGCGGGCTGTTTTGTCCTGGATGGTGTCGAGCTTCTTGAGTGTTGTTGGAGCTGCACTCATCCAGGCAAGTGGAGAGTATTCCATCACACTTCTGACTTGTGCCTTGTAGATGGTGGAAAGGCTTTGGGGAGTCTGGAGGTGAGACACTCGCCTGCAGAATATCCAGCCTCTGACCTGCTCTTGTGGCCACAATATTTATGTGGCTGGTCCAGTTAAGTTTCTGGTCAATGGTGACCCCCAGGATGTTGATGGTGGGGGATTTGGCGAAGGTAATGCCGTTGAATGTTAAGGGGCTGTGGTTAGACTCTCGCTTGTTGGAGATAGTCATTGCCTGGCATTGTGTGGCGCGAATGTTACCTGCCACTTATCAGCCCAAGCCTGAATGTCGTCCAGGTCTTGCATGTGGGCATGGACTGCTTCATTATCTGAGGAGTTGCGAATGGAACTGAATGCAATCATCAACAAACATCCCCACTTCTGACCTTATGATGGAGGGAAGGTCATTGATGAAGCAGCTGAAGATGGTTGGGCCTCGGACACTGCCAAGGAACTCCTGCAGTGATGTCCTGGGGCTGTGATGATTGACCTCCAACAGGCACCACCATCTTCCTTTGTGCTAGGTATGACGCCAGCCAGTGGAGAGTTTTCCCCTCTGATTCCCATTGACTTCAGTTTTACTAGGGCTCCTTGATGCCACACTCTGCCAAATGCTGCCTTGATGACGAGGGCAGTGACTCTCTCCTCACCTCTGGAATTCAGCTCCTTTGTCCATGTTTGGACCAAGGCTGTAATGAGGTCGGGAGCCGAGTGGTCTTGGCGGAACCCAAACTGGGCATCAGTGAGCAGGTTATTGGTGAGTAAGTGCCGCTTGATAGCACTGTCGATGACACCTTCCATCATTTTGCTGCTGATTGAGAGTAGACTGATGGGGCGGTAATTGGCTAGATTGGATTTGTCCTGCTTTTTGTGGACAGGACATACCTGGGCAGTTTTCCACATTGTCAGATAGATGCCAGTGTTGTAGCTGTACTGGAACAGCTTGGCTAGAGGCGCGGCTAGTTCTGGAGCACAAGTCTTCAGCACGATAGCCGGGATGTTGTCAGGGCCCATAGCCTTTGCTGTATCCAGTGCGCGCAGCTGTTTCTTGAAATCACGTGGACTGAATCAAATTGGCTGAAGACTGGCTTCTGTGATGGTGGGGACCTCAGGAGTAGGCCGATATGGATCATGCACTCCTCACTTCTGACTGAAGATGGCGGAAAATACTTCAGCCTTGTCTTTTGCACTCGTGCTGGGCTCCGTCATCATTGAGGATGGGGATATTCTTGGAGCCTCCTCCTCCCGTTAGTTGTTTAATTGTCCACCACCATTCACGACTGGATGTGGCAGGACTGCAGAGCTTTGATCTGATCCGTTGATCGTGAGATCGCTTAGCTCTGTCTATAGCATGCTGCTTCCGCTTTTTAGCATGCATGTAGTCCTGTGTTGCAGCTTCCCCAGGTTGGCACCTCATTTTTAGGTACACCTGGTGCTGCTTCTGGCATGCTCTTCTGCACTCCTTATTGAACCAGGTTGGTTCCCTGGCATGATGGTAAATGGTAGAGTGAGGGATATGCCGGGCCATGAGGTTACAGATTGTGGTAGAATACAATTTTGCTGCTGCTGATGGCCCACAGCGCCTCATGGATGCCCCGTTTTGAGCTGCTAATTTGTTCTATATCTATCCCATTTAGCATGGTGGCAGTGCCACACAACACGTTGGAGGGTGTCCTCAGTGTGAAGACGAGAATTTATCTCCACAAGCACTGTGTGGTGTTCACTGCTACCAATACTGTCGTGCATCTGCGACAGGTAGATTGGTGAGGACGAGGTCAAGTAGGTTTTTCCCTTGTGTTGGTTCTCTCACCACCTGCTGCAGGCCCAGTCTGGCAGCTATGTCCTTCAGGGCTCAGTCAGTAGTGGTGCTACCAAGCCACTCATGGTGATGGACATTGAAGTCCCCCACCCAGAGTACATTCTGTGCCCTTGCTACCCTCCGTGCTTCTTCCAAGTGGTGTTCAACATGGAGGAGTACTGATTCATCAGCGGAGGGAAGGAGTTAGGTGGTAATCAGCAGGAGGTTTCCTTGCCCAGGCTTGACTTGAAGCCATGAGATTTCATGGGATCCGGAGTCAATGTTGAGGACACCCAGGGCCGCTCCCTCCTGACTGTATACCACTGTGCTGCCACCTCTGGTGGGTCTGTCCTACCGGTGGGACAGGACATACCCAGGGATGGTGATGGAGGAGTCTATGATATGACTGAAAGGTATTCTTGAGTATGACTGTCAGGCTGTTGGTTGACTAGTCTGTGGGACAGCTCTCCCAATTTTGGCACAAATCCCCAGATGTTGGTGAGGAAGACTTTGCAGGGTCGACTGGGCTGGGTGTGTCCGAAGCTGGTGCTGAGGTCGATGCCGGGTGGTCCGTCCGGTTTTATTCTTAATATTTTTCGTAGCGGTTTGTTACAACTGAGTGTCTTGCTGGGCCATTTCAGGGGGCAGTTAAGAGTCAACCACATTGCTGTGGGTTTGGAGTCACATATAGGCCAGACCAGGTAACGACAGCAGATTTCCTTCCCTAAGGACATTAGTGAACCAGATGGGTTTTTACGACAATCCGATAGTTGCATGGTCACCATTACTGATACTAGCTTTTTATTCCAGATTTATTTAATTAACTGAATTTAAATTCCCCAGTTCTATTTTAAGTCTGTTTTGTAATACTGTACTTGTTTTTGCACAAACTGGAGTTTGGGTTCTGTAGTGCTGTAACTTGATCTCCGTTCCTGCTGTTTGAACTGTTCTCCTTTTGGCAGCTATTCTGTTTGTGCTTGTGGTCATGGACCAGCAAAACCCAATATCAAGTGGCACAAATCAGTCAGTATGTGATTATTTTCATTCCTGGAAAGAATGTTGTTTTTTGAAAGGAATTCAGTATCATGATTTAAAACTTATTTTTTTTCTTCAAATGTATTAAATTTGTTAGGCTTTGGAAATTTCTGGCAAAATAATTAAAGTGGAGAGTTTTCACATTAACAAGTACTGAATCCAAATAAAAAATTCCCAGTCTCTCTTTATATTTGGTTTAGTATTTGAAAAAAGCTTAAAAATTTCAAGTGTAGATTGGAGTTTGTAAAATGGATAATTTCATTGTTGCTTTTCACAGGTACCACATTCGCCAGCAAATAAGCAACAATGTGTGAAATTTATGAGCATTGTTTAATAATTTGTAACTCAAGGGATTATGGGGGAAAAATTCAGTTGGTTGCACCTCCCGTTAGCGCCTTAAGAGGGCGCTAATGGGGCGCAAAGCAACTAGCGCCCGGGCATGACGATGTTTGCGCCGCTCGAGAAATTAACTAGACATTTTGCGGCGGCGCTAAACACTACCGCCACGATCTCCTGCGCCGGCAGATCGTGACGTCAGTCGAGTATGTAGCGCCCCGGTGCTGATATTGAGTGGCGCACCCTGCCTTACCGCCTGGCGCTAGCAATGACAGGTTGAGGGGAGCGTTTTGCAGTCAGGAAGGGACTGGGGGAGCGCTATTTAAAGACGACTGCTTCCTGCCTTTTTTTTGTTGGTGACATTTTTGAACCACGCATTCTGAGAGAGAGAGAGACTTCTGGAGAGATTCAACGCTGTGTGAAGGAGTTTTGGGTACTGAGCAGCACTTTGCAGGTTCATTTTGATTTGCCCTTCCTTGCATCTATTTAGAAGAGACTGTGGGGGCTGCACTCTGAGCTCTTTCGCTGGTTCTCTCCATTGTTCTTTCCAGCAGATTTGATGTACAGGTCTCTCCAGGCCAAGATTCAAGGCTGCAATGAGAAGGATGTGGATGGAAAGCAAGATCAACCCTCCCCTTTAAGAACTGGCCGGCGCCAGCGTGTCTGTGTTCCATTGCTGACTGACATCACATGAGCTTCGCCAGCGCTCTGAGTTAGCGCCTCGCTCCTTGGCCTTTACGCCTTAAGACAGATGTGTAGCGCCTGATTTAGCGCTCCAATCACCTCCAGGGGCGATAAAAGTCAAGTTTGCAGTCGGAGGCGATAATTAGCGCCAGGTGCTAATCTTTGCGCCCGGCCGATAATTGCGCCCCAAATGGGTCGATACTGAATTTCTCCCCTATATGTTTAAGATTAGATTTTCTGAATTTTGATTGCAAATCAGAATTATTTATTCCTAATGTTTCCCATCCATTTAAAATGGAAAAACAATATGAAAGCCAGAAAAATGTAGTAAAACTCAGAACTATATTTAATAATAGGATTCCTCAAATAAGAGTGTTTAATTTCAGTGCAAAACTTTGTTAGCCCTATTTGATAGCTTAGTGAATAACTGACCCACCTTCATGTTCCTGAACTTTCTGGGCCCAGGCGAATAACTAAAACATTGCAGAAGCTGGACATCTGAAATAAAAAGAGAGAATGCTGGAAACACACAGCAGATCCATCAGCATCTCTGAAGTCCGCTTAATACTTTAGGTGTGGATTGTCTTCTCAATTTCATCTGATGCAAGCTCCACACCTGAAACCAGATCAAGAAGGTCCTGAGATTGATCCCTGTTATTTACTGATCTCAGCCAGCGTAGAAGTTGGGATTCTGCGCCTCTTGGGCTATGGAGGGGCAAAAATTCAGACCAGCTTCTCGCTCTAGATCATGTAGTGATTCCTGCTAGACAGAGTTTATGGTGTTAGGACAGAATCAGTATCTGCTGTGTTAAAGAAAGAACTTGCACTTTCAAAGCATTGTTCACATCCTTGGGAAATAGAACCAATGGTGTCAGCCAGTGGCTCAGTTGGTAGCACCCTTGCCTCTGAGTCAGAAGGTTGTGGGTTCAAGTCCCACTCCAGAGACTTGAGCACAAAAATCTATGCTGACACTCCAGTGCAGTGCTGAGGGAGTGCTGCACTGTCGGAGGTGACGTTAAACTGAGGCCCCGTCTGCTCTCGCTGGACGTAAAAGATCCCATGGCACTATTTCGAAGAAGAGCAGGGGAGTTATCCCCAGTGTCCTGACCAATACTTATCCCTCAATCAACATAACAAAATCAGATTATCTGGTCATTATCACATTGCTATTTGTGGGAGCTTGCTGTACGCAGATTGACTGCCGCGTTTCCTACATTACAACAGTGACTGCACTTCAAAAAGTACTCCATTGGCTGTAAAGCGCTTTGGGACGTTCGGTGGTCATGAAGGCACCATATAAATGCAAATCTTTCTTTTAATGGTTCCATTTTGAAGAGCAGTTGCAGCTGTTATGTAGGCAAGTAGTAAATCCATGACCAGATTTGTTTTTGGTTGATTGAGGGACGATTGTTGCGCCCTGAATAGTGACGTGAGATTCTTTTTACATTCACCCGTGCAGGTAGATGGATAGGCCCTTGGTTTCAAGTCTCCTCCAAAAGTCGATAAATCTGACAACTCCCTTAGTAGATTATGTGCTCCAGTCTATACTCTGGCTTAATTCCATGACCTTCTGACTTAAAGGTGAACCACTTCTACGCTTGCGTGTGTCAAAAGAGTGTGATGTCCTTCACATTCAAATAGCTTGCTAATATAGAATTGCAATCTGGATGAGGTGCTGGAGACCTGCGTGCGTCAGCGGAACCATTCCCAATCGCAGGTTACTACTATCGGAAGAGTAAGGAAAAATAAAGCTTAAAAATTCGTATGCACGTCATATTTGTAATCCAGTTAGTGGCTATACTGTATGTACCTGATTTTCAAGATTGTACCTGCATGTTTCAGGCACATGTTGCAGACTGCATGGCACATTAGTGAACCAAACCTACAATTTGCTTTAATTAAGTGTTGACCTATTCTGCAGCAGCTATTTGTGGCTTTGAAAGTTGTTAAAGTGAATCCATGACCTGTGAAGCCTGGATTGGTTGAAGTCTGTGAATAGAAATTGGAGTTCTTGTGCCAGCTTCTTTTTCTCTCTTGTGTGCTTGGAGAAAGAAAACTATAGTGTATTGTTTAACAGCAGACCTCATTAGACAAGATCGATTCACATGCACATATTGGCTGCTCCAAACTTGCACTGTTCGTTTTTTGTTCATTTCCGGGCTCTGTTCCACACTTCCTCTTCATCATATCAAATCATATCTCATTTCACATCCCCTTATCCAGCATCTTGCCTCTCATTTATCCCCCACTCCCAGGTCACACTCACTACTGCTTCTCAGCCTACCTTTCCCACTGCTGTCCCGGGCTCGAGTCTGTAATGAACAATCCCACAGTATTCTCTGTTAGTCCAATTGTGGCAGCCACAATCCAACTGTCTCCTCCTTTGTTCCTGGCAACCATCTTGCCCAACTTTCTCCCCGATCCCTCTTATTTCTTCCACAGCCCCTTCCTGCCCACTGGAGGATCATTAATTGCTGTCCCATTCAGAATGTTCATTCCCTCAGGAACAAGGCCCCTCGCCTTCCATGACCTCATCGTGGATGAATCTACTGACATCCTGCTGCTGACAGAAACCTGGCTTTACGGGTGGTGACTCATTCCTCTCGCATTCTACACATTCCATTGCCTGCCTTTCTAAGCCACTGTGGCAGAGGCATTGCTCATATCACTATCAAGAATAACAACGTGAAATGATATCACCAAGTTGCACATTGGCCTCTCTCTACTTCACCTTTACTTTCTTCGAGCATTTCATTCATTTCCATCCTCAGTACTACTTAAAATCCTCATTGTGTGCCATCCTCCCAAGCTCCACACTGATTTTCTACAGTAATATGAACGTATGAAAATGTTGAACAGGAAGAGACCTACTGGTCCATCTAGCCTGTCCCATATAGTTGTGATGCCCTATTCATGATACAGACACTCCCAACCCACGGAAGTCACGTGATCTCCTGGGAGAGACGAACAACCAGATTAAAAACCCAGGCCAATTGGGGGGTGGGGGGGAGAAATCTAACATTCCTTTTTGACTTAGTCGGGTGATCAAAACTACTCCAGGCGATTACATTGATTTATATTAGAGTACCTACCTCTTGTACAAATGTGATTTCCTCCCCAGCCAGAAACACCCTTTAAATACACCCTAGCACCCTATTCACTTGAGTTATATCTTCACGGCATTTGGTCATGAACCTTTAGAGACTAATGCACTAAAAGGCCCAGATCTCCTCCTTTCAGGATTGGCTTTGGTTCTTTTCCCTAAAGGGTGTATGTTCAGCAATTGCCCTGCCCACATTCACTTTTCCAGAAAGAAAGAAAGACTTGCATTTATATAGCGTTTTTCACAACCACAGGATATCCCAAAGCACTTTACAGACAATGAAGTGAATTGTTTTTCGCTGTGATTATTTGTACGAACACCTTTGCAGCCTTCTGCGCATGTGGGCTGTATACCGGAGCCGGCATGCGCAGTACCCAATGATGCCACAGTTGCGGCCTACACCGTGGGCCACACTGCCCTTGGCTCTCTGTGGGGAAGGTCAGGGGATCCGTTGGTGGCCGAGGTGGATGAAGAGAGATGATAGAAGGGGGAGAGAGAGAGGGAATCGGGCGGAACGGGGTGGGTGAGGGGGAGAGAGAGAGAGGTGGGGGGGGGAATCTGAGTAGAGAGGGGGAGGGAGGGAATCTGAGTAGAGAAAGAGGGGATTGGGGGGGGAGGGGAGCTTGGAGGGGGGTGAAGAGGAGGTTAGGAACTCGGGGATTGGGGGGGGAGGGGAGCTTGGAGGGGGGTGAAGAGGAGGTCAGGAACTCGAGGGGATTGGAGTGGGGGGAGGGAGAGGCGTGGAGCTCGATTGGGGGGTGAAGAGGAGGTCAGGAACTCGAGGGTTGGGGTGAAGAGCACGGAGACAACAGTGGGGATGGGGCAAGAACGAGATCCAGGTCTAAATTGGGGGGCGGTGGGGGTGGTGTGGGTGAGTGCGAGAATGTGATCCAGTTGGGAAGACAGATCACATTTTTCCATTCCCACCCATACTCCCTTTACACCCGCACCATGTTCCCCCTCCCCCTCGACCTGGTTGATTTCTTGGCAAGCTCAGTGTGTGAGCAGCAAGTAACATCGTTGGACTGGATGAAATCCGGAAGTCATGACACTGTCACTATTCACTTCATACCCAATAAACCTTTAAAACAATCCATGACCCCCCACACAATGCCCCATCTTTGGGGGAGAGGTCAGGAACTTGTTGGGGAGGGAAAAGGTCAGAAACTCGGGTGGGGGAGGTAAGTTAGGAACTTCTTTGGTGGGGGGAAGGAACTTGTTTGGCAGGGTGTGGGGGGAGAAGGTCCTAACCCGCGAGGGTGAGCTCTGTTCTCTGTGAGCTTGGTCTGGAGCCTAGCAGTCAGAATGAATGGCCCAAATTACAATTCCAAAGTACTTGATACTTAGGCAGGCAGGATCTAATTACACGTTCCAGATAAACTTCTGGGTGTGTCTGGTCCTCCAAGGGGGCCAATCAGAAATCTGGTGTTGCAAATAGATGCCACCTCTTTTTTGAATTGAAGTGTGGTCAATGTTGTAATATAGGAAATGCAGCAGCCAATTTGCACACAGCCATGTCCCAGAAGCAGCAATGTGATGATGACCAGATAATTTGTTTTCGTGATGTTGATTAAGGGATAAATATTGGCTAGGACACCTGCTTTTCTTTGAATAGTGCCCTTGAGATCTTTTACATCCACCTGAGTGGGCAGATGGGGCCTTGGTTTAACGTCTCATCTGAAAGACGGCACCTCCGACAGTGTCTCTGGAGCAGGGCTTAAACCCACGACTTTCTGACTTGAGAAGCAAGAGTACTACGACTGAGCCAAGTTGACATCCAAAGCACCGTGTTCGGTATAGCTCACGGATTTCAGAAGAGGGCAGACAATGCCAAGATATGTGCGAGAGTTAGGACTGTAAAGGATGCTCAACTACTACAAGCAGATCTAGGTGTGCTGGGGGATTGGGCCCATTTAACTTCGAGATTTGAGCACATAATCTCGGCTGACACTCCAGTGCAGTACTGAGGGAGAGCTGATTTGTCAGAGATGCTATCTTTTAGATGAGACGTTGAACTGAGGTCCCATCTCTGCCTGTTTAGGTTAATGTAAAAGATCCCATGGCAGTATTTGAAGAAGAGGGAGTTCTCCTGGTGTCCTGGCCATCACTACCAAATCCGAATAACTTCAGTTATTTCATTGTGTGTGGGACCTTGGTATATGCAAATTGGCTGTCGTATTTTCCGTTCATTTGCTGTGAAGTGCTTTAGGAAATCATGAGAATGTGAGAGGAGCTATACAAGTACAAGTTGGTATTTCTTTTCACTGATCTCTCAACCAAGTGATCATTCTTGATGTATGAGCCTGAACAGTGTGTGTCAGCATGTTATTCAATTGTGGAGGAATCAAGTTTTGTCCTCACCTGTAGTTTTCAAATGTGTACATTTAAGCAGGAATCACTGGATAGCAATCAAACACTAACTGGCTGATTTTTGTTTTTTGCTGTGTGCAATTCTGCTTTGTCACTTCCACTTGACACTGCATTTTGAAAAGCTGTTCTGGAGACACACAAAAAAACCTGTTTAAAGTTGTTGGCAATCTCTAACTACGTGACTGTAGTAGAATTGGTTGTTTTCAGAAATGTTTAATACAAGCCCCTTCTCCAGGCTAACTCTGCATTAATCTACATCTTGTCCTTATTTTCTGCAGCATGAATAAGTTTGTCAATCAAATTCCATTTTAACAAGAGATTGAACTCTGCTAATCAGCATAACTGGGATGTAAGTTAGAACCGTGAGTGTGTCAGGAAGAAGAAGGGTGACTGCAGGGAGGAAGAAACATAGCGGTGAAATGTTTGAAAATTCAGTAGTTTCTAAAGACAAAATTGTAATTGCAGATTTGTGCAAAACAACTGTCTATTGAGTCAGTAACTAAACGTGACAGCCAGTTCCTGCCACCACTAAACCAAATTCAGCATTCATTTTTATTTTATTTTAAATAAAATAGAACAGTTTAGAAGTGTAGATGTGACTTTGTTTAATTCAGACGATATTATCTCTGCAAAGTATCTAGTACTGGTTTTATTGCGTAAATGTTTATTTTTCAATTTAAGACACTGATTTTCCCATCTTATCAGTTAGCACTTCGAGTGTGTATCATGCATTGTGTCCTTGCCAACAGAAAATTATGTCATGGTTCATTTCCTGATGACTGGCTGGTGCATGTGCATCGCTGATCATATCACATCTCATTCTTTATGCAAGCTCTTTCAGTCATTTTCCACAGCTGAGCAGACTTGAGGCCATTTCAACTGTGCTGATCAGCTTGGCAGGAAGAGTGCGAATGCTGGAAATGTACAGAGGCTGGTCGGCATCTGAGGGAGAAAATGGGTTAATGCTTTGGTGTAATCCTTTATCCTTTACTTGTGTTGAAAATTGCTGTGGTTCAAACACTAACTCTCAGAAGGCAGGCTAACAGTCTTATGCCCCTTATATAGAATGTCTGCTTTCGTGAATACTGTATGTAAAAAAAAAAGCAGAATAAATAGTCACTTGTTAAAACATAGCCTAGGCTATGAGAAATCTGAGAGTTTAGCCTTTTTGTTATCCCTGTACATATTTTTTTTCCAGGTCTTTCTATGCTTTCAGGAAACATAAGGATCAAAACTGTGAGACTGTCCTCATTGCCTCCTCCTGCACCTGGTTGCTATGTCACCCATGATAGGAAAATAATTGCAAAGATGCATTGACTAGTTTAAAAGGAGAATTGGTTGAAAACACTTGTGGTTGGTAGTTGCTTGCTTAGTGTCGCCCTCCCTCCCAACCTTGACATTGGCAGGAAAATATTCACACCAAACTCCCCACACCCCATTATTTGTCCATTTAAAAAATTCTGTTTGAATCAATATGTTAATATTTTTAGCTGTATTTATATTGCCACTTGGGCTCATAAGTGGCAGGTAACATTTGCTCCACACAAGTGCCAGGCAATGACTATCGCCAACAAGCGAGAGTCTAACCACCGCCCCTTCACATTCAACGGCATTACCATCACCGAATCCCCCACCATCAACATCCTGGGGGTCACCATTGACCAGAAACTTAACTGGACCAGCCACATAAATACTGTGGCAACAAGAGCAGGTCAGAGGCTAGGTATTCTGCGGCGAGTGTCCCACATCCTGACTCCCCAAAGCCTTTCCACCATCCAGAAGGCACAAGTCAGGAGTTTGATGGAATACTCTCCACTTGCCTGGATGAGCGCAGCTCCAACAACACTCAAGAAGCTCGACACCATCCAGGACAAAGCAGCCCGCTTGATTGGCACCCCATCCACCACCTTAAACATTCACTCTCTCCACCAGTGGCGTACCGTGGCTGCAGTGTGTACCATCTACAAGATGCACTGCAGCAACTTGCCAAGGCTTCTTCAGCAGCACCTCCCAAACCCACAACCTCTTCCACCTAGAAGGACAAGGGCAGCAGGCTCATGGGAACACCACCACCTCCAAGTTCCCCTCCGTCACACACCATCCTGACTTGGAAGTATATCCCCGATCCTTCATCGTCTCTGGGTCAAAATCCTGGAGCTCCCTCCCTAACAGCACTGTGGGAGTACCATCACCACATGGACTGCAGCGGTTCAAGGCGTTGGCTCACCACCACCTTCTTGAGGGCAATTAGGAATGGATAATAAATACTGTCCTTGCCAGTGATGCCCACATCCCAGGAACGAATAAATAAAAAAAAAAATATTACAGCTCTGTTGTTGGAGTTGGCTTACAATTTGTGCAGCAGTGTGGCAATATAAACCAGACAGAGCTCATGCCTCCAGCAGTAGAAAGACCCACTGTTGGAACTGGCTTTTCAGAATGGCTCTCGAGCCAAACACACATGGATGCTGCCAGTAGCAGTTGATGCCATTGGCTGCCATTTTTCAGGCAGTGGTATGTAAGCAAGCTGAGCTCGCAGTCCTCTCATGTGGACCAGTAATCTGTGTATTTTTCCTGGTTTTGGACCTGCCACTAGAAAATTTACAGCATAATTTTTTTTTTAATTTTGCAAATGCAGTTGTTTCCCTGTTGTTGCAGTATTCTGGAATTGGCAGAGTCATGTCAACAAGGCAGATTCCAGGCCTCTGGTAGGTTGACAACACTGCAGAATAGAAACAGTTCTGCAGTGTTAAACTTCCATTAGAAATTCAGACATCTAAATATCAGGATTAAGTAACAGTCTTTAAGAAACAACTTTACAGACCCATATGAAACCTTTTCTATCGATCACCATAAATTGGTGATTACAGTAATCCATCAGAATGTAACAAAAGGCAAAGGTCAAACATCTGGTCTGTAATTAGAATCTTGATGTTGATCATTTCCCATCACATTTGCTTTAACTTGCCTCATTTTCTGCTTAAAAAGAAAAGGGGGTGGGGGTTATATAATGATGTATGTCTGTCTGCTCATGAATAACATTGTGGAACTTGAAAAGCAAATATTTAATTGGTTGTTCCCAAACTTGTTTAATAGTTTCTCAATCTATTTCTTGATGTCTTTCAAAGTGGACATGCTGTAAGTTATATCTGTTTCTCTGCACATTAATTATATTTGTCCATGCCCTCCCCCTGAAAAATCCCCAACCTGAAAGGCATTAAATCTGACTGCCATAAAAATGCACTCCTTTTAAATTGCAGGAAACATTACATATTGCATTTTTCTAGAGACTGCAAATGTCTATTCCCTGAAAGGACATATTTAATTTTACTGAGTATGGATAGAATAGATGAATTGTAAATATATTTCTGACAGAATTTAGTTCTGAAGAACTTTTTTTTTTCTTTTAAGTAACTGTATTTTAAAGGGGGATTGGATTTGATCTCACTTGACCCAAAGTGGGCTTATAATGGCCCGGATTTTTCGATCAGTGGCGAAGGAACAACGCTCGCTGTTCACCTCGCTGACAGCTGCCCACAAAGATTTGACTGGCTTTAGATTGGAGACTTCCAGTCAACAGGCATCTGATCCAGAGCAGCGTGCTCTACAGGGGATCTGTGGACAGGGCAAGAAACAGCGAGGCTCTTCAACAATCAGATTGAAGAATCCTCACTGAGACACACACAGTCCAAACCAGGAAGTATAAAGCAGGAAAGATAAATTGGATTTAAATCGTGTAGAGAAAGCGAAATAAAGATTGGGGGGGGAAAAAAAGATGGGATTAAGGGAGAGAGATAATAATGACAAACAAAAAGTTAAAAAAATATTTTAATTCTAACTTTTTAAAATCTGCAACATTAATTTTCTTCTGAGGGATGAGACGCCACACTTGTAAAATTAATTTTTCAGGCCAAGAGAGGTTGTTCAGCAGTAATTGTCACTTATTATGCCATTTAAAAACTCACTCCTGAATGCTCCAGCCTAACCTTTTCAGCCGTCTTTAGTGCGGAACTAATGGGTAAGTACCCCACGTTCACGCGATTTCAGTGCCGAGTCTGTCGGCGAGGACTGCAACAGCGGACCCTGTGGAGGAGCAGGGTATCTCTGACAGCAGCTTCTGGATTTCCACGTTTAACTGCGCATGTGCAGACCCCAGAAGTTGTTGTCATATTTATCCTTTAATAACAGTGAGCGCTGATCTCGCTGTTACAGCAAAATCCGGGCTAGTGTCTTCATTCTACTTAATTGGACCACTTTATTCAAAAAGCTGCTGCAAGGTTATCTTTTTTTAAAAATGTCTTGTGCAGTTTTCCTTTCCTTATACATGAGCTAAAATGCGATTTCAATATTCATCTTCAAAAGAAGTCTACAACATAATCTGCAGAAAAATTCTGAATCGACCATGATATAAGACTAGAACATTTGTGATTAAATTAGTGGCACTTTTTTTAGAGCCAAAAAAGAGACATTGGCCCAGAATTTGCGGTCAGCGTTCGCCGCCATTACTCTGTGAAACTGACAGCAACTTCTGGTGTCCGCACATACGCAGTTAAACGCAGAAATCCAGAAGTTGCTGTCACTGATTCCTTGCTCCTTCACAGAGGTCCTCACAGATGGAAATCTTAGAAATCACTTGAATTGACGAGAACATCCACTTTTTACATTCTAATCTCACTGTAACAAGAGAACCCGAAAAAGATAAGCTTTATTGAATGAGTTATAACTGGGTTTTTAACTAAGTCATAATTATTGCTGAACAACCTCTCTGGCCCTGAAAAACTAATTTTATATTTGTGGAATGTCAAATTTCTCCATTTGTGTTACAAATTCCATAGATTTAAAAAAATTTTTTTTTTAAAAAGATTGATATTTCAGTTTACTGTAATCCCATGTCTTTATTTTGCTCTCTGTAAAATGATTAAAAAGTGAAGGATAATCAGTGCTTTTTACTTCCTGGTTTGCTTTCTGTGAGAATTCTTCAATGTGATCGGCTGCTTAGCCTGCTTGATGACATCACTGTTGCTGGATGCCGGAGATCCCCTATAGGTGGCGCTAAAATGAAATTAATGTTGGGAAAGGCGAAATCCATGCCATAGAGATTGCTAGATCTTTGTGGGCAGCTTTCTTTGAGGTCAGTGGCGAGCACCATCACTTTGCTGCTGACTGCAAAATCCGGGCCAAAGTTACATAAAACTGGGCAAGGCTCCCTGTAAATTCATAATTTCCGACTGAAGCACTTTCTGAGAAAGCTCCTGTACATGAGTAACTTCAAACCCACATTAATTCACCCTGTTTCCCAAAGCTTGGGGTAGAATTTTATTGTTGGTATTATTGTCAGTGTTAGCGCAGATGATACTATTTTATGTGCAATACAAGTGGAATGCATTATTAGCTCATGGTGTGATGTGGAACTTTGTGGTTCTAGATGAATATTGAGAAGTCCAGGAAACTTCCATTCTCTGCCTTGAACCTTTTTTAAAGTTTCCAGCTGATATACCATGACATTGCAACAAACAGTTTTAAAAAAAAAAGTATTTGGATCTCGGGAGTAGCTTTATCATTGTATTATAAATCTACGTTAAAATACATATATAAATTACAATTTTGGGTGGGCGGGGTGGAGGTGAAGAACATTTTCCTTCTTGTAGAGAGGAGAATGTTGCAGAGGATCGGTATTGATTTGGGGTAAAGGGTAAAGGGCTGCAAGTTGCCTCTGGGTGAGGGGATAAAAGAGGCACAAGTTGTTTCTGATTAAGCTCAGTCGGAGGGGGCGGGGGTGGGGTGAAGGGGGCCACGATTTCTGCTTGGGGAAGGAATTGCAGAGCATTTCCTGTTTGCTTTGTCTGTCAAGGCTAATAAGTTACTGTTCCAGTTTGCGTGCTTCCACTCCTTCCTAACTGACTATTTGTCAATGTAGTGTGCATTTGAGCTGAGAATTCGGTCGAATGCCTGTGCATTTGGAGGGTGGGGGAATACTGGCTGTGATCACTGCTTGTTAGTCGAGGTGGATGGGGGGGGGGCGGTTGGGGTGGGGGGGGAGAAGAGATTCTTGTTCAGTGTTGGACAAACTAGGTTCAAAAGGAAGGTGTAGATCTCTGTTCAATGAGGGGGATACCATTCAACACCCAGATTTTGGTACAACTGAAAATAAACTCAAACTTGAGACGTGGTCTCAAATGTAATAATATTCAAACTCAGCTTTACATTGTTGGAGAAATAATGTTATGGGGATTGGATCTGGGTTGATTCCTGCTGCTGGGGCTGGTGAAAGGAGGAGGATTGATCATTTTAAATTCATTAAAAAAATGTAGCACTTTCTAAAACTCTTACTTAATGAATAAGTTTTCAGTGGTTACATCATCACCCTCGTCATAACCGAGGCGACTCCTTTACGGATTTCAAAGATGAGTGGACAAAATACAATCCCCCAAACAGTGGTAAAAATTCTAGAACTCAGTTTAATAAAAATAGGATTTGACTTATTTACTCCCATAAATCAGTGGCTCAGCTGCTGCTACTCTAAGTACCTTTTAACCCTTGCAATGCTTACCAGTGTTTGTCTACTTGTTTAACAGTACAGCATCAAAAGTCAAAAATTGATTGTTGTGACCTCCAAAAAAAAACATCTAGCAGTCACTGGAACAACTATAACCTATGAATTGCCATTTACTTTTTGTGCTATCTTGCAGCAGGGTCTTTATAAATCATAAGAAAAACATTGACCTGTTGATTTATCTGGAGATGATATGCCTTAGAGTTGTAGTGTATGTTTAGTAACTCAAATGATACATAACATAATGGGATTAGTGGGAGCCAGGCTATCTCCTGATGAGCAATGGCTTATCAGTAATGTCTTGCTGTATTGGTGTTCAGTTATGTGTTGGAAACGAATGTTGACATCTGAATATCCTTGTGGAGTCTTTTGGGTCAGAGAGCTAACCAATCCCGAGACAGACTGGATTAGGAGGGTGTAAATAGTGAATTTGCATCATTCTGTTAGTAGTGGAAGGTGAATATACTGCTTCACATTCAGTTTGGATCAAAGCACTTAGCAAAAAAAGTAGGCACTGCCAGACTGTGATGTGTGTGCTTCAAGTTACTTTCCTGGGACAAAATGCGAGGGGTTGCTTTTCACTGCTGCCTTAAGAATACTGAGAAGGATCAGTTGGAAAATTCTGTTCCTTTGTTACAGCGTGATTTTAAGCAGGTAAAACCCTTCTAATGTTATGTTTCATGTTTTATGTTTTGTCCATCAAACTTTGATTTTAATCAGAAATGTTGCCTGGGGAATGGACTGAGTTTCTTTGATGAAATATATTAGCATGTGTTTTTGTTTTACTCCAACCATCTCGTTTTTAGATGAAATTATTTTGAGATTCATATTACAGAATTTGGAAATCCTACTTGCATCTTTTTACCCTGTGATGAATAACTAGATTGACATTACACAGCATGATACGGTGAGTGTATTTCATTTCTTAGTGCTGTGCCATGCTTGTGAAGACATGATCTGAGGGGAGGAAATAGGCTATTGTCCCTAAAGCAGATCATTGCTCCTTGTGATTGCTTCTACTATTGCGAATGTTAATAGAAGGCTGTATCCTAACAAATATGTGGCCCATATTCACTAAATTTGTTCTCTGGTGGGACCTGAGTTCTGTCCTCCCCTCCCCAATGTCTTTCCAGCCCCCCCCCCCCGCCCCCCCCCCAACCCAATAAGTTCCTGTTATTAGCTGGGCTGTTGAGGGAAGTTGCAAGTGGGGCACTGTGCATTGGCACAGGCAAGGAGGGTAAATTGGACCATGAGTTAGCCTGTGCTACACTTTAAAACATTCGGTCATGAGCAGTCTTGGCCGATACTAAGGAATATGATGTGTGCTCACTTTCTTAGTCGAGTACGATCTATTAGATGCTGAAGAAAAGATGATTTCCAAATTTATAGCGGGTTGCGGGGCGGGGTGGTAATGGTAGGGAGAATCTTGTGGCAGAAAATGATTCCGTACGAAGAATACACTGTGTTCAAGAATTTTGAAGATTAATTTAAGCTCCTTTATATTTTTACTGCAGCCTCATTCTTGGACGAGTGAGCTTGCTGTGCTGCACTACTGCATTTACTGGTAGATAGTGCAGCGAGTCTTTCTATAAACCGACTGCACGGAGACTGGGTAGTTTGAGAGTACACAGATTTACTGTGACAGCTTGATCAGTGGGCATGTGTGATCTGTTGGCATCAGCACGTTCCATCATGATCGCAAAATGCACCGTGACTCTGATGGTGCATGATCCTTCTTCATCCACTTCGACTTCTCTGCGGCCTTTGACTCTCTCATCCTCCTCCAATGCCGTTCCTCCATTGTCCAACTCGGTGTGATGGTCCTCATTTGGTTTACACTCTTGGCTATTTGATCGTAGCCAGAGCACCTCCATCAATGGCTTCTCTTTCTGACCCTGCAATTTTAACTCGAGTCCCCCAAGGATCTGTCCTCGGACCCCTCCTTTTCCTCATCTCCATGCTGTGCCTTGGCAACAGCATCTGAAGACATGGGGTCAGCTTCCACATGCACACTGACGGCTCTTAACTCGACCTGTCCACCTCCTTTCTCAACCCCTCTTCTGCCTCGGTGTTGGCAGACTGCTTGTTCGACATCCTATCTTGGATGAGCCGCAATTTCCTCCAGTTCAACATCGAAGCCATCATTTACGGCCCCTGCTACAAACTCTCTGCCCTCGCCACCAATTCCATCTCCCTTCCTGACCATTATCTCTGGCTGAATCTGACTGTTCGCAACTTCAGTGTTCTGTTCGACCCCCAAGTTGAACCTTCAAACCCCTATCTTCCCCATCAGAGCTGGAGTATTGTGTCCAATTTTGGGCACCACACTTTAGGAAGGACATGAAGGCTTTTTGGTGAGGGTACAGAAGAGATTTGCTAGAGATTACAGTTACCTGGATAGACTTGAGAAGCTGGGGTTATTCTCCTTAGAGCAGGGATGGCTAAGAGAAGATTTGATAGAGGTGCTTAAAATCATGAAGGGTTTAGATAGAGTTAAATAAAGAGAAACTGTTTCCAATGGCTGAATGGTCAAGAACAAGAGGGCACAGTTATAAGGTGATTGGAGAGGTGACATGAGGGAAAACGTTTTTATGCAATGAGTGGTTAGGATTTGGAATGTACTGCCTGCTAGGATGGTGGATACAGATTCAATAGTATCCTTCAAAAGGGAATTGGATAATTACTTGAAGGAGGAAAAAATTGCAGGGATATGGGGAAAGAGCGGGCAGATGGGACTAACTGGATTGCTCTTTGAAAGAGCTGGCGCAGACTCGATGGGCCGACTGGCCTCCTTCTGTGCTGTACTATTCTTTGATTCTATGATGACAAGGACTGCCTACTACCACCTCCATAACCTCGCCTGCCTCTGCCCTTACCCCAGCCCATCTGCTGCTGAAGCCCCCATCTGTGCGTTTGTGACCTCCAGACACCCCTATTGCAAAGCTCTCCCGGCTGGCCTCCCATCCTCCACCATCTCTAAGTTCAGCTCATCCAAAACTCTCTTGTCAGTATTCTATCCTGCACCAGGTGCCACTCACTTATCACCCCTGTATTCCCTAACTGACACTGGCTCCCGGTCCCGCAACATCTCCAATTTAAAATTTTCATCTTCATGTTTAAATCTGTTCGTGCTCTTGCCCCACTCTAACTCTGTTGCTTCGTCCGGTCCCACAACTATACCCGCCCCCCCGAGCTCTGTTTCTCTGACTTTGGCCTCTTGATCATTCTCCCCTCCCTTTGCCTCATCATTGGTGGCCGTGCTTTCAGCCATCTGGGTCCCAAGCTCTGGAATTCCCTGCGTAAGCTTCTCCGCTTCTCTGCTTTTCTCTCTTCCTTCAAAACCACCTGTTCGCCCAAGCTTCTGATCACCCCTTGTAATATCGCCTCCTTTGACTCTGTGTCCATTTATTTCTGAGTACATCTCTGAGCGTCTTGGCATGTTTTTCCACATTAAAGGTGTTATATAAATGTAAGTTGTTGCTGCTGCTGGGAACAGTGGATTTATTGGCCCTTGGAAGAGCCAATTTAAAAAAAAAGAGAAATTGTTTTCTGGGCTGCTGACTTTAAATAATAGGTGACTTTATTTTCATGTAGCGACTGACGAGTAATTTAAAAGCGGCTTTAATTTCTGCTGTAGAGTGGGTGTGTTGCAGGCTGATTTGGTGCCTGTTGTGACAGTCTGTTGAGACAGATGGTCAAAGAAAATGATGTTTTTTTTCTTTTAATTAAACATGCAGTCTATCTTTTGTCATCTGCTTCCTTGTCCTCAGGGCATTGAGAAAGCAACTAAAATGTCAGAGAGGAAAATCAGTACGGAAAGAAAAATCCTTGTTTTAATTGACAATATTGGGTTACAGAGTCAACAAGTAATAGTACGTGAGCTTAGGAGAGTTCAGAAAGCTTTATGACTGAAAGTCTTGCAAATTCAGTGCAGTCACAATCAATAATCTTGGGAAGAATAATCAATCCGCAAACCGGCCTGCTTTATTTCCCTTTGTTTAGCTGTGAAAATCAGTGTGTTTATATATGGGAGTTCCTTTCTGCATTCGCAATATCGTCTGTTATTGCAAATCATTAAACTGTTATGATATCCTTCATCAAACCAGTTGATCTCAATGACTGTAGGAATGGTACAGGTTTCAACTTATTCTGCCCCTCCTTGTTTCGATTGACACAACTTCTTGCTTCAGAGAGTAAGTTTATATCAAAAATTGTTTTGAAATGATTTACTACTGTGATGGAGTGTTTTTCATCACAATTCTATTCTGTTCAAAATGGCTTGGGAGTGCTCAGTCGGTTCGTGGAGTGGAGGAGAAGCAGAGGTCAAGGGATTAAGGCCTGAGCACCAGCTTGATAGGGTGGGGTGGAGGCCGGAGGGCCTCACCAAGATGTGCAGGTCCCAGTGTTTCATTTAACCACTTTCCTGGCTCAGGCGGCACTCCTACTGGCAGTTTATTTATCTTTTATTAAACTCTTCCACATCTCCTGCGGTGTTGGGTCTCGCTGTATCCAAACCCCGCGTGCTGTTGTGCACCTCCCTACTAGTTGTAAATTTTAAATGAACTAGGGAACATCAATAAACCCAACTAGTGAAACAAAGAAAATAAACTCTCAAGAAGTGGGAATGGGCCAGCGAAAGGAACGAATTAATTGAACTGAAGGTCGGCTTGTGGTCCGGGCTCCTTGGGCAGCAATGGCAGCGGGTCAGCACAATTCCCAACATGGGGAGATATGGTGGCAGCAAAGCAATTCTGACTTCTTAGACAGTGGAGAGGAGACGAACAGCGAAGAGCTAAATGAACAGGGAAATGGAGCAATAAAAGAAATTGAAAGCAGCAGGAGGAAGCTTCTTGGCCAGTAATGACAGCAGAAAAGCAGTCGTCTTGTGCATTGACGAGATAATGAAAATAAAATAAAAATTTAAATTAGATAGTTTAAATTATTTAGAAGGATTTTACCTGTTGAGCTGGTGGTGTCAGTCAGGAGATGGAGCTAGGATCACCTAAGGAGGGAAGTAAAGTGGAAAAACAGACAAGAAGCATGTTCAATGTGCAAAACCTTTAATATATTATGAATTGAAAGTGTTGTGATAGTGTCTCTGGTTTATCATTGGATCAGGAGGAACCCAACAATTCAAATTTCATTTTCCGGCTAGATTTAAATTACTTGGACAAACAAACTGAATTTTTCCACTGAGAAAAGGAAATACATTTTTGATTTTTAAATAAAAAAGGTTTTGCTTTCTAAATGTCAGCAAACGCAACCACAGATGTTCTTAATCACAGGTATTGTAAGAGATAAAAATTGAGAAGGTCATAACAGTAAGGTAGCAGTTGTTCCATCTTTCGGATGAGACATGAAACCGAGCCCTCGTTTGCTCTCTTGGGTGTACGTAAAAGATCCCACAGCATTATTCGAAGAGAACAGGCGAGTTTTCTTGGTGTCCTGGCCAAGATTTATCCTTCAACCAACAGATGATCTGGTCATTTATTTTATTGCTGTTTGTGGGACCTTGCTGTGCGCAAATTAGCTGCCGGGTTTCCCTACATTACAATCGTGACTGCGCTTCAGAAGGACTTCATTGGCTGTAAAGTGCTTTGGGACATACTGAGGTTGTGAAAGGTGCTATATAAATACAAGTTCTTTATTTTCTTTGTTAAT
This sequence comes from Squalus acanthias, assembly GCA_030390025.1. Classification (NCBI taxonomy): domain Eukaryota; kingdom Metazoa; phylum Chordata; class Chondrichthyes; order Squaliformes; family Squalidae; genus Squalus; species Squalus acanthias. Next base: position 112,500,406 of record CM059428.1, read on the forward strand.
ATTTAGTATTTAAACTTGCCTGAAGTAAAGCTTTGCAATCTCCAGTTGTTTTAAAACTCTGTTCGAGAAACAAAGATTCTCAGAAATTCTCACAGGATGAGGGGACAACTTCTCTAATTTAAACTCGAAGAAATGCACTGATGTCTGCAAACTACATACGCTCAACATATATATGGATGTGGTTAGCAATACTCTTCAGCTGTTCTGGGGAAGTCATCATCCGTTGAAACCAGGGATTTTGACACATCCTGAGGCCTTGACACAATAACTTCAATCAAGGTAACAAAGGACCTAAAAGATAATTCATTGGGTAATTTTCATCATGTTACGGAAAAACATGTCATTTAAAAAAAAAAATTGTTTAAAAATTTATACTGGACACTAAAACAAATGGAAATTTTTAAAGTAACAAGGCTACTCAAAGGACGTGACAATTGTTATTGAGAGATTGATTGGCTGCTTTTTAGTGACTGGAATTTGTTTTGAAGTGTGATTTAAAAAAAAAAGTTAGCAATCCGATTTTATTTTTAATGAATGGTTCTCAAAATGGTATGTGCCCTATGGACACATCGGACATACGCCAGGCAAAGAACTTTTAATCCTATTGATAGAAACAAAGTTGGGCCATAATATGCTATTTTTGATTGTGGCCGCTGGAGAATTTGAATACTAATCAAGCATGACATTGAAACACAATTCCTCTAAGAGTCCAGCTCACTCTTCTTACTTAATGCAATGCCTGTGGCCTTTATTCCATGTCCGATAATAGGCTGAATATGTAATAAATGTACTTGTGTTGCATTAACCTACATCAGTCCGATACTTAACAAATAGTCTGGGTTTCTTGCCGTGGCAGGATAAGCATGTGGCTTTTTAGCTATGAGGAGTCAACTCGATGAACTGCAAGGTACTGAAATATAGCATCTTACCCCTAATGTGAACTCGTACCTATGCTGCATTCTTGAAATTTTGTTTTGGATGGTAAAAATAAATACTTGTGTAACAAATCGAAGATTGCAAAATGTTGTATTTGCCATGCCAATTGATTGGATAGTAATTACATTAACTTTGTGATGTGGTTGATCACTGTAGGACTGTTCAGCTCTATGCTTGCGTTTACCTTTTAAGCAGCTATGTGAAGACTTCAGTTATTGGTTCTGTAGGCTATCTTTTTCAAGAGACGTGCAGAGAAACATAATGGGGAACAAGCTGTTGTTTTCTGTGGTACTTGGGATTTTTTTTCTGGTCTAATAAAAGTGACTTTGTGACACGAGAATATCACGAATACTGACAATCTTCAAATGTGTTTTGATTTATTTGCCTTTGGACTTAATGTGGAGCATACATGCTTCACTTGCTCCAGTCTGTGCCAAGCTGCAATCCTTCATGCATTTTAGAGTTAGTATGACATTCTTTGGGTACAGCTGCTTCAAAACATGTTCTGTTCAATGACTGACTTGTAAAATCTAGAAGAATAAAAATATAAGAACATAAGAAATAGGAGCAGGAGTCGGCCATTCGGCCCCTCGAGCCTGCTCCGCCATTCAATAAGATCATGGCTGAGCTTCTACCTCAACTCCACCTTCTTGCACTATCCCCATATCCCTTAATATCCAAAAATCTATCGATCTCTGTCTTAAATATACTCAATGAATGAGCCTCCACAGCCCTCTGGGGTAGAGAATTCCAAAGATTCACCACCCTCTGAGTGAAGAAATTTCTCCTCATCTCAGTCCTAAATGGCCGACCCCTTATTCTGAGACTGTGACCCCTGGTTCTGGACTCCCCAGCCAGGGGAAACATCCTCCCTACATCTACCCTGTCGAGCCCTGTAAGAATTTTGAATGTTTCAATGAGATCACCTCTCATTCTTTTAAACTTCAGAGAATATAGGCCTAGTCTACTCAATCTCTCCTCATAGGACAATCCCCCCATCCCAGGAATCAATCTCGTGAACCTTCGTTGCACTCCCTCTATGGCAAGTATATCCTTCCTTAGGTAAGGAGACCAAAACTGTACACAATACTCTAGGTGTGGTCTCACCAGAGCCCTATATAATTGCAGTAAGACTTCTTTACTCTTATACTCAGATACTCTTGTAATAAAGGCCAAATATATTGGAGAAAATAGAGTTTCTGTCCAACTGGTTAGTTTTTCCAAAAACAAGCTAATGTTCTCGATGTATGGTTTTAACAACTAGCTCCTCAAATCACCCTCTGGTTTTATTTTGTGTTCAGCTAAACACCGCTTCCTTGATGTCTGAAATTATACACACTTCCTCAGTTTGGGCCGCTGTGGTGATACCATTCCATTTCTGATTCGGCAAGCACATTTCCAGCATTGAAACTAAAATCCCCAAAATCTGGATAATTACTGGTTGAAGTTTATACCATTTTTGTTGATCTATGATTGCATGAAAAGCGATTTTATTTTTAAATGGAGAAACCCAGGAAAGGTTAGACATGAATTTTATGGCTTTCCCCTGCAAAAGAAAGGCATTCCAGCATCTAAACTGTAAGTGTTAAAAGAGAGGCAGCCTTTTTAGCTGAGGCACCATTTTACAGCTGGGGTAGGCTGTGTGTGCTGGTGCTATAAAATCTTAACAACTCTTATTTGGTGTTATTGATTGCTTTGGCTATGACTTCAGACTGGGAACGAATACTTTGAACTTCATTTTCCAGGATGGTTCCCCATGGAGCTGCACTTCAGGGACCAGGAATTGCAGGTGGTATGATTGCCCAATTAGAGAGCGAAAGGACTTTTTAATAATGGTCTAAATGATGTCTTCATTCACTGACCCACTTTTGCTTTGTCTGGAGAGCTGCAGCTGATCCATTTAGTGCTTTGACCTTCAGTCGCTGGAGCTCGTGGAACTGAGACTACAGATTTTGTTATGAGATGTTTTATGACAATTTTTCCATCACATTAAAATTGTTTCTATAGTTTTACGGTTCAAAATGTTCTAACATTGCTCAAAATTCAGAACTGCCAAATAAATCAAATACAGTATGACTTGCTGGCGTCGTCTATAATTGCCCTATGGCACTTTTATACTACAGTCCTGAAGTTGATATGAAATATGCAGTTCTCCATCCTTTAACTGCACAACATAATGTAAAAATACTGCCACTCATAGAATTAATTGCATTGTGGACTGTGTTGTCTAGTTTTCAGTGAAACAAACACAGGGAGCCCTAATCACAAGTGTACCAGAGTAGGAGGGGAAGGCTAATGAAAAAATGTAAGAATGCAGTACTCTATAAACCCATTACTCCTTTTATACATTTATGAAAAAATGAGAACTGTGAATAGTCTGTTAGACAAAGCTACCTTCATGTTACTGAAACCAACTAGCAAATTACGTTTCCACAATAAAGGTTAGTGAACAATTTTACACCCAAAGTTTTTTTTCCATGGTACTGACTCAATTGGGTCTGCTCCCCAATAAAAATATTTTCTAATGACTTTTGTACATTCAAACATGCAGCTATTTGGTTTCTTTTTTGCAGTACCTTTCTTTTCTTTTTGTATTTTTTTTCTCTCTCTCATTTAGGTCTTTGTGTCATTTCCCCAGTGTAAATATGGGGATAGATGTTTCAGCCACTCACCTACAAAATGCAACACATTAAGCTACGTCAACAAAAGCCAAATACTGTGGATGTTAGAAATCTGGAATAAAAATAGAAAATGCACAGCAGGTCAGGCAGTATCTGTGGACAGATGCTGCATTAAACTATCTGTTATATGTTGATTTGATAGTTTAGAAAAAATATTTTGTGTAAAGTAGCCCTTTATGTTTTCTAGATTGCCGTTTCTGTTTTTTCTGACACATGACATACAAATAACTAATTTTAATTTTAAATTTTTTGAGCTTCAAGAAGAGCTGCCTGCAAAACAGCTTTGTATTTTTCTGGTTTTCCTTTCCACTGTAAGCGGAAGTGAATGTAAGTATGATGCAAGATTGCCTGGTCATGTTTGGAGTTTGGTTGAGTGCACAATTCAAAAATTGGACAGAAGTGTTTTCATTAGGATCAGAGTAACGGCCATCTACAATATGGCACCTTAGTCTTTATTGGCAAATGACTGCTGGTATAATCTGCTCAAACACATTTTTCTGTTTTAAGTCCTAAATAGGATGAGTTTCTGTAAAGTGCCTTGGGATGTTTCACTATATTAAAGGTGCTACGTAATGCAAGTTGTTGTTTCATCTACAGGAAAAAATCTATTGTTTTTCTGGTATATTGCTTTATAAGGTTATGAAAGGAAATGCATCGTAAACTCCCGGTATTCTTTTTAAAAAAATAACCAATTCTTATTTTGTTATATTCTCCTTTTGGAATCACCTCTGGAAACTGTTAGTTTAATGGTTTTTTTTCTTTTTTCTTTAGTTGATTAGGCTGAGAAACTTCTGATTTAAGGTCAGTGTAAATAATTGAGGACATTTAGAGCTTTGGGTTCATAGACTATTATGGAGCTTCTGCCTTGAGTTGACTGTTTTCTTGCAGAAGCTGTAACAAGTCTTTGTGACTTTAGTTGCTATAATGCTTGTTGTTGTTCTTTCCCTGATTAGCATCTGGGTCTAGCATTGGACTCAAAAGAAAGGGCCTATAGAATTCTTAATTCAGATTAAGGCAGCTTCCTGCAGAGTTGAAGGCTTTCCTTATTTCCCCCAACAAATAACAAATCTGAGAATAGAGAAAAAGACAAATCATTGAGGAGACTTTGCATGTAGATGATGGCTGTCTGCTGCTTTGCATGTCACGACCCCAGCCTCTTTACTGAACAGTGGTATTTCTTCAGAGTAATGAAATGAAAGTTATGTAAGGAGGAAATACTTGTGTGTGTTCTGGTCAATTCTTCCTTTTGCTTTCTCAGATGTCTTCCATTTGGCAGCAATTACTTTCCCACATTTAGCTTGATAAACATAAGCCTCACATCCTGTTTTGAAGAGGCGATGCCCAAGCTGCAGTAATTAAATGGATGTGGGATTTATTGAGAAAGTATTATATTGTCTTAATTGCTTGCTAACCTCCCTTTTAAAAGGTTGTTTCAATTTTCGTGGCCTTTAAAAGCTATATGTTAAGTCACTTTTATTTCTGATGTGCCACAACATTCCCTGGATTTGAAATTAATTTCCTGCAAGCTAGCCAGCATCTTTGGCAATCATGTTTCAATGAAATAATTGAAAAAAAACTAGAAAGAAATATTTAAGGTTTAACTGTTTCGGCATGGAGGTATTAGAAGTGTTGATTTAAAGGCTGATACCAGGTTACTTCAATAATCTGCAACAATCACGTTTGGAACAAATGCCCTCTTCACCCTTGTTTAAAAAGGAATGTTTTGTTTCAGTCGTCTTACAATGAAATTCTTTTATTTTCTTAGATTTTTTAAAGAATGATTTTGGTCCCAACCGATATGCACAACAATGCTGAATACTGGAATTCTGATTACATTTATGCTGGAACCGGGAATAACTCCAGTTGCCTTTTGAGAAAGCAAAAGGAAGAATTGGCCAGAGCTCACAAGCACTGCATAACTTACATAACTTCAATTTCATTATTGAGCAATCTGGTATTTCTTCAGAGTAAAGAGGCTGGGGTCATGACACGCAATGCCCCATTTACATTACTGTAAACCTTGGACCTTTTCGAAATCTAAGTGGAAGAAAAACCAAGACTGCCATTGCTTTATTTGTCCTTTAATGTATTGGGAGAGCAGAAGCCAATTGCTTTGTCAAAGGTGGGTGGCGCTGACCTGATACTTGTGTGTGTGCATGAAGCCCATTGCCAGAGAAGTGTGGTTTCTTACCAGTAAATGCAAGTGGAAATTATGTTGCCCAGTTAACTTGGCAGTGTAAATGGAGGCATAAGATCAGTCAATTTTTAAACTTTTGATTATATGTACAAAAGTAAGTGAAATATTTTATACAATATACATGGGCGCCCATATTTATCTGTACTATGAAATAATACCAAAAAATGAGTGGTTTTTAACGAGATGGATGTTCCGAATTTTCATACTTATTTTGTCAGCTGACTTCAATCCAGTTGAGAAAAACTAGTGCTTTTTCTTAAGTGTGGACAGAACTAAGAGAGGAAATTAAATGAAAACAGCCAGGTGTATTTAAGGAGGTAACATAAGGGAAGAACAAAGATGTTTTTTGAAGTATTGCAAAGCAGGTGTGAAGGAATTCAGGGATTATTGGGGATATTTATTCAGGATATCCCAGTTAAGCCTGAAAGCTCACCTTACAATGGATTTATGCTCAAAGGTGGGTAATGGACACATGAAGTGTAAGAGACATAACGGATGCAACCCAGATCAATGTGATATGAACACTGACATCTTGCTTTCATTTCGTAACGGTGTCAAATATTTTGTTCAAGAATTTGGGAGATTGGAACCTGTTTACCACCTCTGCAGAGAAAATTCTCTAATCTGTATGTGGAAGATGTTTTAAGGAAATTTGTTTTAACTTGGACAGGTGGGCTACCTCTAGTACGGTGTGCGCATAATGATCATATACCTGTTTCCACTAGTTATTGGAGGTTCTCGAAGGATCGGGCATATGCCTGTATTCAACCTTTTACTTTCAATGTAAATCTTTCCTTTTTATAAGGAAAGATTCATTTCTAATCTCCCGAAGGAATTGGGAATCTGGAGCTTCTACTTGCAGTGAAATGCGTAGCCCACACAAACTTTACTTTAAAAGTGCGGATGTACGTATATGGCATATGCACATGTGTGTTCTTGGTATCCTGATGTTTGGGTACCTAAAAACAAAGATTATGCTCATGGCAACACAGCATGCTGGAAATACTCAGCAGGTCAGGCAGCATCTGTGGAGAGAGAAACCAAGTTAACGGTTCAGGTTGATGACCTTTCATCAGAACTGGAAAAAATCAGAGATGTAACCGGTTTTAAGCAAGTGCAGAGGCAGGGAAAGGCAGGGAGGGAGGAAAGAGCAAAAGGGAAGGTCTGTGATAGGGTGGATGGCAGGAGAGCTTAAATGACAAAAGGGATGATGGTGCGAGGCAAAAAAGGGATGGTAATGGGACAAGTAAAGAAACAAAAGATGGGTTTAGAAGACCTGTAAATGGGAATAGCAGAATCAGCATCTGCTGCCATATGAAAAAATGGGGCAGAGGTTATGATCTGAAATTGTTGAACTCAATGTTGTACCTAATGGAAAGCTGTTCCTCGAGCTTATCTTGAGCTTTATTGGAACAGTGTAGGAGGCCGAGGACAGAGAGGTTAGAGTGGGAGTGGAGCATAGAATTAAAATGACAGCCGACTGGAAGCTCAGGGTCACGCTTGCGGACTGAACGGAGGTGTTCCGCAAAGCAGTCACCCAATCTACATTTGGTCTCCCCAATGTAGAGGTGAATGCATCATGAGCAGCGAATACAGTATACTAAATTGAAAGAAGTACAAGTAAATCGCAGCTTCCTGGAAGGAGTGTTTGGGGGCCTGGATGGTGGGAAAGGAGGAGGTAAAAGGGCAGGTGTTGCATCTCCTGCCCTTGCACAGGAAGGTGCTGTGGGAAGGGGAGGGGATGTCATAGAGGGAACAGTCCCCTTGGAATGCTGAAAGGGGAGGGGAGCCTTTACAGCCTTCCGGACTCAATAGAGTTCAACAATTTCAGATCATAACCTCTGTCCCCATTTTTTCGTAAGGCAGCAGTTGATTATTCTACTATCCCATTTACACCTCTTCTAGACCCATCTTTTGTTTCTTTATTTGTCCCATTACCACCTGCTTTTGCCTCGCACCATCATCCCTTTTGTTTTTCCCTCCCCTCCCACCTTTCCCTGCCTCTGTACTTGCTTAAAACCTATTACATCTGTAACATTTTCCTGTTCTGATGAAAGGTCATCGACCTGAAACGTTAACTCTGTTTCTCTTTCCACAGATGCTGCCTGATCTGCTGAGTATTTCCAGCATTTTCTGTTTTTATTTTCGATATCCAGCATCTGCAGTATTATGCTTTTGTATTATGCTCTTGGAGATGGATGCCCTGCTAAAAGCCAGGAATATAAATTCGGTAATTCCATTATATCTGTTGTGAATTTTGTGCACCCTGTCCCTTTGTCTGGATATTCAAGTCCATGTAAACAAGATATTAATGAAACTTTTCTGTAAGGCAGAAACATCTATTTTGCTTGATTCTTTTGTGTACTGCTTAATCCCAAGTTCAGCTTCATTTCCCATATCTGATCTGATCCACCAAACCTCATTGTTTTACCTCTGAGCATTGCCCACCTTTGTCCATAAATCTCCTCCACTGCTGCTGAAGGTCATATCCACTCCTTTATCATCTCAAGACTCATTTTGTCATCTCCCACTTCCACCCTCCACAAACTACAACTCACTCAGAACGCCATAGCACACAGTCTCACCCGCAACCATACAAGCCTTTGCACTCCTTTGCTAATTCACACTGGCTCCCCATTTCCCAGCAAAGTGATTTCAAGATTCTTGTCCTTGTCTGGAAATCCCTCCTGGGCACATCCCATCTAATGATCTCCAGCCATATATTCTTTGCAGGCCTTACGCAGATTTACTCCTCATTCCTCACTCCTGATTCTCTAACTGTGACCTTGCACTCTGGTGCTCCCTCTACAAACACTTGCACCTGACTACCGCCTGTCTTGCTTTCAAAGTCTTTTAGAAACCCTTCTCTCCAACCTGCTTTCACCCCAACTAAATCATTCTGTTTTCCTTCTTCCTCTTGCTCAGCAGCCACTTTTGTCCGGTGCTCTGCAAAGCTCTCGGAGACATCTTCCTGTATATGAGGAGCAGTACTGAGGGAGTGCTGCACTGTTAATTAGGTCTTTTGCTTGAAAAAATTTGAATTATCTTGCAGTTCAAATTAAGCAATTTAAATACAACAGAATACTGGTTTTTTTTATTATTTCAATTTAAATTAGTTGCTGATTCAAATTAAGCAGCTTTGAATTGAGAGGTGTAGAAAATATTTTAGTGCTAAGGTGGACATATTCTAATGTGGCCTGGGAATTTAGCAAAGGTACTTTCCTTTGAGGATCTTGGGTTGTAGTTTTTTCATATTGGGTGCATAGTAGCAGAGTGCATCTGGAGGCAATTGTAACTAGGATACATGGCAGATCTTTCACAAATTTAATCTTAGCCATTGCTAGGAGCATAGAAAGACTCGAAGTTGTACCAGTGGGAAAGTCACAGATTTCCCACAGCCTAACGTATGCTTCAGCAACCTGGTGTCAACAACTCTGCGTTTTAGCTTTTGCATACAAGGGATGGAGTTCTGACAGAGACCTCTACAGGCAGGAGAAGTATGTGAAGCTTCACTGAAGGCATTCGGTGCAGACATTCTCAACTAATACAAACGCCCTGAAACTCCTGGCAGCACGAAGTCACCATTATCTGGGCAGGCAGGGGAGGGATTTCAGCCAGCATCTGTTTTGCCAGGTCTTTACCCTTTTATTTGTGTTCCTGTTTGCGAATTCCACTGGAATTGGGCCAGCTGCTTCTTGCGCCCGTCTCCTCTCTCTCTCTCTCTCTCTCTCTCTCTCTCTCTCTCTCTCTCTCACACTCACACTCACACTCACACCACTAGACCAGGCAGGACTGGCAAAATTACATTATCCACCAGAATTCCAGCTGCTTCTGCCTCCGTGGGCTCCAGTGTTAGGTATACCTGCCTGATGCACGTGTACATAGTGTGTCAGCATCAGATCCTGGTGGCGGTGGGGCCCATAACTGTCTGAAATGCCAACTGCCTAATGACTGCAGTGATATCCCTCTCCCTGCTGAGCTGGATGCCCCAAATGTGATGTAAATGATGTGGGTGCTTGTCTAAAATTTGCAAATGACCTTGATCCTGAGATTTTGGACAGGGTCAAGGATACATCCATGGGGTGAATGGAAGTTCTGCTCCACCCTGAGGGACTGCCCAGGAATTTCCAGGCTCAAATGCTTAGCAGCAGCTATTTGTATAAATGTGAAACTTTAAGGATTTGAGATGTTGTGGTCATAATTTTGTAGAGAACTGGTAAGGTGGCCATTTCTTTCATCTTCATCACATCCACATGGATTTGAACTGCATTAAATGCAGCAAGAGATGGCAGCATGCATCTTCTAATCGGTAATGCTGGATTTTAGGGCATGAAGTGGGCATTACTGATGAAAAAATTGGGTAGCGATGCCAGCTCTCTCCATTTTGTGCATCACTTCTGGTGAGGGTGTCATTGTAATATTTAAATGAAATTACGGTTATGTCACTTTGACCTGCATACAATGTCCTTGCGTTCATGCTTGCTTTATATGGAGTGATCAAAAATTGGTGTCCAAGGTTTCTAGGGGCCATGTAATATTTTCTTATTTTTATAAAGTCATGAATCACAAACTCATGCCCCCGTACTTTTCAAAAGTGTCATCACTACCCCCTCAAAAAATCCACCTTTTAGCCCTGTACTCAACTGTCCCATCTACAACCTCTGTTTATTCTGGAAGTTCTTTGAACATTTGCTTGCTTACCAGATCCCTCCACCCCTCTCACAGCATTGACATTTTTTGTGACTCTGACCATGCTGTAGTATCCTGTCATGTTCTCCTGACCTCTCTGCAGCCTTAAGCATAGTCAACCAGACAATCCTCCTCCAGTGCTTGTCTGTTATCCAACTCCATGGGACTGCCCCTGTTTGGTTCCATTCCGAGCATCTCTAGCAGTGGCTTCTCTTCCTATCCTTGCAAGGTCACCTCTGATGTCCACAATGATTCATCCATGGCCCCATCTACATGTTGGTGGCATCTTCCACAGACATGGGGTCAGCTTCCACATGAATGCTGATAACATCCAGCTCTACCTCTCCACCACCTCTCTTGACTCTTCTAGACTGCCTCTATGTTGTCTTATTGTTTGTCCAATACCCAGTCTCGGATAAGCCATAATTTCCTCCAGCTAAACTTTGGGAAGAGTGAAATCATCAATTTCAGATCCTGAAGAAAAAGTCCAGACCTTTGCCACTGACTCCATCCCTTTTCCTGGCCACAATCTCTGGCTGAACCAAACTGTTTGCAATTACAGTGTCCTGTTTGACCCCGAGTTGAACTTCAGACCTCCTATCATCACAAAGATTGCCTACTTTCACCATCGTAACATCGTCCATCTCTGCTCTTACCTAAATCCATCTGCTGCTGAAGCCTTCATTGATGCCGTTGTCACCTCCAGACTTCACCTCTTCCAAAACTTTTCTGCCCTTCTCCTATCCTGCCCCAAGTATAGCTCACTCAGCATTTCTGTCTTTGTCTTTCATGAACTACTTTGGCTCCTGGTTCTCCCCATTGGCTGAAATTTAAATTTCTCAGCATGTTTAAATCCCTCCATGGCTTCAGCCCGACCTATTTCTGTAAACTCTTCCAGCCTTACAACCCCTCCACCCACCCTCCACTCCTCTGAATCTGTCCTCTTGTACACCTCCCCCCTCCTCTCACCACACCATTGGCGACCATTCCTTCAGCTGCCTAAGCCAATGCTCTGGAATTCCCTCCCTAAACTCCCCTCCCTTTTCACCTCCCTCTCTTCCTTTAAGACCCTCTTTAATACCTACCTATTTTACCAAGCTTTTGGTCACCACCAATGTTCCTGTTAATTTTTTTTTGGGTGCGTGGCTCCTTTAACGGGCTGCGCGGCCCATTTAAATTTCCGCGCATGTGCGGTTTTTTCATTTAAAAGCCACTGAGCAGCCTGCGCGGAACCTCCAGATCTTCAATTTTTCAGTGAGATTGAGTTAGTGTTGTGGACAGTTTTGTGATGTGGACTCGGTTAACATTAGCCAAGCCTATTTCATTTGGGAGCTTTACTAGCCAATTGGGCTGGCTGAATTCAAACTTGGGTCGTAGAGGTGAAAGGACTGTTATAGCCCACTGTACTGACCAATTGTCTTTAGTTTGTGAATTTATGCCTACATGTACCTTTAAATCTGAACCTGTGCGCTTAACTCACAATAGGCAACTAAGATTTAGTTTCAACTTGGCAGAGCTTAATTAGTCTATCAACTGGCAGTATAATTTTGTGACTGGTACAATGCATCTTTGTCTGACAAATGAACTCTTCTTAGTCAATTTTAGTCTCAAAAACAAATTTCTTCAGAATCTTGGTCACAGGTTTGCAAAATGCACGTACTTTTGTCTGGTTTTAACAGAAGCATTTATTATATAAACAAATGGACTGGCAGTGTAATAGATACCTTCAGAATATCAGAACGTTAAACTTTTTACAGTGGTTGAGTGTTAACATTCGTTTCCCTGTGGGTAACAAACACCAGTGACTTGATGAGCTTTTACAGATGTGGGAATAGAAGCAGTAGTGTGCAATGTATGAATAAACCGTTATAAATGGAGACTAAAAGGTTTTATGCTTAAATAAATCAGCAAAAATGTTTTATTTTCATTTTAAAATCCAGGAGGAACAGTTAAGCTTGATGGTATGACAAAAACGAGAAAAATTATGTGGTGTGTAGAAGATTATTTTTGTGGTAGCACCAATTATTTGACAGAAGAGCCCTGTGCTGAGAGGTGCATGATTGGATTTACACGTCTTGTTTTTCCATCTGACTAAAGATTTGAAATGGTATTCATCGAGTACGGAGTATTAAATGGGAGGGGATAATTGCAAGAAAAAAACTTTGTCAAGGAGCTCGGGTGATAAAGTTAATCCCTGAAAGGTAAAGTTTGAGAGTTGTCTTCTGACTCCTGAGGTGATCCTTTTCATTGTTATCTCTCCCGCACATCCATTGTTTACAGCAGTGCTATTTGGATGCTGAACATGAACTCTTACCTATTGCAGTGTGGTGTTGTATTTGAAATGTTCCCCATTCCTCAGGGTTTGTGGCTGACATCAATAAGGATGCTCCATTCAGTCGATATATGATGACCTTACTGAAAGATTACAGGAATTTAATCTACAGTGAATTACTGAAAAGTAACACTTGTGTATAGTCGAAGTTGGAAGGCTGTAAAGCATTCTAACATCTGACAAGCAATGCATCAATTAGAGTGGAACATTATTCTGAACTTCTACAGAATGGCAAGTTAGACAACTGTAGTGGGGGGAAAAAAAATGTTCATAAGTATTTTAGCTGCTTTGGGGACTGGAATGGCATTTCAATTTTCGCCACAGACAGAGTTTGTTAGCATGAGAGATTTGTACTAAGAGTTTTATGTAATGAGGTTTGACTATAAATACCCTAAGTCTTCCGTTATAAGAAGCCCCTGTGTCAAACACACCCCTTACTTTGTACTGAGAATTTTAAGAAGATACAGCCTTGTATACTTTGCCACTTTACCGCCATCATTTTTGGCTGAGGAACTGTTGACCTGCAGTGCAGTAGAGATAGCAGTGAACAAACAAAAGTCACTTTGCAGTTGAAGTAAAATAGTTGGATACCTAACTTGCAGGTGCCTTCACTGACTGAGCGTGAGTCCAGGTGAATGAAGCTTGAATGTGATTTAGACAGGGTGGTGGGGGGGGGGGAACCAAGAGAAATATGCTGTGCGGGGCCGGGGGGCGAGGGAATGGCTGAGCTTTGGTGGCCAATGCATTTCCAGGTTAGGAGGAAAGCTTACAGGTGTCAACAAGGAGTGGTGTCAGGGATCATGACAAACTCAATTAAAGTATGAGCACCCCTGTCAGACATCCTGAAGTGGGGGAATGATTCCTGTGTGAGATGATCTGTTACAGAAAGAAAGAAAGAGCTTGCAGCTATGTGGCCTCACAGGATCTGCACTTTTTACATCCTCAAGACATCCCAAAGTGCGTAACAGCTAATTAATTACTTTTGAAGGGGAGTCACTGTTTTGTCGGTAGATGTGGCAGCCAACAGGTGCACAGCAAGTTCCTGTGAAAGTAGCATAGAAGAGAGCAATTGATTTCGGGCACAGGTATGAAAAGTCATAGTTCACCATGATGCTTATGAACATAGTGATCCAACCAAATTATTTCTTTACATTATCGGGATGATTCACCAATCAGGTGCTGCCTGTCAATGCCACCCCTCACTGGAAGTGCCTGATCAGAGGATCAACCTTTCTATTTAAAAGAGAGCATGAGTGCATTACAATGGGTGGATAGACAAGGCCATGACACAAGATTGGATCTGACCTGCGTGGACCCAGTGCTCTGCTTAATACTAAACGCCTATACTCCTGGATTAATTCTAATCCTTTTGTCAGAAAATAACTATACCGTCGCTGAGTCAAAATCGTGGACTCGCTGCTCACAGCATTGTGGGACATCTTCACCAGATGGACTGCAGCAGTTCAAGAAGACCCACCACCACCACTACCTTTAAGGGCATTAAATAATGGCATTGCCAATGACGCCAACGTCCCGAGAATGAATATTTAAAAAAATGAGAATTAACTTACTGATATTCTCTGGGCGATATAGCAGTGAGCAAACCAATGGAAGTTGCCTTGTGGTTGAAGTAGAATAGATGGATGACTGATGTGCACATGCCTTCACGGACTGAAGTCCTGTGTCAACTCTGACTTTGGAGGAAACCATCCAGTAGATTGTGGATATAAAGATAGTTTTGAATCCATAGATTATTGTAAACTATTTGGCCTTTGCTCCCATCTTCTCGAGCATAGACATGGCCATCTCTGACCACTTCCTTGTATTTATCACCACCTATGTTGCCCTACACCTTTCCACCCCCACTTCCTTCTGCATCTGCCCCTGGAAAACAATTCTCCCAAGTCATTTACAACTGCATTTTCAAACTCCCAACTGTCTAGCCTATGGCAGTGGCAGTTGGTAATTGGGAAAGGAGTGGTCAGGGTCTTGGTGATGACTGAAAGGTTGGGTAACACTTCTGTGTTAGAATTTTATGGAGGCTCCATATTTAAAAGAACTGCTACTAACAAGCAGCTTTGAAAAGAGCTATAAATAAGTGGACACGTAGCAGCACTATGGCAGGCTGAGAGAGGATCACATTTGAAGCCAAATAAGACTCTTTAATTTAAGGGCGTACGGGGTTGGAGTAGTTCAAATACATTTTTAAAAAAAAAAGTATTTTTCTATACAGAAGAGCGAGACTTGTCCAGGTAAAGCGAGAGCTTCAACCACTTACAACTAAGAACGAGAGGTGTTCCAGCTTCTGAGACATTAAAGGTGAATGTATTTTCCACCTCAATATTGCATACACTCCATCAGTGTGATTAAATATTTGTGTCTGTGCATTTTTAGCCAATTTATAAATTCCAAGATAATATACTTTTGCGCTTCATTTTAATTGTAGAGGCTTATCTGTAACTAATTTCACCGTGACTCATTTTTTTCTAAGACCGCGATTTTGCCGGCACTCAGAGGGTGGGTTTGGAGGTGGGTCAGGAGTTATAGTCGAAATGATTGACGGGTTACGAACCCGCCGCCACACAACTTTACAAAGTGTCGGGTCTGCGACTTCCAATCAGACCCGACACCAAGCGGTGGGAGAGGCACTTCAGGCAGTTAACAGCTTGTTAACTGCCTGGATAATCCGATTTTAAGAGCTGTTCCCATTTTACTACATTTTCAGTGTGTTGCCCGTCGTGCGACAAACATGCCAGCTGATTGTGCCGGGTTCAGCAACGAGCTGAATACTTGACCGCTCCAGCATAAAAGCGGGCCTGTAACATGGCTGACTTTCAGATGCCAGAACTTTGTGTGTTTTGGGGTTTTGGAACACATTTTGCAGGTCGATTGAGCTTGTAAGTGTTTAAGCTGAGATCCATATACACTGACCTCCTTGGAAAACCCTCTCCTCACATTGACTGAGCGCTAATAATAACATCTGTTCCTCAACTGAGATATATACCAGTGGAATGGGAACCATTTATTCCCTCTCATCCTGCTCCTCGGAATCGGAAGACAAGCAGCCGCGGCTGCAGCAGAACCAGGCACAACAGCAGCAGCAACAACAGGAGTGCCAACCTTCTCAGCCTCCTGATGCTGCACAGGGCAGAGGGCGTCAGCGCAGGGCTGCACCTCACCGCAGGAGATACCCCCAACACAGGGTTTACAGGCCGAGGATGAGCTTCCTCAACATGAGTGAGCAGCAGTGCCAAAGGAGGCTGAGATTTCCACGAGAGGTAGTCGCTGACATCTGCACAATGCTGCACCAACACCTGGAGCCCAGAGGAGTGGGTGGACACTCCTTACCAGTGGCTGTCAAAGTCACCACCGCACTCAACTTCTTTGCTTCAGAGTCCTTCCAGAGATCAGCACCGGACATCAGCGGCATCTCCCAGTCGGCCACACGCTTGCATCTCACAGGTTACCGATGCCCTCTTTGCAAAGGTGCACAATTACATCCACTTCTCCACGGATGAAGCAAGTGTAACCGCTCGTGCGGTTGGCTTTGCAAACATGGCAGGCTTCCCAAGGGTGCAGGGCGTCGTAGACTGCACACATGTAGCCATTAGGGCCCCCCTTCACAACCCAGCTGTATTTGTCAACCGTAACGTCCAGCTGGTGTGTAACCTCAAGAAGAACATTATGCATGTTTGCGCCAAGTTCCCTGGCAGTTGCCATGACTGGTTCATCCTGCGGCAGTCTACTGTGCCTCAGCTGTTCAATTCGCCAACCCAACTTTCCGGATGGCTACTTGGAGACGAGGGCTATCCCCTGAAGACATAGCTAATGACACCGATGAGGCCACCAAACGAAGCTGAGGAGCGGTCCAATGTGAGCCACATTTCCACCAGAAGCATCATAGAGCAAACCATCGGCTTGCTCCAAGTGCGATTCAGATGTCTCGACAGATCCCTACAGTACGCACCAGCCAGGGTCTCCAGAATCATCGTGGTCTGCTGTGCCCTGCACAACATCGCACAGCAGCGTGGCTTACCGTTGTCTGAGGAACAATTGGCTCAGTACATGGCCTCCTCGGAAGAGAAGGTGGAGGAGGAGGAGGAGGAAGACCTTGCGGAGGCGGATGTGCCAGTTCCACCAGCATGCGAGCACATTGCTGGCCATGAGGCAAGGGATGCACTAATCCATGCCAGATTTGCGTGAGTTTACGCAGCAAACACATGCTGGCACATGGAAATGAGTGTCTGGCCGACCTTCTTAACGCACCATACAGCATCTGTACAATAAACTCTGGGTTCCTATCACTCTCACCACCATCATTATAGATGAAAGGCGCCCTGACCCCTCACTGTGTAACTTCCATTTCTGAGCACACACAGGCCAACTCTTTGAATCTTTGCCATTACATTTCTTTATTACAATTGAAATAACGATGAGAAACTTCACTTTGTATTAGATCAAAACACCTAAGTGACTACCCTTGTGACTATTTGTGAGATAACATTCTCTTACGCGTGCTTTTACATGGTGCTTCCCCTGTGGCTTCAGCAGATGTAGAGGCACTTTGCTCACTTCCATGCTGCACCTGCTTAGACGCCTTTGGCGGGCATCCTCTGGGTTTGGGAGCCTGGGAGGGCTCGGCAACAGTCTGCTTCTCCTGCGGCTGTGCAGGGGCTGAGACGGCCATCTCAGTTGGGTGAGGAATCTGGGGCTTTGACTGACTGCTCTGCAGTGGCATGGGAGTGTGAGCGCTTGGAGAGGAGCCCACACTTGTTGTGGACCACCAACATCCCTCTCATGGGTCACCTGCGCTTCACTGCTAGCAAGTGGCTGGAGAGCACCTTGCTGCACATCAGTGGGGCTATGAGGACTCGTCTCTGTACTGACAGTCCTCATAATGGGGACGTCCATGTACCTCTGGCGTCTCTCCTCAGTAGATGCCCATCTATTCTCCACAGCAGACCATCTATTTAGAAGAGTCACCATGTTCATTTGAGTCTGGCGATTTGTGTCCACCATTGAGGTTGCCATCCTTTCCATGGCGGCACCTACATTCGCCATTGCGTGCACCACGGCATTGCTCATGTTTGACATGGACTCCTCCATTCTCTGCACACTCGCAATTAGTGGTTGCAAACCCTGTCAGAGACTCCTGCACTTGTTCCTGAAGTTCCAGCACCGCTCTCTTTCTGGATGGCTCCAGAGGCACAGGGTTCACATGCAGTTGAGCAGAGTAGGAGCGCCCTGCGGCCTCCGACGAGGACTCTCCACTGCTGTCCCTGTCTCCAACATCTGCTGATGCTCACTTGTGAGCTGTGATACACCAGGTGACAACACTACTCTATCTCGCGAATGACCCACCGAGGTGTGCGTATCTGCGCTGGTGCTGGCTGTACTCAATTCTGGTGACACTGCGTCCTCAGAGGTTGCAGCTTCCTCTGAAGAGCCTTCTGGCTCTTCCTCCTAGATAGTGGGGAGGGGATTCTCGATGGTCCTGTGGGGGAGTAAAGGCATGAGTTAGACATGTGATATTAACGTAGCAGACACATCCTATTGTGCAGATGATCATAACTCAATCTATATGAACATCAGATGCCATATCAGTCACTCATGAAATCTAAATGAGAGGGTTTCAAATCTATTCTGTCACCAGCTTGCTCTACTGTGCCCGTCTCTCCGTCCCCCACTTCCAGCTGCTCTGCACCTCCGACGATGTGAATAGCAGCTTCCTCAGCCATGGTTAAGTGCACCATGGAAGGTGACCTTCCTCCTGTCCTCCCCCTCTCCCACTTATTGTGGGTTCTCTTATCCTGCAATGAAGGAGACAAGTGGCGTTTGAGCGAGAATGTTGGAGTGAGTGTAGAGAATCCATAGCATAGATGCTTAGGCGGAGACAAAGATGGAGTGAGTTGCCAATACCAAGGCCCCTCCCTGTGCATTTAGTTGTTGCCATTGCATAACCGTGATAGCGAGTGTGAGGGGTGCATAGTAGAATGGTGGAGTGATTCTGTACATAGAGAGGGATGGTTAAGGGTGCAAGGGATGTAAAGCTAAGTTGGGATGTGCAGGAGTAGGCTGACAATGCAGAGTGCTGGTGATGAGAAGAGATGGGGAGCAGATTGAAGGTAAGTGTGATGTTATACTCACTTTTGCTGAGTGTAGCAGATCATTGAACCTTTTCCGGCACTGAACCCAGGTGCGTGAACACAAAGACCTGGAGCTAACCTCCTCAGCAATTTGCAGCCAGGCTACCTTGGTTTGCTGAGAAGGTTTCCTACGTCCATTTGAGGGGAACAGAACCTCCTTGCGCCCTCTCACTCCCTCCACAAGAGCATGGAGGGGGGAGTCATCAAATCCTAGAGAAGCCTTGGCTCTGAAGCAGTCATCTCGCTATCAGCAACACTGAGAAGCAGCAGAATGTGAATGAAACACCACAAGGCTCCATGGGCCCCTTTAATGCAGCTGAATGGAAGACGGCAGCAGACTTGAACCCACTGATTGGGCTGGGTAACGCGCATGGCGGGCTTAATAAGCCCAGTTAAGGCAAAATAGTTAGTTCAGAGCGGCTGAAACCGGCAGCGGGACCGGAACCCTCCAACCCGCCGCCTATGGTAAAATCGCGGCCTAAGTGATTGGTAGGAGTATTCTTCCTCTTTATCATAAAAATAGTACAAAGTGGTGATTCTAATTTTAGCAAATGTAGTGTTGTTAGCTAGAATTGCTATAATTAGTTGAAATGATAAGTTTGGCAGTGATTGTGATTATCCCAATTGCCAGTATATGCAATCTGCTTGCCCTTGTGTGAGGGTCAGTTCTCCAGAAGCACTGACGGGAAATTCGACTCCAAAAGGATAGCAGTCAACAACTAAAACTAAATTTAGGCATGTAACCCTGGTCTTGGTTTATCTGAGAGATGCAGTGTGGTTAGTTATACTAGGATTGGATTGATTGTGTTTGTTTATAAACTTGATTTTGTGGGGATTTTCAGATGTGTTTGAGTTAACACTGATGGTATGTGGGTTTCTGTGAATTTACCTGACAGGTAGTGTGATGGCACATTTGGTTTAAGCCCAACATCCTCAGCCAGTGGAATAGTGTTTAGTGCTATTTCAGTCATGAAGCCTTATGGTGATGCCTGGGTCAAGACTAGATGCTTCCACACAGAACCAGCCAATATTTAGACCTGTTTCAGTCACTGATTCTCCTTTCTGCTGCTGCCCAATATACCATATAGGAGCAACTGTGTGCCTTTAAGAATCTGCGGTTCAATTATTCTTTGAATTGAACAGAAGCAAACTTCATGTGGGTTTGGCCGACATCACAGTGCACAGTGTGCCATTGTTCCAGCTCTAACTGAGCTCCCTCTTGAATTCCTCTGCCCTGCTGTGGATTTTTTATACTATTTGTTTTAGCAACGATGCTGTTAATAGTTGTTGAAGAATACTCCCTACATAATGAAGAAAAGCTTTTGGAGAATCATATATTTCAAAGAAGCGTTGGCAAAAAAGGATGTAGTGATTGTTTGCCATTTTTTGGGGCTTTTGGGGGAAAGTAAATTAATATTCCATTTGCCTACTGTGTTACCTCAATAACTGGTGGAAAATCAGTAATGTATGTTTTTAGAGAGTCTGAATTCATTTTCTTGTGTCAGACTACCTATGCACACTATTTAAACAAAATGATGGGAAACAGTGAAATACAAACATAATTAGTGACCAGAGGGATTTGCTTATTGATTCAGTTTTATAAAATCTTATTTTAATAGTGTTATTTGAATCCACACAGAGCAGATGGGGCTCATTTCCTGATATTTGAGCTGTTCTTAACTTCAGCCAGAGCTGAAGGTCTGGATTTCATTAACAAGACCCCCTGAAGGCATCTTTTCAAATTCCAGAAATAATAACGTTTTTGCTTATAAGGGTAAATACTTCAATGCAGTGATTCTTGTGAATAAAAGGCATAACATGAAAGAAGTAGTTACAGGTGACATTAACCGTCATTAAGTATGTGCAATATTTATGCAGGTAGTATACATCATCCTGATGCACTATATTGGATGACATGTGTCTTTGGTAAAACAAAATCACTTTGATCTCATATGGAGCTATTTTGGACTGTCTCTTTGCTCAGTTTAATTGTTGATTTATGGTTGTTCTAAGCAGTGCATTTGTTTCTGAAATAATTACTACCCCATATGTCTTTAAACGCATGTCATCATTTTTTTTTGTATAGGTCGTTTGTGAAGAGTTTAATATTTCTTGGCTGATTGGATGACTTGCATTGAGAAGCTTCCAACTTTTTTTTTAAACTTTGTTTCTAGCTGTAGTACCCAGATCCAGAAACCCTCCCACTAGAGTAGGAAGGCTTCATTTCCTTAGTGGAGTCAAAGGCACGCGACATATCCCTTGCTTTTTCCACTGTGAGGGACAATCTGGTCAGTTTATGTTGATTGGAGCTAGACATCGCATGAATTGTACTAGATCTGTTTGCTGTCACCTGTTCTGGTTACCGAGTGAAGGTCAAGTATAGCCAGGCGCCGGAAGATTTAGCTTCTTGTCTAAAAGTATTGTAGATTAACCTGAAACGTCTTGCAGGAAAGTGCCGCGAAGAGCTCACTAAGAAAAGAGCAACTCAGCCATTCTCATGGGCTGCACAGTGAGCTTGGCTTGCCTTGAGGATGAGATTTGTCATGTGCCACTGGATCATCAGAGCCAAGTACAAGGAAAGAAAAGTCTTATGGAAAAGGTAGTATGAGTTATGAAATTTAAAAAATGTAACAAAACTATTATCTTTTTTAAATATCTGATAGGATCAATCATAACTAGTTTGTCTGGAATAAGGTTCTAATGTTTTCAGATCATTTGAATTGGTTTTAATTTTGCTAATTCGCGGGATCGTTTTCTTTTTGATTTGACCACGTTGAAATATAGAACAGATAATTGAAAAGGATTTGCTAGACTAATGCTGTGAATGGTGGTCAGCAGAGATCTTAAACCACGAGTTCAAATACTTCTAAATTTCTGTGGACATCCCCTGTCTTTCTGTAATTGTTTCTAATTCCTTTCCAACGTGTCTTACTTCAGGTAATCAGTGCATTCTGTTTTTTGTCCTGTATGTTAAAATTGATCATTTGTTTCAAAAGCAGTTTTGCAAGAAGTCAAAGGTAGTTGTGAAATGCGTGTAAAAGGTTAAAAAAAATTGTGGAAATGAGAAGTAACATAGGGAACATGAAGGAAAAAACAGTTCTAGTTTACAGCTCGTGAAGTTAACAAGTCCGCCTTTTTAATGTGCTGGTCCCAGACTTTAATCAGTTCTAAGCAATAAAAAATGTTCTTAATAAATGTGATCAATTATAATACAAAGGTGGTTGTGAAAATCTTTTCATGAAAATTCATTTTGTTAAATTTAGCGGGAACTTGTTTGATGAATTGCTCTACTTAAGCAATTTGAGGTTCAGTTAGTTTAAATATGGTTTTTCTCCTTTTTGCCAAAGACAACAGCATATCAAGTATTTATTAAAGACGGAGAAAATCAGCGGTCACCATCAAATGTCATAGCCAATAATTGTGTGTAATATAATCAGAGTCAATACCAACTGGAATTAACAATGTTTTATGACTTTTTACAAATATTCCTATACTGTAATTTATGAAGACAATATATGGTCAGAAAGATTAGAGGTTGTCAAAATGCCAATATGTAATGGCAAGGACATTGCTAATGTACAACTTTAAGAAAAAAATGCAATGAAACATTAATTTATTAAGCTTACACCCCCCCCAAAATAACAGCTAAACCTCAATTAAATTAAAAAAAAAACCCATCACATTAATAAAATAAGTATAGTTAATTAAATTAACCATTTTAAATAAAAAATTAAATTTTTGAAAAAATTTAAAATCTTTTAAAAAGTTATAAAAATAAACTTACCTGTCTTTAAAGTCTATAAAAAAGATATACCTGTAAAAAAAAAAATTCAAAAAAATACTTAATTCACTACTTACCTTCTTAAAAGCGGGTCTTACTCCTCCTTTTTACATTTCCAAAATCTTCCCTACTTACCTGCGCGTCCAAAGCATGAAGTGCACAGCGTGCGCGCAGCCTGTAGCGCGCACGCGATGCACTCAGGCCCCGCCCCCTTTTCGGAAGAGCAATTGCCGGTTTTCAGCGCATGCGCAGGGCATGCAGAAAACCGGCAATTGGAGTGGGAATACGCGAGAGTATGCAGTGCGTACTCTCGCGTCCCGGGATCAATTTTCGGCCCAATGTTTTGGTCATGTATAATGTCAGGAAAAAACACTTTTTGATTCTACTGTAGGATTTGTCCAATGACTCAATAGGTAAATGAGCCATAAAAAACAGGAAGGTCCTAATTACACAACCTCTGGTTTGTGTGCTTAGCTGTTGTCAGTGAAGGCAGCAATGGGGCAACTATGATTACATTCAGAATACCCTTGAAAAAAATCAACTTGAGTTTCTCTCCCGATCACTTTTTCGTGAATCCTGTTGGAAGGTACAGGTGTGGCTGTTTGGCAAGGTTGGGACTGGGCTTTGGCCCTCCAATGTCAAATCTCATGGTTAAAATTCCAGCAATGCCTCAATTTAAAAAAAAAAAAAATAATAATTCTCATTGTTGTGTTCAAATCCCTCTATTTCCTCGCCCCTCGCCCCTCTCTATCACTGTAACCTCCTCCAGCCCTACAACTCCCTGAGATCTCTGCGCTCCTCCAATTCTGGCCTGTTGCACATCCCCGATTTTTATCTCTCTACCATTGGCATTTAGTGCCTTCAGTTGCCTAGGCCCTAATCTCTGGAATTCCCTCCCTAAACCTCTCTGCCTTTCTACCTCTTTCCCCTCCTTTAAGTCGCTTCTTAAAACCCACCTCTTCAACCAAGCTTTTGGTCACCTATCCTAATATCCTTTGTGACTTGGTGTTAAACTTTGTATGAGAACGCTCCTGTGAACTGCCTTGGGATATTTTTACTACGTTAGAGGCATTATATAAATGCTATTTGTTGTCTGGGCTTTCACATGACCAATGGCCACTTGGATGATGTTTAGGAAGGCTTCCAACAGATGTGAATTCATACATGAGCTTTTACAAGAGGAAGGTAAAAAGTTTGAGGAAATAAAATTCCCATGTAAGTTTGCTAAAGTTTTGGATGCAGCCCGCTCTGGTTCTGTGGGTACATGCTCTGTGTTGTCCAGCATCAAGATTTTGAAATAAGGAAAATTGTAGGCTAGATGCCTTTTAAGTGCTGAGTTAACTGATCCTACTAGCAGCAACAACAGAGGTGCACAATAAGCATCAGTGGGTAAGGAAGGGAAAAATATCACTATCAGCACAGGGTTGGGCTGCGGACCCACACCCCGATACAGTTAACACTCATTGCCCAGGTTCTCACGTGATGAAGAATACTTGAGCAAAATACCAAAGTGTTGCTACCTTCTGTAGAAATGTACACCAGCATGTCACTTCCTTCAGGTGAGCAGTGGACAAGGGAGTAAAATTGGAGATAGGAGGGAAAAGAAAACCTTGATGTTTATTCCTACAGCAGAAATTACTGCCAGAACAGTTCTGGCAAATAAGGTGTGATTAGATTATGGGTTATTAGATGGTTTGCAAAATTTAAAGAGGCAAAATCCTTGCGATTATTGAAACAGATGAGGCAATTGAATGACTTATCAAAAGATTTCCCTAGTAGATGTAACCGGGATGCATCCACATTATTCATATATCAGTTGAAACATTTTTGTTTAATTAACTTTTGTTGCTTGACATGTTTTATGACCATCAACCTAGACCATCTTTCTGTGATTTCCTAGACATCAAAAAGCAGATATAAACCAAATGCATAATGTCATGCGTAACTTCTGCACCAGGTTTTCTGCTACCTGGCCATGAGTAGGACTTCAGGTATGTGTGATTTCAGGGGTTACACATCTAACATCGCTGTTCTTTGTACAGTGTGCCAGCTGGAAATTCTAGATACTGCTTGTAATGTGGGATTCTGGCATTCCATGGATCCTTTGAGAAAGGTGACATGTAGCCATCCTACCATTTCCCATGGTTTTTTTTGCTAGTCTTAATGTTAATAGTAAATTTTGAAGAAAATCTGAATTGGCTCCAAACACAGCAGACGTTTTCTCAGAATCTACCAGAGACTCTGCCTTCTAAGAGTTAGCTGGTCCTGATTAGTTTCAAATTAAATTTATAAAATTGTATTTGGGATATCCGGACCTAAAGTTTGTAAAAGTGACAGTTTCAACAGGGTGGTGTAACTGAAACATTTTTGTAAGTTCTTTTCAGTCTTGGAACACCGGACATGAATTTATGACTTTTGCAGTGATAATGTATTTTTTCTGATATTGGTGTAGAACATTGTCAGATTATATGGAAAATTAAATTAGTATTTATGACTGCATACAATTATCATTTTGGCATGTTTGAAGAGTAATAAATCTAAAATTTCAAAAAGTAGAACTTTGTATTGGAACCCCCTCCCCTCTCACTATTTAATGGGAATTTGTGCCTATTTTGGCACCAATATATGGAAGATATGACACTGCAGCTGCACCATATTATAATCTAATTCACATAAACCACAAGTACTAGTCTGAACTATAAGGGAAATGTGTATTCAATTCAGTTAACTGGCCTGCAGCTCAGTGTCTGGACAGTCTATACAGGGATTAAACTGACTGGAGCTTCTAAAAATATGTGTTTTGTGGTTCATATCCAAGTAAAGGAGAGTGAGAGGGGCCATCAATCCACAGTGGAATTGACCTGTACTGGGTCATTTGGCTTGGCAGTATTGTGGTGTTTAAGCAGTATATTTGAAATAGCAACATGTGTCTATGCGATCAGGCTACTTGCAACATCTTTATCGCTATTGTAATGGCATTTACAAAATTTAGTGCTCTTCTGCAAGGACAAGTTATTTCAATTTTGAGGCACCATATTGGTATCCCCTGTTACTCTGGTTTAAATTTAACCCCTTGACAGCTTCCATAAGCACTTCTGTACCAACATTTTTAACAAGTTATTCAATGATCGTGAAATAAATTGTAGAAACATAGAAGATAGGAGCATGAGTAGGCCATTCGGCCCCTCGAGCCTGCTCCGCCATTTAATGAGATCATGGCCGATCATCCAAATTCAGTACCCTGTCCCTGCTTTCTCCCCATATCCCTTGATCCCTTTAGCCTTAAGAAATATATCTATCTCCTTCTTGAATATATTTAATGAATTGGCCTCAACTGCCTTCTGTGGTAGAGAATTCCACAGGTTCACCACTCTCTGGGTGAAGAAATTCCTCCTCATCTCAGTCCTAAATGGCTTACCCCTTATCCTTAGACTGTGACCCCTGGTTCTGGACTCCCCCATCATCGGGGACATCCTTCCTGCATCTAGTCTGTCTCGTCCTGTTAGAATTTTATAAGTTTCAATGAGATCCCCTCTCATTCTTCTAAACTCTAGCGAATACAAGCCCAATCGTCCCAATCTCTCTTCATACGTCATTCCTGCCATCCCAGGTATCAGTCTGGTGAATCTTCGCTGCACTCCCTCCATGGCAAGAACATCCTTCCTCAGATAAGGCGACCAAAACTGCACACAATACTCAAGGGGTGGTCTCACCAGAGTTAAATTCAGTACTCAAATTGTCTTATTTTTGATACTATATATTATCTGCCATTTAAAAAGTTGCCGGAAGTCCATTACTTGAATAGCATTGGGCAGAAAAGTGTCTATTTTGAAATCCACTCAAGTATTCAGAAGGTCACTAATTGTACAGAGGCACCCTGATTGTGAAATTCTGAAGGGTTGACAACACAAGTCAAGTTAGATTGACCCTTGACCCACACCTGCTTTTAATTAGAGGTTTTCCTCTTTAAAAGCTTTAAAAATCCTCGACATAAAAGACAAAATATATCCTTTGGCCAAGAGAGATTAAAAAACAATTTCCTTTAAAATGGTGTTTATTAAATAATTTAACATCTGTGGAATCTGTGGAATCCTGTTGCAAAATGACTCCCTAGTTGCTGTGATGCACTTTATTTGCTTTGTTCAATCACGTTCCCCTTGACTCTCTTTACAGGTCAGCTTCCCAGTTCCCCAGGAGCATTACAGCCATCAGAAATCTATTGTAAAGACTGTTTAGTTGATAATTTAATTCTTTAAACACTGGCATTTTATTTATAAATAATATTAGCTACCCTTGTTTATCGCTTGTTCCTGAGATTTTGATGTTATTCAGGCTAAAATGTCACCACTGTAATCTTTACCTAACTGAATAAATGGGAGCACAATAAATACTGTCATGAGTGGTGTGAGAGTTAATAGTTCTGCAAAAATGTATTTTAATAAAACTGGTGATGTGATCTCTCATTTACAACAACTTTATTCTGGGAAGACTTTCTGAACCAGTGTTGGGACCCATGAAAATCATGCGCTGAAGAAGACTTTGCAAGATGTTTGTTAATACACTAGTAGACATTCCGTGGTGAATAACCAGCATTATATCATATTATTGAAGCAATGCTGCTCAATCAGTAGCAACATTTTACAGCAGCAACAAGCTGTTTGAGTTTGCTGATAGATCTCGTGTCACTTTACTCAGGGGCTGTCCTGGGCCTGGAGCACAGTTTCTGATCATTACACAATCCTTCTATGAATGGTGCAGGACAAGGTCCCTCCCTCCCATCATGATTTCTGGTCCCAATTTTAAGCCAACATTTAACATTAAAACAGCCGATGTAAACATTTAGATTGGAAATCTTGTCAACAATGACCTGTACCATTGTAGTTGTGGGTTTTGGACCATAGGTGGCAGTGTGGAGCAAGTTCCTGAAAAATATCTCAACTCTGTTTGCAACTTGTATATAAACAACTGACTGAGCAACACTATATGCAATTTATTAGTTGAGCACTAAAAATGATCATAATATCTGCCAATCACAGTCTAAAAGACACAAGTAACCAAGCTGTTGTGAATATATCTCTCTCTCTCAATGATTGCTATGGGGATTTATCATAGTGCCATGGTTGACCACACCTCCAGCGCCTCTCCACCGTCGTCGAGCTGGGTGGGACTGCACTCGTCCGGTTCCATTCTTATCTATCCGGTCGTAGCCAGAGAATCACTTGCACTGGCTTCTCTTCCTGCTCCCGCACTGTTACCTCTGGTGTCCACCAAGGATCTATTCTTGGCGCCCTACAATTTTTCTTCTACATGCTGCCCCTCGGCGACATCATCAGAAAACAGTGTCAGTTTCAACATGTATGCTGACGACACCCAGCTCTACCTCACCACCACTGCTCTCGACCCCTCCACTGTCTCTAAATTATTACTCTGCTTGTCCAACATCCAGCACTGAATGAGCAGAAATTTCCTCCTACTAAATATTGGTAAAACCAAAGCCATTGTCTTCGGTCCCCACCTCAAACTCCGTTCCCTAGCCACCGACTCCATCCCTCTCCCTGGCAACTGTCTGAGGCTGAACCAGACCGTCCGCAGTTCACAACCTTGGTGTCTTATTTGAGTCCGAGATGAGCTTCTGACCACATATCCGCACCACTAAGACCACCTATTTCACCTCTGTGACATCGCCTGACTGCTCCCCTACCTCAGCTCATCTGCTGCTGAAACTCTCCTCCATGCCTTTGTTATCTCTAGACTGGACTAGTCCAACTCACTCCCGGCCAGCCTACCATCGTCCACCCTCCATAAACTTGAGCTTCTCCAAAACTCTGCTGTGCATCATGTTCTGTTCACCCATCCCCCCTCTGCTTGCTGATCTACATTGGCTCCCGGTTAAGCAACGTCTCGATTTTAAAATTCTCAGCCTTGTTTTCATATCCCTCCATGGCCTCACCATTCCTTATCTCTGTAACCTTCTCCAGCCCGACAATCCTCAGAGATATCTGCACTCCTCCAATTCTGGCCTCTTGCGCATCCCTGATTTTAATCGCTCTACTATTGGTGGCCGTGCCTTCAGTCGCCAAGGCCCGAAGCTCTGGAATCCCCTCCCCCCCCAAACCTCTCTGCCTTTCGACCTCTCTTTCCTCCTTTTAAGACGCTCCCTAAAATTTTGGACATCTGCCCTAATATCTCCTTATGTGGCTCGGTGTCAAACTTTGTTTGATAACGCTCCTGTGAAGTGTCTTAGGACGTTTTACTACGTTAAAGGCGCTATATAAATACAAGTTGTTGTTGCCCTTTCCTCATATAATAACATGGAAAAAAATACCCACCAACAAAAAATAGAAATAGTTTGTGGAATTGGGAGTTAAAACTTCTATGATAAAATTCAGTTGTCAAAATATCAACAATAAATGGAATCAGCATAAATAGTACTGAGGACTGTTAATCACTCCACATATCCAGGTAGCACTGTGATTATAGTGCAAGACACAAAGTCCAGATTCATACGGCTAAAGCTAAAATCACTCAGAAATTGGAACAACACTTAAATGAATAAGCATTCTGGAGTTGATAAAATGCCGTTTAAAAACTGCAGTACCTGCAACACAGACAGTGGCGCTACAGGAAAGAAGCAAATACTTTGAGAAGCGTTCCACCACAATTCCTCGCAGCAAATTAATTCAAGTTTAACTCGAGTAACAGCATGCCACAATGCAATCCCTGAGGATTGAAAAATGGCTAAAGTAACCCCACTATTTCAAAAATGAGTCACCAGGCAAACCTAGAAACTGTAGACTAATCAGTTTAACATGTCAGTTATGGAAATTGTTTGAAATGATTTTGGGAGATCTGCTGGATGAACACTTGGAATGAAAGAACAGCTAGCGTTGATTCAGGAAAGGGAGGTCATATTTAATTACCGGGGGGTTGGTGGTCTGAAGATATTATTGACATGGTTGACTGGGGAAATGCATTTAATGTGGATTTTCAGAGAGGTTTTGACAACAACAATAAATTGCATTTATATAGCACCTTTTAATGTAGTAAAATGTCCCAAGGTGCTTCACAGGAGCGCTATCAAACAAAGTTTGACATTGAGCCACATGAGATATTGGCCAGATGACCAAAAGCTTTGTCAAAGAGGTAGGTTTTAAGGACCGTCTTAAAGGAGGACAGAGGGCTACAGAGGCAGAGAGGTTTAGGGAGGGAATTCCAGAGCTTAGGGCCTAGGCAGCTGAAAGCATAGCCTGCAATGGTGGAGCGATTTACAATTGGGGATGCACAAAAAGCCAGAATTGGAGGAGGGCTGAGAAGGTTGTAGGACTGGAGGAGGTTAGAGAGAGAGGGAGGGGCAAGGCCATGGAGGAACTTGAAAACAGGGATGAAAATGTTTAAATCAAGGTGTTGTTGGACTGGGAGCCACTGTAGGTCAGAGAGCACAGGGGTGATGGGTAAACGGGACTTGGTGCGAGATAGGATATAGGCAGCAGAGTTTAGGATGAGCTCAAGTTTATGGAGAGCGGAAGATGGGAGGCCGGCCAGGAGAGCGTTGAACAGTGTATAGAGGTAACACAGGCATGGATGAGGGTTTCAGCAGTAGGTGAGCTGAGACAGTGGCGGAGTCATAGAATCATACAAATTTACAGCACAGAAGGAGGCCATTCAGCCCATCGTGTTTGCCAGCTGAAAAAGAGCTATCCAGCCTAATCCCACTTTCCAGCTCTTGGTCCATAGCCTTGTAGGTTACGGCACTTCAAGTGCATATCCAAGTACTTTTTAAATGTGACGAGGGTCTCTGCCTCTACCACCCTTTCAGGCAGTGAGTTCCAGACCCCCACCACCCTGTGGGTGAAAAAAATTCTTCAACTCCTCTCTCATCTTTCTACCAGTTACTTTAAATCGATGCCCCCTGATTTTTGACACCTCTGCTAAGGGAAATAGGTCCTTCCTATCCACTCTATCGAGGCCCCTCATAATTTTATACACCTCAATTAAGTCTCCCCTCAGCCTCCTCTGTTACAAAGAAAACAACCCCAGCTTATCCAATCTTTCCTCCACAGCTAAAATTCTCCAGTTCTGGCAACATCCTCATAACTCTCCTTTTTTTACCCTCTCTACTGCACTCACATCGTCCCTGTAGTGAGGTGACCAGAACTGTACGCAGTACTGTAGCTGTGTACTCGAGTCAGGCGATGTTACAGTGGTGGAAGTAGGCGGTCTTGGTAACGGTGTGGAATTGTGCTCGGAAGCTCATCTCTGGGTCAAATATGACACCAGGATTGTGAACAGTCTGGTTCAGCCTCAGACAGTTGTCAGGGAACGGAGTTTGTAGTGGGGAGTGAAGACAATGGCTTCGATCTTCCCAATATTTAGTTGGAGGAAATTTCTGCTCCTCCAGTACTGGATGTCTGACCAGCAGTGTGACAAGTTAGAGACGGTGAAGAAAATATCGTGCCTTTCACAACCTCTGGACGTCCCAAAATGCATTACAGCCAATGAAGTACTTTTGAAGTTTAGTTAATGTGGGAATTGCAGCAGCCAGTTGCGCGCAGCAAGCTCCCACAAACAGCAATGTGATAATCTGCTAAATGGGATTTTTTTTTAATTCGTTTATTTATGGGATGTGGGCGTCGCTGGCAAGGCCAGCATTTATTGCCCATCCCTAATTGCCCTTGAAGCATAGAAGATAGGAGCAGGAGTAGGCCATTCGGCCCCTCGAGCCTGCTCCGCTATTTAATGAGATCATGGCTGATCATCCAAATTCAGTACCCTGTCCCTGCTTTCTCCCCATATCCCTTGATCCCTTTAGCCTTAAGAAATATATCTATCTCCTTCTTGAATATATTTAATGAATTGGCCTCAACTGCCTTCTGTGGTAGAGAATTCCACAGGTTCACCACTCTCTGGGTGAAGAAATTCCTCCTCATCTCAGTCCTAAATGGCTTACCCCTTATCCTTAGACTGTGACCTCTTGTTCTGGACTCCCCCACCATCGGGAACATCCTTCCTGCATCCAGTCTGTCTAGTCCTGTTAGAATTTTATAAGTTTCAATGAGATCCCCTCTCATTCTTCTAAACTCTAGTGAATATAAGCCTAATCGACCCAATCTCTCTTCATACGTCATTCCTGCCATCCCAGGTCTCAGTCTGGTAAATCTTCGCTGCACTCTCTCCATGGCAAGAACATCCTTCCTCAGATAAGGCGACCAAAACTGTACACAATACTGAAGGTGTGGTCTCACCAAGGCCCTGTACAACTGCAGCAAGACCTCCTTGCTCCTGTACTTGAATCCTCTCGCTACGAAGGCCAACATACCATTTGCCTTCTTAACCGCCTGCTGCACCTGCATGCTTACCTTCAGCGACTGGTGCACAAGGACTCCCAGATCTCGTTGCACTTCCCCTTTTCCCAATCTATTGCCGTTCAGATAATCTGTCTTCCTGTTTTTGCCACCAAAGTGGATAACCTCACATTTATCCACATTATACTGCATCTGCCAGAAGGTGGTGGTGAGCCGCCGCCTTGAACCGCTGCAGTCCGTGTGGCGAAGGTACTCCCACAGTGCTGTTAGGAAGGGAGTTCCGGGATTTTGACCCAGCGATGATGAAGAATTGACGATATACTTCTAAGTCAGGATGGTGTGTGACTTGGAGGTGGTGGTGTTCCCATGCGCCTGCTGCCCTTGTCCTTCTAGGTGGAAGAAGTCGCGGGTTTGGAAGGTGCTGCCGAAGAAGCCTTGGCGAGTTGCTGCAGTGCATCTTGTAGATGGTGTACACTGCAGCCACGGTACGCTGGTGGTGGAGGGAGTGAATGTTTAAGGTGGTGGATGGGGTGCCAATCAAGCAGGGGCTGCTTTGTCCTGGATCGTGTCAAGCTTGTTGAGTGTTGGAGCTGCACTCATCCAGGCAAGTGGAGAGTATTCCATCACACTCCTGACTTGTGCCTTGTAGATGGTGGAAAGGCTTTGGGGAGTCAGGAGGTGAGACACTTGTCGCAGAATACCCAGCCTCTGACCTGCTCTTGTTGCCACAGTATTTATGTGGCTGGTCCAGTTAAGTTTCTGGTCAATGGTGACCCCCAGGATATTGATGGTGGGCGATTCGGTGATGGTAATGCTGTTGAATGTCAAGGGGCGGTGGTTAGACTCTCGCTTGTTGGAGATAGTCATTGCCTGGCACTTCTGTGGCGTGAATGTTACCTGCCACTTATCAGCCCAAGCCTGAACGTCGTCCAGGTCTTTTTCCATGCAGGCATGGACTGCTTCATTATTTGGGGAGGTGCGAATGGAACTGAACACTGCAGTCATCAGCGAACATCCCCATTTCTGACCTTATGTTGGAGGGAAGGTCATGATGAAACAGCTGAAGATGGTTGGGCCTAGGACACTGCCCTGAGGAACTCCTGCAGCGGTGTCCTGGGGCTGTGATGATTGACCTTCAACCACCACAGCCATCTTCCTTTGTGCTAGGTATGACTCCAGCCATTGGAGTGTTTTCCCCCTGATTCCCATTGACTTCAATTTTATGAGGGCTCCTTGATGCCACACTCGGTAAAATGCTGTCTTGATGTCAAGGGCAGTCACTCTCACCTCACCTCTGGAATAGCTTCCGAACAGATCTAGCAGCTCAAAACTGGGCATCCATGAGGCGCTGTGGGCCATCAGCAGCAGCAGAATTGAATTCCACCACAATCTGTAACCTCATGGCCCGGCATATCCTTCACTCTACCATTACCATCGAGCCAGGGGATTAACCCTGGTCCCTGGTTCAATGAGGAGTGCAGAAGAGCATGCCAGGAGCAGCACCAGGCGTACCTAAAAATGAGGTGCCAAGCTGGGGAAGCTGCAGCAGAGGACTACATACATGCTAAAGAGCGGAGGCACATGCTATAGACAGAGCTAAGTGGTCCCACAATCAACGGATCAGATCAAAGCTCTGCAGTCCCGCCACATCCAGTTGTGAATGGTGGTGGACAATTAAACAACTAACGGGAGGAGGAGGCTCCATGAATATCCCCATCCTCAATTATCATGGAGCCCAGCACGTGATTGCAAAAGACAAGACTGAAGTGTTTGCAACCATCTTCACCCAGAAGTGCCAAGTGGATGATCCATATCAGCCTCCTCCTGAGGTCCCCACCATCACAGAAGCCAGTCTTCAGCCAATTCGATTCACTCCACGTGATATCAAGAAACGGCTGAGCGCACTGGATACAGCAAAGGCTATAGGCCCTGACAACATCTTGACTGTCATGCTGAAGACCTGTGCTCCAGAACTAACTGCGCCTCCAGCCAAGCTGTTCCAGTACAGCTATAACACTAACATCTATCCGACAATGTGGAAAACTGCTCAGGTATGTCCTGTCCACAAAAAGCAGGACAAATCCAATCCAGGCAATTACTGC
Organism: Squalus acanthias; assembly: GCA_030390025.1. Classification (NCBI taxonomy): domain Eukaryota; kingdom Metazoa; phylum Chordata; class Chondrichthyes; order Squaliformes; family Squalidae; genus Squalus; species Squalus acanthias. Next base: position 112,534,572 of record CM059428.1, read on the forward strand.
CCCATCAGTCTACTCTCAAATCATTAGCAAAGTGATGGAAGGTGTCGTCGACAGTGCTATCAAGCGGCAATTACTCACCAATAACCTGCTCACCGACGCTCCGTTTGGGTTCTGCCAGGACCACTCAGCTCCAGACATCACTACAGCCATGGTCCAAGCATGGACAAACGAGCTGAATTCCAGAGGTGAGGTGAGAGTGACTGCCCTTGACATCAAGACAGCATTTTACCGAGTGTGGCATCAAGGAGCCCTCATAAAATTGAAGTCAATGGGAATCGGGAGGGAAAACTCTCCACTGGCTAGAGTCATACCTAGCACAAAGGAAGATGGTTGTAGTGGTTGGAGGTCAATCATCTCAGCCCCAGAACATTGCTACAGGAGTTCCTCAGGGCAGTGTCTGAGGCCCAACCATCCTCAGCTGCTTCATCAATGACCTTCCCTCCAACATAAGGTCAGAAGTAAGAATGTTCACTGATGATTGCAATGTGTTCAGTTCCATTTGCAACTCCTCAGAAAATGAAGCAGTCTATGCCCGAATACAGCAAGACCTGGATGACATTTAGTCTTGGGCTGATAAGTGGTATGTAACATTTGCACCACACAAGTGCCAGGCAATGACTATCTCCAACAATCGAGATTCTAACCACCATCCCTTGACATTCAACAGCATTACCATCACCGAATACCCCACCATCAACATCGTGGGGATCACCATTAACCAGAAACTTAACTGGACCAGCCACATAAATACTGTGGCTACAAGAGCAGGTCAGAGGCTGGGTATGCTGCGGCGAGTGTCTCACCTCCTGACTCCCCAAAGCCTTTCCACCATCTAGAAGGCACAAGTCAGGAGTGTGATGGAATACTCTCCACTTGCCTCGATGAGTGCAGCTCCAACAACACTCAAGAAGCTCAACACCATCCAGGACAAAGCAGCCCGTTTGATTGGCACCCCATCCACCACCTTAAACATTCACTCCCTGCACCACCAGCGCACCGTGGCTGCAGTGTGTACCATCTACAAGATGCACTGCAGCAACTCGCCAAGGTTTCTTCAGCAGCACCTCCCAAACCCGCGACCTCTACCACCTAGAAGGACAAGGGCAGCAGGCACATGGCAACACCATCACCTGCACGTTCCCCTCCGAGTTACACACCATCCTGACTTGGAAATATATCGACGTTCCTTCGTCGTCGTTGGGTCACAATCCTAGAACTCCCTCCCTATCGGCACTGTGGGAGTACCTTCACCACAAGGACTGCAGCGGTTTAAGGCTCACCACCACCTTCTCGAGGGCAATTAGGGATGGGCAATAAATGCTGCCATTGCCCCTGACGCCCACATCCTAAGAACAAATTTTAAAAAATGACTGGGTAATGTGTTTTTGTCGATTAGGGTTGGTGGTGAGCTAGAGCTGGGTGTCATCAATGTACATGTGGAACCTGACGTGTTTTTGGATGATGTTGACCAGGGGCAGCATGTAGATGAGAAATAGGAGGGGCCAAGGATCGATCCTTGGGGGACTCCAGTGGTTACAGTGCGGAAGCAGGAAGAGAAGCCATTGCAGGTGTTTCTCTGGCTATGACTGGAATGATCTTCTCTATCTTTCCCAGTCTCTGTATGGGTCGTAAACATATTCCTTTTATAGATGTAGTCAATTTCTTCTGTTAAAGTCAAAGAAATGCAGCAAGCTGGAAGCCAACCTGCTGTCTGTCAGTGTATATACCAGTATTTGGGAGGTGGGGTGAGGGACAGGCTGTGTGGGAGCTGCTGCAACATGTGTAAGTGTGTATTTATATTATATTTACATTTTCCACGACTTGTGTGAAAACAGTAATTTTATGGTCTTTATTTTTTATATATATACTGTATTCACAATGTGGTCTTCTCTGCATTGGGGAGACCAAATGCAGATTGGGTGATCGCTTTGCTGAACACCTCCATTCAGTCAGCAAGCATAACACGTCTTACTACAATTATATAGGGCCCTGGTGAGACCACACCTGGAGTATTGTGTACAGTTTTGATCTCCTTACCTAAGGAAGGATATACTTACCATAGAGGGAGTGCAATGAAGGTTCACCAGACTGATTCCTGGGATGGGGGGATTGTCCTATGAGGACAGAGTGAGTAGACTAGGCCTATATTCTCTGTTGTTTCGAAGAATGAGAGGGGATCTCATTGAAACTTACAAAATTCTTACAGGGCTTGACAGGGTAGATGCAGGGAGGATGTTTCCCATGGCTGGGGAGTCTAGAACCAGGGTTCACAGTCTCAGAATAAGGGGTCGGCCATTTAGGACTGAGATGAGGAGAAATTTCTTCACTCGGAGGGTGGTGAATCTTTGGAATTCTCTACCCCACAGGGCTTTGGAGGCTCGGTCGTTGAGTATATTCAAGACAGAGATCAATAGATTTTTGGATATCAAGGGATATGGGGATAGAGCAGGAAAGTGGAGTTGAGGTAGAAGATCAGCCATGATCTTATTGAATGGCGGAGCAGGCTCGAGGGGCCAAATGGCCTACTCCTGCTCCTATTTCTTATGTTCTTATGACCCTGAGCTTCCGGTCGCCTGACATTTTAATTCTCTGCCCCACTCCCATTCTGACCTCGGCTTCCTACACTGTTCCAATGAAGTTCAATGGAAGATCGACGAGCAGCTCTACATCTTTGGATTAGGTACATTACAACTTTCTCAACATTGAGTTCAACAATTTCAGATCACAACCACTGCTCCCATTTTTTCCAGACAGCAGGTGCTGGTAATCATTCTGCTGTTGCCATTTACACCTCCTGTAGACCCATCTTTTGTTTCTTTACTTGTCCTTTTTCTGTTTTTCTTCCAGACAGTGGTTCAGTGGTTCATTTTGATCAGTTTGCAGTTATGTCCCTTTTAATACCGAAGTCTTTCTGCAGCTGTGTACATTCTCTCTGCTTTCTGTCAAAGGACAGCTAGAACAACTCTAGTTTCCAACATTTCTTTGCTGACCTTGGAGTGATCTCAGGGTTGTGACTCAGGAAGCAGGCAAGGTCTTGTATTACCTGCAAGTGATGAAGCCAGTGGGCGCTGATACTGAACTCGGAGAGTAGAGTGGGAGAGCGTGCCCAATGTGCGAGCAAAAAGTTGATTAAAAATTGATGTGCCGAGCAAAATAAAGATTGAGACCCCCTGTAAAATTTCTGTCTTAAACCTCGGTGTGTTATATCGGAAGGAGACTGAGCGGGGCTGGATATCGTGGCAGGATAACACACCTGATGAGGTGGACAAATAACTATTCTAAAAGGGAACCAATGAAGGCAGCAGAACATCGCTGGGAATTTCCTCAGGAGTTGTCCCCATCAGCCGCTGAAGTAATGATCGGTGGAAATCCTGTATAAACTCCGTAAAAGGGGATTCTGCCAATCTACCTTCCGAGTTACGGTGGCCGATCGCTAGAACCCCAGCAGAAATTCCCGGTGTGCATTTTTAATTTTGAGTGGTCACAAACTGTAAAATCACTCAGTTTCTTTTGTGGCACAGAAGACAACATGACTGCTCTGCTGCGTCACCTACTAGCAAACAGTGGCAGTGTCACATAACGTTGAAAAATCCTTAAGGCGTCACAGGCAAAATGCCACGACATACTGATTTCAGCATATTACTAGCCAATCTCCAGTGACTTTGCACACAGGAAGTCAAGTCCAAGTAAAGGTGAAATGGGGTTAAAGGATTGGGATAATTAGACCAGGGCACACAGATGTAATTCAGCCCCCATTTTAAAGTCATATATTCGATTCTTCTATGTATATAATACTTAAATTTTATATTATTATTTATAGTTAAATAGCAAAATGTATGGCAATTTGGGAAGCAGAGTTGATCTGAGCATTGGAGTTTCTTGTATCTGATATATTATATATTCCTTTATTTATATGTATTTAATTTGTATCCTTTATTGGCTGAGAATACACAGCAAGATGGTATGCAAGATGCACCAGATGGAGGTAGATAACTGGTATTTAACAGCAAAAAGAAGGGGGATTGGGTTTAGCTGCACTGAAGGGTAGTCCTGTGCTTCGATGGCAATGGTCCTGGGATTTCGCGGAACAGGAGAATTCTTAATTATCTGTGTTAAATATGTGACTATTTGTGATGTGGAAATATTGATGCATGACTATAAAAGATTTGCTCCTGTCAGTACAATCCTTATTCCTTGAAGTTTATTCTTCATGTATAGAGTTATTTTTAGAAAATTAATTCATGGAATGTGGACGTTGCTGGCAAGGCCAGCATTTATTACCCATCCCTAATTGCCCTCGAGAAGGTGGTGGTGAGCCGTCGCCTTGAAGACAACTGAGTGGCTTGCTTGGCCATTTCAGAGGGCAGTTAAGAGTCAACCACATTGCCGTAGGTCTGGAGTCACATATAGGCCAAATCGAGTAAGAGCGGCAGATTTCCTTCCCTAAAGGACATGGTCATCATTACTGATAACTTTTTATTCCAGATTTGAATTAAAATTCCCCAGCTGCTGTGGTGGGATTTGAACTAGTTTCTCTGGATTACTAGTCCAGTAACGTAACCACTGTGCCACTGTACCCAATGCTGTCCTATCCCACTGTCTGTTAGACTCATTCTTATCTGTCTCTAATTAGGAACGCTTGGATGTTTAGTTGCTCTTCATGATCCTTCTTTTGAAAAGAAGTGATGATTAATCTGTAATCACAGCTCAGGTAACGTTCGTGAGGCTGCAGTTAACTGTTTAAAAGGATGTCTTTACAGTCTTTATACCTTTTGTTGGACTAGTGCAGCACAGAAGGAGGCTATTCGGCCCATCGAGTCTGCACCGGCTCTTTCGAAGAGCAATCCAGTTAGTTCCACTCCCCCACTCTTTCCCCATATCCCTGCAATTTTTTCTACTTCAACTATTTAACTAATTCCCTTTTGAAGGCTACAATTGAATCTGTATCCACCATCCTTGCAGGCAGTGCATTCCAAATTCTAACCACTTGCTGCATATATTTTTTTTCCACATGTCGCCTCTGGTTCTTTTGCCAATCACCTTAAATCTGTGCCCTCTTGTTATCGACCCTTCAGCCATTGGAAACAGTTTTCTTTATTTACTCAATCTAAACCCTTCATGACTTTAAACACCTCTATCAAATCTTCTCTTAGCTATCTCTGCTGTAAGGAGAATAACCCCAGCTTCTCCAGTCTATCCACATAACTGTAACCCCTCATCCCTGGAACCATTCTAGTCAATTTCTTCTGTATTCTCTTCAAAGCCTTCATGTTCTTCCTAAAGTATGGTGCCCAGAAGTGGACACAACACTCCAGCTCTGTGATGGAGAAGATTTGAGCTTGGAGGATCATCTTGGGGTCGAATAGAACACCAAAGTTGCGAACAGTCGGTTTCAGCCAGAGATGATGGTTAGGGAGGGAGATGGAATTGGTGGCGAGGGCAGAGAGTTTGTGGCAGGGGCCGTAAATGATGGCTTCGGTGTTGAGCTAGAGGAAATTGCGGCTCATCCAAGATAGGATGTCGAACAAGCAGTTTGCCAACACCAAGGCAGAAGAGGGATCGAGAAAGGTGGTGGACAGTTAGAGTTAGGGGCCGTCATTGTGCATGTGGAAGCTGACCCCATGTCTTCAGATGCTTTTACCAAGGGACAGCATGGAGATGAGGAAAAGGAGGGGTCTGAGGATAGATCCTTGGGGGACTCGAGTTAAAATTGCAGGGTCAGGAAGAGAAGCCATTGATGGAGGTGCTCTGGCTACGATCAAATAGCCAAGAGTGTAAACCGAGCGAGGACCATCACACTGAGTTGGACAATGTCCTTCCAAAAGTGTGGTGCCCAGAATTGGACACAGTACTGCAGCTGGGGCCGAACTTGTGTTTTGTATATGTTTAGCATAACTTCCTGGCTTTTGTACTCTATGCCTCTATAAAGCCCAGGATCCTATATGCTTTATTAACTGCTTTGTTAACCTGTCCTGCCACCTTCAACGATTTGTGCACAAACACCCGCAGGTCTCTCTGTTCTTACGCCCCCTTTAAAATTGTACCATTTAGCTTGTATTATCTCTCCTCATTCTTTCTACCTCACCTCACACTTGTTGTAATTTGTAAGCAGTGTAATTTTTTAAGTTAAAGATTTAGGGGTAGAATTTCCCGTGGGGGCTTAAGTGGGAAGTTACCCCTGAAACTACGCCCATTTGTGAACCCATTTTGCCGATGTCTATTAATACCCAAATTTCCTACCAATCTCATGAACATACGGCAGAACGTAAATATGGGTGTAAACAAGCGGAATTTAGCATAAGCAATCGGGGCCGAGGAAAGCGCCAAACTCACATCGCATATTCTTTAAATATGAAAATTAATGTTTCAAGCCATCTAACTGTCACAATGCACATAAGGCCCAGCATGTTCAAAAATATGCAATTGTGAAGATTTTCAATGTGGACTTGTACTCATACCATGAAAATGTATTCAAATCAACAGAAAATACAGTGCCGGTCTCAGTCAGGATAAATTTTTAAAAATCATTTCAAAATCTCAAAACACCAGAAAAATGACTCTTTCCTGCTGCGCCTAAATTCCGGGCTTAATTTTACACCTGTTTTGAACCAGCATAATTGCAGCAAGTCCACATCTTTAGCCTGGGAAGGGGCTGTTCTAATGAGCTGAGATGCAGGGATCGTTAGACGGGTGTAGAAGAGTGAGGAAATTAGGGCCTAGCTTAATTACGTGCGTAACACGAGTTTCCTCAAACCTTTTTGCCGCGTATTTGCCCCGATTTAAACATTTCTCTGGGTGCAAATACACAGGAAATTCCACCCTTAAGTCTTTTATTATAGAACCTGGCTTCACCGCGCTGGGGGGCGCTATATTAAAATTCAACACTAAATCATAGTTGCAGTACCCAGTTCCTGTTGCTGGGTGGCACTGTGCAGAAATTGTGTTGCAAGTTGAGGGGGGAAGTGAAGCGAGGTGGACAAGAAAAAAATGCAGAAGTTTACAAAATGAAGAAATGGCAAGTGTGAAAGAAACTAATAAAATGAGAAAAGAGAAAAAGTATTGGTGCTTTTGCAGTCAACCAGAAGCCCCCCAAAATTGATTTCTCCTTCTGGTACATTTAAATTTATTCCTGTAGAAGCCTGGATGCAGCGATTGTAGTAAATGTTATAAATGCCTATTGATTAACCAGTTTTCCATTCGGGTAAAAGTTTCTTTTTTTGAGATTTCTATTCAGAATAAAAATACCTCTTCAATAAGCAAATGGTTTTGATCCTTCTGGCTCCATTTTTTCCCTTGGCTTTTTCCCAGTTGCATGGATGCGTCACTATGTATCTGGTATTTTGTCCTAGGGAGCAATCTTCATATGCGAGCTTCTGCATCACATCCCTTAAGCAGTTTAGCTGTGGCTCAGTTGGTAGCACACTTGCCTCTGAGTCAGAAGGTTGTGCCCACTCCAGGGACTTGAGCACATAAAGCGAGGCTGACACTCCAGTGCAGTGCTGAGGGAGTGCTGCACTGTCGGAGGTGCCGTCTTTCGGATGAGATGTTAAACCGTGGCCCCGTCTGCTCTCTCGGTGGACGTAAAAGATCCCAAGGCACAATTTCTTAGAAGAGCAGGAGAGCTATCCCCGGTGTCCTGGCCAATATTTATCCCTCAATCCACATAACAAAAACAGATTATCTGGTCATTATCACATTGCTGTTTGTGGGAGCTTGCTGTGCGCAAATTGGCTGCCGCGTTTCCCACATTACAACAGTGACTACACTTTAAAAGTACTTCATTGGCTGTAAGGTGCTTTGAGACGTCCGGTGGTCGTGAAAGGCGCTATATAAATGCAAATCTTTCTTTCTTTAAATACCTCGATTACATCACCCCTCAATCTTTTAAACTCAAGGGAATACAAGCCAAGTTTATACAACCTGTCCTCATAATTTAAACCTTTTAAGCTCTGGCATTATTCTAGGGAATCTGTGCTGTGCACCTTCCCAAGGCCAATATGTCTTTCCTGAGGTTCAGTGCCCAAAACTGAACGCAGTGCTCCAGATGGGGACCAAGGTTCTGCGCAACTGAAGCATCACTTCCTCACTTTTGTATTCCAGCCCCCTTGAGATAAAGACCAATATTCCACTAGCCTTTTGATTACTTTTTATATCTGTGCACTAGCCTTTAGTGATTTGTGTACCTGGACATCCACATTAATTTGCTCCTCTGCAGCTTCTAGTCTCTCACTATTCATAAAATATTCCGATTTGAATTTGCGATCCAAAGACCTTACACTTCCCAACTTTGATGTCTTTCTGCCATAGTTTTGCCCGCTCACTTAATCTGTCTAATTCTCTTTGTAACTTCCGGCTCCCAGCTACATAATTTACTGTGCCTCCTAGCTTAGTGACGTTTGCAAACTTGGATGTACCACTCTCTCTCCCTTCATCCAACTAATTGATAGATCTGGTGAAAAGCTGTGGAAAGTGTACTTGTCTGTTGAGAACAGGAGCAGTCTTGATTGTGATGTATAAACACACATGCATCAAGCGCTCTCCTGGCCCCAAGACTTTAATTCTAAGCCAAGCAGTATAAATTGTTGAGCTGGAATCCATATTGTAGCTAGCAGTCACAAACTGTAGTTCTAGTATGAACAGACTTGCATGCTTCAAGATCAGGCAGTTGGCATTGGTATATTGCAGTTGAAAGCTCTCGCTACCCATCCCATGGGAAGATGCAGTTTAAGGGCAACGTTTTAAGGCTGTATTATGTAAACATTATGCTAATTAGCTAACATTTGCAGTTGTCTCTTGCTTTATAAATACCACCTACACAGTTGCCTCACTGTGCCAAACTTTAAAAAAAAACATCTGGATGGGCACTGAACACTTTTTCAGAAATGTAGACAGTTAAAAGTGAGTCACACAGTAAGTGCGTGTGCTGCATCTTACTTTTTTAAACATATATTTGGCAATCTGATGATTTATCCAGGCTCTCAACTTTTGAGTGTTATAGAAACAGGAAACAAGAGTGTTCCTATAGGGGTGGAAATTACCGTCCGCGATGTTATCGTATGAATACTTGACGCATTCTTATCAAATCCTCCCTCTCTTATTTTAAGGGAGATATTAACTTGTTTAAAATTGCTGACAGTAATTTCTACCCTATAGTAATACATGTATCAGTGTCCTTGGCATTGCCCAAAGGTAGACGGTTCTTGAACCAGGATTTCTGATATTTAGCGTGGCCCTACTGAGGCCCATAATGAGCACTAATGAGTGTCAGCTGTGGCTCAGTGGGTAGCACTCTCGCCTCTGAGTCAGAAGGTTGTGGGTTCAAGCCCCACTCCAGAGACTTGAGCACATAAATCTAGGCTGACACTCCAGTGCAGTGCTGAGGGAGTGCTGCACTGTCGGAGGTGCCATCTTTCAGATGAGACGTTAAATCGAGGCTCCGTCTGCTCTCTCAAGTGGACGTAAAAGATCCCATGGCATTATTTTGAAGAAGAGCAGGGGAGTTATCCCCGGTGTCCTGGCCAATATTTATCCCTCAATCAGCATAACACGAAACACATTATCTGGTCATTGTCACATTGCTGTTTGTGGGAGCTTGCTGTGCGCAAAATTGGCTGCCGCGTTTCCCACATTACAACAGTGACTACACTCCAAAAGTACTTCATTAGCTGTAAAGCGCTTTGAGACATCTGGTGGTCGTGAAAGGCGCTATATAAATGCAAGTCTTCTTACACTCTGCTGTTGTCACTTAATAAATTCCTGAGTTGGTGCTTCAGCGGCTCAGGGTTTGAATTGGCAGGGTGCATGCTGGGAATTCCAGCCGTTGGTGAGCGTCATGAGAAAGCTGTTGTACGAAAGTGACATGAGAGTTGATCTCTGGTGTTCAGTAGGAGTCCAGCAGGAGCCGTGAAGGCCAGTGCTCTGACCGTAGGAAGGTTTGGGATGAGGTTTACCTTGACTGTAGGAAATGAGGTGAACCTGGATTAGAGAATATTTTGCCTTGTTTATTTTTTTTTAAAAGAGGGCAGAAACTTTTGGTAGAATGTGATTGGTCGCTTTTGTGATTGAACTGATCAGAAATGACACTGCAAAGATTATCTGGGATATGATTGATCCAGGGGACATGGTTCTGGGATATGATTGATTCTTGGTTCTGCAATCTGATTGGTTAACCAGACAAGTTGAAGTTACTGATCTCTAGGATATGATTGGTTGAAGGGTAAGTTGCCTCTGGTTCTGCAATCTGACTGATGCAACACTAACATATGACAAAATATTTTTGGTAACAGTTGCTGTCCCGTGGCATTGCTCATGCATAGTTTGGGGTCTGAAGCCTGGGAACACAGTTGTGATGCTTAGCTGCGAATGTGCCTTGTCCCTTTAAGCCCATTGCTCAGATAGTCGCTGTCGGGAAATTGTCTAAAGAGGTTCAGAGATCAATTAATTATTGCCAGTGAGAGATTTGCAGATTTGGCACTTGTAAATTTCTGGCTACAGGTAAATCTGCAAACATCTCTCACCAACTGACTTTAAGCTGTAATTAAGCCTCAGAATCACAGAATCCCCACAGTGCAGATAGAGGCCATTTCGGCCCAGCGAGCCTGCACCGACACATATCCCACCCTATCCCCGTAACCCCACGTATTTAATCCCCCCCTAACACTAAGGGTCAATTTATCATAGCCAAATCAACCTAACCCGCACATCTTTGGACTGTGGGAGGAAACCGGAGCACCCGGAGGAAACCCACACAGACACGGGGAGAATGTGCAAACTCCACACAGACAGTCACCCGAGGCCGGATTCGAACCTGGGTCCCTGGCGCTGTGAGGCAACAGTGCTAACCACTGTGCCACCGTGTTGCCTCCTCCCACCTTACTTAATCTCAGCCTATCAAGATGCGGAGATGCCGGTGTTGGACTGGGGTGGACAAAAGTGAGAAGTCGCGCAACACCAGGTTATAGTCCAACAGTTTTATTTGAAATCACAAGCTTTCGGAGCTGCTGAAGTCACCTGACGAAGGAGCAGCAGCTCTGAAAGCTTGTGATTTCAAATAAAACTGTTGGACTATAACCTGGTGTTGTGCGACTTCTCACTTTCAGCCTATCAAGATAACCTTCTCTTCCTTTCTCCTTCATGTAGTTATCTAGCTTCCCCTTGAATGCATCTATGCTAATCGCCTCAACCAATCCACGTGGTAGCGTGTTCCACATTCTCACTACTCTCCTAAATTCCTTATTGGATTTATTTGTGACTATCTTGTATTTATGACTAATGTTCCCTGTAAATTTTTTTTGGGGCTGCGCGTTCCATTCAAAATTCCGCACATGCGCTGTTTTTCTATTTAAAAGCTGGCTCACCGGCAGCGCAGGACCTCTGGAGCACTGCGTTGCTGTGCAACTTAAAGGGAACATTGTTTATGGCCCCTAGTTTTGGACTCCTCCACAAGTGGAAATATCTTCTCTGTCTAAAATTATGAAATTGAGAAGTCGCACAACACCAGGTTATAGTCCAACAGTTTTATTTGAAATCACAAGCTTTCGGAGTTACTGCTCCTTTGTCGGGTGAAGTAAAGAGATACAGAATCGCCAAAGCATATATAGATAGAGAACAATGCATGTGTACCTTACAATGGCAGACAACTAAATTTAATCATCCTGACTGTTTATCTGCCGAGGTGTGACAAAAGGCAATCAGGTCAGCCAGGAACTTACCACATCAAAGACATAGCAAGATACAACTGAGACAATGAGGTGGAGTCACAGGGGGTCTAACGTGTCAAAAGTTGCAGTCTGTATGTAAAACGATAAACTTTAAAATTTTTACTTTTTTACTGGGAATCACATCTGTGAACAAGCCAACGACGACTCGAGTCCGGATCACGTCATGTATCGTGACATAAACCCAAGATCTCGGTTGAGACCGTCCTCATGAGTGCGGAACTTGGCTATCAGTTTCTGCTCGATGATTTTGCGTTGTCGTGTGTTCCTAAGGCCGCCTTGGAGAACGCTTACCCGCAGATCCGAGGCTGAATGTCCTTGACTGCTGAAAATTATGAAGGGGTTCGATAGGGTAAAGACCTCTATCAGGTCAGCGCTGAGCCTTTTCTTTTCTATAGAGGAGAGCCCCAGCCTATTCAGTCTTTCCTGATAGTTGTAACTTCTCAGTTCTGGTATCATCCTTGCAAATCTATTTTGCACTTTCTCCAGTGCTTTTATTATCTTTTTGTAATATGGAGACCAGTACTGTGCGCAATACTGTAACTGTGGTCTAACCAAAGTTCTATGTAAGGTTAACATAACTTCTCTCATTAACCAGAAACTCAACTGGACCACCACACAAATGCTGTTGCTCCTAGAGCAGGTCAGAGGCTGGCTATTCTATGAAAAGTGACTCACCACCTGACTCCTCAAAGCTTCTCAGCCACCTACAAGTCGCAAGTCAGGAGTGTGATGGAATACTCTTCAGTGCCTGGATGGGTGCAGCTGCAACAATACTCGAGCAGCTCGACACCATCTTGGACAAGGCAGTTCACTTGATGATCAGCCCAACCAGCACTTTAAGCATCCACTCGCTCCACCACTGGCATACCGTGGCTGCAGTGTGTATCACCTATAGCACTTGCCAAAGGCTTCTTCGTCCGTGCCCCCCAAATCCGCGACCTCCACCAGCTAGAAGAACAAGGGCAGCAGTGTCATGGGAGCACCATCACCTCCAGGTTCTCCTCCCAAGTCACACACCATCCTGACTTGGACTTTTATCGCTGTTTCTTCATTGTTGTTGGGTCAAAATCCTGGGCGTTCCTACCGAACAGCATTGTGGCAGTACCTTCACTACATGAACTGCAGCAGTTCAAGAAGGCGGCCCACCACCACTTACTCTAGTGCAACTGGGGATAGGCAATAAATGCTGGGCTTGCCAGCGACGCCCGCATCCCGAGAATGAATAATTAAAAATAAACAAAGAAGGGAACTGTCAGAAGTTTGGTGGGCTGGATCAAAGAAGCTTGCGAGCTGTGTTTAGTAAATCGCTATCCTAAGTGATACGAGTTTGGGCAGTTTCAACTCTGGGCAGTTTCAGTTCTTGGTGAATTCAAGTCCAGACCATAAAACGACCTCCAATTGGATGAGAATCGGTGCACTTACAGAGGCAATAGGATAATTAATGTGGGAGATAATGTCATCTGGTGCATAGTGGGTGGGCGAGTGCTCCATTTCCCAGCAGAAACATCTTTTATTTTGAGTACAGAATTCACTTTAAGGTACAATTTAGTTTCAGTCAAACCAGCAAAACCCTAAACCAAACATGCATTTTTAAATCCTCACCAGTAAATGCTGCCAGTTCTGTCACAATTTCCCTCACGGATCTCTTTGCACTATTTTATTTTTGGTATGACTCATTCAACAACTGCGCCCGATTGGAAACATAATACTTTAAGGTAGCAATTGTTTGGCTAAATCAATGTAAAAAAACCTGATTCAGCCCTCCCCCTCCCCCTCCCCCTCCCCCCCCCCCATGTGAACAACTTTGACGTTGGTGCTTGTTTGTCAATGCAAGAAAACAACAAATTAAATGAAAAGAACAAATTAAATGGACCTCCTCAACATTCTGCTACGTGTGATACTTGTTTGTTACATTCTTAGCAGAAACTTTAAAATATGAAATTAAAGGTCAGCTCAGAAATCGATATTGAAATCAGTAAAACCTTATCAAAAATAGTCCTAACAGACTGGGCTAGAATGGAAGATTTATTCCCAACTCTCCACTGTGTGTGGCTTTCCCCACCTGCCATCATTTTAATGCGTGTTCCCCCATTCTGTACAGCCTGAGACTGATATTTAGGGTTTCTGGTTTTAACTGGCTTTTTTCACCAATTTTTGTACTGATGGGAAAATGAATACACTGAATTTAGTGCAATTGAAAAATAAATACTTACAGGTATTTATCCAGATATTTTTCATCTTGATTGTTGGAGATTCCACCCCACAAGCCCAAATATTAGGGCCTACTTTTTTAAAAAAAGAGAAAGGAGGGTTGGAAGGTTCTCTCTCTCCTCACACTATGGCCCTGATTTTTTTGGCCCGGGCGGGAACGCAGCAAAACGAGCAGTGTGCCACCCTGGAGCGGCAGCAGACAGGCGTGGCCAGTCTTAAGGGCGGGGCCTCATTTGCATGCCACTTGCCTACATCCCAACCCAAACAGCTACGGGGGACCAGAGGGTACAGTCCCAGGCACTATGGTAAGTGGAAAGGAAGGGGGAGGTCCAAAGTTTTTCTTTTGGGGCCCGGAGGAGGACAAACATCTCAGCTGCCGCACCAGTGCAGTACTGATCAGCCGTGATCTAATTGAATGGTGGGACAGGCGCGAGGAACTGAATGGCCTACTCCTGTTCCTATGAAATGTTAAACGGAGGCCCCGTCTGCGCTCTCAGGTGGATGTAAAAGATCCCAAGGCACTATTTCGAAGAAGAGGAGGGGAGCTATCCCCAGAGTCCTGGCCAATATTTATCCCTCAACCAACATCACTATTGAAACACATTATCTGGTCATCTCATTGCTGTTTGTGGGACCTTGCTGTGTGCAAATTGGCTGCTGCGTTTCCCTACATTACCACAGTAACTACACTTCGAAAGTACTTCATTGGCTCTGAAATGCTTAGGGAAGTCCTGAGATCATGAAAGGCACCATATAATTGCAAGTCTTGTTTCCTGGCCCACAAGGAAACTTAAAAAAAAAGCTTACTTTACTGGACCTCATCTGGCCTCTGCATTTCCTGGCAGGTTTGGAAGCCACCACTGCTTCCTTGCTCAGGCCTCAGGTTAAAATCGCAGATTGGGCCCTGATTTGCATATTTAAAGAGGTCGCTGCTGACTTGGGCGGGTGACCTTGCCGCCTGCAATTTAGATCGGGGTGGGGGGGGGGGGGAAAGGAGTGGGTAAATTCCCTGCTCCACTAACTGCCCGCCACCTAGTTTCCGCCAGGCAGAAGGAGTTAAAATCGAGATCCATGTTTCTGTCACCCTTTCTCTTGATCTCAGTCGGTCTGTCTGTCTGTCTCTTCCTCCTTTGTTCTCTGTTGCTCCAATACTGTCCCAGTTCAGTGCCCTGCAGGCAACCAACCAAAAACCTCTTGTATAATAACTGTATCACCGAGGGAATAACAGATGGTCGTTCGTTTGGATTTGGGTTGTACTAATATGAGCAGAAACTGAAGAGACCTTAAGAGCAAAATAATCCGCTCTGCTGTCGAGCCTGGAGACTAAAATTCTACCGAGCAACTATAGTGTAGGTTGCATTTGTAAATAAGTTTTTTAATCAATCCATTTATAGTCCAATACAAAGTACTCCCCTTGCCTCTCCCTTGCTGTACCCTTTGCAAAATTGTTCTTCATCAGTAGTGTGATCAAATGTTGCAAAGACGTGGTTACCCTGACAACAAGATATCAGTCAGT
Organism: Squalus acanthias; assembly: GCA_030390025.1. NCBI lineage: Eukaryota > Metazoa > Chordata > Chondrichthyes > Squaliformes > Squalidae > Squalus > Squalus acanthias. The sequence goes on from CM059428.1 coordinate 112,550,019, forward strand.
CCCTTGCGCTGCTGTTGGTCCACTAAAGATGTAACTGGCAGGGTTGTCGAGCTGTTCACAAATGCAGACTATTGTGTTTCACGTTTGGCTGCAAATAAATAAGTGGGTAAGTTAGTGTGTGAAACACTGAGGGCAGGCCAAAATTACTGTTGTTGGAAAGGTACAGCTATGCAAAAAATTATATGATGCATTTGATTAGTTTAGATGTGAAGAAGCCATTAATGTACATAAATTACACCAGTATATGAAATGGGTACATTCCTGATTATACGCTTAGAGCATTACTTGCCGTACTACAGGATGTTATAATTTTGTTCACCTGGCAACCATCATAGACCGAGCAGACTATTCGAACAGCTTTTTGTACATTTAACTTGTATTGTTTGAACTGGGATTGGAATCTCGTCACAGGGTCACATTCCATTTACAGAACAGGAAATGCACATAATGGGGGAATGTCAACATTTTAGAGCTCTTGATTGAAACTTAACCCTCAAGTTTCAAATCTGACCTTTGTGACCATATTTCAAACAGATACATCCTGCCTACTCAGTACAATTTTTAAAATATCCCACATTCTTTCCAACGTAAAGTTGAGGTTTGTGTCTGATGCCTTCTCTCCTTGGCGGGAAATTTCCTATGTGCAGTGTGGAAGAAAATAGCTAACTTGTTCTTCACGGACAGGTTTATGATATTGTACACAGTGCACAGGAAATCTTCCCTTCATTGTAGCAACAGTTGACACTGCAGTGTAAAGATGCCCACAGCTCTATGTTGTGCAGTGAGGGGAGGAATTATAGAGAACGTTCTGCATCTTTTCTTAAATAAGGTCAACTCTGCATTGAATGAATACTTGCATATAACATACTTTTTGTGTAGCAAATGGCTGTTTGTTAATGATGGGTCCATTGTATGCAGTTTCCTGTTACGGAAGTGTATGCATCTAGATAGCACCGATGCATGTTTCTTGATCACATATGCCAAAAACTCTACCTATCCATTCAGGGGTAAGCAAATATTCCACATACTGCAAGTTCAGTGAAATATGTTTTAAAAAAAATTAAAAATCCTGTTAGTTTACAGTTGTGTTTCAGCAGAGCAAATATAATAAACTGAGTGTTTCCATTATCAAAGTATTTCTGTATAATCTCATCACTGAAAAGTGTTTGGAAAAATAGTTCCAGGATTTGTTTTTATATAAGCAAATAATTTAATCATGAAAAAGTTACGATCAAAATAACACGAGCCCTTCTCAATTGCTAATGAAGAAGACATTGATGGAAGGCCAAATTTTATGTTTTTTGTGGATGTAATGCAGTGTGTGTATTACGAAGAAATAACCTAATTACTTTGCTTGCATCCATATGTATTCAGTAGCTATATTGAGGAATCTGAACTAAAGAATGAGAGAATACTTCTGTAAAAATGTTACTTGCACTGAATTTTGATTTGGACCAAAGGGTTCTGAGTATGAGATTGCACGGGCTGGGATGGTTATTGTTATCAAGATCAATTGCAAACTCAGTCAGCTTTCTTCAGTTTGAATGTATTCAGATTAATAATCATGCTGCCACAATGTCTTCCCTGCCTTTAGATCACACAATGATTTCATGTATTTTATTTCTCCTGAAATGCTCTTTCAGTTGAAGTAAATGGTAAGGGAAATTTGGTGGCCATAACAGAAGACAGGTAAGCATGCAATAAAACTGAGCAGCAGGAATTTAAGACATAAATTGGCAGTGGCAATAAGAGACTGATTTCCCCCATTCTCTTGTCGTAGCAGAAAATGAAAACTTGAACATCAAAGATCATGAAAATGAACTGTGTCTGCTGTAATTAAAGCAAAAACTAAATGGAAGCATTGTTAAATTCAGGATCGAGAAACTAAGAATCACTGTCTATATTTTGACTGTTCATTATCGGTTTAAATGAGTTTACGTTGTTCACTGATAGGACTATAGCTTTTTCTGTAAATATGATATATTATTTGATAAATTTGTCAGTGACAATTTGAGGCCGAATGTCCATATTCAGCTAGAATATCAGCCATCCTTGAACACTTGAACGATCATCTGATCTGTCATTTATTGGGAATATGCCGCAAGCTGGTGAAACTATCTTTAGAGTTCGAATGATTTATAAAATTAGCAGTGTATCTAAAATGTAATTGAACTGAGTTGTTCATTGTGCAGTTGAATTTGATCTTGTAAAAAAAAGCCACATTTAAAACGCATGCAAGAATTTAAAAAAAAAGCCAACTTTGGAACCATGAGAGGAATTCTAAGAAGATGTAAGTAAGAGGTTGAGTAAGACAAAACTAGGTGTTGGTACAGTTACTGGTTGTGTAATGGTTGTCCATGGATTATTCATCATAATTGCTACCAGGGTATTGTACCCATTAAAATTTTTAAAAATAGGCATTTTCTGTGCTTCATTTCTAAGTCAGTGGAATGATTGAAGAAAAAGGCAATCAATAACGACTCCTCACACTAGGTAACCTGCACTTTACACACAGTACATATATCTTCAAAAAGAAACTCTTTGCAGTTGGACTCTGATTTTCTAATATTAAATATTCTTCTTACGTTTTTGTGGGGCTTTGATATAGTTCTTCTTTGAGCTACTTTTTGATGTTCATTGAGAGTGATGAGTTTAATTTTCTTGAGTGTTTTTTGCTTTACCCTTGGTTTTGGGAAAAAAAATAGGTCAAGAAGTTTTGGCAGAGTTTTGCATAAATTCCTGAGGCAAAACAGAAAGACATTATTGCATTGTTTTTCTGTCTATTTGTAGATCTTAATTCACCCTTGTTCAAAAATCAGCCTTTTGTTCCTGGTTAATGTAGTGTTGCTGAACACGTATTTGCTTTTAGTAATTCTTTGTCCTTGGAACATTCATTAATATTCACAAAAATGTATGAATAACTTACAGTATTGAATAATGCAGTTTATTTAGGAAGTGACCAGATATTGAAATGTGCCTCTGAAGTGGTCGGGGTAAGAAAATGCTATTATGTAGTGTATTCTTTACTTGATCCGACAGTAAAGCCAGTTGAATGGATTTTAACTATGGGGAAAACTCTCAACATATTACCAATTTAGCAACCGTGTTATTTTTTTTCTTGTATGTGAAATTAATTTTCTGTTTGAGTTTAGCTATTAGCTTCCTACATTAATGCCATTCTCTTCAGTCTATGTTTGTACTTGGGTCTAAATCTATTTATGTTAATGCTCCTTTTTAATCTATTTTAATAGGGAGGAGAAAAGTTGTAGTTGAGTACTTAACCTCATAATTATTATTTTGTAAACGGTCTGTATAACTTGGAGCCACCTTGTGCTGGCAATTGTTGGACAAAGTTATATTAGTGATTGAAGTGCAGGTATCTGTGTCATATTAATCCATCATAAAACAATTACATGATAAATGAGAGGTTTCTTGTGCTATCGGCATTTGATGCATACTAGCAGATGTATCAGTACTTTACTTTTAAAAGCTGAGAAGTATGTGGCCTATTGAGGTGCATTGCCAACAGTTGCATGACTGGGCACAAGACAAACATGCTAAATAGCACATGAAAAGCCTGAACTTGGACACACCCTAGGAAAGCAATAGCACAGCTATCAGGTCATATAGGGGTTTTCATTACGGAGCATTAGCTTGCATGAGAAATCCTGGATGAAACCGCTAACTGAAGCTTTATTCAAAGCGCGTGTGCTTGTGGTTTTTGTATGTGATAAATACAGTACGGTATTATTGAAGAAGCTTCAACAATACTAATATGTATATTTAAAGTGGTCAGATACCCTAAGAATATTTTGGTAGCTCAACCTTTGAGCATTACGCAGGAATAACCATCAAAAGATGTTGAATTCTGTCTCTTTGATTAAATTTAGTCATAAAACATGCAAAAGATAATCTCTCTAGTAGGGCTGGCATGCATTTTCCTGTTACTACACACCTGATTTTTAAATGAAAAAATGTCAATCTTATTGGAAAGTTTGATGAGAAATAAAATTACCATAAACAATTTTCATTGTGCTGCATAAGCAAATAAACCAATTCACTTGATTTTGGAAAAGACGAATCCAGGCTTAGGTATAGTCAGTGTCTTTAGTTAGAAATGAGATTTGGGGTTCCTTGAGTATGTAACTTCAGATGTCCTAAAAATTTAAGCATTTTCTAATCTTAGCTTAGATTTTGATTTCTGCTCCAGAATGTCACTGACACATAGATATATAGCCATGAGTCAAATGAAGATGCTGTCTCTCCTACCTTCCATTTCCACTCACCCTCCCTCCCTTTACAACTGAGATCTTGCTAATATTGGGCAGGAAAGATCATTGCATAGCCACCGCAGCAATTACTGGGATTTGATTCTTCCATTGGACCAATGGTTTTCAGATTTTTCTTTCAAAGGAAGCCATTGCAAGTGTTAACGCATCAATCTCCTGTCCCAACTTATAAAAGAGAGTCTCAACTACCCAAAGGTAAATGGTGCTGTCATTGCAAAAAAATCTTAGATTAGCAGATATAGTCGACCTGATTTTAACTCTGGGCACAAATCAGGCGGGTGGAAGGCTAGGCTCTTGGGAACCAGCCATAACACTGCTAGTCTGAGCTCCAGACAATTTAAACTCTAGGGCCTCATTTCAATATAATGGACAGCCCTCCCACTTTATGCAGGCAATTTATGGTGGACCTCATGAGGCCTATATAAGTGGGAATGCACCTCTTAAAGCACGGTTGCATTCTTCCAAGACAGATTGCATTCCAAGACTATGCACACATTGTTCCTCAAACCTGTGCTCTGCCTTGCAGAGATTGATGTCGATCTTGGAGAACTGGCAGAGCAAATGGATAGAGGCTTTGAAGGGTTCACTCATCATCTGCCGTCTGCTCTCCCGCAGATCAGTGGAAGTGGCAGTGGCACTATAGGAACGGTACATGTTTCCATCTCTCAGGATGTCAGCACGTCTGCTTCTTCACCACCTCCTCAACCAATACTCGACCTGGGGCCAGACTGCCCCGGTAGCAGCCGAGGTGCAGGAGTTTGCAGCTGGGCTCTCTCAGGATCGATCACCCTGAAGTCACTGGCCACGAGCATCTCCAGGGCCCCCACATGAGCAACAGCAGCCTTCTACCAGCTTTATTGCGGTTATTAGGGACTGGTAAGATTTAGAAACCTGGTTATAAGGAAGGCACCATGGGTTGACACTTGGGTGAGAAATGAATGGAAGACCATTACTGTGTTGGGAATTGAATTCATCACTTGGTAAGATTTAGTGGGTGGTGAAAGATGTAACAATGACTGTTAATGGAAAGGGCTTTGGGTATGTTTTCATGGCAGGGAATGAGCATGTCACTGGAATAATGAAACAATTAACTTATTATTCTCACCTCTTGCTGCAAAGCGTTGAGGTGGCCCTCCTCCTTCTGCTGTTTCTTCTTCCCCCGCTATTCCTTGTCCAATGAGAATTGCTGCTTGTTGCTGCACCTCCTCCAAATGCAGGCCCCTCTGTCAAGGTTCTGTAGGATGCAGCACCCAATTATGATGTGGGAGACTCCTTCTCGGGCATTTAGTAGGGAGCCCGCAGGCCTGTCCAGACACCAGAACCTCTGCTTCAAAGCCCTATGGTGTGCTCAATCATCATCTGTGTTGCTCAGGCGTGGTGGGGTTGTAGAGAGGTGTCGAGAGTCACATGTATAGGGGTAGTGCTTGTCCGAGCAGCCACCCTGTCATGTTCCTCACATTGCTGAATAATGGGAGATGGTAGACTGTCTCAGCATAAATGCATCGTAACAGCTGCATGGATACTTTGCACAAACGTGCATGATCTTGGATCTGTGTTCGACATTCCCTGGACATTAATGGAGTGGTAGCCTTTTCATGAATGCCGCTGGCTGGCATTCGGATGCCCTGGTGGCAACGTGTATGTAGTCAATGATGTCCTGGACATGAAGAAAGCCAGCCACTGCTGCAAATCCTCAGGCTGTCTCCTATTGACTGTTGCTGTTAATGGGGAAGGTGATGTATTGGTTGGCCCTGGTGAACAGGGTGTGGTAACTTGCTCAATGCAGCTGTGTACTGCAGACTAGGAGATGCGGCAGACGCCCCCTGTAGAAGACTGGAAGGATCCAGTGCCAAAGAAGTTGAGGGCTGTGGTAAGTTTGACAGCCACTGGCAAAGCATGATCCCCTGGTCCAGCAGGCAGAAGGTCCTGTTGCAGGAGACTGCAGAGGTCTGCAACAGCCTGCCTACAGAAGTGCAGCCTCCTGATACACTGCTCATCAGAAAGATACAAGAAAGTGACTCTGCTTGTATACTCCGTGTGCTCCTTATGACCTGTTAGGAGCAGCCCTCCTCACCTGATGCTTCATCAATGACCTTCCCTCCATCATGAGGTCAGAAGTGAGGATGTTCACTGCACAGCATTCAGTGCCATTTGCAACTCCTCAGATAATGAAGCAGTCCGTGCCCGACTGCAGCAAGACCTGGACAATATCCAGGCTTGGGCTGATAAATGGCAGGTAACATTCGCGCTGCACAAGTGCCAGGCAATGACTATCTCCAACAAGAGAGAGTCTAACCACCGCCCCTTGACATTCAACGGGATTACCATCGTCAAATCCCCCACCATCAACATCCTGGGGGTCACCATTGGCCAGAAACTTAACTGGATCAGCCACATAAATACTGTGGCTACAAGAGCAGGTCAGAGGCTAGGTATTCTGTGGCGACTGACTGACCACCTGACTCCCCAAAACCTTTCCACCATCTACAAGGCACAAGTCGGGAATTAGATGGAATACTCTCCACTTGCCTGGATGAGTGCAGCTCCAACAACACTCAAGAAGCTCAACACCATCAGGATAAAGCAGCCCACTTGATCGGCACCCCATCCACCACCTCAAATATTCACTCCCTCCACCACCGGCGCACCATGGCTGCAGTGTGTACCATCTACAAGATGCACTGCAACAACTCGCCAAGGCTTCTTCGACAGGAACTCACAAACCCATGACCTCTTCCACCTAGAAGGACAAGGGCAGCAGGCACATGGGAACACCACCACCTCCAAGTTTCCCTCCAAGTCACACAACAACCTGACTTGGAAATATATCGCCGTTCCTTCATCATCACTTGGTGAAATTCCTGGAACTCCCTCACTAACAGCACTGTGGGAGTACCTTCACCACACAGACTGCAGCGGTTCAAGAAGGTGGCTTACCACCACCTCCAAAGGTAATTAGAGATGGGCTATAAATGCTGGCCTTGCCAGCGACGCCCACATCTCATGAATGAATACATTTTTTAAAAATGGGCTTAGCTGCTCCTGTTGCTGGCTGCTGCTCCTCCTCCTCCTCTTACTCCAACTGTTCCTCCATCCAAATGAAACTGCCAATAATACCACCTGTGGGAAGCAGATGGCTTAATAGACATAAATCTGATGATTTTGTCCCACCTCCCATCTCCCAAGGGTCAGAGGACCACAATTTAAAAACCTATGCACTGGACTTCCAGGAATCAGATGGCTCTTTCTTTTGTCATGATGCGGAGATGCCGGTGTTGGACTGGGGTGGACAAAATTGAGAGGTCGCACAACACCAGGTTATAGTCCAACAGTTTTATTTGAAATCACAAGCTTTCGGAGCTATCGATTTGCTCCTTCCTCAGGTGAAGGATTCTTTTGTGTCATGGATTGGATGTGCAGCCTCCCTCCAAAATTATTGTTAGATTATTTGCCAAATTACTTAATTACATTATACTTTGACCTAAAGCAGTTTATAGTTTGTATCCTAATTGCCAGTTTAGGGCATTTTTGACCGCTTGGATGGTGTTTTTGAAAGTATTTCTGGTTGTAATTGTTATTCCCTAGAGTTCTTTACATTGGGGTGGACATCAGAGGTTCTCCCAATCTCCTGCTATAACTGCGGCGGAAACCCTGGAGAAAACGGCTGTTTACACCATGTCTCTGGGGTTTTGCCACAGTCCCAATCTTCGAGTATTCTCTATTGCACCACTGCAAATTTTCCATTTCCATCACCAGCCATCCTTACGGCATATATGAAAGAAACTTTTTAATCTGACGCTAATTACTAATGAAATATTGACAGCTTGTTTCACTGGACTCCACACACTCGGAACTGGTTTGTGACTGCTCAAACTCATTTCACAGGCAGCAGATAGATCAAGATTTGCATCCAATCAGTCTGGCTGGAATAGAACCCAGGTTCCTGAGGAGGAAGGACAATAATGTCTCCTTTTAGTAGTCATGACCCACTGTTGCTAGAAAGACTGCAATAACTGCTGACCAGTCAAAAATCCTCCTGCAGTTGTGGTGGAGAGGGGGAATCATTTAGAACAAATTTAGACACTTATAATGCGCTAACATTCCATCGCGTTCCAAAACATGGTTCTTGCACAGCTGGCTGCAAGCTAAATGCAAAACTACCAGGACTTGCTAAGACTGGCAGCTAGCAGATGCACTTTAAAAAAAAAAACGATTTTTCCGAATGAAAGCCTTGCAAAGTTGAATTTGGACTTGTGTGCCTCCAAAGAAGATGTTGTATTGCATCTCTATAAGCAAGTGAAATTACATCTTTGATGCGTCCTGGTGGTGTTGCGTGAAATAGAATGACTGCAAAAAGGGGCCTGTTTAATTCCGAGAAAGTGAGGAAACTATTTTAGTTTTACGAGTTCTAAACTGGTTAGAACGAAAAGCTGATAGGATTAAATGAAGTCGGATGGGAGGAGGCTTGTGTAGTGCGTAGACCAGTTGGGCCGAATGGCCTGTTTCTGTGCTGTTAATTCTGTGTCATTCTGTTTTGCTGGTATTGTATTCTGAATCCATTTCTATTGCAGAAGTTGACATCCCAATGAAATACTACTTTGGACAGCTTGTTCTTTACCCACCACTATAGTGTTAAGAGTGTGAAAGTTCAGTAAACAAGGCTTATCAATCTTATGCTTGGTCCTGCCCACACAATATATTAAATACCACATTCCACAGGTGGCCTTGGCTACAAAGCACTGTCGGTTAAGCTCCTGAACTTTTTAAAGACTGTTCAGTGACAAATATAGAAGCACATAGTTCACCATAGATTTTTTTTGCTTTGTGTGTGGAAAAGATTAGGTTTTGCATGTCAAGACTAAACGAATGACCACATCTACTGTTTTTCCTGACAACACTGTGATTTATAGGCTCCTTGTTTGCCCACCTATCCAAAGAGGGAGCCTCTGGTATCTGGAAAATTGAGGGAGGAAGTTTAGTAACTGAAACAGCCAACAGAGGGGGCTGTGGGTAATGGGCAGAAGTTCCTTGTGTGAGGCGGCAGCAGGAGCTGCTTTAGGCTGAGCAAGACTTTGATAGTGTGGTCGTGCTTTAACTATTTGTACTTCACTGCTGTTCAAAGGCTGCACCTTTCATTGCTGAGGATGCTCAGCAATTTCAGAGTCTGAAGCAAGCTGCCATTTGGGGTGTCTTTTAACATAACGCTGAATAGTTAATGGTCTTGGTTGTTTTCTATCTTTTACCTGCCAAAGAAACGAGCAGGGCATTGTTTGAACCCGGCACCAAAGGTAAGTTGCGTCACGCTTGCATTTGACCTTCCAAAAATCAGAGCGAGCAAAGTATGTTTAAGAAATGTTACTGATCAGACTCCAGTCTGGTGCTTTAGATTGAATGATCTCTGATTTTGTGTTTAGACACCCACACGTTACTAAAATACTTGAGTAAGTCATCATATTCTGACTTGATCTCTCTTTACTTTGTAAGTTCTTGCACATGCCGTGATCTTGAGTTGACCTTATTTACTAAATTATAACAGTCTTCTCTGTAACAAAGTAAATCATGTTGTAGTTGAGCTGTAAACCATTTACTTGTGGGTTTTTTTCTGAACAAAGCATTATCAATCACTGCATGTTTATGTCCGTCAGGAGCAGGTATTTTTCATAGCCCGAAGGCCAGGTTTAGTGAGCTTTTGTTAATGAGAAATAAGCTGTCCCCTGGCGTAGAGGCTGACTGGCTGTGCTTCCTTGAGTCTGATTTTTATCTGTTTGCCCTCAGTTCAGTGTTCAGCGATAACAGAAATGTGCTTTGAATTGTTGGGTTTAAAGCCCTGCGTTGCTTAAGTGACTGATTCAATCTGATAATGTGGCATACAGGTGTGAGCAACCTGTTTGCAACACTGCGTATTTGCAGCGCGCTTCTTTTAATGGAAAAATAGAATAGTGAAAAGAAAAAGGAAAATAAACCAAGGGAACAGGTTACTACAGGTCTGTTAAACATGTGTGTTCCATTATATGTGCTAGGCGAAAAACCTAATCCATTTTGGAATGCATTCCTCTGAAACCTTGGGGAGGAGGAAGATAATGAGGTATTGTTTATAGAGCAGAGGTTTGGGACTGATCTCATATTCCCATGTGTACTTATTTTTTTCTAGGTCATATCTTACAGTTAAGTGCTGCATTGCCCTGAAATGCAATATTACTGTATGCGCTCGATGAGCAAAGAACAGGTAATTTATTTTGAAAATAACTTTTTAAAAAAAAAACCTTTTGAATAAATCATTGACTACTCATTCACTCCTTAAGTATGAATGGTTTGTTCTTTTTGTAAAACCTTGAAGCTGGGCTCCACATGTCCTTTATAGTGCTGCTGTTGGAATGCTCCAAGCTGAAACTACATGTTTCATCTTGCACTAGACTACAAAGCATTCAGCTGTGTGTATTCCTAACTTGTTTTCCCACCAACTGTCTCGCAGGAAAAGCCCATATCCACTTTAATTAGTAACAGTAAAAAACTGATGCAAGCTTGTGTCTCCTGTGAGCAGACAAAAGACAGTGAAAATGTGTTTTATAATTCAACGCATAAATTAAGTTTCGAGAGTAACATCCAGGAGAAATAACAGTTTATTTAAGAGTAAATTCCTTAATACAAAGACTGAATTTAGTTTTTTTAAGAGCACTCTCTTTCCTGCTCTTTTAGTGTTTAGCCGACTATGAAATATCACTGGCTAGAACAGTTTAGTCAGCCGATCTGTTGCACAGTTGATTGTGTGTGAGATCCTCAACTCAACAATTTGTCGTATTTATGTGATGTGTGTTGCTTTGCTTTCACAATCAAAAGTGAATGTACAGATTGTATAATTTTCCTTTTTGATTGCTCAATTATTATCTATACCAAGTAATCACATTGACTGTAAGTGGAGGAACCTGCATGTGCAGTATATTTACTTTTCGTTTCAGGGGAATGGTATCACGCAAGCTGTAGTTTCATCATTCAGCAACTCTGAGCACAGACTGTAGTGATGGCTTATTTTCTGTAAGACTCTGTTTTGTTGCAACTCTGTATATTTTTAAACAATTACAAATGCTGTTGTAATTTGCTTGCTGAGCTTGCCCACTGATGCCACTTCTGTATTGATATCTCCATGAAGCATTTCTCTCTCTCATTCTCCTCCTAAACTCCTCTGCCTCTCCACCTCCTTCTTTAAAAACCTCCTCAAAACCCATCTCTTCGAGCAAGCTGTTGGCCGCAGACCCTAATTATTTCTTTTCTGGCTCAGCCTCCATTTCCCATATGCCTATCCGTGTGTAGATCCTTCACACTTTTTTAAGTTTCAAGGCATTGTTTGTTGTATGACTTAGTTTGTTGTATGACTTCAAGCTTGGGATTAAAAACACCAGTGAGGAAAGCAAATCTCTGTGTGAAAAGCTTCTAAAACAGCTATTGGAAAAGTGGCCAAATTTATTTATGGTTGGTTGACTGACATTTATGAATCAAAGAATGCTGACCCAAACTCTAAAGGAGAGAAGAAAGTAGTAGAAAAATGCAGTGTGATGTTGCAGTCAAAATTTCGATCATACCAGGTTGTTTCCGTTTTATTTGTTAATATGACCGCGATAAAGTTGGCACATTTAAACTCTGCGATAGAAAATGTTCCTTTCAATCTCGGCTAAAATACCGTCCTGCAGCTCAACCAGTGCTTTATAAAAAAAAAACATTTTGATCATTTGTGGAAACTGTCTCCTCCTTGTATCACCTGAGGTGCTACATTCCTTTCTGGTGTCCTGTGTGGTCTAGCATTGCTCTGAGGCACCACTGGTGAGTGACAGTCTAGGGGTGTTCCATTTATTCATTCTGCAATCTTTTTAAAACAAAACATGTACATTTTGTTTTTTTTAAGGACAATGACCAAATTTTGTGACAAACCAAATGTCTGCTTTACTTAGCCGTTCAGAGATTGTTGGTTATAACAGGCTTCTGCTTAAGGAGCTGTGTTTTTGAAAAAGAAAACATTTATAAGCTTTCAAAAAGGGACAGGCTTGTTGGGCCTAATGATACTTTCTTGTTTCCCAAAAAATTCTTGTGTACATGAATAGAAAATGTAGCAATACACAAATGTATTTAACTGCACAGATTTTGTATTTATCCAGATTTAGTATCAATGGCAAACAAATTATACATACCTCCCTTTGTGCAATATTCACTGGAATTTGATCATGTAGAGGAAAACTCATTCACAGTACTTCAAAGAATAAATTATCCCTGCACTAATATTTGTTCTGTGACCCCATGCAATCAGTGCTTTGGATATAGCAAATAACAGTAGAAATAAAATATAATTCTGCTTACTGTACAGTTGTACAACACATTGAAATGGTATCATGCTTTAAAATGTGTGGGCTGCTCTAATGTATGATTCACTCCTGTTGATAGTACACCACAAATTACTCATGTTGGCCCTCACCACTCTTTTATACCCAACTCGACCTTCTCTCTTTGAAGAGCTGGTTTTGCATTGCTTTTCTAGTTGCCGCATAACTGCAGCCACTACAATGCTTCCTTTTTTTAAAAAAACCTTCATTATGTCAGTGGTCTCCAGTGTTGTCACATAATTTTGTACTATTATGTAAGCTTTTTTTCATCCTGTTCTTTTAACCTTTTCTTCTAATTCTAAAAGTGCTGACTCATAAGAACAGGAGTGGACCATTTGGCCCCTCAAGCCTGTTGTGCCATTTTATTAGATCAAGTTTCACCTGTACCTCAACTTCGATCACCCGATTTTTCTTTCCCTAACCCTTGATAACCGTATCTCTCAAAAATCTAGCGAGCTCAGTCTTGACAATTCCAATTAATCCATCATCCACAGGCTTTTTGGGGGCGAGAGTTTTAGATTTCCACTACTCTTTTTGTGTGAAAAATGTTTTCTAATTGTACTCCTAACTGTGCCCTCTTGTTCTGGATTTCAACAGAGGAATGAGTTTCTCTGTGTCTGCCCTATCGAAGCCCTTTATTAATTTAAACACTTCGATTAGATCAGCCCTCATCCTTCTAAACTCAAGGGAATACAAGCCAAATTTATGCAACCTACCCTCATAATTTAACTCTAAGCATTGGTATTGCCCTGTTGAATCTGCACTGGCCAATATATCTTTCCTGAGGTACAGCGCCCAAAACTGACACAGTACTCCAGATGGGGTCTGACCAAGGCTCTGTACGACTGAAGCATCATTTCCTCATTTTCGTATTCCAACCCTTTTGAGATAAAGACCAATATTCCATTAACCTTTTTGATTGCCTTTTGTACCTTTGCACTAGCTTTTAGTGATCTGTGTACATGGACACCTAAATCTATTTGCTCCTCCACAGTTCCTCGTCTTCCACCATTATGAAATTTTTCTGATTTATCTTTGAGATCCATAGTGGATGACCTCACAATTCCCAACTTTGAAATCCATCTGCAATAGTTTTGCCCACTCACTTAATCTGTCCACGTCCCTTTGTAACTTACTGCTCCCATCTACGCAACTTATTGTGTCTTCTAACTTAGCATTATCTTGGATATACAACTCTCTATTTCTTAATCCAAGTCATGAATATACATGGTGAAAACCTGAGGTCCCAGTACAGATCCCTGAGGAATACCACTTGTCACATCCCTCTAATCCGAGAACATCCCTTTATTCCTATTCCCTGTCTCCTACCTCCCAACCAATTACCAACCATGTCACAAGGTTACCTCCAATTCTGTGCTCTTTCATTTTTGATAATCTCTGGTGTGGAATCTTATCAAGTGTCTTCTGAAAATCTATCTGGTTAGGATATGGGTGTCAGTTGTTCTCTGAAACCTTGCCAATGTGGCCTTTCTTATGTATATCTGTAGAAAATGAAAGTCAGCAGGAAATTTGACCATGGGGCACCACAGTCAAACCTAATCATGTAGTACAAAAGCAAAATGCTGCGGATGCTGGAAATCTGAAATAAAAACAGAAAATGCAGGAAATACTCAGCAGGTCAGGCAGCATCTGTGGAGAGAGAAACAGAGTTAACGTTTCAGGTCAGGTCAGGTCAACCTTTCTAGTTTATGGATGTTCAGATCAAATGTGGGGTTTGGGTTCATTTGGTTTGTACTTCAGGATATAGTTTCTTAATGGTTATTGGTACTAAACTCGAGGTTGTGCGTTCAAATCTTCCCATGCCAAGTTGTGAAATTGAATTCAATAATTAGGCCATTTGTCGCCTTGAAAGCAAAGCTGCTAGTTTGTTGCAAACAAAAAAAATCCAACTGGTTCACTAATCTCTTTTAGGGAAGAGAACTTGGCACCTCCTACCTGGTCTGGCCTGTATTTGACTCCATCCCACCTTATGTGGTTGACTCTGAATGCTTTCTGAAGTGATCTAGCAAGCTGTTTTATTTCAGTTGGAACATAATTGATTGTTGAAAACCCCTTAAAATCTGCCAGGCTTCCTGCCTGTGATCATTACTCAGTGTCTATAGGGAGACACCTGTGTGCAGATGTCAGTCAAGGACCAGACCATTGTTGGCTATGTGTTCCCTTTAGTTGAATAATCTGCTGACACCGCCTAAGATCACATATTGAAAATGGTCATTTAGAGAGCTGCCACTAACGAATCATATCCCACCATGAGTCAGCACCTTTTTTAGGGAAGGGGAGGAGAGAAGAAAAACCTCTCGATAGTGAAAGCAATACACTGTACTGGCAGAAGAAGACTTGTGATACAAACCAAGAGGATTTTATTTGTAAATTTACGTTGTATGGTAGTATACTTAATGGCTAGTATATCATCCTATGTAAATAAAGATCTTGATAATTGCAGGCTATTTGCTTTTACCTTATTGTTTTAAACACAATAATTATGATAGCAGAACAAAATGTATTTGAGACCTTAACTGATCTATAAACAACAAATAAGGTTAAATATTCAGCCAAAAGCACCATTATTAGTGGTTTGTGCAATATTGAGATTATTGGTGCAATAGTTTTTCAATTTATTTACTGTAATGTGGAAGAGTAGAATCTTGATATTTCTGTTGATATCTTTTAAATTTCCCCTCGAATTTTTCACCCTTTTTCTTCACTTTTTTTGTCGGCCGAGAGGGCTAGTGATGCTTTGTGATTGCTTAGACAAGAGGCAGGTTTCTACAGGACTCAGTCAGCCACTTCTTCCTCCCTTTCACTCCCCTACCTCCCCCACCTCCCCTTCCAAGATTGAGTGCTCCAGTGTTGCATAGAGCTCCATCTAGGGGCCCGGCGCACAATGAGAGAAATGTCCCCAGTCAGGGCAGACCAAATTTGGACTTGTTGACTTGTCTACGTGAAAGTCTGTATGCTTGGCTTGTTTTTCATGTGTTTCTTGAATTAATGCCACATTGCTTACTGCTGCTATTCCTCTGCTAGTAGTCTGTATCTGTTTGATTGTATTGGTTTTCTGTCCATTTTTTAAAGAATATAGTAATGACTGTTAACTGCCACACTCTGGACACTTGGTGATAGACCATTGTTTTCAATCTTGGTTGAAGTCCAGTCATTGCTTGTTGATGAACTTTCCTGATGGAACAGAGAATGCTTTACCACAAATGGCTATTGTGGCAAAGACTACATTATTTAAAAGGACATTAGATGTATTGAATGAAAAATATAAAAGGATATTGGGTTGGGATGAAGAAATGGGATTGGAGTAGATGGCCCAGTTGATGAGCGAGCACCCCACCGGTGTGATGTGCTGAATGATCTCCTTTTGTGCAGTAATTTATTTTAGTCTCTGAAAAATGGCAGTGTGTTTTTGACACTGGATTTTTCTCTGCTTAGAATATATTTGTGTATTTTCTGAGGTTATTTCTCCCAATGAAGGATTTACACTCCGTTTTCTGTCTGATGTTTGTATTATACAAGTTCAGTGTTCAACCTCCCTTTGTCTCAAAGAATGCAGTATAGTAAATGTCTGACCATACCCAGAACAATTAAATGGTTTCTTGTTTTTGGTGCTGTTCATATCATCGTATCTAAAGTGTATCCGTTATAGGCCGCTCAATTGTGGCAGGTAGCATATTTGTGGAGACATTTAGGAGCCGCATAATAGGATCCCTTTGTTTTAATAGTTTAAACTTGAAAGGCATGGCTACCTGCTAAAGAAAACTAGGTGCTGAAAATATTTGAACAAGATTAAACATCACTTCACCTTTGGCATTTTAAGGCTCTATTATGCTTGGGAGACCAGTCAGACTAATCTTCCAAATAGAGAGAACAGTAAGTGTTTCAAGCATTACACTGGAAAGAAACCCAAGAACATATGACTCTGATGATCATTCTAAATTAATTACTGTTGATGTTGAGTTTGCAGAGGACTGAGCAAAAGATTTTACCATGTATAGTAAAGCTGCTTGAAATTGTTTTGGCTGTGATCAGATTTAATATTGTGATTCTCCTCTTTTAAGGGAGAGGAGACTTTTACCTTCAGACAGCTTGCAGATTCCAAATGAGTAAAAAGAAAAGGGCAACAGTTTCTATATTACTAGAAAAGGTCAACTCCACCTCAGTAGAATTTTTGCCAACTACTTCATTGTTCATAGCCTCGGAACCTTAAAGTTTATCCTAGTTAAAATATTTTCAATATTTTGTCTATGAAAAACATATTGGCCCGTTATTTGCGGTGAAGCAAAGTCATTCGCTGCTGGCCCCGAAGTAAGTTTCCCACAAAGATCTCGCGATCCCTGTGGCAAGCAGTTTGGCTTTTCCAATGTGCAGCTGAAATCAGCGTAGTTTAGTGGGAATCCCATAGTGCGAGCTGCTGTGTCGTCACCAAGTTGTCTAAGCAGCCAATCACAATGCAGAATTCTCATAGACCGCAAACCAGGAAATAGAAAGCACTAACAATTAAACGCTTAAAAAAATTTTACACAGAGCGAAATAAAGATTTTTTTTACAGCTTTTACAAGGTAGAAGCTGAAATATCATGAACAAACTTCTAAAACTTTTTTAATTAGTTTTAAAATCTAATAATTTTTAACTTAATGGAAAAATTTGACATTCCACCAATATAAAATTAGTTTTGCAGGGCCAGACTGGTTGTTTATCAGTAGTTAAAAACCCAGTTACACCTCATTTGAATAGGTCTAGCTTTTTATGGGGTTTTGAACAGCGATATTTGTTTGGAAAAGGGGACGTTTTCGTCAGATCCATGATTTCACTGATCTCTGGCGGGAGGTCCACAGCGCAGCCTGTGGCGGAGCAGTGACTGACAGATCGTGACTTCAGGATTTCCGCATTAGGCTGCGCGTGCGCTGAATCCTGAAGCTGCGGTCAGTTCCAAAGGCGAAATGACGGCGAACGCTGCCAGTTTGCCCTCAGCAGGACCACAAGTTCCGGGCCACAGTATCATACTTTAGTGCACACTTTAAAGAAATTGGCTCCATCTGCTCCTCCTGCATTTCATGTTCTATTTCTACTAAGACTTATAAAGGATTTAAATGGACAGTTAGTAAAGCATAGTATGGCATGTGTTGGTCGGAGATGAGTTTACTACCAGTTTCCATTATTTACATGGTCCAAACCTGTCAAGGTGAGAAATGTAGAACTTTAGAAGTTTAAGCACAAAAGGAAGCCATTTGGCCCATTTTGTCTATGCTGGCTCATTGCTAGAGTAATCCTACTGCTCCACTTTCTGATGATTTCCTTGAATCTTCCTCTGCTTCAAATATTTATTCATTTTCTTGCCTTGTCACCAAATTTTTCTCGAGGCTATTTTCATTAGTGGTATTCAAGAGTTGGAGGTGAAACTATGGCATAGCGAGTTGCAGCTTCTGCACACTGTAATGGGCCATGGGTTGGTTGTCACATTTCCACAAATTATAACTGATCTCAGCCATGTGGTCATGGTTCTTTTGGGTGTTTGGGGGACGGATAGAAACCAACTGTCTTTCCACAGAGAAAAGGGGACTCTTGGTTATTCTTGTGTGTCTGCTGGTGACCAGGTACATGGCAGCATAAATTGAAAGCAGGTTGCCTGCCCGCCCTTTTACTCATAAATACTTTGTGGGAACAAGGAGATTGTAATGGTCGGAAATATTTTTTTAAATGGTCTCCGATTTCATTTAGCGTTGTTGATTAGGTAATTTATCATGTGTGGTGGAGAGTGCTATTCCCCAGTGAGGTGTGCGCAGAGTAATATCGTTGCTTACATTTTAGTTTTTTGAAATAGTGGTGAGAAAACAGGATTGGAACTCATTGCTGAATTACTCGCTGACGGTAGATTGTGTTCTTATGATTTGCTGACATTGTAATTTCATGACAATTGCATTTTTTTTGTGGCCCTCCTTCAGTTTCCCCCCATTTTCGCATACATTTTTATTGCAAGCAAAAGCAGAAACTGCTGAACGTGCACAGCAAATCCATCAGCATCTGTGACGAGAAAAGACAGGTTAAAGTTTCATCCCATTGATCGGGACCAGGTTTGAACTTGGGTTACACAAGTGACGAAAGTGTGCTCAACCAAATCCCACGACTGTGCTACGGTTTAGGTAGAGTTAATTGGGTACCCCTCTAGAACCACTTGGAGCAGTCGGACAAACTGAATATTATGCTTGCATCACTGCATTGTTCATTAGGTTATCTTTGTTGAAGCAAGAACGGGTTCATTTTGCAAAGTGTGTTGTTTTAAGTTCAGCAAAGTGATGGAAGGTGTCGTCGACAGTGCTATCAAACAGCACTTACTCACCAATAACCTGCTCACCGATGCTCAGTTTGGGTTCCACCATGACCACTCGGCTCCAGACCTCATTACAGCCTTGGTCCAAACATGGACAAAGGAACTGAATTCCAGAGGTGAGGTGAGAGTGACTGCCCTTGACATCAAGGCAGCATTTGACTGAGTGTGGCTTCAAGGAGCCCTAGTAAAACTGAAGTCAATGGGAATCGGGGGGAAAACTCTCCACTGGCTGGAGTCATACCTAGCACAAAGGAAGATGGTTGTAGTTGTTGGAAGTCAATCATCACAGCCCCAGAACATCGCAGCAGGAGTTCCTCAGGGCCGTGTCCTACGCCCAACCATCATCAGCTGTTTCATCAATGACCTTCCCTCCATGATGAGGTCAGAAGTGGGGATGTTCGCTGATGACTGCATAGTGTTCAGTGCCATTCACAACTCCTCAGATAATGAAGCAGTCCATGCCCGCATGCAACAAGACCTGGACGACATTCAGGCTTGGGCTGATAAGTGGCAAGTAACATTAGTGTCACACAAGTGCCAGGCAATGTCTATCTCCAACAAGTGAGTGTCTAACCACCACCCCTTGACATTCAATGACATTACCATCGCTGAATCCCCCACCATCAACATCCTGGGGGTCACCATTGACCAGAAACTTAACTAGACCAGCCACATAAATACTGTGGCTACAAGAGCAGGTCAGAGGCTGGGTATTCTGTGGCGAGTGTCTCACCTCCTGACTCTCCAAAGCCTTTCCACCATCAACAAGACACAAGTAAGGAGTGCGATGGAATATTCTCTACTTGCCTGGATGACTGCAGCTCCAACACTCAAGAAGCTCGACACCATCCAGGACAAAGCAGCCCACTTGATTGGCACCCCATCCACCACCTTAAACATTCACTCCCTCCACCACTGGCGTACCGTGGCTGCAGTGTGTACCATCTACAGGATGCACTGCAGCAACTCGCCAAGGCTTTTTCGGCAGCACCTCCCAAACCCGGGATCTCTACCACCTAGAAGGACAAGGGCAGCAGACGCATGGGAACACCATCACCTGCAAGTTCCCCTCCAAGTTACACACCATCCTGACTTGGAAGTATATCGCCGATCCTTCATCATCGCTGGGTCAGAATCCTGGAGCTCCCTCCCTAACAGCACTGTGGGAGTACCTTCACCGCACAGACTGCAGCGGTTCAAGAATGCGGCTCACCACCACCTTCTCGAGGGCAATTAGGGATGGGCAATAAATGCTGGCTTTGACAGCGACGCCCACATCAAATAAAAAAAAAGTTGCTTGAATTTGGTTGTGACTTGCTGAATCAATATTTTGCTTAATAGCATGTCTATAGTGGTACAAGAGTCAGTTTCCCATTTAATTTTATTCCTCGGTATGTGGTCAGGACTGGCACTGTTTCCTGCCTACCCTGCAGACTATTTGACTATGCAGTCAACTTGGGGAGGAAATCTCTACTTAATATCTGGGAATAATGGGGAAATAATTTAAACATTATAAGGAAATCTAATATTTACAGTGATTTTGGTTTGGAATTTTGTGCAAAACTCAGTTGAGAGGAGTCAGATTTGTAGTTAAACCACTTGAGACCAGGTTTAATCGCATTAATAATGACACTGAGGCTCAGCAGATTGATTTGAGGGATTTTACCTGGTTATGTCATCATTCAGTGAATCACCCTATCCTCAACTTCCTAAGAGAATATTCTTGTTTAAATACTTTTAAGGAGAGTCCATCTTTCTTAAGTATGTTGTTTGAAGATATTGCATCTCGTAAATCCTAAATGTTGGTGTGTAATAAGCATTTGTTACCACTTGCATTTCAGTAAAATGTAATATGAACTATAATATATACCCACCAGTAACGCTACCTATTTTGTGCTTTCAAATTTGAATTGTATATAGAGAGCACGACAGCTACAGAACACTCTGGTGAAGCACTGATGGTGGTCAGGTGGAAATGATTTAGTCATGAGTTAAGAGTATCTTGGAAGAACTGTATCGTACATCAAAAGCATTTTGGCTTAAGTGTAATATTTTCCCCCCAAAAACATGTTGGTACCAGTATGCTAAATAAGACTAATGACAATACTGTTGGTAGCTGGAGGTTTACCATACTATGAAAAGACTTGTCTACTATGTACTTTATAGTGTTTCCAGATTAAGAAAACAAAAGTGCTTTATGACACAAATAAGCATGTGATTCACGTTACAAAACTTTCTGCGTGCTAAGGCGAGAGCTGAAATTAAGTACATAAACTGACAGAGTATACCAGAAGCGCTCTGTTCGTCATGAATTAGCATTGATGTTAAAACTTACAAATTTTGTAATTTGAACCTGTAAAGCTGAATGTTCTTTGTCAAAACACCTGTTGTAGCAAAATATTTAGTACCACCAGAGAAAGTGTGCAAGATACTAGCAGCTAGGAAATAAAGGTCGATCTAAATCACTGAGGGTGTGGTGCCTTCTGGGCACGTTTTTAAATAATCAGGTTTGATGGTTGCCTCTGTTTAGTTTCAGTCTGCTGTAAGAACTGAAATACTACTGGAGGGAGAACAGTTTTATCCTAAGTAGGTTGTTGTCTGATTCTTTTACCTCTGTAGGTCTGCCTGTTGCAACTTGTAACTTTGGTCATTGTTCCTCCCATCCATAAGAAAACTCAAAGCCGACATGCAGATCAGTAATTGCATGAAATGTTCCTTCATGCCTACAGGAAAGAATTACTATTAGCTTGAGCATACATGTCATCCCTTGAAAAGCCATTCTGTGAAATAATTGGTAGAAGTACCATTCATAAAGACTTGGATTTGATCCCTCTTTCCCTGATCTAAGGTATACCATGTCCTAAAGACCATGCACATCATTAGAAGATTGGCTTTAATGCTTTAAGATTCACTGACCGTTCAGCTGCTCTGGCGCTCAGTCAGATGTACTTTGGATTCAGGCTGTGCAAGCAGACGATCCAAATCGAAAAGGGTACAGATTTGTTGCTATACATGGGACAGAAAATGATGCAGTCAAGCCTGAATGGATGTAATCTGATTATGTGCAATGTCAGTGCACAGAAATAAAATGCAATCTTGGTTTGTCTTTAAGCTGCTTAGCCCGCGACTCTGCAAAAGAGGGGAGGACATCAAAACTATTTAGTACTCATGCCAAGATTTTGATGCCTGCTAATTCAGGTTCAATAATAGCGCAAGTACAGCAGAAAGTAATTGAAATTGGTTAGTCACAGTGCAAGACCACGGGGCTCAATCTGACAACTAACAGCTAGCAAATTCCAACCAAGCAGACTGCATTGTCAGTCAAAACAAATTGAATGGCTCAATGTGTCAAGTCAAAGCTAATTGACAACACCAGTAGCAAAACAAATAGCAATACTGTAGGTTATACCTCTGGATTTGAGCGCTGGCATTTAATGCATGGAGTGGAATAGAACTTGCCTGCCCAAGGCAAGGAATGGAATTCTTATCTCGGAGGAATTTCAGGTGTGTGGGAGACTGAAGGCATGTTCAAGATGCGCTGGACAATTGTAGCAAGGCAGGGAGGGACATAGTTAGGCAAAAGTGGTTTGGGAGAGAATTCCAAAGGGCAGGGCCGTACTGACTGGCTGATCAGCTTTTCATTGGTGCAGCAAAAGGAGGAGGGATAAAGCACTAATCTGGAATCGGAGGAGCAGAGGTTTTGGACCGGGGTTTCTGGCTGAGAAGATTGCACAGATATGATACTCCTGCAACAACAACTTGCATTCATATAGCGCCTTTAATGCAGAAAAATGTCCTAAGGTGTTTCAGACGCTTAACCCAGTAAATGGACACTGAGCCAAAGAAGGACATATTAGGACAGATGACAAAAAGCTTCGTAGAAGAAGTGGGTTTTAAAGATGGCCTTAAAGGAGGTGATGGAGAGGCAGAGAGATTTAGGGAGGGAAATCCAGAGTATGGGGCCCAAGTGGCTAAAGGCTGATGGTGGGGCAAAGGGAGGGGGCACAAGAGGAAGAGGCTAGAGTCAGACGGATGGAGGGTTTAGTGCAGCGGGTTGTATGTCTGGGGGAGGTTACAGAGACAGTGATGGATGAAGCCATGAAGGGGTCTAAACTCCAGGATGTAAATTTCAAATTTGACGTATTAGAGGACTAGGAGCCAATGTAGATCAGTGAACACGGGTAGCAGGTGAGCGGGACTTGGTGCCGGATAGGATATGGGCAGCAGAGTTTTGAATGAGCTGAAGTTTGCAGAGGGTGGAGGATGGGAAGCCAACCATGAGATTATTGGAATAGTCGAGTCTTGAGCTGACAAATGCATAACTGAAGGTTTCAGCATCAGATGGACTGAGATAGGGCACAGGTGATGTTATGGAGGTGCAAATAAGCAGTCCTGGGTCCTGTTGATGGAGAGGATATAGGGTCAGATGATTAGCTGGCGGTTGAACAGAACGCTAAGGTCACAAACAGACTTGTTCACCTTAGACAGTGGCCGGGGAGGGGAATGGAATTTGTGTCAAGAATACAGAGTTTGTGGCAGAAGCCGAAGACAATGCCGTTGTTGGTCTTCCCAATATCTACCTGGAAGAAATTGAACACCCTACTCAGTACTTCCCCCAGTCTATCATAACTCCTGTCATGGCTACTGCCACCTGTGTGTGAGAGAAAGATGCACAAGCTGCATGTTCAAAAAAGTCAAAATGCCAAATTGAATGTCTGCTGTTTTCTCGTTAAAAAGTTACAAACCACTGCTGACAGACGTGGGATGTTCTCCTCCCCTGTCCAGCTCATGCCCTCCCCAAGGTTGCAAGTCTCCAGATTCAGCCTGAGATGGCAGCCAGGAAAGTTGATAGAATTGACGCCAAAGGCACAAAGGTGTTTGCAGGAGCAGTAAAAGATTCTTTTGCTTTTGTCAGCGTTCCGCCATAGAAAATGTTGACTCATCCAAGACTGCAATTAGACAACCAGTCAGAAAAAGCTAGAAATACTCAGCAGGCCAGGCAGCATCCGTGGAGAGAGAAACAGAGTTAACGTTTCAGGTCTGGGACCCTTCGTCAGAACTGGAAAAAGTTGGAGATGTAACAGATATTAAGCAGGTGCAGAGACGGGATGGGGGGTTTAGGAGGGGAGGAAGGAATTGAAAGAATATACTGTGCTTATGTAAGAGGCAGGAAAGATAAAATGTTGCAAATGGGAATGGCAAAATCATACAGCATGAAAAATGGGGGCAGGGGTTATTGTCTGAAATTGTTGAACTCAATGTTGAGTCCGGAAGGCTGTAAAGTGCCTAATCGAAAGATGAGGTGCTGTTCCTCGAGCTTCATTGGAACAATGTAACAGGCCGAGGACAGAGAGATCAGAGTGGGAGTGAAGCGGAGAATTAAAGTGACAGGCGACTGGAAGCTCAGGGTCACCCTTACGGACTGAATGGAGGTGTTCCGCAAAGCGATCACCCAATCTGCATTTGGTCTCCCCATCGTGAGCAGCGAATACAGTATATTAAAATGCAAGAAGTACAAGTAAATCGGTGTTTATTAAATTGCAAGAAATTTTTCATGCTGTATGATTTTGCCATTCCCATTTGCAACATTTTATCTTTCCTGCCTCTTACATAAGCACAGTATATTCTTTCAATTCCTTCCTCCCCTCCTAAACCCCCCATCCCGTCTCTGCACCTGCTTAATATCTGTTACATCTCCAACTTTTTCCAGTTCTGATGAAGGGTCCCAGATCTGAAACGTTAACTCTGTTTCTCTCTCCACGGTGCTGCCTGACCTGCTGAGTATTATCAGCATTTTCTGTTGTTATTTCAGATTTCCAGCATCCGCAGTATTTTGCCATTGAACCAGTCAGAAAATATAGCTGTAGCTTTGGAATCAGTGGTAAATGGTGGAGCGGTAGAATTGGGTATTGTCAGTGTACATGTGGAAGCTGACCCTGTACTTCTGAGAAGATGTTGCTGAAAGTTGGCATGTAAATGATGAAAAGGAAGGGTCCAAGGATAGAATCCTGGGCATACCAGAGATGATCATGGGAGGTGCTGCAGAGAATGACCACAAAGAAAGGCAGTGGAAGAGAGTTGAATGGTCAAACCAGTGTTGTTGGCTTCAATTTGTATATTCTAACATAGACTTGCTGATGTGTATGGAAACCATTTCAAGACGCACTGTAGTTGGGAAATGATCCCTCATAGGTTAATACTATGAACTATCCGCTGTTCATATTTGCTGCAAATTGAATTGCGGTGATGGCTGAGGCTGTTGAAGTGAACTTGCCGGGACTTGCTAAGGCTTTGCTGATCTGGCACCGTTTCTAAATTAATAACACCATGTAAATGCTTCACAAATAAAGATGGTTTTGTTTTAAACAATGAAAAACACAGCACACTTGATTTATTCCATTATCTAGAATCATTGGCCCTGAATTCTTGCAGCAGTTGTCCCAATCTCCCACTGTAACTTTGGTAGAAGGTCTCTGGAACCCCCGAACAAACTAGTTAAAAGTGGCTGAAAACACTTTCTTCTGGAGTTCCGCCAAAGTTATGGCGGGAGTTCAAGAGAACCCCTGGTGTAATTCAGGGCCAATATGTTCTCCAACATGGCACGCTCATTTTCCCTGTAGTAGTTATTGAACGTTCCAGTCTCTGATGGTCCTCTGGAAATGAGAACTGCAAAGATTGCTGAGCCATACGGAAAGTTAAAGAGCTCATTGCTGGAAGCCAATAGCTGAGGTATGGCTCTGAGGCAGTAGCTCTGCAGTCCAGCCTCCTAGCACATGGGTGGAGAGAATGCATCGTCCAGGGTTGATGAGACTAGAGAAATCTGCTGTACAACCACACATTACATAACTAGTTTGCAGATTAAAGAGTGACACCTGAGCTTAGAATAGTAGTTAAGCATATTTAGTGTCTTATGTCCAATGCTAAATAAAAGCTATGTTGATAATTTGATGGTTTTGGATTTTTGTTGGTGCTATTTGGCATATATGTTACTATTAAGAATAATGACATGGAGTTGCTTCATGGTGGATCTTTGAAAGCAGTCCTTGAGATAGTTGTTTTTTTGGAATACAAACATTAGGTCAAAGTTAGTGAGCACCCCTGTCTTAAACATCAGCACTCCTAGTTAGGGTAATATATAGGCTGGTGTATTGAAACAACATGCAAATAAGGGAAATACACCCTCTGATGTATTTCCCTCTAGTTGCATAATTTGAATGCTGAGCACAAAGGATGCTTCTTAGGCCCAGGCAGATTCTAAGGTTAACAGAGAAGGCCCGTCCTTTTCTTTTCACCAGTACCTGGCAAGCCACTCGAAGGGCATTGCCTTGCACAGGTTGAAGAGGAGGCTGCAGCAAAACGCCACCTACAATCTGACACGACTCTTTCCTGAGGACTGGGAGCCCACCTCCAAAATGTAAGTGACTCCAGTGCTGGAGTATCAGCTGCGGTCAGGGCTCTGTGGCAGGCAGAAAGCCCACCCCTGGAGTTGTGCCCCAGTCAAAGGAGGGCAGAAACTCCTGCCCCATATACTTAGCATTCTAGCACACTCTTTTTTCCTGTAATCTTGCAGATTAACGTAAACATGGCCCCTGTGCATCACCACATAGCATCAACTGTTTCACAGTTGAGTGCAATTTTATTGCATTCAAAAGTCTCACTGGTTAACGAGTTTCTTTTTGGCAATTGTGAGTTTGTAACCAAAGTTAAGGAGCTTATAGAGTGGACCATTTTAATAAAGCTGCAAATAGGATTTTGGGAAAGGATAATGGGGTATAATGTACAATGTAATCTTTCAGTACATGTATGAATATGACATGCTTTTCATTTTAACAAGCAAACCTTTGAGGTACTGGCAACAAAGTCAACCTTTTAGTCTTGATCAGACTTTCAGATATTGTTTTGCTGAGTTGCGAACACCTGCTATTTCACTGAAATCCCCATTTCCACAGGGTATAGAAGCAGTCCAGCTGTAACTGTTGACCTCTGAAGCTGAGAAAGTATAATTGAGTGATAGTTATAATTACTGCAGCTTTGTTCAGTGCTGCTTGAACAAACCAAATCTAAGACACAACATCTGTATCGTATTGTAAAGCCCATGGTCTCAGTGTGAAGGAATTTTTCTGGTGACATGAAACTTGTAGTATGAATGCAAACATTTTAAGCCACCAAAGAGCTTTGAAGTCTTATTCTGTGATGTAGGATTTGAAAACAGTATGCTCACCAGAATGGTTTAGGCCAAGTATGTGTGGGAGGAGAGAGATGTCATGTTTGCCGACAGCTCAGTGGGTTTAGACAGTGAGTGGGTTCGATCCTTGGTCTATGCAGAGGTAAGTGTAGGGATGCTACAATTTACCTTACTGCACATGTGTTAGGGAGGTTAAAATGAGCCAGATTTCTGGAAGAATTTGTATATGGACATCAGGAATGCCTTGGGAGGTTTTATTATGTTAAAGATGCTATATAAATGCAAGTTGGTGTTGATGACTTACAAGGTCCAATAGGATGCTGATGCTTGCTGTCGAGACTCTCACATGAATAGTTGTCACTTGGGTTAGGTTCCAGAGATCAATTGGCACCCATGTAACCATAAGCCACCATAATGGGAGGAGAGAAAATTGGCAAGACAAAATAAGATTTCTGAATCTTATGGGTTGAATTAATAAATTGTATTTTAAAAATAATGTAAAGGTGAAAGAAGTGTAGGCTGGGCCAAAATTCCTCAAGATTTGGCCAGTCTCCCGATGTAACTGCAGCAAGAGACCGGAGGAATTCCTTGGAGTTCCCACAGGGTCTAGTAAGGGGTGGGGATGAGGCTGAGGGCGGGGACTCCTGGCAGGTTGGTACACTAAGGGAGAGGTGTACTAGCCTCCATCACTGCGCAGCGGACCCCACCAGGGAAGTGGGGATCCAGCCTGGGTTTGGGGATGAGGGGGTGTTATTTTTCAGGTCGTTGGGACAGCCCCTTAATAAAAGAGGCCATGGGGAGGTCTCAAATTCTGTTCTGGGTGGGGGCAGTACCCAGAAGAGAAAAATGATAAAGGATGATCTCATTGATACCAATATAGTTCTTTGCAAGAACTGTTAGCGGTGGTTAGGATGTGATTTGCAGAAGAGAGAAATGTAGTTAACCACCAACAATTTTGACCTTTGGTGCCGCACCTGGATATGTGGCACAAGGATTTTGGATTAGAGAAGCTATGAAAAAAAGTTGCCAACCATGAATCATCACTGCCGGGGTTTTCCTGGAACATTAGTGTTAAAGAAATCCTGTTGCAGATCCAAGACTGACTCACTCTTATGGCCTTAAAGCTGGAGATAGATTGAAGTCACAAGAAGGGAGCTAAGAGAAGGCAATTTTGTGATCATTGATTGCGCTTGCAGATCTGGGTCTGTCTGATGAGTTCCAATTGTGGGCAAGAAAAGGGATCTAGCTATAAAGTTTCAAATAATCAGGAACAGCCAAATTAGGACTTCTTTTTCTTTAAAATTACTGGATGATGCAGATTGTGGAAGTTGACCAGATGTGCAAGAAAAAAAGGTATTTGAATTCAGACTGCTGCTTCACTGATAACTACAATGGACCAGAATTTACTATAAAAGTAGCGGTAAGGCTAACGGTGCTCACCGTTATTCATGTGCAAATCGGACAGCAGCTTCAGGCGAGCGCAGAAGCGCAGTTAAATGTGAAAACCCGGAAGTTGTTGTCAGAGATGCTCCGCCATAAGCTGCACAAAAACGGAATCTCACTGTCTGGCTTCCCAGTCAAATGTATTGAACGGCATGAAGTTCCTGTACTTGCGTGGTAGATATGGACTAAACTTGCCAAAGAAAGTTGGGGCTTGTCCATTTCAGTCTAAGTATCCTTTTTAACGGGGTGATAAGACTTACTGCCAAACAACCTCTCTGGTACTGAAAATTAACTTTTACAAGCATTGAGTCTCTTTGCTTCAGCTTTTAATTGTTGTTGGAGATTTAAATTTTTCTTTACTTTTTCTTTGTCTCTTTTTTTTTGTTCTCTCAATCCAATCGGTCTTTCCCTCTCTTTCGCTTTCTGTACTTGATTTGACATTGAATTAAATATTCTAACTGACACTTCCTGGTTCAGACTCTGTGCTGTTCATCAACAGTACTTCAATCTGATTGGTTAATGAGACACACAGTTGCTTTCCCTGTTCACACAGGTCCCAGATGCCATGTAGAGCACCTTAAAGATCTTTAACTTACAGCAACCTCCAGTGCAAATGGTCATAGAAATTAAATGAGCAAGGGCAAGCTGTTTGTTCGCCGGCTGCAGTAAATTCTGACCTATTATATCAATAGAGCCGGGAAAAATTAGAATATTCTATTGTGAACTATTTCAGGACACCCCCACCCCACCTTCGCATATATTGAGTTTGAAAGCACATTTCCTGGTCATTTCTGAGTTATCTGATCTCCGCCAGGGCAAGGCCACTACAATTGTCCAAAGTTTCCATGGGCTAGGAAGGGTCAAAATGAATCGGGCCTCCTGCCCTTTTGAGCAATTTTTAATCTTGGCTGTAGAGGTCTGATAATCACATACTATTTTAGTTCTCAATTGTTTGAAGTTGTGGTGTGGTTAACATGGAAGGCTCGGAGGAGTCAGTGCCACTACACTGGTAAATCTGTGTTGGAGAAAATATTGGTACAGATATAAATTGGACATGAAAAGGGACTGAGACACAGTGAATGCAAGTGGGGATGAATGCTGAATACTGAAGCAATACAATGGAATTAAGTTCTGGAATTCCCTCCTCAAACCTCTCTTCCTCTCCACCTCAGTCTCCTCCTTTTAAGACATTGCTTAAAACCTACGTCTTTGACAAAGCGTTT
Source organism: Squalus acanthias (assembly GCA_030390025.1). NCBI lineage: Eukaryota > Metazoa > Chordata > Chondrichthyes > Squaliformes > Squalidae > Squalus > Squalus acanthias. Next base: position 112,579,880 of record CM059428.1, read on the forward strand.
GGTCACCTGACCTAATGTCTCCTCCTTTGGCTAAGTACCAATTTTTGTCTTATTTCACTCTTGTGAAGCGCATTGGGATGTTTTACTATGTGAAAGGTGCTATACACATGCAAGTTGTTGCTGCAGGAAATGAAAAAGATTCACAAAGAACAGAGGCCGGGGGAAATGGAAACTATGAGAAGTCCGATTTGAGGAGAGAGTTTGTGCATCAAACTAGTCTCGCATTGTAAACTTGGGTGACAAAAATACTTTAACTCTAATATTAAGAAACACAACACTGTCAAAATTATCTGCAAATCTGTGGTTCTGATTACCTTCTTAGGCTGTGACCTCTAACTGAATGGGATTTTGAATCCCAACACTTATTTGGGTGTTGCGGTTCATCTGTGGCATTTGAAATATTATAATTTATCTCAATTATTTTTTTTCAATTCATGTTTACGTAAATAATATATATATATAGACTTAATGCAGTAACCTATAAATTAACAGTTATGTAGTCTGGTGCAAATAACTTAGCTGTGGTATAAGATCAGTAGAAGCATAGGTCCTGATTCACATCCCAGAACCTTGAAGGTTTTGTTCACCTCATGACTGGGACCACAACGACCTATGAAAAGTATGTTGTATATGGCAATTGCCAGAGCAGCCAGTGTTTGTTGCATTTCAGGTATAAGTATGCAGAAAATTAATTAGGGCCAGTGGCTAAGTTTGAAGAACATTGAATCCTTTGAGTAAGATGAAACAATTGTTTCTTAGAAGAGATAAAAGCCAGGTTTATGAATAGTGTAAACAAGCTCATCGCTGAAATGCGGAACAAAGGCTAATTATTAATTCTCTAAAGGCTGCAATATATTTTTGGCAGTAAAATGAAAAAAAATAGCAAGATTAAAAAAAAATCCAGAAAGGCATTTTTATTACCCTTGTGCTGCCTTGCAGAAAATAATTTTTACTTGCATTAAAATAAATTTGTCTGAAATTTAAAATTTGGGACATGCCCTTTTAGTGCTCAACAGGTTAAAGCCTCCAGTAGAGGTATAACAATAACAGCTTGCATTTGTATACTCTCTTTAATGTAGAAAAATGTCTCAAGGTACTTCACAGCATATGGAACAATGGACACCGAGCAAAGGAAGGCTAGAATGGGAGGGCGGAGGGCCGTTTCAAGGAGGATTTTAAAGAAAGGGAGATGGCGGGTTTAAGGGATGGAATTCTAGAGTGTAGTGCCGAGGAGGCTGAAGACACGGCTGCCAGTGGTGGGGCAAAAGGAGGGGGGATTCACAAGAGGCTAGAGTCTGAGGAATGGAGAGTCCGGTGGTAGAGGGATGAGGATGTTGTAAGGATGGAGGAGGTTACAGAGTTAGATGGAGTGAGGCCATGGAAGGATTCTAACAACAGGATTAGAATTTTAAATTTGAGACTTTCGGAGACCGGGAGCGAATGCAAGCCAGTGAGGGCAAGGACTTGGCCAGGAGAAGATTGGAGTAATCAAGTCTGGAGGTGACTGAATTCGGGTTTCAGCGGCAGAAGGGCTGAGATGGGGCAGAAGTGGATGATGATATCGAGGTGGAACGAGACAGTCTTTCTGATGCAAAGGATGTGATGGAAACTTTGCTTATGGTTGAACAGGATCCTGAGGTTGCAAACAGTCTTGTTCAGCCTGAAACAGTGGCCGGAAAAGGAAATGGAGTCATTGGAGACAGTATGGAGCTTATGCCAGAGGCCAAAGACGATAATTTCAGTCTTCCCAACGTTTAGCTGAAGGTTATTGCAACCCATCCAAGACTGGATATTGGACCAGTCGTCTGACAGCACAGAGGCAGCGGAGGGGTCGAGAGATGTGGTAGAGAGTTAGACCTGGGTATCATCAATGTACATCAGATAATTAAAATCACTTGCAGAAGTTTACTTCTGAATTGATATGTCCAATTTTTCTAATAGTATGTGAATACTTATTGGTGAGTTATTGATTTCTGAGGATACAGCATGTGTTTTGTAGCTCTCTGAAATATTTTGCTCTTGTAACTGTAAGCTCCAGTCCTAAAGAATTACAGGCTCTTTAAATTTTTGGAACAAATAAACTTAAAGCTACATATGATTTAAATCACAATAATTCACCATTGTCTATGGTGGATTTCAATATATTTTTATTGTATTTAAATCTTTTGTGCTTATTCCACATTATTTTTCATGAGTTTTAAGTTGCTGTTAATATTTTCAAGCAGGTGTTTGTGCAAATTGCAGAGTTACATAGATATTGGAACATAACGGATACGCCATTTGACCCAAATAATCTGTGTTTGTGTTTATCCTCCACGTGAGCAGTCGTCATAATCCCACGTACCAGTTTTATTCCCAAATCCCTTTATCTCTCTCTCCTTCAGCCACCTATCTAACCTGTTCATAAATGCTTAATGGTCTCTGCTTCAGTCACTAACTCTGGTAGTGAATTTCACTGCTTCACAACCCTCTGTGTAAAACAAGTTTCTCTGCTCTCTGTCCTAAATCTCTTGTATTTAATCTCATATCTCTGTAAGATCCGTAAATATTCCGAGAAAGAGAGTGGTAAAGGGGAATATGGGCCCACTGAAGACTGGATGCAGCCAAGACTAGAATAGATAACAAGGAACTGGCAGACTTGTTAAATGAGTGCTTTGTATCTGTTTTCACAGTGGAGAAAGAGGACAAAATACCAGGGGTACAAGGGAACCTAAAAATAAATCCAGGGGAGTGGATTCAATACAAGTAAAATAATAGTAATGGAGAAAATAATGGAACTTAAGATGGCCAAATCACCAGGACCTGATGTTTTCCACCCCAGGGTGGAATAATAAATGTGAGGAAATTACAGATGTGTTAAGTCATAATTTTCCAAAGCTCGCTCTATTCCGAAATTGTGCCTTTTGGATTGGAAAATTGCAAATATCATTTCATTATTTAAGAAGGGAAAGAGGGAGAAACTGGGTAACTACAGATCTGTCAGTTTAACATCAATTGTTACTGGAAGCTATCATCAGAGACAGAATGGCTGAGCACTTGGACAAGTGTCAGCTGACCACCTGATCAGTTGTTGTAGCCCGTGGAGAACCCTTTGAGGAACACAAAGAAGCAGAATAACTAAAAATGTATGTGTGGCAAAATAATGCTGAAACTGCACCGAATTCTGTGAGTTTTTTCAAAAGTTGCTTAACTGAAATTAGTTTTTCCGTCATTTTTCATTTTTTATAAAACACAAAATTCATGGGATCAAGCAGCTTCACTGGAGAGATTAATAGTTATAAGACTGCGCCTCCCCCCAAGGTTCATCAGTCGGGGTCAGTCCCTCTCTGCGCTTCCCCCCATGGTACATCAGTCAGGGTCAGTCCCTCTCTGCGCTTCCCCCCATGGTTCACCAGTCAGGATTAGTCCCGCTCTGCGCCTCTCCCCACGGTTCACCAGTCGGGATCAGTCATAGAATCATAGAAAGTTACAGCACGGAAGGAGGCCATTTCAGCCCATCGTGACCGTGCCGGCCAACAAAGAGCTATCCAGCCGAATCCCACTTCCCAGCTCTTGGTCCGTTGCCCTGCAGGTTACAGCATCCCAAGTGCACATCCAAGTACTTTTTAAATGTGGTTAGGGTTCCTGCCTCTACCACCCTTTCAGGCAGTGAGTTCCAGACCCCCACAACCCTCTGGGTGAAGAAATTTCCCCTCAAATCCCCTCTAAACCTTCCCCCAATTACTTTAAATCTGTGCCCCCTGGTTTTTGACCCCACTGCTAAGGGAAATAGGTCCTTTCTATCCACTTTATCTATGCCCCTCATAATTTTATGCCCCTCATAATTTTATACACCTCAATAAGGTCTCCCCTCAGCCTCCTCTGTTCCAAGGAAAACAGACCCAGCCTATCCAGTCGTTCCTCACAGCTAAGATTCTCTACTCCCAGCAACATCCTTGTAAATCTCCTCTGTACCCTCTCTAGTGCAATCACATCTTTCCTGTAATGTGGTGACCAGAACTGCACACAGTACTCTAGCTAAGGCCTAACTAGTGTTTTATACAGTTGAAGCATAATCCCCCTGCTCTTGTATTCTGTGCCACGGCTAATAAAGGCAAGCATTCTGTATGCCTTCTTAACCACCTTATCTACCTGGCCTGCTACCTTCAGGGATCTGTGGACATGCACTCCAAGGTCCCTTTCTTCCTCTACACTACTCAGTGTCCTACCATTTAATGTGTATTCCCTTACCTTGTTAGCCCTCCCTAAATGCATTACCTCACACTTCTCTGGATTGAATTTCATTTGCCACTGTTCTGCCCACCTGACCAATTTATTGATATCTTCCTGCAGTCTACAGCTTCCTTCTTCAGTATCAGTCACACAGCTGATTTTAGTATCATCTGCAAACTTCTTAATCATACCCTCCATATTCAAGTCTAGATCATTGATAGATACCACAAAAAGCAAGGGACCTAGTACTGAGCCCTGCGGAACCCCACTGGAAACAGCCTTCCAGTCATAAAAACACCCATCAACCATTACCCTCTGCTTCCTGTCTCCGAGCCAGTTTTGAATCAAACTTGACACTTTGTTCTGGATCCCATGGGCTTTTAACTTCGTGACCAGTTTGCCATGTGGAACCTTATCAAAAGCCTTGCTAAAGTCCATATATACTACATCAAACGCACTACCCTCATCTACCCTCCTTGTTACCTCCTCAAAAAATTCAATCAAGTTTGTCAGACACGACCTTCTCTTAACAAATCCATGCTGACTATCCTTGATTAATCCGTGTCTTTCTAAATGAAGATTTATCCTGTCCTTCAGAATTCTTTCCAATAATTTTCCCACCACCGAGGTTAAGCTGACTGGCCTGTAATTACTCGGTCTATCCTTTTCTCCCTTTTTAAACAAGGGTACCACATTAGCAGTCCTCCGGCACCACACCTGAAGCCAGAGAGGATTGAAAAATGATGGTCAGGGCCTCTGCTATTTCCTCTTTTGCTTCATTTAACAGCCTGGGATACATTTCATCCGGGCCTGGGGATTTATCCACTTTTAAAGCTGCTAAACCCCTTAATACTTCCTCTCTCACTATGTTTGTTTCTTCTACTAGTTCACACTCCTCCTCCCTGATAGCAATGTCTACTTTGCCCCTCTCCTTTGTGAAAACAGACGCAAAGTATTCATTAAGAACCCTACCGACGTCTCCCGCCTCCACACACACACATTACCCTCATGATCTCTAATAGGCCCTACCCTTTCTTTAGTTATCCTCTTACTCTTAATATATTTATAAAACATCTTTGGGTTTTCCTTGATTTTACTTGCCAAGTCGCACTCTGTGTCTCCCCCCACGGTTCACCAGTCGGGTCAGTCCCGCACGAGCCTTCCGAATTCACAGGTTCAAATGCCGTCGCGGCCCCAATGTAAAGTAGGCCCCCGTCTGCTGGGAACGGGCGTCCCTTTCGTGCCTGAATTAAAGGTAAGTTAAGATGGTTGGGGGGGGGTGGGGGGTGCAGTTTGCTGGAACATGTTGGGATCCCTGCCCCCCCACACCACCTTAACCTTCACTGTTCCTGCTGGGGGTGGGATTAATATTTTCCGCAGTGTGTGACCTCCTGGACTTTATGGCACAATACTGCACCGTTTCTCCAGTAAGCCACTATGGGAGCTCTTTAGCCAGTTTCATCTAACTTTACATCAACAACAACAACTTGTATTTATATAGTGCCTTTAACATAGTAAAACATACCAAAGGTCCTTCTGAATTGTTGGCTGGAATGAAGCTGACTGCTGGATTTATGCTTTGAATTCATTTCCAAATTTAATTAACTCAATTTAAACAACAACTTGCATTTATATAGCGCTTTTAACATAGTAAAACGTCCCAAGGCGCTTCACAGGAGTATTATCAGACAAAATTTGACCTTGAGCCACATAAGGAGATATTAGGACAGGTGACCAAAAGCTTGGTCAAAGAGGTAGGTTTTAAGGAACCATGGAAATTTCTAGATACAAGTTAGATTATGGATAAGAAAGACCAGGCGTCCCCTCCAAGTTCGTCCATTGAGTTTTTTAAAAAAAAGCACAGCCTCCAACTGTTCCTTCGACAGTTGCAATTGTTTTGCTAACTCTACCCTACCCCAAAGTCCATTCCTCTTGTGGGGGAGACCAAAACTAGGGGCCATAATATAAGCTAGTCACTAGTAAATCCAATAGGGAATTCAGGAGAAACTTCTTTACCCAGAGAGTGGTGAGAATGTGGAACTCGCTACCACAAGGAGTAGTTGAGGCAAATAGCACAGATCCATTTAAGGGGAAGCTAGATAAACGCATGAGGGAGAAAGGAATAGAAGGATATGCTGACGGTGAGATGAAGAGGGGTGGGAGGAGGCTCGTGTGGAACACAAACACCGGGCACGGACCAGTTGGGCCGAATGACCGGTTTCTGTGCTGTAAATTTACTAACTGCCAACTTGGTACATCTTGCATACAATCTTTCCACTTGTGGGAAAATCAAAAATTAGTTGCTATAAATACAAGATAGTTACTGAATAAATCCAATAGGGAAATGAGAAATTTCTTACTCAGAGTGGTGAGAATGTGGAAAGTGCCACCACAGGAAGTGGTTGCGGTGAATAGCATAGATGCTTTCAAAAGGAAACTAGACGAGTACAAAAGCAAAAAAAAAAGGAATAGAAAGATATGCTGAAAGGCTGAGATGAGGTAGATAGAATGGGAGGAATCTCATGTGGTGTATAAACACCAGCATGGACCAGTTGGGCTGAATGGCCTGTTTCTGTGCTGTAAATACGATGTAATGATGTAAAGGCCATGTTCTAATTCCAAATATTGCCTTTTTGATACGATCAGGGTTCCAGAGATGTATCTGTATTCTGCAGGAAGGTAGTAATACTTAACTTACACAGCTGGTTAGCTTCAATTTCCTGTAAGGTACATGAACTTTGTGTTTATTTCAGAGTTCGTGGCCCGAGCTAACTACAAAGTGTGCAGACAAAGGTCAGCCCCGATCTTCATATTTACGCTATGGAACATAAACTGTTGCATGAAATGCATGATGGCTCACGGAAGCAATTTTAGGAATGTTTTTCCCAAAATAAAAACCTATCAATGTTGCAACAGACTTTGAAAGGTAAAGTTATTTATGGCAATCAGTTGGGGATTATGAAACATTGAACTCCGCTACATAACCAGTAAACATCTGAGCATCTGAAGCAAATCAATCAACATGTAGATTTTATTTGTTTTATGGATGACATAAAAATCTGATGTGTAGCCAAGATAATTTTCTGAAGAATGTACAGATGCATTCAATCATCCATTGATGTGCTCAACCAACTTTTAATTTTCGTTGTATTTTTTTTACAAGAATCATTACAGCACGGAAGGAGGCCATTTGGCACGTTGAGCCCGTGCCGGCTCTCTGCAAGAGCACTTCAGCTAGTCCCACTCCCCCGCCCTTTCCCCGTAGCCCTGCAAATTGTTTCCCTTCGGGTACTTATCCAATTTCCTTTTGAAAGCCGTGATTGAGTCTGCCTCCACCTCCCTTTCAGGCAGTGCATTCTACATCCTAACCACTCGCTGCGTAAAAATGTTTCTCCTCATGTTGCCTTTGGTTCTTCTGCCAGTCATCTTGAATCTCTGTCCTTTGGTTCTCGTCCCTTCCGCCAATGGGAACAGTTTCTCTCTATCTACTCTGTCCAGACCCCTCATGATTTTGAACACCTCTATCAAATCTCCTCTCAATCTTCTCTGCTCTAAGGAGAACAAGCCCAGCATCTCCAGTCTATCCACGTAACTGAAGTCCCTCATCCCTGGAATCATTCTCGGAAATCTTTTCTGCACCCTCTCTAAAGCCTTCACATCCTTCCTAAAGTGCGGTGCCCAGAATTGGACACCCTACTCCAGTTGAGGCCGAACCAGTGTTTTATAAAGGTTCATCATAGGGCATATATGTGAAAATTGTGTGACTAAAGTAATTTGGCTGCATTTGCCAACATTTTCTAGTTGTGACTATTTGATGAAATTAGAGGTAAAAGATTATTTTGTTTGAAAAAAAAATGACGTTTTGAGAGGGAGGGGAAGAGAGAGCGAGAGTGTGTTTCTTAGACTAATATCAGTTCAATTTTCAAGCCAACATTACCTCAGCTGTGTTTAATTGATAGGAAAGGTAAATGCTGTTTACATCTAACAGAGACTTGAATTGTTGACACCTATGTGTGTGTGTGTGTGTGTGTGTGTGTGTGTGTATGTGAGCGAGAAGCAGAAAGACTATGGGGGAAAAATTCGGTTGCTTTGCGCCTCCTGTTAGCGCCCTCGCAAAGCAACTAGCGCCCGGGTGCGACGCCTCCCATGAAATTCAGCAGGAGGTTAGCGGTGGCGGTAACGGGCTGCGCCGCCGGCTGTGACCTCATCGCCGTGTGCAGCGCCCCGGCCACAATCTTCGGTAGCGCCCCCTGACTTACCGCCAGACACTATGTCCGACGGGGTTAAGGGGCCCAACCTGCGGCCGGGGTGGCACTAATTAAAGGCGAGGTGCCGGTCAGCCATTTTTGTTGCTGGCCGCCTGCCAGCACCTGCCCCTGTTGCCGACCCCGGCCTCCTGACCACCCCCCCCCCCCCCCCGGCGGAGTGCCGGCTGCGCTCCGTGAGCTTTTGCCGGCACTCTGATCCCTGGTGGCCCAGCTGGGCCCCGGGTCGCGCTGTGCAAGGCCCCGCCCCTTTAAGAAGAGGAGGAAGGCCTGCAGTACCGCAAGAGGGAGGCGGGGCACTTCCAGTAGTGCCCTGCTTCCCTCTTGGGGCGCTACCGATGAATTTCGGCCGCGGGGGTGCTAATTTTTTCGGGCCCTGGCGAAGTTAGCGCCCCAAAGGGGGCGCGATTCAATTTTTCCCTCTGTCTTTCCTCATTCTAATTTGATTTCTTTAAAAAAAAAGGAAGTTGAATTTCAGAAGCAACCAAAGCCTACTAAGGGCAACATGGAAGTAGGATAGGAGAGGGGAGAGAAAGAAGAAAACAGGTTGAGCGGCGCCTCTCACTACCCATTCTTGTGGATGTGGGGGGCATGGATGATAACTAGTGAGCTGAGTGACAGCAGGATAAAGGGGAGAGGCGGATTCAGGAGCTGAGTGGATAGTTCAAAAAGGAACAGATAGGGATGGGAGTGAGGAGACGGTAAGTAGGGAAGGATGTAATGCGCAGTTGAAGTAGTAAAGGATGCAGTTAGAGTGAGGGGTTGGGAGGAAGTGTGAGTAATTGGGGAAGGGGATGGGAAAAGAGCAACTGAGGTCTACATTTCTCCTGCAACCCAAATTCAGCCTGCAGCTGTTTGTTGCTTCACACTATGCCATGCCACCTACCATCTCTGACATGAAAGGAGTAAAAGACAGAGAAGAAGAGGATAGGAAGAAGCTAAAAGAAGATTCAGGAAGAGAGAGAGAGAGATGTAGAAGACGAGACAGACAGCAAGAGAAACAGCAACATGAAAACATTTGAGACATATATGAGGGAGATCGTATTCTCCCAGTAATATGGCGCCTGCACCCCTCTGCCCGCATTAGCTTGCGCTAGGCAGGGTAGCAGTGGCCAGCTGCGATCCTGACAGGAGGGAAATTGAGATCAGGGTGATGAGCAGTGGTAGGCCTCACTACCCAATTTCACCCCCTTTTCTGTAGCTGTGTCACCTGATATCAGGCGGCATAACCGAATAAAATCCATCGTTGGCAGGTAATTCAACCATTGGTGGTAGCACAATGCCACCAATCCTGCTTTGACAAGCATCTAAACACACACGATTTCCAGAGTAGTTACTGGATGGTGATCAGTAGTGGGAACTTTGGATTATTGTTTTTTTCTAGTCTGGTCCAGAAACACTGATATTATTTGTAACCCCCAATTACTGTCCTGGCCTGGCTGAGATCTACTAACTGGGCACAGATTACAGATTGAGCTGGGAATCTCTCATCTGTATGGCACAGTAAGTGCCACACCATGCAATGCATTTATCTACTGAGCTAACATGGTATCCTTTTTATGGCAGTTTTTCCATGTGCCATCGGGGCTTGGAGTGGAGGGTAGAGACGACTTGAGCTTCTGCCAGTTACACTGTGAGGTTTGCAAGACTGACTCAGCGGAGGGGAGCAATGCTCAGGGCTTCTCCGCAATGTTGTGGCACAGATTGACAACTGTGCGTTGTGTGACGTGTGTGCAGGAAATCCCATTCCACCACTCTGGAGCATAACAGTCCGATGTCATAATGTACTGCACCACAGTGCTGCCATTGCAGATATAGCTTTTAATCAAACCAAACTTGTTCTCGCCTGTTGTGTCTCGAAAGGTACGAGGATCAGTTGTATTTATTTGATTCATACTGTGGTTTGCTACAGGAGTCCACAGAAAATATTTTGCACTCTTGAGAAATGTTGCATTGTTTATCGGTACTTGTTCCAACTTCAGGGATGTATTTGATGAGGTCTCTTAAGAATTCTAACAGCAACTTAAAATGCAAGCAGTGTTCCGAATCTTCTACCCTAATTGTATGTAGTGAAAAAGACAAACCAGTTATTTATCTCACAAATCAGATACTGTCTTTTTAAAATATAAATACTTCGTGCACTCTACTTGAGCTTTTTAACTGCAGTCTGAAAGCCAGCTGGGCCAGTCACATCTACACTAAAAAACAAATAATTTTCTGAAAGCTTAATTACTGTAAATTTTACTTTGCCTGACAGGAGGAGGTTTACCAAGACCTTCCCCATCATAAAGGACCCTTTCAGCCTGCACTTGATTGAACTTTCTTTGCAGTTCACATATCAGAAGGTCATGGTAGGGCATCTCCTTAACAAAAACTAAAAGGAGAGTCTGTACTGTAGGAATCATTATAAAGCCTTTTTTATGGCCTCTGTTCTTGGATTACTGCATTGGCTATTTCAGTGATTATATAGCAGGAAGAACTGAAATATCTAATTTTTGAAGCTAAAACAGACAAGAAGATCCTAATATACTTTTCCATTGCACACGGCAATTTATCAAGACTGGTCTAAGTAGTATGTGGAAAATGGGCTCTGTGGGGTTGCAGCCTTTGTTGGTAAGTCAACCAAACAAAGCAGCTAAAAGCAGCATCCACGTGTCTAAGCAGTGAGATTTGAAGCTGAAAAGCCAAAGCTGCTTGCCAGCAAATTTTGGTATAATTATCAGTTGCCGAACTGCAGACATGATGTATGAATACTTTGCATTGTGCACTTTTTGTTGCAACTGGTGCAGTATTGTTTACCATGTTAGAAAGAGGGTATTATTAAATTGGTCGTGTGAAAAGAAAATGCAAACGCTCCAACAATTGTTCTGGAAACCTTCATAGGGCTTTAATAACATAAGAAATAGGAGCAGGAGTAGGCCATTCGGCCCCTCGAGCCTGCTCTGCCATTCAATGAGATCATGGCTGATCTTCTGCCTCAACTCCAGTTTCCTGCACTATCCCCATATCCCTTGATTCCCTTAATATCCAAAAATCTATCGCTCTCTGTCTTGAATATACTCGATGACTGAGCATCCACAGCCCTCTGGGGTAGAGAATTCCAAAGATTCACCACCCTCTGAGTGAAGAAATTTCTCCTCATCTCAGTCCTAAATGGCCGACCCCTTATTCTGAGACTGTGACCCCTGGTTCTAGACTCCCCCGCCAGGGGAAACATCCTCCCTGCATCTACCCTGTCAAGCCCTGTAAGAATTTTGTATGTTTCAATGAGATCACCTCTCATTCTTCTAAACTCGAGAGAATATAGGCCTAGTCTACTCAATCTGTCCTCATAGGACAACTCCCCATCCCAGGAATCAGTCTGGTGAACTTTCGTTGCACTCCTTCTATGGCAAGTATATCCTTCCTTAGGTTAGGAGACCAAATCTGTACACAATACTCCAGGTGTGGTCTCACCAGGGCCCTATATAATTGCAGTAAGACATCTTTACTCTTATACTCAAATCCTCTTGTAATAAAGGCCAACATACCATTTGCTTTCCTAATTGCTTGCTGTACCTGCATGTTAACTTTCAGTGATTCGTTTACAAGGACACCCAGGTCCCTCTGAACACCAACATTTCCCAATCTCTCACCATTTAAAAAATACTCTGCTTTTCTATTTTTCCTACCAAAGTGGATAACTTCACATTTCTCCACATTATATTCCATTTGCCATGTTCTTGCCCACTCACTTAGCCTGTCTATATCCCTTTGCATCCGCCTCACAACTTACATTCCCACCTAGCTTTGTATCATCAGCAAACTTGGATATATTACATTTGGTCTCCTCATCCAAATCATTGATGTAGAGTGTGAATAACTGAGGCCCAAGCACTGATCCTTGCGGTACCCCACTAGTTACAGCCTGCCAACCTGAAAATGACCCATTTATTCCTACTCTCTCATTTCTGTCCATTAACCAATCCTCAGTTCATGCTAGTATATTACCCCCAATCCCATGAGCCCTAATTTTGTTTAATAACCTCTTGTGTGGCACCTTATCGAATGCCTTCTGAAAATCCAAATACACCACATCCACTGGTTCCCCTTTATCTATTCTGCTAGTTACAACCTCAGAAAACAGATTTGTCAAACATGATTTCCCTTTCATTTATCCGTGTTGACTCTGCCCAATCCTATTATCATTTTCTAAGTTCCCTGATACCACGTCCTTAATAATAGATTCTAGCATTTTCCTACTACTGATGTCAGGCTAACTGGTCTGTAGTTCCCTGTTTTCTCTCTCCCTCCTTTCTTGAATACTAGGGTTACATTTGCTACCTTCCAATCCGCGGGAACCGTTGTAGAATTTTTGGAATTTTGGAAGAGGACAACCAATGCACCCACTACCTCTATAGCCACCTTTTTTAAAAAAACCCTAGGATGTAGCCCATCAGGTTCAGGGGATTTATTGGCTTTCCAGTACTATTTTTTTTGCTAATTCTAATTTCTTTCACTTCCTCATTCTCGCTAGACCCTTGGTTCTCCACTATTTCCGGGATGGTGTTTTGCGTCTTCTTCCGTGAAGACAGACACAAAAGTATTTGTTTAATTTCTCTGCCATTTCCTTATTCCCCATTATAATTTCTCCTGTCTCAGCCTGTAAGGGACCCACATTTACTTTTGCTAATCTTTTCCTTTTTACATACCTACAAAAGCTTTTACAGTCTGTTTTTATGTCTCTCCGCTAGTTTACTCTCGTATTCTATTTTCCCTTTTTTCATCAATTTCTTGGTCCTCCTTTGCTGAATTCTAAAATCCTCCCAGTCCTCAGGCTTACTGCTCTTTTTGGCAACATTATAAGCCTCTTCCTTTGATCTAATACTATCTTTAACTTCTCTTGTTTGCCACAGTTGGACCACTTTTCCTGTGGGGTTTTTGTGCCTTAAAGGAATGTATATTTGTTGTAAATTATGTATTAATTCTTTAAATGCTAGCCATTGCTTGTGCACCGTCATACCTTTTAATGTAGTTTCCCAATCTACCATCGTCAACTCGCTCCTCATATCTACGTAGTTTGCTTTGTTTAGATTTAAGACCCTAGTTTCGGATTTAACTAAATAACTTTCAAACTTAATCTAAAATTCTATCATATTATGGTCACTCTTCCCTAAAGGCCCCTTTACTACAGGGTTATTAATTAACCCTTTCTCATTGCACAATACTAGATCTACAATAGCCTGTTCCCTAGTTGGTTCCTCAACATACTGATCTAGAAAACTAACTTGTATACATTCCATGAATTCGTCCTCTAGGTTTGCCCAGTCTATATGTAGATTAAAGTCTCCCATGATTACTGTATTACCCTTGTTAAATGTGCCTCTAATTTCCTGATTTATACTCTGCCCTACATTACAACTATTGTTTGGGGACCTATAAACCACTCCCACCAATGTTTTTTGCCCCTTGCTGTTTCTTAGCTCCACCCAAACTGATTCTACTTCTTCATTTTTGGAGATAAGATCCTTTCTCTCTACTGTCTTTATCCCATCCTTTATTATCAGGGCTTCCCCTCCTCCTTTTCCATTTTGCCTATCTCTTCTAAAAGTTAAGTATCCTGAAATATTTAGTTCCCAACCTTGATCACTGTGCAACCATGTCTCTGTAATGGCTATTAGATCAAACCTATTAATTTCTATCTCCGCTATTAATTCATCTATTTTGTTCTGAATGCTCGCAGCATTCAGATATAGTGCCTTTAGCTTTGACTTTTTGTTCTATTTTTCCCTGATGTCACCTTAGTCACTGATGCCTTATTACCTTTGTTACTCTCTCTGTCCCTTTCTGACCCACTCTGCTTACTTTTACCCAAAACTCTACTCTGCTCCAGAGCCTTGACATTTCTCTTGCTGCTTTTAAATTTACTCTTGCCTGAATCCTCCCACCCCGCCTTCATTAGTTTAAAGCCCTGTCTACTGCCCTAGATATTCGATTCGCCAGGACACTGGTTCGAGCCTGTCCCAACGACACAGCTCTCTCTTTTCCCAGTACTGGTGCCAGTGCCCCATGAAGCAAAACCCCTGCCTCCCACACCAATTTTTGAGCCACACATTTAACTTTCTAATCTGCTTATCCCTCTGCCAATTGGCGCGTGGCTCAGGTAACAATCCAGAGATTATTACCTTTTGAGGTTCTGCTTTTTAATTTGGACCCCAACTCCTCAAGTCCTCTCAGCAGAACCTCATTCCTAGTTCTACCTATGTCGTTGGTTCCTACGTGGACCATGACAATTGGATCCTCCCCCTCCCACTCCAAGTTCTTTTCTAGCCGTGAGGAGATGTCTTTAACCCTGGCAGGCAACACAACTTTCGGAACTCCGGGTCGCGGAGGCAGAGAACAATATCTGTCCCTCTGACTATGCTGTCCTCTACCACAACTACATTCCCTTTCACTCCCCCACTTGAATGGCCTCCTGCACCATGGTGCCATGGTCAGCTTGCTCATCCATCTTGCAGGCTTTTCCTTCATCCACACAGGCAGCAAGAACCTCATACCTGTTGGACAAGGGCAAAGGCTGAGGCTCCTCCAGCACTGCACCTGGGGTCCCCTTACCTGCCTGAGTTGCAGTCACACCCTCCTGTCCCTGGCCACTAACCAGACCTGTATCACTACCTAACCTAAGGGATGTGACTGCCTCCTGGATCAAAGCGTCCAGGTAACTCTCCCCCTCCCTGATGCCCTGCAATGTCTGCACCTCAGACTCCAGCTCAACATCTCTGAGCTGAAGTTCCTCAAGATGCAGGCACTTACTGCAAACATGGTTGTCCGGGATCACAATGCTCTCCACAAACTCCCACATGCTGCAGTTGAGGCACACCACCTGCATTGCCATCCCTATATGACCTTGTTCTATTTAATTAAATTTAAATAAATTTGTATTTAAGTAACTTAGTTTAAAGTTTAGTTTCTTGACTACTTAATTGATCTAGATTCAGGTATGGGTAATGAAATTAAATGTCTACCTGTAACACAAAGCACTACAAGTAGTGTAGGCAAAAAGCAGCAACTCCTTCCCCCTCTTCTCCGAATTCCCACTCTGTTTTTCCAAATTCCCAAACGAAACACTCCGTTTAATTCCACTCTGTGCAGAATGCTGCATAGTATTTTAAAAAGCATACCGAGTTCATGAGACATTAGATTTCTGTTGCTTTGTACGAGATTGAGTTGGAAAAATATAACCTGATGTGGATTTTATTTTACTTTATTTGGAAGTTATCTTATTTCTTAATGTAGTTTTCCAGAGATTCTGGTGGAGATGATATTCTGCATCATCACAGCAAATGTTACCCCAGCAATTACTGCCATTTTATCCAGTGTTTTCTCTTTTACGAATGCTTGTACTTCATGCATACATTGGTCGCATGACTAGTAGGTGAAAGGTTTAACATGGAATTATTCCTTATAATAAGCTAAACTGTATACTTTCCTACTTCCCTCTTTTTTTTAAATACTGGTCCTGAAATTAAGCTGTGCAATACCAATATTTATTACGTTTTTCTGAATTTACTATTTTAATGGCGGCTTCAACCCATTTATTTTTCAGACTCTGAGAGGAATTGTATGTTTGTATCGCCTAAGCTACTGGTTCTATTTTAAGTGGATAACATTTGTTCTGGGTTCTACTTGTTTTAACGTTCCAACTGGAACTGAGGAAGATTTAGAGCAACTTTATTCTTCAAACACTTGGGCTATTTTTGTGTGCTGCAGTAAAAGTCATTTCCACTTCAAAGAATTACATCAGACACATCTCTTGGTTGCTTGGAAGGATTCTATAATGGTGATTTACTCTTATCCATGAAGTCAGTGTACTAATGCTACATTGTAGGATCAAAGAAAAGAAGGTCGTTGTATGCATGAACTTCTTTTAAACATCTTTACATTTTTTAAAAACAGATACAACTCACATATACTCGTCAATTTTACTTTTAGAAACGAGCGCTTTTGCTGGAGGGGGTTGTTATACTTATGTGCAGTGCCCGATGTTTTCGTTCTGAACAGAGAGGCTCCATAATATCCAAGTTAAACCTCCCTAATAGTGCAAGTGATTTTGGCCTTGAATCTTGTCTCTAGATCGTGCTGTCACTGATCTGTGCTCTGTTTTATGTAACAAAATCCTGTGGATTTTGAAAACTCCAAATGGTTATGAAATTCCTGCCATTCTGCCTGAGAATATATGGGAATATGTGAATTGAGGCGATGTGACGATGAACAGAGTGAGCTTTCTGTAAAAGCAGCCGTGTTAAATTACCCTGCAAAGAGCTGGAATGTGAATAACAAAGAACAGACTTGGCTTTGTCACTTAAGTTTACAACAGAAGTGATGGGGAATACTGTAAAATATAATCATTTCACATCCATAACTCACATGCACATAGAACTCATAAGAGTTCTGTTTTCTTTCTCATGAATCAACTCCAAAGACTCGTGGACACGCATTGTAAAGTGCTAAGTTTTTACTAACCTTATTTGTCTCTTGGCAACATTTTAAAGGGGCATTATCTTTATCTTTAGTGCAGTGCGTTGTGCTTACTCGTTTCAACGTCGCACACAAATATTCGTGATGTTTGCAAGATGCGGTTTTAAAGTATAATGGTTTTTCATGTTCAATTTATACATTTTCACCAATATATTTTTGTAATCTAAAATTTCTCCTGATCAGCTTAAACGCCAGCCTGTTAGATTTCTGTTTTAGTTAATTTTCCAAGGTGGTGTTTTATAGGGCTCTTTCAGCTAACATGGAGCTGAAATTTAATGTTGTATTTGCATTTCCTCTCACTTTGTAGTACACTGTCGCTGCAGAAGAAAAAAATAGTATAGCCTGAATAAATTGGGTGGAAAATATTTCACCCCAGCTTCTGCCCCTTCTCATCTCTCTCAAAGATGGTGCCTGATGACTTAAACTAAGTGGTCGTTGTTCAAGTGTGGACATTGAGTGTTCACAGGTTAATCGATCATCACAGCTATGCTTGTTGCTGTCCTCCTTTGATATCTACATGTATATTCTCAGCAAAGGTCACTGGATAATGATCAGGAAGGGAGCGCAGGATATTAATTTCTCCAATCTAATTCTGGGACAATAAAACTAATTGTAGCCACTGGCAACAGCCTTGGCTGAGATCAGCTCACTCCATACAGATCCGGGATTAAACCTGGGATTCTTTGCATCTGTATGGCTCAGTAACATATTTAATTTACCCATTCAGCCATCAGGATGAAAAATTTGTTCAAGCATAAATGAGCCAAAATAATTAAAGGTCCAAAATTATTGGCATTTCTGTCGTGTTCAATTTTGCCCTGATTTTCACCGGAAGGTATACATTAATTTCTTCCTCTCTTACCTGGGTTTATTTTTTTTAAACTTGAGAAGAATGGCAGAAAATGTACATCAAAACTGAAGTGGAGCCTTAAACGTCCTTCATCCTGATTCTTAAACTCCTGTTTTAAACCATGGGAAACTGCTGCGTGCAGACCAGGCACTTTCCCACCACTGAAGTGGAGGTTAAAAAAAATCCAGATGGCCAGCCACTCTTAATAGGAGCTGTAGTTTTGATAATCCTTCGAATCTTGCACTACAGATGTCTCCTTCCCAATGACATTCCTGTTCTGTTTCTTGCTGAGAGCAAGAGGAGACCGAATAGCACTGAATATTGGTAATGGAGGCAGAAAGATGTATAGAATATCAGGCCACAAGTGGAAAGAGGCAAGCTGCCTCATTAAAGAATGAGCTTTAGCACGTAAAGTATTAAATTCTAATAACCAGCAGGACAACTGCTGTTGGCAGTGCTGGGGTTGCTTTTTGTTATAATTTAATGTTCAGAGTGCCCTCTGGTGACTTTGTGCTGCCAATAGAGAGAGTGCAGCCAAAAGTCAGGTTGGCAGTGTAAGTCCCAGACATCTTGTTATTTGTTATTGTTGGAGTTTAGGTTTTATCCCAACACTAGCTCTCGTGTTCATGGATAAATAGGAGTTTCCATAAGCGGACTGAATGCCTTTTGACTATCGATGCCTCTTACCTGGTTTAACACTTGACCCTGAATTGCAGTAAACCACTTACTGGATAATTTATGGGATGCCTCCTACATTCTCCTGTCACCTCCAAAGGCAGAAAATATCACAACAATATGTATATACTAGAACTACTGGATCAGTATTTAAACCCCAAATGAAAAATACACAGAAGGCCACAGAAAAATACTCAAATCAGCAAAATACTAAAAAGAAAAATCAGAATCGGTTTACAAGGGATTCATGGACCCTTTTCTGGGCTTTTGGATGAACAGTAAGGTTTTTTTCTATGGACCTTGAAGATGAGATGGCAGTGAGGATTCCAGTTCAGCCATGGAGTTCAGTGCTTTTGCTGGAACCAAACACTGCAGAATCCCACAATAGGTAGACAATTTAAGGATGCCTGAAGACAAAGCTGCCATCATCCATGATCAAAGACACAATACCGAGGGACTATTACATGGATTAATGAGCAATTTATCACACATTCAGAATGCCAAACACATTGCTGACAACATGTAATTCAATTTGCACCTGGAACAAAGCCCCTTAATCTTGAATAATTTCTAGACCAATCAGCCTTGCCTGGTTCCCAATAGACAACCTGTCACTCATACTTAATTTTGAACTTTAGCGAGGGTCTCTGCCAAAACCACTCACTACTGTAGAATCATACTGGAGAACAAAGTAACTCATTTTTCTCCACAACCAACCTTGAACGCCTCCCCCGTCTCCTCCATCCTCACCTCTAACAACAAATGTAAGAATTTCTTCATCTCCAAGATTTAAAACAAAAACATCCGTTCTGCCGCTTCGGCTATTTCCCTTGACCAATAAGCCAAACTTCCGGTTATCCTAGTCCTGAACCCGTCACTCTCTAGTTTCTCCCTTATCTCCTCCCCCCTGCTCCCTCCAAGCTTTGACCCCATTACTATTACATTCTTGATCACCAACTTCCCTTCCTAGCCCCAATTTTAGCTGGTAATGTTCTCACTCCTTGGGCACTGTCCCCCTCTGTTTCAAAACTGTTGTCAACACCATCCTCTACAAAAAGCACACCCTTGACCCTCGCTAACTACAGTCCTATCTTTAACCACCCTTTCCGATCAAAGGTTTCTGAACTTGTTTTTGCCTCTCTGATCCATGTTTACTTTCTCTGGAAATCCCATTTTAATTCCTCCAGTCAGGTTTACGCCTCTCCCACAGTACCGAATAGCCCTAATTAAAGTTTATGAGCGACATTCTCTAACTGTGATTGTGGTGCATTATCTCTCCTCGACCTTTCTGCAGCCTTTGAAATGGTTGACCACACCCATCCTCCTCCATTGTCCGGATCCGAATCGGTGGAACCATACTTGCCTGCTTCCACTCTTCTATCCAATCGTAGCCCAAGCATCTCCAGCAAAGGTTTGTCTTCCTGCCCTTACACCATTACCTCCAGAGTAACCCAAGGATTATCCTTAGCCCTCTTCTCTTAACGGGCAGCATTATCTGCAAACATAGGACATAGGATCAGCTTCTCCATGTATGCCAGGGATATTTCACCATGGCCTTTCTTGACCCCTTCACTGTCGGACTGTTGTCCAATATACAGTCTTAGATTAGCCACAGTTTCCTCCATTGGGAAGGCTGAAGGATTGTCTTTGGCCTCTAACACAAACTCCGATCCCTCCCGCTCTCCCTGGCCACTGTCTGAATCAGACTGCTCACAACCCCGGCACCCTGTTCCATCGTCAACTGAACTTCTGACCTCGTACCTCAATTGCAAAGCCTGCCTACATCCATCGCCATAACATCTGATGCCTATACTTCATTCTGCACCAAACTGGCTTCTGATCCCACAATTCCTCCAGTATAAAGTTATCATCCTTGTGTTTAAATGCCAACATGGCCTCATGCTTCCCTATTTCTTATAAAGGGACCGTCCTCCATCCCTATAAACCCTCTCCGGTACTTCCGGCCTCTTGTGTATCCCCCTTCTTCTTGATCCCTCAGCTGTCTTGGTCTCACTGTCAGGAATTCCCTCACTGAACCCCTTTGCCCCTGCACCTGGCCCCCTTTTAAGATCTTCCCTAAAACCCACTTTTTTGACAAAGCTTTTGCCACCCCTCTTAATTGCTCCTTCTTTGGCTCAGCATCCATTTTCCTTGTGCTTCCGTGATCGGCGTTGGAATGTTTTTCTGTTCTAAAGGCACTCTCTTAAATGTAAGTTGTCATTGAGAGACCGCTTCCATTTTAAGTCTAGCTATTTTAAGATTCCTTATTGTCACAGTCAGGTTGTGGACTTCTTTCTGTTTGCTGTTAGTGTCATATGAGGCTTCCAATATGGTTAGGATAGCTGAGATTTATATCATAAGCTACATTGCCAAGTTTTTACTGTGACCTATATTATTTTTTTAGAAACATTCTTCTTAATACACTATGAAGTAAAACTCCTGCTTTCTCAAACTTATGCTGAAAAAGCTGTCTAATGTTTGATGTTTCAGCCTGAAGAGTTAGTTTCCAGTTCCCATACCTTCAAGAACAAGACTTTCAAAAAGCCAAAAACCTGCAGCATCTGCAAACAACTCATCAACAGCAGTCAAGGCCTTTCATGTCGAGGTGAGTCTCCAAAATGCACGATTACTTATTTGTAAAATGTTACAAATTATTTCTTTCAATGCTTTTTAATTTTAGTATGACACACATTTGTCACCTGCAATACACGCCTACATGCCTAAGTGGCAGTGGGGTGAGGAGTGGGACCCGGGGTCCAGAGAATTCTTGATGTTAATAAGACCCTTGCAGGGAATATTTTAATCTAAGTTATCGAGGAACAAAAATGAAAGGTCTGAACACCAAGTGAATAAAACAGAAAACAAAATTGTTAGTAAATAAAGAACTGTAATGACCATAGTGAGCACAAATATAAACAAGAAAAAAGGCACGGGATTCTTATTTCTCTGCATGTTATTGGTTTATTTCCTTTTATCTTTGTTCTGTTTACCTTTTTTCTGTCTGCCTAGCTTCCTTTCCTTTCATATTCCATCGGGTTTATAATTTCCTTTCCCCTCTTTCCATTTTTCTGCTTTTTGTGTTGGTGCTGAAACCACTTAGTTATGTAATGAGTTAGTGTGGTTATTTCTGTGGACAGCATGAGCATGTTGGTACACATGCTTTCTGATGATGTGCAATATAAATTATTGGTTCACTGCCATGCAGACCATTTCTATGTTCAAGAAGTAATGTCGGTTACAGAAGTGCGTGTACGTGTCAGTGATGAATGCTCAAGGTGTTCTGTGTCTATGGTTTTGGTAAGCAGAAGAATGTACTTGCAGTTCATGTTCGAGTGACAGATGCATGGCAGTATATTGCTGTATGAGTGATTGCTGATGGCCATAGCAGTTCATATACCAATTCATGTTGCAGGTGGTTGGTTATTGTTCAAATGTTTTAGAAGGACAGGGATTTTGTATTTGCTCTCCAGTCCCTCTTTTGATAGGCTGACTCCATTCCCTAGCCAAGAAGATGGATAGCCACTGCCAGCGATGGATTAACACCCAGGACTACGGGGCCCGGTGCTAAAATGGGACTCCTGGTGAAACTTGCCATAACTAGAGTAGCCAACCTTCCTGGATTGACTTTGAGTCTCCAGGAATGCAAGATTTATCTCCCGGCTGCGAGCCACCCGGGAGAAAATCGGGATCTTGGAATTTCTCGCGTGAAGCTCAGTTGATGGTGTAGGCTCCTTCACTTTAGTAGGGATCTGCATCACTTTCTGTCCTGCAAGACTAGTGCTCAGTTTAAAATTATTAACAGCATTACAGAAGTTGCTAATTATTTGTCAAGTCAACTGCCCACAAGACTGTCAGACCCAAAATGTTCAGTCATTTTTGGGCTGTGGAAGTGAATTGAAAGCAAGTTCACCTACAAACATGGAAAGCCCCAGGTTGGATCTCCTTTCTATGATGTTAGCATGACATCAGCTAGATGGCTGTTCAGGCTTGATGCGGAGATGCCGGTGTTGGACTGGGGTGGACAAAATTGAGAGGTCGCACAACACCAGGTTATAGTCCAACAGTTTTATTTGAAATCACAAGCTTTCGGAGCTATCGCTCCTTCCTCAGGTGAAGGCTTTGCCATGTTTAAACAGACCATCAACTGTTGTAACCTACCAGGAGTCACAACTTTCAGAAGAGCAGGTGGAAGAGCAGAAAATCAGAGGAATAATTGAAGGGGTGGGGCGGGGGACGTGATTGCCAGGCAGTAATCTTTTGGTGTTTTCAGAAATTACTGATTTATCATCTTTTTAGTTATGTTCTCTGGCACTAGTGCAGAACAGTTTTATTGACTTTTCTGTCTGATTTTTGTGAGTTGGTGGCAGATGTCGTGGTAGGTACAGTACGCTCCATGTAATGATGCATGAGGACATCCTTACTGAGGGATTAACAATTGTAACATAATCATTGCACATTTAGTTGCTCCAGATATGTTTTATTATGAACTGTGTGTTACGCTCACGAACTAACAAGACTTGCTTGGTGCCACCATTTTGGAAACCCCTCTGCCAATCATTGTGTAACTAATCGAAATGTTTCTTTCAATGCCAAAAGTCTCACAGAATAACAGTGATGGCTCTACAATTGTACATGTGTCCCACACAAATGTGGCACAATGACATTTGCTTTTGCTATCAACCATTCTAATATTTTTTTTTTTTTTTCCAGTTTGCAAATATGCATGTCACAAGAAATGTGAGTCAAAGGTAAGTAAGAACAACAATAGATTATTTTATTTGTAATTCTTTGCAGAGCAAATAAGTTAATCTGTGGAAAATTTTACACTTGTCAGTTTATTTGACTGCTATGCAGGAAGAAAGAAAGGAAAGAACTTTGATTTTATATGACGTCTTTCACGACCTTGCGATGTCCCAAAGCACTTTACTGCCAATGAAATGCTTTTGAAGTGTAGTCACTGTTGTAATGTAGGAAACATGGCAGCTAATTTGTGCACAAAGGTCCCGCAAACAGCAGTGAGATACATGACCAGATAATCTGCTTTAGTGATGATGGTTGAGGGATAAATATTGGCCAGGACGCCAGGGAGAACTACTTCTTCAAAATAATGCAATGGGATCTTTTATGTCCATCTGAGAGGGCAGAAGGGGCCTCGGTTTAACATCTCATCCGAAAGGCGGCACTTCCAACAGTAACATTCCCTCAGTGCTGCACTGAAGTGGCAGCCTGGATTATGTGCTCAAATCTCTGGAGTGGGACCTGAACCCACAACCTTGTAACTCGGGTGAGAATGCTGCCACTGAGCCATGGCCGACAGCGCTGACATGCAGTACAGTACTTTTTAGTAACTTGAGTGAGATAGGCACAAGATCGCTAGACTAATTGGTGTGGTGGAACAGTAAGCAGTTTTTGCCCCAGAAATTGAGATAAAATATGGTATATAAATAATAAATGGGTAATAAGAGTAGGGGTGGGGCCAATTATGGACCAAAAAAGGAGACCTATGCAGGGAGGTAGAGGGCAAGGCTGAGGTACTAAATGAGTACTTTGCCTCTGTCTTTACCAAGGAAGAAGATGCTGCCAAAGTCAGAGTGAAAGAGGAGGTAGTTGAGATATTGGATGGGATAAAAATTGATAGAGGAGGCGCTAGAAAGACTGGCTGTACTTAAAGTAGATAAGTCACCAGGACCAGATGGGAAGCATCCTTGGATGCTGAGGAAAGTAAAGGTGGAAATTGCGGAGGTACTGGCCATAATCTTCCAATCCTCCTTGGATATGGGGGTGGTGCCAGAGGACTGGAGAATTGCAAATGTTACACCCGTGTTCAAAAACGGTTGCAAGCAGTCAGCTTAACCTCGGTGGTGCGGAAGCTTTTAGAAACGATAATCCAGGACAAAATTAACAGTCACTTGGACAAGTATGGATTAATTAAGGAAGCCAGCACAAACTTGTTAAATGTAAATCATGTTTAACTAACTTGATTGAATTTTTTGATGAGGTAACAGAGAGGGTTGATGAGGGCAATGCGGTTGGCATGGTGTACATGGACTTCCAAAAGGCGTTTGATAAATTGCCACATAATAGACTTGCCAGCAAACTTGAAGCCATGGAATAAAAGGGACAGTGGCAGCATGGATGCGAAACTGGCTAAGTGACAGGAAACAGAGAGTAGTGGTGAACAGTTGTTTTTCGGACTGCAGGAAGGTATACATTGGTGTTCCCCAGGGGTCGGTATGAGGACCATTGTTTTTCTTGATATATATTAATGACTTGGACTTAAGTGTACAGGGCATAATTTCAAAATTTGTAGATGACACAAAACTTGGAAGCATAACGATCAGTGAGGAGGATAGGGATAGACTTCAAGAGGACATAGACACCGGCTGGTAGAATGGGCAGACACGTGGCAGATGAAGTTTAACGCAGAAAAGTGCGAAGTGATACATTTTGGTAGGAAGAACGAGGAGAGGCAATATAAACTAAAGGGTACAATTCTAAAGGGGGTGCAGGAACAGAGAGACCTGGGGGTATATGTGCACAAATCGTTGAAGGTGGCAGGACAGGTTGAGAAAGCGGTTAAAAAAGCATACGGGATCCTGGGCTTTATAAATAGAGGTCATGATGCGGAGATGCCGGTGTTGGACTGGGGTGGACAAAATTGAGAGGTCGCACAACACCAGGAGCAAATCGATAGCTCCGAAAGCTTGTGATTTCAAATAAAACTGTTGGACTATAACCTGGTGTTGTGCGACCTCTCAATTTTATAAATAGAGGCATAGAGTACAAAAGCAAGGAAGTTATGATGAACCTTTATAAAACACTTGTTCGGCCACAACTGGAGTATTGTGTCCAATTTAGGAAGGATGTGAAGGCTTTAGAGAGGGTGCCGAAAAGATTTATAAGAATGGTTTCAGGGATGAGGGACTTCAGTTATGTGGATAGACTGGAGAGGCTGGGGTTGTTCTCCTTCGAGCAGAGAAGATTGAGAGGAGATTTGATAGAAGTTATGAGGGACCTAGACAGAGTAGATAGAGAGAAACTGTTCCCATTGGTGGAAGGGTCGAGAACCAGAGGACACAGATTTAAGGTGATTGGCAGAAGATCCAAAGGCGACATGAGGAAAATCTTTTTTACGTTGCGAGTGGTTATGATCTGGAATGCACTGCCTGAAAGAGCGGTGGAGGCAGATTCAATCGTGGTTTTCAAAGGGAATTAGACAAATACCTGAAGGAAAAAAATTTGCAGGGCTATGGGGAAAGGACAGGGGAGTGGGCCTTTGCAGAGAGCTGGCACGGGCTCGACGGGCCGAATGGCCTCCTACTGTGCTGGAACCATTCTATGATTCTATGGTCATTTGATTGACTGAGAATCTGAGCATTTGGAAAAGAAAAAGTTAATTGTGCAACGTGTTGGAGCACCAATTTACTGCACCTTGCAGAGGGGGATGGAAATGTGGTAACCCACACTACCAAGCTGCTGTTCTCAGCTGGCTTGCTGTGGGAAGGCACAGATTGGAGTGGGCAGATGCCTGCCCACAGAATAAGATTGAGCGAAGAGCCATTTCTACGTTGCTAACGTGTGCTTCCGAGTAACTGACTAAGAGCAGCACTGGTGGAGACCTTGGAGCAGGTCATAGGCCTACACATTCACTGCCAGTAGTGCTTGGACATCATGGAATGGGGAGGAAATGATGGATGTGGTATTCTCTCCTTAAAAAAAAACTATATAAACTAATAGATTTCATACTTAAGTGTATCTTCAAAGTTAAAACCAATGCTGTCAATCTTGCAGTTTGCATATATAACTAAAGTTTGATCTTGAAAAATGCTTTGCATTGTTGAGACACATGTAGAATTTGCTAATACTTTTTAATGACTCCTCCTAAAAAAAATTTGACCTGGGGTGCTTTTGATGGAATGGACATTGTGAACTCTACTGTGACCGTGTTCAATAAATTTCAACATTACAGATAGAGAATTGCTTACGTACTCCACTGCCACAATAACCGGTGATTTGTTTTATATATTAAAAAAATCTGACCTGCATAACAATTGACTGATGAGAGGCTAACATTACGTACTGTTGGTGTTAACTTGCATTGTTTTAAAATTAGAGAAATAAAATCTGCAGGAACGAACCTTGTGGATAATTCCTTCAGAGCCTGTTCACTCACTTCACAAATCTGTCCATGATGGCCATCTGTTTCTCCAACATGGAGCCCGGAGCCTGCATACTAGCTGTTTGAACTTCCACCCAAACTGCAAAGCCTGTGAACTTGGCACCTGTTGTGAGGGTCCGGAAGCAGCTGTCCCTGCAGATGACCACACCTCCCCAGGGTAGACTGCAGGGTGCTGATGCCAAGCGCGGTGACACCATACAGGCAGGAAGTAGACTCCTGCTCACTTTCTGCCATAGTGGTGAAATCCCGCGGCAGGCCGTCCAGTACATCACACAACTGCATGTTTGAGGCTAGCAGTTTCCTTTTCGTGGCTGGGCCCACAAAGTCCTCATCTCTGTCCTCCTCAGCAGAGCTGGGAGAGGACCTTGCCCTCTGACGAGCTCTCTTCTGGGCTGTTCCTTCCACCAGCACCTGCTGATCCTCACTGGTGCTGGGTATTTCATCAAGTGCAGATCCTTCTAGCTCAGTGGGATGGAGCATGTGACGGTACATCCTCGGGACGATTGTCCTCCTCTGAGGTGTCTTCTGCAGTAACCTCTTGCTGCCAAAAAGGGCCTAGAAGAAAGAGAAAAAGGGACAAGAGTTAGGATGGGAGATAGAAGCTGGACATTTGCAGGTGACAATCTTGAGAAAGCAGCTTGAAGTTGTGATGGTTGCTGAGGTGAATGAAGGGATATAGGTAATATGCAGGCACTTTGTTGAAGTAAGCGCAGGCCTATCCTTCCCTGACACTCGTGGCTCTGAGTATGAGCCATATACTCCCCAGCCCAGGTTTCTTGCTCTGCCTGGGTGAGGCAATTATGCCAGGTACTCCTTCCCTGGACCTGGTCCTCTCCCTCACATAATGCACTGTCCTGTCCTGGAGAAAGAGAGAGTGAGAGTTAGTGTGTCTGTTGAAAACGTAAGTGGTAATGTGTGGGACTTGTGCAGGTGTTGGCTGGTGGAGAAGGAACAAGATGGAATGAGGATGGGGAAGTGATGAATGGAAAGGCAAGTGTGTGTAATGTGAAGTGGAGAAGTTGTGCTGGGAAGAGTTGGTGGAACAAGTTATAGGATGAGATGAGAATGGTGTTCAAGTGTGGTGTGAAGAGAGGAAGGTAAGTTTGGAATGAGAGCACTTTTGATTGTATGTTGAAGGATGTAGTGGTGGGAATGGGGGTAGAAGTGGTGTTGAGAGGTGAAGAGCTGTACCCACCCTTGCTGCTCTTGTGAGGACCGTAAACCTCTTCCTACATTAAAACGAGGTACTGGGGGAGATGCTGGTGGCACTGACCCTCTCCGTGACCTCTGTCCAAGCCTGCTTGACCGTGACCTTTGGGTGCTCCTGCAGCTGCTGGGGAACACTGCCTCCCTCCTTGCCCTGACTTCATCCACGAGGACCCCAGGGAGTCATCAGAAAAGTGGGGGACAAACTTTCAACTAATTCAAAAAAAAAGGATATTTTCTAGTGTTCTTCAATTAAAAATCCAATCCTCACTTTAAAAAGTGCATCTCCGCTTTAAATAGGTCCCAGAAATTGCGTGCAGCAGGTGGGCTGCCTGTTCAACTCCTGATGCAAACGGGTGGACAGCCCCTCAGTCAAATGGTAATGAGATTTGGGAGTTAAAATTGCCCAGACCTCCAACCATCCACTTCATGGGACTTTCCCACTCACCTCGGGCCCTGCCCACTGCACTCCTGCCCTGAGTTAAAATCAGGGCTTTAGAACCAGATGAAAAATAATTATAAAATCAATGTTCAAATAGAGTATTAGAAAGAGGTAATGGAGAAGAAAAGGCACAGCTAGCAGAGTAGAAGTTAAGTTTTTAAAGCTTGGGATTTTACTAAGAATCTGCTTCTCAGTAATACAGTAATACACTACTCTGGACATTACAGAAACATTACTGTAAAATGGTAATTCATCAGCATTGCAGTGTGTGAACTGAAATGGTAAAATGGCCAACACAAGGACTACACAGTCGGCAGGTTAATAAAAAAGTTCAACCTCTGCTCTTGAGAAATGAGGATATATTAAATTAATATTTAAATATATTTCCTCACCTTAGATCTGAGAATTAGCTTAAATGATCAACAACAACAACAACTTGTATTTATATAGCGCCTTTAACATAGTAAAACATCCCAAGGCACTTCACACGAGTATTATAAAACAAAATTTGACACCGAGCCACATAAGATATTAGGGCACATGACCAAAAGCTTGGTCAAAGAGGTAGGTTTTAAGGAGCATCTTAAAGGAGGAAAGAGAGGTTTAGGGAGGGAATTCCAGAGCTTCAGGCCTACGCAGCTGAAGGCACGGCCACCAATGGTGGAGCGATTGAAACTAGGGATGCTCAAGAGGGCAGAATTAGAGGAGCGCAGATATCTCAGAGGGTTGCAGGGCTGGAGGAGTTAACAAAGATGGGGAGGGGCGAGGCCATGGAGGGATTTGAAATCGAGGCGTTGCTTAACCGGGAGCCAATGTAGGTCAGCGAGCACAGGGGCGATGGTTGAACGGGACTTGGTGCGAGTTAGGATACGGGCAGCCGAATTTTGAACAACTTGAACTTCTATAGCATTCATTATGTGCAGAGAAAAATCTCAGCAGTTCACGAACCAGTGGATAGCAAATTGAGCAGGAGAAAGAAAAAGAGGGTCAGAAAGAGGCAAAAGCATGGTGAAGAAGGGTTTTCAGGAAACTTTGGAAGGCAGGGGGAGGGGTGGCAAGAAGGAAATGCTGAGGAAGGGAGTCTAAGGGTAGAGGCAGAGTAGCTTAAGGAATGATCCAGGTAACAGTAAGCAAGCCATTGTCAGATTAGCAGAGGGTATGTGCAGGGACATAGGGCTAGAGAAGATCTTGAAGGAAGGGAGGGTCAAGGCCAAGGAGTCACTTGAAAGTGAAGGGAAGAGGATCTTAAAGCTGACTGTCTGGAACATGATTTTTGAATGCGCTTGCTGACCTGTATGAGTTCCCAGTACCCCGAAGCCTCCAATTTAAAAATTCTCATCCCTATGTTTAAACTCCTTCATGGCCTCGCCCCTCCCTATCTCTGTAACTGCCTCCATCCCTACAACCCTTCCGAACTTTCTGTTCCTCTGACAGTGCCATTTTGTGAATCCCCATTCCCTTTGCCCCACCATTGACACTTGTGCCTTCAGCCATCAAGGCTCCACTCTGGATTTCCTTCCTTAAACCCCTTTGGCTCTCTACCTACCTCTTCTCCTTTAAGCCTTCCTTAAAACCCACCTCTTAGACCAAGATTTTGCTCACCCCTCCTAATATTGACTACTTTGTCTCGGCATCCATGTTGTCTGATTACGCCTCTCTGAAATGTCTTGGACGTTTATGTAAAAGACGCGATAAACATGCAAATTATTGTTGACTTGTAGTTTATGGATAGTGGAAGCGGAGTGTCCAATCAGGAGAGCAATGGAGCAGTCCAGCTGCAAAGTAATAAAGGTGTTGATTAGGATTTAGGCAGCCAAATGGTTGAAGTACGAGTGACTGCAGGTAAAGTTTCAGAGGTGGAAGAAAGTGGTCTTGGTAATCGATTGGATGCGGAGGGGGAAGCGGAGCTAGCGGTCCAGCTGTATGTCAGTGTTTTGCAGCTCTGGGCTTAATCTAAGGGCACAGCCAGGGAAAGAGATGGAGTCACCGTTGGAAATGAATAGGCATTTGTGGAAGCAGAAGCAGATGGCTTTAATTTTTCTGACATTAAGCTAAGGAAGTTCTGGCTCAGGCAAGTCTTATGTCGAAAAGGCAGTTTTGGGGATTGGCAACAAGCGCGGGGTTGATGGAAGAGGTGGGGTGACACAGCATATGTGTGAAAACTGACCCAATGCTTTCGAATTATGTCACTGAGGGGTAGCATGTAAATGATGATTAAGAGGCAGCTAAGAATGGAACCCTGTGGTATATCAGAGGGTGACTTTATGGTCCCAGCCATTGGAAGTGGTGTAACATCTATTTTATGGCAAGTGGAAGTGGATCCTGGAGAGTGCAGTACTGGATTGTAGAGAAGAAATCTTCAAGGCAGAAGAAATGACTATCAATGATGAAGGCAGCAGAGAGATTGAGAATGAGTAAGCACAGGGAGCTGTGGTTCTAGTTACACAAGATGTCCGTGACTTTGACAAGTACAGGTGTTTGTGCTGTGGGTGGGGCAGATGCCTAATTGGAGAGCTTTGACCTCTGGCAAAACCCCGAGAAAATTCCTGGTAATTTTTACCTTTTTCAGCTTATGGTGCAATATGCTGAAAATGGCATTATACGGTAACTGTTTTAACTCTTATTCTGTAAGAAAGAAATTGATGCTTTGTGCAATTTGTAAATAAACTAGAGGCATGAGGAATTATTTTTATCAATTTGTTTTTATTTATTCTGAGTGTTTAAAAACTGCTTTTACTGTAATATTGGTCGTCTGATCTATTGGCAATCTTGAAGTAACGTGTTTCCTGGTGTATTACAGTATTGCTATAATCTTTGCTTTTCGGTTACTGAAATAATTCCATATCACTTGTGTTATCTCGGGTTTCATTGTTAAATGTGTTGATCAATGCGGGGGCTGTTATATTGCCAGAGGACAATTTATGAACTGAGGTCCCAAGTTCATGTACGTGACTTTCCCGCCCCTGTTTTCCAGAAATGTTGCAGTTTTATGTATTGAAAAGAATTATTGCAAGTGCACCAAAGAACTATCTCATGATTTTATTTCAGGCATAATAATTTATATGTCGAGATCAGCTAACTCAGCAGAATGTTGGAATTGAAACTTCGGCCTTCTGCTCTGTATGGTTAATCGTAGAATCATCGAAATTTAGGGTACAGAAGGAGGCCATTCAACCCATCGTGTCTGTGCCAGCTGAAAAAGAGCTATCCAGCCTAATCCCACTTTCCAGCTCTTGGTCCGTAGCCCTGTAGGTTACGGCACTTCAAGTGCATATCCAAGTACTTTTGAAATGTGATGAGGGTTTCTGCCTCTACCACCCTTTCAGGTAGTGAGTTCCAGAATCCCACCATCCTCTGGGTGAGAAAAGTTCTCCTCACCTCCCCTCTAATCTTTCTACCAATTACTTTAAATCTATGCCCCCTGGTTATTGACCTCTCTGCTAAGGGAAATAGGTCCTTCATATCCACTCTATCGAGGCCTCTCATAATTTTATACACCTAAATTAAGCCACCCCTCAGCCACCTCTGTTCCAAAGAAAAAAACCCAGCCTATCTAACGTTTCGTCATAACTCTCATTCTCCAGTCCTGGCAACATCCTCGTAAATCTCCTCTGAACCCTCTCTAGTGCAATCACATTATTCCTGTAATGTGGTGACCAGAACTGTACGCAGTACTCCAGCTGTGGCCTAATTCGTGTTTTATACAGTTCAAGCATAACCTCCCTGCTCTTATATTATATGCCTCAGATAATAAAGGAAAGTATCCCGTATGCCTTCTTAACTACCTTATCTACTTGTCCTGCTACCTTCAGGGATCTGTGGACATGCACTCCAAGGTCCCTCTGTTCCTCTACACTTCTCAGTATCCTACCATTTATTGTGTATTCCCTTGCCTTGTTAATCCTCCCAAAATACATTACCTCCCACTTCTCTGGATTGGATTCCATTGGCCACTTTTTCTGCCCGCCTGACCAGTCCATTGATATCTTCCTGCAGTCTATAGCTTTCTTCCTCACTATTAACCACACGGCTAATTTTTGTATCATCTGCAAACTTCTTAATCATGCCCCTTACATTGAAGTCTAAATCATTGATATATACTACAAAAAGCAAGGGACCTAATACTGAGCCCTGCAGAACCCCATTTGAAACAGCCTTTCAGTCACAAATTACACCTATCGACCATTACCCTTTGCTTCCTGCCACTGAGCCAATTTTGGATCCAACTTGCCACTTGCCCTTGAATCCCAGGGGCTTTTACTTTTTTGACCAGTCTGCTGTTTTAGCTTGTCAAAAGCCTTGCTAAAATCCATGTAGACTACATCAAATGTGCTACCCTCATCGACCCTCCTTGTTACCTCCTCAAAAAATTCAATCAAGTTAGTCAGACATGACCTTCCCTTAACAAATCCATGCTGACTGTCCTTGATTAATCTGTGGCTTCCAAATGACAATTAGTACTGTCCCTCAGAATTTTTTCCAATAATTTTCCCACCACCGAGGTTGGGCTGACTGGCCTGTAATTACTTGGTCTATCTCTTTCTCCTTTTTTAAACAACGGTACAATGTTGGCAGTCCCCCGACACCTGTAGCCAGAGAGGATTGGAAAATGATGGTCAGAGCCTCCGCTATTTCCTCCCTTTGCTTCTCTTAATAGCCTGGGATACATTTCATCCAGGCCTGGTGATTTATCAAAGATGCTCAACCCCTTAATATTTCCTTTCTCACTATTTAACTTATCTAATATTTCACACTCCTCCTCCTTAACTACAATGTCTGCATCTGCATCGGCAACACGGTGCATAGTGGTTAGCACTGGTGCCTCACAGCGCCAGAGACCCGGGTTCGAATCTGACCTCGGGTGACTGTCTGTGTGGAGTTTGCACATTCTCCCCGTGTTTGCGTGGGTTTCCTCCGGGTGCTCCGGTTTCCTCCCACAGTCCAAAAATGTGTGGGTTAGGTTGATTTGGCTATGATAAATTGACCCTTAGTGTTAGGGGGGATTAAATATGTGGGGTTATGGGGATAGGATGGGATATGTTAGGGGGAATTAAATACGTGGGGTTACGGGGGTAGGGTGGGATATGTGTACTGTGGGGATTAAAGCAGGGACAGGGTACTGGATTTGGATGATCAGCCATGATCGTATTGAATGGCGGAGCAGGCTCGACGGGCCGAATGGCCTACTCCTGCTCCTAGATTCTATGTTTCTATGTTTTCTATGTCCCTCTCTTTTGTGAAGATGGATGCAAAGTATTCAATAAGAACCATACCCATGTCTTCTGCCTCCACACACAGGTTACCTTTTTGGTCTCTAATAGGCCCTACTCTCTCTTTAGTTATCCTCTTGCTCTTGATGTATTTATAAAATATCTTTGGGTTTTCCTTGATTTTACTTGCCAATATTTTTTCATGCCCTCACTTTGCTTTCCTAATTTCCTTTTTAATTTCACCCCTGCACTTTCTATACTCCTAGGCTTTCTGCAGTATTGAGCTCTTGGTATCTGACAAGCTTCCCTTCTTTTCCTTATCCTACCCCGTATGCCCCTTGACATCCAGGGGGCTCTCGATTTGGGAGTACCACCCTTTTTCTTTGTGGGAATGTAATTTGCTCTGAACCCAAATGGTTAACCAGCTCATGTTTAATGTCACATCATGTGATGCCTTAATCGATTAAGGCATGGGGCAGCGGGCTTATATTTTTAAGGGACTTTCAGAAAGGTTTTTTCTGGCGTAATTCAATAAAAAAATGCCCTAAGTTTGACAGAGTCCACAAATTCAGTATGTGGTAGTGTTGTTGAGAAACTGGTCTGCTTTAAGGCTGTGGTAAATTATTATTTATTTGTTTTGATGTTCAGTAACACATTTCCAGAACGCACTGAACTGCATTGAAGTTTTTCTCAGTGACAATATAGTGTATTAACATAACATTGGCCCAAAAATTAGTGAGGGAGCCTCGTGTGGGGGTAAGGCTTCCCCGCGATATCTCACTGCGCGCTGGCTTTTTCATTCCCAGCTCGCACGAACTTGATGTTCTAGACAGCAGCTGGGCAGTGCTTGCGTATCCCACAGGCGCAGTTAATTCGTGCGAGCTGTGGGATCACGTGATTCAGTTAGAGCCAATGGCAGCACACCATCTTTCATTCATAGTTTTCACAGGAAGTGCTGTGAAAGCTATGAATCTATACCCCCCAAAAGAACAGCTAAACCTCAATTAAATTTAAAAAAAAAACATCACATTAATAAAATAAGCATAGTTAAATAAATTAACCACTTTAAACAAAAAATTAAATTTTTGAAAAAATTTAAAATCTTTTAAAAAGTTATAAAAATAAACTTACCTTTCTTTAAAGTCTCTAAAAAAGATATACCTGTTGAAAAAAATTCAAAATAATACTTAATTAACTACTTACCTTGTTAAAAGAGGGTCTTACGCCTCCTTTCTTTATGTGCAAAATCTTCCATGCTTACCTGCGCGTTCAAAGCACTAAGTGCACTGCGTGCGCGCAGCCTGTAGCGCGCACGCGGTTCACTTAGGAACCGCCCCCTTTTGAAATCACCAAGTGCCGGTTTTCAGCGCATGCGCAGTGCATGCAGAAAACCGGCAATTGGAGACAGAATACGCGAGAGTACACAGTGCGTACTCTCGCGTAGAGGCACTAATTTTTGGGCCAACATTTTTTTCACTTGCTCTAGCTTGCCCATGTAAAACATTTTGTTTTACTGGTTACATTTAAATGCACACTGCAGATTCAGTACACAACGCCATGTCACAATGCATTCACTGTCAGCTAAACTTTAAGAAGTAATATGGGATATGCAAAAATGTGTGTCTCAAACATTCAAAACCCAAATGGTTAACTAGCTCATGTTTAATAATTTTCATAAAGTTATTGGACTGCATAGTCTCAGTAGCCTTCTTTATCTCTTCACTGCCAGACAGATGGGACCTCAGTTTAACACCTCGTCAGTCAGACAGTGCCTCCAACAATGCAGAGGCCGGCCCCTCAGCACTGCTCAGAAGTGTCAACCTAGATTATGCGCTGAGACTCTGGTATTGGGTTCGACTCCGCAAACCTCTAACCAGAGTAATACTGAGTGAGCCTATTGCAACTTCATTTTTGGGTTTTATAACTTTTTAAATGCCTGTGTGCATCTGTGCCATTGATGATTTATAGACATGCAAAATAACAATGCATTTACACTTTTGGAGTGCACATGATGCAGTTCCTTTTAAAGATGTATATGCAAGGCATCATCCTGAAAAAGCTTCTTCATGAATGCTTGTGTTACATACATAAAATGGCAAAGAGCAAGTGTTAGATAATTTTGCTTTCATGTTTGCTTTGTTTTACTCTGCATACAAAAACAGATCTGAACAGGCCATAATTTGTATCCTCTTAACAAAAGGTGACCTAGAAATTTGATCTTGTATCATAAAGAGCTACCTGTACTAGCATCATCAGCAAGCAAGGCAAAGAATGTCAACACCTCAGATAACATGGAGATTAAACAGTCCCGTTCACAAGTATTCGGAATTCCCACAATCTGACACCATTATTACTGAAGGTAAACAAAAAAAAGTCTACCCTAGGGATTAAAACCATCTCATTGAAAAAGGCAGGAGCAGGTTTTGAAGATCGGTTTGATGTGGCAGTGGTGATCTTGGCAGGTTTGCACAGTCAAAGATTGTACAAAACAAAGTTTGATTACTGTAAAGACTGAGCAACTAACTTATTTTCTGGGATTTGTGGATTTTGCAAACTTGAAAATTCATGTCTGCACCAGATTACTGGACGATTCTAGGGGCAGATGCTGAAGATCCGATTAAATGTCAGAATACTACTTTACTTTTAGGGCATTATGGACAGAGGAAAACCTGCTTCAAGAATATATTTTGTCATCAATCAATTTATGTTGGGAATTTTACTGAAGATTTGTGGTTTGCAGAGTTTAATAAAAACTGCAGTGCACAGTGTTGAGTCGTGATCTTATTTATAGCTAATAGGGAAAGCACTGAAAGAAAACAGGATTGGTTTTTCTTAACTGGCATTCAGTGTTGATGAATGTGGATGATTTTATTAGGGAAGGAAAAGTAGTTATTGATTTGAATGCCTTTTTTGACACCGCTAAATCCAGTGTTCGTTCCTATGCTGTAAAAAAAAATAAAGTGAAGAAAATATGTGTGTTTCTTCTATAAGACATAAGAACTTTAGGGGGAAAAATTGGGTTGTTTTGCGCTAACGGGGCGCAAAGCAACTAGCGCCCGGGCGCGGCGCCGCCCATGCCTCCCGCGAAATTCAGCGGGAGGTTAGCGGCGGCGTTAACAGGTAGCGCGCTGCGCCCCCGGCGATGATGTCATTGCCGTGCGCAGCGCCCTGGCTGCGATCTTCGGGAGTTCCCCCTGACTTACCGCTGGACGCTATGTCCGACAGGGTCAAGGGGGCCTACCTGCGGCCGGGGAGGCGCAATTTAAAGGCGAGGTGCGGGGCGGCCATTTTTGCTGTCGGCCGCCTGCCAGCACCTGCCTGCGCTCCCGTCCCCGACCTACTGAACCCTCCCCCCCTCCCCCCCCTCGCCGCGGAGTGCCCAGGTCGCGCTGCGCAAGGCCCCTCCCTTTTAAGAAGCGGAGGAAGGCCTGCAATACCGCGGCACATAGCACCGCAATATTAACTTGCAGCACCCCAAGAGGGATGCGGGGCGCTTCCAGTAGTACCCTGCTTCCCCCTTGGGGCGCAACCACTCAAGTTCCGGCACGGCGGTGCTAATTTTACCGGGGAAGAAGTGCCCCAGCGAAGTTAGCGCCCCAAATGGGGCGCTACTCAATTTTTAGCCCTTAATGTTGCATTTGAGACTCAATTTGGTCATGTAAATTCTGTAAAGGTTCAATATAGGTGTAGTGAGTGGATGTCAGCACCTTGGTAAATAGCAGCTTAATGAAAAGTAAGCGTTTGTATTGTTTAAAAAATAATAATCTGTGCAGTCTCATTGTTTTGTAAACAGAAAAAAAATCCTCCTCCTATGGTGAGAAATTGTCATGTCTTTGAGACACAGATGACTAATTGAACTCTGACAAATACTCAAACTGTAAGTGAGCAGTCTGGCCCTCCAAGTCTAACACTAAATTAGTTTCTCAAGTATAGTTTCCCACAGTTTCTTTGGATGGGAGCATTATTTAATGTGTTGAATATTCTGTTCTATGCTTGTTAGGATAATAGTCAGTGTGCAGTAGTTTTATTACTTGGTACAAGAACCAAAGAAATGAGCTGCATTTCCCTGCGAAATACTAACTTAGTGGCCCAGACTTTGCGCTCAGCGGGGGAGGAATGGTGCTCGCCGCTCATTGCGCTTACAGCTGCCCACAGACTTTTCGTGGGCTTTTGAGCGGCAACTTATGGCTAAGAGAGATCCTTTTCAGTGCGGCGCCCTCTTTCGGGAATCTGTGGCATGTGTGAGCAGGGCAAGGAACAGTGTGTCTGTTCAACCAATCAGATTGTGTGTCTCAGTAAGGATTGTTCTGAGGCTAAACCAGGATGCGGATATTAGAATAGTCACTTCAGTGTAAAATCATATACAGAAAGTAAAATAAAGGGAGGGAAAGAAACATAGAAACATAGAAGACAGGAGCAGGAGTAGGCCATTCGGCCCCTCGAGCCTGTTCTGCCATTTAATGAGATCATGGCTGATCATCCAAATTCAGTACCCTGTCCCTGCTTTCTCCCCATATCCCTTGATCCCATTAGCCTTAAGAAATATATCTAACTCCTTCTTGAATATATTTAATGAATTGGCCTCAACTGCCTTCTGTGGTAGAGAATTCCACAGGTTCACCACTCTCTGGGTGAAGAAATTCCTCCTCATCTCAGTCCTAAATGGCTTACCCC
The DNA here is from genome assembly GCA_030390025.1 of Squalus acanthias. Lineage (NCBI taxonomy): Eukaryota > Metazoa > Chordata > Chondrichthyes > Squaliformes > Squalidae > Squalus > Squalus acanthias. The sequence continues at coordinate 112,618,110 of CM059428.1, forward strand.
TTATCCTTAGACTGTGACCTCTGGTTCTGGACTCCCCCGCCATCGGGAACATCCTTCCTGCATCTAGTCTGTCTAGTCCTGTTAGAATTTTATAAGTTTCAGTGAGATCCCCTCTCATTCTTCTAAACTCTAGTGAATATAAGCCTAATCGACCCAATCTCTCCTCATACGTCATTCCTGCCATCCCAGGTATCAGTCTGGTAAATCTTTGCTGCACTCTCTCCATGGCAAGAACATCCTTCCTCAGATAAGGCGACCAAAACTGCACACAATACTCAAGGTGTGGTCTCACCAAGGCCCTGTACAATTGCAGCAAGACATCCTTGCTCCTGTACTCGAATCCTCTCGCTATGAAGGACAACATACCATTTGCCTTCTTAACTGCCTGCTGCACTGGCATGCTTACCTTCAGCGACTGGTGCACAAGGAGAGCCAGGTCTCGTTGCACTTCCCCTTTTCCCAATCTATTGCCGTTCAGATAATCTGTCTTCCTGTTTTTGCCACCGAAGTGGATAACCTCGCATTTATCCACATTGGGCAGATGCATGGCAAATGCAGTATAATCACCCAACCTGTCCAAATCATACTGGAGTTTCTCTGCATCCTCCTCACAGCACACACGCCCACCCAGCTTTGTGTCGTCTGCAAACTTGGAGATATTACATCTAGTTCCCTCGTCTAGACCATATATATAGTGAATAGCTGGGGTCCTAGCACCGATCCCTGCGGTACCCCACTAGTCACTGCCTGCCACTCGGAAAAAGACCCGTTTATTCCAACTCTTTGCTTCCTGTCTGCCAACCAGTTCTCTATCCAAGACAGTACCTTACTCTCAATCCCATGTGCTTTTACTTTGCATGCTAATCTCTTATGCGGGACCTTATCGAAAGCCTTCTGAAAGTCCAAATACACCACATCCACTGGTTCTCCCTTATCTAGTCTACCAGTTACATCCTCAAAAAATTCCAATAGATTAGTCAAGCATGATTTACCTTTTGTAAATCCATGTTGACTTTGTCCGATCCTGTCACTGTTTTCCAAGTGCTCTGCTATTCTATCTTTTATAATGGAGTCTAGCATTTTCCCCACTACTGATGTCAGGCTTACTGGTCTATAATTCCCCGTTTTCTCTCTCCCACCTTTTTTAAATAGTGGGGTTACATTAGCTATCCTCCAATCCATGGGAACTGTTCCAGAGTCTATAGAATTTTGGAAGATGATCAGCAATGCATCTACTATTTCTTGGGCCACTTCCTTAAGTACCCTAGGATGTAGATTATCAGGCCCTGGGGATTTATCGGCCTTCAATGTCGTCAATTTCCCTAACACCATTTCCCTACAAATACTAATTTCATTCAGTTCCTCCCTCTCATTCGACCCTATGTTCCCCGACATCTCTGGGAGGTTATTTGTGTCCTCCTTTGTGAAGACAGAACCAAAGTATGTATTTAATTGGTCTGCCATTTCTTTGTTCCCCATTATAAATTCCCCTGATTCTGACTGCAAGGGACCTACGCTTGACTTCACCAATCTTTTTCTCTTCACATATCTATAGAAGCTTTTACAGTCAGTTTTTATGTTCCCTGTAAGCTTACTCTCATACTCTATTTTCCCCCTCTTAATTAATCCCTTTGTCCTCCTTTGCTGAATCATAAACTGCTCCCAATCCTCAGGTTTGCTGCTTTTTCTGGCCAAATTATATGACCTCTCCTCGGATCTTATGCTATCCCTAATTTCCCTTGTTAGCCACGGTTGAGTCACCTTTTTGTTTTATTTTTATGCCAAACAGGGATGAACAAATTCTGTAGTTCATCCATGCGATCTTTAAATGTTTGCCATTGCCTATCCACCGTCAACCCTTTAAGTAACGTTCCCCAATCCATCCTAGCCAACTCGTGCCTCATACCATCGTAGTTTCCTTTATTTAAATTCAAGACCCTAGTCTCTGAGTCAACTACTTCACTCTCCATTTTAATGAAGAATTCTATCATATTATGATCGCTCCTCCCCAAGGGGCCTCGCACAACAAGATTGCTAATTAATTCTTTCTCATTACATAATACCCAGTCTCAGATGGCCTGATCTCTAGTTGGTTCCTCGACATATTGGTCCAGGAAACCATCCCGTATACACTCTCGGAATTCCTCCTCCACAGTATTGTTACTAATTTGGTTAGCCCAATCTATATGTAGATTAAAGTCACCCATAATAACTGCTGTGCCCTTATTGCACGCGTCTCTAATTTCCCGTTTTATGCCATCCCCAACCTCAGCATTACTGTTTGGGGGTCTGTATACAATTCCCACTAACGTTTTCTGCCCCTTGGTATTTCTCAGCTCTGCCCATACAGATTCCACATCATCAGAGCTAATATCCTTCCTTACTGTTGTGTTAATCTCCTCTTTAACCAGCACTGCTGCCCCACCTCCTTTTCCTTTTTTCCTGTCCTTCCTGAATATTGAATACCCCTGGATGTTGAATTCCCAGTCTTGGTCACCCTGGAGCCATGTCTCCGTAATCCCAATTATATCATATCCGTTTACATCTATTTGCGCAGCTAATTCATCCACCTTATTACGAATGCTCCTTGCATTAAGACACAAAGCCTTCAGGCTTGATATTTTAACACTCTTGGTCCTTTTAGAATTATTATTTACTGTGGCCATGTTTGATTTACACCCTTGATTTCTCTGCCTTCCACTTTTGCTTTTCTCCTTCCTGTCTTTTGTTTCTATCCTTGCTTCCCTTTCCTCTGTTTCCCTGCATAGGTTCCCAACCCCCTGCCATTTTAGTTTAAATCCTCCCCAACAGCACTAGCAAACACTCCCCCTAGGACATCGGTTCTGGTCCCGCCCAGTGCAAACCGTCCAGTTTGTACTGGTCCCACCTCCCCCAGAACCGGTTCCAATGTCCCAGGAATTTGAATTCCTCCCCCTTGCACCATTCCTCTAGCCACGTATTCATCTGAAATATCCTTCTATTTCTACTCTGACTAGCACGTGGCACTGGTAGCAATCCTGAGATTCCTACCTTTGAGGTCCTATTTTTTAATTTACCTCCTAACTCCCTATATTCAGCTTTTAGGACCTCATCCCGTTTTTTACCTACATCGTTAGTACCTATATGCATCACGACAACTGGCTGTACACCCTCCCCCTGCAGAATGCCCTGCAGCCGCCCCGAGACATCCTTGACCCTTGCACCAGGGAGGCAACATACCATCCTGGAGTCTCGTTTGCGGTCGCAGAAATGCCTATCTATTCCCCTTACAATAGTATCCACTATCACTATAGCTCTCCCGCTCTTCTTCCTCCTGTCCTGTGCAGCAGGACCACCCATGGTGCCAGGAAGTTGGCTGCTGCTGCCTTCCCCCGATAAGCCATCTCCCTCAACAATATCCAAAGTGGCATATCTGTTTGAAAGGGGGATGGCCACAGGGGACCCCTGCACTACCTGCCTGTGCCTACTACTCTGCCTGGCGGTCACCCGTTCCCTTCCTGCCTGTGCAGCCTTTACCTGCGGTGTGACCAACTCCCGAAACGTGCTATCCATGATGTCCTCAGCATCGCGAATGCTCCAGTATGTATCCATTCGCGGCTCCAGTGCCGCAATGCGGTCTGTCAGTAACTGCAGCTGGATACACTTCCCACACACATGGTCGTCGGACTCAGGAAGTGTCCCTGATTTCCCACATAGTGCAGGAGGAGCATGCCACGGGGCCGAGCTGTGCTGCCATGACTTACCCTTTAATTAATTCAAATTAAATTAAATCAAATCAATACCACTAATTACACTACAATTAAATGATATACTCAAGGGCCCTTGTTTACTAGCACTCCCCGCTGCACAAGAGACCCTGGAAACTATAAACCACAAAAATTAAGTTTGGAAAAAAGCGAGCAAGAGAGAAATACTCACCAACCAATCAATCACTTACCTGCTTTCTGGTGACGTCACACTTCGATTACTTTCTACTTCTCGCTGTTGCCACCGGTGAGTCTGGGCCACTCTCTCCCCGCTCCTTAACTCCTTGGTCTCCGCGCTCAGTCTCCACCCAGGGCCGCTCTCGCTGCTGCCGCCGGTGAGCAAGAAAGATGGTATTAAGAGGGAGAGAGATAAAAGAGACAGAAAGAAAACAAAATATTTTAATTTTACATTTTTAAAAAATCTCCAGCAATAATTTAATTTTTAAGGAATGAGTCTTCACACTTAAAGTTAAATTTTATGGGCTCGAGAGGTTATTTGACACTAATTAAGGCTTATCATGCCGTTAAAAATTCACTTACACTTGAATGCACCAGTTCTAACTTTTCTGGCGTGTTTAGTGGGTAGCTATTAGGTAAGTACAGCAACTTCTTTCCCTTCGTGTGTTTGAATGCCGAGTTTATCGGCGAGGTACCAGTGTAGCGAAGCTTGTGGAGGAGCAGGGCACATCGGACAGCAACTTCCTGATTTCCGTGTTTAACTGCGCATGTGCTGGCTGTTTTACTCCATAATAATGATGAACGCTGATAGCCTCGCGGTTATTCTTAACGCACAATCCAGGCCAAGGTTTCCTTTGCTGTGAAATTAACAATGACATTCCTTCCATCAGACAAATGAAAGGTTTTGATTTTGTGCAAGATTTTTTACACTGAAAACATTATTTTTAAACAATTTTGTGTTTACATTTTTATTTCTTAAGGCTGCAGATGTGTTTCAGGCAAGACTTGCAGACATCATGAAAAGTATAGACTGCAGCTATATATCAGAAGGGCTCAACTGTGTGGAAAACTAAGCCGTGCTGCAGACACAACTATCACTGCTTCTTTTCTGGATTGTGATAAGCAGCCTCAGTGTGTCAACAGTATGTCTGTTATTAACTTAAGTCACTGCTGTGTTTCGTATATTATAGAATCATAGAATACGACAGCACAGAAGGAGGCCATTCGGCCCATCGAGTCTGCGCCGCCTCTTTCGAAGAGCAATCCAGTTAGTCCCACTTCCCCACTCTTTCCCCATATCCCTGCAATTTTCTCTCCAAGTATTTATCCAATTCCCTTTTGAAGGCTACTATTGAATCTGTTTCCACCACCCTATCAGGCAGAGCATTCCAAATCCTAACCACTCGTTGCGTAAAAATGTTTTTCCCCATGTCACCTCTGATTCTCTTTTTGTCAATCACCTTAAATCTGTGCCCTCTCAATGCACAAACTTACAGGACTGTGGAACAAATCTTGGAGAACTGTGATCAACATATTTATTTTGAGTCTAATTTGTAGTTTGAATAGTTCTGAGTTCTGTTGTATGAGGTTGACACACTGCCTGTTATAAACAGCTTGTAATTGAGACGAATGCTACTCCTCTACAGAATTAGCATTTGTTCTTCAAACTCCGCAACTTATTTTATTACACGCTGCTCTACCTAATTAGGCAATCCTTCAGATTTGTAAAATATAATGCAAAGCTGAGGTCTTAGTATTTTGAGATGTTTTTCCGACGGAAATAAAATGTATCTCGGATGAAATGACTTCTGTGTTTAACAGTACCCCTTTGTCTAAAGGTGCATTCCTGGTATGGATATTGGCCCCAAAGATCCTTGGGCTGCGATCCTGGCAGTTCCACTGGGATTGACCCTACCAGAGTATGTGCCGCCTTTGACCCTCTTGTAAAAGTTGCACATTTAAAAAAAAAAGAAAATTAAAAAAAAACGACATTATCTTCGGGGTGCAGGCCGCTTCCCTGGCCAGCACAAGGAGTCTCTGCTCCCTTCGTATCACTGGCCTTCCAGCACCTGAGAAGCAGGTGGGAGGGCAAGAATTTTGTCATCTGCATGAATTACGTGGATTGTGGCTACTATTGGGCATAAGGTACCTTTGACCTATAGCTTTTGGCCTTAAACAATAGGCTCATTTGAAGCCACATTTTCCTCTTTCCTCAAAAAATGGATATTATGCCTATGTTTGTCATCGATTACACAACTTGCTAATGAAATCCCAAGCATCCATGGTTTTGAAATATTCTGAGAATGGGATTTTGTTACCAATTTTAAAAAAAAACCAAAGTAGCAACCAATCATGATGTATCTGTAGTAATGATCCTTTACTCGTTAGGCAGCTTACGAACCCCCTGAACTTGTGTAAATGTCAAAAAATGTGTTAATCTGACCTGGAATAAAATCCTTAATTTTTGATTTGACTCTGCATCTGAAGAAAGATGCTCATTAGCGAGTTTTCTTTTTCCCTCACTCATCACTATAGATCATTGATTTTTAGGCAGGTAGGCATCCTCAGAACAGTACTAAATGCAGGCTCGTGGTCCGCTTGTGCTTTCTACTGACATTGCATTTTTTTTTTTACTTGCATCGACTTGATTTTCTAACATTTACAAAGACAGGAAGATTGGCATTGATCACCTCAAAGACATAACTTCACTTAGATGCAGGTAAAACAGATGGATTCTGTTGCAGCTTTTACATTTACATAGAGGTTATGGTTTACGGCTCTGCTGAACTCGCATTCCCCAACCCTTGTGACAAAATCCCGACACAGTGTAACCCTCCTGATGGAGGCTAAGGTAGTTAACATCATCTAACTTGTTGCACTATGTGCATTGTGGGATAACAAAACCATGTTGTGAAATATAACATCGAATGCGATGTATTTATGGTATATTGTGGGTAAATAACACAAGCTTGCCACTGTTTGCAAGTTGATTTTTGGAATATGGCAATTTACAGATCACTGAAGTTTCGTGATGAGTGTAGAAATGTTGATTGACAGCAGCTTCCCTGCATTTAAAAGCAGATGTAGTCTTTCTGTAATTCACTAGTAACTTATATTCAAGGACCCTGATCCATGGTTTTCATGGAAAAATGAACTGAATCACAGAATTCTGTCCCCAATGCACTATAAAAAAAAATCCCATTGTACTGTGTGATAAAAAATAGAATTTGACTGATTCAGTCCTTACCTTCTGCAAAAAAGTTGTTGAAAACATTTAGAAAATGATATTTTAACATGTGTTGGAGCTTTGTGACCACAAGCTTTTCTCTTCAAAATATTTCTGCCACTCTAAGCTATTTGGAAAAATTAAATGGAATATATGACATTAGGAAATAAATAGATCATTAATTAAGCCATAAATGAATTCTGCTTTTCATAGAATATTATTCTGTGACTCTTACTTTCTGTGGACATTTATTTTATAATCCTGCTTGGAAGCCAGGTAGGAATGTGAAATTAGCTAAAGAACTGAGCACATCTCAACTTAATTATTGTGAGAAGTCGCACAACACCAGGTTATAGTCCAACAGCTTTATTTGAAATCACACCTGTGGTTGCCGTGATTATCTCTCTGCCGAGGTGTGATAAAGGGCAGTTAGAAAGATTAACTGTAATCATCTGGCAATGTTCTCTGACTATACAGGAAACTCTTTATTAACTGGGACCGGCGTGGTGCCGGTTAATCAAAAAGTCCGGATAACGGAGAGTTATATCTCCCAACGTACGAGAGCCCCGTACACATTGACATGCGCCTGCATTCGGAGCTCCGTCTCCCCGGGGACCGCCAGCTGACCTTCTGTCGTGTCCGCTGCCTACCCGGGCTGCACATTCCCCTCCCAATCTACACGCTCCGATACAAGGCAAACGCCTCGGGGTTTTTTTTAAAGTTAATTTTAAACGAGAGATGAAGGAAAACCCCGGTTACCTACTCAAGAATTTTGCCGGTTAAGAGAGATTTCCGGGATATTTGGGTGCCGGTTAATAAAGAGTTTCCTGTATATGCTGTGCCGAAATGCATCTCTTCACTTCACCTGACGAAGGAGCAGTGCTCCGAAAGCTTGTGATTTCAAATAAAGCTGTTGGACTACAACCTGGTGTTGTGCGACTTCTCACATTTGTCCACCCCAGTCCAACACCGGCATCTCCATATCATGGCAACTTAATTATTAGCATCCTTGACTGCTTTATCCTCTGATGCCTCTCTTTGGCTGGACAATAGCTTATTCTTTGGGCAAAGTGCATCAGGCTGTTCTTCATGCTCTTGATAGAGACTATGCAGTTTAAACTTGACAGGAAATCAAACAACGATTCAGTAACATAAGTTACTATGTTGGCTGGCTTGTGCGGATATCTTCAGTTCACTTTGTTGCTTTCAGTCAAGAATGTGAGCTTCTAAGTGGTCCATCACCATGTTGATATACTTCTCTGGCCACCCATGAATATCTTTATTTTGATTTCCTCTTCTGCGCTTTGGCACACAAAACATTCTTAAAATTGATCCGTAGATATCATGATCTCTTAACTTGATAGCTTTTGATTGGCTGAAAATCTAACCGTCAGATTCCGTTTTCAGTGAAAACTCAGTTCTTAAAAAGTTGTGCCAGCATCCAAAATAAATGCTGGAAGCCAGGAAAGAGAAGGAAGAAGGTGGTGGTGGCAATGACGACAAGCGTTTGAGCAACGCCGTAACATAGAAAATGTCCCAAAATGCTTCACCGGCAAGGGTTGGGGGGGCAAAATAGATCATAGAAGTAAGGAAACAAACACTGAACCATGGTGGGAAAGTTAGGAGAGGTAACTAGTTGGGTGAATAGGGATTTTGAGAATTTTTTTTAAAGGTGGAGAGTGAAGTGCTGTGACCGGAGTTTCAGGAGGGAAATGTAGAGGCAGCTGAAAGCTTTGCCACCAACGGTTGGGAACAGGAAAGAGCGGGTGCACAAAGCAGCAGAGGACCAAAGTGGGTGGGAGTGGTTGTAGGTCTGGAGCTGTAGCCCAGTCTGGTTCAGCCTAAGCGAGTGGTCAGGAGGGAGATGGAGTCAGTGGCAATGTGGCAGGATTTGAAATTGAGGCTTTGGTCTTCCCGATGTTAGATTACAATAAATTTTAATTCATTCACAACTTGATCCATACATGGACATGAGCTGAATGCCAGAGGTGAGATGAAAATAGCTGCCTATAATAATAATTGGACCGAATATGGTACCCTAGTGAAACTGACGACTTTGGGAGGTGGGTATTAAAGGGAAAATCTTCTGGCGGTTAGAATCATACTTACACACAGAAAGATGATTGTAGTTATTGTAGCTCAATCGTCACAGCCCCAAGATATTGCAGCAGGACCTCCTCAGCAGCATGCTCTGCTCCAGTGTTCACCTCCATTCACAACTCCTTTGACAAAACAACCCTTGGCAGCTTACAGCAAGACTTGGAGAGCAGCCAGGCTTTGGGCTAACAAGTGGCAGGTAAAATATGCACTGCATAAATGCCACATAATGACCATCCCAAAGAAGGAAAAAAAACACATCATCTTCCCCGACCTTCAACTTTATCACTATTGCTGAGTCTTCCATAATCAACAGCTGGAAGGTCATTATTAACCAGAAACTTAACTAGACCAGCATATCAACACTGGCTCGGAGATGAAGGCAGACACTGGGTACTTTCCAATGAGTCGTAATTGTCGTAAAAACCCATCTGGTTCACTGATGTCCTTTAGTGAAGGAAATTTGGCGTCCTTAGCTGGTCTGGCCTATATGTGACTCCAGACCCACAGCAATGCGGTTGACTTTTAACTGCCCTCTGAAATGGCTTAGCAAGCCACTCGGTTGTAACAAACCGCTACAAAAAAACAACAAGAAGAAGAATAAAACCGGACAGACCCACCCGGCTTTGACCGAGGCACCGGCTTTGAACATGACAATGGCACACCCAGCCCAGTCGACCCTGCAAATTCATCCTCCCTAACATCTGGGTACTTGTGCCAAAATTGGGAGAGCTGTCCCACAAACTAGTCAAGCAACAGCCTGACATAGTCATACTCACAGAATCATAACTTTCAGCCAATATCCAAGACTCCTCCATCACCATCCCTGGGTATGTCCTGTCCCACCGGCAGGACACACCCAGCAGAGGCGATGGCACAGTAGTATACAGTCTGGAGGGAGTGGCCCTGGAAGCCCTCAACATTGACTACAGACCCCAGGAAGTCTCATGGCTTCAGATCAAGAATGGGCAAGGAAACGTCCTGCTGATTACCACCTACCACCCTCCCTCAGCTGATGAATCAGTAAACCTCCATGTTGAACACCACTTGGAAGAAGCACTGAGGGTAGCAAGGGCGCAGAATGTACTCTGTATACCACTGTGCCGCCACCTCTGGTGGGTCTGTCCTGCCGGTGGGATAGGACATACCCAGGAATGGTGATGGAGGAGTCTGGGACATTGGCTGAAAGGTATGATTCTGTGAATATGACTGTCAGGCTGTTGGTTGACTAGTCTGTGGGGCAGCTCTCCCAATTTTGGCACCAGTCCCCAGATGTTAGTGAGGAGGACTTTGCAGGGTCGACTGGGCTGGGTGTGCCATTGTCATGTCCGAAGTTGGTGCCGAGGTCGATGCCGGGTGGTCCGTCCAGTTTCATTCTTATTATTGTTTCTCGTAGCGGTATGTTACAATTGAGTGATTTGCTTGGCCATTTCAGAGGGCAGTTAAGAGTCAACCGCATTGCTGTGGGTCTGGAGTCACATATAGGCCAGACCGGGTAATGGCGGCAGATTTCCTTCCCTAAAGGATATTAGTGAACCAGATGGGTTTTTACGACAATCCGATAGTTTCATGGTCATCATTACTGATACTAGCTTTTTAATTCCACATTTACTTAATTAACTGAATTTAAATTCCCCAGCTGCCGTGGTAGGATTTGAACTCACGTCTCCCGATCATTAGATCCTTGCCAGTGACACCCACATCCCATGTACGAATAAAATAAAACATTGTTGCCCATGATACTATGACTCTTTTTTGAATGATTTCCACAGTGTTTTGTGAGTAACCACGTTTAATTTATATTTTACTTCTTGAGAAAACTTAATCTGAATTGCACAAGATCTAATTGAACAGGTTCATGCACTAACTGTTGGTTTAAGTTCAGTTTCTTAATAGGATCAAAATGTCTCAAAGATTTGTATCTGACAAAGTATCATAAGGTTACATATTACACACGAAAAGTTCAGTTTACAGTCACGGCACCAACAGTGATTTTCATTATCCTGCATGCCTGTTCTGTGGTTCTTGAATTACATTCAGTGTTTGTATGGCTTTTGGTTTTTCAGACCCCCCTTGAAAGGATATTCTCATTCTCTCAATTCTTTATAGTCTTAAATTTGTTAATTCTGGGAAAGTTTGAACTGCATTCTACTGGTTCTGCTTAAATCGTGTTCTGTTTAGTTCTGTCAGAAAGCTGTCCAAAACACATACATGTCCAGGTATCACTGCTATTTCAGGGAGGAACAGTGCACCATTTTCATTGAGCCGGATTTTGCGACCCCCTATGGGTGCGTACGAGGTGTGTACGCGCCCGTAGGGGTCGTGCAAGTGCCAGTTTCAGGCATGCGAAGCGCATACGCTGAAAACCAGCACTTGCGATCTGTCAAGATCCTCCGCACGCCCGGGACAAGTGCCTCTGCGGGTGGAGAGCTGCACTTTTTGCACAGCTTCCGCCCGCTGAATGACTGTCAAATTCTTACGTCTGGTAAAAGCAGGCGTAAGGCTTACTTTTACCAGCTTAAGAGTTTGAAAAAATAGAAAAATGAAATTTTATAATTCATTTATAAATTTAAAATACTCTTCAAAAAGGTAAGTTTATTTTTAGCCCCGTAAAAACATTAAAATATTTCTTCAAAAAATTACATTTTTGTTTAAAATATTTAATTAAATGTCATTTTAATTCATTTTAAATATGTAATTAAAAAAAATTCATTTAATGTTTTAGTGTGTTTTAAAATGTGATCCCCATTCATACTTTTGACAGATCTGTGCATACAGAACTGTCAAAAGTATGAAGGGGGATTACCTTCTTTCATTGGTTCGCCTGGCCCACGTGATCCCGGGGCGCTTGTGAACCGCATGCGCCCCTGGGATATGTGGGCCTCTGCGCATTTCGGAGAGGAGTGGCCCAGGATCGCAAGCCTCGGGATCTACGGAACCAGCAGGTAAATTAGTAGATTTTTTCCGATCAGAGGCATCCGCCCGCAGGAAGCCTCTGATCGGAAATTCAGGGCCAATGTGTATAGATAATTATTTGATGTCATAAGTATATTAAGGGTAAGAGGATAACCAGGGAAAGAGTAGGGCCCATTAGGGACCAAAGTGGCAATCTGCATGTAGAGCCTGAATATGTAGGTGAGGTTTTAAATGAATATTTTGCATCTGTGTTCACTATGGAGAAGGACGATGTAGGCATAGAAATCAGGCAGGGGAATTGTGATATACTTGAACAAATTAGTATTGAGAGGGAGGAGGTACAAGCGGTTTTAGCAGGCTTAAAAGTGGATGAATCCCCAGGCCCTGACGAGATGTATCCCAGGCTGCTGTGTGAGGCAAGGGAGGAGATTGCAGGGGCTCTGACACAAATTTTCAGAACCTCTCTGGCCACGGGGGAGGTGCCAGAGGACTGGAGAACAGCTAACGTAGTACCATTATTCAAGAAGAGTAGTAGGGATAAACCAGGGAATTACAGGCCAGTGAGCCTAACATCATCAGTGGTAGGGAAATTATTGGAAAAAATTCTGAGGGACAGAATTAGTCTCCACTTGGAGAGGCAAGGATTAATCAAGAATAGTCAGCATGGCTTTGTCAGGGGGAGATCATGTCTAACCAATTTGATTGAATTTTTCAAGGGGGTGACGAGGTGTGTGGATGAGGGTAGTGCAGTTGATGTAGTCTACATGGCCTTCAGTAAGGCTTTTGACAAAGTCCTGCATGGGAGACTGGTCAAGAAGGTAAGAGCCCATGGGATCCAGGGCAATTTGGCACATTGGATCCAAAATTGGCTTAGTGGCAGGAGGCAGAGGGTAATGGTCAAAGGTTGTTTTTGTGACTGGAAGCCTGTGTCCAGTGGTGTACCGCAGGGATCGGTGCTGGGTCCTTTGCTGTTTGTAGTGTACATTAAGATTTAGATATGAATGTAGGAGGTATGATCAGTAAGTTCGCAGATGACACGAAAATTGGTGGGGTGTTAAATAGCGAGGAGGGAAGCCTCAGGCTTCAGGATGATATAGACGGGTTGGTTAGATGGGCAGAACAGTGGCAAATGGAATTTAACCCTGAAAAGTGTGAGGTGATGCATTTTGGGAGGACTAACAAGGCATGGGAATACACAATGAATGGTAGGACCCTAGGAAGGATAGAGGATCAGAGGGACCTTGGTGTGCATGTACATAGATCCCTGAAGGCAGCAGGATGGGTAGATAAGGTGGTTAAAAAGGCATATGGGATACTTGCCTTCATTAGCCGAGGCATAGAATATAAGAGCAGGGAGGTTATGATGGAGCTGTACAAAACGCTAGTTAGGCTACAGCTGGAATACTGTGTGCAGTTCTGATCGCCACACTATAGGAAGGATGTGATTGCATTGGAGAGAGTGCAGAGGAGATTCACCAGGATGTTACCTGGGCTGGAGCGCTTCAGCTATGAAGAGAGACTGGACAGGCTGGGGTTGTTTTCCTTAGAGCAGAGAAGGCTGAGGGGGAACCTGATTGAGGTGTACAAAATTATGAGGGGCTTAGATAGGGTAGATAGAAAGGAACTTTTCCTCTTAGTAGAGGGGTCAATAACCAGGGGGCATAGTTTCAAGTAAGGGGCAGGAGGTTTAGAGGGGATTTGAGGAAAAACTTTTTCACCCAGAGGGTGGTTGGAATCTGGAACTCACTGCCTGAAAGGGTGGTAGAGGCAGGAACCCTCACAACATTCAAGAAGCATTTAGATGAGCACTTGAAACGCCATAGCATACAAGGCTACGGACCAAGTGCTGAAAATGGGATTAGAATAGACAGGGCTTGATGGCCGGCGCGGACACGATGGGCCGAAGGGCCTCTTTCTGTGCTGTATAACTCTGACTCTATCCCCCACCCCCCGCCTTTTATTACTATGCAATCTACAATTGCTTTGACTTAATGGGTAAATGCACCATATAATATGCTCCTAACTCACTTTTTGCTTGTTGCTGGAAAGCATGTGTGGATGTTGTGAGCAGTTTAATGCCTTCCACGATCAGTAGGCTTTGTTGCCGGTGCCTCTTCCTCCAAGTTGGATCCAGCACTTACCTAATAAGTCCTCAATCTTAGCCAGAGTCTTAAGTGGGAGCCTTACTGCCATTTTTGGAGCACTTCTGCTACCTCTCCTGGTGCTGCTGTGGGTTGGGGCAGCTCCAGAGGGGCAGGTAGAAAGCTTGCCCTGTCCCATCTTCACCCCAAAGATAAGATTCCTTCATGTGTCTCTTCAAGGCCACAAGGATAATTTCTGTTCAGTAAACAATAAGTGGGGTTAGAGTTTTATTACTCTTTACGGTTAGAACCCTGGTTTATGTTTTTTAAAGTGAGGTCAGTCAGGTGTTACAGACATTCTGGCTCCTTTTGACGGTCATTCGCTTTGACAAGCCCAGTGGAATGCTTGTCAACATTAAATGCTATATGAATGCCAGTTATATTTTCTGTTGATGGGGGACTTCGTATATTTCAGATGATTGCTGTTCTTTTAAATTGTGACACTAATATTCAGAGTAAAACTTGAAGTGAGAGGGAAAAGAATGAGGAATAGGCAATGCACGTGAGACATACTGTTTTCATTATATTAATAATTAGAGATATAAGTATCTCAACCTGTGTGAATAAAACCTGTGCTGCTGAACAATGGGAGGCCTGCATACTAGCAGAATATGTGCAGTGGCTCATGGGGTGATCTTTGAGGGGCACTGGAAGTTTAATTCACAGCTGATTTTTACCTGGAAATGTGGACAAAAATGAAGCACTTTTGTTTTTAATGGATTATGTTATTGGCTTTATGCATGTGTGTGTGTAATAATAATGACAGCAGTTGGAGAGATATATCTTAACTTCCTTTGTTCCAGTCTCTCTTCAAATGATTATCACGCAGTGTCTTGCTCCAAGTCAGCAGTCAGTCTAAGGTCTTCAGAAGTAGGGCAGGGCAGGCCAGGTAGGTCAGCAGCAAAGTGCCACATCAGACTAATTAGGGACCCTGTTTTAGTTTCAGTTTCACAGTCAGTACCAGTGCAGGAGAAACAAAGACTTTGACTAGACATTGGTTTGTATCAGCCTGTTTATTTTGTCCGTCATCACCTCGCTTTTAAAATGATCATCCTTGCTTTCAAATTCTGCCGTGGCCTCGCCCCTCCCCATCTCTGTAACCACCTCCAGCCCTACAATTCTCTGAGATCTTTGCACTCCTCGAATTCTGGTCTCTAGCGCACCCTAACCCCCCCCGCAATTTTAACCGCTCCATCATTGGTGACTGTGCCTTCAGTTGCCTGGGCCCTAACCTCTGAACTTCCCTCCCTAAGTCTCTCCTCTACCTCTCTCTTCCTTTAAAATGCTCCTAAAAGCCTACCTCCTTGACCAAGTGCTTGATTATTTGTCCTAATGTCTCCCTATGTGGCTCGGTGTCAAATTTTATTGGATAACGCTCCTGTGAAGCACCTTGGGACATTTTACTATGTTAAAGGTGCTATATAAATGCAAATTGTTCTTATTTCATATGCAAGGCAATTGAGTGCTCCCCTTGTGGAAATGAAATACGTCGACAGAGATCTCTTAGCCGAGCGTCAAGTGCCTACTTATCACTGATAAAGAAAAAAAAAGTATTTAATTTATATAGTTCCTTTCATGACCTCAGGACGACCCAAAGTGCTTTACAGCCAATTAAGTACTTTTGAAGTGTAGTCACTGTTGTGATGTAGGAAACGTTGCAGCCAATTTGCGCACAGCAAGGTCCCACAAACAGCAATGTGATAATGACCAGATAATCTGTTTGTGAAGTTGGTTGAGGGATAAACATTGACCAGGACACTGGGGAGAACTCCCCTGCTTTTCTTCGAAGAGTGCCATGGGATCTTTTACATCCACCTGAGAGGACAAATATGGCCTCTGTTTAACGTCTCATTCGAAAGAAGGCACCTCCGACAGTGCAGCACTCCCTCGGTACTTCACTGGAGAGTCAGCCTAGAATTGTTGTGCTCAAGCTTCTGGAGTGGGGCATGAACCCACAACCTTCTGACTCAAGAGGCGAGTGTGGTATGAACTCAGCCACGACTGACACTTCGATGCCTGTTGAACTTTGATTTGTAATGGTTGGTAATACCTGCTCACATTTTTTGCTGAATTAAAGTTAACAAGCCTAAATTATTATTGGCAGTATCTAATGGGCAGATATTGCTATCCTGGGACCTTGGGTTTGAAGCCTCTGCTGTATTCTGCTATAGTTGGTTGATTGTAATGATTGAACAACTGTTGGAGGAGAGGCGGGTGAAACCACATGCACGCGCGGCCATATGCCAGGACATGAGGTAATTTTAAGATTAGGCAGGGAACATACGAGAGAGAGAGAGATGGGCAGAAAATGGCCTCGGAGAAATGAGACGGAGAGGAGATATCAAATTAAGGGCGAACGCAAAAGAAGCCAGAACAAAGCAAGTGCGAGATCCAACAGAAATTTGTTAAGGCAACAAAAGAAAGGAAGCTGACAGAAGAGGAGGCACTTGGGCCCCTAACTCAACAATCAGAGAGACTGGTATGCCAAGAATGAAGAACTGAAGCAGCAGTGCTTAAGCAACTTTATTGTTTGAAGCACTTTCAGTGACTTGAAATTCAAATGTGCTTCCTCTTGTTCAATGAGTTGTATTACTTATTATTTATTTTTATGTATCTTTAATATTCCTGTGGATCTTTTTATGATTTTACATTTATTTTCTCTGGTGCTGCTGGTGTTGTGCATTTGTTCACGAGTGTGGATCATGCAGTTGCCCATGTGCAGGGGAGTTTTGCCCAGCGTCATTCTGAGGTGACCTCGGGGCAGCATGGGAAGTTTAAATCCTACACTGACTTATCAGCAAATGCTGACATGTTGACATTACCTGGGAAACACAAACAGTTGACAGTTTTGTGTATAGCACAGATTAAATGCAAACATTACAAATAGAATTCCCAGGGGTTAATATGTACATATGGATGCATGAAAGCATATTGTTAATTGTTAAAGCTCTTTGTTGTCAGACCTGTAGCCATATGTTATCTTGGTGCATAATGTACAAGGTCAACTGTCAATTGTATTTAGTTTAACCCCCTGAAAATATCCTGTTTAGCAAATCATTTTTGTTGGAAAAGTATGGAATTGCATTTGCATGGATGTACCAAACTGTCACTGCAACTTTCTTGGACCCCGTTAACTATTTTGTCAGCTGCTAGGATTGTCTGGTAGAGAAGCAATTTAAAAAGGGAATCAGGCAGACAGTGAAGGTGGTAATAGCAGCAAGTAAGAAAGACAGAGTGGTGTAATTTTTTTGACACAACAAATGGGGAATAGGTGAAAACAGCAGCAACTTGCATTGATATAGCGCCTTTATAAATATAAGAAAATAACATAATGTGAAATTAGTTTTCTGTAGGTTTAAGAATGTGTCATCCAACAAAACAACGGATTAATTGAAAGCTGGACAAGTCACACATGCACTATAAAAACAGGCTCAGTTGTGGATATTAATTGGCTTGCCATTCATACTACAGAAGTTAGAATTTAATCGCAATATCTGAGTTCATTATCAATGGTACATTATAATCTTAATTTATTTCCAGTCACTAATAGGCAACCAATGTAGAAAATGCAGCAAGTTCAGTATCTGAAAAAAAAATCTTCACATTCCTTTGCGTGGTGATGTTGGACTCAAATACACCCCTAAAAATAAAATGTATAATTGAGTAAATAAACACAAAAATAAACAGTTCGGAAATAAATCATTCAGCTTGCCCATCAATCTGCCAACCCATCTTTTGTTCTTGGAGCTTGGATATTTTAGCTGAGCCTTGGGTGCCAATGTGTGTTGGGCCTCTGTGCATGCGTGCCCTTTCAGGTGCTCCCGGCAATCTCATTATCCTTCCGAGTTAACTACTCTCAGTTTGAAGTCTTTTATAATAGTTGCCAGACGTCCTGTCAAGCAACACGGTCACAAAGTAGTCATAGTTGCTGAGGAGCCTTGTTCATGCTCAGCACACTTGGTTCAAACACAACTGAAATTATGGCTGAATCCAAAGCATCCTTGGTGCATTTTCCTTTTGACCTTCACTGACTATGTTAGAAATGGTTTCATACGAGAGGTTTCTGCTGCAGGTAGTTTTCTTTCCAGCCCCACTTCATGCTGTGACTGCACTTCAGGAGCTCAGGAACAGCAGAAGTTTCCTTACTGTGGTTCAATGCGGGAGTGCACAGGAAAAACTCAACCAGTGAGAAATAAAACATTACATAAATGAATTAAAATAAAGAGTGAAAATAAATAATTTGAAATTCGGTACGAAATAAAAAAGCAATGTAAAAACAAGCAACACGAATAGCTGAAAATAAATAGTAATACAAACATTAAACTGAGGCAAGAATTTAAATAAAAATAAATTACAGCATACTTGTGCATTAGAATTTTATTTTGTTTTCCTCCATGGGCAACGTACAGGACATCAACCTGTTCTTGTTAAAAATCCCTCCCTTGTTCCACTATTGATGGTGTGTTCTGCACTTCTTGGAACACTTGAGGTTTTAATGTTGGAAAGTTTCTCTTGTATCTGCTAAGTCACTGTAGTATTGGAAAATTGCATTCTGTGCTTGGTAATTATCTTGAAAATCTTGAGCGCATATGGTCCTTTTTAATGAGTGAATCCTTCATTACAACTGCTACCTAAATCTCATGAAGCTGTTTAACAGCAAAACTGAGCGGTAAGCGTATAATATTTATATGCAAGTATTTAACACTGAACAGTGGGACAGCAAACATCTGAAAACATGTTTTAAATGAGTTTTTTTAATGTTTTATTGTGCTACCACTGAGCCAAGGCTGACATTTAATATTTAGAATTAAACTGAGCAACAGAGGGAGCTCTTGTTCAGTATTTTCTTAGAATTAGAAAAGGTTTACAATTTTGAGAATATCTGCTTTTCTCAGAACTTTATGTGCTGTCTATATTTCAGTATTATTCACGTAAGTGTTGTGTAGTGTTGGTCTGCTGTGGATCACTCAGAATATCCATCTGCTATGTGTCAGTGATCTGTCTGCACCATAATTATAGCTCGTCAAATGGAACTTCGAACAAAAACAATCCTGATCGATAAGAGACTTTTATTTAATGTTTAGACATCTCAGTAACTCCAACTTTGCTCATGAATATACACACACACACACACACACACACACACATATATTACTTGGAGATAAATATATTTTTTAATATGTTCACTGCTTCCTCCAAGTGGTGTTCAACATGGAGCAGTCAGTCCTGATTCATCATTTTGGGTGGGGGGAGGGTAGATGGTGATCAGGAGATTATCTTGGCGTTGTTTAACCTGAAGCCAAGAGACTTCATGGGGTCTGGAGTTTGTCTGCATTTTTATTTTACTCTTTTTTTCCTCTGAATGTCTCGTGACCTTTTTAAGGATAGAATGTAAAATTAAACATTTTTTTTAACAGAACTTGCCCTGAACGTTTTTTTTTTAAAGAAGGCAGCTCGGTTTCTGTCCTCAAAGAAGCTTGAAATATGGACCATCTCAATGGTTTCACACTTGGTAGAAACTAAAACACTTGGATGTGCATGTTGAGCTGAATTTATATTTTAGCTTATGTTGTGTTAAAGCCCAAAAATTAATGAACCAGAAGAATGATGGACTGTGTGTACAGACTCCTAATCACAGTTAAGTATAAATTTGTACGTCATGGGACTGGAATTTGCTGGAGCTGGACATCTCCAGTTAGTTAGACTTTTTCCTGCACCCTTCAGCTCAATTATTTCCAGTTGCTGGAAGTGCGAACTGATAACGGGGGCAGCAGGGCATCTGGGTCCCTGGTGCACGGCGGTTCCAACAGTGGATCTCCTGAACTAATGAGATTTAAGGTTTGAGAAATAAACAGAGAAGGAGGGTGAGTTAGAGTAGGTGAATTCAGTGTCAAATCAGGTGCCGAAAGAGAGGGAAAGCAAGATTGGATTAAGAGAGAGAGAAAAAAAACAGACTGAATGGAAAAGTAAGAAAAAAAATTATAATTTGACATTTTTAAAATCTCCAATAATTCACTACCTGAAGCAATGAGACTCCAGACTTTTAATTGCTCACTTTCTGGCCCAGGGAGGTTGAAGTCTTTAACAATGATCAAGTCGTTAAAAGGGTACTTGCGTTATTGATTACTAGACTTAATTTTCTGTAGAGAATTAATGGGTAATGTGCAAGTGCAGCAACTTTTTTTATTTGTTCCTGGGATGTGGGCGTCGCTGGCAAGGCCAGCATTTATTGCCCATCCCTAATTGCTCTTGAGAAGGTGGTGGTGAGCTGCCTTCTTGAACTGCTGCAGTCTGTGTGGTGAAGGTACTCCCACAGTGCTGTTAGGGAGGGAGTTCCAGGATTTTGACCCAGCGACGATGAAGGAACGGCGATATACTTCCAAGTCAGGATGGTATGTGACTTGGAGGTGGTGGTGTTCCCATGCGCCTGCTGCCCTTGTCCATCTAGGTGGTAGAAGTCGCGGGTTTGGGAGGTGCTGCCGAAGAAGCCTTGGCAAGTTGCTGCAATGCATCTTGTAGATGGTACACACTGCTGCCACAGTACGCCAGTGGTGGAGGGAGTGAATGTTTAAGGTGGTGGATGGGGTGCCAATCAAGCGGACTGCTTTGTCTTGGATGGTGTCGAGCTTCTTGAGTGTTGTTGGAGCTGCACACATCCAGGCATGTGGAGAGTATTCCATCACACTCCTGACTTGTGCCTTGTAGATGGTGGAAAGGCTTTGGGGAGTCAGGAGGTGAGACACTCGCCACAGAATACCCAGCCTCTGACCTGCTCTTGTTGCCACAATATTTATGTGGCTGGTCCAGTTAAGTTTCTGGTCAATGGTGACTCCCAGGATGTTGATGGTGGGGGATTTGGCAATGGTAATGCTGTTGAATGTCAAGGGGCGGTGGTTAGATGCTCGCTTGTTGGAGATAGTCATGCCTGTCGCTTGTGTGGCGCGAATGTTACTTGCCACTTATCAGCCCAAGCCTGAATGTCGTCCAGGTCTTGCTGCATGCGGGCATGGACTGCTTCATGTCAAGGGGCGTTGGTTCGATGCTCGCTTGTTGGAGATAGTCATAGCCTGGCACTTGGGTGGCACGAATGTTACTTGCCACTTATCAGCCCAAGCCTGAATGTCGTCCAGGTCTTGCTGCATGCAGGCATGGACTGCTTCATTATCTGAGGAATTGCGAGTGGCACTGAACACTGTGCAGTCATCAGCGAACATCCCCACTTCTGACCTTATGATGGAGGGAAGGTCATTGATGAAGCAGCTGAAGATGATTGGACCTAGGACACTGCCCTGAG
Organism: Squalus acanthias; assembly: GCA_030390025.1. Classification (NCBI taxonomy): domain Eukaryota; kingdom Metazoa; phylum Chordata; class Chondrichthyes; order Squaliformes; family Squalidae; genus Squalus; species Squalus acanthias. Next base: position 112,639,488 of record CM059428.1, read on the forward strand.
GAACTCCTGCAGCGATGTCCTAGGGCTGTGATGATTGACCTTCAACCAGCACAACCATCTTCCTTTGTGCTAGGTATGACTGCAGCCAGTGGAGAGTTTTCCCCCCGATTCCCATTGACTTCAGTTTTACTGGGGCTCCTTGATGCCTTACTCGGTCAAATGCTGCCTTGATGTCGAGGGCAGTCACTCTCCCCTCACCTCTGGAATTCAGCTCTTGTCCGTGTTTGGACCAAGGCTGTAATGAGGTCTGGAGCCGAGTGTTCTTGGCGGAACCCAAACTTGGGCATCAGTGAGCAGGTTATTGGTGAGTAAGTGCTGCATAATAGCACTGTCGACGACACCTTCCATCACTTTGCTGATGATTGAGAGTAGACTTATGGGGTGGTAATGGGCCGGATTGGATTTGGCCTGCTTTTTGTGGGCAGGACATACCTGGGCAGTTTTCCACATTGTTGGGTAGATGCCAGTGTTGTTGCTGTACTGGAACAGCTTGGCTAGAGGTGCAGCTAGTTCTGGAGCACAAGTCTTCAGCACAACAGCCGGGATGTTGTCGGAATCCATAGCCTTTGATGAAACTCCCGAGGAGGTTAAGGGCAAGATGCCGTTTTCGCGAAGCTAATAGCGGAGCGGCACAAATCATCCAGCAACTTGTGGTGATTCGCAATTCACGTGGTATCTCTTCCTCGGCACAAGTTTCTGGCTGATTTGCGTATTAACAATGGCGTGTGCTGTTCGTTTTAAGCAAATTCCAACCCATATTCTTTTGGAGGGGGATATGACTGCACTGCTTTGGAGTTTTTGTGTAATTATGTTGCCCCATCAAGCCTGAGCACTCATAGCCTCACATTTGGTATGTCTGTCTGACTTCAGGCTGCTGCCTGTCCCCATCTGACGCCAGTGGACCGTGGACTTAACTGAGCTCTTGACATTCACTGTAATAAACCCACATTCAGACCTCCAGTAATGTTCCTTAGCAACTCTAGTTGTGATGTGCATGAGCTATCATTTTCACAAACAATGCATTAATTTTTGTGCTTGATGAGATGAAACACAATATAATTGAGGCAAGCCTTTATATTTCATACTTCATGAAAAAGAGCGAAAATATTTGCACAGTTTACCTGATGGCAGCACTCGGGCTCATTAACGAGTAGCTATGTGTCTGATACAATGATTGTTATTGAATATAAACATTCTGGTCTTCAGAGTCTTTTGTCTTCTCTTCAGAGTCTTTTGAAGGACAGTAGGACTGAGGGGCAACCACTCTCTGGTATACGAGGGAGGTGGGCTGTGCTGTAAAATTTGAAGATAATTTCTGGCAACTGCTACAATGTTTGTGTTCAATCTTCGTGCACTAACATCAGTTAACATCTTCTCAGTGTAGACACTTTGGTAGCTCAGAGCAAGTTCTATTTTAAAGGAAAAGGTAACTCTAAAGATAAGAGCTTCCCTTGCTACTGATTTGTTCTTGTTCTCTCTTCCGGCCATTGTCTTGTGCTTAACCAGACAGTTTGCGAGCTTTGCGTTCTGTTCAGTCCTGAGCTTGACTTAGATTCCATATCCTCTCTACCACAAAGACTGCTTACTTATACCACCACGACATTGCCTGCCTCCGCCCCTACCTTTGCCCCTTTGCGATAAGGTGTGACTACTCTTAACACTTTCCTTCCTCCATCCTGCATAAATTCCAACTTGTACAAAATTCTGCCACATATATCCTTTCCTACATTAGGTCATGCTCATCAATCTCCCCTGTCCTTGCTCCCCATCCCACAACGCATCAATTTAAAATCCTCATCCTCATCTTTAAATCCCTTTGGCCTCATCCCACCCTATCTCTGCAATGTCCTCCAGTCCTTTATTGCTCTCGAACACTCTGTACCTCTTTATGTATCTGCCCTCCCTTTGTCCCACCATTGGGAGATCCTATTCTCTGGAATAACTACCTAAATCTTTCAGTCTCTTCACTCTTCAAAAATATCATCAAAACCCATTGCTTTAACCAACTCACCAGTCGCCCCTCCTAATCTCTTCCTTGCTGATTTGGCATCCGTTTTTCTTGTGCCTATTTGTGAATACCTCAAGCCTCATTTCTGGAGCAGCGGGCAAGTTTTGAACTCTCACCGCTGTTCACCTGCTGAAAACTGGCCCGGAGTTAAAATTGGCCACTATAATATGCCAATATTATGGCATATTGCAGACCAGCTACATGAACTTATTTATTCGAAAGTATTGCTTTTAAAAGAAATCTTATTTGCAAGCTCCTCCATTGACCCAGTATTTATTATTTTTAAAATTAAAAATAAGGGTGATTATATGTCAACTTATATCAGAGGGATCAACTATAATACATGTTCTATATTGGTTTCATGAAATCAGACTCCTTTTCTTGGACCTACAGGTCTAAAGCTGGATTAAGGGAGCTGGATTCGATGGTGGAAATGCGGGGAACTGGACATCGACACTAGTCTAAACAAATGATGACAAGTGTTACAGACACTGTCTTTGCTTCACATAAAGATACAGAACAGCACATGAAGGAGACAAACCATTCAGCCTATCACGCCTCTTTTTTTTCTACAGAACATGCACAAGCTACCTTATTTTGAACTCCACCGACTTATTTATTTCCCACTCCTATGGGAAAGTTCTGCCTAAATACTCCCTGATTTCCAAAGACAATCAAGCGAAATTCAGAATATTTATCATCTGGCACTCCATTAATTGGGATTCTGGAGACATGGTGTTATTCCGCTAACTCCCTGTCTTCACACTGCTAAATTCTGTAAAAACTAGGTCTCTGATTCTGCCTTCAGGATAAGGGAGCTGCGCTTAGTAGCATAAACGTGGGGAACCATCTCATGCACATGAGTTTTGCAGAATGCCGTCTAAACAAACGTCAGTAAACAAATGGCTGTCTAGCTGCCATCTTGTCTTGTCAACCCTGACCTCTCTTCTACAGAGAAGATTCCTCTCTCCCCAGCAACACAGGAACTATGATGTCGGATGAAGTATTTATCATCTCAACACATACCCATTTCTTATAATCTCCAATCAGACCCCAACTAGAAATTTAGCCAACTACTTTCTGAGCAAGGTAATTGGCACAGCAGCAGTTAATTTTGCTGGGTGTCTGTTCTACAAGCCACTACTCTATAGGAACATTAAAAAAAAATCTTGTATGTAGCTTGATGCTTGGTCATTTTATAATAGTATCCTGTAGTTCAGTTCACATCAAATTGTCTGCAGAGATCTTCACTGTCTCTGCCTCAGCCTTTTAAAGACCTAGATCATGTAGCCTTTTCAAACTTCTTTTCTCCAGTGAAGACTTGGAGCCCAGAATCTTTCATCACTGAACCCTCAAAAAAAAAGTCATCTACTTTTTGAAGGGAGAGTGCATAAAATTCCAAACAGTATTTCACATATGGTCTCACCAGTGATCTGTACAAGGTTAGACTAATTTCACCTGATTTGAAGTTAAATACAATTGAAATATATCCTAGATATTTGATATGTTGATAATAGTTTTGCATTAACTAAATGCATTCCGTGAATGATCTGTTATCAACCTCAAAATGTTTTTGCCTTTACAAGTAGGGCTGTGCGTGGGTCCTGTATAGACATCCTACATGTAATCCAAGCTTATCTCAACGAGTTGCTAAGGTCGTTCGTGCCACTATTTCTTAATGAATGGGAGGGACAACATTTTTTTCATATAATCATTATCAAATGTTAGGATAATGCCTTTCTAGTGTCAGCCAATGCAAATTTGGCTCATGAGATAAACTGCTATCAGCACCCCTTCCTCAAGTTAAGGAATATACAGTTAAAATTTCAGTCTATTCAAAGAGTAAGGAAACATTCCTCGCATGTCCTTTCTTGCTGACATAATAGCCTAAGTTATAACTTTACCAACTGTCCTTATGTAAATGTTATTTAAAACAAACAGATTTACAATCTAAAAATAGAATTTACTGCCTATTCCCTCACCTGAACACTCTAAATACTTTGGACCATGACCTCTGTATTTCTTTGTCGCATCATCTCTGGTAGAAAACCTATATATAGTGTCTTCTCTATAACATTCCTTGTTGCAACATGCTTTTAGCATAAATGATGAAATAGCCTTCCAAAGAACTTGCAGTGCACTTGGATTATTTTTGGTGACCTTAATTCATTTGCATTATCTGTGTAGTTATGTTTGTGTTATTGAAGAAGATCTCCTAGCCAACATTCTACCCTTGACTAAAACCACCAAAAATCTAGATTAACCGGCCATCCGTATAATTTGTTGTTTACAAAATCTTGCATGCTAGTTGGCTGCCACATTTACCTACATCGTAACAATAACTATACATTAAAAGTAGTTTTTTGGGACTTACTCTGAATGTGATAATGTGCAATATAAATGCAAGTCAGTTTTTTTCTTTCTTTTTAGCAAGTGATTTTATAAATATTAAATATTTTTTTCAAAAAATAACCAACTCTGACAAATGTTGTATGTTAGAATATGACCTTTTTGTCAAAGCTGATAGGATGTGATTCCTGCATGGGCTGTCAAGTGCAGAGTGAAGGTATGGTGAACCCCTACTTGGGGCGGGGCATTGGAAACTTGTAGTTACACTTAAGAGGTTTGACTGGAAGCAAGTCAGCTGTTCATTCCCATGGTTGGGATGTGATGTGTGGCACTGATTTAGTTCATAGTCTCACAGTATGTGAACATTTATACTGATCATAATATGATCGAGTTCAACATTGTGTTTGAAAGGGAGAAACGCGAAACAGTTACTAAGACTCTAGATTTAGGTAAGGCTGACTTCAATGGGATGGGACAAAGACTGTCCACAGTAAACTGGGCAAATCTGTTAATGGTTAAAGCGACAGAAGATCAGTGGTAGGTGTTCAAAAAAGAATTTAACGTGATACACAACCAGTTTATACCTATAAGGGGCAAGAGCGCTACTTGCTTAAAAAAACACCAGCCATTGAATACAAAAAAGGTGAGGACAACATTAAACTAAAAGAAAAAGCATACAAAAATGCAAAAAATAGCACAGATCCTGGTGACTGGGAGCGATACAAAGAACAACTGAAGGTGATAAAAGCAATAGTAAGCTACAAAAAGGGAGTATGAAAAGAAACTTGCAAGGGTTATCAAAATCAACACAAAAATTAATTAGGAAAGAGCGGGTGGTCAGGAGCAATGTGGACCACTAAAACTGATAACCAAAATATTGTAAATGAAAATAAGGAAACGACTGACATGTTGAATAATTACTTTGCATCAGTATTTACAGTAGAGGAAGAGGATAGCATGCTGGACATCCCAAGGAAACTAATACTGAATCAGAGATGGGGACTCATCAAAATTAACGTTCGCAAAATAACAGTATTAAAGAAAATAATGGCACTAAAGAGTGACAAATCCTCAGGACCAGATGGTTTCCATCCCAGGGTTTTAAAGGAAGTAGGTGAGAACATTGCAGATGCCCTAACTGTAACCTTCCAAAGTTCCCTCAATTCAGGAACCCTTCCTTTAGATTGGAAAATTGCACATGTCACTCCACTATTTAAGAAAGGTGAGAGAGGGAAACCAGAGAATTATCGACCAGTTAGCTTAACATCTGTTTTGGGAAATTACTACTGTCTATAATTAAGGATAGAGTGACTGAACAGCTTGAAAATTTTCAGCTGATCAGGGAGAGTCAGCATGGATTTGTAAAATGTAGGTCATGCCTGACTAATCTGGTTCAATTTTCTGAAGAGGTGACTAAAGTAGGAGAATGGATGTTAGTTGTATGGATTTCCAGAAGACATTTGATAAAGTCCCTCATAAGAGACTCTGTTAGCTAAAGTCGAAGCTCATGGCTTCTGAAGGCAAATTATTGGCCTGGTTAGGAAATTGGCTGAGTGGCAGAAGACAGAGTGTAGGGATAATGGGCAGGTACTCTCATTGGCAGGATGTGACTAGTGGTGTCTCACAGGGATGTGTGTTGGTGCCTTAACTATTCACAATATTTATTAACGACTTAGATGATGGGATAGAAAGTCATATATCCAAATCTGCCAATGACACAAAGATAGGCGGCATTGTAGGCAGTGTAGATGGAAGCATAAAATTACAAAGGGATATCGACAGATTAAGTGAATGGGCAAAACTGTGGCCAAATGGATTTTAATGTAGGCAAGTGTGAGGTCATCCACTTTGGACCTAAAAAGGATAGATCAGAGTACTTTCTAAATGGTGAAAAGCTAGAAACAGTAGAGGTCCAAAGAGACCCTAACCATCCCAGACCCCACCAGTGTACCAGAGAGAGATTGGAGAACAACAGCAATAACCACAATGGTCTGAGGGGAGCAAACTTTCTAATCTGCAGGAGAAGAGGCGTCCCTTCTCTCCATATTATTTCGAAGAACTGCCAAAAATAGCACAAGGCAAAGTTTACAGTTTGTTTGTATTTTTGTCAGACTGTTGGTAATATTTCAACAATGAAATTCATTGTTGCAAAGTCGGTCGAAGCACTTAAAGGGCACTGTCATTTGTTGAAGTACCTTTTGAGGCTCTTTACCAGAAGTGTGAAGATGGCACAATCAGTGACACGGCTACTTTACAAAGTCATCAACTGGACAAGCCCCAATCATTTTTAAACTTTCATTCAAAGATTTATAAAACTCGCGTTGCAAAAGTTCATGCTGCTGTTGGCAGAACACATGCTGGAGTACGAGCCTGTCCTGGTGGAATTTCAGCAGTTTCCATAGTGACCCACTACTGGTCATAGACCATGTGTTCTGGAAAAATTCCCCAATATATGACATCAAGCACTCCGCACCCCTGCCCACTCCTTAAACTAAGTACTGTAAAATCTGGTGCATTAATCCAAGCGCCATGCTTATTTATGCTCTCAAAACATTTTGGTGCAACTTAGAAACAGGTGTGATTCAACTGACAGGTCAACCTTAAATTCACTCATCACTACCTTCTCCTCAGAGTCATTCATTCCCAGGACCTAAAACGGTTCGATCAGAGTACTTGGTGAAAAGTTCGAAACAGTGCAGGTCCAAAGAGACTTAGGGGTCCAGGTACATAAATTATTAAAATGTCATGGACAGGTGCAGAAAATAATCAAAAAGGCGAATGGAATACTGGGCTTTATATCTAGAGGACTGGAATACAAGGGGGTAGAAGTTATGCTGCAGCTATACAAAGCCCTGGTTAGACCACACCTGGAGTACTGTGAGCAGTTCTGGGCACCACACCTGAGGAAGAATATATTGGGATTGGAGGGAGTGCAGCGTAGATTTAACAGAATGATACCCGGACTTCAAGGGTTAAATTACCAGGAGAAAATACACAAACTAGGGTGTATTCCCTGGATTCTAGAAAATTAAGGGGTGATTTGATTGAAGCTTTCAAGATATTAAGGGCAACAGATAGGGTAGATAGAGAGAAACTATTTCCGCTGGTTGCGGAGTCTATGACTCGGGGACATGGTCTAAAAATTAGAGCCAGGGCTTTCAGGAGTCAAGTTAGAAAACATTTCTACACGCAAAGGATGGTAAAAGTTTGAAACTCTTCCGCAAATGGCAATTGATGCTAGGTCAGTTGTTAATTTTAAATCTGAGATTGATAGATTTTTGTTAACCAAAGGTATTAAGGGATATGGGGCAAAGGCCCATATCTGGAGTTAGATCAACCATGATCTCCTTGAATGGCGGAACTGGCTCGAGGGGCTAAATGGCCTACTCCTGTTCCTATGTTCCTAATAGAAACGAAAGTACAACTTTTTAAGATATATATTTTAGTCCCAAAAATTGTTTCCAGAACCATCTTTTGTGTTTGTGCAGGTTGCAGTTGTGTTGAGAATAATACTCCCTGTTGTCAGATGTTTTTTACTCTCACCCTTTCTTGGTCTTCCTGTGCCATGTTTAATTCATAGCTGGACAACCTGCTGCCATGTCGTTACTGAAGTTGCTATGAAACTCAACTCGGAGGTGTATGAGAGCAGAAAGAGACAATTGTTCTTTCCTATGGGCAAGCATCTTTGCTTTACTCTCCATTTCCCCACAGTGATATGTCTAAGATTGATAACCTGTGTAAGCATATGAGAGAATTGTGGGTAGTAAAACACATTTGATCATTTCGTAGTATAGCATGTTTGTGCAAGGTACCTTCATGCTCTCTCCACTTTTTTCTGTTTTTCATTTTATCGATTCTATAGCTTTACTTGCCATGCAGCAGTAAAAGCAACTTTGCACCTAGTCAAAAAAATATCCTTTGACAGGATTTCGAAATCTCGAAAGGAAACCATTTCTAGCAGATTCCAGAATTCTGCCTTGTTGCATTATGCATGAAATAAAACTTTGGATTCAAAAATCTTATGTTCCTTCTCCCAATCCTGTTCAACAGGGCTGTTTTATATTTTTAACTTTTTAGTAAAGCCTGAAACTGTACTGATTCAATCCACCTGTCTGTAATGCTAGACAACTTGATAAATGCAAATTAGGTTGGTATCAATGGTCAGTTTTCTCTGACAAGAATGACAGATAATTATTTTTTGATATACACATTGAAGAGTAAGTGTAGTGGTAGTGAACAGGATTTATTAATTTATAATAAAAACAGCATTCCATACATTGGGGGGAATTTTTGTCATTGTTATAATGGACCTGAATTTGTGGTCGGAGGCTTCCTGTGGCGGATGCCTCCGAGCGGCAAAAAATCTATGAACTTACCTTCTGACTCACGCTCCTGGGCCTCTACGTGTAGGCATGCGCAGAGGCCCATGTACCCCAGGGGCGCAGGCGGTTCGCAAGCACACCGAGATCATGTGGGCTGGCCCAACGAATGACAGAAGCGAAACCCCATTCATACTTACGGATGTTCCGTATGTACAGAAAACCTATAAGTATGAATGGGAATACCCCCAAAAAATACCTCTACACTTCAAATAAATTTTTTAAAAAACCATCACATATTTAAAATTAATTAAAATGGCATTTAATTAAATATTTAAAACAAAAATGTAATTGTTTGAAAAATAAATTTACATGTTTTAAAGGGGCTAAAAATAAACTTACCTTATTTCACAGGTTTTTAAATGTATAAATTATTGATTTTATTTTTCTGTTTTTTAAAACTCTTACGCTGGTAAAAGCAGGCCTTTACGCCTGCTTTTACCAGGCGTAAGAATTTCACGGGCATTAGTTGGGCAAATAGCGCAACTCTCCGCCTGTGGCGGTCCTTCTCCTGGGGATGCGGAGGATCTGCAGCGCATGCCTAAACCCGGAACTTGCGAGGCCCTTACGGGCGCGTACGCACCCGTAGGGACTGCAAAATATGGCCCGTAGTCTTTATTTAAGAGAGGCTGAGACTTGATTGCCTCCAAATGTTCTTCTCCATCTGCTTTCCATTTGGAAAAATTGATTCCTACATGAAAACTAAACCTGAAGTGGATATACTTGAAACTAGAATGTTTCAATGTGCAGATTTGTGGAGTTTGAACAGGCATTTGGAAGTTATATTTCAAACACATTCTGGTCCACAGTGGCCAGTACTATATTGGGTGTCAGTGATCATAGTCTCACCTCTGAGTCAGAAGGTCAGGGATAAAAGCCCCATTCCAGAGACTTGAGCACATAAGCTAGGCCGACACTTCAGTTCACTACAGAGGGAGTACTGCTCTGTCGGAGGTGCGGGATTTTGGATGAGACGTCACTCTCTCAGGTAAGCGTAAAAATTCCCATGGCGCTATTCAAAGAAAAGTAGGGGAGTTCTCATGGTGTCCTGGCCAACAATTATTGCTCGAACAACATCACTAAATAGAAACAAATTATCTGGTCATTTATCTCATTGCTGTTTGTGGGACCTTGCTGTGCAGAAATGGGTTGCTGCATTTGTCTACATAATGACAGTGACTGCACTTCAAATGTACCTCATTGACTTTGAAGCTTCGTGATGTCCTAAGGTCGTGAAAAGTGCTATATAAATGCAAGTTTTTTTTTCTTCTTTATACAAATCAGTTTATTAATGAGCTACTTGTGAAAATGAAAGGATTTGGGAAAGAATGTTTCCAAATGAGAAGAGACAGAGGTTGCATGTGGCCAAATATGTGCGCAAACTTCTTGGGCCACATAATGATCTTCCTCTAGTGTGTTAAGCCGGCAGACATACACCATAGTATGCTATGGCTAGAGCTAGTTATTTATAGAGGGGCAAACATTCTGCAACAAACACGGGTGATTTTTCAGCCTATAGCTCAACTTTTCCTGTCAATTTATTTTATTCACTGGCATTTTAATCACTAGCTTGTTTTGAAGTTTCAGTGTTCTAACTCTCCCAGTCCATTTAGGAGTTGAGCACGTTTCCAAATGACAGCTGTTGATACAGTTGATAAATGCTCAGCTCAGTGGCACTCTTTAAAAAAAATTGAGCGTTGATTAATGTGCCGGAAAATCGAGCTGAGTTGAGCGCATGTTGAGTCTATAAGACCAGCTGGTTATGGTCAGTCTTTAATGTCCACCTAAACAGGTGGATGGGACCTCAGTTTAACAGCTCATCAGAAAAACTACCTTGTACAATGCAGCATTCCTTTAGTACAGGAAACTTTCGTTTATCCGGCATCGACGGGACCGGCGTGGTGCCGGTTTATCGAAAGTACCGGATAACAGAGAGTTATATCTACCGAGGCTATTTTTAACAAAGAGACTCCAAGCAGCACGGGAGAATCTACTCATGCTACTGCAATGTTTCGGACTTGCGACAGCGCCAGGAGGCCGAGTAGTGGCACTTTTGAAAAGTACCCCTACTGACTAAATCGGCGTTCGCGGACTCGGACTCAGACTCGGGATCGGCAACATTGCCGGTTATTTGAGAGGATTTTTCGGAGCACTCGGCGTTCGCGGAGACTCGACTGCGACTCGGCAACATTGCCGGTTATTTGAGAGGAGTTTTCGGAGGATGATTTTTGCCGGTTAAGCGAGAATTCCGGATATTTGGGTGCCGGATAAACGAAAGTTTCCTGTACTGCCCTGATGTTTCAGACTAGATGATGTGCTAAGGTCTTGGAGTGGGACTTGAAGCCACAAGGTGAGAGTGCTACCAACTGAGCAGTTTGTCATCAATCAAGGAATTCAGATGTGCCAGGTTGTGAGAACACCATGTGAACCCTGAGATTGAATTTCAGTCTTTAGCTCATTCTTAGGTTTCTCTATGCTATTATAACACAACATTGTCATCAGCCCAAAGGATAACCGGGTATAGTGATATTGGTTCATATTTTAGAGCTTTCTGAAATTACAGCCATAACTCAGGACAAAATGTACTCGGTCATCCCAAAAGTACTGAAAATAAACAAAGCACAGCATGTTACAAATAAACTGAAAACTCAAATATTTCTCACCCATGGATCGGTTTAAGCAAAATAAGTTCGGAAAGCGGGGCATATCAGCTTAAAGATCTCCTGTGATGATAGATGATGCCCTACATTCAGTCAGCTACTTGTTTGTTGCAGCTTTTAAACATGGAGGAAATTTTTTTTCCTCTCAGGGTAAATCATTGACCAATATTGGTCGTTGCATGTTGAAACTCACTATACGCCTGGTGTAAGAATTTGTTAAAAGTACTTGACGAACACAAATGTGATCATTTGGAGTTATCCACTGAAGGTAGACCAGGCGTGTATTTACCTTGTTAGTTTGCTCTGGCCTGATTGCACAATGACTTTTTATCAGGATGTGGGTGGTGCGTTAGCAAGCTGGTTAATATTTTCCTAAAATAAACATTATTACCTCCTGCATTGGAAACGTAGTCCTTTTCCCTGTTCAGGTATTACGATTTTTGAGAAAGTCACTTGTTTTCAAAGTGAAAGTGTTCTGAAAGCATTATTTGTTTTGCATTAACTTGGCTTGAAGCACTGAAATTAAATCTGTGGGTTTGTTTTTCTTTCCAGGTGGTGACACCGTGTTTGCCCCCAGTCAACTATGAGCTGGTAAGTAGTTCTTACTACTCGAGCTGTTTTTCATGGTAATGCTGTTGACAATAGCTGGTGCTCCGATCACTGAATTGGAAAACATTAAGCAAAACTGAACAGCAGTATTGCTTTATTATGGTAATTGGCTAAAGGATGATAGGTTGGAGAAACGTGCTCTGACTGCTAATTTTACATTGAGACTTGCCGTGCTTAGGGACCTTGGACTGGATATTGTCACATGATTGAAAAGGTGAGTACAAGCAGAGAGAAGCAAACACATTTGTTGGCCATGTGCCAGTATTAAAGCTTACATTTTGTCAACTGATCAGAAGAATGTCACAATTCTCTTAAGTAGCAGTTTGGAGACCAGGGGAACTAATGGGACTCAGTCTTTAAATCTGTATCTGGATGAATGAAAACATTGTTTGGTAGACATACTGGAACATAATGCATGTTAAGGAGCAGCATATGCCTGCAGGACCATATAAATCCCCAGTGACAAAGACAGCATCTTGTGTTCTGGCTTTCTGTTTATTAGTACTGGGTTCAGCCTGAAGCACCATTTATGTAACTCATATGGCCTTTCACCCTGTGGATCAGAAATCAATTATTCCATGGTCAACCACGGAACAAAATTGCAAGTGGATTTATTTTTAGCCCCTCCCCCAAAAAACAGTTCTTTCACATTGGAATTTTTTTTTAGATTTAAGTAAAATAGTTTTACCAGTTTGATTCCAAATATTAATTTAATGCTGAAACATTATTCCCATGACTGAATAGTGATTAATACATTGTTTCTAAGTGAGTTGTGTATTTTGCTGCAAATTGCTGTATTGAAAACAATGGCATTATTTCCAGCACCTGTACTTCTGAGTTCAAGGCTATCAAGACAACCGCTTCCATAATTACACATTTTTGGAACACTTGTAATGTCTGATAGCTGTGGAACTGGACCAAGACTGGCCAAACTTAGTTCATGTGGATCAGTTATGATCTTCAGAATAAAGAGACTTTAATATCATCAGTTTGTGCTGGATTTGAACCCAGGTTGCAGCGATGAAAGGGTATTTTTCTACCCCACTGTGTCACCCAGTCTTTTAATATGTTGTTACAAATTTTGTGTCTTGGATTTTCTCTCCAGCTCGGTGGTACTGCTGACTGACTCCCTGTGAGTCTGAGCATCTCGTGCTCAGCAGTGTTCTCATACCGCCTAATATCTCATCAGGCAATACTTTAACCCAGGTGTATAACAATAGTGCCTCCTTGTGATCGGAACTGCATATCGCGCCTTTCACATGTGACTTGCGTGCACTTGTTGAATCTTTCAGTAGGTGGACCAAAAACATTTTAGTGAGGCAAGGCCAGATACCAATTGTTAAGCTGCTTTATTTTAAACTTGTTTCAACCCACTTCATTTTAAAACACACCAATTATATGTAACTCATTTCCAAATCCTTTCTGTGGAAATATGGTCAAAAAATCTTAAATATGGCACCTGTCTTCTATTTTTAGCACAAGGCTATATGACTAAAGTATAAACCTGAAAAATATCCTAACCACTGACAGACCGGCTTTCTGGTTTAAACCGAAACATCCCAATGAAGGTCCCCGATAGAAATATTTAGAAACCTATGCTTATTTACGAATGATGAAAACTCTCAAGTTGCATTCTGTCAATTTGCAGAGTTCACGTTTCTTCACACAAGGGTAAATGCGTGCAGGGCTAATGTTGGATTTTACCAGCTAAACCGTGCTACTTGTCAGCTCAGAACAGCAGGAAGCCCCCACTGCTTTGCCTTGCAGGGTTATTTAGAGCACTTCTGCTCCTCACAAAAGTAACATTTAAAAATGTTGCTGTGTTTGAAGCGCCGCCTTTGATTGGGCCACTCCACGCCAGGGACCAAGTGCTGCTCATTGGTCCACTAAAATCGCACCGGGGTCCTCTTAACGAGTACAGGACCCCGATTTAAATATTGAAGTAAGGATCCTGCCTGTTTCAGGCAGGAGTGCTGGGATCCCATTTGGAAGCTTGTTCGAAAATCGAGTCGGGCAGGACCTTGGGCGGCCAGTGAGCAGCACTTGCTTTTTGAAAATTTTCGTTTGTGTACTCTTGCGTTTTTCAACGTAACCTTTGCCCCCAGAAGCACTTGGGGGTGGGGGAATGAACTTCTGCTTTTAGATACAGACTTTTGCATTTTAAACATTTCTGGATAGCCTGTTGAAAAACCAGACTGTATGGTCTAAAACCAGGCTAGTGGCAAACTAGGCCCTCTTTAGGGGAGGTTATTTTGACTTCTGCGTGTGCTTGTGTATATACCTGTAATAAAAAAGCACCTACATAAACAGCCATGTTGAGAATGTCATACTGAGGGGCCAGTGACTATCTTCAGAATTACAAGTGAAGAGTACACTGGACGGAAATGGGGAAAGAAAAACATTTTAATATTGAGTGTAATATCAGTTCTCGAGTCAAACACTTGAGGGTGCTCCTGCTACTGCATGATATTGTTACTGCAAATTTACATACTTTTCAACCTCAAACAGCCAGTCAGGACACCTGTTTGACTGCTTGTACCATCCCGCACTCATCTTGAGTCCAGATTTGCACCTCTATGTGAGGCGCAGTAATTTATGTCTTCAGCCTGTAACTCCTGCTGCTGTAATACTGCACTTTTTGTATTGGTGCAGCGCCCTCCTGAGCAAAAGGTGAGCAACAAAACTGCAGTATAAAATGGCAAGTGCAGATTGGTACAATGTTGATGAAGTCACCATAGAAGTTTACAGCACAGGAGGCTATTCGTCTGAACGTGTCTGAGCCCTCTTTGGAGCAGTTCAAAACTATTATCTCTGCCCTGGTATCGCCCCATAGCCCTGTATGTTCTTCTGCTTCGTATATTTATCTACTTCCCCTTGAAAGATGCAATGGCCTCTGCTTCAGTCCTTGACGTGTTCTTGCACTAATATGGACGGATGTCAACACTAATATAAAAGCAGCTGGTAAGAAAGCTCCACTAATGATTAAAAATAGCTGACTTTTGGCATAAAAATGACTGCCTTTGGGGCACCGCCCTATGGAACCACTTCTGCTTTAGTAGCAATTGAAACTCCCAAGTTGAATAAGAGAGGAAAATTTAGAGGAATCATGACCATAATAGTATTGATATAATCGAAGGGCAACAACGATTGTAATGGAGAGAAAGAGGCTAGAGGTGAAATAAAGCTTAAAAGATTTTTCATGTTTCATGTCCTGGAGGGAGGTTAAACATTTGGAAGGCCATCCCTTTGGTCTGCACCCCAGTGTCTTTAATTTGTCATGTAACGTTTTCCTGACCGCTCCACCTTTGGAATTCTGAGACCACTCACCATTTTTTATATATATAGATAAAATATACACATCATGGATTTCCAAACCCTCGTTTATGCCAGTGCTGATCTACTTGAAGACTTGCGCCGAGAATTAGTTGGATTTGATTTTTCTTTGCAAAATGCATTTCAGCCACATTTTCCATTGTGAATATTAAACATATTTTATTTCTTCCTTCCCCCGCAGTGGGAGTATGAAATATCTCATGTATGTCAAAGAGGAAGCCAATGTGGTGAGAACATGGTATGTGAGGCACAAGCTTCTGATAAATTCAGGGTGACAGGCCTCGCCACAACCATTACAATGCACAGTATTCCAACACCGTGAAACAGTCATAATTTACAAAATCAAAATATTTGCCCCTTACATACACCAACCACAATTGGCTTAAGTGCTTCTAGTTTTTGTGATGCTCAAAGTACCTTAGTTTTGCTATAATGTGTGAGCCCTCATTTTACTCTGACATCCTAAAATTCAGCAAGGCCAATGCAGAAGGATTCCACAAATGCAAGTAGAAGTGGGCACCCCTGTTTATTTGGCTCCATAAAATGGTGCTTCATGCTGTCATGTAAAAGATGACTTTTTGTAGCTTTCTCAAAGGTTCATTTGGTGAACACCTTGTATAGTTGAGCAGTACAGACAAGAAGGTCCTAGATTCGAATTGGATCTATGTTGTTAGCTGATTTCAGCCAAGAGTTGTTCCTGATTACTATTTAGTGATCTTAGCTGGCAAGTGAACATGTGTGAATGTTAGGTAAGTAGAGCATCCCCATGTTTGAGTAGCCTACCAGCATTCACTGTCTAGGCTCACACGTTTAGCATGGTCAATGAGGGAGCCGAGCACCCTGGTACTGAACCTCAGCAAGGAATCAGTGCCTTCAGGAGAGGAGGAGGAGGTAAGATTTTTTTTTTAAAGTACTATCTCAATAGCATTGACTTATGAAATGCATGGCAACACATTAAAAATATATAACAGAATCTACCTATCTTTTGGTGTTCCATTTTAAGTGGTGTCACTTTGTAGCCACACAGCTCTGCCATGTAGTAGTCATTGCAGAACAGAATCAGTTGGGACAAATTACTCATTTGGGCTGCAAGTAAAACTCATGATCTGAAGTAATGATACAACTTCTTTAAAAAAAAAACCACAAAATTAGGAACGGATCAGTCAAAGATGAGAACTGGAAGTCAGCAGACTCCACTCCGAAGCGAGCTCTTAGTGACCACGTCCAAGCAACTTTCAGCACAAATTATGCCCCTCCTATAATTCTAGAGTTGAGACATGGTGACGATAGCTGTCGCCATACAAATGATGGAGTTTAGGAGCTCTGTTTTCCATAGGTAGCCTGCTCGCCCCTGCCTCTGTGTAAGTGAGCACCAGAGAAGAAAAATATTTTTAAAATGTCTGGATTTCCTAACAAATAAATGTCACATATAAAATGAATGTCACTTTGTTTGTGTGTTATGGGGCCTTGTTAACTTTGAATGCTTTCCATAATTTATTTATTTTCTGCATTCAGTTTTTTTTTGTTGTTTTGGCTTAAGTCACAAATAATCTTCGAAACTGGTTTACAGATGTTTTTCAGGTGGATCATATCAAATCAAACAGAAGGACAAACATAACTGATGATTAAAATGGCTTCTCCAGCTAATAATAGGATGATTGTGAAAGGAAAAATTGCTATTAGTTTTGATTCCCTGTCCACTTTAATGTTTCCCATGAAATTGAATTTCATTGCCCCTCTTCATTGCCCTTTATCATGCAAAGGTGCATGACCTTGGCTGTCAAAAGTCCAGATGGCAAAATATAGCACTGCTACGAAACACATGTTTGAAGCTTTTGGCGGTGGCTAAAATTACAGAATACAATATTTCAGGAATCTAGAATGATTTATAATTTTTTAGTTAACAAACATTCCATATGGATGTAATTAGCCAGACGATTTTAGATCACCTCCAAAATGTTTTTCTTTTGATAAATAGTTGAACTGAAGGTTCAGCTCCTGCTTAGTGGTGTCATGGCATATTGAAAAGAATGGAATAGATTCACTAGATTTGCACTGTTGCTCAATCTGACACAGAGGCATAACCATTTCAATAGTCAATCCTCTTCATTTATCATGACTAAAAATTGTGCATAAATAATAAGAGGGACAATTTTTACTTCAGGGAAGGCTTACCACGCTTGTGTGTTACATAAAGTATGGAGGTATTTTTCAGATCTGTTTGTTTAAAAGGCCCCAGTGCACACTGGGACTTCCCATCTCCAGCACAACTGGAAGGATTCTGTTAAGAATTGATTGAATGGTAAGGCATGATGCAGTTTATTGGTGTTTCAATGCATAGATAAACAACACTGCATCTGTTGTGCTTTTGGCAGTTGTAATTGTTCTAGGAGTTTACCATTTATTAATCCTTCTCTCTCGGTCTGTTTTTGATAGGAGAGAAGGGTTGAGGGGAAAAACAGGTGGGACAGTCGGTTAAGATGCTCTCTTATAATAGCTGCAATTTGGGTTCATAGTTAATCCAAACTAATTGGATGAAAGTCTTCACTCTAGTCTTACAGAAAATGAATTTGAGATGGTGTCAACCTAATTCCTAATTGGCACAAATCCATAGCACAAAAACTACCTATGTTAAATGGGAGTTAATTACCAGTCTCTCTGAGAAACCATAAGAATGGGGGGCGTAGAAAACATTCATAGTATGCACTGAGGAATGTCTTCAAGGTAGCAACAATAGTTCCAATGTATGACTGAAGACGGAAATATTTTTAATTGCATTTGAGAGCTTTCCCAGTGTCATGTGTCTATAGTAGGAGCAGAAAGGACAATCCTAGTAACTACAGGCTGGTCAATTTAACATCAGTGGTGGGTAAAGTTTTAGAAACAATAATCAAGGAAAAACTTAACGGGCACTTGGAGAGGTTTAAGCTAATTAAGGAGAGCCAACACGGATTTGTAAAAGGCAGATCATGTTTGATTAATCTAATTGAATTTTTTGATGAAGTAACAGGGAGGATCGATGAAGGGATTGCAATGGATGTTGTCTACATGGATTTTAGGAAGGTGTTTGACAAAGTACCACAGAGAAGGCTGGTTAACAAAATTGAGGCTCCTGGAATAGGTGGGTCAGTGGCAGCTTGGATAAGGAATTGGCTTAAGAACAGAAAACAGCGAGTTGTGGTAAATGGCTGTTTTTCAGACTGGAGGATGGTAGACAGTGGTGTTCCCCAAGGGTCAGTGCTGGGGCCACTGCTTTTTCTGATATATATAAGTGACCTGGATATTGGAATACAAAGTAGAATTTCTAAATTTGCCGATGACACCAAACTTGGGGGTGTGGCAAACAGTGAGGATGATACCAATCGACTGCAACAGGGCATAGAAAGGCTAGCAGAATGGGCAGACAAGTGGCAGATGGAATTTAATACAGAGAAGTGTGAGGTGATGCATTTTGGTAGAAGGAACAGGGAGAGGCAATATACACTTAATGGCACAGTTTTAAACAGTGTGCAGGGAGAGAGGGACCTGGGAGTTAATGTGCATAGGTCCCTGAAGGTGGCGGGACATATTGAGAGAGTGGTTAGCAAAGCATATGGGATCTTGGGTTTCATAAATAGAGGTATTGAGTACAAAAGTAGAGAAGTTATGTTGAACCTTTATAAAGCGCTGGTTAGGCCACAACTGGAGTATTGCGTCCAGTTCTGGTCACCACACTTTAGGAAGGATGTGAAGGCCCTTGAGAGGGTGCAGAGGAGATTTACCAGAATGGTTCTGGGGATGGGGGATCTTAGCTACATGGACAGGTTGGAGAAGCTGGATTTGTTTTCATTCGAGCAAAGGAGGTTGAAGGGTGATTTGATAGAGGTGTACAAGATTATGACAGGCTTGGATAGGCTACACGGGGAAAGGCTGTTCCCACTAGTTGATGGTACAAAGACTAGGGGACACAGATTTAAGGTTTTGGGCAAGAGATACAGGGGGGATGTGAGGAAAATCTTTTTTACGCAGCGAGTGGTGAGAACCTGGAACTTGCTGCCGATGGAAGTGGTAGAAGCGGAGACACTCAATGTTTTCAAGGGGAGACTGGATAGGCACTTGAGGGAAATAAACTTGCAGGGATACGGGGATAGAGCGGGGGAATGGGACTGACTGGATTGCTCTAGAGAGCTGGCAAGGACTCGATGGGCCAAATGGCCTCCTTCTGTGCCGTTATGACTATGACTCTAAGTAGGCCATTCAGCCCCTTGAAGAAAGACTTGCATTTATATAGCGCCTTTTACGACCACCGGACCTCTCAAAGCGCTTTACAGCCAATGAAGTACTTTTGAAGTGGAGTCACTGTTGTAATATTGGAAAAATGTGCCTGTTCCGCTATTCAGTTAGATTATGGCTGATCTGTACTTGAACTCCACTTACCTACCTTGGTTCCAGATGCCTTAATACCCTTAAATAATAAAAATCTATTAATCTCAGTTTTGAAATTTTCAATTGACCTAGCCTCGACAGCTTTTTGGCAGGGTGAGTTCCAGATTTCCACTATCAATTTGTGTGTACAGTTGCTTCTTGACATCACCCTGAACAGCCTAGCTCTATCTAACCTTAAGGTTATGCCCCCATGTTCTGGACTCTCCCACCAGAGGAAATAGTTTCTCTCTATCTATCCTGTCAAATCCTTTAATCATCATAAACACCTCAATTAGATCACCCCTTAATCTTCTATATTCAAGGGAATACAAGCCTAGTCTGTGCAACCTGTCCTCATAATTTAACCCTTCTGGCTCCGGTATCATTCTGGTGAATCTGCGCTGCACTCCCTCCAAGGCCAATATATCCTTCCTGTCCAGAACTGAACGCAGTACTCCAGATGCGGATCCTTTGACTGTACCATATGTCGAGAATTAAGAGGATATATATTTATATGTAAAGCTTTATTGTACTTTTTAGGGTCATTAACAACTCAGTCTTAGGGTTGTGTTTAGTTTCAGAAATAGAAATACTACAATTAATACAGTTTTGCATTTGCAGAAGGGAGTCAGTAGCTTGGACCTAGAGCGACAGCAGCAACGAAAGTAAAACATCAAATTATTGGGACAAAATCATGCGTCATTAATGAGTGATATTTATAGTTGACCTATTAGGTAACTCACTATCTTTAAACATCATTGTGCTTAGAATAAGTCGTATGAGTTAAACAATACATGATTGTAAGGAACAAGAGTCAAATGATTACATTCAGCTGAATGATGAAGTTCAGAAGAGGTTTTATTTCACTGCCTTTTTTGGGCTGGGTCCAATTCTGGAACATCCTCTTCCTGAAACTGCTGATGTGACCCTGAGTTCATGCTGCAATAAACGATCTAATAACTGCAGTGACTACTTTTTTTCGCCACTGTTTCATTTTTCTCTTATTGAAACCTATGGTTAATAAAGAGCATTAACATGTACACTGATGTACTTACACAGAACAAAAATCTTCCAAGATAATTCACCTTGATGACACTGCTCTTTTAAACTGAATTATCCAAAAAAAATTAATGCCATTATTTGAATCACTAAAACATCCCTTCATTAATTATTACTTTTTAAAAACTTGCCTGTCTCAATTACTGATATATTATTAGAAAGTAAATGAGCAGAAAACTGCAGGTTGGTGTATGCAGAAGTGGAAAACCTCGGCTTATATATTTACTCAGACTTTTTCTGCACATTTTCATAAACCTAATGTGTCACCTGTATTTGGACTGGTAAGAGGTGTATACAATTTTACATACCCTAACATTTTTAGGCCTGGATTTTTAGAAGGCATTTGATAAGGTTCCTTACACAAGATTTCAAAAATTAAAGTGCACAGAATTGGAAGTAACCTTGTGATATGGGTTGGTAATTAGTTGGGAGGTCGGAGACAGGAAGTAGGATAAAGGGAACGTTCTCTGATTGGTGGAATGCGACCAGTGGTGTTCCGTAGGGATCTGCACTGGGCCTCAACTTTTCACCGTACATATTAATGACTCAGATGAAGGGATAGACCGTTGTATATCCAAGTTTATAGATCACACTAAGTTTGGAGGCGCATAGTAAGTTGTGCAGATGGGAGCAAAAAGTTGCAAAGGGACATAGTCTAAGTGAGTGGGCAAAATTATGGCAGATGGAGTTGAAAGTGGGGAAGTGTGAAGTTATCTACTTTGGATCTGAGAAAGACAAATCGGAATACTTTATTTTTTGTGGCAGACTAGGGACTGTGGAGGAGCAAAGGGATTTCGGTGTCCATGTACACAAATCGCCAAAAAACTAGTGCTCAAGTAAACAAAAAGGCAAATGGAATGTTAGCCTTTATCACAAGGGGGTTGTAATTCACAAGGGATGAATTGATGCTTCAGTCATACAGAGCCTTAGACAGACCCCATCTGGTGTACTGCATTCAGTATTGACACCATTCCTCCGGAAAGTTATATTGGCCTTGTAAGGTGCAGTTGTACTTCCTTGAGTTTAGAAGGTTCAGTGGTGATTTAATCAAGGTGCTTAAAATGATAAAGGGATTTGATCGGGCAGATGCAGAGAATTTCTTCTGGTGGGGGAATCCAGAGCAAGGGCCATAATACAATTAGAGCTAGGTCATTTAACAGTGAAATCAGGAAGTACTTTTTCAAACACAGGGTAGTGGAAATCTGATTCACAATATACATTAATGATCTAGATAAGGGAACTAAATGTAATATCTCCAAGTTTGCAGATGACACAAAGCTGGGTGGGAGTGTGTGCTGCGAGGAGGATACCGAGAAACTCCAGGATGATTTGGACAGGTTGGGTGAGTGGGCAGAAGCGTGGCAGATGCAATATAACGTGGATAAATGCGAGGTTATCCACTTTGGTGTCAAAAACAGAAAGGCAGACTATTATCTGAATGGCAATAGATTGGGAGAAGGGGAAGTGCAACGAGACCTGGGTGTCCTTGTGCACCAGTCGCTGAAGGTAAGCATGCAGGTGCAGCAGGCGGTGAAGAAGGCAAATGGTATGTTGGCCTTCGTAGCGAAAGGGTTTGAGAAGAGGAACAGGGATGTCCTGCTGCAGTTGTACAGGGCCTTGGTGAGACCACACCTTGAGTATTGTGTGCAGTTTTGGTCGCCTTATCTGAGGAAGGATGTTCTTGCCATGGAGGGAGTTCAGCGAAGATTCACCAGGCTGATACCTGGGATGGCAGGAATGACATATGAGGAGAGATTGGGTCGATTGGGCTTATACTCGCTGGAGTATAGAAGAATGAGAGGGGATCTCATCGAAACATATAAAATTCTGACAGGTCTGGACAAACTAGATGCAGGAAGAATGTTCCTGATGGTCGGAGAGTCCAGAACCAGGGGTCATAATCTAAGGATAAGGGGTAAGCCATTTAGGACGGAAATGAGGAAGAATTTCTTCACCCAGAGAGTGGTGAACCTGTGGAATTCTCTACCACAGAAGGTAGTTGAGGCCAAGTCATTAAATATATTCAAGAATGAGTTAGATATATTTCTTAAAGCTAAAGGTATCAAGGGATATGGGGAGAAGGCAGGTACAGGGTACTGAGTTTGGATGATCAGCCATGATCTTGTCGAATGGCGGAGCAGGCTCGAGGGGCCGAATGGCCTACGCCTGCTCCTATCTTCTATGTTTCTATGAACTCACTCCGCCAAAAGGCTATGGATGCTGAGTCAATTAAAGTCCAAGACTGATCTATCATATGCTGATCACAGTACTTTGGTATTTTGTGGGTGTAATTTCTTCATGACATAAACAAATTTACAATACAGGCTTATGACTATTTAACTTTTTTTTATTCATTCCTGGGTTGTTGGCGTCACTGGCAAGGCCAGCATTTATTGACCATATCAAGCGGGCTGTTTTGTCCTGGATGGTGTCGAGCTTCTTGAGTGTTGTTGGAGCTCCAGGCAAGTGGAGAGTATTCCATCACACTCCTGACTTGTGCCTGACACTGTTTGAACCCTCAAAGCCTCTTTCTGCTGCAGTGGAACGCACAGTATCAGTGGAATTTCTTGGCAGTACAGTTACAGAAACTTATTCCGAACCTATTGCTTGCAATTGATCATATGAAATAAAGTAACTTGCAGTATGTGTGATCATCTTAGCAAAACTGAAGCTGCTATGATTTTGTCATAAAATATATTAAACTCTTCCATTGGAAAAAAATAAAATAATTCTTTGTAGTTTGAGAGATACTTTAGTTTAAAATATGATTGCATTGATTTACAATTGAATGTTTTCCAGATTCTCTGTTTTAACTTGTAATCTGTTTGATTGTAATGTTTGGTTTCTTGAAATAACAATGTACATTTATATAGCACCTTTAATGTAGGAAAGCATCCCAGGGTGCTTCACAGGAGCATGATCAGACAAAAATTGACACCGAGCCATAGAAGGAGATATTAGGATGGGTGACTAACAGTTTGGTTAAAGAGGTAACATTTAATAAGTGCCTCTAAGGAGGGGAGGGGTGGCGAGGTTTAGGGAGAAATTGCGGTTCATCAAGGATTCAGTGTCGTACAAGGAGTCTGACAGCACTGAGGCAGTGGAGGGGTCAAGAGAGGTGGTGGTGAGTTCAAGCTGGGTGATGTTACTGTATGTGTGAAACCTGATGTAATTTCTTCAGATAATGTCGCCAAGGCACATCCTATAGATGAGAAATAGGAGGGTGCCACGGGTAGGTCCTTGGGGGAGTTTAGAGGTAATGGTGCTGGGATGAGAAGAGAAACTGGTGCAGTAGATTCTCTGGCTACGATTGGACAGGTAAGAGTTGAACCAGGCGAGTGCAGTCACACTCAGCTGGATAATGGAGGAGAGGCAGTGGAGGAAAATGGTGCCGTTGACCATGTCAAGGGCTACAGAAAGGTTGAGAAGGATGAGGAGGGATAGGGCACCGTGGTCACATTCACAGAGGATGTAATTTTTGACTTTGATTTGGGCCATTTCAGTTCTGTCGCAAGGGCGGAAACCTGACTCGAGAATTCAAACAAGGAATTGCAGGAAAGATGGGCACGGATTTGGGAAGCGACATCACGTTCAAGGACATTGGGAAGGAAAGGGAGGTTGGAGATGGGGAGGTAGTTTGCAAGCTGGCGTGGGGGCCAGGAAGGAAAGTTGGCTGCGAATCCTGTCTTGGACGCCAGTTGGCCCCCACTTCCATTATCTGGTCAGCTAGTACATCTGGTACTAGCACCAACCATATGTTGGATCCCAGGGCATGGGAACGCAAATGTTGAGAGTAACTGGCCTTACTTCCCCTTCCCCCCCCCCTTTAGTCGTTGGCCTGATGAGAGGTAGGCAGAAGCTCTCCCTGCACCCCGTCACACACACACACACACACACACACACACACAGGAAATCTGTGCTCTAGGTGGGAACTTGGTGTAATCGGGTCTGAAACGAGTTTCTGGCTGTTCTAATGGGCTCTCACCATGTTATGCAGGAGTCTGTGGAAACTGACGTGGATTTTCAGTTCTAATATATAGGCGAGGGGCGAGTGGTGGAGAAAGGAGTTGGAATCCTGGTTGGTTTTTCATCTCTCTAACCCAGGATACGGAATCCAACTCTAGTGCACCAACTACCTCACTGTCTGAGGTCAGCTATCTTAGAATAGATCAAACCTGAGACATTTCTGGTCTGTATGGCTCATTACTCACTGGCCCATTGGGGTAGATTTGCTAATGTTGCAACTTTGCTACTAACTATACAAAATTTCTGATAGCACAAATTACAGTCTTACCTGAAAAGTACCCTAATGTTGTAATTATGTTTGGTTTGATTTTTAATCAACTGTTTGATTGAAGTCATGAAAGAAAGAACATTTATAGAGTGCCTTAACATATCTTCAGAACATCTCAAAGTACTTTACAACCAGTGGATTACTATTGAAGTCATTGTTACACAGGGAAACACTGGAGTCATTTTACACACTAGATCTCACAAACAGCAAATGAATTAATGCCCAGATAATCTATTCTTTATGGTATTGTTTAAGGGAGGAAAGTTGGCTAGCACGCCTTAGAACTCAATGTTCTTCTTCAAATGGTGCTGTGGGATCTTTATCGTTCAGGAAGCAGGCACCAGCTTTAACCTTTCATCCAAAAGATGAAGAAAAACATTTCTAACATGGGGAAACAGATGTTGCAGAATTACCCCACTGTCTTTCTACCTCTAGGATCTAAGCCCAGAATCACATTTTGGGATCAAAGTCTTTTCTGTTTGCTAACTGTACATGTAGATGGCCATTTGAGTGAAGTAAAGGAGGGCCATGTTGCTTATGAAAATGTAACCCCACCTTCAGGAAAGATGGGGAACAAATTGTGTAGTCACAGTGTGTCATGGTTTCATTGATAGGCTGGGCTTTAAAAAGAGTCGTGGAAACTATGGTATTTCACAATTGCATAAAAAGGAACTGTGAGGGTCATGTGAGAGGCAGCAAGGGTATTGGCAAGACTGCTTTTACATCAAAGTGTTTGGTTGGAACAAGACTTTCTGGAATTGAAATTAGCTGTCCGATTTACAACGACCGTGCTTGGCTGATTTAAGGTATATGTCGATGTGTAGAAAAATACACTGTTGTGAAGTAAATCAGCTGTTCTCTGAAAAATTACGATGTATGGTACGTTATCAGTATTTCGGTATGGGGTGGGAAAACTTCACCTTGGGCAACTGTATCCAGTTAATCACGCAGTACATGACTGTACTGTTTTCTAAAAGAAGTCTTTGAAGCAGCCAGAGAGAAAAACTGAGAACAGCTAATGTTTTTGCAACGTGTTCATGTTAGTATGTTTTATATTCACATGTCCAAATTTCAGAATTTGGAGTACTTTCACAGTAGCGGATAAAATTCATGCAGAGTCTCGGTTCCGAGCAGCGACTGTTTTCTTTTTCTTGCTTTTTTTTTAACCAGCTTGGTTTTTGAATTTTGCCCATATGTGATCTCCCAGGAAAATCTGTAATACAGCAGCTCTAGTTGCTATATTTTGTTTTTGAGCTGCAGTCATTCAGTACTTGAAACTTGATTTTTACATATTTGGAGACATCTTCCTGTAGACCGCTAGACAAGTTCACCACGGGCTGTTGGGAGAAATGGTCAAATACTTAACAGTGAAAAATGTGAATTAATATCTAGTGAAAACCAAGCTTGTCTAAATTGGAACAATTCAAACTCATTATTATTTGGCAATTCTAATAGAATATAGTTCTGCATTATCTCCATTTTCAGTCAAATGAAACATATTTATAAAAGTAACTAAACTGTAAAACTCTCAGTGATCAACAGGCAATATGCCAAGCAAGGCAAGAAAAAAAAGTTTTAAAAAAAATGAAATATCTGAAACATTGCCAGGAGCATCCTGGTAATTAAGTAATAAAAATTCTACAAGTGGCTGATATCTGAGGATTAGGTGCAGTCCCTCACCTTATTCCTTCCACCCCTCAAAAAACACTTCCAAGTAATTTTACTTTTACCTTATGCACACACTCACTTCATTCCGAAAATGAATGCAGGATGCCTTGCTAAAGGTAAATGATCTAATTTATTGACCGGGTAGATGCAGGGAGGATGGAGCCCCTGGCTGAGGAGTCTAGAACCAGGGGTCACAGTCTCAGAATAAGGGGTCGGCCATTTAGGACTGAGATGAGGAGAAATTTCTTCACTCAGAGGGTGGTGAATCTTTGGAATTCTCTACCCCGGAGGGCTGTGGAGGCTCCGTCGTTAAGTATATTCAAGTCAGAGATCGATAGATTTTTGGATATCAAGGGATATGGGGATAGTGCAGGAAAGTGGAGTTGAGGCAGAAGATCAGCCATGATCTTATTGAATGGGGGAGCAGGCTCAAAGGACTAAATGGCCTACTCCTGCTCCTATTTCTTATGTTATATAATTATTGTGTGTGAATGTGCTTCTGTCTGTCCAGCCCAAACATTCATCTTGTGAGCTCCAAAACTCTCTTGAAATGTGTTGATTGTAATTTCCAAAGCTTGCTTCTTCTGTACCCTCTCTACAGTCCCCAAAACTAAGCCAAAGTGTCCTTTTGGACACCAGCGAGCCTGGTACAGAAATAGTCTTGGCAGTAAGTGAATCTGGAATCGGATCTTTTGTTTTGCCAGTAGGTGAATTCGGGCCAGCTCTTCGCTTCTGCAACTTGTACACCCGGGACAACTCTGCTTTGGCAAAAGGTGAACTCAAACCAGCCCTTCTGTTTTGATAACAGGCAAATCTGAAACCAGCTGTTTGCTTTAGCAATAGTAAAACTGGGCCAAATCCTCAACTCTGCAGCTGGCACAGCCTGTCAGATATTCCAATTGCTGTGAGCTTCAGGAATCCTCTTTGAAACAGTGAGAACACAAACGATGAAGAATAGTGAGAATATACTCAGGAGCCACCACAACTGTCACTTTTTTTCACATGAGTATAAAGAGTTCTTTTACATCCTACCACCCAGCAACTAAAGGATACTTCAAAAAGAATACCTCCAAGTACTCTGGTGAAAATTGGAAATGAACCTAATGTAGCAATTTCACAATTACTTTCTGCTTCTACTTTATTTTTGAGCTAATTATAATGTTTCTGCACTGAGAGTATTTAATATACTCCACTTGCTGCACACAGTGACCGCTTAGAATGTCCATTCTGGGATAGTAGAACTTCAGTCGGGGCTCATTTAGGTTAAAGGGGTTCTATTCATTACCTTTATTAAAAAAAAATAAACTACTGTATGAATAGGAAGGAAATAATGTTCATGTCAGAGTTATTTTGCTGTGCCTGACTAGTTTGTACATTAGCACTGAGGA
This sequence comes from Squalus acanthias, assembly GCA_030390025.1. Lineage (NCBI taxonomy): Eukaryota > Metazoa > Chordata > Chondrichthyes > Squaliformes > Squalidae > Squalus > Squalus acanthias. The sequence goes on from CM059428.1 coordinate 112,667,639, forward strand.
TGTGTCATATTTAAAACTAATTATATAGTCTATTTGTTTGTGCTGCTGATCATTCTAGATCCTAAGTAGGACCAGAAGTTTTAGAATAATCCTGATGGATTAAAAGAACAAGGCTGGATAAGTGCTCGTCTAATGTAAACTACGGTCCTGCCCAATGTTCCCTCTAAGCTGCGCGTGTGCGCCATAATCTGCACGGTATCGCGCAGGCTGCTCACAGGGATTTCCGGGCATGCGCTTTGAAATAAACAGGATGCGCACAACAAAGACAATTTGGAGGGAACATTGGTCCTGCCTAATTAAGCAGAATTAGCAACAAAAAAAATAAAACGGTAGGAGCTCCTGCAGTGGCTCAGTGGGTTTATCCAGTGAATAACTGAGATTTACAAACAAGGATGGTTCTAGATTTTATCTCCTCAATTAGTTGATCTCCACTGGACTGGCAATAGGGACACTGCAGTTAGACTGAGCATCCTTGAGTACAAGAGGGGGAAAAAAATCAACCAGGATTGCTGGTCCAGTGCCCCTGCTGAACATGCAAATGTGTAGATTAAGGCAAGGCCAGGATTGGGATTGGCAGCAATGTCTCCAGTGATTGAATAGCCTGCTGAAGCTCACTGTCTAGACATACACCTGATGAATGACGAGAGTGAGGTTTTGAAGAGTGACCGCCATCCATGTAACCATATTCCCAGCGTCAATGCCAATTGGTGATTGAAGAAAAAAAAATGCTGGCATAAAACAGATGGAATGAGGGCCAATTTTGAGAACCAACGTCCTGCGCCAAAAGGACGCCTGAAAGACGCCCGAGCCGATATCTGTATGGGCCATTTTTCAGGCGTCCATGGCGGGTGCCTAAAACAGGCGTTGGCTCCCTTATATATGTAAATGAGGGGCCCAACATCTCTTTCAGGCTCCCTCTACCAAATTGGATACCGATGAATGGAGCAGGAGCACTAGGTCTGTTCCGCTAGGAATTCTTCACTGGCCACTACGGCCTCATCAAAAGTTTAGTTCTTTTTTAAAAAAAATTAAAACATCCCTGTGGAGCCAGGAGGAACTTTGTTTTGAAAGGAGTACTCCAGGATAAGGCTTTATGATGGCTTTGTCCTTGAGTGTTGAGAAGAAAAATAATTTCTCATTACTTCCGTTTTAAAAACCAAACTCGCCACGTTGTGGTCACTGCAGAGGGAGAGTGAATGGGGCGGGAGAGGGTACAGATCATCGACCTCAGGCTGATGATGAAACATTGGCCCAGAAATTGGAGTTCGATGGTTGCCGCGGGGGTATGGATTCCCCGCGATATCGCACTCCGCGCCTACCTTTATGGTTCGGGCCCACATGAACTCCAGTTCGAGGGCCTCTCCCTGTTGCCGGCGTGCAGTGCTTGCGTGTCCCAGAGGCGCAGTTAGTTCGTGCGAGCTCTGGGATCACGTGGGACAGTTAGAGCCAATGGCAGCACACCATCTTTCATTCATAGTTTTGACAGCAAGGGCTGTCAAAGCTATGAATACAACAAGCCCCCAAAAGAACAGCTAAACCTCAATTAAATTTTTTTAAAAGCCATCGCATTAATAAAACAACTATAGTTAAATAAATTAACCACTTTAAACAAAAAATTAAATTTTTGAAAAAATTTAAATTCTTTTTAAAAGTTATAAAAATAAACTTACCTTTCTTTAAAGTCTCCAAAAAACATAAACCTGTTGAAAAAAATTTAAAATAACACTTAATTAACTACTTACCTTGTTAAAAGGGGGTCCTACGCCTGCTTTCTTTGTGTGTAAAATCTTCACCACTTACCTGCGCGTTCAAACCTGAAAAAAAAACTAAGTGCACTGCGTGCGCGCAGCCTGTAGTGCGCACGCGGTTCACTTAGGAACCGCCCCCTTTGCAATTCACGAAGTGCCGGTTTCCCGCGCATGCGCAGTGCATGCAGGAAACCGGCAATTCGGGACCTAATACGCGAGAGTACACAGTGCGTACTCTCGCGTATTAGGTCTAATTTTCGGGCCATTGTGTTTTACACTCTTCTTCAAAAGCCCCAACGAAGGTACAACTCTCATGTCACGTGGCTAACCAGCGTGTGATGTAATTTTTAACACTTTTTTTCCCACAGAGATATTTTTCCCCATGAATTTTTGAGAGTAAGGTCAAAGACTTTTTTTTTAACTCTTTTTACAACTCTTGATTCTAAGAACAAACCTACTAGAGAGAGAGCACAGAGGAGAGGGAAAGAGGGAGAGAAGAGAGGGGGGAGGGAGGAGAGGGAACGAAGGAGGGTGAGGGAAGGGGAGGAGGAGAGGGAGTCTGGAGGATGGGGAGAGACGAGGGCACTGTGTGTGTGTGTGTGTGTGTGTGTGTGTGTGTTCAAGGCCAGAATGCTTCTCAGTGTGTGGTTGGAGGTAGTGGGGGAGGTGATCCAGGGCTTAAATGCAGCTCATTGTGGGTGGCTGAGGTCTATAGTCTGCCAGTCTGAACTGGCCTATTGGGAGCGGGGAGAAGAAATAAAGGAGTGGGGCCGCAGTAAAATGCAGCTTTAGTGGAGGAAAATGTACCGGTGGTGGGAGAGGGGGACTAGAAAACACAGCCAAAGAAAGGTGGGATGAGAGAAAATGTAGCTAGTGTGGGGGCAGGTATTGCCAGAGAATCCACTCTATTGATGCAAGGATAACTGCATAGAGGACACATTTGGAGTACTCAGAAATGGGCCACAGCTACAGTGGGGCTGTGTGCATACAGTCTGGGGTACAATATTTTCTTAAAAGCTGGTGGTTTTACAAGCTCAGAGTTATGGAGGCAACAAGTTCCTAAAGCTCTGACGGATGTGGTAGACTTTAGTGTTTTCCTTGTATTTTAAAGTTATGGCATTGAGTGATATGTTGAAGTTTCTCAAAATATCATTATATCTGAGGGAGTTTATTTTCTTACCCCTGTATAATTTACATGAACATTCAACAGTTGTATTACAGTTCTAGTACATTAAAGTAATATTATACAAAAACACTAGCAAGACCTTTTTTTCTCTTCTCTATCTTTATTACTCAGTCAGAAGCCATTACCAGAAGGAACAGGATTTTAATGTCCTTGCCCCTGCAGAGCTATGCACTTTCCTCTGTTTGTTTCTATGGAGACGTGTAACATTAAGGAACAGAGTTTACTTTAACTTTCTCGCTCCATTTGATCAGGTGATGGATGATGTGGACAAGGTTAAAGCTGAGTGTGCACTTGCTGCAAGAGCTCAAACTGTTAACTTTGGAATAAAGGGAATCAGAGCTCTGGAATCATGTTACTTTTTCAATATCTCGTCAGCAATCACATTTTATATACATTATATGTGTAGTAAAATAAAAAGATCAGCAAGAAAAGACAAATTTCTAATCCTACAGACAATAAAAGTAAAATTAGGTAGGGATTGATGGGATTGCTTCAAACATGATTTTAGAAACCAGATCTTCCATGTTTTAACTGAAAATGATGGAGATTCTTCAACCTCAGATGTTCTTTTAATTTTTGGACCATTCCGTTACAGTGTCGGAATTTAATTTTTGTTTTGATAACGCAAGGATGCAGTGTCCAGCTCCCTGTATTATTTTTGGTCGTTGACACCTGCTGATTCTGTGATTGGAGACTACAGATGGGGATGGAGAAGGAGGTGTTAGTGGTGCTGGGGGAGGGGCTGGTTTAGAACATTGCTTGTTTATCCACTGTCTGAGAGACCTGGAAGGAAACCGTTCCACGGGGAAGTTGCTCCGCAGATAGTTGAGAGTCCAGGTTTGGACATGCTTCAGGTTAGCTTTCTCACGAGTTCAGTTAATCTGCAGTCTTGTCATAACAGCTGGGGGTAACTTCTGAGCCCTTCTCAGGTCACACACACATAAGTGAATCAACCAGACAGCTTTTTTCCAGTTGTACATTTCTTTGGAGCCTCGGGATACATGTAGAGGTGAGATGACAAAGATCTCAGAGCTGCATCTGCTCTGGTCAAGTAGGGTTAAAACTTCATGGTGGTGAGGATTATTCATTATCTGTGACACATGACTATGGTGTAAGCCTGTGAGAAGGTCCTAATGTGAGAACTGACTGAACTGTAAAGTGGCAACTATTTAAATTCTCTGGAGAGCTTTTTTTCCAAGAGAGTATCAGTGCAAAAATGGACTCATATTTGAAAAATGTAGAATTAGATGATAAAATTGGATTTTATAATTATAAATAAGTTGCAACAACAATCACCCTTCTCTCTCTTTTACAGCCTGATAACTCCGATGCATTTGTAAGCCATGTAACCAGTCCGGTAGGTAACGTTTGATTTCATTATTGGTTCAGGATTAATGTGACTAGCAAAAGAAAAAAGTCTCTTTCTTTTCAGCTGGAGCAGCAATTGACAATTTTAAAGATTTTTCCCCTCCATTACTATGACTGTGTTTCTGGTAGGAAAACCTAAATTCATGGGCATTATCTTGTAAATTTGGCTTTTTGCAGATAATTGGGGCTTATTAATTGGGAGTGTTTGGTGGTTAATTGTGAAATTTGAATCCAAGTTTAATTATATTTTAGATTGACCTTTTTGTGGTCCTATTCTTCTTCACTAGTGGTTGTATAATTCACTTTCAGTGGTTGTAGCTCTGTATTAACAAACCTTTCCAACTCCATATCATTTGAACAACTTGAAAAGCATTCTCTGGTTCTGTGACATTGCACGAACGACACTGTTTTAAGCAAGCGTTCATTTGTGTTTAACATGGCCTGTTTCTTTAAAGCTACTGCTCAGGAACTCCTTACGGAGTTGTGTAAAAAGGCACACCCTGACATCAATTAAGGCTAATTACTGAGGGAAATTTCTGCAGATTGGCAGCTGCTATTAAGTCTCTGTCTCCTACATTAAGGAGGTGCCAAGTTATCAAGGCCAGAAAACGACAGCAGTAAATGGCTGGCGCTCTTTTTTTAAAAAGATTGCATTATATCTGTGTGATATCTGAAGGGTGACAGACCGGGAAGGGAGCTTGGCTGGGGAATGAGTTACTGTGCTTAACCATGTCAGAGATTTGAATCAAAATCTGTTGATACAGATGTTAACCAAATGAACTCTTAACAATCTTATTAATTCATCAGTGTGCGTGATTCAGCTTACCCATACTATCTGCCTAGGTAACTTCTCTAAGACAATTCCTACCTGTTGTCCCCCCCCCCCCCCTCCGCCGCCGCCTCACTGTTTGAAGAAAACTATGAGGATGTTTAATCATAGTTCTTTTTAACGTGGTTTTTCTTTGGGGGGGGGTTGGTGAAAGTGGCCTGGCTGACGGTGTATTTTTACTATTACAACCTGATTATAAATTCAGCTCAGGCAGCTGGAATGGAAGTCTTGTCTTTCTGCTGTCATTTAGGGTCCTACCTTGAGTGATCTGGGACAACCTCAATCCAGTTCCTTGTGGGCAAGGGTTCATAGTTCAAAACTACACTTAATCTGACATCTAATTGGCAGTATCACTCCGAGTCGATGGTGATGGTTAGTATGGGAAATGGAATTGTCACTTTATGTAGCAGAGATTCCTCTTCCGAGACTGACAATAAGGCACATTGTTGAAGCAAGGGGAAGGCCGCTTTCCTGTAGGTACGTCTCTGCTTACCTGACGTAAGAGTACTTGATCCCTATACTGGTTGCTTGAAATAGGAAATTGTTCCATTCCGTGATAGATGCACTTTAGTGAGCAGAAGAATTCACCAAAATTAATCAATTTCATACCGTTTTAAATTGCTTACTAAATCAGAGCCTGTTTATTACAATTATTGAATTTTAATTGCGCATTACAGAACCTCAGCTGTTTCATTTTATTGTATTTTTATTCTTTATCATTATAATATGAATTCAGAATGATTTATCAAATACAGTCCCCACCATTTACACTGTCCTCGCTTATCCTGGACGTCCGCCTATATCAGGCAAATGGTGCTGACAATTTGAGATAACCATAGGCATCCATTAAAAAGGGCGCTGCTTAAACCATGTTAAACACGCCAAATATTTCTGGCAGTTCAAGCTGATGTTCGCACCCCGTGATTACCTGCCGTTAAGTTACTCCCTGTTTACAAGCGGGACTTTTGTTTTGAACATTCCTCAATTAATTTTTCCTCACTGGAAAAAAATGTTTCTTGAAGTTTAACAAGAGGAAATTACTTTTAAAAAGCCTCTTGAACTCCTGCCACTGCTGCAAGCCCGTCTTGCCGGCTTGCTAAGCTTGACATCTTCCAGCTACGTTTTAATATTAAATACTCTGAGGACGTGTTTGAAAAATGATCTGTATTGATAATGTTATTGTCTGCTGCTTTTGTTCATTTTTGTCAGGTGCTGTTAAATTTAATTTTGATATAACTTTTGACAAAAAATGAATTTGAAGGACATATTGTTAGCCCCTTACTGAGTCCCTTTGGTAACTTTATGTGATAATTGTGAGTTGGAGTTGAGTTGCCCAGGCAGTGAGTTTCAGCGGACTTTTTTTTATCGTCTCTGGTCATGTCCTCACCCATCTTCCATACATACACTATCCGGCTGGATAGCCATCGGGAGTAGGAATCCCAGCTGATTTCACCCCCTTCCCCCAACCCTCTTCGCCGAGGAGCATTGCAGAGCAGTGAATTTTTATATTCTTGTTTTGAAGTTTCTGATCTGTTGTGATTAATGTTCCGAAGCATTTTTACAGTAAACTTTAAAAACAAAATGCTATTTAACTAATTTAGAGGCATCGTTAAATTCAGGTGTGCTTTTTGTCCATTCCTCCTCTTCAGTGAAAGCTAATTTAAAAGACCACAAAAGTACTCAGCAAACTTTTTAAGATTGGCAAACACAATATATAGTAATGAATGTTGAATTAAAATGCATCATTGCATTGGTTGCTTGATATAATAAGCACAGTAAAAGAGCAAAGCAGACTAATATCAAGTTGTGGGGGGCATGGAGAGATATAACTTAAGACAGATAGGAGAGAGGTTAAGGATAAGGTTAGTGGGAAAAAAAATTTGAAGGAAATAAGGGTTTCACTATTTATCTGTGAATGTGAAAAACATTAAAAAAATAAAGTCAAATGTAGAAGCATTAATTTAGAACGGAAAGATGACATAGCCTTAATAGAAACTTGGCTTCAGATGGAGCGAGACTGGGAACTAAAATATATTCTCACCTATAAAAATTTCAGGAGGGAGATGGAAAAAAGGGAGGAGAGTTGGCCTTACTAAATACAGACATGACTTCAGCCGCAGAAAAGAAAGTTTTTATTGATGGTAATGCTCAGACAGAGTCTGTCTGGCTCGAAATAATGAGGAATCTGTTGGCATACCATGCGGCACAAAAGAAATGAAGGATGAGATTCGTGGGTGATTTCAAGAGGTCAGGAGTAGCTATAGAATTGTAATTATGGGGAACTTGAATTCTGGTAAGGTAGGCTGGGGATAACCTTCTGCAGTCCATACTGTGGGATGGGTTTTAGTGAACACTTAGAAAGGCATTGGCTAATCAATAAGGTTGGTATTGGTCGTAAGGGAAGACATGCTTAAGTAATTTAATTTTTAAGCCATTCACAGTAGCTATAAACAGAGTGCAGTGCACATTCTATAGGGCTTGAATTAGTTGTCATCTGGAAATGGGAGCAAAATGGTTGTCACACTCCGATCACGGCAGGATGAAGGCACCATGACTACTGCCAGGATACTGGGCATTGACCTGCATAATTTGTTGTCTATGGTGGCAGACAAATTGAACTTTTTTGGAATGGAGTCTCTCCTTGTTTTGTAATAGAGGGCTTGGTCTTGTATGGGAGCACGCAAGGCCATGTGGGTGTAGGCCATGACTCCCTTCACCTGAGGAAGTCCAGCAAAGTCCACCGCTCTCACCTCTCCCCTCCTGCTTGGCAGCCTCGATTGGGAAGGTGATGAATTCCTGGCACATAGAAAACAGTGCGTCTGAGACCTTCTTGATTGCAGTTAGCATAGCAAACTCAGAGATGTTACTGATGTTAGAAGGAGCCCGATGCATAGAAGTTCAGGGCCACAGTGACCTTCACAGCCGCAGGCAGTGGTGGGTGCCCTGGTGCTGGGCTGCAATTCTTGCCTCAGCAGCTGGCAGAGTTGAGTCACTGCCTCCTGGGAGAACCACCTGATGCAATACTCTGCTCCTCTGGAAAGTTAAGGTAGGAAATTTGGTTCCTGTACACCCTCATAGTGTAAAGCCTCCTCCGTCCTTCCCTCTTCGAGCAGCCTTCCTTGCTGCCACCCCTGCTCCTCATGTCACAGCCCTGGAGACAGACCACCTAAAATACCCACTGTCCAACAATGTTGGGCAGGCAATCCTTTGACAGAGTGCAGGACCTCCCAAAAATCAGTTCAGCGCAAAAAAAACAAGTCAAAAATCACCAAAACATTCTCCAGCAGCCTAATAACTCATTAGAGACTTCCTTAATGGAGGTGAGTATCCTTTCAAACAGCAATTCTGCAGCATGCTTCCTGACTATTAAGGCAATGACTTCCTGATCGTGATTAAGACCCAGTGAATCAGGCGCTTCCACACAAGAGTTTAGGAAATGGGTCCTTATTCAGATGCAGGGCCCACATTTCAAATTTTAAATCAATGCTGTGCGGCGGTCACGTAAAAAGGATCTTTGGACCAATTTAGCAGCGGCCTGGTCACACGCCCAAATTGGATGTGGGCCTAAATCGGTCATCATTTCACACGTTTGACGCCTGAGAAAGGGGCGCAACAATGTGTAATTTAGATCCCCATATATGTTCAGAAGGCATTTAATTACATGCCCATGATAGAATCAGAACAGAAGAAGGCCATTTGGCCTGTCGCGCCTGTGCCGGCTTTCTGCAAGAGCACTTCAGCTAGTCCCACTCTCCCGCCCTTTCCCCGTAGCCCTGCAATTTTTTTTCTTTCAGGTACTTACCCAACTCCCTTTTGAAAGCTGTGATTGAGTCTGCCTCCACCATCCTTTCAGGAAGTGCATTCCAGATCCTAACCACTCGCTGAGTAAAAAAGCTTTTTCTTATGTCGCCTTTGGTTCTTCTGCCAATCACCTTAAATCTGTGTCCTCTGGCTCTTGACCCTTTTGCCAATGGGAACAGTTTCTCTCTATCTACTCTGTCCAGACCCCGCATGATTTTGAACACTTCTATCAAATCTCCTCTCAATCTTCTCTGCTCTAAGGAGAACAACCCCAGCTTCTCTAGTCTATCCACGCAACTGAAGTTCCTCATACCTGGAATCATTCTCGTAAATCTTTTCTGCACCCTCTCTAAAGCCTTCACATCCTTCCTAAAGTGCGGTGCCCAGAATTAGACGCAATACTCCAGTTGAGGCCGAACCAGTGTTTTATACAGGTTCATCATAATTTCCACGCTTTTGTACTCTCTACCCCTATTGTAATTTGTTGCAAAAATTAAGGCACATGGCATTAAAAAGAAAGTAGCTGCATTGATAAAGGGTTTGCTGGGGGACAGAAAGCTATCCTGGTGTCCTGTTTGATCCCGAGCTGAGTTTCTGCCACATATAACTGTGCTTCATTAAATCCCCCCTGCTCATCACCCTCACGTTCATCCACATTAGCTCTCCATCCCCCCCCCCAACGCTAGGGTTGACAACCCTCCCGCTTTGCTTGGTAGTCTCCTGGAATTGACTATTGATCTCCCGGGCGCTACTACTGGCAACCTGAGACAAGGTACTTTGTATACACGGTTTGGGCCTGCTGCAGACGATCTTGCCCTGGCTGCTCATCCTCCACAAGGAGTTGGCAGTACGCATGCTGCAGGAAGACTTCAAATCTAGTGGCATCTTCGGGCCTGCGACCAGAAACTCCATACAGTAGTGGCTCAGAACACAAACCCGGGCTTGCCCTCCAAATGACGCCAAACTGAACTGCAGCACAACACCCCAACCGCACCCCCTGACGGACAGGCGAGTGGCGCCCATCACACGCCCTAAGATATTCAGTTGCATTTAAGTAGGGTTAACCCCCTGTTTCACGCGCAGCTCAAAACTCAATAGGAGACACGTTTGGTCATGTCTACAGGCATAGGCACTTTGAAATGTTGGACAAAAACGCCCCTCACAGCCCTGATGATGTTTCCAGTGATGATAATTCTTTGGAAGCTTCAATACCCAAACCCCTCTACCTCATAAGCTATTAAAGTAACCGGGCTCAACTGAAAAAAGATCATTTCAGCATGGATCTCATGCAATGAGTAACACTTGGATGGATGTTCCAGGTAGGATAGTGGAATTAAAAACTGATATCGTTCAAGGGGAAGTTAGATACTGTAATGGGGCAGCATCAATAGAAAGATGAGCTGGATGTGACAATTGTTAAAGCAGGTTAGCTAAATTGGAACGGGAGCATGAAAACCTACCGGGACCCAATCTTGATGAGGTATTTGCAAACTGCAGCAACTGTCATGTATTCAAAAGTCACCTGATCAAAAATCATATGATTGCCCATCATGTGATCAGACCTCCAGGTATAAGGTCAACCAGAGTAGGCAACCCTACCCAACGCCTTCATATTTAAATCCTCATCCTTGTCTTTAATTCCTCTTTGGCCTTGTCCAACCCTAACTCTGCAATATCCTTCAGCCCTATATAACCCCCCAAGCCCCCCATCAAACTAAGGCTAACTAAGGAAGTAAAGGATGGTATCAAATTGAAAACAAAGGCATACAATGTTGCCAAGATTGGTGGGAGACCAGAGGATTGGGAAATTTTTAAAAACAAGCAGAGGATGACTAAAAAAATGAGAGAGAGAGATGATGAATTATGAGAGTAAACTGGCAAGAAATATTAAAACAGATAGTAAGAGATTCTACAGGTATATAAAAAGGAAGAGAGTAGCTAAAGTAAACGTTGGTCCCTTAGAGGATGAGACTGGGGAATTAATAATGGGCAACGGGGAAATGGCAGAGACTCTGAACAAATATTTTGTATCTGTCTTCACGGTAGAAGACACTAACAACATCCCAATAATGGATCACTATCACTAAGGAAATAGTACTTGGTAAAATAATGGGACTAAAAGACGACAAGTCCCCTGGACCAGATGGCCTGCATCCCGGGGTCTTAAAAGAAGTGGCTGCAGAGATAGTGGATGCATTGGTTGCAATATACGAAAATTCCCTGGACTCTGGCGAGGTCCCAGCGGATTGGAAAACCACAAATGTAACACCCCTACTTAAGAAAGGAGGGAAACAGAAAGCAGGAAACTATAGACCAATTAGCCTAACATCTGTCGTTGGGAAAATGCTGGAGTCCTTCACTAAGGAAGCAGTAGCAGGGCATTTGGAAAATCATAATGCAGTCAAGCAGAGTCAGCATGGTTTTATGAAAGGGAAATCATGTTTAACAAATTTGCTGGAGTTCTTTGAGGGTGTAACGAGCAAGGTGGACAAAGGTGAGCCAGTGGATGTGGTGTATTTGAATTTCCAGAAGGCATTCGATAAGGTGCCACATAAAAGGTTACTGCATAAGATAAGAGCTCACGGAGTTGGGGTAATATATTAGCATGGATAGAGAATTGGCTAACTAACAGAAAGCAGAGAGTTGGGATAAATGGGTCATTTTCCAGTTGGCAAACAGTAACTAGTGGGATGCCACAGGCGGTGCTGGGGCCTCAACTATTTACAATCTATATTAATGACTTGGATGAAGGGACCGAGTGTACTGTAGCCAAGTTTGTGGATGATAAAAAGATGGGTGGGAAAGCAAGTGGTGCAGAGGACTCAAAGAATCTGCAAAGGGATATAGACAGGCTAAGTGAGTGGGCAAACATTTGGCAGATAGAGTATAATGTGGGAAAGTGCGAGGTTATCCACTTTGGCAGGAAAAATAAAAAAGCAAATTATTATTTAAATGGAGAGAGATTACAAAATGCTACAGTTCAGAGGGACCTGGGGGTCCTTGTGCATGAAACACAAAAAGTTAGCATGCAGGTACAGCAAGTAATCAAAAAGGCAAATAGAATGTTGGCCTTTATTTCAGGGGGTTGGAGTATAAAAGCAGGGAAGTCCTGCTACAACTGTACAGGGTATTGGTGAGACCACACCTTGAGTACTGCATACAGTTTTGGTCTCCTTATTTAAAGAAGGATATACTTGCATTGGAGGCAGTTCAGAGACGATTCACTAGGTTAATTCCAGAGATGAGGGGGTTGACTTATGAGGAAAGGTTGAGCAGGCTGGGCCTATACTCATTGGAATTTAGAAGAATGAGAGGTGATCTTATTGAAACATATAAGATACTGAGGGGGCTCGACAAGGTAGATGCAGAGAGGATGTTTCCCCTCGAGGGGAAATCTAGAACTCGGGGGCATAGTTTCAGAATAAAGGGTCGCCCTTTTAGAACTGAGATGAGGAGGAATTTCTTCTCTGAGGGTTGTAAATTTGTGGAATTCTCTGCCGCAGAGAGCTGTGGAGGCTGGGTCATTAAATACATTTAAGGTGGAGATAGACACTTTTTCTGCAAGATAAGGGAGTGAAGGGTTATGGGGAGCGGGCTGGGAAGTGGCTTTGAGCCCAAGATCAGCCATGATCTTATTGAATGGCGGAGCAGGCTCAAGGGGCCAAGTGGCCTATTCCTGCTCCTATTTCTTATGTTCAAACACTCTGTTGCTCTGATTCTGGTCTTTTGTATAGCCTTCATCCGTTGTAGCACCACTGGGGGTAGAGCCTTCAGCCACCTGGGTCGTGCTCTCTGGATTGCCCTCCATAAATCTCTTCAGCACTCTCTCCTCATTCAAAAACTTTCTCAAAACTCACCTCTTTGACCAAACCCTCCTAATCTCTCCCTGGCTCAGCACCAGTCCTTTTGCGTATATGTGAAGCACCTTGGAACTTTTTGTTTACTTTGAAGGCACGGTAAAAATGCAACGCCTTGTTGCTGACAGAGATGAATTCAGGATTTACAGATTGGTGGAATAGTGATTGTGGTGTACCTCAGGGAGCTGTGCAAAGACCTATTCTTCTCTCTTTGTATGAGCAATTTCGATTTACACACGAGAGGAGTGATTTCAAAGTTTGCCCATGATTTGAAATTTTGGGCCAATTTCAAGCAGTAAGTAGGAATGGTAGAAGGATTCAGGAGGACATGGATAGGTTAGGAATGTGAGAAGGTAAGTGCCAGATTTTCTAAAGAATTCGACCATGACTACCTGCTGCTGAAGACTATCTTGTGACCCCAGTTGGAAAGGTGAATGTGGACAGTATTGGGCTCATTCTATGATGCGTCTCATGGTTGAACAGCTTGTCAGATACCCACTACTCAAGCTTACACAGGAAGAATGGCCTCTTGGTCAAGGAACTAGGGAGCTGTTGATGCTAATTGAACCTTATTGCTGCTCAAGTCACTGTCTGCAGGAAGAAAATTGGAGAAAAATTCGGAGGGTGAAAGAAAAAAATTGTCTTACTCTTCAGGCTCTTCTGCCATCCTTGATGACAGCAGTTTATGCTTGTGTAATACCTTTAACATGGAAAAAATCCTAAGATGCTACACAAACGGTTGAAGGGCTGCAGAACAGCAGGGAACAGGAGTTAAGAGTTGAGTTGGCAGACAAGATTGAAGATGTGGCTTTAAAGAGGCTTTTGAAGGCGGGCAAGTGCAGCAAGTGATTCAAAAAGAGAATTCCGGAGTGCAGGGTCACAGTGGCTGTACTGACAACATCCCTTTAATGTAGAAACAATCAAACTATTGTCTGTACTTTTGAAAGCTACAAAATAAGCTCAGATTTTGAAATGATTTTGTTATCGTTATAGCAAAATTCTATGAATCATTTATTTAATTATGTTAAGTTGGTAATATTTGCATTAAATTAGCAAATGGTGGAATGTCCTCCAACCATGTTCGGCGTTTGATTGCTGTAATTCCCAGGCTCGAATTCTCAAAGTATAATAATGGTAGACAAACTTTGAAAACCACAGCATCCTTTTTTTAACTTTACATTTTAATGCACTTCTATTTAATTTAGCCTCCGTTGTTGAAGTAACTAGTTGTTTAGAGCCAAAGTCTGTATTGTAGTATCATAGTACTTGAAGCTTTAATTAAGAAACCAACTATGGTCATTAAAATAATATGGTTAAGTTAAATGGGTTTCTTCAGAATACATAAGTGTCAAGTCTGACCAACTCAAATGCACAATTTTAGGAGCAGTTACAAAGAGACAGAGCATGTGAGCAATACAGACCATGTGATGAAGAAAGAGTCATTACAGATCAGTGCACCGCAATGGTCATTGAGAAAGTGAAGAATAAGGGATAAGAGAGTGTGTTCTGCTTTGGCACTGGGTCAGGGATCTGCATTTACTCTGAAGGTTCACAAGAGAATGTTAAGTTTCACCATGCGCTTCAGAAGTTCCAGAGATGTGGCAGTGAATAGAGGAGGTTACTTAGCTAGGCCAGGGAATTTTCTCTATGTCTGTTGCAATATCCGAGCTGCTACCATTTTAAAAGGAAAGGGAAAAGAAAGAGAAAAGTCTTGTAAAATGTGGCATTGATTCTGTGCTTTTTATCTGGGCTTGTCTTAGAAGTGTTATGAACGAGTCCATTGTCTGAAAAAATGTAAAAATCTGTGCATGTTGCAAAGTGCCCCATTGATGTAGTCATCTGCTGTTCACTTTGGCTATGATGCTTGTATTTTGCAAAAGAAAGAGTTGATTCATCCTTCACTGTGTGTTGTGTACATGAAAGATACAGCCCAGCAGAACATTGTTTACTGAAGATGACTGAATAACTGGTAAAATCTGCATCAAGATTATTATCGGTTGAAAAACTATTCATTGACGCACAGTAGGAATAACTTTCAACTTCGCCGCCTGGGTGGTAACCTGGCGGAGTGGATTACCTGCCCTCTCATCCTTGTTTTCAGATCCCTCCATGGCCTTGCCCCTCCCGATCTCTGTAACTTCCTCCAGCCTCTCGACCTCGCTCTCGTTCCTTAAGACGCTCCTTAAAATTGACCTCTTTGACCAAGCGTTTGGTTGTCTGTCCTAATACCTCCTTATGTGGCTCAGTGTCAATTTTTGTTTGATAATGCTCCTGTGAAGCGCCTTGGGATGTTTTACTACGTTAAAGGCGCTATATAAATGCAAGTTGTTCTTGTTGGAGAACACGCCTAAATTTTTGTTGCATTGGAATCACTGGAGCACAATCGGGTGGGTTGTATAAAGGACAATCCGCTCCGCCAAGTTACCACCCAGGCAGCCAAGTTGAAAGTTACCCCCAGTCTGTTGAAGGAAAGAAAAATCCTGTTTGCCAGTTCTGTAATTACACATTCCATCTGCACGCATGACACGAACTCGGAAAAATGGTTTTAGTGTGTTCACTGATGCTACTCCACATCTGAGGTCATTGCCAGATTACAAGCTTTGAAATAATGGCTTGTGCATATACAGTATTTTATTTTTAAAAAGTGAAAGGAAAAACAGGAGGGTTTTTGAAGTAGAGAAGCTTGGATATTCCACCCATTGCACTCTGATTTTTGGGCAGTAAATAAGTGGCTGGATGCAGAAAATGTTGTCCCACCAGATATGTGCCAGGTTTGTGCCCTGATGCATTTTTTGCTATGTGGGACCAGCGATAGCAGAAGCTTCTGCTCAGCCAGATGGGGATTTCTTTTCAATATTCGCTTTGTACCCCTGAACGCTATGCTCTGGAGTTTGCTGTGTTTCTGATATTCCTACGACATCGAAGTTTCCTGCTGCCAGTGCCATCTACAGCTTTGGCATTTTATTTTTAATGTTTCTAGCATTCACATATATACATCTTATTGTAGCTATGCCTCCTTCCCTGGCCCCCCCAGAGTCCGTCTTTTCCTTGTCTCCATTTCAGTTCTGTTTCATTGAGATTTTGTGTCCATACTCCCTCGCCTACCTTCTGTGCTACAAACAGTCTCCTCTGGATCTGGTAACCTACCAGCCCTCCCCCTACGTATCTTGTTTAAATGTTTCCTCATTGCTTTCTTAGTGCTCTTTGTAAGTCTCTTTGTTCCTGCTTGGTTTAGATGTAGCCTGTCTCTCCTGTACCAGTCTTTGTTTGGGAAGTATTCCCAGTTATTTATGAAGGCAGCATTGCTGTTTTTGCACCAGCTTGCCAACCGCTCATTTACATTCTCAATTTTCTTGGTGAACTCCCTTCATCTCTTAATAACCAGAAGTCTGCCAGAAGGCATTACTTTTCATCCTGTATCTTTGAGTTCTGCTGCAGCCCTCACGTATGTGACTTTTAAGGTCCCTATCTTATTTTGCCCTCTATTATTTACCCTTGTATAGATTATTACCACTGCATCCCTTCCTGCCCCCATCAGTATCCCTTCGAACCTTTCTTCAACATGTATTACTCTAGCTCCAGGTGGACAACTCCCCATCCTGTAAGTATTGTCACTATGACACACATGGCTATCCACTCTCGTAAACAAATAATTCCCTATGACCACTATCTTTCTGTGACTGACGGATGTTGTCTTTGTCTCAGCTGCCTCCTAGTTTTCTAGCTACTTCCTCTAATGTGGCCTTGTTTCATAGAATCTTGCAGCACAGAAGGAGGCCATTTGGCCCATCGTGCCTGTGCCGGCTCTTTGAAAGAGCTATCCAGTTAGTCTCACTCCCCTGCTCTTTCTCCATTGCCCTGCAAATATTTCCTTTAGGCTAATAAGCTGATCGAGAAAAATTGAGGTATAAGTAGCATACTTCCATTTTATTCTGTCGAAAACCCACCAATTGCCATTCTGAACGTAATAAAACCGGAAGAGAAATCTAGCCAGCAATCTCTGGTTCAGGTGACTGCTTTCATGGTTTACAAAATCATCCAACCTCTTCATTTCAATGCTTTAATTTTTTTCACCTGTTATTAAATTCTTTTCGTCAGCTCTTAATTTTAAAATATAATGTTTCATTAAAAATGTTATTGGGCATTCTTAAACTTGTCCAGATTGTTTGATGTATTCCGTGTCTGGCCACTTGTGTAACATCACTAGAGCATAGTGCGTGGTAAGGGCGTGTCCAATACCAACGCTTCATCAGTAAAGTAATGAAACGGATATATTCAAACTTTTTAATGCATATTAAATTTTAAAATACGAGGGGTAATTTGTATTGTTTTATGCTTGAAACATGAACAAAAAATAGGAGAATACTTTCTCTGATAGGTTGGACAGTGCAAAAGGGAAGGGTGCATCACTGACACCACAAATTCATAGGCCATGAAAACCCACCGGATGGTGGAGGTTATGCATTGAAATTTAAGGTAATTTGTTTCTCAGACAAATCATCCTTTTAAGATACACAGAATGGTCAGTACTCAATATTTGAGCACAATATTTTAAAATATCTGTAATAATCCAACTTGCGTGAAAATCTTAGGTTTAGATGTTTATTCACTGATATTTTACATGTTTAACATTGTACGATTTGTCTACATATTAGCTGTTGCAAAATAAGTTAACTTGTTTTTTTAAATAATTACAGGCCTCAAACAATTTTCTGAAGAGTTCATCTTTCAGTCACAACTCATCTCAGTAAGTATTGCCAAGGTGCTTTCAAATCCTAACCAACCCAATGAGGTTTTACCTAAACTAACAGAATATTTTCGCAGTGAATTTGAAGCTATGCTATCCCATTATCTATGTCTTTAGCTATTCTATTAATTACTTAAATGATTAATGATCTGTCAATTGCTCAACCAATAACAACTTCAGCATAACCTGAAAGCGAGTGTGCAGGTAGATAAAGCGATAAAATAGTTTACAGTATTTTGCGTTTTATAAATAGGGACATATATTACAACAGCAAGGAATTAATGTACAAAGCATTGGTTAGTTCACAGTTAGAGTACTATGTGCAGTTTTGGGTGCTCCATTATAGAAATAGCATTAAGAGCATAGAACGTGTACAGTATAGTTTCACCAAGATGATCCCAGGGATGGGAAACTGTAGTTATGAGGAGAGACTGGAGTTACCAGGAGTATTTCCACTTGAGCAGCAACTGTTAAGGGGAGGTTTAATAGAGGTTTTTAAATTTACGAAGGGTAGGGAAAGACTATTTCCTCTAGCGGGGAACCACTGATGAGGGTTCATCAATAAGAGAGTGAGGTTTTGAGAAATTACTTTACACAGATAATTGCTGGATTATGGAGTGCTTTGCCACAAGGAGTGGTTGAAGCAGAGGCCATTACATCTTTTAAGGGCATCATAGAATCATACAGCACAGAAGGAGGTCATTCGGCCCATCGTGCCTTTGCCGGCTCTTTGGTAAAGCTATCTAATTAGTCCCACTCCCCTGCTCTTTCCCTATAGCTTTGCAAATTTTTCTTTTTCAAGTGTATATCCAGTACTCTCTTGAAGGTTAGTATTGAATCTGCTTCCACCACCCTTTCAGGCAGTGCATTTTAGATCATAACACTGCTGCATTAAAAAAAATTCTCTTCATCTCCCCTTTGGTTCTTTTGCCAATTATTTTAAATCTTTCTCCTCTGGTTCCCGATTCTCCTGACAGTGGGAACAGTTTCTTCAAAATTCCCTAGATTCTAGAATGGTCCCAGCGGATTGGAAGGTAGCAAATGTAACCCCACTATTCAAGAAAGGAGGGAGAGAGAAAACAGGGAACTACAGGCCAGTTAGCCTGACATCAGTCATTGGGAAAATGCAGGAATCCATTATTAAGGAAGTGGTAAAAAGACACTTAGAAAATCATAATATGATTTGGCAGAGTCAGCATGGTTTTATGAAAGGGAAATCGTGTTTAACAAATTTATTAGAGTTTTTTGAGGATGTAACCAGCAGGGCCGATAAAGGGGAACCAGTGGATGTAGTATATTTGGATTTCCAAAAGGCATTCAATAAGGTAACACATAAAAGGTTGCTACGCAAGATAAGGGCTCATGGGGCTGGGGGTAATATATTAGCTTGGATAGAGGATTGGTTGACGGACAGAAAACAGAGAGTAGGGATAAATGGGTCATTTTCCGATTGGCAGGCTGGAACTAGTGGGCCTCAGCTATTTACAATCTATATTAATGACTTAGATGAAGGGACTGAGTGCAATGTATCCAAGTTTGCTGACGATACAAAGCTAGGTGGGAAAGTTATCTGTGAGGAGGACAGAAAGAGTCTACAAAGGAATATAGACAGGTTAAGTGAGTGGGCAATAAGGTGGCAGATGGAGTATAATGTGGGGAAATGCGAGGTTATTCACTTTGGTAGGAAGAATAGGAAAGCAGAATATTTTTTAAATTGTGAAAATCTATTAAATGTTGGTGTTCAGAGAAATTTAGGTGTCCTCGTACAGGAAACACAGAAAGTTAGCATGCAGGTACAGCAAGTAATTAGGAAAGCAAATGGCATGTTGGTCTTTATTGCAAGGGGGTTGGAGTACAAGAGTAAGGAGGTCTTACTACAATTGTGCAGGGCTTTGGTGAGACCACACCTGGAGTACTGTGTACAGTTTTGGACTCCTCATATGAGAAAGTACATACATGCCTTAGAGACGGTGCACTGAAGGTTCACTCGATTGATCCCTGGGATAAGAGGCTTGTCCTATGAGGAGAGATTGAGTAGATTGGACCTATACTATCTGGTGTTTAGCAGAATGAGAGGTGATCTCATTGAAACATACAAGATCCTGAGGGGGATTGACAGGGTAGACGCTGAGAGATTGTTTCCCCTGGCTGGAGAGTCTAGAACTAGGGGGCATAGTCTCAGGATAAGGGGTCAGCCAAATAAGACTGAGATGAGGAGGAATTTCTTCACTCAGAGAACATAAGACATAAGAGGGTTGTGAATCTTTGGAATTCTCTACCCGAAAGGGCTGTGTACGCTGAGTAGTTGAGTATATTCAAGGCTGCGATAGATAGATTTTTCGGCTCATGGGGATTGGGCAGGAAAGTGGAGTTGAGGTCGTAGATCAGCCATGATCTTATTGAATGGCGGAGCTGGCTCAAAGGGCCAAATGGCCTACTCCTGCTCCTAATACTTATGTTCTTATATACTCTGTCAACCCCTCAAAAGTGTTAACAACAGTATTAAATCTCCCCTTAACCTTCACTGCTATAAGGAGAATAATATCACCAAATATTTACCCAGGGATAAATACTTATAGTAGAATAAGATACAGGGCTATGGGAAGAGTGCAGGGCAATGGGTTCAGTTTTGGATTGCATTAGCAAAGAGCCCATACTGACAATATAGGCTGAATGGCCTCCTTTCATACTTTACACTTCTCTGGTTCTATATTTAAAGTGCCAATGAGTGGAGCATGTGCTTAATGCAACGTTAGCTGGGTCCAGAGTCAGCTGGTAATTTCCTCCAGAGCGTTGGAACTTGGGCAGGTAGGACCCAGAGAGAGCGCAAATCTTTGAATTTCGCAGAACATGTAGTACAAATCTCTTTCTTAGCAGTCCTTTAACTAAAACCATTGATCGGAAATACTGAGTGGGGTGCCCCAGGGCTTGGTATTGGGACCACTACTGTTTCTAATTTACATCAATGACTTAGATTCAGAAACACAATGTAAATTGGTTAGATTTGTAGATGAAACCAAAACTAGGAGGGACAGTGGAATTGGAGGAGGCAGCTCAGAAATGACAGCATATGTACTTGGGCAGATCAACGTGAAATTTAATCACAGACAAACATAAAGTACTGTACAAAGGAAGGAAATGGGGGCAACACATGCATTCCATGAATGCTTTTAAAATCGCTCAGGAAGAAGTAGAAAAAAACCTAGAAGAGTGAAATTCAACTTCGCCAGCAACACCCAGTAAGAAAAATCGGGCAGGTTGTATTACGGGCGGCTGATCCTATTTGTGCCCCTATCGATTCACCCCCTAGGATTGACGGTAGAATCGACACTCAACATGTCCAACCAATGCAGAGCAACAATCGGCAAAGCCAACAGAATGTTGAAATCTATATAGCCAAAACATTAGAATGCAAGTCACAGATAGTTGTGCTCAAGCTGTACAGTACTCTAGTCAGACTGCACCTCGAGTACTGTGTTCAGTTCTAGTCACCAAGACACAAAAGAGGCATTCAAGTGGTGGAGGCAGTGAAAAGAAAAACCATAAGACTGATAGGAACATAGGATCAGGAATAGGCCATTCAGCCCCTCGAACTTGTTCTGACACACTTCCCCATATTATACTCTCATCTACCACAGTTTTGCCCACTCACTTAATCTGTCTATGCCCCTTTGTAATTTCTGCTCCCATCTGCACAACTTACTGTGCCTCCTGGGTTAGTATCATTTTCAAATTTGGATATGCAACTCTATTCCTTCATGCAAGTCATTGATATATGTGATACAGATCCCTTGAGAATACCACTGTCACATCCTGCCAATCAGAATACATTCCCTTTATCCCTACTCTCTGTCTCCTCCCTCCCAACCAATGAGTTGTGAGGACAGACTGGAGAAACTTGGGCTTTTCAACCTTGAAAGGAGGCATCAGGGCAGTGATCTTATGGAGTAATACAATATAATTAAGAAAATGGAAAAGGTAAATTTGGAAAAGTACTTGTCCAACTCTCACAAGTTACTTTAAGTTGCAAGAATAAGACGAGGGACACAGGTTCAAACTAGTAAAACATCAAATGTGGGATTGATATCTTCTTCATACAAAGAGTTATCAATGCGTAGAATGGATTTCCAGATAGAAGAGTGGAGGCAAGAGGGCTAGAATCATTTAAGAAACAATTAAATGCCACAGTGGGAGGAATTTAGTCTGCTTCTAGATGGATGGACTAAGATAGACTAAATGATCTTCCTCAGCCATCACCTTTGTGATCTTGTGATTAGCAACCTTTCACTATGAGTCATTCAAGGCCTTTTAACTGAACTGTATTATTCATGCCAGCAATTATCTGCATGAACTGTTTTTCAGATTCACAGCCACTTTTATCTTCCAACTTTTTTTTATTGTTAAATATATTCTAGGTCTGCTTTATGCACCTCTATATCTCTTTTAAGCTATTTTAAATTCTTACATTTTTCTCTCCTTTTTCCTCGTGGATTTTGCATGCTTTATTACATTCATAGTTCTATTTTAAGTGCCCTATTTGTACATTTTAGAGCCTCTTTATAGAGTTCACATTTATGTTGGGTTTATATTCATCATTCGTATTCAGCATTACAGTTTTAAAAGTACTTTATTTATCCTCAATTGTCTTTCAGTAATATTTCCCCGTAAGTTTATTTAGTGTGTTTAAAGTTTGCCTTTTTCAAGTCATACTTTTGTTCTGCTGATTATTGCTGGATAACCTGAAACTTAATATATTTGGTCATGGTCTGCAGTTCCAGTACTTCTCATTTGTGGACATGATCCCAATTGTTTGAAGATGCAGGTTTGGATATGGATTATTCTAAATGGAAATCTGAACAAGTTGGATCAAAAAGGTTGTAGCATAACCAGCAGTTCTGATTCTGTTCCCTCACATCCACTGGGCTATATCTCAAATTGCCCGACATCACCTGCTGGTGGGGGACGAGCCCCGTGCAGGTGAGGTGTTGAGAGTTTGGGAGGAGCCAGAATCAACACTTTTATTTTTAACATGTCTGAATGATCCTGCTGTAGAAGTTCCTGCTGACGGGCACACACCCTGTGCCCTTTGAACTCCGTGCCTTACTGCCCATGCTCACTCAGCTCTGCAATCAGTCTGTTCTCAAGCAGCTTGATGACCTGCTGTTCATGCTATCCAGATCCCCTAGATTATTAAATAAATCTTTCTGAATGAGTAGCTGTGAGACACTTTTGGTGGGATGTGGCCCTAGAAAGTTTGAGAACCACTGCATTAGATGTCCCAATTGATATTGGATGGATTGAAATCACTGTTGTTGGAATGTGATTACATACCTTTACCTTCTGATATACTGGCATCACCAAACCTAGAAGGTCTGCAGCAGACCATATCGTTAAATCAAGCAAGACTATTCAATTTGTTCAGATTCCCATTTAGAGTAGTTCATATCCAAAGCTGCATCTTTAAATAATTAGGTTTATATTTGTGCCTTCCCCATTGATATTAATCAAACTTCCTTAATTTCCAAATTATTCTAAACATATAAAGCTGCCCCTCCTCCTCTTCTCCCTCTTCTGTTTCCCCAAACACCTAATACTGTATATTGAAGTCAGAAAAAAAAATACACTGTGATTTATATAAATGGTTACATTCTTTCTCTCTTCCATGTGCAGGAGTGTAGAATCGGGTCACATTATGGAGGAGGGTTATGAGCTTGATCTGACTTACATTACGGAGCGCATCATTGCAGTGTCTTTCCCTGCTGGCTGTTCAGAAGAGACCTATTTCCATAATCTACAGGATGTAACACGGATGCTGAAATCCAAACATGGAGATAATTATTTGGTGAGAGATATAAAGAACTGACAGAGGAACTCGCACCTTTTCCCTGGGGGTTCACCAGATTGGTCATTGTAACTCTGGTGAAAGATCACCAGAAATCCTGTTTGTGCATCCAGCTCGGATTTCTGCTAATCTTCCACCACTGTAATTGCAGTCGATCGGAAGAACCCTGAGGAAATTCTTGGTGTCTGTGAATGTTACACTAGCACTGATATTAATATTATATTTCCGCTTGTGGTGTGCTGGGGTCATGGAGTGCCCCATTATTTGTTTCTCTTTATGTATACATCGGAAACATGTAAACACCACCACAATATCTTGGCAGGAACATTTTAGGACCGTTCATGATTCATTTACCATTGATTTAAAAATGTCCATTTTTACACCATTTTCAGCCGTCTCCATCGTGTGTCCACAAATTTCTTTACAATGTGGAAATGGCCAAAAGCTTACACTGTGTGCAGCTTTGTTAGAAAGTTCTTTGACTTTTCTTTTGCTGTTTGGATTTTTTTTAAGTTTGTAATTAATGGGAGATATGGCATATTGATGTTAGTGTAACAAGGAATGCGGAGTGGCCGTTAAAGCAGGGCCAAGCTATTCATGGATTTTTTTCGAAAGAATGTTGGTCGCAGGGAAAGTCGAGTCTGCAAGAAAGGTCAGCATTGACTTGGAATGTGTGCAATTAGTGGAACGTTGTGGAGTGGCCCATAGATCGGATCTATAGGTTGAGATAAATAATGGAATGCTGATTTTAAATGAAATATATGATTACTGAATGAATTCTAAGGCCGAGATTTTCCTTATCTCGGCGGGTCTGGGCCGGGAGACATCGGTGGTGAGTCCGACCACGCTGCTGGCTCCATCCTGCTCTTGAAAATGATTTTCCGTTGATAGGGCTTGTTAAGCCCGCCCAGCGTGTTTCCCGGGCCAATTAGAGGAAGCGGGTCTGGTGACATCATTCATGACGCGTCATCAGCCGGTTTCCTTAAAGGGACCAGGGCCAATTTTCTTTTAACATTTGTGTTGTCAGTGTTCTACAGCATTGAAGTGCTGCAAACACTGACAATTACTGCACAGAGACAGAGGGCTGCACCCAGGTTCTTCCCTTGACTCCCTCCGTATGCTTATGGAGGGAGTCACAGCACGCAGGGAGGTCCTCTTCCCTTCCCATGGCAGCAGAGACCTCCCCAGGAGACCAACACAGCCTGGTTGCACATTGCACAGGAGGGCACAAGCAGGGATGTTGTTAGGAGGACCTGGGTGCAGTGGTGCAAACCTTCCAATGATCTCATTAGATCATGAAACGTTACTGCAAAGCCTCACTCAACCTCATCCTGCTGTGCCTCTCATCACATCCCCATCACTCTGCCTTCCCAACCCTACTCCTGCACATCCTTACTCACACCAACTTACCTTGCACGTCTACCCATCCCTCTCTATTTACATTATCTCATCCCCATCTCACTAGCCACCCCTCACACTCGCCATCATACCAACTAACAACACACAAGGGTAGCCACTTGGGTCTTTTATCCAATGTTCATGTTAAGTTTCTGTTAATGTGCTGTCAAACATTGAAACTTTTATTTTCAACACTTTCCGTTCTTGGACAGATTTGTATGCACCTTTGGAAGTGGCTTAATGAGTTGCAGTGAATGGTGAAACATAACGGTACACCCTGCAATGGTGGTGAGTGTGAAAGGAATGGCTTGGACATTGTAGGGATGTTTTTTGGTGTTGGTGTGGGGTGGTGCCAACATGACGCATCAAGTGGCAGCCAAGGTGTGCAGTGTCAAGTGAAGTAAATCTGGCCATGGTGAGGCCATCCCTGGCCTCCCGGGCAGCAATGTGCTCGGTTGCTGATGCCCTCTGTCCTGTGCAGCATCAGGTGATTGTGGACAAGGTTGGTGTTGTTGTTGGTGCTACTGGTGTGCCTGGTGCTGCTACTGTTGGGGCTGATCGTGGTGGGATTCTGAGGACCAAGTTGAGAGAGTATAAAGGGCACCCATGTTGATGGAATAGATGGCAGGTGAATTAGAGATGACAGAAGCGATCTGTCAATGGTGAGAGAGTTCTTCCAATGCGGTAAGAGTGGATGGAGAGTGGAAAATGGAAAGCCTGCAGATTCTGTACTGGAAATGGACTGAGAAACAGCTTGTGGCTGAGGAAAGTGATGATCTGTCAGGTGGGAGCTTTTACTGTACATTTGAAGCTGTCAAGTAATCAGCTGGAGCAATAGCCACTGAACTCCCGCCTCAGGTTGACAGCCCTGGTCCCCGAACAGCGTGGTTCCCGTGGCCATGAAGTTAAAGTGAAAAGGTAAGTTAAAAAAGCCTGTAAATGATCTGTCAACTAGATGCTAATGAGTTTAATTGGGTTGCCTGCCGCTGCCTGTTGGGTCTGCTCAGCGCTGACAGACCCGACATTGGGAAAGGTGCGTTGCGGCGAGGTCCCAACCCGCTGTCAAAAAATCAAATTTCCCACCAGACCCGCCACCGATCGCACCCGCTGACCCCCCGGAA
Organism: Squalus acanthias; assembly: GCA_030390025.1. Lineage (NCBI taxonomy): Eukaryota > Metazoa > Chordata > Chondrichthyes > Squaliformes > Squalidae > Squalus > Squalus acanthias. Next base: position 112,693,536 of record CM059428.1, read on the forward strand.
AATTCCGGCCGAAGTCAGCAGGAATATGGAAGATACAATTTAATTTTTAATCTTATTCAGTGAGCCAGTTTAGACCAGTCCAGGGCTTGTACTGGAGTTCATAGAAGCACCACCTGTGGAGTATGTATTCATAGCAGGCAATACACATTACAACATTATACATTATAGTGATACCTATTAAAATGAATGCAAGGAAGTGTTGCTGGGCATGACTCAAGCGCTACTTGTCATAGAAATATGACTAAATCATGACAACAAAATATTTTAAGAATGCTAATGTACTAGTTGATCTCCTGTGGTGCACATGGCAAGTTGGAGAATGTGGTCACAATCTTTCGTGTCTTTGATGTTTTTCTGTTGATGTTTCTCTCTGTTTCTCCTCTTTGTGATTCTGTCTCTTTTTCTCTTCTGTGGCTGCTCTTACCTTAACCCTTTTTTTTTTCGTTTCTCTCAGTCTTTTTTTTCATTTTGGGTGGGAGGTAGTGGATGGTGGAAGGTCAAGTGGGCAAGCAACCACCAATGGCTGCAGGCTGCATTTGGATGAGGGTTGTGGGAAAAATGTGGCTCTCAGTAGTTCCCTTCCCATCCCCTCCCCCAAGCACTTGTGTTTCCATCTCCACCACTTCAGCCCCTTCTCATTCCCCTTCCTATTGCACCCTTGCTCCCAGCACTAACTCTTTCTCTTTGAATACCCGCTCAACCATTGTATCTTCCACTGCCCCTAGATCTCCTGTCAGTCACCTTTCCCTTGACCCTCCATCCACTCCCCCCTCAGGGCAGGTGGTAAGAGACCAGAGACCTCCTCCCCCTCAAATAGTTTTCTTCCTCCTCCCCCCTCCTGCTCTCCCTCCCCATCGCCCCCCTATCAGTTTCTTTCAGAGACCTTACTTTCAAAATTCAACTTGTTTTTGATTTTAAAAAGTAAATCAAATTAGAATGAGGAAAGAAACTGTATGTCTTTCTCTTTATATTTGTGCCTTTCTCCCCGTCTGTGTGTGTGTGTGTATCTCTCTCCCTTTTGTCAAATGTTAAGAATTAGAACCTCCTTTCTCCCGAGTGCAAGTGATTAGTAATGACCAATGTGCCCGCTAATTTTTTGTTTCCTGCGCGGGCCCTTTCAATTTGCATGGCCACGCACGCACGGTATCTCTTCCAGCGGCAGCAGCTGGTGAGCGGCCTGCGTGAGACCTCCGGCCATGCACCTTGAGGGGTACATTGGTAATGACCTGTTCTAATAGTCATAAAAACACAGGTGAGATCATTAATTGTTTTCAAAATTCAGTAGCTTTTTTTAAAATGATAATTGACGTAACATTGAATGAAGGTAGACCATCTTTCTTCACTAACTCTCTCTGACCTTGTCTCTGTCGTTCTGCTCCAAGTGTTTCTCTTTTTCTCTCTCCAACCCCAGTGTCTGCCTTATTCACTCGCCCTCAACTTAATACACTTTCTAAAATTTACAGAACACAAAAAAGCATCAGACACAATCGTAAACACTCACTATAAATTTTACCTCAATAAAGCTTTTGAAATTTGTCCCCTTGTTCTCCAAAATTATTTCAACAATATCATGTTTTAATTATTATTTTGTTTAAACCCTATTTTAGGCTATAGATATTTCAGTTACTGGGAAAAAAAGTAATAGAATTTTTTAAAATATATTTCACATTTTTTAGCTAGGTTAAGATGGCTAAATTTAGATATAAATTTAATTGCCACGAGGTGAAAGGATTTTGCTTCTGCCTGGTTATATGTTTATGCGATAAACATATATCTTGATCCTGATTGAAAAGGGTTTGTTTGGTTTCTGTTTATGTGGGTTACTTAGAAAGTATTGCAGATGACAAACGTCTGTGTTGGCCATTCCACAGGAAGGAAGCTTCTCATCATAGTGGCAGTGCTTTGTTCTACGGATATTACAAATTAAATCAATAAATTTTACAGATGATCTTTGTGCCTTTGACCCCTACTTTGACTGTTTTGATTAATTGTGAAAGATACCTTTTAATCTTCCTTTGTCAGAACTTGGAGTTCAAAGGATGGAGAAGTTTTTAACCCAAAGTAGTGGTCCAGATTCTTTGGTGTATTTCTACTTCACCGGGTGGTTCGTGAGTCAGGGCTGGTAGAGCACTCTGAGAGCATTAAATCTCACATAAAATCCCTCAATCATGGATGTCTGACCAAACTAAGATTGATAACTTACAAGATCTATTAGAGCTTCAAACATTTACTTTGAAAATGGAGAGCCGAAAATCCAAGGGACACCATCTCGGCACTTACGCTGGGATAGTATCCACTAATGCTCTCCAGTAATTATCCCGTGTAAAGCATTAGGAGTCGGTGGTGTGGGGAAAAGTAGGTCAGCAACAATGAAAGTGATGGGCACGGGATAGGATACAAGTTGAGGATAAAAAGAAAGACTTGCATTTATGTAGCGCCTTTCACGACCTCAGGATGTTCCAAAGCACTTTACAGCCAGTGCACTTCTGAAGTGTAGTCACTGTTGTAAAGTAGAAAACACAGCAATTTGCGCACAGCAAGGTCCCACAAACAGCAATGTTATAATGGCCAGATAATCTTTTTAGGTGTTGGTTAAGGTATTGATCGGGACCCTGGAAAGAACTCACCTGCTCTTATCATGGCATGGGATCTTTTACATCCACCTGAGAGAGCAGACAGGGCCTCAGTTTAACATCTCATCCAAAAGACATCACCTCCAACAGTGCAGCACTCCCTCAGCACTGCACTGGAGTGTCAGCCTAGATTTTGTGCTCAAGTCCCTGGAGTGGGACTTGAACCCACAACCTTCTGACTCAGAGGCAAGAGTGCTACCCACTGAGTCACGGCTGACATTGAGCTGAAGTTTATGGAGAATGGGAGGCTTGCCAGGAGAGCATTAAAGTAATCAAATCCGGAAGTGGCAAAGGCATGTTTGAATGTTTCAGGGTAGATGAGCTGAGATAGAAGTGGATGCAGGTGATGTTCTGGAGATGATAGTAGACAGGCTTTGTGATGGAAAGCATATGGTGTCAGAAATTCAGCTTGGGGTAAAACAGGCTTGAAACTGGCCAGAGGGGAGGAAGGAGTTGGTGGCAAGGGGATAGGATCTGTGGAGAGGTAACCATTTACCATATCAGCCAGCATAGGGGACAGTTGGCTTGTGAGGAGTTTAGTTGGAAGAGAGTTGGGAGAATAGAAGGTAGGTCTCATGGAAGAGATGAACTTGGAGAGGGCAGGGAGCTACATAGGGGAGAAACTTGAGAGAGACAGCAGTTCATTCCTTTTTAAAAAAGAGGAATAGGGATGACTCAAAAACTACAGCTCAGTGCGGCATCATTTATTGTGGGTAATCTATTAGAAGGTATAGTGAAAGAGAGACTATTGATGCCTGTGGATAGGCATGGCAAGAGGGAGTTGGAATATATTCATGGGAGGGGTGCACTCCGATTCTGATTTCCCTCTCTTCTTACGGAGAAGCACATGATCTCTGACTTATGTTTTTCACTGATGGACATGACCAAGATTAAGAACTCTTCCATGTAGAGAATCATGGACTGAATCCACCATCATATCAGTTCTTGGTGCAGTACTACTCGTGGGCCAATTCCTTTGGCTCTCAGAATAATTGCTCATTGCTGTGTGAATTGAATGCCATGAATCTTGATGTATTACAGCATATAAAACCAGTAATAATGATTAGACTAACCTATTCACCTACCTCAGTACAACTGTGATAAGCGGAGAAATTATAAAAGATCAGTAAAAAAGTACAAAAAGGCTTTAAAAAACACTTGCATGGAGAAAGCAGAATAAATTTCTCCAGCAACAGACTGCATAAAAATACTGTACACTGACTTGAATAACATCATTGTATATTCTGATACTTGTTCCAAGTATCAATCATTTTGTAACATCCCAGACGCATATTTGAGGACTCTATCTGTTATTAGAAACAAACACCAATATTTTGATCATGGTGCTCAGCACAGTTTGTACCAGATGAAAAAAGTGGGTTTTTGTTTTGTGAGAAAATTAAATTCTTAAATAGCTGCAAAATTCACATCCTTCCAAGGCACAGTCAGACGTGTGGAATGAACCAACAACATTGTGCCGAACAGGAAAGTGTGGTTTGTTTGCTGCACTTAACTGATGGTCTGGTTTGAAAATATATTAAATGGGGGTAGAGATAAAAATAGTGGCCCATATTTTCCGACTCCCACGGGTGCGTACGAGGTGTGTACGCGCCCATAGGGGCCGCGTAAGTTCCGGGTTTAGGTATGCGAAGCGCATGCGCTGAAACCCGGAACTTGTGATCTGTCAATTCTCTTGACAGATCCTCCGCACGCCCAAGAAAAGTGCCTCTGCGGGTGGAGAGTTGCGCTATTTGCACAACTTCCACCCTCTGAAAGGCCAGAGAATTCTTATGCCTGGTAAAAGCAGGCGTAAGGCTTGCTTTTACCAGCATAAGAGTTAAAAAAAAAAAATAGAAAAATAAGAGTTTATCACTCACTTATAAATTTAAAACCCTGTCCAATAAAGTAAGTTTATATTAAGCCCCATTAAAACATATTTAAAAAAAAATACATTTTTGTTTAACATTTTTAATTAAATGCCATTTTAATTAATTTTATATATGTCATGGTTTTTATTTATTTATTTCAGTGTGTTGGTGCATTTTTGTAGTCATCCCCATTCATACTTTTGGTAGTTGCGTGTGTACGGAACTGTCAAAAGTATGAAGGAGGATTCCCTTCTTCCATTGGTTGAGCTGGCCCACGTGATGCCAAGGGCGCTTGCAAACCGCATGCACCCCTGGGATACGTGGGCCTCTCTGCATTTCCAAGAGGAGAGGCCCAGGGCCGGAAGCCACCCTATCTCCGGGACCAGCAGGTAGGTTCATAGATTTTTCGCTGATCGGAGGCATCCACCCGCAGGAAGACTCTGATCTGAAATTCAGGGCCAGTAACGACAGTTGAATTTCAACTGTATGCAAACTTGGGAGGCTTAGGGTACTTGTGGGATGTGCCTAAATGGGCCAAATGGCTTTTTCTTGTCCTTCATTTTTGTTATGTTCTTATTTAAAAAGTTACAGAATATAATAAGAACATAAGAACATAAGAAATAGGAGCAGGAGTAGGCCAATCGGCCCATCGAGCCTGCTCCGCCATTCAATAAGATCATGGCTGATCTGATCCTAACCGCCAATCTACTATCTATCACAGAAACATCTCCTGCATCTAACAGAATTGCACACACGAAATAGGAGCAGAATCAGGCTACACAGTCCCTGGGCCCGCTCCACTACCCACAGGGCCATGACCGATCCGAACCTAGACTCATGTCCAAATTCCTGCCCGCTCCCCGTAACCCTTAATGCCCTTTATAAAGCATTGCACTAGACTACCTGTTTCAACTTCAGCTGTGTTTACTGATGATACTCAAGCTGAAGTCCAACTTAAATCTGTTTTTATCATTTTTTTAAAAATGTTATAACACAGAATATATAATGAATCTACCATGTCTCCATAAAATCACACCCTGCCAATAGCTATCAAGTGATATGCCAGAGTCTTGCAATCACTTCCCTATTGACCAAAGCGTGGTAATCAATTAACATTCCATCCAGTGGTGATTTCGACAAACTTAATTCATAGGATTACATAGGATATATGGCACAGAAACAGGCCATTCGGCCCAACCAGTCCATGCCGGCATTTATGCTCCACTCGAGCCTCCTCCCGTCTTTCCTCATCTAAATCTATCAGCATAGCCCTCTATTCCCTTCTCCCTCATATGCTTGTCTAGCCTCCACTTAAATGCATCTATACTATTCGCTTCAATCACTCCCTGTGGTAGCGAGTTCCACATTCTCACCACTCTCTGGGTAAAGAAGTTTCTTTTGAATTTCCTACTGGATTTCTTGGTGAATATCTTATATTGATGGCCTCTAGTTTTGCTCTTCCTCACAAGTGGAAACATTCTCTCTGTACCCACTCTATCAAAACCTTTCATAATTTTAAAGACCTCTATTGGGTCACCCGTCAGCCTTTTTTCAAGAGAGAGGAGACCCAGCTTGTTCATCCTTTCCTGATATGTATACCCTGGCATTTCTGGTATCATCCTTGTAAATCTTCTCTGCACCCTCTCCAGTGCCTCTATATCCTTTTTATAATATGGCGACCAGAACTGCACGCAGTCTAAGTGTGGTCCAACCAAGGTTCGATACAGGTTTAGCATAACTTCCCTACTTTTCAATTCTATCCCTCTAGAAATAAAACCGAGTGCTTGGTTTGCTTTTTTATGGCCCTGCTAACCTGTGTCGCAACCTTTAGTGATTTATGTATTTGTACTCCTAGATCCCTTTGTTCTTCTCCCCCACCTAGACTCGCACCCTCCAAGTGATAAGTGACCTCCCTATTCTTCCTACCAAAATGTAATACCTCACATTTATCTGTGTTGAACTTCATTTGCCAATTATTTGCCCATTCTGCAAGTTTATTAATGTCCTCCTGTAATTTGTTGCCGTCCTCCTCAGTATTGACTATTCCCACCAGCCCCCACCCCCCCCCCCCCCCCCCCAATTTGGTATCAACCGCAAATTTAGAAATTGTGTTTTTGATTCCAATGTCTAAATCATTAATGTAAATTGTGAACAGCAGTGGTCCCAGCACTGATCCTTGTGGAACACCACTACCCACCTTCTGCCATTGTGAATAGCTACCCTTTACTCCCACTGTCTGCTTTCTGTCTTGAAGCCAGCTAGCAATCCATTCTGCTACTTGTCCCCTGACTCCGCATTCTCTGACCTTAATTCATTAGTCGATTATGGGGTACTTTATCGAAGGCCTTTTGTCTAGATAAATTACATCTACTGCATTACCCTTGTCTCCTCTCTCTGTTACTTCTTCAAAAAATTCAATAAGTTTGGTCAAGCAAGACTTTCCCTTTTGAAATCCATGCTGACTATTCATTATTCTAGATGTTCTTCTATTCTCTCCTTTAGTAGGGATTCCATTATTTTTCCTACCACCGATGTTAAGCTGACTGGTCTATAATTCCCTGGACATGTTGTATCTCCCTTCTTAAATATCGGTATTATATTAGCTATCCGCCAGTCCTCTGGCACTGCACCTGGCACTACACCTTTTTCTAACAAATTATTAAAAATGTGTAGTAATGCCTCTGCTATTTCTTGCCTAGATTCTTTTAAAATGCGGGGATGCAATCCATCCAGACATGGGGATTTATCCTCTTTGAGTTTGATTAGTTTATTTAATGTATCCCCTTTTTTATTTTAAATGCACTTAGCTCATTACCCATCTCATCATCCAATGTTATGTCCACCTGTTCTATCTCCCTGGTAAATACCGAAGCGAAATAATGATTTAATATTTCTGACATCTCCCTATCGTTACCTGTGGTATTGTCCTGTCTATCCCTTAATGGCCCTATTCCCATCCCAACCTTCCTTTTTTTATTGATGTGCCTGTAAAATATTTTACTATTTTGTTTTATGTTCCTTGATAATTTAATGTCATAGTTCCTCTTTGCCTTCCTAATTGTTATTTTCGACTTCTCTCCTAATCTCTTTGTATTCTCTCTTATCATGCACTCCTCTGCTGTCTATGTACTTATTGTATGCCTCTTTCTTTACCCTCAATTGTTCCCTTATGTCTTTATTCATCCATGGAGTCTCATTAGTGTTTAGTTTGTTCTTTCCTTTTAGCGGAATATATTTTTCTTGCACTCTGTTGAACACCATTTTAAATGTCTCCCATTGTCGTTCTACATCGTTGTTTGCCAAGATAATTCAATTACACCAGGAAAAAAATGGCAGTACCTACTGTAAACATGATCCATGCTCAGACTAGCTGGGTGGACTAAAGTAGTCTTTTCTACTCCTGATATTTCCTTATATGCACTAGTATTGCTTTTACAAAATCACATTTGGAAACACAGGGTTGGATGTTATAAATGATCAAATAGCGGTGCTATTTAGTGTGTCAGCTGTGGCTCAGTTGGTAGCACACTCGCCTCTGAGTCCGAACGTTGTGGGTTCAAGTCCCACTCCAGGGACTTGAGCACATAAAGCTAGGCTGACACTCCAGTGCAGTGCTGAGGGAGTGCTGCACTGTCGGAGGTGCCGTTAAACCGAGGCTCCGTCCGCGCTCTCAGGTGGATGTAAAAGATCCCATGGCACTATTTCGAAGAAGAGCAGGGGAGTTATCCCTCAACCAACATAACAAAAAAAAACAGATTATCTGGTCATTATCACATTGCTGTTTGTGGGACCTTGCTGTGCGCAAATTGGCTGCCGCGTTTCCCACATTACAACAGTGACTACACTCCAAAAAGTACTTCATTGGCTGTAAAGAGCTCTGAGACGTCCGATGGTCATGAAAGGCGCTATATAAATGCAAGTCTTTCTTTCTAAGTACAGTGTTCCTTTAAGAATCCACAAGCTGCCCAGATTGGAAAAGAGAACTTTTCATGCTTAGGAAAACTTACTTCTGGATACAGATTTCATTTCTAATTTCACTATTATTGTCCACATTTTCGATTTTCCATTGAAAATAGTTATCTCTAGCCTTCCCCCTTTTCTCTCCTCTGTTCCTGGAAGATGATGACTCCTGTTGGACTAAGGTTCTGTAAAAACTTTTAACCTGTTGGTGAATTGCACAAGTGACCATTCTACAACGGGCAACACGGTGGCATAGTGGTTAGCACTGGTGCCTCACAGCGCCAGAGACCCGGGTTCGAATCTGACCTCGGGTGACTGTCTGTGTGGAGTTTGCACATTCTCCCCGTGTCTGCGTGGGTTTCCTCCGGGTGCTCCGGTTTCCTCCCACAGTCCAAAAATGTGTGGGTTAGGTTGATTTGGCTATGGTAAATTGACCCTTAGTGTTAGGGGGGATTAAATATGTGGGGTTATGGGGATAGGATGGGATATGTTAGGGGGAATTAAATACGTGGGGTTACGGGGGTAGGGTGGGATATGTGTACTGTGGGGATTAAAGCAGGGACAGGGTACTGGATTTGGATGATCAGCCATGATCGTATTGAATGGCGGAGCAGGCTCGACGGGCCGAATGGCCTACTCCTGCTCCTAGATTCTATGTTTCTATGTTTCTATGTATGCCTTAGAAAATGAGTATCGGTAGGCTATTCACCCAGGAAAGGCATCACAGTGAGCTTGTTCCTGTCTTCAAGCAATATCCACACACAAGCACTTTCCAACAGGACTCACTAGATAGCCTGGCTGATGTTTCTCCTCTCCCTAGTCCAGGGGTACTCATGCTAAATGTAATACCCCAAATCTTGCCCTAACTGAGAAGAACTAACTCAGCACAGGTTAGAAATTGAACTTGAGACATTCTTGTCTGTATGATTAGTGGCACACCAGATGGTGCCTTCACCCATTAGGTCATTGGATGAGCTCAGAAAAAGAGTTTGACTGAATTTACAATAAATGTTCCATTTTAGGGTCTGTGATGTTGAGTAGTCAGGTGCTAATTGATGTCTTTAAATGGTGATCAATGTGTATAATCTGCTTCTGACATTGTATAGTATATTAAAATGTGGTTGGTTAGTGGTAAAATCTATACCAAACTTTTGTGTATAACATGACATTCCTATAAGAAGGCTGACGTCACGTTGCTGCAATATTATGACAGGACAGCATGCCTGCTGACGTTAGTCGTAAAGTAAAAGTTTAAGAAGATCTATCAAAAATAGTTTTGGGTTATGCAACTATAGATTGAAAGGTCACAATTTCAGTTTAAGCTCTTGCTTCCTTCCAACCCTCGATGTTTACTCATATCAAGGATACTCTCTGGTAATGTTAGTTTTTTCATTCAATATTTTAAATCCTTCACAATATTACAACAACAGCATTAGTTACTATAATGAGGTACTTTCTGGCTAACATATTCAAGCCCTCTATATCTTCATTATATACACACAATTTTACAGTACTCATATTTTGATGCTTCATTATTGCACATATATATATTTTATATTGGATTGGTCCATATTGCATCATGTACTATTAATACAGAAGGATTTTTTTCCAAGTTTCAGGAAGAATATTGAATAAGTTCATCGTTTAAATGGATGCCTATAGCAGAGTAACTGATTTACTTTTCTTTTATAAATTGCGAAGTGCTAAAACCATGTTCTTAATATACAGTATGCCTAGTGTTTTGTCAAAAAAAATCCTGTGTAGCTTATTTGTTCTATAATTGGCTTCCTGTTTAGAGACAGAGTTTTCTAAAAGGGAACTAATTGAATGCAGCTGTCAGAAAATAAGCCTTGCTCTCTTTAGCCACAATCCAAATCAAACTATACTGTGTTTGATATAATATTTGTTTTGCTGGCTTGTCCAGACTCTCAGATTTGAGGAATTTGGCAACTATGAGTTACTAAAGTCTGTGAAAATTAATAATGGTTCCAGTATGTAATAAAAAAAATACCTGCTTAAGGAAATCATGATCAGTCTATTTTCTATGCCATTTGGTATGTGTGGCAATTGTTTCATTGAAAACTCACAGTATCTGCAGTACCTGTTACACCTTTAGGTGATGGTATGAGACATTTTCAACTTCAACAGTGACACACAGTAGCTACTATTTTATACTGACAGTATATCACCGTGATTGTGCAGTCAGCACACTGGGTTCCAAACATTGCTCAAAATGCTTTGCAGAAGTTTTTTCATCCACCATTTTTTCAGTAACTGAAATTTCTAAGGTCGAAAAATAAGGGTCTGAACATAATTTTAAAAAGTTAAAAAATTATATATTTCACGATAACATTAAATTTATCAATTAGCTTGTCTTTTGTGTGTCTCCATGCATTTGTTAGTTTTTTTTTGAACTTGAAAGTCTTGGCCTGTTCCAAAAACCTGGACTTTGACCTTTTCTAACTGTCAACAAAACATAAGTGGAGAGGTTAGCTTCAAAATGTAAAATTTTTTGAAAGTTGACACAATAAATCTAGGCATGTGGTCTGTCTATCTGACCACTGACCCTCTCTTAACCTCTTCTTCCCCCCCCCCCGCCTCACTGACTCCAGTCTCTCTCCCTCAGCTTTTGAAGCGTGTAGATAGAGAGACTATGAGCCTATATTTAATATTTCAGTTTTCAAAATAAAATTGCATTTTGAAGCCAACCTGTAATGTAAGGCAAATTATGCAGTGATCAGGTGACACCAAGCTTGGGATTTAATGGAGCAATGAAAGACTATGGAAGCGAAATAGTTCCACAGTTTTGAGGTCCTGAGAGAGGATGAGTTAAAGTAGGAGACTGAGCAATGAGTCTTCATTTCATCACAGTGTGAATGTAGGGAGCAGGAAGAGCCTGTTTGGAGCTCAGACTAAACTGGAGGAATGTTCAGATGAGCATTGACCATTGTGGTGCCTGTAAAATAAAGAGCAAACAAATCGCAGTGGGGTGAGAAAGGGATTGTCTTTGAGATTTTAAAAAAAAATAGTTTTTCATCATAAATGACCTCAACCCAGAAAAATGGGTTGGGGTCACGGTGGATTTGGGAGTTCTGCCCTGCTGCTACCCCGTCTGAAAGAGCAGAATAAGCACATGTTTTGTGGGAGGCTATTTGAAGGTAACTGTTTAGAAGTACATTGTTAGATTTTTGCCAAAGGGTTTGGAGAATTCTAAAGCAATGGCAGATGATTCACCAAAGTGTTCACCAGTAGAATGTCTATCGTAAAACTCATACTGAAAATCATGGATTAAGACAGAACTTTCAAGCTTATGAATAATCTTGGAGTTAACATCAGCTTCCATATATTTCGGAAGTTCTGATGTAGGGGCAATAGGATAATGGTTTGACAACTGATGGGAATTCTTTTTGAGCTTTCTACCAAATCACCACATTGTTCAATACTCTTTGGGACACTTTTTAAGGTTAACGAGTGCTGGTAAAATATTATCACTCCCCTTGGTTTATTGAGTCAATTTGCTTTCTACAGGTATTTAACCTTTCTGAAAGGAGGTATGACCTCTCCAAGCTTAACTCCAAGGTACAAAGTTTTTTTTGAACTAACATGGTTTTCCCTATTTCTGACCTGGTTAAAACAACCAAAACCTTAATTTCAATCCTATGGCGTGCCATGTGACTGGCTGATGCCGTAGTTTTGTAACACATTTTACTAATGAATACATAGAATTACTTTTCTTTTTTCTGTCCTCCTCCTCCTATGCTTTTGATTGGACTATCCCTGTATTAAATCTGCTGATTTTTTCCATTTATAACTTTTCTCACCACTTGGGCAGTTTTGTACTTTGAGGCTAAAAAGACAAGTTTGGAAACCAGATCTTCAAAAATAAAAGACATAGACACTCCCACTGGTTATGGTGGCTTCTGTGCAGCCTTGGGGCTTTCCTATTTTAATGGAAGTAAAATTAAAGTAATCAGTGAGACATTTACTGAATTAAGGTCACTTACTAAGTGCAGTAAGGGTAGTAGCGTGTTAAGGTAGAATGTGGAGAACCCTAACTCTTTATGGTAATATGCAAGAAAATGTCATCAGGAAAGAAACAATTTTTCCCCATCATTAAATTTTTAATAAAAGCTTTGTCATAGTTGATTAAACGATGTTTTTGCCCAACGATCTTGCCACTTTATTGGGCAATAATGACTTCTTAGTTGTTCCTTTATTTAAGTTGTAATGATTTGGATGTTGGAAATTCTTAGGGCTGATTTTCCTCTGCCCTGCTCCAAAATAATGCCTGTAAAATGGGGGCAATGCAAAGGAAAAATGGATGCTAATCCTTTGCTCCCATTTTGCTCCTGGACAGAACTGCACCGCAACATTTGCAATGGAATTCTTGATGTCTGCAATTAACTGTGCCTGAGGAGGGGGCACCACTTTAAATTTCATGCAAATAGGTGTCGGGCAACTTTGAATCCAGATTTCTTGTAATAGTGCTGGGTGCGATTCAGGGGTAAACTGCCCTCGTAAAAACCTGTCACTACTGACTCGTGAGCTGTTCAGCTGGCATCAGTCTGAACAGACATGCTGGCATTGTTAAGATAGGTCTTTATATTTGATTTTGAATAACGAATAATTTTGCTGCTTCAGATCTTGTTGCAGAATGCATTTCGCAATGCAGGCCTGTTCAGTACTGTCGCTCAACGCCCCCCTCCCCCCAATTTTTTACAATATGGCTTATTTAGAGGCAGGCAAGGGGAAAAAACAAAAAAGCCTCTTTGCTTGTCATAAGCCAAAGTCAAACCAGCACCCACCTATTCCTGCGCCAGCATTCTTCATGCCCATACTTGTGTTCCCACTCCTTCACCAGCTGCTTGACACAATGGTGCCACCCTCTATCAGCTCCCTTAAAGCAGACTGTAGGGGTACCTGGATTGCTGCTTGAGAAACTGATTCACAGAGGACGTTGCCTTTAAATTAACATGAAGGCCACCAACATGCAAGTCACGGCTTCTAGCGCACAAACGTTAAATTATAAACTTAGCAGAGGGTGTCCGTATCAAAATCTTGTCCCTGGACTTGGCCCTGTGCCCAAGCGTGCTCCTGGTGTGTGTCTGCTGCATTACAATGAGGCCCCAGCGGAAGGTAGGACAGCTGAAGATATCGGCATAGTAGCGTACACCTCGTGTGCTCCACACTAATTTGCTCCTGGATGGCACAGTAGAGGAAGTTTGGTCCCTATTCTAATATTCTACATGATAGGTGGCCTGCTAGTTATGCACAAGGTATTATTTTAATCGAGTCTACACTTAAATGCAACCTTTAACGGCCCTTTGACCTCTGCAGCCCTGCAGTTGTGAGTTTTGGCAAATCTTGTTATAGATCATTAGAAGATGTCCTCTGAAGGACCTGTCTCTCCTGCAGTAATTGATCATGGGTCACCATTAATGGGGAAACTGGAGCTGCCCATAGTTCAAGTTATTTCACTGTTTCCATTCTCATTGGTGGAAGAAAAGAGGAAAACTATCAGTGAGAACTTCATACAGGAGAATGCATGTCATAGGAATACAAGAAATTTAGGAACAAGAAAGGCCTCTGACTCCCAGCAAGCCTCTTACATTTTGACTGACCTCAACTTCCCATTCCTGCTTTCTCACGTATCACTCGGTTCCTTTCTTTCTCCCAAAACACATCTTGTTATCATTTATATTATTTGCTTTAATGGTCTTTCATGGTAACGTATTCCATATGTCTGTTAACCTTAGTGTGAATTATTTGTGTTTGAATTCCTTATTTATTGCAAACTTTCTGTTTTGTAAATGATGCCTCATCATTTTTGAACCCTTTATCCCTGTAAACAATTTTTCTGGATCAACTTTATCAATTTCCTTAATCTTTAAGACTTCTAAAAGTCACCTCAAATTTTTCCTGAGAGTAACAGCCCAACTTCATCAACCTTTCATCATAACTTTAATAGTCCCCTTGTTCCACTGACTTTTACCCTTTTCCTTCTAAGAATTTCAGAAATTTCCGTTATTTTCAATGGGTGATCAAGTTGGTTAAAACCACATGTTTTAGGAATTTCCATTACTTTCATTGGGAATTCATGGTCATATTTTCTATTTTAGGTGGAAAAAGGTTCAGTTAACTTTGTCCATACAAATGGGGCTGCAAGTTAAAATAACCTTTTTCCAACCAAAATGGCTAAAATAAAAAGCTGCAATCCCATTGAAAGTAATGGTTCTAGTTGCAAAATGGTTACGAGAAAAAATGCATTTATCTTTGTGATTTATAACTTCAAACTTTGAGAAAGTTCTTATATATATCCAAAGCCGCAATGAAATGCAGTCTGGTAATTGTATTATTCTGTATGTTGCCAAGTCTATTAAAAGTGTTCATGCTCTGCAAACATTACATTGCCAGTTCTTCTGTGACAGCCAGTTTTAGGACACATTTGTATGCATTTGTTTTTACTAATTTGAGATTCAACTCTTCGAATCTTCTTGGTGTTTAAATGAAGTTTTGTTTTAAAATGAGGCACATAACCTTAATGAATGCTGTACCAGAGGTGTGTCATTGGCCCTTGGAAAAACTAAAATTTGCTTCTTGTTTCAGGTGATGGATGTAGGTTGGCCTGACCTTCATGCGCCGCCTCTAGATAAGATGTGTACCATATGCAAATCAATGGAGACGTGGCTGAACAGTGACCCACTTCACGTGGTGGTTATACATTGCAGAGTAAGCAGATTTTCTTTCAAGTCTGTTTGATTAACGTGTAATCATTTTGTTTTGTAGAACTTGGTCTTTTGTCTGATTTAATTCTTTGAATATCTGAAGGGCCTTCACTGCTTTCAAAATAGACATTTTCTATCATGAAACAAAAATAATTTTCTGGTATTTTATTTTGAATTTGCAATATCATTCAAAGATTATAAACATGACTGGTTTGAAAATAGAAAACAACCTCTCAATAGTGCAGTCGTACTTGACAGCTGAGGGATATTAGTGCTGGGGAATGGATTTTCTTTTGGGCTTTTTGTTGTCACTGTTTTACATCAACTACTCCCAGGTCAAATACAGCATGGTTGGATACAGAATGACGTTTCTTTTACACTATTTTAACAATATTGCCTCAATCGCAACCTCAGAAAAGCACCTCCATTCTCACCTCAGCCATTCTTGTGACCACTTTGAATAAGATTGTAAAGTTAGTGCCAATTAGTGGCAAATTGTGAGTAGGGATTGTGCTGGGAACCTATAGCTACAAAAACTGATTTGAGATAACAATCTTATTTCCTGTTGGGTCTTTACAGATGCCAGAGAGAGAGACAGAGGAAGTTTAACTCATCACTCTTTGCTGTCCTTGAACCCAGGTTTCAGACATGAAAGAATAATTGCTTTCACCTAATGTATCACCCCAGTCCTTGTACAAATTTAAATTGAAGAATCTTCTCCAGCTCAGTGGAGAAATGCAATTTGTGTTGTTTACTAAACTCTATTTTCCAGAAGGGTTCCTTTGATCACTAGTCTGTTCTGAGTTAGCTGGTCTCAACTGGGGCAGCAGAGAGCTGGGGGCGGGGGGCACCATGACTGACTTCAGTGTCGTCAGGCAAAGAGCAAGAAATGTGGTCCAGGTTCTTGCCTCGGTTGTTATGCCAGAAGGCACACATGTTTGGAGATTGGATAAGGACGTCTTTAAATTTGGAATAATCGAATGTCGAGGCTCATAAAGAATGACCTTTAGGTAAAGTACTTCTGAGCTGCCAGCAATTGTGCAACTGTATCCCAACATGAAATACCAGCCAGGAGAGGAGGACAAAACCTTCAAAAATCAGTTGTGTTTATTTTTCTTTTTTTGGCTCCTACAAGCCAATTGAGGTTGGGGATTATATCTACAGGATGTAAAGTATTGTATGTGATAGCACATTTAAGTTTTCCAAAATGGGTCATATTACTAAATGTGAAATTTAAAAAATGTTAACCAGTGAAACTAGCGACAAAATGTTTTAGACCATCAACATTTTGCTTGCAATTTCGCTCTTGTTTATTCTTGCTCTATTTCCGAGAGTTTTACCATATTTAGAAGGCATGGAAGGTTGTTTCTCAGCACAGATTGATGCTGTAGTTATACTACTTTTGTGGTGCCAGTGCTGCAGTGACAGCTTTGGCCAAAGGAACCGCTTCTGACCACTGGTGCGGGCCAGTATTTGCATCAGTTAGATTGTGGCTAAGAGATGACTGTCTCATTTGCTCATCAGTTACTTTCTGCATTGGTTGTTCATTCTGTTAAAAGACAAAAGATTTCTGCATAAGTGAAGGTCTAATATCATCGTATTTTGTTTCCTGTTGGAATAATATCTTGGCCATTCACAATAATTTAAAAAATGTTTTTTTTATTTGTTTTTTATGGGATGTGGGCGTTGCTGGCAAGGCCAGCATTTATTGGCCATCCCTAATTGCCCTTGAGAAGGTGCTGGTGAGCCGCCTTCTTGAACCGCTGCAATCCGTGTGGTGAAGGTACTCCCACAGTGCTGTTAGGTAGGGAGTTCCAGGATTTTGACCCAGCAACGATGAAGGATTGGCGATATACTTCTAAGTCAGGATGGTGTGTGACTTGGAAGGGAGCTTGGAGGTGGTGGTGTTCCCATACGCCTGCTGCCCTTGTCCTTCTAGGTGGAGGAGGTCGCGGGTTTGGGAGGTGCTGCCGAAGAAGCCTTGGCGAGTTGCTGCAGTGCATCTTGTAGATGGTGTACACTGCAGCCACGGTACGCCAGTGGTGGAGGGAGTGAATGTTTAAGGTGGTGGATGGGGTCCCAATCAAGCAGGCTGCTTTGTCCTGGATGGTGTCGAGCTTCTTGAGTGTTGTTGGAGCTGCACTCATCCAGGCAAGTGGAGAGCATTCCATCACACTCTTTACTTGTGCCTTCTGGATGGTGGAAAGGCTTTGGGGAGTCAGGAGGTGAGACACTCGCCGCAGAATACCCAGCCTCTGACCTGCTCTTGTTGCCACAGTATTTATGTGGCTGGTCCAGTTAAGTTTCTGGTCAATGTAACTGCGGTCAGTGCGTATCCTGCTTTTTACACTTCAAAACAAAGTTAAAAGAAAATTTTCGGTAGCTTGTTGTGTGATCTCTTCCTTTCTAAAGATTGCAAAAAACATTGCTGTTCCTTCAGCTCTTTTTCGGTGACTAAGTATCTGACCGGTTAATGAGAAAAGACTCAGAACTTTTAAAACAAAATGTTTGCTCAATTACTTTATTGTGACCTTTTTTTGGCAATTTTATATCCTTCTCGCTTAAAGGTGAAATTCATGCTGGGGTTCAGTTCCACACTTGCCCAAATGGGTATTTGTCCTGTCTAAGTCCACACAGTGAATGTTGGCAAATTATTCAACAAAACAGGCACCCCGGTCAAGCTTGATCCTCTCCTAACAATCTCTACATATATACCCTTTCCAGTTAGGGTCTCTGAATGTTGATCATTAGTGAGAACCTGAGCTGATTTCCGCCCATCCCCTCCTACCCACCCCAGTCCTTGCCCAAGGATGCTGAGATCAACTGTAGCAATCATATAGCCACCCCAGTTGAGTCTAGCTAACTGAGCACAGGCTAGGAATTGGGCCTGAAACCTTCTAGTCTGTATGGTTTAGCACTACATTATGAACTGCCTTTCTGCAACAGGACACTGGGAGAAGCATATCTCATTAGTTCAGTCACAAACAAATCTCCTGCCAAGTGAGAAATCCAGTTGGCAGTGACATTATTTTTAACCATTGGATCCTCAATGATAATTACATAGGAAATAGAAGCATAGGAACAGGAGTAGGCTAATCAGGCCCTCAAGCCTGTTCTGCCATTCCGTTAGATCATGGGTGATTTGGACTTGTGCCCCATTTACCTGCCTTTGATCCATATCCCTTCATACCCATACCTGACAAAAATGTATCAATCTCAAGTCTTCAGAATGTCAATTGACCCAGCATCCATAGCCTTTTGGGGGACAGTGTCCAGATTTCCACTACCCTTCATATGCTGTGCAATTTGCAAATCTGCTGGTGTGCTATAAAACTTTCCAAAGAATCTTGGTTCATTATAAAACAGGTACTTATTTTTTAATGAGTCAAAGTGCTTTGGAAGTTTTATTGTACAACCTACAGCGTTTGATAGCACAGCTGCAGAACAGAATGTGACTGTAGTGATGTGGTCACAGCACAGGGCTCCGAACACTTGGCAGAGCATCTTGTTTGTGCACAGTTCTTGAAATTAAAAGAATATTCAGCAGAGTAGAATGACCTATTAAATAAAAGGTCAAGGTATTCTTGTATGTGGGCTTTACTGTACTCGCCCAAATGAGGGTTTATCATGAGATATTAAATCCTAAATTTCAAACTTGTTTTTTCAGTACCTGTCTTTTATTTATTAGAAAAAAGGTAATCCTTCCTCATTGTTCTCCTTTCAATATACAGTGGGTTAGGTAAAAACTCTTAAAAGGAAATACTGTAGGTATAATCTTTTAAAGCTTTCTCTTGGTAGCTTTGCAAGAGCCATGTGATCCTCCCCTATTCCCACACTGATAATTTATTTGCATCAGTGTCTTATAGTTGCATTCTTTAAGTGGAGCTGTAAATCCAATACAATAATTAACACATTTTCTAAGGAGTGGTGTGTGTATATGGCAATTAATAATGCTTGGTTAAATACTTTCCCATTAAATACTCACTGTTTGAAAGAACTGAACACAAACAGCTTCAGAAAGATTTAGCCATTACTTTGTGTATTTTATAAGGTCTTGTGTGAGCTTGTGTGTTCTCAGGAGGGCAACAACTTTCAGATCTGAATGCATCAAAGTTGTTGCCAAATACGTCTAACAACTGAAATGTTGGAAAATAATATTTTGGAAACAAGGTCTGCTTCTCCAGTTATTTAGCTTCAGGTTTTTCATTTCCACCCTGAGGGGCAGCATCTGCCTTCTGCTGTTCCAAACTCCTCCAACTTACTGAATTTACTTTGGGAGGAAAGAACCATTCTTTGAAAGGTTACGCATTGCTGGATTTTTGTCCCTGAGCAAGAGGAATTCCACAGTGATTGGTTCCAAATTATAGGATGAGTTTTGGAATTTTTAGTTCAAAATACAATGATGTGACTGATATAAAAACAGAAAACTCTGGAAATACTCAGCAGGTCAGGCAGCATCTGTGGAGAGAGAGTTCACGTTTCAGGTCAATGATCTTTCATCAGAACTGGAAAAAGTTAGAGATGTAACAGGTTTTAAGCAAGTACAGAAGCAGGGAAAGGGGGGAGGGGAGGAAAGCAAAAAAAGGAAGGTCTGTGATAGGGTGGAAGGCAGGAGAGATTAAAAGACAAAAGGGATGCTGGTGCAAGGCAAAAGGGGGTGGTAATGGGACAATAAAAGAAACAAAAGATGGGTCTAGAAGAGGTGTATCACAAGCAGAATCATTACCAGCAACTGTTGTCTGGAAAAAATGGGAGCGGTGGTTCTGATCTGAAATTGTTGAACTCAGTGAGTCTGGAAGGCTGTAAAGTGTCTAATCGAAAGATGAGTTGCTGTTCATCGAGCTCCCGTTGAGCTTCATTAGAACAGTGTAGGAGGCCGAGGACTGAGAGGAAGTTGGGCGGAGAATTAAAATAACAAGCGAGTGGAAGCTCGGGGTCACGCTTGCGGACTGAATGGAGGTGTTCCGCAAAGCGATCACCCAGTCTGCATTTGACCTCCCCAATGTAGAGGAGACAGTATTGTGAGCAGCGAATACAGGATACTAAATTGAAAGTAGTACAATTAAATTACAGATTCACCTGGAAGAAGTGTTTGGGGCCCTGGGTGGTGGGAAGGGAGTAGGTAAAAGGGCAGGTGTTGCACCTCCTGCGCTTGCATGGGAAGGTGATGTGGGAAGGGGAAGGGGTGTTGGGGGGTGATTGAAGAATGGATCAGGGTGTTGCGGAGGGAGCGGTCCCTTCAGAATGCTGAAAGGTGAGGGAAAGATGTGTTTAGTGGTGGGATCACATTGGAGGTGGCGGAAATGGCGAAGGATGATCCATTGAATGTGGAGGCTGGTGGGGTGAAAGGTGAGGACAAGAAGCACCCTATCGCGGTTCAAAGTGGGAGGGGAAGGGGTGAGACCAGAAGTGCAGGATATGGAACGGACACGGACACGGTCAAGGGCTCTGCCAGCCACGGTTGAGGGGAATCCTTGGTTGAGGGAAAAGGAAGAAATATTGGAAGCACTGGTATGGAAGGTGGCATCGTCAGAACAGATGCGACTGAGGTGGAGAAACTGGGAGAATGGAATAGAGTCCTTACAGGAAGCGGGGTTGGAGGAAGTGTAATCAAGGTAGCTGTGAGACTCTCTCCACGGATGCTGCCTGCCCTGCTGAGTATTTCCAGCATTTTTGCTTATATTTCAGATTTCCAGCATCTGCATATTCTGCTTTTGTATGATGTGACTGATCACTGATGCAGTTTCACAGTAAATTCCATTTTATTAATTTTTTAAAATAGCTTTTTTTCCTTTCTGTAAAGTTGGTGTTTTTTGTTCTGACTTTTTCTGTACTGCAGTTTCCTTTTGAATTTTATCCCATTCCATTCTCCATTTTTCACTTCTTGATCTATTTATATAATGCTTTTATTACCTCTCTCAGAAATGTCTCAGAATATTTCATATACAGTGAATTACTTTCAAGAGCTGTGCCTGTTATTAAGTAGGCAAATGCTGAAGCTATTTTACACACAGCAAGGTCCCACAAATTGCAGTAAGATGAATCTGTTTTTTGTGGTGTACATTGAGGGAACAATGTTCAAGACACTGGTAGAATTCCTCTTTTTTTGTTGAAAAGCGCTATAGAATCTTGAACATCTACTTGAACCAGCAGAACAGGCAGATAGGGTCTCAATTTAACATCTCATCTGAAGGGCAGCACCACCAAGAATACACCCATAGTACTACACTAAAATGTTAGTTTAGATTATGTGCCCAAGTTTGCCCGTAGGGAAGACATGTAGGCATCAAAAAAGGTAACTTCTGCATGGTTGTAGTTACTTTCCTATTATATTGTGAGCAATTTTAAAATTAATTGCCAGTGCACACCATGTTGAATGCCTTGGGACAGTGGGGACACAATGTGAATCACCTGATTCCTGGTGGAATTTTATGCTAAAAGACAGAGTTGGCAACAGACTCATGGGGCAAATCTTAGATGTGAGATTTTCAAGTCAATGACGTACTAGAGGTGCAACCTTTCACAAGATGTGCAATCCCTATATGCTCCCCAAAAATAACATCTTCGGAATAATCTTTCAACGCAAATGCTCCGTCTCATGTTCTAGTGTCTGCTACAGTAATCTACTGTATTATCCATTGTTTTGTATTGGCTTTCATGGGATCTCTGCAATTAAACTGTCCGCAGCCCCACCCCCTCCTCTTCTTGAGTTGCGTCTGATTTTTGTCACCACCTGGACTTCTGAAGATAGTAATTGTGCCGTCTGATTTAAATTTTAAACTCCCTTCTCAGATATTACTGAAGTTGGAAAATGTAGTGAAGTTAGATGAGATGCAGTTGGCTAATTGGTCGGCTGGCTAAGGCAGTGCATGGAACACTAAGTTGCAGAGACCATAAGCTATATGCAGTGCTGTGACTATGCCAAATCTTGTGTGTGTATGCATTCTGTTTCACCCCCCAATTAAAGATAGCACATAGTTCCTTGTGTGCCCAATTAAAACAAAAGATTAAAATATGAATTTGGGCACTTCATGCTATTGCTCCTTTCTCTTCAACGTCTACAAAGTTTATAATGTGCACAAATGAAAAATAAATCATGCAGGAGTACAAACCACATTAAAGAATAAAATAGTGCAAGTCAGGAAAGTTCCAGGTTGGTGCCTGATCTCAGCAGCAGTCAGGGTGCTACAATTGGCTACAGTGTCTTTGTGCTAAGGAAGGGATAAAAGGTCAGCTGGATTGTGATTTTGTGACCTCTGCCAGAAAGTGTGTTCATGTTGAGTGAGGACACAATTGATGCCTCACAGCTGAATAGCCTGCTGATACATCACTGTCAAGGCTCGCATATGAAGAATGGCTGTTCAGCAATGTACTATAGGCTACCAGCACTCACCCAAAATCTACCCCAGTCTACCGGTGAGAATAAACTGAGAGCCCGTGTGTTCTTGAATTTCAATTTTTTTCCCCCCAGACCTATCTTTTACCCACCTTGCCATCACAATCCATGTGATAGAGAGCTGGTGAATGATGCATAGGATTACACAGGATATACGGCACAGAAACAGGCCATTCGGCCCAACCAGTCCATGCCGACGTTTATGCTCCTCGAGCCTCCTCCTGTCTTTCCTCATCTAACTCTATCAGCATAGCCCTCTATTTCCTTTTCCCTCAGATGCTTGTCTAACCTCCCCTTAAATGCATCTATAGTATTTGCTTCAACCACTCCCATATTCTCGCCACTCTTTGGGGTAAAGAAGTTTCTTCTGAATTCCCTATTGGATTTCTTGGTGACTATCTTATATTGATGGCCTCTAGTTATGCTCTTCCCCACAAGTGGAAACATTCTCCCTGTATCCACTCAAAACCTTTCATAATTTTCAAGACCTCTATTAGGTCACCCCTCAGCCTTTTTTCAAGAGAAAAGAGACCCAGCCTGTTCATCCTTTCCTGATATGTATACTCTCACATTTCTGGTATCATCCTTGTAAATCTTCTCTGCACCCTCTCCAGTGCCTCTATATCTTTTTTATAATATGGTGACCAGAATTGTACACAGTACTCCCAGTGTGGTCTAACCAAGGTTCGATACAGGTTTAGCATAACTTCCCTACTTTTCAATTCTATTCCTCTAGAAATAAACCCTAGTGCTTGGTTTGCTTGTGTTATGGCCTTATCAACCTGCGTTGCTACTTTTAGTGATTTGTGTATTTGTACTCAGATCCCTTTTTGTTCCTCTACCCCATTTAGATTTTTGATTTTCAAGTAACGTGATCTCATTTTTCTTACCAAAATGTAATACCTCACACTTGTGTTGAAATTCATTTGCCAATTAGATGCCCAGTCTGCAAGTTTATTGTCTTATAATTTGTTGCAGTCCTCCACAGTATTGACTATCTCACACACCCCCCTTAATTTGTGTCATCCGCAAATTTAGAAATTGCATTTTTGATTCCAAAATCTAAATCTTTTAATAGAAATTGTGAACAGTGGTCACAGCACTGATCCTTATGGGACCCCACTTCCCACCTTCTCCCACTCTGAATAGCTACTCTCCTTTACCCCTACTCTCTGCTTTCTATCTTGAAGCCAGCTAGCTTGGTTTGCTTTTTTTATGGCCTTGCTAACCTGTGTCGCAACTTTGTGATTTGTGTATTTGTACTCAGAGATCCCTTTCTCCTTCTCCCCTACCTAGACTCGCACCCTCCAAGTGATAAGTGACCTCCCTATTCTTCCTACCAAAATGTAATCCCTCACATTTATCTGTGTTGAACTTCATTTGCCAATTATATGCCCATTCTGCAAGTTTAATAATGTCCTCCTGTAATTTGTTGCCATCCTCCTCAGTATTGACTATCCCCCCCAATTTGGTGTCATCTGCAAATTTAGAAATTGTGTGTTTGATTCCAAAGTCTAAATCGTTCATGTAAATTGTGAACAACAGTGGTCCCAGCACTGATCCTTGTGGAACACCACTACCCACCTTCTGCCACTGTGAATAGCTACCCTTTACCCCTACTCTCTGCTTTCTGTCTTGAAGCTAGCTATCTATTCTGCTACTTGTCCCCTGATACCGCATTCTCTGACCTTGTTCATCAGTCTATTAAGGGGTACCTTATCGTAGGCCTTTTGGAAATCTAGATAAGTTGCATCTACTACATTACCCTTGTCTACTCTCTGTTACCTCTTCAAAAAAATCATGATGCTGTCCACTGTTCTTTTTCTTAGGTGACATGAAAGTCTTCCAGCTCCAAAGAATTTCCTGTTGCAGTCTTCCATCTGTTTGTGCAACTACAGTGTCAGTTTGAGAGAGAATAAACCATCTAAATGGAATAGTTACTTGATAAGAGGGCAAATAAAATGTTGGCAGCATGATAATCATATTTAATAATTAAGTTGCATTGAATGGGGAACTGCTCATGCACATAAGGAAATGCCATGATGATCGATCAGCTTTTCCTGGAATGCTAGACTGCCGCCTTATATTCATTATTACTGTCATTACCTGTTACAAGACAACATACATAGAACACATCTATTCAACAAGAACATATTTGGCAACATGCCACAGATTTCCAAATACTTGAACTGAGATATCACGCACCTGGTTATGACTGGGTGTAAGGACTTGCCTGCTCTAAATCATAAATTGATGTGTGTAATGTTGTTGTTTAAAATCTTTTGCATTTTTTTAACTGAGTTTTTTATTTGCCCATTCTCGCCCTTTATAATGATTTTGAAAATACTACACCTCAAGTTCTGTGTGTTCCAGAAAGCCACAAATCCATGTTAGAAGTATTTGAATCTGGAAGAAAGTTTGCCAAGAAGTGGTTTTTGTTGAACCAGAATTTTTATAATAGGAGATTTGAAGTACAATTGGAGAATATTTGTATTGATGGATGTGTGATGCAATCAAAATTCTAAAACTTGGAACAATAAAAACTTGTTTAAATAAAAATGAGGAGAGTAGTTTCTTAATCAAGCCAGGTCCTGTGTTTCTTGCTCTCTCCCTGGGTCAATAGCAGTGACCGCTGTAATAGGCTCACCAAATATGCTCTCTCTGAAACCGGATCAAGCTGCAGCTGAGTGGAAACAAGACACTAAATCTGCATAACCATCCGTGTGCAAAATGGGGGCCCTGGTGAGGATAGCTGGAGTGCTATTCACATAGGAACAGGAGTAGGCCATTTAGCCCCTCGAGCCTGTTCCGCCATTCAATGAGATCATGGCTGCTCTGTGGCTTTACTCCATATATCCGCCTTTGGCCCATATCCCTTAATACCTTTGGTTAACAAAAATCTATAAATCTCAGATTTAAAATTAACAATTGATCTAGCACCAGTTGCTGTTTGCGGAAGAGAGTTCCAAAGTGTCTACCACCCTTTGTGTGTAGAAGTGTTTCCTAATTTCACTCCTGAAATGTCAGGCTCTAATTTTTAGACTATGTCCCCAGTCCTAGACTCAGCAACCAGCGAACATAGTTCCTCTCTATCTACCCTGTCAGTTCCTCTTAATATCTTGAAAACTTTGATCAAATCACCCCTTAACCTTCTAAATTCCATGGAATACAACCCTAGTTTGTGTAATCTTTCTTTGTAATTTAACACTTGGACTCCGGGTATCATTCTAGTAAACCTAAGCTCCACTCCCTCCAAGGCCAATATATCCTTCCTACGGTGTGGTGCCCAGAACTGCTCACAGTACTCCAGGTGTGGTCTAACCAGGGCTTTGTATAGCTTAGGCATGACTTCTACCCCTTTGTATTCTAGTCCTCTAGATATAAAGGCCAGCATACCCATTAGCCTTTTTGATTATTTTCGGTACCTGTTCATGACATTTTAATGATCTATGTACTTGGACCCCCAGGTCTCTTTGGACCTCCACTGTTTTTAGCTTTTCACCATTTAGAAAGTACCCTGTTCTAAAGTGGATGACCTCACATTTGCCCACATTGAAATCCATTTGTCACAGTTTTGCCCATTTGCTTAAACTATCAATATCTCTTTGTAATTTTATGCTTCCATTTACAATGCCACCTATCTTTGTGTCACTGGAAAATTTGGATATGTAGCTTTCTATCCCATCATCTAAGTCATTAATAAATACTGTGAATAGTTGAGGCAACACAGATCCTTGCGGGACATCACTAGTCACGTCCTGCCAATTAGAGTACCTACCCATTATCCCTACTCTCTGCCGCTCAGCCAATTTCTTAACCAGGTCATTAATTTGCCCTCAATTCCGTGGGCTTCAATTTTTTAGTTAACAGTCTCTTATGAGGGACTTTATCAAATCCTTCTGAAAGTCCATATAAATAACATCTATAGACATTCCCCTGTCCACTACTTTAGTCACCTCCTCAATAAATTCAATCAGGTTCGGCAGGCATTACCTACCTTTTACAAATCCATGTTGGCTCTCTCTGATCAGCTGAAAATTTTCAAGCTGTTCAGTCACCCTATCCTTAATTATAGACTCGAGTAATTCCCTGACAACAGATGTTAGGCTAACTGGTCTATAATTCCCTGGTTTCCCTCTCTCACCATTCTTAACTAGCGAAGTGACGTGCTCAATTTTCCAATCTAAAGGAACGGTTCCTAAATTGAGAGAACTTTGGAAGACTGTAGTTAGGGCATTTGCTATGTTCTCATCTACTTCCTTTAAAACCCTGGGATAGATACCATCTGGCCCTGGGGATTTGTCACTCTTTAGTGCCATTATTTTCTTCATTACTGTTATTTTGCTTACATTAATTTTGGTGAATCCCTGTCCCTGATTCAATATTAGTTTCCTTGGGATTTCCGGCATGCTATCCTTTTCCTCTGCTGTAAATACTGATACAAAGCAATTATTCAACATGCCCGCCATTTCCTTATTATCATTGACAGTATCACCATTATCGGTTTTCAAGGGACCCACATTGCTCTTGACCACCCTCTTTTAACTAATATAATTGTAAAAAAGTGTTGTGTTCATTTTGATATCCCTTGCAAGTTTCTTTTCATACTCCCTTTTTGTAGCTCTTACTATCTGTTTTGTCACCCATGGCTGTTCTTTGTATCTTTCGTATTTGCCAGGATCTGTACTATTTTTTGCATTTTTCTATGCTTTTTCTTTTAGTTTGATGCTGTCCCTTACCTCTTTAGTCGTTCTTCCCTTTTTTTTTGGCAAGTAGGGCTCTTGCCCCTCAGAGATATAAACTGGTTCTGCAACACATTAAATTATTTTTTGAACACCACCTACTGATCATCTGTTGTTTTACCCATTAACAGATTTGCCCAGTTTATTGTGGACAGTCTCTGCCTCATCGCATTGAAGTCAGCCTTACCTAGATCTAGAATCTTAGTAGCTGTTTCACGTTTCTCCCTTTCAAGCACTACTTTGAACTCGATCATATTGTGATCGCTTTTAGATAAATGTTCATGCACCGTTAGGCAGTTAACTAAATCTGGCTCATTACTAAATCTGAAATGGCTTGCCCCCTTGTTGGTTCTAGGATATATTGTTGCAGAAAACTACTCCAGACACACTCAAGAAATTCACTACCTTTCTGACATGTGCTCGTCTGTTTATCCCAATCTATATGAAAGTTAAAATCCCCCATTAAAACCACTCTGTCTTTGCTACATGCTTGTCTAATCTCTGCATTTGTACAATCTACCACTTCACAGCTACTACCAGGGGGCCTATACACAACTCCCACTACAGTCTTAAATCCTTTCCTATTTCTTATTTTTTTTTATTCATTCCTGGGGATGTGGGCGTCGCTGGCAAGGCCAGCATTTATTGCCTATCCCTAATTGCCCTCGAGAAGGTAGCAGTGAGCCGCCGCCTTGAACTGCTGCAGTGCTTGTGGTGAAGGTACTCCCACAGTGCTGTTAGGGAGGGAGTTCCAGGATTTTGACCCAGCGACGATGAAGGAATGGCAATATATTTCCAAGTCAGGATGGTGTGTAACTTGGAGGTGATGGTGTTCCCATGCGCCTGCTGCCCTTGTCCTTCTAGATGGTAGAGGTCGCAGGTTTGGGAGGCGCTGTCGAAGAAGCTTTGGCAAATTGATGCAGTGCATCTTGATGGCACACACTGCAGCCATGGTGCGCCAGTGGTGGAGGGAGTGAATGTTTAAGGTGGTGGGTGGGATGTCAGCCAAGCGGGCTGCTTTGTCTTGGATGGTGTCAAGCTTCTTGTGTCTTGGAGCTGCACTCATCCAGGCAAGTGGAGAGTATTCCATCACACTCCTTACTTGTTCCTTGTAGATGGTGGAAAAGCTTTGGGGAGTCAGGAGGTGAGACACTTGCCGCAGAATACCTAGCCTCTGACCTGCTCTTGTTTCCACAGTATTTATGTGGCTGGTCCAGTTAAGTTTCTGGTCAATGGTAACCCCCAGGTTGTTGATGGTGGGGGATTCGGTGATGGTGATGCCATTGAATGTCAAGGGGAGAGGGTTAGACTCTCACTTGTTGGAGATAGTCATTGCCTGGTACTTGTGTGGCACAAATGTTACTTGCCACTTATCAGCCCAAGCCTAAATATCGTCCAGGTCTTGCTGTATGCGCAGGCATGGACGGCTTCATTATCTGAGGAGTTGTGAATGGAACTGAACACTGCAATCATCAGCGAACATCCCCACTTCTGACCTTATGATGGAGGGAAGGTTATTGATGAAGCAGCTGAAGATGGTTGGGCCTAGGACACTGCCCTGAGGAACTCCTGCAGTGATGTCCTGGGGCTGAGATGATTGACCTCCAACAACCACAACCATCTTCCTTTGTGCTAGGTATGACTCCAGCCAGTGGAGAGTTTTCCCCCTGATTCCTATTGACTTCAGTTTTACTAGGGCTCCTTGATGCCACACTCAGTCAAATGCTGCCTTGATATCAAGGGCAGTCACTCTCACCTCACCTCTGGAATTCAGCTCTTTTGTCCATATTTGGACCAAAGCTGTAATGAGGTCTGGAGCTGAGTGGTCCTGGCAGAACCCAAACTGAGCATCAGTTCTGACGAAAGGTCATCGACCTGAAACGTTAACTCTGTTTCTCTCTTCACAGATGCTGCCTGACCTGCTGAGTATTTCCAGCATTTTCTGTTTTTATTTCAGATTTCCAGCATCTGCAGTATTTTCTTTTTGTATCAGTGAACAGATTATTGGTGAATAATTTCCGCTTGATAGCACCGTCAACGATACCTTCCATCACATTGCTGATGGCTGAGAGTAGGCTAATGGGGCGGTAATTGGCCGAACTGGATTTGTCCTGTTTTTTGTGGACAGGACATACCTGGGCAGTTTTCCACATTGTCGGATAGATGCCAGTGTTGTAGCTGTACTGGAACAGCTTGGCTAGAGGTGCGGCGAGTTCTGGAGCACAAGTCTTCAGCGTGATAGCCGGGATGTTGTCGGGGCCCATAGCCTTTGCTGTATCCAGTGCGCTCAGCCGTTTCTCCTCCTCCCGTTAGTTGTTTAATTGCCCACCATCGTTCACGACTGGGTGTGGCAGGACTGCAGAGCTTTGATCTGATCTGTTGATTGTGGGATCGCTCGGCTCTGTCTATAGCATGCTGTGTCCACTGTTTAGCATGCATGCAGTCCTGTGTTGCAGCTTCCCCAGGTTGGCACCTCATTTTTAGGTACGCCTGGTGCTGCTCCTGGCATGCTCTTCTGTACTCCTCATTGAACCAGGGTTGGTTCCCGGGCTTGATGGTAATGGTAGAGTGAGGGATATGCCAGGCCATGATTGTGGTGGAATACAATTCTGCTACTGCTGATGGCCCACAGTGCCTCATGGATGCCCAGTTTTGAGCTGCTAGATCTGTTCTGAATCTCTCCCACTTAGCACGGTGGTAGTGCCACACAACACGATGGAGGGCGTCTTCAGTGTGAAGACGGGACTTCGTCTCCACAAGGACTTTGCGGTGGTCACTGCTACCAGTGCTGTCATTTACAGATACATCTGCGACAGGTTGGTTGGTGAGTACGAGGTCAAGTAGGTTTTTCTCCTCATGTTGGTTCTCTCTCCACCTGCTGCAGGCCCAGTCTGGCAGCTATGCCCTTCAGGACTCGGCCAGCTCGGTCAGTAGTGGTGCTACCGAGCCACTTTTGGTGATGGACATTGAAGTCCCCCACCCAGAGTACATTCTGTGCCCTTGCTGCTCTCAGTGCTTCTTCCAAGTGGTGTTCAACATGGAGGAGTACTGATTTATCAGCTGAGGGAGGGCGGTAGGTGGTAATCAGCAGGAGATTTCCTTGCCCATGCTTGACCTGAAGCCATGAAACTTCATGGGGTCTGGACTCAATGTTGAGGACTCCCAGGGCCACTCCCTCCCGACTGTGTACCACTGTGCCGCCACCTCTGGTGGGTTTGTCCTGCCGGTGGGACAGGACATACCCAGGGATGGTGATGGAGGAGTCTGGGACATTGGCTGAAAGGTATGATTCTGTGAGTATGACTATGTCAGGCTGTTGCTTGACTAGTCTGTGGGACAGCTCTCCCAATTTTGGCACAATTCCCCAGGTGTTCGTGAGGAGGACTTTGCAGGGTCGACTGGGCTGGCTGTGCCGTTGTCGAGTCCGAAGCCGCTGCCTAGGTTGATGCCAGGTGGTCCGTCTGTTTTTTTTCTTGTTATTGTTGTTTGTAGCGATTTGTTACAACTGAGTGCCTTGCTCGGCCATTTCAGAGGGCAGTTAAGAGTCAACCACATTGTTGTGGGTCTGGAGTCACTGGGTAAGGACAGTAGATTTCCCTCCCTAAAGGACATTAGTGAACCACATGGGTTTTTACAACAATCTAATAGTTTCATGGTCACCATTACTGATACTAGCTTTTTATTCTAGATTTATGTAATTAACTGAATTTAAATTAAAACTCACGTCTCTGGATCATTAGTCCAGGCCTCTGCATTACTAGTCCAGTAACGTAATTGCTATTCTACCATACCCATAAAGTCTCCACTGCCTGCTTACCTCTCGTTATATCCTCTCTTACCATTGAAGTGATTTCATCCTTAGTCACTAAGGCTACTCCTCCCCCTCTGCCATTTTCCCTCTCTTTCCTGTAGACCTTATAACCTGGTATATTTAGTTCCCAGTCCTGACCGTCTTGCAGCCATGTCTCAGTAATGACTATCATGTCATACATTCCAAGTTGAATTTGTACTTGCAGTTCATTCAGTTTATTCCTTATACTCTGTGCGTTTGTATAAAGAACGCTTATTTGGGCCACACACCCTAGCCTGTCCTTCAGCTCTAATGTTTTACTCACATGTTTCTTATTTCCCTCTCCTGGTTTTATCACTTTACATTTTTTAGTTTACCTGTAGTGCCTAAAGCACAATTTCTTACTGTTACCCTACTCTCTTCCCTTTCGTTTGCTTTTGAACTATTATTTACACTACATTTTCCACCTGAGACCCCCCCCCCCCGCCCCCATTTACTAGTTTAAAGTCCTTGTGTCCGCCCTATTTATCCTTTCTGCGACAACCCTAGTCACAGCCCGGTTCAGGTGGAGCCCACCCCAATGGTACAGTTCCTTCCTGTCACAATGCTGGTGCCAGTGTCCCTTGAAATGGAACCCCTCTTTCCCATACCACCCCTTCAGCCACGTGTTCACCTCCCTACGCCAATTTGCACATGGCTCACTGTGAAGTCAATTCACTTTTTTCTAAATTATATATACATTTAATGCTTTTATTTGGCAGATTGTCAGTCTGCAGTCAGAAATTAGCAATTTTATGAGCCATTTCAAATAAAGCTGTATAGCTTTCAGTGGAAGCATATATTTTACTGAAAGTAATTATACTTCCAAACTGTTCTGCTTTGCTCAGGTGCATTATTGTACAGTCAGCTGTACAGTGATTGTTGTGTTGAAAGTTTAAAACATAGGAAAGCTGGGGTAATTGTAGTCTTAGATTTGTATTTTACCTTGAAGCATTATACAGTAAACTCTCGTTTAAACGGCACTTAATCAACCGGAATTCTTTAATAACTGGCAAAATAGATAGCCGGTAATCTTGCTGAATCCATCCATTTTTTGTTTTTCCGAGTTTCCCGCGGTGGCCAAGTTAGTCACTGGTTTTTAATTTTTTTGTGTTAAAAATTGCCTACCTCTCTGTTATCCGGAATTTTTAATCAACCGGCACCATCCCGGTCCCGTCAGTGCCGGATACGAAAGAATTTACTGTACTTAGAAGGAACAAGACAGTAGATTTATCCAAAAATTTGGAGAAGGGCTTCCCTGCTAGCCTAGTAGACTAAAGCACCTCTGGGTACTCAGCCATCCCAACATTGTTAGCTGATCTCAGTTGGCTTCAACACACCAGTCAAGGATGGGGAGCGGGGGGAATCAGCCATCATGCCCACTTTTGATTGTAATCCCTGCTGGATGTGAGTGAGTATTAAAATATAAGAAGAATGCAGGCTCAGCTGTGATGACACCCATGGTCAAATAACCTGCAGACACTTGGGGGGAGAAATTCAGTATCACCCCATTTGGGGCGCAATTATCGGCCGGGCGCAAAGATTAGCGCCTGGCGCTAATTATCGCCACCGACTGCAAACTTGACTTTTATCGACCCTGGAGGTGATTGCAGCGCTAAATCAGGTGCTTCACACCTGTCTTAAGGCGCAAAGGCCGAGGAGCGAGGCGCTACCTCAGAGCGCTGGCGAAGCTCATGTAATGTCAGTCAGCAATGGAACACACACACACTGGCACGGGCCAGTTCTTAAAGGGGATGGTTAATCTTGCTTTCCATCCACATCCTACTCATTGCAGCCTTGAATCTCGGCCTGGAGAGACCTGCACATCAAATCTGCTGGAAAGAACAATGGAGAGTACCAGGCAAAGAGCTCAGAGTGCAGCCCCCACAGTCTCTTCTAAATCGATACAAGGAATGGCAAATCAAAATGAACCTGCAAAGTGCTGCTCAGTACCCAAAACTCCTTCACACAACGTTGAATCTCTCCAGAAGTCTCTCCCTCTCTCTCTCAGAATGCGTAGTTCAAAAATGGCACCAACAATAAAAGGCAGGAAGCGGTCACCTTTAAATAGCGCTCCCCCTTTCCCTTCATGACTGCAGAACGCTCCCCTCAACCTGTCGTTGCTAGCGGCAGGCGGTAAGGCAGGGGGCGCCACTCAATATCCGCTCCGGGCGATACCGGGGCGTTGCGCACTCGACTGACGTCACGATCTGCCGGCGCAGGAGATCGTGGCCGGTAGTGTTTAGCACCGCCGCAAAATGTCTCGTTAATTTCGTGAGCGGCGCAAACTTCGCCGCGCCTGGGCGCTAGATGCTTTGCGCCCCATTAGCGCCCTCTTAAGGCGCTAACGGGAGGCGCAACCAACTGAATTTTTCCCCCTTGCTGTCTAGGTTCACGCATGAGGAATGGCCATTTGAGCTCGGTACCACCACCCTAGGAGCTTTATCCCAGCAAAAGCCAGCATCTTAGAAGAGGGGAGAAGCTTAATGGAAGGAAAAATTAATTGAATGCAATTCTTTGTTAGTGCAAAGACTGCATCTACCTGCTTTGGTGTGGTTCTTAGTTTGGCATGGGAAAGTAGTAAAGTTCAGAGGTATGTTAAGTCTGACCAGTATAAAATACCAGAAGCTCTGATTTTAATGTAGGAAGAGATTTGAGGCAAAATCTCATGAACACCTCACAAATGGGGTTAGAAATGGTGCTATTTCCCAGAATCTGGAGCTAACAGCTCATTTCTAATTGTGTTAAAGTGGGAGTTCTTTGCTTTGAATGAAGGCTTTGGATGTTCAGTCCTGTTAATATCAGTTAACATTTAATGTTGTTCAGTTAAGTGAATACTTTCATGTCCCGATTACATGTTTTAATGTGTTTCCAGGCCAACACTTGGACATGTGGCATAAAATCTCTAAATTATTACAACTCTAAAAAAGCAAAGTCAGCTATAATTTAGCAATGCTTCTCATAATGGTGAATTAACTTTCCTGGGAAATCATCTATTCATTTAACTGCAAATTAATGCTCAGTGCTTTGCTTGACTCTCGTTCTATAATAATCATTGTAATGGTGCAGACTGTTGTTCTATTTCATAATCTTGTTGTGAAAGGCATGTTCATGTGACAAACTTTCCATCTACAGTTGAACGTGGGTAAGCAAGCTCTCCCAGCTTGACCTTGTGTATGCTCCTTTAATCTTGTAAACATCACTGTGACAAATGATGGAAGCCGCGAGCGCATCTTGTTTTGTGGTCTTCCTTTTGGGGTGGTAATCAGAAACTTTGTTTCACTTGTGTATTTTTTTTTCTCTAGGGAGGCAAAGGGAGAATAGGAGTGGTTATTTCTTCGTACATGCACTTCACCAATATTTCTGCAAGGTAACAAGCTCAAATTGAATGATACTCTTTGATTGCTAAAGTTTGTGCAGTCTTTATGATTGCAAAGGCTCACTTTTTTTCCTATCTGAACTTTTGAAATGCAAGTGCAAAGTTTTTTTGTTTGCTTGTAGAACTCATTAATCATGCTCTCTTCCTTTTTCCACCTCTCCAATCTCATTTTAAAGTTTTACTCCCTTCAGTGCTTACCTGATGCTGCACAACAGACACCTGCTAAGAGAGTTGGCAGGCAAGCAAATAACCTGTTCTCTTGTTAGCCACAGGTGCACCATTTTTTCTGTGGGGTTTTTATTCCTTAAGGGAATATATATTCGTTGTGAACTATGAATTATTTATTTAAATGTTTGCCATTGTTTATCTACCGTCACATCTTTTAATCTAGTTTCCCAACCTGCCTTAGCCAACTCGCCTCTCATACCTATGTAGTTTGCTTTGTTTAGATTTAAGACCCTAGTTTTGGACTTAACTAAATCACTCCCAACTAAATCACTCCCAAACTTAACATAAAATTCTATCATATTATGATCACTGCTCCCCAGAGGCTCCTTTAATAAAGGTTATTAATTAGCCCTGTCTCATTGCACAATACTAGACCAAAAATAGCCTGTTCCCTCGTTAATTCCTCGACATACTGATCTAGAAAATTATCTTGAATGCATTCCATGAACTCGTCCTCTGCACTACTACTACAAATTTGGTTTGCACAGTCTATATGAAGATTAAAGTCCCCATGATTGCTTTATTACCCTTGTTACATGCACCTCTAATTTCCTGATTTATTCTGTGCCCGACACTACAACTACTGTTAGGGGGCCTATCAACTACTCCTACCACTATTTTATCCACCTATGCCACTTTATAACCAGGACATCGCAAATTGTTTAACTCTCCAGTTTTTCTGCCGTCTATCTGAACAGCCTCTCTGACTTTGTAACTGTTTTGTCACTTAAGCATTCATTTTGCCTTGTGTTGTCAACTGCTGATTCTTAACATTTCACTCATCTAAACTGTTTTACAGTGCTGATCAAGCTCTTGACAGATTTGCAATGAAGAAGTTCTATGATGATAAAGTTTCTGCCTTAATGCAGCCATCACAAAAGCGGTAAGCCTGTGCAGTTGGCTTATGTGAGCCCAATTGAGTTCTTTTTATTTATTATTAAAGATTTGGTGATAGTATGAGCTCATAAATCAGTTATTTTAGTGCTATCTTGAAAATCATTTTAGTGGAGATGAAGAACTAAATTTAAGACTCCTTCTTGACCCAAACCAGAATTTCATGCAGCAGTGAATCAAGCAGCCAGGATAAAGTTTTATCCCCACAGCTTGATTGTAAAGAAAGATAAATTCAGAGTGGATGCAATTCAAGCATTGACTATTCATTTTTATTCTTTAAAGCAGTTGACATTAAACTTTGTTAAAATAAATTTACATTTTTGGTCTTTGATTTTACCTTAATCCCTGTTAAGTGGGTTTTCAATTTATAGCAATTGCACACATCTGGAGAGTGGTGAGAGGCAACTGAAATGACCTCAGGAGGACTATTAAAGTTCTCTTCCTGCTTCTTTTAATACTCACTAAATGAAAATTAATTAAGAAAAGATGTTAGAGCTGCCCTGATGACTTAGAGGCAAAGTCTTCATCTTTGAGCCGTACATACCAGGAAGATCCCAAGTTTGATCTGCAGCCTGTTGCATAGAATCTGCAGCACAGAAACAGGCTGTTCGACATTAGTTTGCTTCATCTAACAAGAACACTTGTAAACGGTACGGTTCAGAACAAAAAACAGAATAGTTCTCAAACAGTCACGGTAATACGGTGGTGCCGCATAAACACTGTTGATATTCATGTGGCAAGGTGAGAGAAGCAGTTACAGGCCCTTTGTTTTTTTTTAATTATTAAGTGAACTTGCTAAATGTAATGGTTAAAAAGCAGATACAGGAAAATCTCATCTCGGGTTTTACTTTTAATTATTTTCTCCCCCCTCCCTGTCATTTTTTCTGCTCTATCAAAACATTAATTGATGCTGCAGTACAATTCCATGGGTTTTGCCAGCCTTTCATACCTCACCTGAATGATTCTTCTTGGGTGAACCTAGATAGTAGATGTTGGAAACCTGTTCAATCATGGTGGATGGGGAGAATGTAACATCACAGCTGAATTTGATACTCGACGTTCTCCCCGAGAGTGCTGCATAGTAGTCAGGAACAGAGAGCCACTTTTTCTGGACAATGAGGCTTGTAACATTGCTATTGCACTGCACCACAGCCGAGATCAGCCACCTCGGCACAGGTGGGGGATCAAATCTGGGGCCTACTGCTCGGCATGGAGATTCCTGTTTATATATTTTAAATCACTTGTGTTTGGAGCAGTTTTTCAGTTTGGTGGCACTTTTGAATATAAGTGAATGCTCCAAGTTCTTCTCGTATCGGGATGTCGTCTCAGTTTTAAGGTGTAACATGCCCAGCCAATCACTTGTGCGATGGAGAGTATTTTACGTACATATTTGTGTTGAGTGAAATAAATAAATACACTTTTATTGAATGAACTATTTGAGAATGCTGGTCTACCTTGATAAAGGGCTCTTTTGTATCTTTCATTTTCATAATTTTGAATGGACAGCTGTCCCGTTGGGTAATTTCAGACCCAGCTGGAATCTGGAAGTGAAACCTCTTAAGAATTCCCATGCCAAATAGAAGTGGAAGTATGTTGTTTTGTTATCGCACTAAATTAAGTGCTGTCAGGATAATTTTAGTGACCTCTTAAAGTACAGCATTGTCATCGTCATTAGTATGCCAATTTTGGCAGAAATAAGTCTAGATTTGTGACGTTGAAATAATTAGAGGATTGTGCATGCATTTATTTGAGTTATGGATTCCACCCCTCAATATAACTGGGACAGGTTTATAACATAAGAACCTAAGAAATAGGAGCAGGAGGAGGTCATTTGGCCCCTCAAGCCTGCGCCACTATTCAATAAGATCATGGCTGATCTTCTACCTCATCTCCACTTTCCCGCACTATCCCCAGATTCCTTGATTCCCTTAATATTCAAAAATCTATCGATCTCTGTCTTGAATATACTCAACGAATGAGCCTCCACAGCCCTCTGGGGTAGATAATTCCAAAGATTCACCACCCTCTGAGTGAAGAAATTTCTCCTCATCTCAGTCCTAAATGGCCGACCTCTTATTCTGAGACTGTGACCCCTAGTTCTAGACTGCCCAGCCAGGGGAAACATCCTCCCTGCATCTACCCTCTCAAGCCCTGTAAGAATTGTGTGTGTTTCAATGAGATCACCTCTCATTCTTCTAAACTCTAGAGAATATAGGCCTAGTCTACTCAATTTCTCCTCATACGACAGTCCTGCCAACCCAGGAATCAGTCTGGTGAACCTTTGCTGCACTCCCTCTATGGCAAGTATATCCTTCCTTAGGTAAGGAGACCAAAACTGCACACAGTACTCCAGGTGTGGTCTAACCAAGGCCCTGTACAACTGTAGTAAGACATCCTTGCTCCTCTACTCAAATCCTCTTGCAATGGAGGCCAACATACCATTTGCTTTCCTAACTACTTGCTGCACCTGCATGTTTGCTTTCAGTGACTGGTGTACAAGGACACCCAGGTCCCTTTGTACATCAGCATTTCCCAATCTATCACTATTTAAATAATACTCTACCTTTCTGTTTTTCCTACCGAAGTGGATAACTTCACATTTATCTATGTTATACTGCATCTGCCATGTATTTGCCCACTCATTCAACTTGTCTAAATAGCCTTGAAGCCTCTTTGCATCGTCCTCACAACTCACAATCCCACCTAATTTTGTGTCGTCAGCAAACTTGGAAGTATTACATTTGGTTCCCTCATCCAAATCATTGATATATATTGTGAATAGCTGGGGCCCAAGCACTGATCCCTGCGGTACCCCACTAGTCACCGCCTGCCACCCCGAAAAAGACCCATTTATTCCTACTCTGTTTCCTGTCTGTTAACCAATTTTCAATCCATGCCAGTATATTACCCCCAATCCCATGTGCTTTAATTTTGCACACTAACCTCTTATGTGGAACTTTATCA
The DNA here is from genome assembly GCA_030390025.1 of Squalus acanthias. Lineage (NCBI taxonomy): Eukaryota > Metazoa > Chordata > Chondrichthyes > Squaliformes > Squalidae > Squalus > Squalus acanthias. The sequence goes on from CM059428.1 coordinate 112,732,154, forward strand.
AAGGCCTTTTAAAAATCCAAATACACCACATCCACTGGTTCTCTCTTATCTATTCTACCAATTACATCCTCAAAAAACTCCAGTAGGTTTGTCAAACACGATTTCCCTTTCATAAATCCATGTTGACTTTGTCTAATCCCGTTGATATTTTCTAAGTGTCCTGTTATCACATCCTTTATAATAGACTCTAGCATTTTCCCTACTATTGATGTTAGGCTAACCAGTCTGTAGTTCCCCGTTTTCTCTCTCCCTCCTTTTTTAAATAGTGGGGTTACATTTGCCACCCTCCAATCTGCAGGAACTGTTCCATAATCTATAGAATTTGGAAGATGACAACCAATGCATCCACTATTTCCATGGCTACTTCTTTTAGTACTCTGGGATGTAGATTATCAGGTCATGGGGATTTATCAGCTTTCAGTCCCATTAATTTCCCCAGCACTATTTATTTACTAATACTAATTTCCTTTAATTCCTCCTTCTCACTAGATTCTTGGTTCCCTAGCATTTCTTGGAAGTTATTTGTGTCCTCTTCCGTGAAGACAGAACCAAAGTATTTGTTTAATTGCTCTGCCATTTCCTTGTTCCCCATTATAAATTCTCCTGTTTCTGACTGTAAGGGACCTACATTTGTCTTCACTAATCTTTTTCTTTTTATATACTTGTAGAAGCTTTTACAATCTGCTTTTATGTTCCTTGCAAGTTTACTCTCATACTCTATTTTTCCCCTCTTAATCATTCTCTTGGTCCTTTTTTGCTGAATTCTAAACTGCTCCCAATCCTCAGGCTTGCTACTTTTTCTGGCAACTTTATATGACTCCTCTTTGGATCTAATACTATCCTTAATTTCTTTTGTTAGCCATGGTTGGGCCGCTTTTTCTTTTGTGTTTTTGCACCAGAAAGGAATCTATAACTGTTACAATTCATGCATTTGTTCCTTAAATGTTAGCCATTGCCTATCCACTGTCATGCCTTTTAATGAAGCTCCCCAATCTATCATAGCCAGCTCACTCCTCATACCATCGTAGTTTCCTTTGTTTAGATTTAGGACCCTAGTTTCGGATTGGACTTCTTCACTTTCCATTTTAATGAAGAATTCTATCATGTTATGGTCACTCTTCCCTAAAGGACCCCGCACAACAAGATTATTAATTAACCCCTTCTCATTGCGCAATACCCAATCTAGGATAGCCTGTTCCCTAGTTGGCTCCTCAACGTACTGGTCTAAAAAACCATCTCGTACGCACTCGAGGAATTCATCCTCCACAGTATTATTGCTAATTTGGTTTGGCCAGTCTATATGTAGATTAAAGTCCCCCATGATTACTGTAGTACCCTTGTTACATGCATCTCTAATTTCCTGTCTGATGCCATCCCTACATTACCACTACTGTTTGGAGGCCTATAGAAAACTCCCACCAATGTTTTCTGCCCCTTGGTGCTTCTTAGCTCCACCCAGACTGATTCTACGTCTTGATTTTCTGAGCCAATATCCTTTCTCACTATTGCTCTGATTTCATCCTTTACTAATAAGGCCACCCCACCTCCTTTTCCTTTTCGCCTGTCCTTCAATAAATTTATTGTCATTTAGGGCAGTTTTGTGCTGTGGTGCATACCCACTGGGGACTGTTTTTTAAAAATTCATTCATGAGGATGTGGGCGTCACTGCCAAGGTCAGCATTTATTGCCCATCTCTAGTTGCCCTTGAGAAGGTGGTGGTGAGCCGCCGTCTTGAACTGCTGCAGTCCGTGAGGTGAAGGTACTCCCACAGTGCTGTTAGGGGAGGGTGTTCCAGGATTTTGACCCAGCGACTAAAAAGGAACGGCAATGTGTTTCCAAGTCAGGATTGTGCGTGACTTGGAGGGGAACTTGGTGGAGGTGGTGGTGTTCCCCTGTGCCTGCTGCCCTTGTCCTTCTAGGTGGAAAAGGTCGCGGGTTTGGGAGGTGCTGCCGAAGAAGCCTTGGCGAGTTGCTGCAGTGCATCTTGTAGATGGTACACACTGCAGCCACGGTACGCCGGTGGTGGAGGGAGTGAATGTTTAAGGTGGTGGATGGGGTGTCAATCAAGCAGGCTGCTTTGTCCTGGATGGTGTCGAGCTTCTTTAGTGTTGTTGGAGCTGCACTCACCCAGGCAAGTGGAGAGTATTCCATCACACTCCTTACTTGTGCCTTGTAAGTGGTGGAAAGGCTTTGGGGAGTCAGGAAGTGAGTCACTCGCTGTTGAATACCTAGCCTCTGACCTGCTCTAGTAGGCACAGTATTTGTGTGGCTGGTTAAGTTTCTGGTCAATGGTGACCCCACCAGGATATTGATGAATGGGGATTCGATGATGGTAATACTGTTGAATGTCATGGGCAGGTGGTTGGACTCTCTCTTGTTGGAGATGATCATTACCTGGCACTTGTGTGCCACGAAACTGTCAAACTCATTTCACACACAACTCATGCAGCCAGGAGACTTTCATGATCCCAGTAATATAGCCTGGATTTGAACCCTGAACTTAAGAATTGAAGGGCCATTGCACCAACCAGTCCCTCTGGATATTTTGAAGTAATGTATGTGTTAATGTTGATTGTGCCCGAAATGACGCTCTGAAAGTTTACACACTGCTTTTGTAATGTAAGGGTAACTATTTTGTACAATTCTGGGGAAATAGCATCCCCCTTTTAATTGGATATTGTAGTTTACTTTTGCTAACTAACTAGTACATGAAAAGTCTATACTGAGTGCAGTAAATACTTCAAAGGATAACTTATTTTGGCAGTACATCAGAGAACAGTCGGCTTAGCATTGTGCTGTAGCTCATAAGGAAAATTTGACTCTTTGAAGATTATCATGCCATTTCTATAACAAAGTAAATTTGGAAGATTGTTTAATTTATTCTCTGTGCAGATATATTGTGATTATATTTCTAGCTTTCTACTGTTTAATGGGTATGACATTTTACAAAAAAGTTCTTCTTTACATGTAATCTACTTATTAAAGTTCCGAAAGAGATTCAGCCCCAGGCTTTCTGATTGGAGCACATCTCTGGTGTGGCAGGACCACTGCCTCAGAGGTTTCCCACTGACTTCAGCCAACTTTCCAGCCCTGGGGTCGTTCAGATGCTAAAGGTAGGCTTCCTGGCTTGTGCTGGGGAGTTGTGGCGTACTAGGCCTCAAGAGGCTTGTTTCCAGCATGTCAAGGTCTTAATAGGTAGTAAAAACAGAAAATGCTGGGCATACTCAGCAAGTTAGGCAGCATCTGTGGAGAGAGAAACAGCGTTAACGTTTCCGGTCAATGATTTTTCGTCAGAACTAATAGGTAGTGTTGGCATCTTCAAACAGGGTGAATGGTAGGAAACATAGTGGAGACAATGTTTCCCTTATTTTAATATATTTTGTATCTGCCAGCCTACTGAACTTTATGCTGCTGATGCACCCTCCAGAGACAGTCCTCAAGTACTTTTCTGGTCCCATCTGCCAGACAACTGGCAGGATGGGTTAGAAAGCGTAGGCTGATGTGTATTTTAAAAATGTTTGATTTTTCTTTTAGTTAGGTGGAAACCCATCTCCATGTTTGAATTTCAAAACCAAGTTGCTGAGGAATTCACATGATCAAGGTTTTTGTTTGCTTGATATGGAGTGCACACTTTCCCTGTAGGGACATACTTCACTTATCTAAACCTGGAAAAATTAGTCACAGATTGGCAAGAGCCCAGGTTTACCTGTGTGCGTAGGGATACTTCAGGAATAAGCAGCTTTTTCGCAAAGCACTAGTAAGCTTCCTGCTGTTCCATACCTAGGACTGCCGTGCCCAATATGGCATTTACTTCATGGAGCTGCAAGGGAAGAATCTGAGCCCCCGGTGACAGATCCCATGAACGACCAAGGCTGACAGGTCAATCATCAATCGTGCTCTGGAGTACTCTGAGTCTGTCTGGTTCAGGCATCAAAGTATTAAGGCAATGAGTTGCCTTTTAACCATTTGTCTGAAAAGTCAAGTTAAAACTGCATTCAGGTTTTCAATTTCCAATAATGGGAATTCCCAAGAGTGCAGCCATTAATTCCTGACTAAAGCTGCAAGTTTATATTTGTTCCTTTGACTAGTAAATGCTTTTTAATAGCCATCAAAAGGTTTTGTTATTATTCTGTACTCAAAGCAAAACGATCATTTGTAAGTGTGAAATGTTGAAAACAATCACAGAAATATAAAGGACCTGGGGACTCGGTATTCTGGGAACAGTCTCAAAATTTCCCATGTTGTTGCAGATTTAATTTCGTAGTTGGCATTCTCCTTCTTCGCCTGAAGGGTCACAGTTATGTCATGGAGACTGTATCTAAATTAGGTCATCGGTATTTGTTCTGGCAGCGCTGAAGCTTTTGTGCATTTTGGGTGGAACCCAAGCAACAAATCAGTGGTTTTAAGTGAACTTTATAACTTAAAGGAAAGAAGAAGGCTCCATTGAGAGCATGTTAAGTCTTTTTGGAAGTGTGCTAATGTCCCTCTGTGTAACTCTGCCTGCTACCACTTGAAAGGAAATAGGCTGGATTTTCTCAGCCCCGAGGAGGCGGGCATGGAGGCGGGACTGCCGGTAAAGTAGCAGAAAGTGGGGGCGGATGGCAAACCCACCCCCATCCCGCCTCTGTGCCCTTTTGCCAGGAGGCGGGAGGATGTGCTGCTTCGGGTCCCGTCTCCTGGAGGCGGGAAAGGGATTAAATCCTATTAACTGCCTGTTAACAGGTAGTTAACAGGCAGAAAAAAGGATTAGTGCCATTTTACCTTCTCCGGTGAAGGCTTCCCGACCTCGGAGAACCCCGCCGGGTTGGAGGAGACGTGAAGGAGGTCTGCGGGGGTCGGAGGCACCTGGAAGTAAGGTGTAGAGGTGAGTGATGGGTGCAAGTGTGGAGTGGTAAGCATGTAAGGTGAGTGATAAGTGTATAAAAATGTTCACTTACCTTGTTTTCTTCCTATAGCCTTCATCCTCTCTGGATCGGGAGACCCGACATCTTCCCTGTCGATTTCACAGACTGGTTGTTAGATCCTCCGAACCAACAGCCATCTGAAATCGACAAAGTTGAAAGGTTTGATGAGTTCTGAACACTCTGTCAAACGCTGACATTTCTTCCTTCAAGAAGTCTTGACAGCACGCCAGACGTTGACGTGCTCTGTCAGTGACTTCCTCCCTAATTGGCCTGCTGAGCCCGCAAGGTGGGCTTAACAAGGTCAATCGGGTTGGTCAGACGATGATGGAGGCGGGGCATTGACATGACAAGCAGCAGTCCCGCCTCCAACTCATCTCCATTGAGAAAATGCAGCCCACTGACTCTCAAATCTGATGATGACCTCAGGTTTTGAAATAGATTTTTAAGGAAGCAGGTCTTGAACCTGTCTGTTTTGAGCAAGCATTTCACGCAGATTTGACCCCTTAACTGCCCCAATCCTAAAATGGTGAATTTCCATCAGCTAAAACTGAATTTTAGAGGACCATAGAAAAATTACTTAATTATAGCATTGAAATAACCAGAACTTTTATTTAATGTTTTATTTTGGTGTAGAAATTCAACAGTGACTAAAGATCCTGATAAACATGGGTTTATATCAATGTGTGTGCTTTCACATCAGACAAATATACAAACAAAAGGATGTGAAAAGACTATCAAGTCGGCCCCATACGGTCGATGATGCAACCTCGTGCACCATTCACCCAGCTCCTCGCCTGAGAACGGCAAAAAACAAAAAGAATTGTAGCCAATTAAGAAAAAATGCAAAAATTGCTTTCGAGCTCCCTAAGCCAAGCAAGCAAGTTTCAGGAAGCACTGTTGCCCATGATTCATTGCAATTACCTACCCCACTACAACTGGAAAAGACCTCTTCTCTCAGGAACTTATTAAGTTTCCTTTTAAAAGGACTGTAGTGACTCCTTACTCACCACATCTCTCAGCAGTTAATTCATGACATTGCATGTACACACATTTTTGTTACTTGAAAGATTAAAGAAAATAAGTAGTACAACAGGTCAGACTAACTTTACAATGTGTTCTTCCCTTTAGGTATGTCCATTTTTTAAATGGTCTGCTGTCCGGTTCAGTGAAAATGAACACCACTCCGTTGTTTCTGCACTTTGTCATTTTGCATGGCATTCCCAGCTTTGATACTGGAGGAGGTAATACTTTGAAATAGGAGGAAAATAGATATTTAATGATTAAACAGTAACAGTTAAAGGCCAAGATAAACCCTTTTTAGTGCTTACAAGCCTCAGAATCACCTCATTGCCACAATCATGATGTTAGATGCTGTGACTCAATGATTCTTCAAATGGTTTAGCCAGGGTCAGTTATAGCGTACCAGCTGATTTCTCTTCAGAAAACTCTGCACAGCAAAGCTAAATATAAAATGATGACACTAATTTTTGAAGTGTTCTCAAAATGCAAAATCAGGTTTCAAGTTTTAAGTGCTAAGTACTTCCATGACTAATACTGGCACAACTAATGAAACTAATGCTTTGTTAGAAGAGAGAAACAGTTAGCTAAATTGTTCTCTGATTCTTGATCCTGAGATTGCTCTTGTTTTTCTGGAGCTATCACACCAGCCAGTTGAGTCATAGATAGCAATCCCAAAATGAGCAGAATTTTTTTAGAAAATAAAATCTGTCAACAGAAAGATGGAAAGTTTAGGAGCATTGTTTGTCCCTTGCTACTGTGCATCTTGGAACTGTGTTGGGTCTGGGAACAGCAGTTATACGTTCCTGCTCCACTGCTGCCCAATCCTTCTCTACAGTGCGTAGACCAGAGGTAGTCGTGACAGGCTTACTAAAGCATTTGGGGCTGAACTAGTTTGGCATTCCAGCCGACTCCTGTTGTGACTCTGATGGAACCTGGATACGCTACGTCCTGGACATTTCTGTGGCTTTACACCTCCACACACCCTAAACAAGGCCACTGATGAGGTGGTGGCAGAGCCGAGAGCAGTGGCTCCCTGAGCTGGGAGTTCCATATCCTCGTATCCAGTGTACGTTTGCAGGCTGGTACGCTGGGCACTGGCATGGGAAAATCGCGTTGGAGTTTCTAGCATGTGTGGCAAGGCAGGCACCCAAGATCAGCTCCAAGTGGTGCAGGCTCCTGCTGGTCCCATGTAGAGTAGATGCTCTACTCCTTACCCCACTCTGGCTGGGTCAGTTGTGGAGAGCCCTGGTGCTCATGATTCTGGTGCAAGTGCCAGGATCGTGGTCGGTCCAAATTCAGAACTTCTGTCTCTAAATTAGGTTTTGGATGTCCAGAGAGTGTATAGAAAGAGAAATTGGCTGTTTCACTACAATGAAAAAAATGATCTTTTTAATTGTAAAAAAAAATTAACAATTACTAATTATCAGGGCAAGAATTTGTTTTGCAAAAAAAAAAGTTCTATTTAGGATTCAAGTGTGCATCAGATTACCATTCCTTTGTGAAGCTAATTTGATGGACGTTATATAATGTAGATCACAAGTTAAAGGCGAGGTATACATATCTATACCTATTAACATTTGATTTGTTCCAGGTAAACTACATCAGAGGTTTTAAATGCTAGAAATTCTCACTTTATACTTTTTTATTTTGCAGTTTGCCGCCCATTTCTAAAAATTTACCAAGCAATGCAACCAGTGTACACTTCAGGAATCTAGTAAGTCTTATTCTGTCTTAATATTGTAAACCCGATTGACCTTTCATTTTTAGTACTGGTGCCCCCGTGTAAAAGTAAAATTTTTCATTTTTCTTTTTTTTTTTAGTAATGTTGGGCCAGAAAATCAAAGCAGAATATGCATTTCGATAGAGCCAGCCCAGCTGCTAAAAGGTGATATAATGGTGAGTTCCTCTGGGAGCCAACAACAATAGGAGTAGTGTCAATAAAGTGAAAGAACAATTAGCACAAGCAACTCTTCCTGCATTTTGGATGAATTTTCCTTGAATTCAGATTATCATTTTTCAGACTGCATGCGCAAAATTGTCCAAAAAAGTGACTTTATGGGCTTCTATTTTTAAGTTTACAACTATTACAATCCCTCACATTTTCTTTGATGGGAAGCTGTATTTTTCTTAATATTCTTGATTTATATCTTGTCCCAACAGAGAAGGGGGTAGACTTGCTCACTGACTTCTGCCACTGTATTACTCTCCCTTCAATTTTTGCCGCCCTATGGGGAGTCACTTGACCCTCCAGCATTAACCCTTGTCCCAAAAACATGACTGCGATGATGAACTCGTGCCTTTACCTACCCAGTATCTAGGTAATTTGTAGCGAGTCAAGGATTGAACAGAAAACCTAAGTTGACTGTATTTTAACTTGCACTCCCACTCCTCCCACATCCCAGTATTGCCATATCACATTGCCCTCCCCATTCTCATCACACCCCCTTCAGTGCTCCCAAGCACCATTACTTCCCAGTGCTCCAACATCCCACAACACCATTCCCAATTCTCCCAGACCCTCGCACCCCGAATCCTCACTCAGCCCATGATTCCAGCACTCAACCCGCATGGCTATCCTCCCAATGGTATCAACCAACACGATCCCTCATCAACTCTCTAGTACTGCTGTATGGAGTACCCACAACCTACTCCTTTCTACCTGCAACTTGGAACATCTTCTCTACTATCTTCCTTTGTATCTTGTGCTTAAAAAAATGTAAGTGATAAAATTAGCTATATAATTAAACTAAATTGAAATATTAATCAAGGCCATTTGACTTGCTCAATCATTGTGAATCAGTGACCCTGATAAAATTGTGTATCCCATGACTCACCATCTTAAAACAAAATCACAGCCACAATGAAATATGTATGCACAATTTGCCAGACATTTCTTCACTCCTGTTGCGTTATGCAGTAGCCATCAGTAACACCACCCCAACAGGGCAGCAGAGGCAGCTGAACTCATCAACCACGTACTTGTCTGAAGCACTGTCTGCTTCAGTGACTTCACTAACTTTTATCACCTGATTATGACCCATTTCTTTATTGGTTAATCACCTTAACAGTTCTGGTTTCCATATTGTTAAAAGGATATAGAGGCACTGGAGAAGGTTCAAAAAAGATTTACTAGAATGATACCAGAACTGTGAGGTTACACCTATCAGGAAAGATTGAACAGGCTGGGACTCTTTTTCTCTAGAAAAGGGAAAACTGAGGGGTGACCCGATGAAGGTCTTTAATATTATGAAAGGGTTTTATATGATGGACGTAGAGGAGGTGGATCCAGTTGCAGGTGAGACCAGAACTAGGAGCCATAAATATAAGATAGTCACCAATAAATCCAATACGGAATTCAGGAGAAACGTCTTTAGCCCAGAGAGTGGTTAGAATGTAGAACTCGCCATCACATGGAGTAGTTGAGGCAAATAGCATAGATGTATTTAAGGGGAAGCTAGATAAATACATGAAGGAGAAAGGAATAGAAGGATATGTTGACGAGGTTAGATGAAGAAGAGTGGGAGGAGGCTCGTGTGGAGCATAAACACCGGCATGGGCCTGTTGGGCCGAATGTCCTGTTTCTGTGCTGTAAATACTTTGTAATAATAGCATCAAGATTTAACCACCACATGTTTAGACAATGATTTTATTATCCTGAAAAAAGTGCTGGGATGCCGATGTTACTCAACTGCACAAGCTTTCCAGATGTCACAGCTATGTATTCCCATTACCTCTCAGACTAGGAACAACACAAGATAATGCTTAGTTACAGTTTTGCTTTTCCTTGGCCTTCCTGCAGCTCAGACCAAAATGGTCAAGATTTTCCTTACTGGCAGCAATGTGACTGGAATTTTGGCAGAGCTGCTTTGTGTCTCCGTGGCTAACCACAGCGAAGTTTCTGGGGTCAACCTTATTTACTTATTTCAGCAGACTCCCAGGAGGATTCCTACCAGTGCTCACCACGGAACAGGGCAGGAATTGGCTGCAGCTGCTACCAAATTCCGCTGTGTACAGCAGCTTAAAGGGGCAGGCAACCTTAAAGAATATTTAAAAGTAAATAATTTGGAGCCTTTGATTAGGAAGGAAAACTCTTGTCTCTGTGGATGAATGCACTGGTGGCTCCTGCACTGATTGTACGCATCGCTATGAGCATGAATGTTTTTCTATGCATTTCCCCTTACCTAGCAAAGTTGGGTGCTTGTAATATTCTGGCTTTCCAGTATTGTCTCCTGAATTCCGTATTGGATTTATTAGTGACTATCTTATATTTATGGCTCCTAGTTCTGGACAAAGAAATGTGACGCACAAAGTCACTCTGTGATTACCAGATCATTTTAATGCTTCCACGCAATATCTGCTGCTCCTCTCCTCTTCCAAGCATTTAAAAGAGGCTGTTTCCCCTGGCTGGAGAGTCTAGAGCTAGAAGTCATAGTCTCAGGATAAGGGGTCGGCCATTTAGGACTGAGATAAGGAGAAATTTCTTCACTCAGAGGGTTGTGAATCTTTGAAATTCTCTACCCCAGAGGGCGATGGATGCTCAGTCGTTGAGTAGGTTCAAAACTGAGATTGATAGACTTTTGGACACTAAGGGAATCGAGGAATATGGGGATAGGGTGGGAAAGTGGAGTTGATGTAGAAGTTCAGCCGTTATCTTATTGAATGGCTGAGCAGGCTCAAGGGGCCGTATGGACTACTCCTGCTCCTGTTTCTTATGTTCTTAAGTGGGTGGGTAGGTCGATCATCACTTCCAGTGGAAAATGCAATGTGGGGGGACTGTGACATAACACGTTCCCAACCTAATCTTCCCCTCTGACCCGCTCAATAACACCAGAAAATTGGCAAAAGGGCAGAAGAAAATGTGGTGTTACTAATTTGTAAGTTGGCAGAACAGTGGCAGATGAAATTTAATATGGACAAGTGTGAATGCTCTGTTTTTAGGTTGCATGGATTTAGTTGGGTAACTCCAGACCCACAGCAATGTGGTTGACTCTTAACTGCCCTCTGAAATGGCCCAGCAGGCCACTCAGTTGTCGGCTCACCACCACCTTCTCGAGGGCAATTAGGGCTGGGCAATAAATGCTTGGCCAAGCTAGCGACGCCCACATCCCATGAATGAATATTTTAAAAACTCCAGCAGTACCCCTGCACCTCTGTGACCTTGTCTATTTCCTACCCTCGCCTAAGCTCTCTGGAGTTGAAGGTAGTAGGTTGGTTGTGTCCCTCTGATGAGAGAGTGTGCATTACATATTGGACAAACAAGAATTCTACCTGTGTGCATTTCCTGGTTTGGAGATGTGTAAAGATGCGATAAGTTTCTGCATGTATCAGACACCCTCCATCTGGCCAAAAATAGAGCATGGTGGTTTATCACAAAAATTACCACAGAATGACATTTGGAGTAATAATTCAGAGAACTACACGTCTAAATAGGTAATTCACAAGATAGCAATGAATACAATCAGTGCAGGGGCCCCCAGTGCAGGAAAAAACCACCCTCCTTGTTTTGCCATATTTACTACACACAAATATAATGGCCATTTCCATGTAGTTTTAGTTAAAGGAGAGCAGTGCCATTAAAGGAAAGTACCGTCTTTTTGGATCATCCACGGTATAGCTGGTGGGTGAAGTTTTCATATCCCAGCTTAGTAGGATTTCGCAGCAGAGGAAAATTCTCCACAAACTCATAATAACAAAAGGGCATCATCAGTATCTGCTGCTCCTCTCCTCCTCCCCGCATTAGAAATAATAGAAGCATGGCTCACTTTGTTATCTGAAAATGAAGATATCCACTCTTATCATAGTCATCCAGCACATCTGCAATGTCAACTCTAACTCATTCTTTCTCTGGGCCTCAAAACCGTGGAGCTCCGTATCTCCCTCCATTTTTCTTCCTTCAAATCTTAAGGCTGTTAACCCAAGTTTGACATTACCAAATCATTATTTCTTGACTTTCTTTTCTTACCTTTTTCCAACCATATCAGTTTTCTGTACTATAGCCCCTGGCCCTTCTCTATAGTTTTGGCACAAAAAATGATAGACATGTTGGATGGTTGTATGATATCCACACTCAGTTGCAACAGCACATCAGACTGCTTAGTAACCAGAAGAAAAATAACCCTAAGCCTTTATAAATGAATTTTCCTATGAATAAGGTAATAATTCCAACATGATATTGTCATATCTATGACATTATTTGCCACTGTTAAATATACACTTGAAGGATTTAAGATGCATCGAAAACAGCTGAAATATATTTAGTATGAATGATGATTATTGCACATTAGAATCATAGAAATTTATGGCACAGAAGGAGGCCATTTGGCTCATCATGTCTGTGCTGGCCAGAAAAGAGCTATCCCGCCTAATCCCACTTTCCAGCTTTTGGTCCGTAGCCTTGGAGGTTACGGCACTTCAAGTGCATATCCAAGTACTTTTGAAATGTGATGAGGGTTTCTGCTTCTACCACCCTTTCATGCAGTGAGTTCCAGACCCCCACCATCCTCTGGATGAAAAAAGTTCTCCTCAACTCACCTCTAATCCTTCGACCAATTACTTTAAATCTATCGACCTGGTTATTGACCTCTCTGCTAAGGGAAATAGGTCCTTCCTAGCCACTCTGTCTAGGCCCCTCGTAATTTTATACACCTCCATTAAGTCTCCCCTCAGCCTCCTCTGTTCCAAAGAAAACAACCCCAGCCTATCCAATCTTTCCTCATAGCTAAAATTCTCCAGTTCTGCCAACATCCTCGTAAATCTCCTCTGACTTGAGTGATGTTGGACAGTTTTTAATCCAGCTGCTCAGGTCTATTTTAGAGGCATATTACAAAACTACATTTCCCAGCATCCCATTCAAACTGCGCAAATGAGTGCAAAGCAGTCGAAACCGAAATGGTTTAGTGAGTAATGACTCATCGCACTGCCTCTTGCTCCAAATTATTCTTTTCCAGGACCTTTTGAAATACAAGCTTGCAGTCACCTCGTAACAACTTCCTGATTTACTTCATAATCCCTTCTACTGCTCCTTTCAATCTTGTTGGTGTCCTGATTGTGGATCCTGGATCTAGACCTAGGTTTCTCAGTTTAAAAAAAATGGTGTCTGCCTTATGTTATAATAGAGATCAGTGCTACCTTAGCTGTGTATTTTGGCAAAGTTTCTCTATCCAGTACAGAATGAGGGTTCAAACTCGCAGTCAATGTCCTATCAGCCCATTGCATTCAGTGCAACTAATGATAAAGTCAGAGTTGAGTGCAAGATAAATATTGAATTTAGACTTGTGAAAGAGCATGTTGTATTTGCTATCAGTCAGTAGCCTTCAAGCTGTTCTAGTCAGAAAAATTAAATGTATTGTCGATGCTTTTGTGTCTTTTGGTCGTTGTGCTGTTAAAGAATACTTCACCTTGCCTGCGCAGACAAAAGGTTGATCCGTGGAGGAGCCAGTATGACATGCTGTGCACAGATACTTGGAGCATTCTATGTGTGCAAATGTATTTGTATTGATTGAGATCATGAGTAGCCATTTTAGGAACTGGGAATTGTTGCTGCTTCGCATGCAACGGCAGAAGCATCAGACACTTTCGTACTAGGAATAAGAACAACAGCAACTTGCATTTATATAGCATCTTTAATGTAGTAAAATGTCCCAAGGTGCCTAGACAGGAAGGTTTCAGTGTAGTGCAGAGGTTTCCTTTGTCATCTTCGCAGCACTCTAAACCCCAAAGAAGTACTTCTCACTGCATCAGTATCTTAGACTGCTTACTATCATGGCGTCCCAGGCAAATCAGAATTGGGACTATTTTGCCATTTTCAATGCAAATTTCCTACACTCTTTCTACAGATATTTTTAGTGAATTGAATATTCAGTTATTTTGGTGTAATTTCACCAAAAATAACCCTGCAAAATATACTTCTGACCCACTTGTCTTGTATTAATTTTTTTAGGTTAAAAGAAAACTTTGCTGAAAGATGGGTCCCTTTGTATTCGAATTTCTGTCCAACGTTTATATTGTTGGATGACCACATGCCTGGTCTGAACTGGACAATCGGGGTGACTGCTCAGTATCTTTGATAAATGAAAACCGGGCATTTTAAAATGATGTGGGCTGTTTTGCATTCATGCATATGTGATTGGACCTCCGTGCACACAGCAGTGGGTTTTGTGCTGCACTCCTGCCAGGCTGGTTTTGAGCTGATCAGAAGGTGGCCACTATACTGCACTGCAGCCTCTGCTCAGAGTCTGGTACAGTGATTATACTACAGACATTTAGACAATGTTCCCTGTAATTTTGTTTGGCGTCGCGCAGGCCATTCAAATTACCGCGCGTGTGCGGTTTTTGCATTGAAAAGCCAGCCGCGCGGGTTCCCTGGAGTGCTGCGCGGCTACGCAGCTTAAAGGGAACGTTGCATCGAGACCATTTGCTACGTACGTGCATACAGGCTCACCAGTACTTTCCATTCACACGTACCCTCATACATGTCAGCAAAAACTCTGGCAGTCATCTGTTCACATGTACCACTGTACGTTTCACTAAAGCATAGCACACATACACGAGTTCAAATCTCACCATGGCAGTTTGAGAAGTTTAAAAACAAATCGGGAAATAAAAAGCCAGTTTCAGTAAAAGTCACCATGAAGATGTCAAGGTTGTTGTAAAAATCCAACCTGTTCACTAAGGCAACCTGCTAACCTTACCCAGTCCGGCCTATTTGTGACACTTAACTACCCACTGAAGTAACCTAGCACACCACTCAGTTGTATCAAACTGCGACAAAGAATATCACGTGGACTGCAAGAAGGTGGTCCACCACCACCTTCTCAAAGGCAACTAGGGATGGGCAATACGTACCGGGCTCCAGAGTCTGAATTTTTAAAAATAATGGGATACTTTTGAGGTCAGAGTTGGAAGACCAAGAAGCATGAGCTGGAATACAAGGATGAAAGGATTTATAAACGAGGATAAGGGTTTGCGGGGGTTAGGTTACAAATGGAAGTCACAAGGACCGAGGTGATGGGACTTGCTGTGGGGCTTCATGCAGTTTGGACAAGTTAGGGTTTATGAACGGTGGAGCTGAGCAGGCTGGTGAGGAAGCCTTTGGAGAAACCAAGTTATACCGATAATGTTAAGTTTGAGCAAGGGTGAGGTAAAGGTCAAAGGTGAAATTGTGACTGTTAAAAAGGAATAATCTTCAAAAATAACTATTGCCAATATAATTCAGATATTTTGATATGTAAGTATCTAAAGTAAAGAGAAAATCATTATAATTGAGAAATGCGGCCAGTAAAATGATGAGAAAAACACATTGCATTAAATAACAAATATTTCCGCATTTTTAAAAAAATAAATTTTTCAACAGTTGCAAGCTTTATGCTCCAAATTGATAGTAACCTATGATTTTCATTTTTTGTGTTCTCATTAGTTACGCAAAACTTCATGGTGTGCAGCAGTTCATTAAGACAAAAAGGTTTGGAGAACTCTGCCATAAGGAGACCTAATAAACTCCCAACCCTTTTCCACTAGCCTTCAAGGATAAATGGGATATTTTTCAAAGATAGAAAATTTAATTTGTGATTCTGTTTGTGATATAATGTGAAGTTACTGGAAGTGGTCCTTCATCGCTGGAGGGATTGCCAACAGTCCTCCCTGTTTCCAATTAGGATGAAATTCCTGAAAGTGTAGATCCAGAAAGAAGGTATACCATGCGTTCTGGAGGCTTTGCAGATGATTTATGGTCTTGGCTTTGGAAGCAAACACCAAGATTTATGTTTGTAGTCTAATCAATCACAATCTTTGTAGTGTCACAATGCTGAGTTGCAACAGTTTCACAAGAGCGTGGAGATATGAGATATGGCAGTAGCAGGAACACATACCAGAATGCACATAAACCTGGTATCATGACTGCTTGCAAAATTAGAATTACTGATTGACAAAACATGACAGGGGTTGGCAGTCATGGGGAACAAACTTCAGTGAATCCATTACTAGAGGCACAAAGAAACCTTTTCTTCTCACATGATTTGTTATATATAACCTCATACTTGATAACATTTAGGTGAATGTGAACATAGTGGAGAATCTTCAGTGTGGAATGCTTAGTGATTCAATAAGTTTAGTGATTCAACAATTTTATAACTGATTACAAAAGTAATTGAAGATTATATTACTAGGTTCAGGGTGAAATATTCATTGGAGGCTTTTAAAATCATAACCTGATTTTTTTTTTTAACTTGCATGTTTGTACCTGTCCTAGCAATAGTTGAAACTTGTGAACTCATGCCTTATTGCTTAAGCTGTCTGGTCTGAATAAGTTCCATCAATATGTTGATAGAATGAGAAGATTGTTTCTTTTTGGGCAAAAGATAGCGCTAAGTATAGATCAGGGACAGGATGTGCCCAGTAAACAAAGTGTGTTCCTTTCTTTCAAATTGTCCACTCTGAAAGATTGATACTAAGTTTGAGTGAGCAGCTTGGTTGTACTTTGTGTGCCATTTTTGGACCTGTACTTGTGTTACCCACTGATTTATTTCAGAAATGAGATTAAAAACTCTTTCTGATACGACGCAGCACCATCAGGAATGTGTCTCGTCAATCACATAAAACAAGGGGAAATTTCTCCCATTCTGCCCTGTCGAAAGGATTCAAACTTTTAATTTTTAAGTTGAAACGTGATAATTTCTCTGAGGTTACCAGTGATGGTACATACCTGTGATTAAGAAAAGTGTGTGATACATTGCCAAAATCATCAGTGCAGCGGTGAAAAGAACCACTCTGCCTCTCCACCTCTCTCTCCCTTTCTCTCCTCCTCAAACCCATCTCTTCGATTAAGCTTTTGGTTGTCCTTCCTACTTTCTCATTTCTTGGCTTGGCGTCCATTTCCCATATGTCCTGAGGTACTTCACAGACAGGCATTTTTTTTTTACATTAAAGTTACATTTTAAATACAATTTTTCTTGCTTCATTAGGTGGATAATTAGAGGTCTAGTGCCTAGATCCCAGGAGTGATCATGAATTGCATAGACTAGCATTGGCCTGGCCTCATGTAGAGTAATTTATGCAATTCTGTTTGCCATACCACAGTAGGAACATTTGCCTCTGAAAGGGGGACAGCAGAAGGCAACTAAATTGATAGCTGAAGGTTGGGCACCCAAGCTACAAGAAGAAGCTAAGGAAACTGGGAATGTTTATGTGGGTGAAGAAATAGCTGAGGGTAGAGTATCCTAAAGAATATAAACAAGTTGAACGCTAGTAATGTTTGATACAGTAACAATCTCTACAAGGGGATGTGGACTGAAGCTCTGAAGAGGAAAATTGAACCGACAGTTTAGATTTAATTACTTTACACAGAGGGTGGTAAATATGTAGTGTGAACTGCTTGGGAAGGCAGATCATCTGAGTGAACTCAAGAGGGAACTGGAGGGATGTCTGTCTGGGGAAGCAATCGAGCACTATGGGAGAGTATATTATGTGATGTTTTTCAGCTTTTGAGACGAGCCTAATATTCATTAATGACCTTTGTTTTTCTGTATATCCCTGTGCACTGTGCATACTACAGTTACATTTTGAAATAATTTTAACATTGGTATTACATATTCAGCGTGAGGATATTAATTGATTACAGGTTAAATGCTACCACAAGAAGTACCGTTCTGCAACGAGAGACGTCATATTCCGGCTTCAGTTTCACACCGGCTCTATCCAGGGTTTTGGGTTTGTGTTTGGGAAGGAGGACCTCGACAATGCCAATAAAGGTAAGTTGATTGAATCTCTATACTATCGCCAATTGTACCCGTGAATTAACTACAGACAAAAGGTCAAACAGTAGTTAACTGTGAGCTTTCATTCTCAACAGTTGGGGGACTTTCCCACATTAGAAAGAGGAGAATTGGAGGGCCTGCCACCCTTGCTTGTTTGTGCACATCTCCCAATAGCCAATTACAGAGCAGCACTGGCAGAGACCTGGGACCAAGTCACCTCTGATACCAATACTCATGATTCACTTGCAAGACTCATGATTTTTGCAAGTTTTTTCATGATTGCGATTTAAGCACGTAACTCTGTTAAATAGAACATGCAGGTGAATCACAAGTGTTGACAGAGTTTTGTAGCTTCCTCTCTCTCACAGCGTAGGAATGGTTTATGATGTGGGGAGGCCTGAGAAGATGGGAAAATACACAAATACTGTAAAACTTAAGATGATGTATTGATCTAAAAGTTTAAAGCTATGTAGCTTCATACTTTTCTGTTGTAAAATCATTGTTAATCATTGAAAAAAGCACTGAATGAATTTTTAAAAAAAAGCCAGATATAAAGATAATTTACAGCAATGCTCTGTGTTCACTGAAAGGGAGATTCTCACCTTGTTTACTCCTGCTCAAAGACCACGTGAGAACAACAACTTCCATTTATATAGCACCTTTAACGTAGACACAAAGATGCTCTTTGTATTCAGCTCATCATTTAGATGACATGTAAAGATCTAAATTTTGATTTTTGTAATGGTGCTAATTAAACTAAAATGAATGAGAACAGTTCCTCCAAATCCAAATAATAAAAATTTCTAGCTCTGTAACAGTTATTTAATTTTGCAATTTTATTCTAGATGACCGGTTTCCTGAATATGGGAAGATTGAGCTGGTATTCTCAGCCAGTCCAGAGAAAATACAAGGTATGTGCAGTTATTTAATTTTTTTTCTTCCTCAGCACAATTCATTTAGGAGCTGATTTTAAGGTTTCGTTCAGAAAGGCAGAACGAGAGAAGGCGTGGAATTTATTGTCAAGTGGTGGCCGTTGTTAGTGCTAAACCATTTAGTGAAAGGTTATATCATCTGATTTCATAAAATACAGTAGTTAGGTATGTGAACTAGGTCTGGTGGGCGTAAAGAGAAGTCCTGATAAGCCAAGCGATGCCAGTGGTGGGAAATGGAAACTATCCCCAGTCTTTTTTAAAAGGATCAACATTGAGCACTTCCAGGCGTAACATAATTCAGATGCAGAGAAAGGCTCCACTTGCTCTGCAGTAACAATGTGCCTTAACCCTGCCTTCAGAAAAAAAGTACAACTAGAGTAGTCTCCTACTTCCCAACCAATTACCAACCCATGTCACAAGGTTACCTCCAATTCCGTGCACTCCTACTTTGCTAATAATCTCTTGCACAGAACCTTATCAAATGCCTTCTGTCCACCTTGTTAGTGACCTCTTCAAAACATTCAGCTAGTTTAGTCAGACATGATCTACCCTTCACAAGGATACATGGCCCACTGATATGTTCCCAATACTTGGATTGACTTGTTAGATAGATCCCTATCCAAGAACAATGTCCATCTCATAGTTACAGGAGCAATCCAATTGATGCCATAATAACCACAATAAACGGGTAACATCCGCATATCGGTGCCTTTTCCATACCAGACTGTAACATATATTGTCCGCAGCTACATCAAGCAGTACTGAATTTTAACGCTGTGTGTGTTGTGACCAAGAAAGAATCCAATAAATAATTCACCAGAGACAAAAATGCTTCGTTTAGTTGGTCAAACATTCACAGGAATCAAAACACTTGCTTCATTTGTGTCGCACTTTTGAACAAAGACTCCTTCACATCTTTTCTCCTTCTATGCTTTTCTTATCTGTGGATGGTTTTGAAGGACAATTGGCACCGATATTAATTGGGAGGGTGGGGTTAGGGGGGGGAGGATGTAATCGGCCGGAGAATTCGGCACGGCCAGGGATGTGGAAGCACTGCCGATCTTAACGGCAGGACTTCATTTAAATAAAATGCTGCAATCTCCCATCTGACAGCCAGCAAGATTGACAGCCTGATGAGCGGGCGGAAGCACAAGCTCACGGCAGGAGGCCGCAGCTGGGGACCGTGGGGATGGCCCCCGGCAGTTAGTGGGGCTCGGGCCGTGATCGGGAGGGGGTGGGGGCTGAGAGACTGGAGCAGGGGTGGCAAAGGTCTTGCAGCAGTCGGGGCCAAGGGGGACAGTAGCCCAGTTCAAGGGAAGCCAAGGTCCACAAGACAACCTGAAAAATACATTTTAAACATACCTGCTGGGTCTCTTTTGGCCCGGGATCTGGCTCCCGGCAGGTTTTGCCTGAGTGGGGAGCTGGCACTGCTTCCCCCCGGCTCCCTGCTCAGGCCTCCAGTTGATATTGAAGATTGGGTCCTGATGGCATCATCGGACTCGATCTGCATATTTAAAGTAGGAACCCACTTCCTTCCTGTGGGGTTCCTGCTCGCCTGCTCAAAAGAGCAGGTTAATATGGGGACATGCCAGAAAGGAAGCGGGATCAGTGGGGGTAACTGACACCTGGTGGAGGCAGTTATCATCGGGGCCATAGAGTGTGGAACAAGGAAAGACACTTTCCTCAAAGATCTTAACAACAAAGTAATAATCAATCTGTGATGGCAACAATGGTTGAACAAATTATGACAATACATTAAAGGTCTAAACATTATTAGGTGGCATTTCAAGATATATCCAAAAAGATGCAAATTAAAAATATACCATATATAATTAAATAGGGAAGTTAAAAATAGCAAGGAGGGAAAATACAAGTGCTTCAAAAGATTTAAGGAAGCGGGAAATGAGGTTACCATAGCATCTTACTTTCTGCTGAGGTGGCTGACAAAGCAACAAAAATAAGATTTCTAACATAAGATATAAAGAAGAGATTCACAGCAACATTGTAAATTTACTTGTAAGAATTAACTTTTGCATGTTTGAAATGTCTTCATGAATGTTTTTGGTAGGAGCCTTGGCTCTGTCTTAGAAACCTCGGACTTGGAAATGTGTTGAATTCCCCAAGCCTGCAAATGCAGAGGCTCAATCAAGCAGACTCCCAGAGTACATCATTGTTATTCTGAGCGTGTCACACTGGTGAGACCAGCTCCCAGAATGTGCATATTACTCTGCTAGGCTACAACTCACAGTTTTATGACTGACACTCACTCTTTCCTCTAATACTGTACTGGATAGGTAGGGTGGACTTACAAACAAGAAATCCAGGTCATATTCCGGTCCTGCTGTGCCTAGCATGGGCTGCTTCATTATCGGAGGTGTTGTGAATGAACACTGTGGAATCACTGACCGACCATCCCACTTAATACAGTGGTAGTATCACACTAACCAGCAGAGGATCTTCCAGAATTCCCTAGATTCTAGAACGGTCCCCATGGATTGGAAGGTACCAAACGTAACATGGAGGAGGATAGAATTGGGGGGTGGGGGGGTCGAGGAGGTGCTAAGTTTCTTTGTTGTTTGATCTGAGACTTCATGAAGTCTTGAGTTAATGTTGAGGGATTCCAGGGTTACGTCCACCCGACTGTATACTGCTGTGCCCCCACCTTTCATGGGTTTATCCTGCAGGTGGGACAGGGCATACACAGACATGGTGATGGAGGAGTCTGGATGTTGGCTGACAGGTTTCTGTGGGTATCACTGTGTCAGGCTGTTGCTTACCTAGTCTGTGGGACAGCTCTCCCACTTGGGCATTGGTGAGGAGGACTTTGCAGAGTTGGTTGGACTGAGATTGCCTTAGTGTTATCCTGATGCAATTTTCTTCTGATTGAAATTTGTAGTAATTGTTTACACAGGGTGGCTTGCTAGGCCAATACAGCGGTCATTAATGGCCAGCTGTATAGGTGGGACTTGTGTCTCATCTAGTCCAGATCGAATGGGTTTGAAAGGCTCCCTGAAAGGCATTATTGAAGCAGTTGGTTATTTACGACAATTCGCAAGCTTTCAGTTATTTTTCTGGTGCTACTTCACAAATTACCAGATTTATTGAATTCAGTTTTGCAACTTGCCATGGTCGATATTTAACTCTTGACCTCTCAGTTGCAGTTCCAGTGCCATAACCACGGGGCCAACATGCACAGAATCCTCACATCTGTCATGTAGTTTCATTTCAGTGGCCATGAGTTCTCTGGCAAGAGAGCATAGCGGTTACATTGCAGTGGAGAGGGCAGCTTGCGAGCACAGACCACATAAGAGGTGCACAACTTGCAGTAGATACTGGCCCAGAAATTAAACATCGATGGTTCCCGCAGGGGTAAGGATTCCCCGCGATATCGCACTCCGCGCCTACCTTTTTGTTTGGGGCCCACACGAACTTTAGTTTCAGGGCCTCTCCCTGTTGCAACCGTGCAGTGCTTGCGTGTCCCAGAGGCGCAATTAGTTCGTGCGAGCTCTGGGATCACGTGATTCAGTTAGAGCCAATGGCAGCACACCATCTTTCATTCATAGTTTTGACAGCAAGGGCTGTCAAAGCTATGAATACTACAAGCCCCCAAAATAACAGCTAAACCTCAATTAAATTTTAAAAAAAGCCATCACATTAATAAAACAACTATAGTTAAATAAATTAACCACTTTAAACAAAAAATTAAATTTTTGAAAAAATTTAAAATCTTTTTAAAAGTTATAAAAATAAACTTACCTTTCTTTAAAGTCTCTAAAAAAGATAAACCTGTTGAAAAAATTTTAAATAACACTTAATTAACTACTTACCTTGTTAAAAGGGGGTCCTACGCCTGCTTTCTTTGTGTAAAATCTTCACCACTTACCTGCGCGTTCAAACCTGAAAAAAAAACTAAGTGCACTGCGTGCGCGCAGCCTGTAGCGCGCACGCGGTTCACTTAGGAACCGCCCCCTTTGCAATACATGAAGTGCCGGTTTCCCGCGCATGCGCAGTGCATGCAGGAAACCGGCAATTCGGGACCTAATACGCGAGAGTACACAGTGCGTACTCTCGCGTATTAGGTCTAATTTTCGGGCCAATATCTCTTGGGGGAATAATTTGCCATGTTGAAAATCAGCTCTCTGGGTTTGGCAGACAGCAGTGATTGAGGAGGCTCAGGTTTAGTAGGAACAATTATCTATACATGGCTATTTGTAGAAGGCAGAATACAAGGATGAAAAGTGCTGTACAAATGCAAGTCTGTCCATCTTTCTTACTTATTGAGGCTAGCTATTTGGGGCATGTTGAGCTGGTTCTTGCAAATCGCCAAAAGAAACGGAAGAGAATCTATGTTAGAATTCTGCCTGCAAGACGCCCCTTCTTACAGTCGTTGCACAGATGTACAATGTGTGCTGTGGTCACGTATTGCACTGTCCATGTGTGACTGAATGTGTAAGGGGAGAAAAAATAATTGGCAAAGTTGTTACTTGGTCTCAACCTGGTGGATCCCTTAGGTTTCTTCTTGGCCCACTCCCTCAATATTCTCTGGCCCAAGATGTCCAGCATAGTGTGTTTTTAACATTAAAGGGTTTGAGTTTCTTCCATGTGTTATGCTTACTTTGTCCTGCCAAGAGCACTGCCAAGACGTTTGAAGATTGAAAAGCACATTGAGTGACACTCAAGTGTCTACCCTGTACCCCAGCTCATGTGAGTAAATGTTACAAGCTTGCTTTGTAACATATTCACAGAATATTGGGTGGAAATTGATCTTGACAGATCTCCGCCTGTTCTGCAGCCAAATGCTATTTCATCATCTGTTCCCTTGCTCATTTGTTGTTGGCCACAGCAGTAATTCATTGGGCAGCCACCTCCCAAGCAGAGCACATGTCCCCTGTAAGAGGATGCCCTGGAGACTAAAACAGGACAACCCTCCTTCCGTGCAGAAACATCTGCAACAGAGCATGTGGAATGGGAGGATCCATGATGTTCCCCAGCCATCTTCAGTTTTCTCCAGTAAAACTTTGTGACCAGCAATATCGTAAAAATAAATCCCTTTAAAATAGCAACAGGAAAGCCTTTCAGAGCTGGGGGCTGTACTCAATTTCGTGACCCCTCCCACTGGAATTTCAGTTTGGGCTGGAAGCTCACTATAACTGGGCCATTGATGATGTCAGGACGTGCAAAGCTTACCCTATCGAGGCAGTGGAAAAGACTGAGAGAAGGTCAACAAAGATTTCAGGACATCAATCTAATATAATACGAATGTGTCCTCTCAGTTTAATATGTATGTAAAAAGGAAAACTAAAAAGGGTGAGTAAAAACGTTAAGTAAACCAAAACTAAGAGCTCACTCCATAATATTTTAATAATTTAATAAGCAAAGTTTTACCTTACAGATTGTACATGGTATAAATTGTAATTTTCCTTTTTGCATCTCCATGGAAAGTTTAATTTTATCGTGATGGGCTAGCTGTTTGTTATTTTGTTTAAAAAGTGCTTGAAACTGATGGAATGTGGAGCTAACAATGCCCCAAGAGTTTCCTCATAACAACAAGTAACCCAATTATTATATTCAAAAATAAATCTCTCAAATGAGAAACAGTTCGATTTAGCTATATTAAACATAATTACAGAGATTTCAGTTAGAAATGTTCTCCTCTTACTGGATGTAAGTGAAACAAACCACAACTGTGGGCGTGTGCTGACTCTTGTGGGAGTCTGGATTAGATACATCATTCATCCAAACTTGGAAACTTCCTTTCTAAGCTTTCCTTTCAAACAGTATTTTTTATTCTCAAACAGCTACATTTTGATAGTGTCTCACAATGGATGTACATTGCACCTTCCTGCGTGTTGAAAGCAGTAACACAAAATCCATTTGTTGGAGTAAGACGGGTGTAGTCAGCAATATATTTGCTCTGCTAAACAGTTTGAGAATGTAAAGCCGTGTGTAATTGTAAATGTCGTGCTCAACATACTCTCTTTTTTATAGGTTCTGAGCATCTCCAGAATGATCACGGTGTGACTGTGGATTATAACACTGCTGATCCATTGATCCGATGGGACTCTTATGAGACCCTTACCGCTGATGGGGAAGGTAAGGCAGGCGTATTGCATTAAATCTTCTTTGCATTATTGAGTTTTTTTTGTTTTAAGTTTGTTCTCATTAAAGGAGGGATGTTAGTGCAATGGAATAGTATCCATTTTGGGTACTCATATCCCAGCGTGTACTTCCAAGTCAGTTATAATACAGTTTATTATAGAATAAAGTTCCCTACATTTTGCCACAATAATATGCCTCAGTGCCAGCCTCAGCGCAGCACTCCCTCCTGCAGCTGTGTGATGTGTTTCCATTTCTTACACCATAATAAGAGTGAGATTGCTAATTTAGTGCTGTCGGCCAATGCTCACTAGGAACTGGATTGAAAATTCCCAAACTCGCTTTATATAAAACCCTTACAGATAGACGTTCAACAAAGGAGACTTTCATCCCATCAGTCTTTGCTCAGGTGACAGGCCAGTGCCTGACTTACTGCACCACTGACTCTGACTGGCATATCTGATCTTGGTGCAGGTAACATTGTAGATGTGCTTGGTAAAACTATTATCCACAGCTTCCCCCTGAATAGTATAAACGAAGTCCTCTATTACTCTATATTGTGTTGTATTCTCATGCAAGTGTGAGAAATCTAACATAACTAATTTATATTGTGTGGTGTATTGTAAAACTCCCTTCTACGCATCCCTCCTCTGCATGGAAATCTTTAAGGAATGAGTTTCTATTGTGATATTCTCTGAAGTGGCTACACTACACCTTTCTTGGCACTTCTAAGGCCTTGTCATTGTTAAAGAAAATTCAAACCTTAGGAATAACCAGTGTAAAATTTTAAATAAATACTGATAAAGTTGTGAAAATAAATTTGTTTGGAAAAGTTAATTCAATTAAGGAAAGTACTGAAATTCTAATCTGGTTTCTAAGGAATACTTGTATTTATAAATCATCTTATCATGTCATGAAAATGGCTCCAAGAGCTTCACATAATGAATCACTTTGTGGAGTGCAGTAACTTAAGTCGGCAAATGTGTCTGCCATTGTGCAGCAGCAACAATACTGCTAACCTCCAACATGTGTGTCCCTTCAAGAGGAAACACCTTGAAACAAATGATCAGGACAAAGATGAACCAAAATGAAACAAAAGTAGGTGTACAGAATAAATTAGAATGAATGAAACGTTAGGGCAGGGATTGCGCCCACTTGAAGTAAAAGGTGGTAGACATAGAGGGCTAGCTTTTTCTCCATAGCGATCTTATTGCTGACATACACTGGGGCCACACTTCTGCTTGCCAATCTAAACGTGCCATGTGACCCGATCCTGTTTTCCTGAGTCAGAGTAATTTTAAAAGTGTCAGTGGGCTCCCAGTGCTTTTGTGCCCTCTATTGGACGCTCCACTATGTGGGGGCAGGGTGAGAGAATCCATTGCTGCTACAGCTTTAAACAGGCCGCAGCAGCTTAAATGGGACATGTTAGCCATTTTGTGCTTAAAACATTTTGGGCCACTACAGTGTCTGAGGTTCTTCATGGCTTTGAGATTTCATAATTTACAGACTTTTCAGTTGAGGTGTTAATGGTCAGAATCTGACAAAGGAGAACCCAATTCTTTTTTGCACTAAGGGAAGGAGGCCCCTGAAGTGCATGATCTCGATCCAGTAGAAGGAGGTGGCCTTGGCAGTGAGTACCAGTACACAATTCCTTAATGCAAGAAGAAGTTCAATGACCTCACCAGGTTAGGGAAGGTAATAAGAGGAAATTAGAACTTGAGCCATTGCAATGTCAGATTTCCACCCACCTTAACCTCCATGTCTTGAACTCCATGTGCTACTTCCCTGAAATATGTATGAAAGACAACAAAACCTTTTCTTTGCCTGCAGGTGTTCTTTCATTTACAGACTGACATGTAGGGAAGCAGTGAAAGACTCGTAGGATATGATTGTTTGTTCCACCTCTTAAGGAATGCTTTCTGGCACCTGGGCTGCATTCCATAAGATGGCACCCAGAGAGCCTTCACATACTACTTTCTTCTTAAAGAAGAAAGAGGCCCACAACCAAAGTCAATGAAGTGCAACCTCAGTCCCCGAAAACTCCGGCTGGAAAGCATCATCCAGCTGCCTAAGAACTGGGGAGGAGTAGGAGGTTAGGATTGAAAGGGAGCACCACTGTAGACACCAAGAACAGGCACAAAGATAAAAAGCAGTTGGAAGGCACACAGATTTGTATTCATGAAAATGTTTTTATCACTGATGGGATATGTGTGGAATGATTCAGAGCAGGGAAATGCCTGCCAGGAAGAGCAGTGGAATATTTTCCAAGTGGCATCCTTGTAATGTGCAGCCAGTCTTCCAGGCAACTGGCTAGTAGCGATATTTTAGCTATTGCACACTACAGAGAGAACAGTAACAAGCTTGATTATAATTGCATTGCATCATCACCGAAGCACACAACTGCTGCCAAATGAGCATGTATATAGGACCCAGAAAGACACAGTAAAAGCAGGTCTTCCTGACCATTAGTCTCAGAAAATGCTGCAGATACAATTTGATGTGGCCACTGAATACATAAAACCTGCACCACAGAGCTAGCAGCGGAAAACTAATATGAAAACAGCCATAGTGGCATAATTTACGCATACTTTTTCAGAAGTTCCGAATGTAATTCAGGTGCATTAGTAAGTGGCCAGAAGAATAAGAAATGGCTGAAAATTCCCGACAGTTAAATGGATGCAGAAGTGATCTTAAAAAAAAAAAGTACTTACTTATCTAGAACTTAGTTCATCCTCTACATAATAACATAAGAAATAGGAGCAGGAGTAGGCCATTCGGCCCCTCAAGCCTACTCCGCCATTCAATAAGATCATGGCTGATCTTCTACCTCAACTCCACTTTCCTGCACTATCCCCATATCGTTTGATTCCCTTAATATCCAAAAATCTATCGATCTCTGTCTTGAATATACTCAGCGACAGAGCCTCCACAGCCCTCTCGGGTAGAGAATTCCAAAGATTCACCACCCTCTAAGTGAAGAAATTTCTCCTCATCTCAGTCCTAAATGGTCGACCCCTTATTCTGAGACTGTGACCCCTGGTTCTAGACTCCCCAGCCAGGAGAAACATCCTCCCTGCATCTACTCTGTCAAGCACTATAAGAATTGTGTATGTTTCAATGAGATCACCTCTCATTCTTCTAAACTCCAGAGAATATAGGCCTAGTCTACTCAACCTCTCTCATAGGACAATCCCCCCATCCCAGGAATCAGTCTGGTGAACCTTCATTTCACAACCTCTATGGCAAGTATATCCTTCCTTAGGTAAGGAGACCAAAACTGTACACAATACTCCAGGTGTGGTCTCACCAGGGCCCTATATAATTGCAGTAAGACATTGTGGGGGGAAAATTGGATTCGTTTGTACCCCCGGGGGGGTGCTAACGGGGTGCAACGCCGCCAGCACCTCTCGCGAAATTCAGCGGGAGGTTAGCAGTGGGGGTAGCCAGTAGCGCTGCTGGCGATTACATCATCGCCGTGCAAAGCGCCCCGCTTGCGCTCCAGCAAACTTCCCTTGCGCCTCCTGACCTATCGCCGCACGTTATGTGTAACAGGATCCGGGGGCGGTTTGGCGGTGGCGCAAGTTAAAGGGCAGGTGTCGGGTGGACATTTTTATTTTGGCTGACTGCCAGCACCTGCCCCCTTTCGCTTTTGTATGCGGGTGCCGGCCGCGATCGCTCAGCCCGGCACTCCTCTTGAGTGCCGGGCTGCTTTCCCGGCACCCCGTTCCCCGGTGGTCCAGCAGGGCCCCGGTGCGCACAGCGCTAGACCCCTCCCCTTTAATCAGGGGAAGAGGCCTGCAATGATGTGGCGCTATTGCATGTAGTGCCGTGAAATTCAGTAGTAGTGCCCCAAGCAGGAGGTGGAGCGCTTTCCAATAGCGCCCCACCTCCTGCTTGAGGCGCTACTACTGAATTTATGGCCGGGGGGGTGTTAACTTTTTCGGGGCATTAAAATTAGCACCCCGGCGGCGTTAGTGCCCCAAAATGGGTGCCACCCAATTTTTACCCCCTTTACTCTTATACTCAAATCCTCTTGTAATAAAGGCCTACATACCATTTGCTTTCTTAATTGCTTGCTGTACCTGCGTGATAACTTTCAGTGATTCGTGGGCAAGGACTATCATTAGATAAACTACACACTTCATGTCGAAGATACATATATCATTGGTATAAATAAATAAGGACAGGGAATTTAATCACTTCATTGCACAGAAAGTAGTCATTCTGGTTGTGTGGTAGAATTGGTAATTCTGTACTGTTTATCTTAGATGAGGTTTCTGTGTGTAAGATTAAACCAATAGAGTGACAAAGTGATTTCAATCTACTTTGCAATTGGTAAAAGAAGAAATTCATTGTACGGTCTGTTTATGGATGTGTGTCTGAATTGGATGTTTGGCTGCAAAGATGTTTTCTATTTGACACTGGTAAATAGTCTGAATCAATGTTCCCTCTAATGTTTTTTGTACTGAGCGGGCCACGCCCTCCTTTGAGCGTGACCTTTTCATTCTTGTGCAAATTTTACAACAAGAACAACAACTTTTACAACAACGGCAGCAACAGCAACCACTGAAAAGCATATATACAGTTATTGTGGCTGCCGCGAAGCACGAATTGAGGCCGAGTCAATATGTGGAGCACATGGCTTTTAATTACAACTCCTTGGCAAAATGGCTGCTACAACTTCTCTCTGCAAAACCCTACTGGTTGAGGGCGACGCCCACTCTTTTTAAGTTCACACTGAGGGCGACGCCCACTCCTTTTTTCATGCCTTAACGGCAGCATGCGCTTTAAAGGTAAGGTGCCCGATTTATTGTCCACGGACGGAAAAGTGGATTGCGTCCGTTTAGGTGGTGATCCGCCACACAGCTCCCCCCAGAATCCGCTTAGGAGGTGTGGACGAGACGGCGCGGCGGTCTGATGGGCCGGCCGGAGCGGCTCTTGTAGGACGCCGGTGGACGTGGAACGGCCGGGCGTGGAGCAGCCGGGTGAACTGGCTTGAGGGCAGGTCGGCCGCGTGGCGGTGGACGAGCTACAGGGACCTGCTCACCGGGCTCCGAGTGTGCTGGCTTGAGTCGGTCAACCGACACTTTTTCGGTCCTGTCGCCCACTTGCAGGGTGAAAAATTTGTCCCCAGCCTGTAGCACCTTGTAGGGCCCGTCGTACGGGGATTGAAGGGGTCCGCGGTGGGCGTCGTGTCGGATGAAAACGAACCGTGCCTGGTGCAGGCTTAGTGGGACGTGTGAGGTGGATTCGCCATATCGGGCAATGGGCACCGGGGCGAACTGTAGCGCCGGTGAGGTGAAGTCGTGGCGTTGCTGGTCGGCTGACCAGGGTGTCGTGGCGGTGGGCAGGAACTCGCCGGGTACGCGCAGCGGCTGACCGTACACGAGCTCTGCTGCCGATGCGTGGAGGTCTTCTTTAACCGCGGTGCGCAGGCCGAGGAGGACCCACGGGAGTCGGTCGTTCCAGGCGCCGTCCTGGAGGCTGGCTCGAAGAGATGCCTTCAAGGATCTGTGGAACCGCTCACACAGTCCGTTGGCTTGGGGGTGGTACGCTGTGGTGCGGTGAATGGTCACCCCGAGATTGCGTGCGACGGCGGTCCAGAGTTCAGAGGTAAATTGCGGACCTCTGTCCGACGTCATGTCGGAGGGGACGCCGAACCGTGCGACCCACGTGCTGACGAAGGCTCTGGCGATGTCGACGGTGGTGGTAGAGGTCAGTGGAATTGCCTCGGGCCAGCGCGTGGTGCGGTCAACGATCGTCAGCAAGTGCGTGTGGCCTTGCGACGGCGGCAGGGGCCCGACAATGTCCACGTGGATGTGGTCGAATCTACGCGAAGGGACGGTAAACTCCTCGAGGGGTGCTTTCGTGTGTTGCTGCACCTTGGCCTGTTGGCAGGCTAGGCAGGAGTTGGCCCAAGTACGCACATCCTTGCGAAGGCCGCGCCAGACAAAGCGGTTGGCTACCAATTTGATGGATGCACGGGCGCCGGGGTGGGAGAGGTTGTGGAGAATCTCGAATACCCGGGGGGCGCCAGGACGCTGGGACGACGGGCCGAGGTTGACGTAGGGATATGTCACACTTGACCGTGACTGCGGTCGGGCCACAGGCGACGTCGGCCAGGCGTAGCCCTGGTAGGTTGGTAGGTGCGGAGAGCAGATCAGGGTCGGTGATCTGGGCTGCTGCGAGTTGAGCGTAGTCGACTGCCAGGTGTGCGACATGGATGGCGGGGCGGGAGAGGCAGTCGGCTACCACATTGTCTCGGCCGGAGACGTGTTGGATGTCCGTGGTGAACTCGGACACTGCCGCGAGCTGGCGCTGCTGCCTGGCGGACCAGGGGTCGGTTGTCTTTGCCATTGCGAATGTCAGGGGTTTGTGGTCGACAAACGCAGTGAAGGGGTGGCCCTCCAGCAAAAACTGAAAATGGCGGACCGCCAGGAACAGCGCGAGGAGCTCGCGGTCGAAGGTGCTGTACTTGACGTCCGGGGGGCGTAGTTGGCGGCTGAAGAAGGCAAGTGGTTGCCAGGCGCCGTCGACCCACTGCTCATACACAGTGCCGACTGCGTGGTCGGAGGCGTCCGTGGTGAGCGCTACCCTGGCATTGGGCCGTGGGTGCGCGAGCAGGGTGGCGTTGGCGAGCGCAGTCTTGGTGGAGTCGAAGGCGGCTGACGCGTCTGCTGTCCATTCGACCGCCATCTTGCCGCTCCTGCCCCGGAGGGCTTCATACAGGGGCCTCATGAGGGACGCCGCTTTGGGGATGAAGCGGTTGTAGAAATTCACCATCCCGAGGAACTCCTGGAGGCCTTTGATGGTGGTGGGGCGGGGAAATTGTTGGACGGCTTGCACCTTGGTGGGCAGGGGAATGGCCCCAGCATAGGTGATGTGGTGGCCGAGGAAGTCGATCTTGTCCAGGCCGAACTGGCATTTGGCTGGGCTGAGGATGAGCCCGTGGTCGCTGAGGCGCCCGAACAGGATGCGAAGGTGTTCCTGCTTGGAGGAACTGGCTACCAGGATGTCGTCCAGGTAGACGAACAGGAACTTCAGGTCCCGAAGGACCGAGTCCATGAGCCGTTGGAATGTCTGGACCGCGTTTTTGAGGCCGAAGGGCATCCGCAGGAACTCGAAAAGGCCGAAGGGGGTGATTACGGCCGTCTTGGGGACGTCCGCGGGGTGGACGGGGACTTGGTGGTAGCCGCGCACCAGGTCGACCTTGGAAAAGACTGAGCGGCCGGCCAGTCTAGCCGAGAAGTCCTGGATGTGCGGCACGGGGTACCGATCAGGGGTGGTGGCGTCGTTGAGGCGGCGGTAATCCCCGCAGGGGCGCCAACCCCCGCCTGGTTTGGGGGCGATGTGGAGTGGGGAGGCCCAGGGACTGTTGGAGCGGCGGATGATGCCGAGCTGTTCCATGGTGGCAAACTCGGTCCGCGCGATCTCCAGTTTGGCCGGGTCCAGCCTGCGGGCGTGGGCGTACACTGGGGGGCCTGTGGTGGGGATGAAGTGTTCCACCCCGTGTTTGGCGGCCTTCGCGGAGAAGGTCGGATTGGTAAGGGCCGGGAATTCGGCCAGGAGTGCCGAGTAGTCATCCGTGGCCCAGGCGTGGCACTGTGACGCCATGCCGGCGGGTTGACGGGGGGCCATGGTGCCCAGGATGGGGGACATGGTGTTCATGTCCACGAGGTGGTGTCGAGGGATGTCTACCAGTAGGCCGTGGGCGCACAGGAAATCTGCGCCGATGAGAGGGGAGAGCACCTTGGCAGTGATGAACTCCCATCGGTAGCGGCGACCAGCGAGGTCGAGGGTGACTGTGTGGGTGCCGGATGTCCGAGCCGTTAGCAGCAGCCAGCGCCGGTCCTCGTTTGCCCTTTTGGATGTCGAGGGCGGAGGCCGGGATGATGCTGTGCTGAGCTCCAGTGTCGCACAGGAACCGGCGGCCGGTTTTGTCATCCGTGACGTACAGCAGGGAGCCCGCGTGGCCCACGGCCATCGCGGGGGCTGGTACGGGGGCGGACTTGAAAGAGCAGGGAGGTGTGCACCGTTGTGCCCTGGCGCCGAACCGTGCGTGGTAGTAACAGTGGCCCGGGTTGGTGGGGCGCGAAGGCCCCATGAGCCCGGTGGCTGGGCCTTGTGGCTGCGTGGTGGCCGGTGAGGGGCGTGCCCAGGCAGTGGCTGCCAGGTCCGGAGTGACGTCGCGGCTGGAGTGAGCGGACAGCAGCTTGTCGGCCTCATCGGCCAGGGCTTCCAGGTCCATGAGGCCGGACGCCACGATCGCTGGGCGGATGCTGCGAGGTAGCTGGAGGATGAACAGCGTGCGGAAGAGGGATCCGGGTGGGCTCTCGTCGGTGAGGGAGAGCATGTGGGAGAGGAGGTCTGACGGTGAGGCATCACCGAGGCCTGGAAGGTCGAGGAGGTGGCAGTTTCGCTGGTATGTCGAGGCCGTAAATTTTTTAAGGAGCGCGGCCTTAAGATGTGCATACTTGCCCTCCTCTAGTGGGTTCTGCAGCGCTGTCCAGACCTTCGTAACTGTGGAGCTACCGAGTGATGTGACGAGGTAGTCGTACTTCGTCCCATCTGTGGTGATGTGTCGCAGCCGGAATCGAAACTCGGCTTGGTGGAACCAGGCTTCGGGCTGGTTTTCCCAAAACTCCGGCAGTTTCATGGAAACTGCGTTCGTGTCCGCCATTGCAGTGCTCGGAATGCGTTCTGAGCGTCGGGGTCACCAATATTGTGGCTGCCGCGAAGCATGAATTGAGGCCGAGTCAATATGTGGAGCACATGGCTTTTAATTACAACTCCTTGGCAAAATGGCTGCTACAACTTCTCTCTGCAAAACCCTACTGGTTGAGGGCGACGCCCGCTCTTTTTAAGTTCACACTGAGGGCGACGCCCACTCCTTTTTTCATGCCTTAAAGGCAGCATGCGCCTTAAAGGCAAGGTGCCCGATTTATTGTCCACGGACGGAAAAGTGGATTGCGCCCGTTTAGGTGGCGATCCGCCACACAGTAATGCCATCTTGCCACCCCACCATCTCATATCATGAGACAGTCAGACAAGGTTCGATATAACTTCTCTGCTTTTTAATTATACTCCTTTAGAAATGAACCCCAGTGCTTTATTTGAACTTGTATGGCCTTTTTAACCTGCGTTGCTACTATTAATGATTTGTGAATCTATACCCCTCGATCCCTTTGCACCTCTACCCCATTTAGACTCTTATTTTCCCAGGAGTAGGTCGCCTCCTTATTCCTCCTACCAAAATTAACCACCTCACACTTATCTATATTGAAATTCATTTGTCATTTACATGCCCATTCTGCAAGTTTGTTTACGATACAATTAATTAAAAGCTTTTAGTTCGTCGTGTACAAACTCTATTTAAAAAAAATACTCATCAGAAATGACTGGGATATAATAGAACTGCATGATAATACATAGATACATAGATAGATACATAGAAGATAGGAGCAGGAGTAGGCCATCCGGCCCTTCGAGCCTGCTCCGCCATTTAATGAGATCATGGCTGATCCTCCAATTCAGTATCCCGTCCCCGCCTTCTCTCCGTAACCCTTAACCCCTTTTGCCTGTAGAAATATATCTAATTCCCTCTTAAATATATTTAATGAGCTGGCGTACACTGCCCTCTGTGGCAATGAGTTCCACAGGTTCACCACCCTCTGAGTGAAGAAATTCCCCCTCATTTCTGTCCTAAATGGTTTAGCCCTTATCCTTAAATTATGTCCTCTAGTTCTGTTCTCACCCGCCAAGGGAAACATTCCTTCTGCATCTAGTCTGTCTAGACCTGTCAGAATTTTATACACTTCTATGAGGTCCCCTCTCAATCTTCTAAACTCCAGTGTGTACATCCCTAAACTACATAGTCTCTCCTCATAGGTCAATCCCGCCATTCCTGGTATCAGCCTGGTGAATCGCCGCTGCACCCCCTCCATGGCAAGACAATCTTTCCTCAGATGAGGCGACCAAAACTGTACACAGTACTCGAGGTGTGGTCTCACCAGTGCCCTGTACAGCTGCAGCAAGGTATCCCTGTTCCTGTATTCCAACCCTTTTGCTATGAAGGCCAGCATACCGTTTGCCTTCTTGACCGCCTGTTGCACCTGCATGCTCGCCTTCAGTGACTGGTGTACAAGAACACCCAGGTCTCTCTGTACTTCCCCCTCTCCCAATTTATTGCCATTTAAATAATAATTTGCCCTCGCGTTCCTGCACCCAAGGTGGATAACTTCGCACTTGTCCACATTATAGTGCATCTGCCATTTATCCGCCCAATCACCCAGTCTGTCCAAATCGCTCTGGAGCTTCCTGGTCTCCTCCTCTGAGCCCACCCCCCCTCCTAGTTTAGTGTCGTCTGCAAATTTGGAAATGCTGCATCCGACTCCCTGATCCAGGTCATTAATGTAAATTGTGAACAGCTGGGGACCCAGGACAGATCCCTGCGGTACCCCACTTGTTACTGCCTGCCATTCAGAAAATGAGCCGTTTATTGCAACTCTCTGTTTTCTATCTGACAGCCAGTTCTCTATCCACGTAATACTTTCCCCTTTATCCCATGAGCTTCAATTTTCCATGCTAATCTTTTATGTGGGACCTTGTCGAAGGCCTTTTGGAAGTCCAGGTACACCACATCTACTGGCTCTCCCCCATCTATTTTACCAGTTACTCCCTCAAAAAATTCCAATAGATTAGTCAAGCACGATTTACCCTTTGTAAATCCATGTTGACTCTGTCCTATCCTGTCCCCATTTGCTAAGTGCTCCGCTATTTCATCCTTAATGATGGACTCCAGCATTTTGCCCACAACTGATGTAAGGCTTACAGGTCTGTAATTACCTGCTTTTTCCCTACCCCCCTTTTTGAATAGTGGGGTAACGTTAGCTACCCTCCAATCCATGGGCACTGTTCCCGAGTCTAATGAATTCTGAAAAATCATGCTTAGTGCATCCGCTATCTCTAGGGCCACCTCCTTCAGTACCCTAGGATGCATGTTATCAGGCCCTGGGGATTTGTCCGCCTTCAATCCCTTTAGCTTCCTTAACACCATATCCTTAGAGATATTGATTTGCGTCAGTTCCTCCTTTGCCAATGTCCCTATTTTTACCGATATCCCAGGGAGGTTTTTTGTGTCTTCCTTCGTAAAGACTGACCCAAAGTATGCATTTAGTTGGTCTGCCATTTCCTTATTTCCCGTTATATATTCCCCCGTATCTGACTGCAATGGACCAACTTTGGTTTTCACCAGTCTTTTCCTCTTGATATACTTATAAAAGCTTTTGGAGTTAGTTTTTATATTTTCCGCCAGCTTGCTTTCGTAAGCTATTTTGCCCCTCTTGATTAAGCCCTTTGTCCTCCTTTGCTCTATCTTAAACTGTTCCCAATCTTCCGCTCTGGCGCTTTTTTTGGCTATGCATTAACACTTCAGAAACGTCACTCAGTTACGCGGCTATGCATCGACAAACAATCCAAAAGCCCAAGGTGAGCTGAAAGAGGCCTATCTATTCATGCAATTTGTATTAATTTTAAAGTTTTCAACGTATTAGCCCATCCCTCATGTCACTATACCAATGGCTGCACAAGCAGCAGGAGCAGTGGCTTTCCTATGGCGCTGACGTGCTGTACGCCCAGATATGTAATTAGAACATTAATCACAATGCAACCAGACAACCAACAAATATAAAGTGCGGTCGTTCTTTAGTTCACAGTATTCAAAAGAATTGGGGAAAAAAACGGATTTCCGGATTTTCAACTTCAATCACTTTCATTAATAAACATTGTCTTCTTGAACCAGCACCCCCCAACCCCCCCCCCCCCCCCCCCCCATGTAACATGTCAGAAATGCAGCACTTATTCACAAGTGCAGAAAAACACATACACAATTTGTGTCACTGAATTAAAAACAAAAAGCAGGAAAAGCTATGATTTAACAGAAATAAGCATTCGTCTTTCTTCCTGGACAGGAGAACCAATCAGACTGACTTGGAAATGTTTACTAATATGTTGACAAAGATGTTAATTTACGAATTTCGTTTCCAATGTTTAATATTAATCCCTGCTCTTATCACGAAAAGTGTTGAATTATTTTAGGTATTTCACAATTAAATAGCGGGAAACAAACTTCATTGTACTCTCAATTTTTAATCTCCTATTTCAAACATTTATACCAAATCAAAATTATACATAATCAGTTTAACCAAAGTATTTTCTGTGTCTTTCTCAATTATCAAATAATGGTTTCTTCTAAAGTAGCTTTTGCAATTTTTATACATCATTACATAACTCTTGTTTCTATTAACACCCCACTAAACGTTTAAGAGGAAATCTATATTTACATTATTCCTGAGACTTGTTCGGACTATAGAATGACAGACAAAGTAAAATTGTTTGTGATTTTCCCCTTTTTTGGTTCTCTTCCTAAACAAAAAAAGTCAATAAAAAGTAATATGTAACTCTTACAAATCCTCCCTGCCCTCCCCCTCCTCAACAGCATGATTGCATGTTTGTGTAAAGCTGCTCACTTCAGTCGATCGTTCAAAATCAAATATTGAGAAATTTCAATTTTAAAACGTGTTAAGCAATTCAGAACCTCTTTAAAAGCGTTTGGACATCAAGACCTGGTTGAAACTTGTTTAAGATGAGGGGAAAATTGATTTTGCTCGTTTCTTCCAAAAATCATATTCAAAACTTAAGGGGGGGGATGGGGGAGAAAGTGTTAACACTCATTTTTTTGTGAAAAGTTCATTAAAAATCTTTAAATTCTTTCAAGTCTCGTTGCAGCTTTGACAAGAAGTTGCTCCAAGTTTTTCTTTCCCTCTTCAATGCTGTCGTTAAACATACAACAACAAAAAACTCTAAATGAAGCTCAAATAAGAGAGTGAATAAAGTGGTTAAACTTCCTAAGAAGGCGGTGAGGTTATCTATCCCCAGCCTTGGCGATGAGTTGGGATCAGTCTTGGAGAAGTTGTTTCCTCTTTTTCTGCTGCCGTTCCCTCCGTCTCTCACAGACTCTGAGGTACAAACAGGGGCACAAACTTATTCCCCTCTCTCATAACATGATTTAAATAACCCTGTATTTTTTCCGGCTTTAAAATTTTTCCAAATATTTTTTAAAAATTTCACCATGGACCTAAAAATTGTTTGTTTTAGCCTCCTTCCAGCGGCCATTGTACATGTGCTGCGCCTCCATCTGTGTTGTTCCAAAGTACAGCTGCTGCTCAGTCCTCGGGAACGGACTACACATGCCTGGAGTGGACACTCACCCCTCTCTCTCTTCCTCTGTTTCTCTCTCTCTCCCTCTGTCCCTGTCTCTCTCTCTCTCCCTCTGTCCCTGTCTCTCTCACCATCTCCCTCTGTCCCTTTCTCTTGCTCTCTCTCCCTCTGTTTCTCGCTCTCTCCCTCTGTTTTTCTCTCTCTCCCTCTGTCCCTGTCTCTCTCTCCCTGTCTCTCTCTCTCCCTCTGTCCCTGTCTCTCCCTGTCTCTCTCTCTCCCTCTGTCCCAGTCTCTCTCTCTCTCTCTCTCCCTCTGTCCCTGTCTCTCTCTCTCTCTCTCTCCCTCTGTCCCTGTCTCTTGCTCTCTCTCCCTCTGTCCCTGTCTCTCTCCCTCTGTCCCTGTCTCTCTCTCTCTGTCTCTCTCTGTGTCTCTCTCTCTCTCTCTCTCTCTCTCTCTCTCCCTCTGTCCCTGTCTCTCTCTCTCTCTCTCTCTCCCTCTGTCCCTGTCTCTTGCCCTCTGTCCCTGTCTCTCTCCCTCTGTCCCTGTCTCTCTCTCTCTCTCTCTCTCTCTGTCCCTGTCTCTCTCTCTCTCTCTCTCTTTCCCCTGTCTCTCTTTCCCCTGTCTCTCTTTCCCCCCCGTCTCTCTCCCCCCCCGTCTCTCTCTCCCCCCGTCTCCCTCTCTCCCCCCCCTCTCCCCCCCCTCTCCCCCCCCTCTCCCCCCTCTCCTCTCCCCCCGCCTCTCTCCCCCCGCCTCTCTCCCCCCGCCTCTCTCCCCCCGCCTCTCTCTCCCCCTCCCTCTCTCCCCCTCCCTCTCTCCCCCCCCTCTCTCCCCCCCCCTCTCTCCCTCTCTCTCTCCCCATCACACACTCTCTCTCTCCCCCGTCACACTCTCTCTCTCTCTCTTTCTCTCTCTCTCTCTCTCTCCCCCCCCCCCCCCCCCCCCCCCCGGGGTGTGTGTCTGTCTCTCTCTCTCTCTCTCTCTCTCTCTCTCTCTTTCCCCCCCCCCCCCCCCCCCCTCTCTCTCCCTCTCCCCCCAGTCTCCCTCTCTCCCCAGGCTCTCTCTCGCTCCCCCTCCCCCAGTACCCGTGCGCTCGCTCGCTCGCTCTCTCTGCCCCCTTTCGATCCTCGCTCTCCCCACCCCAACAGATCCAGTCATCTTGGTAGAAAGCGGGGCCTGTACTGTAGGCCGCAATAGTGGGGTACTTCGCGGCTTCAGCAGAAGGGGATCGGGTGCACATGCGCGGCTTCGCGATACCGCACATGCGCAGAAGGCCGCAAAGCCCTTGGTGACGATGAGCAGAGTGTTTTTATTGGGCCGCTCCAGCTGCTGTCCAGCTCTCTGTGCAGCAGCTCGAGGATTAGTGCGCCGGCGCACCTTAGAGGGAGCAGTGGTCTGAATATGATGATTTTGTAACTTTATTTGGATTGTTATTTAAAAATAAGGGCACATTTTGACCTGTGTATGTGTTTATGGGGGGTTTATCACTTTTTTTCAAAGTAGTTTTGCTAGGAGCCTTTTGGAATGCTAATATGTCTCACTGAGATATTTTATTGAAAACAGTGGGTGCTGATTTTACTCGTGTGTGAAATCTATTCAACTGCCGTCTTTTGTATCAAAAGCTGTGTCCTATGTTGGGAAAGGGGAGGGAGGTAACCGTGTAATAGAAAACTGTTCTAGCATTGTAATATTGCTTGCTACATATCAACTTCAGTGCCTCATCTAATGAGCATATTTGATGGCTTCTGTTGAAAGTACTGTAAATTGAATGGTGCCAAAAATAGCAGGGGACACATTCTCCCCAGAATTACCAATTCCAATACATCATTTTGTTTCTGGCTGTGATTTTCTGATAAAGAAATAAAATCGCCCTTGCGTTTGAAGCTTTTTGTGGATGAGCAGAAATTTCCTCAAATTAAATATTGTGAAGACCGAAGCCATTGTCTTCAGCCACTGTCACCAACTCCGTTCCCCAGCCACCGATTGCATCCCCCTCCCTGCCCTTTGTCTGAGGCTGAGCTCGACTGTTCGTAACCTCAGCATCCTATTTGACTCTGAGCTGAGCTACCAACCCCATATCTTCTCCATCACCAAGACTGCCTACTTTCACCTCTATAATATCGCCCGTCTCCACCCTGCCTCAGCCCATCTGCTGCTGAAACTCTCATCCATGCTTTTGTTACCTCCAGACTCGACCATTCCAATGCCCTCCTGGCCAGCCTCCCATCCACCCTCCATAAACTTCAGTTCATCGGAAACTCAGCTGCCTGTAACCTAACTCACAGCAAGTTCTGGTCACCCATCATCACCCCTGTGCTCACTGACCTACATTGGCTCCTAGTCCAACAACGCCTCAAATTTAAAATTCTATTCCTACGCTAAAGGCGCTATATAAATGTAAGTTGTTTTTGAAGCAGTCATGAGTCTGTAAACAATATTAGCAAGACAACGTTCTGCTATTTAGTGGAGGCATTAACTCATTTATTTTAAATGATTTACCGTCTTCATAAAATAGTGGCGAGTGGGAATTCAGATGACCGCATTAAGCATTTGTACGCTATTAGTCCTTGCATAATTTCAGGGCGATTATCTTTATTGGTTACAACCTTCCTGTTCTAGGCTCTGAAAATTCTGAGCAAACAGCTGGACTGAGTTAACAAAATGAATACCTTCGACACACAGTCACCAAGTTACGTGTGGTATGATTTCAATCACACGGCATAAATTCCACTGGTGCTTGCAGCTAGCTTGAACACACATGAAATCCCGCCCCCTTGTT
Source organism: Squalus acanthias (assembly GCA_030390025.1). Taxonomy (NCBI): domain Eukaryota; kingdom Metazoa; phylum Chordata; class Chondrichthyes; order Squaliformes; family Squalidae; genus Squalus; species Squalus acanthias. Next base: position 112,772,850 of record CM059428.1, read on the forward strand.
TACATTTTCCATTGCCATATTTGGCCAGTGTGAAGTCTCATGCATATCTTGTAAGACCAGTCACCTTCAGTGGGAGGAAAGTGCACAGTATAATGAAAAATCAGGGCCCCTTTCCAATGCTGTTGCCTCACTGTAAGCCTGGAGTGCAGTAATTCTGTCTGAAGCGGCCCTCTCTAGAGGAACCTTTAATACCTGCAGTAATGAAACACAGTGTGAAAGGTAAGATCATTGTACTAACTTAGATCATGGTTTGTAATGCTTGTGTGTTTGGAGGTAGGGGGGGAGAGAAAGAATGAAAATGGGACAAGCCAAAGCTTAAAACAAATGTTCTTGCGAAAAGGAATGTAGTAATGAACATGCCCAGAGTTGCCTCAGTGTGCAAATATTTCTACAAAATGTTTGGTTTCACTGATTTCTCTGAACTACGCACCACCTCTTTGGATCAATTACTTATTCTTACTGTGAGTTTTGTGCTGTTTGCAAGTAGGGGATAACACGTGGATGAGGCCCAGAGGTGTTTACCTAGCTGGAATCATTTTGCCTCTATTTTTACAAGTGTTGAGTGAGTGGCAAAAGGATAGCTGGAGGGTGGTGTTATCAGCTTGAAATGCCTTTATTTAGTTTGCTTCTATTTGGGTTTTGTGGCTGGGCGCCTCAGCCAAAAAAGGATTAAAACGATGACAGCACTGTGTAAAAGGAGGAGAACAGACGTTTATTTTTAATAATTTCAGTCTAGTGGTTTGATGATGTTACGATCAATTTTTCTACTCGAATGTGAGCCAGACATGTTCCGGCATTATTCAAAACACTGGCGTCTTTGAACTTGGTTAATCTGTAATTTGGGCATTCCGTCATGCAAACAAAATTGTGAAATGTACACATCTAGAGAGAGAGAGTTGACAATTCATAATGAGAATAAAAATATTCCAAACGCTCTGTCTTATTCTTTGCCCAGTACAGAGTGTGAGAGTGACTCTGAAAGTTCTTGGTTCCCAGTTGGGGGAGAGCTGTGGGGTGAAATGAAACAAATTAAGAACGTTGCATCTCTGAAGAACCTATCACTGCTGCATTAAAGAAAATGTGCCATTTCTCAATATGGACAACCCATTTCCACAGGAATGGGTTAATTGCTATGAACGCAGGAGCAGATGAAAATGATTTTTATGCGTCTAATTAGCAGTATTTGGAAGTAAAATACAGGATGGTAATTCTTGTAAAGTTTAACTGTGGGAATAATGCCATCTAGAGGACAGGTAGCAGGTGATGTTTACAATATACATTACTCACAAAGCTCATATTCCTGAAGATCTTATGTTATGTGGCACTACTTTTTTCAGAGGAATAGGAAACCATGTACTCTAGAAAAGGCTTGGATTTAATGTCATTTTTGCTCTTGCGGTTTATGACACACTAACACTTTAATTGGATTGCTGTTTTTTTTCCCTTCAATTTTCTCCCCTGATCTGCTACGGTGCGACCACATGTAGTTTTCTGGTAGCCCTCCAATACCTCACTCAAATTCTTCTTCTATGAGCTTGGAGAATAAGTGTCAGCAGGCTCTTTGGCTGTGGGGGTCATCACAGTTGAATCTTGTCATCAACTGATATCTAGCAGGGATCGGACTTATTTATATGCTTTTGTTTGCCAGGCAGCATATTTACTCACTAAGCCTTTGGGAGAGCCTGTGTTTTGCTGTTCTTTAAATCACCCTCTATGTAGCCAGATACAGGGGACATCTTTTCAGCCTACTACATTTGAGACTCGCAGCTGAAGAATATATTAAGTTTCAGAATTAAGCCTGTTGAGCTTGAGTAATTGTAAGTCCTTGGGACATGACTCTTATTGACTTTATCATAACAGTCACATGAATTTACACGCAGAGAGCTGAATTATACAGTGATCAGATGTAGTCCATCAGTATTACAGATTAAAGGACTACCTGCTACAGGTAAGGAAATAGAAAATAAAATGGCATTTGACTAATTGGAAATATTGACATCTCCGAATATATCACTGGGAAAACAGTGTACTTTTGTGCAATGCCATAAAGTAGCACAATAATAATGCCCTCTAGCAAAAGTGTGTACTGTCATTATGACTGTAGTAATTCCTTAGCTATGGTGCCTTGAGGGGAATAAAGATCATTTGCTTGTCACTTTGATTGCATCTTTATACAAGATTCATAGAGAATATGTCAGCAGTAAAATATGATAACTATCTGTAGTCACAAGGTTGACTGGATAACTCATGAGCAAGGACGTTCCAAATAAATTATGGTTAGTCACACACGTGCAGATATTTGTCGTAACTTGCTGCTTGCTAGGACCTATTTTGTGTATATGTACATTTTAAAGTGAATCCAACGTTTTCTATTTATGAATTCCATCTGGAAGGCCTGGAGTGAAAAATATTTAATGATAAATGCAAGTTTCAGCTTGTATTTCAATAAGGAATGCTAGCTTAAAATTGTGAAACTCACTTCCAGCAAAAAATATTTTTAATGTGAAATAAATTGAAGCTTATAGTTTTGAGTAATGCTCCAAGCTTGTGTACTCAGTCTAGCAAAGACCACCTTGTACATATGTGCCTTTCTTTTGCATAGTGGCTCTGTTGAGTACAAAAAGTGCTAAGTGAACATTACTGAGAGATTTAAAATCAGTCTGGGAGCTTAAAACAATATATTCTCTTGATGACAGTGCAATCTTTGAAGCATAATTAAAATGAAAAGTAGGTATTTGTTGAGTTTAAGGTAATGTTGGAGCAAGTTTTCACAACAGCATTTTCATTGACACCTCATGATATTGGGTGTTTTAATGTCATTACGTTTTGTTAAGTCTTTTTTCTTCTTTCTTATCCTAGTGTCACACACCCAAGGGCCAATTGATGGAAGCCTCTATGCCAAGGTACGAAAGAAAAGCTCCTCTGAGGGCAACATTCCTATTGGTGGTGCTCCTGTGACTACGGGACCTGACCAAATTGACCACACTCTGTCAGTCAGCAGTGACTCTGGAAACTCTACAGCCTCCATAAGAACAGACCGAACAGAGGAGCACTTGCCACCAGGCGTCAAGCGAGGCCTAAGCCTCCAAGAGAAGGCCGAGTTGGACAGGCTTTTAAGTGGATTTGGGCTGGAGAATTCTGTACAATTGAAGGATATGACTGAAACAAGAGTAAAATACAGTGGAGTACGTCACATTGTACCAGCTCAGGTTCATGTGAATGGTGAACTGAAAGCGAAGGACAGGGAAACTGACATTTTAGATGACGAAATGCCAAGTCATGATCTGCATAGCGTGGACAGCATAGGGACTCTTTCGTCTTCAGAAGGCCAACCGTCAAACAATCTGGGAAACTTCAGTTTTCACAAGAGCAGTCAGAATTCTTTGCTATCAGATGGATTTGGAAGCAACACTGGAGACGATCTGCATCATGCTGTTGTACCGGATCTTGGTATAGGAACAGAAACTGTGTATGACAGAACTTTTGTTGGAGTTACTGAGGCAAAGAATGCCTTTCAACGACCAAGAAACCCTTCACTGTCAACACAACCACAGGGTTATAATCAGAGCAATTATTCAACTCAAACCTGGGTGCGACAACAGCAAATGGTTGTTGCTCAACAGTATACCTATCCAGCAGAAAATGATTTGAGGTTTGCAATGGTGGGCACTGGAGAAGATCAGACCAGAACACAAACAGCGCCCAAACTTCCTGATACTCCCACAAGAGGGTCTAGCAGTAGGGATGCTGTGCAGAGGGGGCTTAGTACATTATCTGGAGACAATAAGTTACAAGACCACCAAACCTCTGAGGTCTTGTTTGAACATGAAAAGCAAGGTCTCAAACCTTCTGAGGTTGATCAGACTGCTGAAGGTACAGGATTGGGAACTAAAGAGCAAGATTTGTCGTCTTCCCCAACTTTGGATATTGATCAGTCAATTGAACAACTCAATAAACTGATAATGGACCTAGATCCTACATTTGTGCCAATTCCTACTCGTGTTAATTCTGTAAATAAAGGCTCTCTTATCAAGGAAGACGTCGTCCTGCAAGGAAGCAGCAGTGTGAATCCAGGGTCCCAAGAACAAACTAAAAAGGTTTCTGGAAGTGACTGCCAACAAGGTAAATTCATTGGATAGTCAGCTTGTAAGGTCCCTGAAAGCAGCAAATCTGTTACAGAATAAAATACCTCGCTGCTCCTCAGTAAGCATATCACGGGTAAGAATTCCTCTGGTCACAATATGTAGTGACATTATAAGTGCATTCATGAAAGTTTCCTCTGTTTGCTGCTTCCAGAAAAATCTTAACCACATTCTAAAATACTGAACTGAAGAAATCTCATGAATGCACTTACAGTATCTCTACGCATAAGGGTAATTTCCTGAGTTAATTGTTCCAACATGGAGACTCCATCACTGGAAGTATATATTGGTAATTCAGATATGTGCCCCTCCACCCATTAAGGTTATCCCTGTAATGTCCAGAGGATTACTTATTTCCATGATGGCTAACCCAGACCCCTTCCCTTAATTTTCTCCATTTTCAATACTTCTCTCCTGCAGGCACTGAACTTCTATAAAGCTAGAATTCCACAAGGATGGACATCCATCCACTATTTCCCCAAATGGCTGATCTTTATACGTGACCCTAGACTGAGAGAGTCAGTGGTCTGTTTGACCATGAGTGGTGTTACAGCTGCGCCTGACCCTGTCCACAAGATGCACACTGACATATTCCAGCACTAGTGAGTGAATGGTAGTCAGGTGTGGGGACCATAGCTGTTTTTTTCCCGAATTCGAAAGCCCAGAGGCATGTTGGTTAATTCTTTGAATGTTTGGTACTATTTGTGACAAAGGTACTGTGGAAGATCAGCTCCTACATAGTAGCATTAAACAAAAGTTGAAATACATTTTATAAATCATTTATTGTACAATTTAATCCTTTCTATATAAAAAAGCTCCATTGATGGATTAGTTGACAAGTGTTCTGTCCAGTGGAACTAATCTCTAAGTTCGATCCCTAGTTTCTTCCGTTTACCAAGTGGTGGTAAAAATACTACAGTTGACCTCTTGTGTCCTTGGGCTAAAGAAAGTGGACATTTGCCAGAGTTCCTGCACTTGGTAAATATCGAAACACCCAGCTGGAAACCCACACTTGTGTACGTTGGGCTCAGCTGTAATGCCCCATTCTCAAATAGCCTGACAACAGTCATGGTCAACGTTCACGCATGAAGAAGAGCTACCTGGGTGAGGTCCCGCTGCCAGCACATGGAGCATTGCTCGAGTTAGTGCCATCGAGAGGTGGGGAGAAAATTGGGAGAATTATTTTTCCAAATGATATCTCTGTTTAAAGTGGTTCAAAACTATTAGATCTGAAATCTGTAAAGAACTCAGCTTTGTGACCAGTGGCACAACCTCTTTTCACTTTTCCAAGATGGTAGGAAACTAGTATTTTTGTTGCACCATCAAAAGTATTACCTCAGGTAATTACAGAGTATGCCTCACATTTGTTTTAATTTATTTTAGGTGTATTTAGTCTTCCATATGAAGTACAGCTTGTATAGTAGTTCTTACATTAACTTTGATTTTTATAGTTGTCTAGGGGAAGCAGAGTAATGCTCACAAATCAAGATAGGTGTCATCAGGATAGTATCTTCGTTGCCAGTGTGGCAGCTGGTTGGTTAATTTAATATCAGGTTGTGAAGAGTTATAGATACATGTGACACAATTTTCTCAGTGCAAACATGCAGTGTTTTTGATTAGTTTATCAAGATTTGCAAACTGTGGGGAGTGTAGAGAGAAAAATATAGAGAAGTTCTCAAATTCTTCCAGGCACAGTGTGGTACAACATTGTTTTAAATAGTTTCCTTTAGCTGGCAGACAGAGTAGATTTTCACTGAAACCTCAACTGGTGCCACCTGTGCTGTTCCATATTTGTCTGAAGGGGGGATGGGTTCTGCTGCTTCTGTTTCTCTTTTCCCAAGGTAACGTGTTGTGGTCCATCTTGTGAAAAGGCCAGACAGTGAGGGTTAATGAGTTTACATGGCATTACAATCTGGAGTTCAACTTGGAGCCCTGTGTAAGGGGAGGAATGGGAAATGTTCAGCGCTTCAATGCTTAGAAGATCATTCTTGCTACATAGTAAATGAACCAAAGCTTGAATAGTCTGGAATTCTGATATAATTCCAGTCTCATGCTGCTTTTAGAGGTGATTGATTGTAAAGACTCTGATTTGAACATCATAAAGATTGTTGAAAGATGTTGTTTGAAATGTTATGGCTGTGAATGTGGAAGCAGCATGCTGGCGCACATGATGCATGCCATTGCTTATCCATATTGCCAGTAGAAAACCACAGATGCAGCTGCATCAGGTTAGTGGCTTAGCTCTTGGATTAAGATATTAACTGTACACTCTAGTGTCGCATCTTCCATTACTGGCTATAGCACTGTGTTTGTCATCGGTCAGTATTTCTGTCCGTTAAATGCCATAATATAACAGTTGAATTATGACACACATTCTACAAGTATGTAAAAAGGAAGAGAGTAGCAAAAGTAAGCGTTGGTCCCTTAGAGGCTGAGACAGGTGAAATTATAATGGAGAATAAGGAAATAGCAGAGACTTTAAACAAATATTTTGTATCTGTCTTCACAATAGAAGACACAAAATGCATACCAAAAATAGTGGGGAACCAAGGGGCTAATAAGAGTGAGGAACTTAAAGTAATTAACATCAGTAGAGGAAAAGTACTTGAGAAACTAATGGGACTAAAAGCCGACAAATTCCCTGGACCTGATGGCCTACATCCTAGGGTTTTAAAAGAGGTGACTGCAGAGATAGTGGATGCATTAATTGTGATCTTCCAAAATTCCTTAGATTCTAGAACAGTCCCAGCAGATTGGAAGGTAGCAAATGTAACCCCGCTATTCAAGAAAGGAGGGAGAGAAAATGGGGAACCACTGGCCAGTTAGCCTGACAGCAGTCGTCCGGAAAATGCTGGAATCCATTATTAAGGAAGTGGTAACAGGGAACTTCGAAAATCATAATATGATTAGGCAGAGTCAACATGGTTTTATGAAAGGGAAATCGTGTTTAACAAATTTATTAGAGTTTTTTGAGGATGTAAGTAGCAGGGTAGATAAATGGGAACCAGTGGATGTAGTATATTTGGATTTGCAAAAGGCATTCGATAAGGTGCCACATAAAAGGTTGCTGCACAAGATAAGGGCTCATTGGGTTGGGGGTAATATATTAGCATGGATAGAGGATTGGTTAACAGACAGAAAGCAGAGAGTAGGGATAAACGGGTCATTTTCAGATTGGCAGGCTGTAACTGGTGGGGTGCCGCAAGAATCAGTGCTTGGGCCTCAGCTATTTAGAATCCATATTAATGGTTTAGATGAAGGGACCGAGTGCAATGTATCCAACTTTACTGATGATACAAAGCTCGGTGGGAAAGTTATCTGTGAGGAGTACACAAAGAGCCTGCAAAGGGATAAAGACAGATTAAGTGAGTGGGCAATAAGGTGGCAGATTGAGTATAATGTGGGGAAATGTGAGGTTATTCACTTTGGTAGTAAGAATATTAAAAACAGAATATTTTTTAAATGATGAGAAACTATTAAATGTTGGTGTTCAGAGAGATTTAGGTGTCCTCGTACAGGAAACACAGAAAGTTAGCTTGCAGGTACAGCAAGCAATTAGGAAGGCAAATGGTCTGTTGGCCTTTATTGCAAGGAGGTTGGAGTACAAGAGTAAAGAAGACTTACTACAATTGTACAGGGCTTTGGTGAGACCACACCTGGAGTACTGTGCACAGTTTTGGTCTCCTTATCTGAGAAAGGAGATACAGGCCTTAGAGGCGGTGCAATGAAGGTCCACTAGATTGATCGCTGGGATGAGAGGGTTGTCCTATGAGGAGAGATTGCGTAGATTGGGCCTAAACTCTCTGGAGTTTAGAAGAATGACAGGTGATCTCATTGAAACATATAAGATTCTGAGGGGGATTGAGAGGGTAGATGCTGAGAGTTTGTTTCCCTTGGCTGGAGAGTCTAGAACTGGGGGGCATAGTCTCAGGATAAGGGGTCGGCCATTTAAGACTGAGATGAGGAGGAATTTCTTCTCTGAGGGTTGTAAATCTTTGGAATTCTCTACCCGAAGGGCTGTAGATGCGGAGTCATTGAGCACGTTCAAGGCTGAGAATAATAGATTTTTGGACTCTAGGGGAATCAAGGGATATGGGGATCAGGCGGGAAAGCGGAGTTAAGGTTGATGATCAGCCATGATCTTACTGAATGGCGGAGTAGGCTTGAAGGGCCGTATGGCTTACTCCTGCTCCTAATTCTTATGTTCTTATGTTTTTATTCATAAGGACTGATACATTTTTGTGATAATATTTTGCAAACTTTGGAGTGATGGATGCACTGGCTTGTGTCTTCTGTGACACTCAAGTTTTGGAAATTGCTTATGTAAAAAATCTAATACATGAAGTGACTATGTAATTACAAAAAAAAAATCATTTTTGGGATGTGGGATCTGCTGGCAAGGCCGGCATTTAGTGCTGATTCTTAGCTGCCCTGAAAAGGTGGTGGTGGTGGGCTGCCTTCTTGAACAACTGCTGCTGAAGGTGGTCCCACAGTGTTGTCAAGTGAGAAGTTCCAGGATTTTTCCATAATAAGTGTAACAATTACTCTTAAATTTAAATTAATCTACCTCGGATATTTGTGTGAAATTGTAATAGTTCCACTTGCAAATGCCTGAAAAGGGACCAGTGGTACTGCAGTTATCATGAGCCGAACAGAACCTGTGGGCTAGCAAATAAAAATACATGTGGTGTTAAAAAATATGGGTTACATAATCAGAATATTGAAGAAATTAGGAATTCTTTAAGTTACAAAATGTTTTCCAGAATGACACTCCAAGCACTTTTAAAATTCTTATAAAGACAAACTTTCATCAAATCTGGATAAATGGTTTTACACAGTGGCTTATTTATGCAAAGTGTGAGTCATGTGAGGGATCAGTGGCCTCTGCTGGTGGAGTCTCCCAAATACTTTGGATGATTTCTCCTGGGTCAGGGTGCTCTCTTCCCAGTAACTGCTACAGGTACAAATTAAAAGGATTTTTTTTTTATTGAAACTTACTTTATGCGGTTGATAGTTTATTTGCATGTCTCTGCAAATGTGTGCAGCAGGAAGTTCCATCCAAGCACAGATTCTAATTTAACATTTCCCATTTTGTCATTTTAGTCAGAATTTAGGATCCAATGACAAACTGTGAAGCTAAATGTTTGTACATTTATCAAGCCCATACTGCAGTGCCCCAATTCATCTGTGTAAATATATACCAAGTCCAATGTCTGGAGCACTCTGTACTCCAAATTCATTCCAAAGTTTTCTTCAAATGACGATTATTAGAATGTCACGTGTAAAAATGCAACTGAGTCTGGCGAGGGACTCAAGATGACGTTACAAGTAGATACATACCACCAACACAGGTAGCTGTTGTCATCAAGGACACAAGAATTCTTTTAAAACAGGCCATCAGATCCATGCAACCCAATCCATTTTAAATCTACCACCTTCTCATATCTCAAACACTTAAATTTTCAAAAATGCATCCTGTTGGCTCTTGAATCCATTTAAACTGTCTGCTTAATAGCCTTCTCTGTTAATTTATTCCACGTCTATCACCTTTATATTAAAAAAGTTCCACCTGACTCCCCTTCTCACCTCTTACTTCCTAATTTTTAATTTGATAGGTGCATGAATCTATCTATAGGAATAAAAGATGCTCAGTCCAAATAATCAATTCATACTACAAAAAGAAAATACTGCAGATGCTGGAAATCTGAAATAAAAACAGAAAATGCTGGAGATACTCAGCAGGTCAGGCAGCATCTGTGAAGAGAGAAACAAAGTTGACGTTTCAGGTCGATGACCTTTCGTCAGAACTGGAAAAAAGCAGGAAATGGAACAGATTTTTAAGCAAGTGTAGGGGCTGGGAAATGGGGGAGGGGATTAAAGAACAAAAGGGAAGATCTGTGATAGGATAGAAGGCAGGAGAGATTAAGAGACATTAAGAGATATTCAAGGCAAAAGGAGATGGTAATGGGACAGGTTAAGAAACAAAGGATGGCTCTAGATGAAGTGTAAATTGTGCTGGCAGAATGAAAGACAGCTGCCATGTGGGAGAGGAGAACAGAAGGCACAAACAAAGTGTGGATAAAAAATATATATATGATAGGGGCCGGTGTTATGATCTGAAATTGTTGAACTCTATGTTGAATCCAGAAGGCTGTAAAGTGCCTAATCGAAAGATGAGGTGCTGTTCCTCGAGCTTACGCTGAGCTTCCGCGGAACAATGCAAGAGGCCGAAGACAGTGAGGTCTGAGTGGGAGTGGAGCGGAAAATTAAAGTGACAGGCGACCGGAAGCTCGGGGTCCTCCTTATGGACTGAACGGAGGTGTTCCGCAAAGCGGTCACCCAATCTGCGTTTGGTCTCCCCAATGTCGAGGAGACCACATCGTGAGCAGCGAATACAGTATACTAAATTGCAAGAAGTACAAGTAAATTGCTGTTTTACCTGGAAGGGGTGTTTGGGGCCCTGGACAGTGGGAAGGGGGGAGGTATAAGGGCATGTGTTGCATCTCCTGTGCTTGCACGGGAAGGTGCCGGGCGAAGGGGAAGGGGTGTTGGGGGTGATAGAGGAGTGGACCAGGGTGTCGCGGAGGGAGTGGTCCCTTCGGAATGCTGAAAGTGGAGGCGAGGGGAATATGCATTTGGTGGTGGGATCACGCTGGAGGTGGCGGAAATGACGGAGGATGATCCGTTGAATGTGGAGGCTGGTGGGGTGAAAGGTGAGGACAAGGGGAACCCTATCGTGGTTCCGGGAGGGAGGGGCAGGGATGAGGGCAGAAGTGCGGGAGATAGAATGGACACGGTCAAGGGCCATGTCAAACACTGTAGAGGGGAATCCTCAGTTGAGGAAAAAGAAAGACATGTCGGAAGCACTGGTATGGAAGGTGGCATCATCAGAGCAGATGCGGCAGAGATGGAGAAACTGGGAGAATGGAATAGAGTCCTTACAGGAGGCGGGGTGTGAGGAAGTGTAGTCCAGGTAGCTGTGGGAGTCAGTGGGCTTGTAGTGAATGTTTGTCAATAACCTATCCCCAGAGATGGAGACGGAGAAGTCGAGGAAGGGAAGAGTCGGAGATGGCCCATGTGAAGGTGAGGGAAGGGTGGAAATTGGAAGCAAAGTGAATGAAATTATCTAGTTCAGGGCGAGAGCAGGAAACGGCACCGATACAGTCATCAATGTACCGGAAAAAGAGGTGAGGGAGGAGACCTGAATAGGAATGGAACAAAGAGTGTTCCACATATCCCACGAAAAGGCAGGCATAGCTAGGACCCATGCGGGTACCCATAGCAACACCTTTGATTTGGAGGAAGTGAGTGGAGTCAAAGGAGAAGTTGTTCAATGTGAGAACAAGTTCAGCCAGATGGAGGAGGGTGCTGGTGGATGGGGACTGGTTGGGCCTCTGTTCAAGGAAGTAGCGGCGCGCCCTCAGGCCATCCTGGTGGGGGATGGAGGTGTAGAGGGATTGGACATTCATAGTGAAAAGGAGGTGGTTGGGGCCAGGAAACTGGAAACTGTTAGTGGCGGAGGGTGTCGGAAGAGTCGCGGATGTAGGTGGGAAGAGACTGGACAAGGGGAGAAAAAATAGAGTCGAGATAGGAAGAGATAAGTTCCGTGGGGCAAGAACAGGCTGAAACGATGGGTCTACCAGGGCAGTCCTGTTTGTGGATCTTGGGAAGGAGGTAGAAGCGGGCTGTGCGGGGTTGGGGAACTGAGGTTGGCGGCCATGGGGGGAAGATCTCCAGAGGAGATGAGGTCAGTGACAGTCTTGGAAATGGTGGCTTGATGTTCAGTAGTGGGGTCATGGTCCAGGTGGAGGTAGGAGGAGGTGTCGGAGAGTTGGCGTTCAGCTTCCGCTAGGTAGAGGTCGGTTCGCCAAACAACAACAGCACCACCCTTGTCAGCAGGTTTAATGACAATGTCAGGGTTGGATCTGAGAGAATGGAGTGCTGCAAGTTCAGAGGGAAGTAGGTTGGAGTGAGTGAGGGGAGCAGAGAAATGGAGATGGCCGATGTCACGCCGGCAGTTTGCAATGAAAAGATCTAGAGAGGGTAAGAGGTCAGAGGGAGGGGTCCAGGTAGAATGAGAATTCTGAAAGCGGGAGAAAGGGTCAGCCGTGCGGGGGAAGACTCCTGGCCAAAGAAGTGGGCACGGAGACGAAGGCGGCGGAAAAAGAGCTCAGCATCATGCCGAGCTCGAAATTCATTGAGGTGGGGGCGTAAGGGGATGAAGCTCAGGCCTTTGCTGAGGAATGATCGTTCGGGGTCAGAGAGGGGAAGGTCAGAGGGGATAGTGAAAACGCAGCAGGGGGTGAGATTGGGAGAAGGGATGGGGTCAGAGAAAAGTGAAGGGGAAGAAGGTTCCGGAGGGGCGTTGGTGTCCAAGAGTTGTTGAAGCTTGCGATCCTTGACACCTGAAAGGAAGAAAAAAAGTTTTTGTTAAAGCGCCGGATGAGGCGATGGATGAAATGGAACTGTGGACCAGGACAGCTTTGAGATAGAGTGAGTCGGTGCTGCTGAAGAGAGAGGTCGAGAGTGTTCACGTGGCGTCGCATGGCATTCAGCGTGGATCTCAGGATACGGCGAGAGCAGTGGTTCGAGGAACGCTGAATATCTTGGAGATATCTGTAGTCCTAGGCGGATCCAAAACACGAAGGGTGGAATTTCAGTTGGAATCCACGTGGAGTAAGTCGGAGCCGGAGACAGTTGCTGAGGAAAGATATTTGGCTGTGAAAGCGAGTTTTGGTAGATACCTGATCAAACACGAGAAGGGAGACAGAAAGCCATGAAGATGAACAAGGTAAAAGAGACAAACGGAAATCCCGCCGGAGAGAAGAGCAGAACTTCTTCAAGGTGGAGATTCCTGGAAGAGAGGTGGCAGTGAATTAAACACTAATACAAAAAGAAAATACTGCAGATGCTGGAAATCTGAAATAAAAACAGAAAATGCTGGAGATACTCAGCAGGTCAGGCAGCATCTGTGAAGAGAGAAACAGAGTTAACGTTTCAGGTCGATGACCTTTCGTCGGAACTGGAAAAAAGTAGGAAATGGAACAGAATTTTAAGCAAGTGTGTAGGGGCTGGGAAATGGGGGAGGGGATGAAAGAACAAAAGGGAAGGTCTATGATAGGATAGAAGGCAGGAGAAGTTAAGAGACATTAAGAGATATTTAATTCATACTGTTTGTTTGGTCTTTGCCAATTTTTATCCATCATTTTTCTGTAGTTTTCACTCCTTTACTGAAGCTTTTGATTCCTTGCTGGGGCACAGGTACTGGGTGTCCTCCAGTAACTCATCCAACTGGCCAATAGTTCTGTGTGACCTTTGACATGAGTGTAGCAGGATATTTCACCACAGGAAGCATCATCACTACTTCCATTCCTGTCCTCATCCGAATTCCTCACAACCTCATGTAGTACAGATCATTAGGTAATGATCAAGAGTGGGAGCCCGGGGCCAGTTCTTGCCTCCCTACCCCATTTTTTTTCTGGGGCCCTTTGTCGCCCTCCCCTTTGGCTACCCTGGCTACAGTCAGCTAACTCAGTTTAGACTGGGATTGAACCAGGCCTGGCTGGCTCAGCTACTCACCGGACAAATTTGCTGAACGATGGCGGGAGTAAATGCATGTGGTTTGAAACCAGTTTGAAATTTGTAGATTAAATGTTGCAGACGGTAAAAAGAAAACCTCAGGCCTAATCTACTGTGACTGTTACAACATCAAAGTGCCAATTTCCAGCTCTCCGCCAAGCAAAAATATCAAGAAATTGTGGGCACGCTGCCTACAATTTTCCAGCCACTAATTTTAATGGGTTGGAAACCATGGGCCGCCTGCCCACCATTTCCAGGTATGCCCAGCTGCAGACGACGCTTCCTGCTGGTAGCACAAACCTGGGGAATTACCCCTCAAGTGTTACCTATACAGACTTGAAATAAGGAATGAGGAGAGGTTGGTTATGAAGCAATTTACAAAGAGATATCTAACAATGTTTTGCAATAGTTCTTATTTTGGGCTGGCTCCTGACCAACTTGTCTTAACTTCTTTTCATTTATAGGTGACAGTAATCCAGACATTAGCTTTGATTTTGTTGTAATGTAGAAACTAAATTAATGTATTAGTTCAAGCCTAGAACTGGTAAATCAGGTTTCTCAGTCTATCAAGTGTACTGATTTTGCATGAAGCACTAGGTTTTCTGCAAAGAACATTGGTGAAATGTTTACCGACATTTATAGGATCTAATAGACAAACTGAAAACCCATTTAAATATATGGAGCAATGTTTACTTCTCAGAGTGAGGTATATTAAAATAGATCACATTTTGATTGTTCTTCTGTTAAATATTTATACTTTAGGGTTGGCTTTTAGTTGACTGATCTCTACTTAAAGAAGACAAAGTAGCTAAGAATTTTTGTTAAAATGAATGTAAAGTCCTGAAAAATAATTGGAGGAGGGTTTGTGTACCAAAAAAAACTGTAGTATAATGGACATACCATACTTTTATGCTGTGTTATGGGCAGTTGCATTAAAGTTTCTGTACACAGTAATGTGTTGTGACTGAAGACTTAGAATCTGTCGTCTTTCAAGCACTTCAATTGAAATTATGCAGGATTATAATTCCAGAATATGATAATGTGTGCAGCACTCCGTAGCAATATCTTGCTTTCTGATGCTTTAGCATTTCCCAGTTATTACAGAGAAACAATTCGAAGATGTTTGGCTTTTTGAGCAGATGGTACTTGTTGCCTACCATATTAGGCTTGATTGTTTACTAAACTTAATTGGCCTGAAACAGTGACTGTAAAATTCTTCCATTCCCACTGTCCATATAACATAGAGGCTTTTCGTCACTAATGCTTCTAAAACTCCTGTCCTGTCTCCTTTAAATCCTGGATGCAGCCTGTACATTTAAAGTAATCATGTTACTGCCTGACTTACAAAGGAATGCCCCCTGAATCTCTCTGTAATCATGTCTTGCATACAAAAGCTGTTCGGATTTTCCCCTTAACTATGGTTTGTCTTGACGTATTGGGAGATTATAATCTGAAAGTTAACTCACAATTTTGTAGGCAAATATCTAATTTAAATGCTTTGGGGTGCTCTATTAATTGTCGGTTATATTTTTTGTTTCCTGATGAATGTTCATTGGAGCATTCAGGGAATGCGGGAGATGTTCCCGAGCATAATTAAGAATCATTCACTCTTCACATCATCAAAAATGTAAACCCAAACTGGAGTGTTATCCAAAGAGATACCACCATTAGAATTGCAAATGTGTAATTGTAAATGTGGGCAACACGGTGGCATAGTGGTTAGCACTGGTGCCTCACAGCGCCAGGGACCCGGGTTCGAATCTGACCTTGGGTGACTGTCTGTGTGGAGTTTGCACATTCTCCCCGTGTCTGCGTGGGTTTCCTCCGGGTGCTCCGGTTTCCTCCCACAGTCCAAAAATGTGCAGGTTAGGTTGATTTGGCTATGATAAAAAAAAAATTGACCCTTAGTGTTAGGGGGGGATTAAATATGTGGGGTTATGGGGATAGGATGGGATATGTTAGGGGGAATTAAATACGTGGGGTTACGGGGTTAGGGTGGGATGTGTGTACTGTGGGGATTAAAGCAGGGACAGGGTACTGGATTTGGATGATCAGCCATGATCGTATTGAATGGTGGAGCAGGCTCGACGGGCCGAATGGCCTACTCCTGCTCCTAGATTCTATGTTTCTATGTAATCGCTCTTCGAGCCAAACGTCACTCATCTTGAGTTTTCTTTATTGATAATCTTCTGGCTGGTTATGGTTTTTGCCTTTATCAACTCCATTGTCATACTGCATACTTTTCAGATTTCCTACCTTGAGGCTGAATGTTTGGAGTCCACAAATCACTTCTTATGGCACTGACTTATGATTTGACAACAAAATTTATTAACTGTGAAGGAATTGCAATTTTTCCCTCAGATAACGATTCAGCTTAAGTTGAAATATTATCCCAGTCTCCGTACAAATGCACGGAGTAGCATTCATTAATTATTATTTTCCCTTGAGTGCAGTATGTGTATGCGTGTCTACTCATGCATGGCTGCTCTCAGAATCTTCTTCTAGTTTACTTTTATTTTTAGATTTTTCTTCATTGTTCTAGCTCTGACCTGTTGCATGTCTGCATGTGCATTTGTGTCTGCTTTATTTTTGGCTCAAGTCAATTCTGTATTAATACTCCTGGCATTGGAGTGTTTAGCTCCCTTTCCTGTCCTAAGGTCCTTGAACATGGCAGCGTCACCTGCTTCCTGGCCATTTTCCCAATAGCTTTGAACCCCTTCAGTCCAGTTTTCACCCTGTCCAAGGCAATAAGATCACCCTGGTCAAAGTCACCAATGACATGCTTTGTGATTGGAGCACGGTGCACTATTCCTCATTGGCCTATTTGACCTCTGGAACTCAAAGTGGTTGACACTCTGTCTTCCCCCTCTGTTTCTCCTCTGTATTGCTGCTCCATACCATCCCTCTTGCTTAGTTCCACACCCATCTGCCCCATTGTAACCAGCACATCTCCTGCAACTGCTTCTCCTCCTGTCCCCACATAATCACCTTGGGAGTGCCCCAGTTTCCATCCTTGGCCCCCCTCCTTTTTCTCATCTACATGCTGTCCTCAGTGACATCGTCAGTAGGCATGAAATCACTTCCACTTCTACCTCTGCCACCACCTTTGACTCCACAGGCACCATCTGACTGCATAAACTTTCTCTGACTTAACATCTGCAGGACCAAAGCAATCTTGTCCAGGTCATGACAAAGACTCCGCACCCTTGCCTCCTAATTCCATTCGCCTCCGATCTGCTCACTCAAATTGAACCCAACAATGCACAGTTTTTGTGTCCTGTTTGACCATGAGCTCTGCATCAAATCCCTTATCCTGTCCACCATCATGACTGGATATTTCCACTTCCACAATATCAACCCCACCCCCTGCCATTACTGCTGATTTATCCAAGCTAGATTTCTCAAATCTTCTCCTTGCTGACCTCCCCAAGTTCCAACCTACATTCACTCTAACTCATCCAAAACTCCACCATTCACAACCTATGCTGTATTAGGTTCCACTCCCGTATCTTGCTTGTCCTTCTCAACACCCATTGTACCTTGCAGAAATAGTCAACAGAAATTAGTATTTGTTCAGTGTGTACTATGACCAGCAATAAAGAAACCAACCAATAAACAGAGACAAAAATGCTTCATTTATGTCACAGTCTAAGTTGGGGAGATTAACTAGTGCTCCAGCTCCTGATTGCTAACCAAGACTCTGTCTTCGACGCGAGTGTCCTCAACTCCATCCCGCAGCATGATACCCGCCACCATCTCAGCACAACCCCAGCCTGGCATGAGGTTGAAAAGGCCATCCGACAACTGAAGAACAACAAGGCCTCAGGAGCAGATGGAATCCCTGCCGAGGCACTAAAGCATGGCGGAGAAGCACTACTGGCGCGAATTCATGAACTCATTTCTCTTATCTGGAAGGAGGAGAGCATGCCAGGGGATCTCAGACACACCGTAATTGTGACCACCTTCAAGAAAGGTGACAAGTCCGATTGTGGTAATTACAGAGGAGTTTCCCTGCTGTCTGCCACAGGGAAAGTCAACGCAAGAATCCTCCTCAATCGCCTTCTCCCAGTGGCCAAAGAGCTCCTCCTAGAGTCGCAATGCGGATTCCGCCCACTAAGGGGCACAATGGACATGATCTTCACCGCGCGTCAAATACAAGAGAAATGCAGGGAACAGCACCAACCGCTGTACATGGCCGCCTTTGATCTCACAAAGGCCTTCGACACTGTCAACTGTGAGGGATTATGGCGTGTCCTCCTCAAATTCGGCTGCCCTCAAAAGTTTGTCACCATCTTCCGCCTGCTTCACGATGATATGCAATCCGTGATCCTGACCGGTTCCACCACAGACCCAATTCACATACGGACCGGGGTCAAGCAAGGCTGTGTCATCGCACCAACACTCTTCTCGATCTTCCTTGCTGCAATGCTCCATCTCACCCTCCGTAAGCTCCCCGCTAGAGTGGAGCTAATTTACAAAATAAACAGGAAACTGTTCAACCTCCGTCGCCTCCAGTCCAGATCCAAGGTCAGCCCTTCCTCTGTTGTCAAATTACAGTATGCAGCCGACACTTGCGACTGCGCTCACTCAGAGGTTGAACTCCAAACCATCGTCAACACCTTCACCGAAGCGTACAAGAGCATAGGCCTTACACTAAACATCCGTAAGACAAAGGTCCTCTACCAACCTGCCCCCGCCACACAGTACTGCTTCCCGATTATCAAAATCCATGACAAGGCCTTGGACAACGTGGTCCACTTTCCATACCTCGGGAGCCTACCGTCAACAAGGACAGACATCGAAGACGAAGTCCAACACCGCCTTAAGTGTGCCAGTGCAGCCTTCAGTCACCTGAAGAAGAGAGTGTTTGAAGACCAGGACCTTAAACCCGGCACTAAGCTCATGGTCTACAGAGCAGCAGTGATACCCGCCCTGCTGTATGCCTCCGAGACATACAGCAGGCACCTCAAAGCACTGGAGAGGTACCACCAACGCTGCCTCCACAAGATCCTGCAAATCCATTGGCAGGACATGCGCACCAACGTCAGTGTTCTCGCTCAGGCCAACATCCCCAGCATCGAAGCTTTGACCACGCTCGATCAGCTCCGATGGACGGGTCACATCTTCCACATGCCTGATATGAGACTCCCAAAACAAGCGCTCTACTCGGAGCTCCGACACAGCAAGAGAGCCCCAGGTGAGCAGAGGAAACGCTTCAAGGGCATCCTCAAAGCCTCCTTGAAAAAGTGCAACATCCCCACCGACACCTGGGAATCCCTGGCCCAAGACCGCACAAAGTGGAGGAGAAGCATCCGGGAAGGCACCGAACACCTCGAGTCTCTTCGCCGGGAGCAAGCGGAAGCCAAGCGCAAGGAGTGCATGTCAACCCAAGCACCCCACCCACCCGCCCCTTCAACCACCGTCTGCCCCACCTGTGACAGAGACAGTAGGTCCCGCATTGGACTCATCAGTCACCTGAGAACTCATTTTTAATGTGGAAGCAAGTCATCCTCGGTTCCGAGGGACTGCCTAAGAAGAAGCTATCCAGCGAGCCTTACTTGAAAGTGTGTCCGTGCGTCTCCCTGGCCACAAAACCTCCCAGGACTCGTACTTTAATGACTATTTGGGTACCATAGGGCAGGGACCAAATCCTAGCATTTCAGGAGAGAAAGAAAATTGGCAACAAAAAACTATTTTTTTGGAGTTTGATTGTAAAATTGGTTTATTTGTTGTCATACAGTATACACAAAATGGAGAATACCCTGATAACTGTGAAGAGTAGCATTATCTCAATTTTTGTATTTTAAGATACCATCCAGTGAACGGATCCACATTGGGTCGGGCTGATACAATAGGTTCGGAGACTGCCCCATCCTTGAGACCCAGGTCAGAATCCATCATGGGATGGAAGTCTCCATTCTCTGTGCGCTGCATGGAATGAGTTTGAGCTGTTACTAATGGGCATGAATTCATGGTGCAGAAGCGATCATAATTTGACGCAAATTGTCACCAAGTAGCCAATTTTACTCAGAACCACAGAATTGTCTGTTATTGGGAAAAGGAGATTATTCACAATGTTACAATTCCGTTACAGTTGGAGTTGAGGCACACTGATCGTCAGAGCATAATGGGACTTTACTTTGAATTTAGTCTTCGCTGTACTTAGTCTGAAAATGCTCATTGCTGAAATTGAATGCCAAAAACACTGACCTCCCTCACCTTGATGAGTAAAATAAATACAATTTGATGGTACTAGCGAAAGAAACTATTGCAAACTGTAAAATTTAAGTTTATTGACTACTTCAAAAATAATGCGCAGCTTAGATTGAGTATTAAGAAGAAAGACAATTTCTTAGTTGAGCTAAATTAGTTAATTTTGCTAGTTTTGCTTTTATACTCTATGAGTGTTGTTAGAAACCCTTTGACCATATTGTTATGCAGTTCAGATAGTGTTCTGATGGTAATAAAATCGAAGTGGTAAATTGCTACTGAACGAAGCATTGAAGATGCACCGACTCAATACGTGAACGCTGATTTTTTACGGCTGGCAAAATCTGTGCTGGGAAAAACTGGCTGTTTTTGGGAGATGTGCAAAATCTGGCTAGCAGCTCAAATTTAAAACAAGGTGTACACTTAAAGATAAGTGGCTGCACAGAAGAGCAAATATTGTTTCAGCCTGTCCAATTTTAAATATTTATCAACTTTTACCGTGGGTGGGATTGGCAGAGGAGGGTTAAGAGAAATACCAGGCAAAGATGAAAGGAAATCCATTGTGGAGGCAAGTGACAGAATGAGGCGGTGCCAACTTGCTGTTTGATGACTGGCGAGGTGTACGTGCTGCTGGGTGAGTTGGATTTGAGTGGGGTTGCTGTCTTTGGCACTTGGCACTCTCTCCAGAAGTACAAATCTTGGAATGAGAAAACAGTTCTCGGCACCAAAAACCTAACTTGTCAACTAAATTTAAAAGTGATCTCTTTGAGAAGGTTAATCCTACAGGCCAGGCAATTCACTAACTGTGAACATTTCAACTAGGCAAGGAGCGATCCCAGCAAGAAAGACTCCACATCCAGCAAGGCACAGCTTTGAATACAATTTGGAGCTTTAAGGAGGTTTGTGCTGTTCATCAGCACATGCTCAGAAATAGCAGCTTTTTTTCTTGACCGCAAAATATGGCCCACTTGATCATTTCCGTCCCCGTCCCCCCCGGACTCAGAGGCCTGCACACAGAAGAATGGGAGGAAAGTTGACCATTGCTGCAACAGCAGTCATGGCCAGTACTGCGGGGCTTTCAGGCTGCTACAAAAAACAGCAACAGGAAGGCCCCCAGTCCCAACGATCCTAGTGCCGCACCTGAACAAAAAAGGTACTTATCTTTTTGGTGCCTCCATGTGCTTGCTGCCTGCCCCGTCTTTGATGTGCCAAGCGCCTAGGCCAGTTGCTGTGGCAACGGGTCTGTGAGGGCCTCTCGGAAATGAAGACAGGAGACATGGTGACATCGCTCCCACCTCATTAATAAGCCATTCTGTGCCTGCTCCAGACACTCGGGCTCCCCCACTCGCTCGAGCCGCCTGCGCCCAGTTTTACCTCTGATTGGCGGATCAAAGAAGTCAGGCAGCGAGCCCATGCAAACCCCTGAAGTAAGTGTGCAGCCCAAGGGGGTGGAGACCTGCTTCAACAGGTCATAGTCCCTGCTGCTTTTTCCTCTGCTTTATGGCCAGGAAATAATCTTCCCTTGGCTGCAAAGCAGAGGAAAATCAGCTCCTTGTTGTTATTTCGAACGGTGTCCTGGAGTCTGTAAACTGAACAAGCAGGTTGGGCCTCGGTTTGATGTCTCATCACCTCCCCGGCGGAGGATAGAGAGCCTGTCTCCGGCATGCAAATGATCCCAGTACCAGAAATACAGACGCGGTCAGGAGGGCTTTAGATTATGAATTTTAAGCAACCTTTACCTAAGAATTGTGCAAGAGGTGAATAGTCAGTATTGATAAATAGACTCATTCTAGTTTGTACAGTAAACTCTTGTTTAAATGGCACTTAATCATCCGGAATTCTTTAATAACCGGCAAAATAGATAACCGGTAATCTTGCCGAATCCATCCATTTTTCGTTTTTCCGAGTCTGAGTTTCCCGCGGTGGCCGAGTTAGTCAGTGGTTTTTATTTTTTTTGTGTTAAAAATTGCCCACCTCTCTGTTATCCGGAATTTTTCATCAACCGGCACCATCCCGGTCCCGTCAGTGCCGGATACGAAAGAGTTTACTGTATAAAGATTTCAGATGCAGCAATGAATGGCTAAATTGTTTCGCGAACATGTTCTAACCTGCTTTTTCTTCCATATACTGATGTGGAGAAGCTGGTTTTGTGTCCAAGGAAATGGTTGATGCTCCAAAGTGCTTCACAGTCAACAAAGTACTTTTGAAGTACAGGCAGTGTTGTAATGTAGGCACACACAGCAGTGTGATTAGTGACCAGATAATCTGTTTTTTGTGGTAGTTCAAGGATAAGCATTGGTCAGGACACTGGGAAAACTCTCCTGTCCTCCTTCGAATAATGCTATGGCATCCTTTATATCCAGTTAGATGGGAGCTTGGTTTAACATCTTATCCAGAAGACAGTATCTCTGACAGTGCAGCACTCCCTCATTACTGCACTGAAGTTTCAGGGCATGAACCCACAACCTTCTAATTTAGAAGCATGAGTGCTAATAGGGAGCCAAACTGGCATTTAGTTGATTGGCTGAGGTGGGAGTGTGCAGACTATGGCGTGTGATTGTATTTTCCACTGACCTATTTAAAGAGCCGCCAACATTGAAACCACATGGCTGCACACTGAGTTGCATTCATGGGAATGTAGAATTTGCACTTGCTTTCTTACAGCAAGTGGTTCCTCTCCTACCATTTGTTGTGGAAAATGAGCCCAGACTGATATTTTTTAGTCTTTTCCACAAGTGGTTGAATATCTTTGCAACACAAAATCATAGAATTTTGCAGCACAGAAGGAGGCCATTCGGCCCATCGTGTCTGTGCCAGCCAAAAGAGCCATCCAGCCTAATCCCACTTTCCACCTCTTAGTCCGTAGCCCTGCAGGTTACGGCACCTCAGGTGCATATCCAAGTACTTTTTAAATGTGATGATGGTTTCTGCCTCTACCACCCTTTCAGGCAGTGTGTTCCAGACCCCCACCACCCTCTGGGTGAAAAAACTTCTCCTCAACTCCCCTCTAATCCTTCTACCGATTACTTTAAATCTATGCCCCCTAGTTGTTGACCTCTTTGCTCAGGGAAATAGATCCTTCCTATCCACTCTATCTAGGCCCCTCATAATTTTATACACTTCAATTAAATCTCCCCTCAGTCTCCTCTGTTCCAAAGAAAACAACCCCAGCCTCTCTTTCCTCATAGCTAAAATTATCCAGTCCTGGCAACAGCCTCGTAAATCTCCTCTGTACCCTCTCCAGTGCAATCACATCTTTCCTGTAATGTGGTGACCAGAACTATACGCAGTACTCTAGCTGTGGCTTAACTAATGTTTTATACAGCTCCAGCATAACGTCCCTGCTCTTATATTCTCTGCTGTGGCTAATAAAGGAAAGTATCCTGTATGCCTTCTTAACCACCTTATCTACCTGTCCTGCTACCTTCAGGGATCTGTGGACATGCACTCCAAGGTCCTTCTGTTCCACTACATTTCTCAGTATCCTACCATTTATTGTGTTTTCCCTTGCTTTGTTAGCCCTCCCCAGATGCATTACCTCACACTTCTCCAGATTGAATTCCATTTGCCACTTTTCTGCCCACCTGACCAGTCCATTGATATCTTCCTGCACTCTCAGCTTTCTTCCTCACTACCAACCACACGGCTAATTTTTGTATCATCTGCAAACCTCTCAATCATGTCCCCTAGATTGAAGTCTAAATCATTGATGTATTCCACAAAAAGCAAGGGATGTAGTACTGAGCCCTGCGGAGTGTGTTGAATGATAAAAAAATTTGTCCAATTTTATTTCATATATATTGTATACAAAGCTACAATTAATTTTAAAAAGTCAATTTTACTGCTAAATTGTTAATTCCCTCAGTTATCATCATTTTAATAGTTTCTGTATAAGCAGTTTTCACCGCTAGAGTCTCCGATGCACTATAGTAGTCTCTGACGTCCGATAGATATGGGTCAGTGATGGTTAAATGGTGACTTTTCTGATTTTTTTTTTGAGCTCGGAAGAGAAACTTGTTTTTCAATCTTTTCTGTTTTTCTCCTGTCCCAGTGCTCCCTCTCTCGCAAATGTTGGCTCATGATCTGAGTACTGATGCTACCAGTTTAAGATATAGCTACTGGAAGTTATCAGATAAGCACAATCTATTTGAACTTTTTTCCCAGATGAATGAAAATGATTATCATACTTCTGACTCCTCCTAGCTGGCACCTGCAGTGGCATTCAAGACAAAACAATGAATAATGCACAAGCAACCACACAATTCACTACATTTACATAAACATATTTAACTTGCTTGCAAATACTTATTTAATCTCAAATATATTGGTATTCTTGCAATGAAATTCAAGTTAATTAATTGGACATACATACTGTAGGTGTTGTAACCAGTTACTACACTGGCCTAGAAATTCAGCCAAGTATGAGTCGCAGGGAACGATCCCTGCGCCTGAATGGATAAGTTGAAGGTGCATGTAATATTGGTCCTTGGGCTGCATTAGCATCGAACCAGCAAGCTGCAGACACCTATGGGCATCCCAAGGCAGTGACCCTCAGGTACATCATTAAAGGGGACAGGGGGAGAGGGGCATTGGCGGTGATCGGGAGAGAGGATAGCGGTGGTTGGCATTGGAAGGGAGGACGATGGTGGTGATCAGAGAAGGTGGCGGTGGTAATCCGGGAGTAGGTTGAGATCACGATTAGGGGTGGGGGATCGGCCCATGTGGTGTTAATGTGGGGCCGAGAGGAGCATTCCTGCTCCTCCTGGCTCCACATACAGGTAAGCTTATTTTGAAATCTTACCTTTTTGGTGGCGGCCTGCAGCGATCCCATTAAGGACTGCCTTGTTCGGCCACATTTTCCTGAATGGCGCTGCTGCTGGCTGCCTCAGGGCAGCCCAATATTGCAGAAGGAGCCTCAAACAGGTGTTAGGCCCCGTATTTGCATATGCACAGACACTAATGCCTGTTTCAGGCATGGGCTCTGGATGCCTGTGCTTTTGCCTACATCAGTATGATGGCCAGTACACTTCTGGTTCGCAATGAATGTGCGCTTCCTGCCCACCATATTGGAGGCTTAGTAGGCTGTTTAGCGCCTGAAAAAGGGCGCTGCGCGATCGGATTTCTAAGCCATTGTATTTGTGGGTTTGTTCTAATTTATTCAGATTTTCTGTAGTCTTGTGGTATACGAATGTTTCTGGAGGTTTTTCTAGTACCATAATAGCTCAGAGCAATACAAGTCAATTCAGTTCAAATGGTACAAGTCTTTGGTACTTGGTTTTCAGATCTGATTAACTTTTGCAGAAAGCATTGGTAGTTGCATATAAAAATACTGTACTTATTGATCAGGAATTGAAGGGGTCTCAAGATCTCTGCCACGTGGGTCCTTGCAAAACGTACCATCATATCCAGGAATATTTCTTCAAATTAGTAAATACTGCATCCAAACATGTACTGGAAACTGAGTAGCTAAATCTGTGAAATTTGGGTACAGTGAGCTATTTTTATAACAGTGTTCCTTGATGTTCTCTATAGCATATTATAATGAAAGGTATGCAGTTGAGAGAGTTTGAAATAACAAGTGCCATATCAGAGAAGCTAATACCAGAGATGAATGTGGTTTCTTTGAATTCAGACTGCTTTGGAGACAAGAAAGCATGAGTCCCTCAAAACTGTAGTTCTAATGTTAAAATTACGATACACAATTCAAAATGATGGCAGTTTTTACTTGCAAAATAGCTTTAAAGTCATAAAGCAAGGAATGTTGCTTATGCTAAAAACGCTTGATGATAACAGAAGCATTACGAGGTCATTTCATCTCTACTCTGAGGTTGAATGGACATCATGAGGCTTTCTCTTTCCGTTTTTTCTCCCACCCACTCTAGACCACTAGGGATCAAACATTAAATATATGTTGGGTGCATTATCCAGCAGTACCTCAAGAATTGGACATTGCCTTCTCCTCCCCCCCCCCCCCCCCCCTCACAGCTGCCAGTTCTCTATCTAGCAAAATTCGCCAATTCAAGAAGGTCGAGTGACAGGCAGTGCAAGTTGAGAATTGATCACTCAGTCGGTTGAACTATTGGACCACACTGCACTTCATCTTGATGCTTGTTGAAACACAGTATGCTCTACTGGGCCGTACATGTCAAGTTAACCTTTGTGTTTACAATGTCCTGTACCTTTAATGGGATATAAGTGATACTGCTTTTGATCATACCCCACCCTAGAGTTTGAAAGGTCAGTTCGCTTTAGGCTACAGAAACTATTTAGCTACTGGCAAAATGCTGTAGCTGCTTACTATGTTCATTTATTTTAAATGTGCAAGTCACATCAGCATACTCCTTAAAACGACATACAGGTTGACCGTCCAAGACCCGGAATGTTCCGGAATCCGGGACGATTGGTGGCAGGGTCATCCGGAATCCGTAAAATGTTCCGGAATCCAGACACCCTGAGGGAGGCTTACCAAAAACCGGAAATATCGCAACCTGGGCCCAGGCATTTCCGGACTCGGAACGTGTTTCTGATGTCCGAAGTCCGAAAATATCGCAACCTGGGCTCGGGCGTTTCTGGACTTCGGACATCAGAAACACGTTCCGAAGTCCGGAAAAACACGAAAACCGACTCGGCCTCAGTCCCGAGGTTGCCAGATTCGGGACGCTCAACCTGTATTATGATAAACACTTTTAAGAAATTCAGCTGGATCAAATTGAAGAACGCCATTATTGTCCACTCAGAGACAAAAGAGCTGGATAGATTATTTATAGTCAGGGTGAAAATGTTCCCTAAATCTAGCTTGTCCAAGTAATAAGAAAAAAATGTAAACTAGCACAACAAAATCGGAGTTGCAGTCAGATATTGCCTCTTGTCGGTGTCAGCTGTGGCTCAGTGATAACACTCTCGCTTCTGAGTCAGAAGATTGAGGGTTTTAGCCCATTCCAGAGACGTGAGCGCATAATCCAAGCTGACACTCCAGTGCTGCACTGGGGCAGTGCTGCACTGTCGGAGATGCCATCTTTGAGATGAGACGCTAAACCGAGGCCCCGTTTGCCCCCTCGTGGATGTAAAAGATCCCATGGTACAATTTGAAGAAGAGCAGGGGTGTTCTCCCAGTGGCTTGGCCAATATTTATTCCTCAACCAACTTCACTAAAACAGATGATCTGGTCAATTATCTTATTGCAATTCGAGATCTTGCGGTGCACAATTTGGTTGCCGCGTTTCCTACCGTACACCAGTGACCACACTTCAAAAGGACTTCTTTGGTTGTAAGGTGCTTTGGG
This sequence comes from Squalus acanthias, assembly GCA_030390025.1. Classification (NCBI taxonomy): domain Eukaryota; kingdom Metazoa; phylum Chordata; class Chondrichthyes; order Squaliformes; family Squalidae; genus Squalus; species Squalus acanthias. The sequence continues at coordinate 112,800,063 of CM059428.1, forward strand.
ATGTCCTGAAATTGCGATATAAATGCAATTCCATTCCTTTCCCTTTTCCTTTCTTGCAGACAAGCTCTGTGATCTGTTTTGCTACAAATCATTTGCTTGTACAAAGTGTTCTGCCATGCTTTATGAAGGCGCTCCTAATGAAAATGGTTTTCCTGGGTACAGGTTTAAGTGTATACTGACAGGTTTAAGTGTATACTGACATATGTAAGACAGTAATTACTTTTTCTTCAGTCTGCTAGCTGTCATTTCTTTAAGAGCACATTTAGGCTGCCGCACCTTTATACTGCTGCCACTGATGTCAATTTGGTCTACCTGGAGTACTGTGTACAATTTTGGTCTCCTTACCTAAGGAAGGATATACTTACCATAGAGGGAGTGCAACGAAGGTTCACGAGATTGATTCCTGGGATGGCGGGACTGTCGTATGAGAAGAGATTGAGTAAACTAGGCCTGTATTCTCTTGAATTCAGAAGAATGAGAGGGGATCTCATTGAAGCATACAAAATTATTACAGGGCTTGATAGGGTGGATGCTGGGAGAATGTTTCCCTTGGCTGGGGAGTCTAGAACCAGGGGCCACAGCCTCAGGCTAAAGGGTAGACCATTCAGGACTGAGATGAGAAGAAATTTCTTCACACAGAGGGTGGTGTATCTTTGGAATTCTCTACCCCAGAGGGCTGTGGAGGCTCAGTCATTGGGTATATTCAAAACAGAAGTCGATAGATTTCTGACTAGTAAGGGCATCAAGGGATATGGCGATGGGGCCGGTGAATGGAGTTGAGGCAGAAGATCAGCCATGATCTCATTGAATGGCAGAGCAGGCTCGAAAGGCCGAATGGCCTACTCCTGCTCCTATTTCTTATGTTCTTATGTTCTTCTTAGTAGTTACAGTATAAATCTCAAGGTCATTGGTTTGAGCTTCACCTTGGTCGAATTTGCTTCTCCGGCATCAGCTTGGTTTGGTCGGGAGCATTGTAGTCTTTGAGTGAAAAAATTGTGGGTTTGAGCCCACAGCAGCACTTGAGTGGATAATCTAGGCTGAGGGAATGCTGCATTGTCAAACACCAGTTACATTTGTCTGTAGCACATTGTTACTACTTGTCATTTACTCTAAAGTAAGTCCACAACACTATGTCTGAGAAACTTGCAACTACTGATGGACTATAATAACCATTGTACTTCAGTGTTGCATATTTAATTTTCCTTTTCTTGCAATTTCCAGTTTCAGAATTTATGTATCCAAATGCTTCAATTATACAATCAGCATTAGCAAAATACAAACCCGGGCTGAAAGACCTGTAAATATAATAAAATATTCACTAATAAATCCAATAAGGAATTCAGGAGAAACTTTGTTGTAAAAATGTGGAACATGCTACCACATGAATTAGTTGAGGCGAATAACAGAGATGCATTTAAGGGGAAGCTAGATAAGTACATGAGGGAGAAAAGAATAGAAGGATCTGCTGATCGGGTGAGAGGAAATAAGGTGGGAAGAGTGGAGCATAAATGCCGGCATAGACTTATTGGGACGAATGGCCTATTTCTGTGCTGTAAATACTATGTACATCAACCATTTTAAAGAAAAAATTGTTTTGTACAAGTTCCCAGAAAATGTACAACTGTAAACACATTCCTTGCTCAAGATAACTAGGGGAATAAATCTAGATGCACCCGCACTATAGAGACTGAGACTGCAATGTAGCAAAATTATCTTTTCATCCATGTATAGGGGTGTGTGCGGGGGTGGGGCCGGGGGGGGTTCAGGGTTGGGGTGGTGACCGATACAATTGAATTGCCACAGCTGGGGGTAATATGCTACCACTTCTTCCTGATATCAGTGTCATTAGTGTAATATCCTTCTTCTGTCAGCTGTGGCTCAGTGGGCAGCACACTTGCCTTTGAGCCACAAGATTGTGGGTTCAAGTCCCACTCCAGATACTTGAGCACAAAATCTAAGCTGACCCTCCGGTGCAGTACTGAGGGAATGCTGCATTGTCGGAGGTGCCATCTTTCGGATGAGACATTAAACCGAGTCCCCGTCTGCTCTCTCAGGTGGATGTAGAAGATCCCATGGCACTATTTCGAAGAATCGCAAGGAAGTTAACCCTGGTGTCCTAGCCAATATTTATCCCTCAACCAAGCTCTAAAACAGATTATCTGGGCATTATCACATTGCTGTTTGTGGGAGCTTGCTGTGTGAAAATTGGCTGCTGCGTTTCCTACATTACAACAGTGACTACACGTCAAAAAGTACTTAATTGGCTGTAAAGCCCTTTGGGACGTCCAGTGGTCGTGAAAGACGTTACATAAATGCAAATCTTTTTCTTTCATTCTAAACCAAATTTTATTTCACAAACCCAACTAGTTAAAGGTTACTAACATAAATTTTACTAATAGTGAGCAGTAAGGAACAACCACTAGAACCTGATGCTGCTGACTTGCACTCAGCAAACAGAAAAAGTACAGACGTTTAACTGGGTAACAAATTGACTGTTGATATTATAAGTCAGGCAAAACTTGGCCCACGGACCACACAATGTCCAACTCTTTCCATTATAGGAATGAACACAGGACTCAGTATGAATTATTGTATTGTCTTGAATAATTAGCAAATCTATTACGGTACATAAACTTTTAAATGCCTAATAGTCTCTAGCTCTTCCATGTATTTTTGTTGAACAAAATCAAAATCTATATCGTGGTAGGATTGTGGCCTATGATGCGTGTATGGCCTGTTGGCATACAGAATAAGAACTGTTTTTCCCACAAGTTTGCCACCTTTTAAAGTGTGCTGCTCTTTTTTTTTAACTGATATCTTGAGGCTTTCTTGTTAGCATTGTACACGTAGAGTAGAATTTAATCTTTCACAAGATCTGGTATACACCTTTGCCAGACATTTACGTGTTACGGGTCAGAAATCTCAGACATGCCACAATGTCTTTGAAACCACATTGTGTATTTTATGGCAATGTCAACCATTCATCACTGGCAAAAAAAAATCTGTTATTGTTTGACTTTATTTGTATCTTGGACCCTGTACTTTTACAGTATTTTAACTACAGACTTCAGAACCTATTGCCAGGCAAGATTGTTTGTCTCTCTATTTACATCACAGAGCTTGTTTGCATTGGCTGTGTTTTTCATAATGATCTCCGCTCCTTTCCTACTGGGGTATAGTTGTACGTGCTCCAGCAATCTTTTGAGAGTCGTCTATTTGTCAAGTGTGATCCTAGTCAGTGGGAGGCATTAAATTTGAGCCTAATTCTGTTCTAGTTCAATGTCCACAGGTCAGGTATACTTTCCAGCAGCAGCCACTGGATAGCAATCAGGAGTGAGAATCCGAGCTGATTTTTTCCCCCCCGCCATAACTCACTGTCCTATTTTGCACTAGATATTTTCTCGGGTTCAACACCATTAGCCACTCCCATCACAAACCCTGTGTCACTTACAATACCGAGTCCACCACCTTTTTCCCAAATATCCAGTTACACGATAGTGAGACTCAAGGATTGTAACAGATAAATCTTACTTTGTACATCGGCTACTGGAATGCATCACGTACCACTCCAGGATACTTTCTCTCAATGGCTGACTGGATATGCTCTCTTGCTGGCTCAAAGTTCAGGCTTTGAGCCAACGGTGCTTTATTTCTTTGTGATAGTTAAATGAACAGTAAACAGTATAACACGGTGAATTATACATTACTATATCCTCCTTAATACCTCAAATAATAAAGACGAGACTCAGTTTCTCTCTAAGCATAGACTTTAAAATATAGACTGTCGCCTTGTGCTGCAGAATAGATTACCATTTGAAATATGGTTTCTATGTTGGCTGTCATCAATTAAAGAACACCAGGCTCTCATTTCAAACACAACTGTAGACTCCCAGTTGAATCACGTGACCCAATATCTGTAATAGGAAAGTTGCGACTCTGAATTGTACATCAAAGAGGACGACAGCCAATCAGTGACCTTGTCCCCTTCTCGAGCAAAGCTGTCAATCAAAGCCCCAGGCTGGGACCTACTTGATCTGTGTCGAGCAGTTTTGTGACCTTCGCCCCGACTCTGCCAAATATCCTGAAACAACAGCAATGGATGGCTGCATCTATCGTAATTTCATGAGATCAATTTTGAATGTAGACAATCTTTGGCAATGGCGAAGATGTTTCCGATTCAGTTGTAATGGCCCCGGCTTAATTAAACAATTATCACTTTAGACAACCATTGTGTGGGCCTGAGAGTCTCAAAGGTTATGGAAACCACTGCAGCCAGCTCATCTAGAACTGAACTAATTATCATTGATGTTTGTGGGACCTTGCTGTGTGCAATTAGGCTGCAGCATTTGCTGACAACAGTGACTGCATTTCAAACTACTTAATTGGCAGTGAAGCACTTTGGGACGTCCTGAGAATGGGAAAGGCATTATACTTACGCCAAGACCACTCGGCTCCCGACCTCATTACAGCCTTGGTCCAAACATGGACAAAGGAGCTGAATTCAGAGGTGAGGTGAGAGTGACTGACCTTGATATCAAGGCAGCATTTGACCGAGTGTGGCATCAAGGAGCCCTAGTAAAACTGAAGTCAATGGGAATCGGGGGGGAAAACTCTCCACTGGCTGGAGTCATACCTAGCACAAAGGAAGATGGTTGTGGTGGTTGCAGGTCAATCATCACAGCCCCAGGACATCGCTGCAGGAGTTCCTCAGGGCAGTGTCCTAGGCCCAACCATCTTCAGCTGCTTCATCAATGACCTTCCCTCCAACATAAGGTCAGAAATGGGGATGTTCACTGATGACTGCACAGTGTTCAGTGCCATTCACAACTCCTCAGATAATGAAGCAGTCCATGCCCGCATGCAACAAGACCTGGACGACGTTCAGGCTTGGGCTGAGAAGTGGCAGGTAACATTTGTGCCACACAAGTGTCAGGCAATGACTATCTCCAACAAGCGAGCGTCTAACCACCGCCTCATGACATTCAATGGCATTACCATCGCCGAATCCTCCACCATCAACATCCTGGGGGTCACCATTGACCAAAAACTTAACTGGACCAGCCACATAAATACTGTGGCAACAAGAGCAGGTCAGAGGCTAGGTATTCTGCGGCGAGTGTCTCACCTCCTGACTCCCCAAAGCCTTTCCACCTTCTAGAAGGCACAAGTCAGGAGTGTGATGGAATACTCTCCACTTGCCTGGATGAGTGCAGCTCCAACAATACTCAAAAAGCTCGACACCATCCTGGACAAAACAGCCCGCTTGATTGGCACTCCATCCACCACCTTAAACTTTCACTCCCTCCACCACCAGTGTACCGTGGCTGCAGTGTGTACCATCTACAAGATGCACTGCAGCAACTCGCCAAGGGTTCTTCGGCAACACCTCCCAAACCCACGACCTCTACCACCTAGAAGGACAAGGGCAGCAGGCGCATGGGAACACCACCACCTCCAAGTTGCACACCATCCTGACTTGGAAATATATCACTGTTCCTTCATTGTCGCTTGGTCAAAATCCTGGAACTGCCTCCCTAACAGCACTGTGGGAGTACCTTCACCACACGGACTGCAGCGGTTTAAGAAGGCGGCTCACCACCACCTTCTCGAGGGCAATTAGGGATGGGCAATAAATGCTGGCCTTGCCAGCGACACCCACATCACATGAACAAATAAAAAAACACTAATGCAAGTTCCTTCTTTATTTCTGTAATGTCTTTACCATTGAGAAATACCCTATGTGATCCTGTTTCTAGAAATAAAGAATACAAGTTAAAAGTTGAACATGACAAAAGTCCATTTCATCTCAACCACTTGTTGCTTCCCAAGTATGGCCCTATATGAGATCAGCTAACTCAGCACAGATTAAGCATCAAACCTGGGACTTTCTCATCTGTATTGCAAAGTACTATACTAGACAATAGGGCCAAAGTTACTCTGCATTCCAGCAGCCATCTGGCATAACTATAGTGGGAGTCCAGTGCAATGTCCGCATATGCTTTAGACATGCTGGGTCCTGGACTGATGCGAGTTGTTTCCTGTGGTCCTGTTTGGAGGCAGAGTCTCTGCCCATCTCAATCAAGGCTGATGACACAGAGTGGGTTGTGCTCAGGGCAGGTACTCCCAATGCTGGAACATCCCACGTCTTCAGCCTTCGAGGGTCCTGGTGTCAGTTTTGTGACTGGCATGCTGAAAAAGAAGAGGCGTACCATCCTCCTGCTGGGCAAAGGTGGGCCCACCAGGTAAAGGTGGTTGCTGGGGGAAGTGGGATTGTGGCCTGGTCTAACGAAGAGAGGCGAAGATACAATTTTGAAAAGATGTCAGAGTGGCTCCCTTGGAATGGGGGCCACTGAAGGCACAAGCCAGTGGACAGAAGTGGGCCACATCTCTCCACTCCCCATCAGATCCTGGAAGTCATTGAGGGAACTTTCAATTTTTAAAACACATTGGATATTTTTTTCTTTTTCTTTGCATACACTGTACCTGCTTTACATTTAAATTCCAATACCATCTGTTTCTGGTTTGTTTTTATGCTTCAGTAGAACTTTTATTGCTTTTCGTGCATCAGAATTTTTTTTCCACCGAAACTGCTTTGCCATGATGCAAGTTGTGTTGTATAACTGTTCCAGAAAACATTTTGTTTTGCATACATCGCTTTTTAAGGTCTGTAATGGTCAGAACTTTTCAAGGGTTCCAAGTGAGCTTTCTGTAAAATGTTTTTACAATGACCCTTGCAATATTCCTTAACCAGTACAGTACTGTCCTATTTGGGCACCACAGATTATTTGGAACAAAAAAGATTTCTAAATATATTTTCCAAGAGCAGTCTGCTCCAAAAATTGTTAGAGCCAACAAGGGAGTTTGCTCTGCAGCAGATGCCAACATCCAATATTAAGGAACAAAATACCCATTCTATTGGCAGTTAAAACTGTCCACCGTGTGCTGGCTATTGGAAGAACCCTGCTGTGCCAGTAAAAAAAAAATAGCCAGTTGGTTACCGATACACTTCTGTTTCTGGTGACACAATAAGCATGTCGACTGTGAGGAAAGCTTATTTCGTATGTTGATAACGCGTGTTGCAAAAAACAGCATCTGCATCACTTGGATGTGACCTCGTGCTGTGCGGCTCTTCACTTCCCCACTCAAAAACAGTGGTGAGCTCTGCCCCCTTTTAGTCTGTTACGGCATCACTGCTCTTTTTTTACTCTATGGAATGTCTGATCTTTAACTGCAGTACAGATTTAGTAAGATTAGAAAAGGGTGGAGGCACTTCTGTCTTTGAAAATGGATGTTAACGAAGCTGTCGGGCTCTTTTTATAATTAGTGTGTGTCTGCAGAAAGGATTTCTCGTGTGAATGAGAATCCTGCCGTTTGAAAGAAATTGCCTCTGTCAAAACTTCAAGTGGAATTTTGCTGGGGATCTTTGCAACTAAAACCAACTTTACTGGAAGACTACACTGTTACATTTATCATTAAATGGCCTACAGTTGCAAAAATAATTTTGCACACTGTCTATACATATAGTGCAGCTGAACAGTTGGTTGAAAAGGCTGGTTTAGTCAGACCTATACTATACATGACTTAGAGGTCAATTTAACCCTACTTGCCTGGAGGAAAACAGACGGGTGAGCAGTTAAAATCGCCAGGGTCACTTACCCGCCCTGGAGCTAACGACAGCTGAACTTTTGTGATTTTTAGCCTGCTCGACTGAGCAGGTGGCAAGGACACCCAACCAAAGCAGGCGGGATCCATTTTAACATGTGCATGTTGGGTCCCAATGCTGTCATTTGGACTCGACTGCAATTTTTACTAGGTGCCTTGACTGGGAAGCAGCACTAAGTTTCCTGCCAGGCCAACCCAGCGAGGCGGATCAGGGCCAGAGAAGGCCCAAAAAAGGTAAGGGTTTAAATGAGGCCCGGGAATTAAAATACCCTGGGCATCATTTTTGGAGCGGTAGATGAGTTTCTAACTCGCACTGCTGCTCACCTGCCGAAAACTGGCCCACAGTTGAAATTGGGGCCTTAATATTGCTTGCCCCTGAGAGTGAGTGCGAAAGTTGTTTAATTCCCCAGTTTAATTGTCACCTCAATGAACACAAAAACTTATACTTTTTCATTTAGGTGCTTTAAACAGTGACGATTGAACGTTATGAGTTTCTGTGTTCCCAGGCAAATATATCTACTTTTATTACTGTAAATTATTTAATCTGTCTGTACATTCCTTCTTATTATAAACGTAACAGTGGACTTAATGAAAGTTTGAGAACAATTAGCTGGCAGAGAGCAGTTTTGGAATGAAGCATGTATCTTCTGAAACTAAGTTCTGCCACGGTATTTTGATCATTAGTAATCCCTCCTGATAATATCATTCACCTGATACCACAGTACGTCAATCCACTTCCATCCAGCATCAGTGGATCTTGTTCTAAACTTTCCTTTTGTCAGACTGTTTATTTGTAAAGGAGACGGTAAAGTTAATTCCCAGTATATAATCTGGGGGTTTTCTTCCTTCCCTTCATTTCATGTACAAAGAAATCCTGAGGTGAGCAGTAGATTGAGGATTGGAAAGTAAAATATTAAAATAACAGAACACATTTGTTACCAGTATTGCACAGCAAGCAAAACAGAAGTTGTCTGTAACTAGAAGTGCAGAGCTAAGAAAAATATACTTCATAACTGGAATTTCTTTCAAAGTGTTTTTTGGCTCTCCCATTTTTGATTTTACAGCTATTAATAGTAATGTCATGAGTGTGTACTCACTGTAACTGTACATTTAATTGTTTACTGCCCGGCCCCACTCCCAAAATGAATGGAAATGTTGACCACTGTGGTGAATTGTACTAATTGAATTCACATGAAACAAGATGCAATGACAACTTTAAGGACTGCAGTGCTATTCCTCTCTTAAATGCAAAACTAATTCTAAAGTTCACAAGAAAGCTGATAGGACATCAGAGCAATTACAGTGACAAAAAATGGGGACATTTACACTGGAGAGAAAATGGTGAAGTCATACCCCCCAATGGTTATTTAGAGCCTTTCTTACTGAATCATTCATCAAGATGTTCTAAGAAACAAGAAGTGTGGATTTTGAAATCTGAAAACCTTTATCAGTACGCCGAAGCTCTGTATTGTAATAAATTTACAATGTTAGCGTAAAGCTTATAGCTAGTAACTAAAAGTTGTTTGCTCAATTGCAACACGCCACGGAAAAAATTGTTACATGACATATAAAATGAAACAGAAAGGCTGCAAATATCCATCAGTCTCTATTCTGGTTTTCTAGGCCTTAAATGTAAAATTAACACCAATTATGTAGATCATCTACATGTTATAGACATAATATTTAGGTTTTTCAACTAGTTTAATATTTTTTGGGGAGTCATTCCAACAGTTAACGTCTTCCTTCATACACAGGTCTACAGGCGGGTGACGGTCACATAACATTAGGAAGGACACGGCAACTGAGTATTGGACAATATGAACGAGGTGATGCTCATCTGTTGTATGATCAGAGTGGATGGATGAAATCCTCTGACCCTTGCCGCTCCATACCCACTGGAACATTCACCACAACTGGCCAGTCAGGGGAGGTAGGTTGAACAATAAAAGAAATGAAATGTATTGTGTATGAAGACCTCCCTTGGATCCAACTCTTCCCCAAACCAAAATGAATTGTTGTGCCTTTTTTCCCAAATTATTATTAGTTCCGCCTTTTTAAAATGATTCGATTGTTGTGTTGTCAATGCTGTTTGAAGAACTATAGCTACTTGTTTTCTGCTCCTATGAAGGCTACAGTTCAATAGTCAGTTCTTCAGAATGTATCATTAAAATGACAGTTTTCATTAGAAGAGGTTTCTGCTTTGCCGGTGAATTTTTTTTTTCTTCCCCATGCTGTGCAGTCTCAGTTGATTTCGAGAATGAGTAGGTAATCTGATCCCAGATCTCCAATGATGCCGTTGTCCTTCAGCATCCTGAAGTTCACCACATTGGCTCAAGTTGACTAGCCTATGATTAGTCTTTTCACAGAGTGCATTTCTGCAGAAACCCTGTATCTCATGGTAGTTGTGAAGTGAGTCTCCCAAAATTTATATAAACCACCTATTCCCTTGTGACTTTGCAGAGCTTCTGTGAATTTACAGAAAAAATGCATTCATAAAAAAATGTACTGTTCTATCTATATTTTTCCCTCTTGCCTCTGATCGGCTGGCTAAGATCTGATGTTCACCTCCGATCTATTAAAAGTGCTTTTATATTGCACCAACAATGGCTCTGGCTACTGGCGTGTTGGCCTTATGCATCCAACTGCAACCTAAAAGTGAACCTGCTGGGATTTGCTAAGTCTGACCGTTTGCCTAACGGAGCCTGGCAAATTTATTTTCAGGTTGCAACTGGCTACACGAGACCTGTTGGGAGCTGACAACTAGTATGGGTCCTGTTCTGTATAAACACAGTTCAACATAACAGAAGGAACCTTTTTAAGCAAAGGATTAGAGTGGTTCTTTGAAGTTGGTAGCAACAAAAATCACTAATATGAAATTTATTATCAGCATAAAAAGCAGTTGTAAATTTAGCAGCATAATGGGGCCGGGGTAGGCATTTCTGACCTGACTCAATGGGGGGAATTTTAACTCCACCCCCCTTCCCCCGCCTTCCAAAACGAGTGGGTTTGGGTCGGGTGGCATGTAAAAATGTAAAAAAAATCCGAAAACTGCTTCCAACCTGCCCACTTCCGGTTTTAATGGAGGAGGGACAGTTGGGAGGGGCAACCAACCCGCTCGCAGGAGTCAGTTTGGTCATTTAAATACAGTAATGAGGCTGCGTGCCTCAGGATTAACCACCATTTAAAATTTAACCCTGGCTGGCTGGAAAACCTGTCGGCTAAAGGGCGGCAAGAACTGCTGTATCCAGGAGGTAAGTGCCTTTACCTGCTTCACCTACCGCCGTCTGCCTCCCCCAGCCCCCCCCCCCTCCCGTGAGCGGACACCCCTCCGACCCTTCTTATCTATCCACTAACTTTTTCTGGAAGTGCGCCTGTGTAGATGTTGGGTGAGGACAGAATTGGGCTCAACCTTGTTACTACCTGTGGCAAAATAGCCTAGCAACACTGGCAAGGCCAACATGTGAAGAATGGCCATTTAAGCAAGGTCCCAGTAGGTGCCTGGCGTTTGTGCAATCATACGTCAGCAAGGAGGGCAGAGGAGAAAAAGCAAAAATAAATGTTTTTTTTAAAAATGTTGAAAAGGCTGTTAAGCTTGAGAGTAGGTAAACATCTTTTTAAATTAAAGTGATGAAATATAATTGCCCAAAAGGGCACTGGTCATATATTGCACTTTGTCAGGAGTACTGTTTATTGACAATACAGAATATCAGTCATGAACTTGAAGGTATTTGTGCTTCTGAAGATTCTCCTTGCACACTCATCGCCACGTTACTCGAATGCAGCTGATCAGTTCCAGTTGTTGTTGATGGTGGGCCTGTGAATTTAATAATACAAAGTTATATTGAGGAATTTCTGTTCTATTCTGCTGCAGTTAAACACCCCAGGATGTAGCGCTGGCCAGGATGAGGTGGATGGCAGATTGCTGAGCTCTTCCTCTGGAAATGAAGTGGTTCCTCCTACACCAGCGTTTCCTCTCTCACCACCAACTCCATATGGTAATAAATGCTGATACCCTACTGTACTAAAAGGCATTACGCCCTGAACTGTGAATTTTTTAAGTTCAAAATTTGAAGCAGATTAGAAAATTCGCAAATAATTGAAATGTTGGTGTGCACCAACATTTACTGTTGTTTATAATCAGTGGAGGAGTTCTGCCACTAGTCAACCTTAGTGCTATAAAATTGATTAATCAACAGCCTGCTTGCCTCAAGTATAGTCATTTGGCTGTCTGTTGTCTGGGGGAAAAAAAAAACGACGTTGGATTTCTTCTGTTGCAGTGAAAGTTTCTCAGAATTATTCTGCAATTTCTGTGTGTGGAGTTGGGGAACAGAGCGGCAGCCCTTCAAGTGTCTACAGAGTAGTTCAAGGTAAGGAATGCACTCTAGGGCTGGGCTTATTCCCTTCATTAACCTCACTAAGGGGCTCCTATAATGCTGATGCACATTGGGCATTGACTTCTCGCATCATAAAACACTGCAGCTTGAGGTCTGCCTGCTATAATGTGCCCCTGAAGCACCTGTGGTGCTCCGACCCAGCACACCCTGTGTATTATGGTCCTGTTTTTCATGCAAATGAGGGAACCTGCACATAATGTGGTTGAAGATCTGAGCCGCACTCTGGACACATGGGGGGAGGGGTAATTTTAACTTTGGCCGATAACTGAGCAGCCGCCCGTTATACATCTCTCCCAACTTTCATTTCCACTGGTTTGAATTAGGGGTAAGATGTATGCTTTCTGTTTGTGTGTGTAAATCTATAATTGCCTTTTAATCAAGGTCAAAATTGTCCTCGTCCAGAATACAGAGAAATTGCAACGATGCGAGGATAATCATAACAATTTAGGAATGGTATTTAATCTTCAGCTGTCACAAAATCTCTAGCTGTTTTAAATATTGGAGTCTTGTCCTCTGTAGAGCTGATTCCAAGATCTGATGCTTTTAGGGAGTGCGTTTTGGGAAATCATGAGGATGGAGCTATTGATTTTCCATTTGTTACAAGTTTCATATCTACCTTAGATATTTTCTTGGGTACAGTGGTGCTGGTCACTCCCATAAGCGGTCCAAGTATCTTATGTTCAGGAGTGTCCTCATAATTCCCAATATTTCATGACATGATGATGTAACCCAGGGATGTACCAATACGATCTCATTCTAATCTAAACTGGATATCATGTTTTTTGCAATTGTGAGAAGGCCTTTGAACATGGAGTGAGTTAGCATGTGAGGGAATGCAAAAGAGGCCAGAAGTGAGCAGAGCAGACAGCATGAAGGGCTGAGGCCACAAACATAGAAACATAGAATCTAGGAGCAGGAGTAGGCCATTCGGCCCGTCGAGCCTGCTCCGCCATTCAATACGATCATGGCTGATCATCCAAATCCAGTACCCTGTCCCTGCTTTAATCCCCACAGTACACATATCCCACCCTACCCCCGTAACCCCACGTATTTAATTCCCCCTAACATATCCCATCCTATCCCCATAACCCCACATATTTAATCCCCCCTAACACTAAGGGTCAATTTATCATAGCCAAATCAACCTAACCCACACATTTTTGGACTGTGGGAGGAAACCGGAGCCCCCGGAGGAAACCCACGCAGACACGGGGAGAATGTGCAAACTCCACACAGACAGTCACCCGAGGTCAGATTCGAACCCGGGTCTCTGGCGCTGTGAGGCACCAGTGCTAACCACTATGCCACAGATTTATAAGAGGACAGGGATTTCAAATTTAATGTGTTGGGAGATGGCAAACTAATAGGAGTAATAGGGGAGTAGTACAGAATGTGAGCAATAAAATTTTACAGGCGTTCCAGCAGACAAGGATTGAATTGTCGAGATAGATCATTAACCTGCAGTTACCTTTTGAGATCATGGAGTATTTATTCTTCTCCATCTTTCTCCCAACCTCTTTTGTAGGTGCTCACCTCTTCGCACATAAGCAATGGCCACTTAGGGCGACTAACCACCCTGGAGTCAACCTCCACTCCTTCTGCTAAGTGACCATTCTTCACTTGTAAGACAAATCTTGGCAGGTTATTCAAATGTAGAGGCTATCACAGTTGAGTACGATTCTGTTCCCACAAACATCCACATCGGTGCACATTCTAGCAGGAGTTATGGGACAGAAGTCGGAACCTTTGCTGATTTTCCCTTGGGACTCAGGCCACTTGTAACACTCTCACTGTAGGTAACTGAATCTATCTCAGTATCGAAGCTAGAATCTTCTGGTCAGTATGATGTAGTGCGACACAAGGTGGTGCCTTTACCCACTCGGCCATTGGGGGAAGCTCCGAGTCCTAAAGCAAAACTTTCCTTCAGGAGATTAACGTGATTTCCATTCTATGCTTTCTTCTATTAAAATATATGTTTAAAACCATGCTAAATTGCAGCAATATGCCAACCTCTGTGAATATGATAATATAAGTCACAAAACATTTCAGTCATAGGACGTGTGAAGAAGGAGTTTGAAAGTGCAATGTGGATTTGACTAGAGATTTGCCAGCACTTCATCAGACATCCAAGCTTATGCCAGGAGCAAGAGAGTTGCTGCAGCTGCTTCTTAACATTCCATGTCCAGATCAGCACAGAATGCAGTTTCACACTGTTTCTGTTTCCTGTGGGGTTCATTCCCAGGCATTGTTTGTACACAGAAGTTCAGAAACACAGTTAACCATATGGAAAGGCTGTAGAATTATTCCTGCAGCGCGATCCAGCTTCTTGTATTTTATTTTTGCTGACTAAAACCAAATTCAGTTTTATGAGGCAGCCTTGCCTCTGGATGCAGACTGTTGTTATTATCACATACACTGCAAATAAGTTAGAAAGTTCAAACTGTCATTGAAATCAACAATGTAAGAGGACTTGGCCCAGCTGAAACTTTATATTTAGGTCCAATAAGTGTTTTTTTTTAAAGAGTTATTTTAGGCATTATTATTGCAGCTGTGGATTAACCTAAGGTCTTGACTCTCAAATTATGCCCACAAGCTAAAACATGAAGAAATGATTCACTTCCTGTTTCTTTCTATAAAAATTGCAATTTTAACAGGGGATAAACGAATTAGCCCATTAGTTTTGGAACAAAATCAGATAAAATAATAGAATAGTAGGTTGCAGGAGCTACCTACTTAGAAATATCTTGCTAGTAATAGTCAGCATGGATCTAAGAGGGTAAGGTTCAACTTAACAAACATCCTTGACTTCTTTAAGGATGTTGCAAACAAAATATAGTGGCTGGTCCGATGATGCAATTCATTTGGACATATGCCCAATTAAAGACTACAAATTGAAGTTTTCAGACAACACTGCACAAATGCAGAGTAGAGTAGGGACAGTTAAAGGTGGAGTTTCCGATCCGGCAGGAATCCCACCAGATTGGTGGCATTGAAACCTCTGTGCCTACCTGTGTCTCTGACTGTTGGAACTGCTAGGATCAGGCTCAGTCACATTAGTGTGAACTCGGTGGTGTGTTTTATTATGTATCTGCTACAATTTAATGCTTCAGATGTAATGTAATGTCATGGTACCCAGTTAAAGATATTCTATCTCCAGGTCACTGAGACTGATGTGTCCACCCAGCTGGTATCAGTAGGGTTATTTCTGAATCTCTGCTGTTTGCCATTTGCTACCTAAAATAATCCAAATTCAGTTACATTTAAAATAAGGTTTTCGAACAAAAGTAAAGTGTAGACATTTATTTGAACTTTGCTGTTGAAACAGTTGATGAATAATGTTGAAAGGTATTTAGTCTCATTAACAGGGTAGTCTTGTTGGTAGTTATTTTTACCATAGGTGAATGTCTGTACCCATTGAATTTGAGTTTTTTATATTCTACACTGTTAATTCACATTACCTGACCGATGTGTTACCAGTCATTGTAAATCACTTCAGCTCATGAAGCCCATCCTCCCTGTGCTCCATCAGAACACCACGGTGTGTAATTACCCTAGAATTTCTGACAAGTCAGACATTTACAATCGGCAAAGTAGGCCGAGATCCATAATGCCACATCTTTGCCTATCTTGCATTAGGCAAACCTTTCAAGCAGAGATTGGTGGTGTGGTAAGTGTCCACCTCAAATAGGTGGGTACTTTATTTTAATAACTTGTGTGCGGGACATCGAGCACACCATTTCCTGGTGTTTGGTTGTGCAAGACATTGTTTCTAAATCATTTGAAAGGATTTTCAAGATTGTTAGGTAATATAAGCATATGGAAGGTCATGGAAAAAATTTATGCCCGCAGTACCATTATTGGCACTGATTGGTTTGGAAACCCCTATCTGAGCTATTTGGAAAAAGAGAAGGACCAAGTGAGAAATACCAGATAGGACAGGCCATACGAGAAATGCTCTGTGCCTACCTGCCTGTACCCAGACATCTACAGTTAGATTTGAACATTTCTCACTTTGGCATATGGTTAGTCATATGGAGACTCCTGTTCCCGACAGAAGCTGGGATAGCAAACTCATTGGCATCACTAACATGAGTGCTTGACGAACCATAATGTTGGATGTACCCTATTCATTGTATGTCACTGCATGAAAGAGGGTATTTAAGGATGATTGTATCCTGATTGACTGCACCACCCTGATGCTGCCAACCATACCTGCAGCCCCTGCCACGTCTACCTGGCAGTGACCATGGGAAACTTTTTTCACAGGCTCCAGGTCAGCAGAGGGGCAGATGCAGAGCTGTGCCATCTGCTGCAAGGAGACCTGCAGTTACCATGCTCATAGGGCAACCCGGGTCCGGCTTTTCTAATGTTAAATTTTGTGCATGCGCGAACCTGTGAATGGGCCGCACCCAAAAAAAATTAGAGGGAATATTGATGGCCACCTGGGGCCGCCACCTTACAATGCTGACCTCTGGTGGTGTAGTGTAGTGGCACGGAGGGTAAATGTCCTCACAGTTGCCTCATGCAGTACCACCCCCACTTTAGCAGCCCTCAAACATAAGTTTGCACGTTTGGCTGTTAGTCACTTGCCTGCAGACTCATGCCTGGACCTTGAGTTTCCTTTGCATGCATTTTGCTTGTCACTTTTTAGTTTCCTCCCCCTCTAGCATTGACAAATGTTGCTAATGGTTGAGACACCATAAAGGCTTTGATTTTTTTTTTTGCCACTCTATTGTGACCCTCCTTTTTTAATTATCCCCATCCCTTTAACTTTCACTTGTATGGAATTTTCTGCTGCCACCACAAGTGTGTTCGCTACAGCCATCCAAATCTGCACCTGGAATTATGCACAATAATGATTACAAACTGATCTCAGAAAATGGAATGAAATTGCTTACTTCCATTCATGTCACTGCAAAATCCTTTCCTAACCTTCCGGATATAAATGCACTAATTGCAAAAATCCAGGTTCTGAGTCTTAAGGTTTTATGATTACTTCCATCATCTGCTGAATATATGAAAACAGCAGTATAATGACCCCAATCTTCTGCAGCAATATGGCCCTAATCACATCCTCCACTGCTACAAGTCTGAATGACTGCTCCCTCAACTCCACAAAATTAGCTGATCTTTCAGTCACAGCATCCCTGCTCTTTAAAACTCTCTCCCAAAAGTACTTTGCCTCAGAACCTCTTTCCATTGCTTTAAAAGCCTCACCATAACCTATCGCTTTGACTGTACTTTTGCTTCCCCCAATCTTCCCCATCTTGTGTTTAGTTTTCTCCTCTCCCCATGTATAAACTCTGAAATGTTCTTCTACATGAGGATCACTATATAAATCTGTACACGCCATAGAGTACAGTTTGGGTACCCCATTGGAGAAAGAACATTAAAACCATAGAGAGTGTACAGCACAGATTTACCAGGATAATGCCAGAGATGGAGAACTATAGGTAGAGGAGAGACTTGTAATATTGGGATGATTTCTACTGGAGCAGAGATTTATAAAATTATGATGGGTTTTTATAGGGTGAGTAGGGATAGGGTATTTCCTCTAGTTAGGGAGTCAGTGATTGGTCTTCAATTTAAAATTGACACTAAGACAGCAAGGAAAGAATTAAGAGAAATTTCTTGTTAGATCGTGGAATGTTTTTCCACAGGGACTAGTTGAGGAGAGACCATTGCATCTTTTAAGGGAAAATTGGGCAAATATTTGAAGCAGAGAAAGATGCAGAGCTTATAGGGAGAGCATGGAGCAGTGGGATTAGCGTAGTGCCGGCACAGACATGATAGGCCATCAGGCCTCCTTTTGTGCTGTAACCATTTATGGTTCTATATGTTCTTTATCAAGATGTGCATTAATATTTTCTGTATTATTAAACCCTTTAAAACCAAAAAAACTGAGAGATATCAAATTGATCTTGGCATAATAGCCTCTTAATTGGAATTGTCCATATTTCTTCCCCCTACAAGACAATTGACAGATTATTAGTGGTAATGCACATAGCCTTGCTGTCGAGAGTTGAACAGGTCGCAGCAGATTTTTTCCCTATAAATGTGAAAGCACTCTAATTGTTTTGTAAGTCTGAAGCTAGCAATTTATACTTGCTCTCTAACTGACTGTTGAAATGAGTGGTATTTTGGACCAAATGACCCAATAAATATAGTACTTAATCTTCACTTAGAAAATGTTTAAGATGCCCATCTTGGAGATTGATGAGTAGCATTACATACTGGAAAGAGGAGTATTAAAATGCACTGTACACTGATAGTAATGCACTACAGCTCAGTACTAATATAACTTACGATCAGAATATTGTTGAAATGGTCCCATAAATAAGTTTAATAATTCATCTTTATAACTTGTTTTTATCCTTGTTTCCAGATTTGTAAAATTAGCTGTAGTGGTCCTTTGCCATTGAAATGAATATTAAATGATCTTAAAATATCAGATTTCTGACACGCACCCTTCCTAAATTCTTTGCAATGACAGCTTCAAACTAGATTTCATCGTGCTATACTTTTGACAGCATTTCCAAAAGACAAATTCTAACCTATGGTTTTTTTTAATACACTTCTTAGTATTTTCTCCAATTTAAGTTTTCAGAGCCTATTATGAATTCAGCCGGTCTCCTGCACTTGTATAAACACCAAGACTCAGAATTTCTTTTAATTTTTGGCACAACAACGATGTAATAGCTGCATTGTGCCGGATTTTTCTGAGGAAATTAGCGTGTAAATGACATACGCCGGTTTTACACCAGACGCCCCCCCAACGCGTGAATTTCCTCGATCATCATCTTCCCCAAAAGATTTTTCAAACATCATCTTCGTGAAGGTGGTAGCTCTTTGTAAACTCTTTTTTTTAATGCTGTTTTTTGGATAAGATTCGCTTCTTTTATCTGCCCCAGTTCCCCCTTCCATTCTTCCATGCTTTCCTGAAGCTATTGACACTTGGGGAAGCACAAACCTTTGGTGCCAGAAGCCCTCCTGTACCTTCTCCAAGTGGCCATTTTTCATACGCGAATCTGGGCAGTGTTGGCAGGTTATTCAACCATCGAGTCTATCGCAGTCCCAAGTACCCTTTGGTTTGAGAGAGGAAAAATACCTCTGTTCATTTCTATCCAGAATCCTTCCTGGAAGGGCAAGTGTAGGCAGACTCATCCTCAGCTATGATGGCCCCCACAGCTGAATAGCATTTGATACTCGCTGTCCCAGCTCTCTCTCGATTGACCACTTGGAGGAGGTACCAAAGGACCATCGTCACGTAGCAAACCTAGGGGAAGAAGGATGAAGGGGAGAAAAAAAAAGCAAATCTCTGTGCCAAAATGCCATAAGAATGTGGATTGAGCATGAATATTTTTACTGCTAGTTTCAGCTCATTCATGATCTGCATTAGAAGTATGATGTAATGTAACGTTTTAAAGTAATGAGGATGTTTGGCTATGTTACGAGCCTGCCCTTGTCAATTGTTATTTTTTTAAACAATTTTTTTCCTGATTTGCTCGTCAGTTTCCTGAGCCTGCAACAGATGTGTGGCAACTATTGGAAACAAACAATATCTCAGCTGCTCAGTTGTGTGGCTTGAAAGCTTTTTGTTTTATTTTTTGACTCCGTTGCTGCTTATTTTAAAACTTTATTTGTCCCTGGTAGTGAAATGCTGCAAGTTGGTATGAGCTAAAGTATGATTCCAGCTGCATTCTGCATTTCAACTTGCTCCATGTCTTTTAGACTAAAGTGAGTACAGAAAATAATAGAAGTCAGTTTAATAATGGAAGCACTTAAGGATTGTATACCTTTGGGCAGTAAAGAAAATGTGCACCAAGTATTTGTCCTGAGGGGCATTTTGACCTTTGACCTTTGTTAGTACTTTTTCATTGGTAGAAGCAGATTGGGAGGGTGCAAAACAAAGCTCCTGTGTCAGTTAAAAGTCAAATGTAAATGAGGCTGCAGTTAGAGCATGAATACACTGAATGGACAGTCTCACTGTGGCTGTGAGAAACAAACTTAGCAGAAACAATTGCTGAATTATTTTCCATATGGGCAGAGAGGATTAAGCTGTTGCTGACCAAACATCTTCATTTACAACGTAGCCCTGCATTCTCCACTTTCCAGTCTCGGCGGAAGTTGTGCTTTTGTACTGGGTTTATTACAGACTGTAAGTAAGAAAGAACGGAAAACTGAGACTGGATAATCTCTTGAATGAAGTCACGTTTTTTTTGTATGTGGTGTTCCTGCTGTGCTGCTTTTAAACTGAAGTCTGGCAGACAAAACAGCAAGCCAACGGCACTTGTGGCTCCAGTAAAATTGCAGCATTTCAACACATTCCTCCTATAGCTGCTCTTATGAAAGTTTTCCACCATGACTACTTCTGTTGGTAGGTAAACTGTGGTTTCAGATTGATATGTGTTTCTCTCTGAATCCTTAGACATTTAGCAATCTGCAAGTAAACAGCTGGCACTGAAACACTATCTCTTGAGTGTGAAAAGATTACTCTAGTGGAGCTTTGTGCTTTCAAGCCAGTCTGTTTGTTTGCTAATATACAGGGGGAAATTTTAAATACATTGCTGTGTAACTGGAATGTATTTATAGTAGAAGTGTTGAATTTGCAGGCTGTTTGTTGACATCTTTGCCATATTTTTGCAGGATGCAGAGAATTCTGGAAGTGCTTCTTAAAGATCTTTGTATATATTAGAACAAAAAGTTTTCAGTGGTTTTTTGGGGGGTTGCAGTGAAATAAGGCTTGTGCTTGTTTTAAAATTTGCTTGGTTACTTCATTCCGTTGAACTAATACTCCTTGCGTGATGTGGAGACTCATTGAAGGCTCTGCTTTTTGACGTGCAGCTATTACTCAGGCCGCATACTGAAGCGGTAACAGCTGAGCACATTCCTGAGGGTAGCTAGGACATGTTTGGGTCATTGGCAACCTTCCACAGAATTCCTCTATAATACCCCATTTATATTGCAGTACTGTCTCCGGAGGCAGCCCTGCATTAGAAATGAGGTTGCGCACGTGCGCCCTCCCTCCCTCCCTCCCCCACAGAGACAGGCAAGCTATATTACCTGTGAAGTGGGCTCATTTCATGTCTGCTCACCTCTCAAACCACAGGGCCCCAAACACTCCTTCTGTACGTAACAACAATTTACATGAACTTCCTCCAACCTAGTGAACTGTACTTACTGTTCACTGTGCTGTGTCCTCTGCATTGGGGAAACCAGTCGCAGATTAGTTGCTCGCTTTGCTGAACACCTTTATTCTGTGCGCAAGTGCGACCCTGAGCTCCCTGTCGCTTGCCATTTCAATTCTTCATCCCACTCCCTCTCTGACTTCTCTGTCTTTGGCCTTCTACACTGTTCCAGTGAAGCTCAACGTAAGCACGAGAAACAGCACTTTATCTTTCGACTCGGTGTTTTGCAGCCCTCCGGCTTTATCTTTAGGAACTTCAGACCTTAACCACACCTCCCATTTTCCCTCTGGCAGCAGATGCTGGCAATGTGGGATGGGTGTACCATGATTTATGAGGACGGGAGGAGGGAGCAGGTTGTTATTTGGGGTGAGGATTCCCTGTCGGAACACTACAGATGGGGGTGGGGAGGGGGTTGGGGGGCGCGGAAATCTGCACCCTTCAAGACCGCCTGCTTTTTCTTCCACCAGAGTCCTGCCCAGCCTGGCCGGTTTTTCATGCTTCCGTTTCTACCTATCCCCCTTTAGCTCTTCACACACTCTCCATGTCTTATATATGTCTTTTATTTCTCTGATTATGTCTCCTTTTGTCTCCTGCTAATATCACTTCTGCCGTTTAACCATCTCCTGTTCCCCACTGAAGCGCTTCACATGTTATTTTATTTATTTTCCTGTGTATGTTTTCTTTCTTTCCTTCCTCCGTTCCCTTATTCTGTTTTTTTTAAATGCTGTTCTTCTGCAATATCTTCCAGTCCTGAGGGAGGGTCTTAGACCCGAAACGGTGACTGACTGACTTCTCTTTCTGCATAGATGCTGTCTGACCTGCTGAGTATTTCCAGCTGTTTCTGTTATTTTTTTCATTCCCTATCCACATGGGCAAAGCACTGGTGATGCCAAAGGTAGGTGATCACCAGTGGCACCATTTGATATCAAAGTAGGCTGCATTTTCAACCCCACCACACAGGCCACAGTGCAATTTTCATATTGCTAAGCTACACCAATCGTCCCCGACATTGAAAAAGTCTGTTTCACAGTGTAGTGAATTGCTACTGGTCCCAAAGTCTTTCCTGAAGTGTAAATGGGGTGCGTTTGGAATCCAGCAGACTAGTTTGCATTGCAGAACTCTAACTAGATGGAGCATAAGACACAGATATGATCAGAGTAGAGGAAAAGTGATGTCCTATGCACAAGAAACTTATTATGAACTGATGTA
The DNA here is from genome assembly GCA_030390025.1 of Squalus acanthias. Lineage (NCBI taxonomy): Eukaryota > Metazoa > Chordata > Chondrichthyes > Squaliformes > Squalidae > Squalus > Squalus acanthias. The sequence goes on from CM059428.1 coordinate 112,822,516, forward strand.
ATTACAAGAAAAGCTAATGTGCTGCCTACCAGAAATTGTGATTAGAAGGAAAAAGATGAAAAGCTCGTGAAAGGAAGTAAGTTAGTACATAGATGTGCTTTCACATTACTCTCTTCCATCCTGAGTCAACTCTCAAAGTGAAACTGTTGGTTTAGTATTAAATTTATGTGAAGACCCTGTGTCACAATCTGAGCTCAACAATTGAGTTTGTGTGGCTGGATTGAAGAGTTGCTTCATTTTTATATTGGGGTGCACTTTTGCTGTTTTAAAGTGTAGCTATACACAATTTTGATTTAGCTACATCTTCCTTTTATAATTTTTCCACCTAGTGGTTAGAAACGGTGGGTAGCACGGAAGAGGGCAAGTAGTGAATGGGAGGAAGAGGAATGTGAGAGCCGGTTCATGGGGATTTGGGTCAGAAGTTCATGGGTTGGTTTATTTCAGGATCAATATCATCTTCTTCCTTGCTGCAAATAGGCTTTATAATCCTGCTAAATTGTACACAACAAAGGTGATATACATCAGCACAGACATCCCTATCTAATATTTTCCATTTGTTCTTAGGATGTGGGCAATGCTGGCAAGGCCACATTCAAAGCCCATCCCTAGTTGCCTTGAGATCATGGTGGTGGGTCGTCTTCTACTTGGAATATAAAACTTCTGATCATTCTTAATACTATATTAGTCAAACAATGTGGGATTCTTAATGTATTTTGACAGATTACATTGGGCAGTCAAATGTTTGCAGTTTGGCAAATTGCTTGTTTGCATTTGGATTTTGCTATTTAACAATGCTTTCTATCTTAACTTGAAATCATCACTATATATACTGATCTATGTAAGAAATATTAGCTGAGGTTTTTAACAAAAGTTATACCAAGGAGCAGCTGTGTATACACACTTCAATTACATGTTTTCCAACTGCAGTCATTAATCTTCTTGAGTGGCCACATTCCCGTCATTTGCATGGCGTGTCTTTTTAAACAAGCATTCCTTCCCAGTATTGCTGCAAATGGGCACAAATTTTAATAGTACATGGTAATCGCCGTCCTATGGCCTGTAAATGCTTTTAATGATTGTCTCGTGCGTATTACTTTGCTACCTTTATATATCCGTTATGATGCATTCACACTGCAAGTTCAGCGTCACATTGCCGCAGAGTTTGTGGAATATAAATCATGTATCAAAGCCCAAACTGACTCGGCAAGTGAAGCAGAGACAGATTTTCTCCTCTAGGGAGGCTTGCTCCACTTCCCTCTGGTGTCGGACAGGGCTCTGACTCTGACCTCCGGCTACATTTGCATTATAAATGAAGCATCAGAAAACAGGGCGTGACATGGCAGTTGGAACCTAGTCCTTACTGGGTAGTGTTCAGCAGTATGTTGTTTGTGATCCTCCTCCACTTTCACAGGTCTTTTCAAAATAGCGCACCCAGAAAAAGTGTCAGCAATTCAGATGTCTTATTTGCTTTTTCTTCTGATGGGCATGACAATTACCACAGTAAGAGTGAGGACCTATTTATAATGGCCCGGAATACAGGCTACCACTGCTTAAAATCCACTCTTTTCTGTAAATGAGACAGATTCCAGAGTCCCAGCATATTGCAGAAATGGTTCCGCAATATAAAGGGTTCATAACACTGTTAAGTTGTGCTTGAGATTTGATTTCAAATGACTTGTGAGCCTATTTTGGGAGGAACACGGCTTTAAAACAATTTTTCTTTTTAAATTTAGCCAAACTTAGAAATTAGTACATTCTCCAAAACTGAAGGAGCTGTGTCCTTTCCTCCCTTTTTTAATTTATGAAAGGATGGAATTCAGTGAGTACTTTCACAGCAGTGATTGGAGTGTTGAAAAGAAGAAGTCGCTCCATGGAATGTTTTTTTGTGGTGCTGTGAAGACATTCTCAGCAAATGGCATGTGTGGTATAGGTACGCTGGGAAGAAAAAAACTTAATGGGGCATCTTTGCCCCTAATTTGTAAATATACTGAGAAATGTACCAATGATTCTCAAAATTTGTCCCAAATAGTCTAAATAATTGTCCCTGTCCTGTGTCTTTACCTTTTCGTAGCCGTGCCGACATATCTGTCATCTTTGTAGATAAACGGGTAAGCTATTGATATGAAATAGGCATACAAGCTTATGCAAGCCCCTGTTTGAACCATTTCCAAGCGCTCTCTTGGAGAATAGCCTCTGATGTTAGCAAGTTATCCTTGCTATGTAAGGAATCTGGGCGGTCTTCATGTTTCATTGATTTTCAGATAACTTTATCTCGTCTTTGTGCTTGTGTCAACACGCTTGCAAGATTTTACTCAAAAGAATGCTTTTTAGTTATGATTTTACTTTTTTTTCTTAAATGCTGATTTTGTCAGGTAGATGTCTGGCTCTTATTTGTATCTGTAGGTTAACTCTTTGAGTGCTGTATGAGGCTTTTAGTTTTGAGAATGAACAAAAAATGTTCTTCCTTTTCTGTAACAATCCTAGAAAGGTTTTGATTTTGTAAATTCTACTTCAGAACATTAGGCATTCAAAGAATGTAGAGAACCATAAACTATTTCTGAATTCACATTTGTCTGTGTGTAAATCTAAAACTAATAATTGGCTTAAGCACCTTGTGCAATAAATTCTATTGTTACTGAAAACAGTTTTGACATGTTATCAACCCCAAACAATCTGAAATTTATCTGAAATGGCTGAAGCACAATATTCTGCATTTTTTTTTTAAAAGGTGCTAAATTAGCAAAGTGTATAATGATTAGTTTGGGATACAGAAGCTTAGCTGATCAGCAAGTTAACATTTGTAAACGCTAGGTAGCATGCTCCAGCGATTTAGTGGGTAAAGGCATGATCTAGTATAGTACGGAGCCATACAGACCGGGTAGGTTCCAGGTTAGAACCCTGGTATATGCTGAGTTGATCTGTAACTGACCTCAGCACTCTTGCTGTGTTGTAAGTGACTTGCGACTCCAGGTTTTATATGCATTTGTTCCGTATTGTTTTCATGATGTAAAATATTGTTGGACTTGACACAAAAAGTGAACACGCTGATATTTGAACCGCTTACACCAAATGTACCTTTACTCCACAGAACCCCGAAGTTACATGGAAGGTATCAACCATTCAGGCCTGGGATCAGACAGCACTGTGGTGACGAATCCGATTCTGTACAGCAGTGATGCTCCAATGACTAATCCATCTTTCCAGCGATCTTTTGGCTCAGTGTGCTCAGTCTCCACCAGCAGCCAAGTCCCCAGGACAGACAGGTGGGACACCCTTAAAAACTACTTTGAGATGTATGTGCACATTCATATGTCAACAGCTAAAATGCAGTCGTAACTTGTGTGTAAAAGCAAATTGGTTTACAGTCACATGAATTTATTGGCAGTATTCGAACTCAAAGAATGAATCCAAAATCAGATGCTTTTTAATTGATATGGGTTTCAATAAGTTGATAAATATTCCTAACTTCTTCTTGTGGAGATTCATTTCACGAGGTACTTGTTTCTATTTATACTTCACACTTCAGAACCAGGGGTCTCAGGATTCCGGGGCAAGGCTATTATTCACTTAGGTTTTTATTGAAGCCGTGCAAATACAGTCAAACATTTTGACATTAAACCGATTGCTTCTCAGACACAGCTTTTTGTTTAAAGCTATTACTTCAAATGTTGGAAGACCTGTTGCTGCTCTGGTTATAATCCTTGATTTTCACCGATCATATTTGCCCAATGTTTGTTTCTATTCAGTCCTTACATATAACTATATTCTAAAAATGTTGAAATGCTGCTTATTTTTACTGTGAATATTTTTTACTATGACTGACTAGTCCTGTAGCATTTATACTATTAGGCTTGGTGCCAGAATACTAGTGCAAAGTAGCCTTTAAGGTGTGCCGTGGTTCTGTGTTGCCTGTAAGGAAGATCAAAGGATCATTCTAGTGTATTGGACGAGGCCTGCGTTTTTACTATTGATCTATTAATAGACGATCTGTCACAAGAGAGGTGTGTCTTTTTTTAGGAATAATACAAGAAGTATGGGGAGTTCACGCTTCCAAATGCAGTCAGGTTGGGTTAATAATTTATTCTAATATGAATATAAAGGTAAATGGGATCTGCTGAATTTAAATTCATTAGGAAATGCGCTTTCTTCTTTATTCCGCGGTCTTCATACATGACAGAAGTTTAGCCCAGCTCGAGAGATTCTGAGGAAACCTTGTGCTGAGCATGAACGTGAAAATGTCATCGTGATGTTTCAATTCTGCACAGTCATAAGTGGTCTCCTGCACCTACATCATTATAAAGCTCGAAGACTTGTGGTAAAGCACCACTTTGTTTGTCCTGTGCTAAATACTTTTTGTTCATTGTGACAAACCTCTCATTACCAAAGTTTTGAGGATAAAGGGCTTTATATATTGGAATTTAGAGATCCCAACACACATGAGCTGTTGTTTATGCTGTTAGTAGATTTGTAGATCCAGGTCAAACTGAGTGTTCAGGTATAAGATCTGGTCTACGGAAAATGGATTTAACAGCTTAAATACTTGGAGCCAGCTGAATTAAATGACCAATAGAAAGGCAGCTAAATTCTGCAGTCTCTCTACAGGAGTAGATTTGATTAATCAGGCAGAATATCGCGCATGCTGGTAGTTTATCCTACTTGTTTTTATTTCATAGAATCGTAGAATGATTCAGCACAGAAGGAGGCCATTCGGCCCATCGTGCATCTACCGGGTCTTTGAAAGAGCTATCCAATTAGTCCCACTCCTCTGCTCTTTCTCCATAGCCCTGTAAATTTTCCCCTTCAAGTACTTATCCAATTCCCTTTTGAAAGTTACTATAGAATCTGCTTCTACCGCCCTTTCAGGCAGTGCATTCCAGATCACAACACATGTCATCTTGTTTTTCCTCATGTCACCTCTGGTTCTTTTGCCAATCACCTTAAATCTGTGCCACTGGAAGCAGTTTCTCCTTATTTACTCTAACAAAACCCTTCATGATTTTGAACACCTCTAACAAATTCCCCCCTTAACCTTCTCTACTGTTAAGAGAAATCTCAGCTTCTCTAGTCTCCTGACATATCTGAAGTCCTGCATCCCTGGTACCATTCTAGTAAATCTCTTCTACACCCTCTCCAAGACCTTGACATCGTGGCCAGGATTTTGCAGTCAGTGGCCAAGGAACAGCACTCGCCATTCATCACGCTTACAGCTTCCCGCGGACTTTTGAGCGGCAATTTGCGGTTCTTGGCGATCCATTTCAGCGCGGCGCCCTTTACAGGGGATCTGTGGGGTGTGAGAGTGGGGCAAGCTACGGCGTGGGTCCTCAACCAATCCGATTACAGAATCCTCACTGAGACACGCAGTGTCTAAGCCAGGAAGTATAAATTAGAATATTTAATTCATTTTAAAATCATGTACAGAAAGCAAAATAAGGAGAAAGATGGAATTGAGGGAGATAAGAGACAGAAAGGAAAAAATTTTAAAAGATTATTTAAATTTTTAGTTTTTTTAAATCTCCAACAATAGTTAAATTCTAAAGTAATAAGACTCCATACTTGTAAAATTAAATTTTCAGGGCCAGAGAGGTTATTGGCATTAATTATGACTGACCATGCCATTAAAAATTCACTTCCATCTGAATGCACCAGCCCTAACTTTTACTGGCGTGTTTAGTGGGTAACTAGTGGGTAAGTTCAATGCCGAATCTACCGGCGATGTACCAGTGCAGCAAAGCTTGTGGAGGAACAGGGTAAATCGGACCGCAACTTCCAGATTTCCATGTTTAACTGCACATGTGCGGACTCCAGAAGCTGCTGTCCAATTTACTCCATAGTAACGGTGAGTGCTGTTAGCCTTACCATTATTCTTGACCCAAAATCCAGGTTCTTATGTTTCTTTTTAGGTTTGCAAAGGCAAAATTTTTAATCGTGTTTAGGTGACAAGTATGTCTGGGACTGGTAATGAGCATTATCAATCATGAATGTTTATTGTATTTTGTACAATGTTTAAAGCCTTTGGTGGGTTTGGCTCAGGCCTGCTGACCCAACTCTGGAAGCACTTAGTTTACTTGGATATAAGTGGTGTGTTGCGTGGCTTTGTGCTAAAGGGCTCACTATATAACCAGAGCATAGCTGGGGCACATTCTTTGAGCTGACTGTCCATTTCTAATCTGTGCTTTATCTCTTGCGTGCTCTCGCTCCTGTTTGTTCCTGCCTACTTTATTTGCTGTCTAAGTTACTATCGAGGGAGTATAGGATTAGTTACCAGTGTTATCATACCACCTAAACAGCATAGCTTTTCTTTCTTCTGTATGTTTGTCCTGAAAAGGGCTGCCTAGTATAATATTTTCTGTAGTTCACTGGTACTTTAGTTTCCTCAGGAACCTGAAAAGACGTGCAAAAATTCAAACATTCTGGATATTAAGACAGTGCTTCAATATTACTGTGTCCTTTCCATGACTTCCCATATCATTACCATCACCTGGCAACCATGGATGCGCAGGATTTAGAAATGACATTGAACGTTGGGAAATGGCATGCAAGATGCTGTGCTGTAAATTAATTTTCAAATAAAGCTCCCACTTGTTTGAAGCAGACACTTCCAATAACCGCATTCCCAGCCCACAGGAAATTATGTGTGGAAAAACAGTGGGAAGAGATGCAAAGTTACAGAACTCTACTCACTTTTCTGATCAGGATTGGCCAATTTCTGCTCACATTTGAGGTAACCCCGATTAGAAAATCTAGGCTTCACTGCCAAGGTGGGATACAACCTAGTGAGTTGCTCAAGAGCTACTTCAGGGTTGTCACCAGGATTTCTGTAAAATATAATAGTGGATGACACTGTGTGAATGGGTTTCACTTTTTGTAGCGGCAAAATGGCGGAATGACTGGTTTGAGACTGTGCACTTGCTTCATTTCTTTTTGCCCTTCTTTCAGAGCGCTGTTTCATTTTGCTGCTCTTCGTTTCTTTACGTTTTTGCTTTTTTTTTTCTGATCAATTTTTGTAGCCGTTTCTTTTTCTTTCAATAAACTACTTTATAAACAAAATATTCACACAGGGCCGGGGGTGAATTTTCTGGGGGTTCTTCAACGTGTCCATTGATGGAAGAGCCATGGAAACCCCGGAAGAACGGCATAAAATGCCTTTATGCCATATTCATGGGGGTTCCCGTAGCTCTTCTGACGAAGTTACGGCAGGAGAGCCCCTGTGGAACTTCTCCCCCCTATACAGCCTTTGCTGAACAACAGCTACATACCTCTCCCCACAGCAATTTACACCAAAAACAAAGCCAACCATGATGCGTAAGCCCACCTTCTCCCCGCGCAAGCCCAATGCAAACGAGGTTGTCCTTCACAAAGCGCTCATAAAAGCAGGAAGCTTTTTTTTCTTGTAAATGCTGGGTGGAGCTCCTTAACACAGGGTAAATAAAGTATGACGTCAACAGCAGTCACATTCCGCAGTTCCCGCAGCACAACAGAAAAACAGATAGATGGTGCTTCCTTCCCACATTCCAAAATAAAACCCGCAGAACGTCTACAAAAAAAAACACATCCCACCATCAAACAAAAGGAAAAAAATGCCCACAAAAAATAATTACAGCATTTGAACCTTATATTTAAATGCATTTAACTTGGACCCAATTTCAGTCCCAGTTAATCTCTGTCTCTCTCGCGCTCTCTCCAAAATCTATTCCAGTCCTCTCTGCTTGTCAACCAACATGCCAGCTTTCTTTCTCCATTTAATTCCAACTTGAATATGCCCACAGTCCAAGTCTAGTGTTTGAACCCAGGCCACCGGGACTCGCGTCTTTGTCGGCAGGACTGGCATTTAAAAAAAAGAACTAGCTGCTCACTGACAAACTGATGTGGACGGGAGGGAGGGTGAGAACGCAGCAGGAGCCTGCAACTCTCAAAACAGCAGGTTGAGTGGAAATTAAGTGGTGAAGGCTGCAACCGAACATTGCAAGGACTGCAGTTGGGCTGCCAGTGTTCTGCGTCTTCCTGGTCTAGGCTCGAGCAAACTACTCGTCACCCGAAGTGACTGAAGATTCATTTTTTAAGTATGACTTTCATTCATTTTAATGGTAGATTTTGAGAATAGACAATGCTAAATATTGATGCAAAGTCCTACTAATAGATTACAGAAAATGCTGGAAATACTCAGCAGGTCAGGCAGCATCTGTGGAGAGAGAAACAGAGTTAATGTTTCAGGTCGATGACCCTTCGTCAGATGCTGCCTGACCTGCTGAGTATTTCCAGCATTTTCTGTTTTTATTTCAGATTTCCAGCATCCGCAGTATTTTGCTTTTCTACTAATAGATTAGCCTGGACACTCTTTGTATCTATACTCTGGTGGTAAAAATCAGCCATTATTGCAACATAAGATTGAGCTGAACACTTGGTAATTCCAGATTCTGAGTCGCAATAGCTTACGGTAGTGCTGCAGAATTAGACAGCGCTTGTTGATTAAATACTTTTTCAAAACTTCAATATATTTGTTCATGATCAAATGACTCTATGTTTATACTCTACACTTAGAGGCTGAAATTCATCAGTGATTCCACTATGAATGAGATGTTGGGTTTTCCTCAGAATTGAAGTCAATCTGAGTTGCCAAGCAAACCACAAAACTCGCATCCTAGTAGCTAAAGCACTGGACCGCTTAATAAGATTGATTTTTATAAATGATTTTTATAAATGATTTTCATTCATTTTAATGGTAGATTTTGAGAATAGATAGCAAAATGAGATGCTCATAGAAACAGCACTTGAGAGGGGATATGATCCAGTTCTTCAAAATATGAAGAGACAATGATAAGGGAGGTCTCATACTTGGGTTTATAGGCTAATAAGTGCTTTATTTGTTTTTCTTACTTACATTATTTCTTTTCTCCCCGATAGCCCACCTGCCTGGTTGGAGAGTGTCCAGAAAGGAGCGTTTTCTCCTCCGCCACCTGTAACTGGGGTTAGCAGATCAACGGGAAGTTACCTTGGTTCCTCAGAGTTTTCTGTTAACTTGGGAAGTCCACCACGGGAGACCTCTATCTTGTCACAGTTTCCTTCTCCAGGATCGCAAGTTGTCTCTCCTAACAGCCGCTCTATTCACATGAGTATTTCTGAGAGCCTCACTTCAAACCTACAACAAGGCAGTGCTGGAACAACCCCCACATTGCATCCTTTGCCTGCAGATTCTAGTAACCAGGGTTACCTGAACTACAGTGTCAACAGTGGACCTCAGTATGATGGAAAACAAGCCATACTATCTAACAACATACGATCAAACAACACCGCTTCGAACATGAATTCCTCAGCGACTGGTTTCCTGGCCAATGGTAGTCTGCAAGAGGGAGTACTTACAGCAGTTAGTGGGCAGGCACAAAACAGTGCAACACTGATGAATGATGCTTTGAGTCTGAATGTGCACCCACCACTGCCAGAGAAGAAGAGGGTTTCTGAGGGAGATCATTCATTTGCCTCCATCTCACCAGCTTCAAGTGGCTTTTCAAGTCCCCACAGTGGAAGTACAATCAGCATTCCATTCCCCAGTGTTCTTCCTGACTTTTCCAAAGTCATAAGTGCTTCTGTTGTGCAAGGTAAGTGCTGTGATTTTCTTTTCTAATATTGAGTTGTTTAAAAGATTCCATATGCAACCGTGTTTACAGCGAATTAATAATCCTTTTATTTAAATACTTGACTTTCGATATCCAGTCTGTTACAGAGAATTAATAATCCTTTTATTTATATAATTGACTTTCACTTTTGGCTGCCGACCTTCTCCAGGGCAGGTTTGGAAAGCCACCTGCTGAGCACCCAGCCCACCCACAGCCAGAAAACCACCTCCTCTGGAGGCCGCAGCTCCATCTTGTTTACATTACACGGCTGCTGCTACTATTGTAATGTAAAAGGAGCATTGAACACCCTGAATTGACGTGCTTTGCTTTTTGTTCTCCCCGATGTATTTAGTTGGCAGCGGCTTAACCTGACTGGAATCCAAATGGGGACAATTATTTTGGGAGTGAGCTGTGCTTTCCCAATCAAGTGTGCCAAGATGTAACTCTCACTGCTGTCCCTTGTGTTCACCATAAAGTACAGTGATTATTTTAAATGGATACACCGTTTAGGAGCAGTTTAACAATATAGTCAGGATCTGTAGGATACCAATGGCCATGGAGTTTGAGACAGAGTTTATTATTATATTACAGTAACATTACCACAGAAATTGTAGATGTTTGCTAGCCGTTCTGAAAATTCTCTTCCATAATCTGCAAGAGTTGGAGCTAAAATAGTTGCAGCCTTGTCCCGGTGAGTTTACTTGAGCAATGCAAGCCTTGTGATGGCTTGCTGTTAGTTCAAGTTTAGACCCCACCAAGCGTGTCGTGCACTCCCTTCTCTAATGAGGGCAGTTTTTGTCAGCTTTTTAAAAAAAAATGTTAATGTTGGTTGTGTACAGGAAACAGATGTTTCCAATTACTGCAAATTACAAGAATCTTTACTATAGAATTTCACCCTCTGTGCCTGGGGAATTCCGGGGGCTGTGGACATAGCCCTTCATCCTGAAAACAGGGCTTACATTCTGTGGGGTGCGGAATGAATAAAGATTTTCTTTCTGGCGGCTCCCAGCAATCATAACTTTTCTATTAAAAAAAAGTCCTGAGTGTCTGAAATATAAACAGAATATGCTTAAAAAATACACACAGCAGGCCAGTCAGCATTAGTAAAAAGATGGACAAGTTAATGTTTCTGGTGTACAATAAATCCTTCATCAGAACTGTCTGAATGTCTAAGCTGAGCTTTTGACAGTTAACTTAAAATGGCCAGTTCTAAACGTTCAGCTCTTGTACTTTTCTCTTGTATTCTCATATTCAGCATTCAAGATCAGAATGTCATTTTTTAAGATGTATTGTATGAATATTTTGATGGCTGTGAAGGTAATTTAATTCCCAAAAGCATTAGCTGAGCTACAGGAGAACTAAGCTCATGGAGTGGAATTCAGAAAGGTACGAGATTAGCGTTAATCTTAAAAGTTTGGGCCATAAGGGTTACTCAGTACTGATGCTGCATCTGATTTTACCTGAAGAACTGACTTATATTTTGAAACACAGGAATGTGCTCTGTGCTGCCTGACATTAGAATTAAACACCACTCCAGTGTAAAATCGACAGCTGTTCTATTGCCTTAACTTTTATCACTAAAAGCTGGAGGACTGCATCAAGACATGACGGGAATGTGATTTGAAGTTGTTTCTAGTGTCAGGTTCTGCCTCTAGCAGTGGTAGTGTTGCTGTAATATTGGTGTGAGTGATACTGCATTGTCAGTTTGCCTTCAGTTCATTTTGAAAGCTCTACAGTGCTCCTTGTTTTATTTCTCTCCACACCCACTCCCTCCTCTCCGGAAGGCGTTGATGTTTTGTTTTATTTTTCGCCACTCCCACCTCCTCCTCCTCCTCCTCCTCCTCCTGAAGCCATTGATACCTTGCTGGGATGTAGTTCCAGGGATGTCTGGCACCCTCTGTTGTCTTGTCCATATGATTGTTATTGTGTGAGCCCCAACATCGAGCATTAGGAGATTTTTCAGTTCAATCCTTTCCTGGCCCGAAATCCAAACACACTTTCAGCAGGCGATGATCAGGAGAGAGAACCGTAGTTAATTTTTCCTTCCTTAATCCAATGGGGGGTGAGGCCAATTCTAGCGGTCCTATTATCGTCCTGGCTGAGATCAGCTAATGCACAGCGTAAAACAGCAGTCGAACGTGGGCTGTCCTGGTCATGAAGTAAACAAGAGTCCGAATGCTTTACTGTAATATTTAAACATCTGTTCACAATATCAATCTTAATGTTTCCTGCTACTCATTAGAAGATCTTATGATAGTTATGAACTCCAGGGTAAGGGTAGGTGTGTGTTGTTGCCACATGAGTGATTATTTGTTAAAGTTGAATAAGGCTAAAGAGCTATGACAAAACTGTTAAGTGTTTATAATTGTTTTAACGCTGATGAGGCATGATTTTTGTGAATTGTGTTGCAAAATGGACCCATGTAATCTGAATAATTTTTGACTCGTATTGTGTGTTCGTTTTTGCAAGTATGAAATCAAAGCTGAAATTAGAAAGTAGCACATTTTCCATGTATTTGATATTTTTTCACTCTAGTTGCAGATACTGGTTTCTCGTCTGACAAACACGTCACTGTAAAATTTGTACAAGACACGTCCAAGTTTTGGTATAAGCCAGAGATCTCACGTGAACAAGGTGAGGCACCGACACATTCTGTTTCAACCAATTCTGAATATGTAAGAGATCTTTTGTGTTATCGTGAACCACCCCAGAAGAAGCGTCCAGTAAAAATGAGACTGTGGAGAGACTGGATCAAGCAGCATCTCAAGTGACCTAATTGCACTTGTCCATAGAGCAAAATTAATTCCACCCCCAGCACACTCTGCCACGGTGAGCACCTGACTTGTATCCCTAGTAGCGCAGATGCCTGCTATTAGTGTTAACATGAGATAGCATCACCCAGATCCCTCAAAACTGAGCAGTATCACTGACGAGTGAATCTCAGCATTTATGCCAGGATCAAAGGCCCACAGGTTATTGGCCCTTTAATATTTTATGCTTAAAAAAAAATCAGTTACTCCACAGGTGGGCCAATGGAAATGGTGGAGGGAATGAGTTAGGTATTAATATACATGTGGAATGAGATGCGATACAATGTAAAGACTTCTTTGTGTGATGGAAAATATTCCCATAAGAATTCTTCAGTACAATCTTGAGGAACAATTCACATTCTGTGATTCTTCTCTAAGTTTAATGTTCTAATTATTAATGAGAACCCATTCTACCCTGCAGCTATTGCATTATTAAAGGACAAAGAGCCAGGGTCGTTCATTGTTCGGGACAGCCACTCTTTCCGGGGTGCCTATGGATTGGCAATGAAAGTTGCTACACCCCCAGCTTCTGTGCTTCAGCAAAACAAAAAAGGTATTGCATGCTTCAAAATGGCCTCCAAACAGACTGCATGTTGTCTTTGTACTTTCAGTAACAACTTGGAATTTATATCGTGCCTTTAATGTAGGAAATGCCCTAAGGTGCGTCACAGGTGACATGAGGGAATTAATGCCAAGGCAGGAAGAGGGTGATTAGAAAATGGGGCAGAAAGTCGAAAATAGATGGAGAGGCAAGGGAGAAAATTTCAGATAACAAGACTGATGATTGAAGACTTCAACACAAATGGTGGGGTGAAGTGGAAAATGTTGCAGAGGTGGAAGTAAGCAATCTTGGTAATGGATAGATTGTGGCGTTTAAAGATTAGCTCAGGATCAAATCTTACACCCAGACTGCAAAAGGTTTGGTTTAGCATGAGAAAATGGCCGGGACGGGGGGTGGTGCGGAATTTCAGTCTGTGTCAAGGAAGTTCAGTCTGCAGCGGGGGCAAAGAAAATTGCTTCAATCTTCTGAATAGTGAGCCTTCGTTGTGGCTTATCCATGACTTGCTGTCAAACAAGCAACCAGACAGCACAGAAGCATTCAAGAGTTCGATGGAAATAGTGGAGGGGAAGAGTTAGATATTGGCATACGTGTGGAAGCTAAGCCCATACCTGTGAAAGATATCACCAAGGGGCATTATGTAGCACAAGAAGAGAGCAGACCAAGGATAGATCCTTGGGGGCCTCCAGAAGTGATGATGTGCAGGAGGGAAGAGCAGCCATTGCTGGATATGGGACGGCACATTTGGATAAATAGGAATGGAACAATGCAAAGACCATCCCATAGAGATGGACGATGGAGGGGAGGCATTGAAGGAGGATGGTGTGCAGCAGATAGTTGCAAGAGGACAAGGATGGTTAAGGCACTAGTTACAGTGGGTATCATTCAAGGCTTTAGCAAGGGCAGTTTTGGTGCTGGGGGGAAGTTCTAATGAAATTCAGAAGCAAAAAGCACAGAGAATGGAGATGAGTTCCATGATAGCTGTTTGGAAATTTGTTAAATAGTTGGTCCATTTTTTTTTATATGTTTGTGTTAACAAAATTCCTGCTCCAAAACAATCACAGACATTTACAGCCAGAAGGAGGTCATTCAGCCCATCATGCTTGTGCTGCGTCTCTGAAAACATTATCCACTTACTCCCATTTCCCCCACCCTCTTCCCATTTTGTTTATTTATCCACTTCCCTTTTTAAAGCTATTGTGGATTCTGCGTCCACCACTGCTTCTGGTGGAGCATTCTGTCCTCACAGCCCTCTGCATTAAAAAAATCTCCTAACCTCTCACTTTGTTCTTTTGGTGGTGATCTTTTATTTATTCTTTCTAGCTACTGGCTCATTAACCAGTGGATATATTTTTTTCCTGCTGTACCTCATCAAAACCCCTCAAAACTTTGAACCCCTATTAGATCTCCTTAAATTTCTTTGGTCTAATGAAAAGAGCTGCAGTTTCTCTTATCATAACTCTCTTCTTGTGCTACATAATGCCCCTTGGTGATATCTTTCACAGGTATGGGCTTAGCTTCCACACGTATGCCAATATCTAACTCTTCCCCTCCACTCTTATCATAGTGAATCCCATCTGCACACTCTCTGTGGCCTTTACATTCTTCTCAAAGTAGGGCATCAGAAACTGGACACCATATTCTAACTGTGGCCTAATCAATGATTTGTTCAGATTTACCATTACTTCTTTGCTTTTGTATTCGATACCTTTATTTATAAAACCTAGGATCTCGCATGCTTTTTTTTTTACAACTTGTCCTTCCACTTTTAAAGATTGGTGTATCTGAACCCCTAAATCTCTCTGCTCCTCTAATCCTTTTAAAACTACTGTTTAATGTATATGTCCTCTCCTTAATTATCCCTCCCAAAATGTATCATTTTGCATTTCTCCACATTAGAATTTAATTTGACATCTATCTGCCCAATCTACTAACCTGTACGAAAACTTATATTCCTTGTTTTTTTGACAGCAGTGGGAGACATATCGAATGAGCTGGTCAGACATTTCCTGATTGAATGTACCCAGAAGGGAGTCCGATTAAAGGGTTGCCCCAATGAACCATACTTTGGTATGCTTTTATGTTTACTCATTAAAAGTGAAGTATATTCAAGCAAAGATAATCCAGACGTTTTAAAACTGGATTTGTGTCTATGTATCTAATATACAGTCCTGTGTTTCTAATCAGGGAGTCTGACTGCACTGGTTTATCAACATTCCATCACCCCACTGGCGTTGCCTTGCAAGCTGCTCATCCCAGACAGAGGTAAGCTTCTAAGTTGGCAGAAGAGCAGTGTTGAAAAACACATACAGTAAAAAAAAAATCCTGCATTAATGGATACTCTCAAATGGATACAATTGTAATCGTATTTAGAAAGTATTCCTTTTCAAAGTGTATAAACATGAAAACTAATCTTTAGTTTTGTTGTAAAATAAATCTTTGTTATCACTCTGAAAGTGTTATTTAACACGTTAGCCTAGATTTTTTTCATAATTAGCATAGTTTAGACCTGAATGACCAATTGGCAAGCTTCAGACAGACTCCAATGGAAGTGTGCTGTTTGCACTCATTTTTTCCAAGGTTCGTTCACGTACATAACTTCAGGTCCAGATCTGGACAGGTGCAGGGTGTGCACAAGTGGTAGGAATGAAAATTGTGCACTAGTGAAACTTGAAGGGAAAGGACAACTCAAAGAGAAATGTCACAATGGATGGACAAACATTCTGAACGTCTTGAGAGCCTCAGAAGGTGTCTCAGCCCATTCGTAGCTTTTGCCAAGAGTAAAAGGGTAAGGGACTAAAAAAGGGAATCCAAGGTGAAAGCTTGAGTCTATAGGCAAGTGACAGAGCAGCCCTTGGATTGTTTTGATGGCTGCTGAAGTAGAGGTGGTGCTTCATGAGGGTGGTCCTTTATGGCCACTCCATGGCACTGTTATTGTCACTGGATATACCAGCCCAATGATGCATGGTAGCTGCAGGTGTCCTTGCCACGGGTGGCATAGCTATCTATCTGGCACTCTGCTGACCTGCACCTTGTGAAGACATTTTCCCCATGGTCATTGCCAGGTAGGTGTGCCAGGGTATGGTTGGTGGCATCTTGATGGTGCAGTTAATCAGGCCTTCAATCATCCTGGTGTACATTCCTCCGTGCAGTGCGGATGAACAAGTCATTGGGGTGCTTCTGAGGAAGCTGGGAGGGAAAAAAAAACTTTGACACAAGGACTCATAAGTGCCATACGGAAATAAAACAAAAAAAAATCAAAAACTTTTTTAAAAATGACTTAAGTATTGCGAATTGAAATTACTTACCTGGGCCTATTAAATCAGCTGTTGCCAGAGCTGATTCCCTAGTAAAGGTGAACAACCATTTTTTAGACTTGGCATCCTGCGCCCCGGATAGTCAGGAAATGGTTAACTAATACATACGTTAATGAAGACTGTTTGAGGCAGACAATTCCATACAGTTAACAACATTACAACTCGTAGCAGCAAATTCAGGTTTTTATGTTGTACTGCGTAATAGTTCAGGAGCAAACTTGTGAAAAGAGTTTAAATAATTCTGCCTGTACAGAATGAGTCGCTTTCTGCAGCTGGAAGCCTAAAAATCTTCCTTGGGCTTTTCTCAGTTTCATACACGTGTATCGAATACGAGTCTTGAACCTTTGCTGTGCTATCACTTCAAATTTATCTGGTTTTGGTTTCAGGACTATAAAACACCTCGAGCCTTTGATAGTGTCTACAGTTATAAACATACAAATTGATGTTCGTTTGTGTCAATGCTCTATGCCTTGCATTGCTTCAAAGCGCACATACCAAACATTGAACTGAAGCTGCATCATAATTCGTTAGCTCATTATACAATAATATAAAATGATATCACTTGTCACAGCCCAGTAAAGTCCAAATCAAAAGTGGGTTTGTCGCCATTTCCTTTATACTGTGTTTTAGTGCTGTAGTACTCAAACGGACGAGGCCATTGCTGGGGCTGCTCAAAGTTGCTATTTATTTTTAGTAATTCCTAATTTCTGTGCTTCAGTGTCTCTTGTGGTGACATGATGGATCTGATGTGGTGTCCTTTCCCGTGGCCTGATTAGTTACTAATAACCACGTGTGACCATTTCCTCTAATTAGGCGCTTACAGCTGTGCCAAGTCTGCCAGCAGCCATGATTGAACAACAACCCATTGTGGCAGGTTTCTTTGACAGTCCAAAGAAGATCTTTCAGACATTAAAACATTATTCACCCTTTTCTTACACATTTCATTGACCTTTAATTTGTTTTTCTAACTATTAATGGAAATGTAGCTCCCCGAGTTGTTGCCCATCTCATGGATCCGTGGGTCTTTCTCTGGGATCGTATTCAGCTTTATTTTGTAATAAATCTCAGTCTAAACTCAAAGTCAGTGCTGAACAGCTTCCACACCTCGGAAGTCAGAGAATTAGACAGTTGAATATGCTTTTAACATTTTTTTTCTAGATCCTTTGGAAGATGGAGCGGATGCCTCCTCACAGGCTGCCACAAACTCTGCTGCAGAATTATTAAAGCAAGGGGCAGGTAAGAATTCTGTAGTGCTGCTGTAGCAGGTTGCTTCTACTACTGATGTATTAATGGCTATCTAATACCCTGCCATGTAAAAGTACAACTCAACCAGATAAGACCCTTTACGTAGTTTGTTAGATGCGGTGTCCTTTAGTGGCATTGTTAAATGCTTAATACTCTCTCACCGTGTGACGTAAGAAAACTACTAGGCACTTGGTCTGAGTATTAAACAAGGCTTTAATCAACTGTTTTTCAACATGGAGGTCTAGTTGTGTCCTTCACTAGTTCCTGTTAAAGAATGTCCTGAGCAAGCTGGGCCCATGCCCGAGTATTTATACTCTCCCTGGACAGCGCCACCAGCAGGCCGCCCAGTATTATTTCATAAGTCATTTCCACAAGAATGACAAGATTCATGTCACCGTGCAACTACTACTGCTGGTCATTGGAAATTTGCTTCTGTATTGTCACTGGCTACACCACCGTGGTCGTAAATATGAGAATTATTAGTGTAACCTCATTAATATTTGTGAGGATAGGAAATTCAGTTATTTATAATAGTACTGTGTGAAATTGGATAATATCTGAGAAGTGTGATTTGAATAGTTTTCCTGTGTTTTTGTTTTCAGCATGTAATGTGTGGTATTTAAATTCTGTGGACATGGAGTCTCTGACAGGCCATCAAGCAATCCAGAAAGCAACGTCAGAAACTCTAATGCGGACTCCATCTCCAGCCTCCACTGTTGTACATTTTAAAGTATCTGCCCAAGGCATTACTCTGACTGACAATCAAAGGAAGTAAGTATGTCTTGTATTTTAACTTGACTTAGACAGGAACAGCACAGTAAAACCTGTCCCAACTTAACCTAACCTAATCTCATCCCAGCCTTTACCTCCAAAGAATTTCTTTCTCACTGGTAAATGCTCACAAGATTATGGCCCAATCCAGAGGGAAAATAGACAATTAAACACTTATCACAAATATATCAGGGTTTTGAGGCAGTAACTAAGTTAGTGGATAAGGACTATCCAGTAGGTAGAATATACTTGGATTTTGGAAGATTTTAAAGAAGATTAAGGTACATGAATTAATGGTAAAATAGCTACTTAAACTGTCCTGGCAGTTGAATGCAGATGATGATGATAAATGGCTAAATTTTGCTTGAAGGGTGTTGATTGGTTGAATTCTGCAGTTCCCTGTTCTGAGTCCCATCAATAAACTATATGGAGAAGGGTATCAGTCGTGCCAGTATAAAATCTACTGATGATCTAATGAATGAGCATAACAGAGACTGATAGCATTCAAAAGGATCTGGGTTAATTAAATGGTTGGGTTAAAGAGTAGCAGATGATTGTAATGAAATGTATACAGCAAAGGGGTGTCCATTATTAAACAAGAAAAGAAAAAAAATGACCTAATTGAAATAGTTCAATCAGTATGATGCAGCTATTAACTAGACTATTATGATCCATCTTTTTAGAGCAAATTTTCACAGAAAGTAGGAGCATGCTGTGAATGAGTTTCTACTTTTGATAAACACTACAAAATCAGCCTGTTTTTATTTATAATACTCTTGCAAAATTTCTTAATGCAAGAATTCAAAAGTGCTCAGTTTTTTTTGTGCTAATGGATATGTGATGCATATGTCACACAAGTACATTGTCGAAATAGACATTTTTATGCAAGTTTTTGAAGGTCCGAAGTGGAAAGTGGCTTTAATTTTTGACACGGTCAACGATGTAGGAATGTTTCAGACTTTGAAATGTTTAACAGAATGGATACAAGTGCACTAATTGCCTTCCTGTTGCACTGTTCATCTCACAAACAACTATAGGCAGATTTTGGTTGGGAATTTCCTTGGAACTGCTCCCACTTCGCTGCTGGAAGTGCAGTGGAAAACCCAGTTACGCATACAAACGAGTTTTCCGCCACACCTCCGGCGAAGTTACAGCAGTGGACTAGGAGCAGCTCCAAGGGAACGCCTGGCCATTGTATCTCAGTTGATAGTCATTCTCCCATTCTTAGCCAAGGTGCTGTATGATACTAGGTCATTCCTCCCCATAGACACTGTATCACTGCTGGGCACAGAGTGGTACCGAGTGTTGCACAAGACCAGCCCACTTCTTGCTTCACTCTGGCAACCCAGTTTTCAGGCTAAATTGAGAGGAGAGACATTTGGGGAGGGTAATGGGAAGGAATGATTTAAAAAAATGTTAAAAATGTAATTTTGAGATAAATTGAAAGGTGTAAACTTGCTTGTTCTGGCAGGAAATCCAGCACCGACATTTTCTCATCAGCAACTGCTTGTTGAAATGAAAGCATAGTTTGAACACAGTGGCTTGTAATGCAAATCATTCTCTTCCCTATCAACCAACATGGAAATGTTAGGGTTATGCATGAAACATAGAAAGAGACAACATAATCTATTTCCATTGATTTTTTTTTAAATCCCAGTTTTCTTTCTTGTACTAACATCTATTTCCCATGGGTGCTGCATGTCACCCAGTATTACCCAGCATGACCAAGTAATTATTCATTTGTAAGTCTAGGCAACAAATGTAGGGAGGCTTTTCAAACAAGGACGTCACAGCTAAGGACCAATGTTCCCTCTAAGCTGCGCGCGGCAGCGATGTAATCTGCAAGGTGCTGCACAGGCCACTCATAAGCCTTTCCATTTGAAATACCACGCTCGCGCAGAAATTTAAAGGGGCCACGCATTGAAATAAACAGGCCGCGCACAACAAAGGGAGCATTGCTAAGGACGTTCCTGTACTTCCCACAAAATCCACAGCTGCTCACTTCCCAACAAGTCACTACATCAGGTCTGATTTTCTTCTCCCAACCCAAGGCAATTATAGCACCTCTACCAAGATCAGCTCAACCATTGTAAATCAAGATTAAAAAGTAGTGTTAAATGTTTCAAAATCAGCCCATTATATATCTTGTACAGTTATATTTCAGATAACCAGGATTTTAAGAGTTTCGCTACAGTTACATAGTTAATCCTGTCCTCTGATTAATGGTTGTTTTGTTAATAATAGCTTTTCTCTTTTAATAGACTGTTCTTCAGAAGACATTATGCTGTCAGCACGGTGATTTTCTGTGCCTTGGACCCACAAGAAAGGAAGTAAGTTTGTGATTACTTTGATCTACGTTCTGTTACAATAAAGAGGGGTTTGAGATTCTAATGAGCCTTTTTTTCCCCTTTATTCCTCTCTCTTTCCCCCTTCCCCCCCTCAAAAAGGTGGACAAAAGATGTCACCTCAGCAAAGTAAGCATTTAAAATCTATAAATTTTACGGAACAGTTTTAAGTGAATTTGGCGGTACCTATGTATACAAACCGTGAATAATGTGTTTTTTTTTGATAGAATCTTTGGATTTGTGGCAAGGAAACAAGGAAGCGCCACGGATAACGTCTGCCACCTGTTTGCTGAACACGACCCTGAGCAGCCTGCCAGTGCCATTGTGAACTTTGTATCAAAGGTCATGATAGGATCTCAGAAGAAGTAATTAAATTCTGATGCTGCAGAACCCCACATTGAGAAGAGTAAGCCATTTAAAAAAAAATAATAATAATAAACTGCAAGACAAGAAGAATTTGGAGCAATAACTGGTCATGTCCGGAGGGTTTGTATATGTTGAATGATGGTAAGAGCAGGTTTGATTTCTTTCTGAGGGGAGTAGGGATGTGAACTTTAGAGACTAACTGGTCTTAGTTCAGACAGTCAGAAAAGATGTTTGGCTTCTGCGATTATTGGTTATCATTTGGTTTTATTTGTTGAGGTGAAGGGTCAATGCTTAGTTTTATTTTTTTTACTGTCTTGAGCAGGCTGAGATAAAGCAGTTTTAAAAATAGACCAATCAGGAAAAAAAAACACACACTCATAATTTATATTTATTTGACACAATATCCTGAATAGATTGCAGCAAATCTGATGATTGTACAATACACATACATTTAGGTAAATGTGCTCAATCACAGTTTGGCTGTCGATTTTGTGTTGCTAGACATTCTTGGGGGTGTATGCCATTCTATATGTGTGCAACACCTTTTGTATCATTCCAGAATCACTGGCATTTTAGTACAAGTAGGATAGATAATAAGGTTTATGTAGAACTATTTTATATCACTGCAATTTTTTTTACAACTGATTAAATCTACACAACTATATACAGTTGGGTGTGAAATTCTTGCCAAAGACATACCATTTAACCAGCACTTTGAACTGCCGTGTAAACGTGAGTTCAGTGAATGAATTCCACCCTTTCCCTCCTTTTAAACCACTGTATCCTACCTGTGTGTTGCTTCCAGTGTTAACTAATTGTGAAAATGCCAAAATACAAGTTTGAGTTTTCACTTTGACCAATAATCTGTATTATCAAAATTATTGTTTTACTCATTACTGTCTGCTATGGCTAGTCTGTATTTTGTAGTATTCTTATAAGCGTTCTGTAAAAAAAAATCTTGTATCCATTATGTAAATGAATTATGTTCTATAATTCTTTGTATAGTCCTTTTCCATTCTTTGAAACACAATCTGTTAAAATTATAATAAATACAATAAATTTTAGTTTCTGCTTTCACTTGTTCACAATGTGAGTCACACAAAATAAATAGCTTTATTATTAAACCGTTTATATCAATGGTTTAGATTTATGAGTTCCATACAGATGATCTTTTCATCCATGTGTTATTGATTCCTGGAAAAGCAGCTGCAGCTTAACTAAACATGTTGGCACTTCAGGGGCTCTCAAGTTCCCATATACTTCAATCCAAGCTAGTCTGGTCCTTGACATGTTAAAATCTACGCAATCAACAGTAACACAATCTTGAGGTTCATTTACACTGCAGCTTTAGCTTCTACTTCACAGCAGCGTTAAAGCTGCAGCATAAATCCAGAGTTGGGGCATGACCTAAAGTGGTCTGATAATCCCTCAAGGAGGGAGCCTCACTTTGCTTGACACCACACAGAGTGCAACTCCAGTGGAGTGTCTGGCCATGTTTGGAAAGTGCCCAAGCTCTGTTGCCCGCACTCTCTAAGCATCTACATTTTAACTGCTGAGAGGGGAGCTCTCCTTGTGTTGTTACTGTGCATGATACAAAGATGGGAGGGAAAGTAGAAAGTGAGGAGGACATAAAAAACCTACAAGGGGATATAGACAAGCTGGGTGAGTGGGCAGAGATTTGGCAGATGCAATACAATGTTGGAAAATGTGAGGTTATGCACTTTGGCAGGAAAAATCAGAGAGCAAGGTATTATCTTAATGGCGAGAAACTGGAAAGTACTGCAGTACAAAGGTCTCTGGGGGTCCTAGTGCAAGAAAATCAAAAAGTTAGTATGCAGGTGCAGCAGGTGATCAAGAAGGCCAATGGAATGTTGGCTTTTATTGCTAGGGGGATAGATTATAAAAACAGGGAGGTATTGCTGCAGTTATATAAGGTATTGGTGAGACCGCATCTGGAATACTGCATACAGTTTTGGTGTCCATACTTAAGAAAAGAGATACTTGCTGTTGAGGCAGTACAAAGAAGGTTCACTCGGTTAATCCCGGGGATGAGGGGTGGACATATGAGGAGAGGTTGAGTAGATTGGGACTCTACTCATTGGAGTTCAGAAGAATGAGAGGCGATCTTATTGAAACATATAAGATTGTGAAGGGGCTTGATCGGGTGGATGCGGTAAGGATGTTCCCAAGGATGGGTGAAACTAGAACTAGGGGGCATCATCTTAGAATAAGGGGCTGCTCTTTCAAAACTGAGATGAGGAGAAACTTCTTCACTCAGAGGGTAGTAGGTCTGTGGAATTTGCTGCCCCAGGAAGCTGTGGAAGCTACATCATTAAATAAATTTAAAACAGAAATAGACAGTTTCCTAGAAGTAAAGGGAATTAGGGGTTACGGGGAGCGGGCAGGAAATTGGACATGAGGCTGAGTTCGGATCGGTCGAGGCCCTGTGGGTGGCGTAGCGGGCCCAGGGGCTGAGTGGCCGGGTCCTGCTCCTACTTCTTGTGTTCTTTAGATTTGAGGTGAGGATCAGATCAGCCATGATCTTATTGAATGGCGGAGCAGGCTCGAAGGGCCGATTGGCCTACTCCTGCTCCTATTTCTTATGTTCTTATGTCAAAGCTCTCTCTGGGGCAGGAGAATTGGAGTTTAAGCCAGGCAGTGTAAACTGTCCTATCTGGTTGAAGCCATTACTGCAGCGGTATATATGCAACAGTAAAGGGGCTGGTTCCCAGAGGTATAACTGCAGAAGACAAGCGGTCATTCAGCCAGTCAAGCCTAACCTCTCCACAGGTCATATAACCCACTCCCATGGCTTCTACCCCATTCAGTCTCTTGAGGGAAATGTATTTGTAAATACTCCTTGGTTATCAGTGGCAAACTGATCTAAAGAAACCTGTGCACCATACAAGGGCATTACACATATCATAATTTTATATATATATATCCTTGATTTCTTTTTTCTCACCCCTCCAATTTTCTCCCCCTCTCAATGATGCTCACTCTTGGTTCCATAGGTACTGGTTGGCCTTTGCTTAGTCGTTCAAGTAACCAAAAACAGCTTGTATTTGTATAGTGCCTTTAAGGTAGTAAATGCTCCATGGCACTTCATATAGGTGGATCAGATACTGAGCAGTAATAGAAGAAGAATTAGAAGAGTGGACTGAAGGTGTGGTCAAAGCAGTTGGTTTGGAGGAGGTTTTCAAGGTGGGTTGAGCATGTGAGAGGCAAACAAGGCAAGAGGCAGAAGAGCACATGGCACACACGGGCAAAGAGGAGGTTGCAGAGGTAGGGTGGAGTGAAGCTAAAGGTTTGTAAACTAGGATGAGGATTTTGAATTGAATGTACTGGGGAATGAGGAGACAATAGAAGTTGGCAACAAGAGTGATAGTCATAGGATATCGACAGTGAAGTTTTAATGTCCTCCTAAAGTCTGTTGCTATCCCTCCTCACTGTTTACTACATTTCAGTGTTTTGTGTCCCCTGCAAAGTTGAAGCCCATGGAATAAAAGGGACAGTGGCAGCATTGATACGAAATTGGCTAAGTGACAGGAAACAGAGAGTAGTGGTGAACGGTTGTTTTTCGGACTGGAGGAAGGTATACAGTGGTGTTCCCCAGGGGTCAGTACTAGGACCACTGCGTTCCTTGATATATATTAATGACTTTGACTTGGGTGTACAGGGCACAATTTCAAAATTTGCAGATGACACAAAACTTGGAAGTATAGTGAACAGTGAGGAGGATAGTGATAGACTTCAGGAAGACATAGACAGGCTGGTGGAATGAACAGACCCGTGGCAGATGAAATTTAACGCAGAAAAGTGCGAAGTGATGCATTTTGGCAGGAAGAACAAGGAGCAGCAATATAAACTAAAGGGTACAATTCTAAAGGGGGTGCATGAACAGAGAGACCTGGGGGTATATGTGCACAAATCGTTGAAGGTGGCAGGACAGGTTGAGAAGGTGGTTAAAAAAGCATACGGGATCCTGGGCTTCATAAATAGAGAAGTCGCACAACACCAGGTTATAGTCCAACAGATTTATTTAATTTTACAAGCTTTCGGAGCTGTCGCTCCTTCGTCAGGTAAGTTAGCAATGAGAGCATCTCCCAGAATTCACAATTTAAACCCAGACAAAATCTATTCACATTATTCGCTACAACAAAGAGCACAGCCAAGACAATGAGATGTGTCCCAGGGGGTCCAACGTGTCAAACCACCTGCTGGCTGCATATCCTGTCAATTTGTGTTCTTGTGTTAGCCTTTTTAAAAAAAAAAACAAAAAAAAAACACCTGGGAAGACCGGCCATGATGTCAAGTCACGTTCTGTATCGTGACATGAACCCGATATCGCGATTGAGGCCATCCTCATGAGTGCGGAACTTGGCTATCAGTTTCTGCTCTATGATTTTGCGCTGTCGTGTATCTCGAAGGCCGCCTTGGAGAACGCTTACCCGCAGATCCGAGGCTGAATGCCCCTGGCTGCTGAAGTGTTCCCCGACTGGGAGGCAACCCTCCTGCCTGGCGATTGTTGCGCGGTGTCCGTTCATACGTTGTCTCAGTGTCTGCATGGTCTCGCCGATGTACCATGCTCTGGAGCATCCTTTACTGCAACGTATCAGGTAGACAACGTTGGCCGAGTCACATGAGTATGTACCGTGTACCTGGTGGGTAGTGTCCTCACGTGTAATGATGGTATCTGTGTCCATGATTTGGCATGTCTTGCAGAGGTTGCCGTGGCAGGGTTGTGTGGTGTCTTGGTTGCTGTTCTCCTGAAAGATGGGTAATCTGCTGCGAACGATGGTACTTTTGAGGTTAGGCGGCTGCTTGAAGGCGAGTAGTGGAGGCGTGGGGATGGCCTTAGCAAGGTGTTCGTCGTCATCGATGACATGTTGAAGGCTGCGAAGAACATGGCGTAGTTTTTCCGCTCCGGGGAAGTACTGGACGACGTAGGGTACTCTGTTGGTTGTGTCCCGTGTTCGTCTTCTGAGGAGGTCTATGCGGTTTTTCGCTGTGGCCCGTCGGAACTGTCGATCGACGAGTCGAGCGTCATATCCCGTTCTTACGAGAGCGTCTTTCAGTGTCCGTAGGTGTCCATCGCGTTCCTCCTCGTCTGAGCAGATCCTGTGTATTTGCAGGGCTTGTCCATAGGGGATGGCTTCTTTAACGTGGTTAGGGTGGAAGCTGGAGAAGTGGAGCATCGTGAGGTTGTCCATGGGCTTGCGGTAGAGTGAAGTGCTGAGGCGTCCGTCTTTGATGGAGATTCGTGTGTCCAAGAATGAAACCGATTCTGAGGAGTAGTCCATGGTGAGTTTGATGGTGGGATGGAACCTGTTGATGCTATCGTGTAGTCATAAATAGAGGCATAGAGTACAAAAGCAAGGAAGTTATGATGAACCTGTATAAAACACTGGTTCGGCCTCAACTGGAGTATTGTGTCCAATTCTGGGCACCGCACTTTAGGAAGGATGTGAAGGCCTTAGAGAGGGTGCAGAAAAGATTTACAAGAATGGTTCCAGGGATGAGAGACTTCAGTTACATGGATAGACTGGAGAAGCTGGGGTTGTTCTCCTTAGAGCAGAGAAGGTTGAGAGGAGATTTGATAGAGGTGTTCAAAATCATGAGGGGTCTAGACAGAGTAGATAGAGAGAAACTGTTCCCATTGGCAGAAGGTTCGAGAACCAGAGGACACAAATTTAAGGTGATTGACAGAAGAACCAAAGGCGACATGAGGAAAAACTTTTTTATGCAGCGAGTGGTTAGGATCTGGAATGCACTGCCTGAAAGGGTGGTGGAGGCAGATTCAATCGTAGCTTTCAAAAGGGAATTGGATAAGTACCTGAAGGAAAAAAATTTGCAGGGCTATGTGGAAAGGGCGGGTGAGTGGGACTAGCTGAAGTGCTCTTGCAGAGAGCCGGCACGGGCTGAATGGCCTCCTTCTGTGCTGTAACCATTCAATGTTTCTATGCATTTACTACCTTAAAGGCACTATACAAATACAAGCTATTGTTGGTTACTTGAACGACTAAGTAAAGGCCAACCAGTCCCTTTGAAATTATGAAATAAAAACAGAAAATGTTGGAAATACTCAGCAGGTCAGGCAGCATCTGTGGAGAGAGAAACAGAGTTAACGTTTCAGGTCGATGACCCTTCATCAGAACTGGAAAAAGTTGGAGATGGAACAGGTTTTTAAGCAAGTGTAGGGGGAGGAAAGAACAAAAGGGAAGGTCTGTGATAGGATGGAAGGCAGGAGAGATTAAGAGACAAAAGGGATGATGGTTCAAGGCAAAAGGAGATGGTAATGGGACAAGTTAAGAAACAAAAGATGACTCTAGATGAAGTGTAAATGGCAATGGCAGAATGATCGACAGCTGCCATGTGAGAGAGAGGAAAAAAAAGAGATGGGGCAGAGGATATGGTCTGAAATTGTTGAACTCGATGTTGAGTCCAGATGGCTGTAAAGTGCCTAATCGAAAGATGAAGTGCTGTTCCTCAAGCTTATGTTGGGCTTCATTGGAACAGTGTAAGAGGCCGAGGACGGAGAGATCAGAGTGGGAGTGGAGCGGAGAATTAAAGTGACAGGTGACCGGATGCTTGGGGGCCACCCTTACGGATTGAACGGAGGTGTTCCGTAAAGCGGTCACCCAATCTGCGTTTGGTCTCCCCAATGTAGAGGAGACCATATCTTGAGCAGCGAATACAGTATACTAAATTGCAAGGAGTACAAGTAAATCGCTGTTTCACCTGGAAGGAGTGTTTGGGGCCCTGGACAGTGGGAAGGGAGGAGGTAAAAGGGCATGTGTTGCATCCCTTGTGCTTGCACGTGAAGGTGCCAGGCGAAGGGGAAGGTATGTTGGGGGTGATAGAGGAGTGGACCAGGGTGTCGTGGAGGGAGCGGTCCCTTTGGAATGCTGAAAGGGGAGGTGAGGGGAAGATGTGTTTGGTGGTGGGATCATGCTGGAGTGGCGGAGGATGATCCGTTGAATGTGGAGGCTGGTGGGGTGAAAGATGAGGACAAGGGGATGGAGACAGAAGGAAGGGAAGGGAAGAGTCGAAGATGGACCATGTGAAGGTGAGGGAAGGGTGGAAATTGGAAGCAAAGTGAATGAAATTTTCTAGTTCCGGGTGAGAGCAGGAAACGGCACCGATGCAGTGTTGGAGATGGACCCTGTGAAGGTGAGGGAAGGGTGGAAATTGGAGTCGGAGATGGACCATGTGAAGGTGAGGGAAGGGTGGAAATTGGATCGGAGATGGACCCTTTGAAATTATGTCCTGTATACGCAAAGCCAAGCTATTAATATATATCAAAAGGAGCAGTGGTCCTAATACTGAACTCTGAGGGACACCACTGCATACTTCCCTCCAGTCTGAAAAACAACCATTCACCACTACTCTTTGCTTTCTGTCTCTTAGCCAATTTTGTATCCACGGAGCCACTGCCTCTGTAATCCCATGGGCTTCAATTTTGTTAACAAGTTTTATTGTACCGTACTTTATCAAACACATTTTGAAAGTCTATATACATAATATCAACCACACTACCCTCATCAACCCTCTCCATTACTTCATCAAAAAACTCAATGCTAACCAATCTTTTCTCTTTTAAATACTGAGGGCCTTGCTGTGTATTTTCTAGCATTTTTTACGTTTACTTTTTTGGTGCCAATAATGTGATCTGTATCACCCACAATACTGGAATGCTTCAGGTGCCAACAACCCATATTATCAGGCGCTCAATGCCTGACGTGTGTGGCACTAGTGTGGCCTGTAGTGTTTACAGTGCGCTGCACAAGGCTAGATGTCCCAAAATGCAAATTTTGGCAGTGCCTCATAAAGGCTTGAGAGTATCTGGAGAGTGCTCCAGCTGCTAAGTGGCCGTACAAAAGGGACACTGGGACGGAAGCCTTTTCCTCAGTGCCTTTTTATGGGGCCCTCATGTCTCGGTTACTGACGGTCCCTGCTGTACTTTTTTCAACTAAATGGTAATTTAATTTGCAATGTAGCTATTTGGCACAAACTAACTGCATGCAGTTAGTTTATTAAAGTTGTGGTCCAGGGGCAGAAAAAGTTGAGATTTGAGATTGTTATCAGGAAGACACCCCCTTGAAAATGAGCTTTACATTCCAAGACATCGTGGTATGTTAAGCTGCAATGTATGCCTGCATAGGGGCGACTGAATGTGTGAGTGAAGTAAGAGATAGGGAATTGAAAGGAAATGATTGTAGTAGCCTGGAGTTTGAGGGAGGCCTCTAATCACTCCCTCCATTGCCTCCACACCCAGCAACTCCAGGCCCCTCTCCTCATAAGGAGTCAAGCGCCACAGTGCCCAACGCCCCTTTGAACCCATTGTGTGCAGCCTTCTCCTCCAAACAAATAGAACAATGACATATGTTGGAATCAGGAATCTGACAGATGTATGTGACCCAGGTCCCAGAGCAGCAGCAGCAGCCACCTTCTGTGAATATGTCGACGTGCAAGTATGTGCCTGGCACCGTGTTTGTTTGCCACATTGAATGGATCACATGGCAAGTACCTTGTCCTACCAACAATGCAGAGTGCTCGGGGGGAAGAAAGGAATTCCAGTAGATTTGCAAAGTGCATAAACAGTTGGTAGAGTGAAATGCAGTTAATATGCAGTGTAAGGCTACAATTGAAAGAAAGTAAAATAGAAGGAATGCGTGGCTGCCTTCCTAAGACCTGATCTGGTTCTGTGAACAGCTGACGCTGCATTGGTTATTTCTGCCACTTCATGCTATCTGCTAAGATCAGCTGTTTGCATCACCACCACTTACGTTATCAGCTCCTTTATTAAAGGACCAGATTGTGGCAAAGTAGAGCTAATTTTAACTCTGCTTTTATCTCGTTCTATTTGGACAGCAATAACCTTCATTTTGATGAACATAAAATGAAACAAAACAAAGTGTACCTGATTCATTATTGTGGTGGTAACAGATGAGCAATATATAACTGTAAGCAGTATTTATAATGGCCCAGAATTTGCTGGAGCAGGGCATTTCATGGCATATCCTGTTAGCTAGTTCCTGAACCTTTTAACTCAAATTTTTTGCCCACCAAGTTGCTGGAAGTGTGAGCTGATAACGGCGAGAGCAATAGGGCATCTGGGACTTCGGTGAACAATAGGATCAACAATGTATCTGCTTAACCAATGAGATTTAGGGATTGAGAAATAAATTGAGGAAGGACTGAGAAAGGGTGAATTCAATGTCAAATCAGGTACAGAAAGAGAGGGAAAGAAAGACTGGATTAAGAGAGGAAAAAAAGAAAAAGGAAAAGTAGGAAATTTTGTTTTTAAATTTGACATTTTTAAAATCTCTAGCAACAATACACAACCTGAAGGAATGAGAATACACACTTTTAATTGTTCACTTTTTGGGAAATGAGTTTGATTAACAATCATTAACAATTATCACATTGTTAAAAGGGCACTTATGCTGTTAATTACTAGACTTAACTTTCTATGGTGAGTTTAATGGTCAATTAATGTGCAAATGCAGAAACCTCATGAAAATCACGGAGGTTAAGGGCAAAATTCTGTTTTCTCAATTCACGGGGTATCTCTTCCTCGCCACAAGTTGCTGGCCAATTTTCACATTAATAACGGCGTGCGTTGTTCACTCTATTATTTTTTCAGCAAATTCTGGGCCAATCGCCCCACATATTTATTTTTTGGGAAATCTTTCAAAAGCGGTCAAAATAAGACTAAACATATCAAAAAGTTAGTGTAAACTTAAACCATCCAATTTTCAGAACTCCACTGTTAGTGTAAATGTACAGTATTTATTTTTAGTAAAATACATGTGCACTTTTAGCATTGAAGACTGTTTTTAAATGTATTTTGTGGTACTACTAACCATTTGAGAAGTTTTGGCAATGTGCAAGTTAAGTGCAGTGGACACAAGATATAATCACACACACAAATGGAAAGTTCCCATCATGATTCTTTAAACATAAAATTCAGTGTCTGATGAGAAGCAAACACTGATAAGTTTGGTTAAAATTCATTGAAACCTTTAACCTACTCAGTCACCAACATCCAGGGACACTGTCTAGCTCATTTGATATCAAAAGGAACAAGGCCTCTGATGAGGGAAAGTTTGTAATCAAGTATGGTGTAAATCTGATAAACTATAAGAAGCTATTGAGATGTCAAGTTAATCTAAAGATACAGAATGTTACCGCCGTCTAGTCTAACTGGCTGTTTCCATTATCAAAGGAATCCAGAATCTGTTGAGAAAGGCACAATTTCAGTCTGCTTAAAAAAGTGGAACATTTTTAAGTTGTTTAGGCGATGGATTATATTTTACAGATGTACATGCCAGGCATGATTTTATTTTTGCCCCCAGCATTCCAATGTGGCAGTGTAAACATTTTTTGATCAAGATGGCAGGCAGGAGATCTCTATCCAAACTTTTGCTAATGTTCTTGAATCAATTACAGAGGGATGCACAAATGTAGTTTGAGGTGATCCACGTGTGGATATTCTTTTTTTCTGTTTCTCTCACCCCACTTCATAGAGAAGGATAAAGGCCGCGATTTTGCCTACCGAGGCGGGCTCAGTGCGGCTGAGGTAGGTGGCGGGTTGCGACCCCGCCCCCGGCTCCATCCAGCTCTGAGAAGAATTTTCCGTTGATTTCTGCGAGGTTCCCAGCCAATTAAAAGAAAGCGGGTCTGATGACGTCATTTGATGACGCTTCATCAGCCGGTTTCCTTAAAGGGACCATGTCCAAATTGATTTTGACAGTTCTGCTGTCAGTGTTCTACAGCATTGAGGTGCTGCAAACACTGACAAGCGCTGCACAGAGGTGCACGGCTGCACCCAGGCTCTCCCATGACTCCCTCTATATGCTTATGGAGGGAGTCACAGCACGCAGGGAGGTTCTCTTCCCTTCCAATGGCCGGAAGAGACCTCCCCAGGAGACCAATGCAGCCTGGTTGCACATTGCACAGGAGGACACAAGCAGGGATGTCGTCAGGAGGACCAGGCTGCAGTGGTGCAAACCTTTCAATGATCTCAGTAGATTACGAAACGTTAATGCCAAGCCACACTCAACCTCATCCTGCTGTGCCACTGATCACATCCCCATCACTCTGCCTTCCCTACCCTACTCCTGCACATCTTTACTCACACCAACTTACTTTGCACCTCCACCCATCCCTCTTTATCTACATTATCACTTCCCCATCTCACTAGCCATTCCGCACACTCACCCTCATCCTAGGCCAATCATACCAATTAACAACACACAAGGATAGGCACTTGGGTGTTTTAGCCAATGTTCATGTGAAGATTCTGGTAATGTGGTGTCAAACATTGAAATCTTTATTTTCAACACTTTGCTTTCTTGGACATATTTGTGTGTACCTTTGGAAGTGGATTAGTGAGTTGCAGTGAATGGTGAGACATAGGGTACCCCCCCGTAATGGCGATGAGTGTGAAAGGAATGGCTTCGGCATTGTAGGGATGCTTTATGGTGCTGGTGTGGTGTGGTGCCAACCTGGCGCATCATGTGGCAGCCAGGGTGTACAGCATCAAGTGAAGTAAATCTGGCCATGGTGGGGCCATCCCTGGCCTCCAGGGCAGCAACGTAGTCGGGTGCTGGTGCCCTCTGTCCTGTGCAGCATCAGGTGATTGCGGAGCAGGCTGGTGTTGTTTTTGTTGTTGCTGGTGTGCCTGGTGATGTTGGTGTTGGGGCTGATCATGGAGGGATTCAGAGGACCAAGGTGAGATTTTTTCAAGGGCACCGATGTTGCTGGAATAGATGGCAGCTGAAGTTGAGATGACAGAAGCGATCTGTCAACGGTGAGAGAGCTTGCTCCAAGGAGGTGACAGTGGATAGAGTGTTTACTCCAAACACTTCCAAACTGCATAAAGCTCAAAAGTGGGTTCCAAATCATGAAGGCTCCAGGTTCTATGATTGGAAAGTGACCAGCTGTGAAATGGTAGGTTTTATACCACTTTTGCATCTTTCACCTATTCACAGCAATGGAGAGAGTCATTGAGAACACGACATACATACCTGACGTGGTACCGCTCTCCGGAAACTTCATTAAAAAACCTGGTAAAATGATAAGTACATGGGAAAATGGTGCTTAACTACTTTTTAACAAGCTTTTAACTTCTAAATTGGCTGACCCGACACTTGGAAAACTGACAAGGAGGAGGGTTTACAGCGGAATACCAACCCGCTGTCAATCTTTGTGATTTTGACAGTGGACCCGCCTCCAAACCCGCACTCTGAGCGCCGGTAAAATTCTGGCCATAGTCTCTGTTCCACATCTCTAGCTCACACAGCTGGAGTTGGAATCTCACAATGTAGTAACTTGTGGAGGAGAGCTAACATCTTCTCCTTGGAACACTAGTACCCTGAACCACACCACCATTCCCTCCAAGCAGCTGCCCCATGCTTGATGAGATTTGGGCATACAGAGGTGGCATGTTTATAAGCTGATGAGGGGACACATTAAAATAGACGACTAGAGGGGGCAATAACATTACACTCCTTACTTCCAGCAGCATGGAAGGGGCAATATTCTGTGTGGATGATGGTGCTAAATAAATGCATTTGCACTACAGTAATTCCAACTACAATTTGAATAATTAATAAACTTCAAATAATGCAAGTGCTTAACTTAAATTTTCATATATAAAATGATCTATAAATTTCATTTTGCTCTTCATTTATTTTAATTTTGGATGGGGAGACAAGCGTGCACATGGAAGGGAAAAACAAAATTGTTTGTAACTGAAGAAAAGTAAGTACTTAACACAGCGTAGGAGAGTTCAAGTATCTGAAACTAGATAAAGTAACTAAATTAAACAGGAGTGTTCAAAAAATATTCTGGCCCCTCAGTATAGAACTCTTATAGTAACATGTATAATTTATGAGTCCCTCTCTAACAGAAGAACTATAAAAATGCCATCTTTGTGATATTTCCTTTCACTGTAACATCCCTCATAAGCAGCTCTCAAATACTCTTGAGGACGGGGTCTGGTGATTAACAGCCAATGAATAATCGTACAGATAATGTTAAACAGCCTCAGCTCAACCAGAAAAATTGCTAGACGATAACTATGAATAAGCCTAGAAATAAAAACTTCAGATAAACTAGATGGTGGCTGGGAATTTAGTGGTTATGCCAGTAACTTCGCTCACTATAATTGTGGGCTGAAATCCAAGTATGGTATCTGCTCCAGCTTGTTACCAAAACTATGTGCGTGCATGCATGCCTGATGAGATCTTAGCTGGGTCTCCAAGTGGGGCCTCTTGCTGTGGATGGGAAGCTGCATGCTGAAATTTCAAGCCACCCCTTGCTCTATCATAGAAGAATAGCTTTTGCTGTTCAAGTCACCAAGCAGCTGAGTCATCTGAAGGTGAGTCATCTGAAGGATGTGGCGGTCTGCTCCCTGGCAGGAGGCAAAGTGCACCTAAGTGCATGGCCAAGAGTAGTTTAAAGTAATATTGTGTTTGTAGAACATTATCTTCCTAACATATTCTAAATGAACACGTAGAATATGTATTATATGTAATGTTATTTTTTCTGATGCTGGAGGTGAATTACAGTAATGACATGAAACCAGACCACATGATACAATGCCTGGTAGTTGAAAGTAGTTCTGTGAGAAAGATAGAGACACTGACACTTCTCTGATCACCAGAACCATAGATAGTCATAGGGATAAAGGCAACACTGAGGTAGCCCAGACATATGCCGTTGTAACTTTTTTTTTCTGCTCTGATTTTTAAACACAAGGGCCTGGAATTTCCTCCAAGGACGCAACCCGGAAGGTAAACCTGAAGATGTGATCGCTCCCGTGCCCATTCTGCAATTGGCAAGTTATGCTCAAATTTCCTGTGAATCTCATTAGAGTATACCCAAACATAAAATGGGTGGAAATCAGCATAAACAAGCGAGGCCCAAGGAAACTGCCGAACTTACACCGTATATTGTTTTCTTGAAGTATTAGAATTAAAGTTTCAACTCATTTAACCATCATTCATACACACCAGGCGCAGCATGTTTAAGAACCTGCACTCGGGGAAGCTTTTCAATTTTTAATGTGACTTATACTGATGCCATAAAAATACATTTAAAGAAACAGGAAATACAGAGCAGGTCTCAGTGAGGATAAATTTTGTTTTAAATCTCAGAAACATGCAACAAAACACTATAAAAATGGCCTTGTTTCCTGCTGAGTCTGAAAATGTGGTTGTAATTTGAAAAGAGCCTCCGAGCAAGCGCAATTGCAGGAAACTCTCACAGAAGACTCTCTAACTATAACCTGAGGGCGGAGCCATTATTATGGGCAAGATGCGTTCGGGTGGAGGGATCGATATGATCGTAAATGATCAATGAGATTTTGGCGTCTTGTACTTATGCGTAACTCACTTATGCCCCAAATTCCGCCATCTTTTAGGCCGTGTATTTGATTTGCACCCAGATTGTGCAAATACACAGGAAATTCCAAGCCAAGTACAGTAACACTGTTCAGTCAAAACTATGCAAAGAGAGTAGATATTTCCCATAGAGGAGCAAAGGAAATGTCTTGCCTCCCAAACATGTTGCTCTGTGTTTTTCTTTGAGGGTTGGGTTTAGCCAGTGTTTTTTGGCTAAATTGGTAGCGCTCTCCCTTTGAGCCCCAGTCCAGAATCCGAACACATAAACTAAGCTGACAATTTAGTGCAGCCTGAGGAGGTGCTACATTGTTGGAGGTGCCTTCCTTCAGATCAAACATTACGAAGGTACGAATAATGATGGACAGGTAAAGACCCTCTGGTCCATCGAGCCTGTCCCACACAATTGCGATAGCTTGTTTATCACAATATACACTCTCCACCCCATCCGAAACCATGTCATCTCTTGGGAGAGGCGAAAATCCAGATTAAAAAACCCACGCCAATTTGGGGGAAAAAATCTGGGAAATTCCTCTCCGACCCATCTAGGCAATCTAGTCCAGGAGATCACTCTGACCCTGAATTCCATGCAGTACCTACCTTCTATAAAGGTGATCCTGCCCCAGCCAGAAACTGGTCCAGCTCTTGTTTGAAGGAATTCAGCGAATCAGCATCCACTGCACGAGACAGCAGCCTGTTCCAGAGATCCACTATTCTCTGGGATAAGAACCACCTTAAATTGAAGCCCTGTCTGTGTGTTCAGGTGGACATTCAAGATCACATGGCACTAATTCAAGAAGGGAAAGGAGTGCTCCTGGTGTTTTGGCTATTATTCCTCTCTTAATTACCATCAGCACCATCAGATTAAATAGTCATTCTTTATTGCCATTTGCGGGATATTGCTGTGTACAACAGCGACCATAACAATGACTACACTTCATTGTAATTCATTGTATGTGAAGCATTTTGAGACATTTCTCAGACTTGATAAGGCATTAAATAAATGCAAAACCTTCTTTCTTTAAGGGTATTTAAAGAATACTGAATGGATTAGGTAATCATTCAAAAAGATTATTTAAAACTGGTAGGTTGGCAACGGGTTAACAATGACAATACAGGGACAGGGTCTTATTGAGTAAGGTGTTAACAACAATAACATGCATTTATATAGCGCCTTTGCATAATAAAACATTCCAAAGCACTTCACAGGAGCGTTAACAGACAAAAATTGATACCAAGCCAAAGGAGACATCAGGACAGGTAACCAAAAGCTTGGTCAAAGAGGTAGGGTTTAAGCAGGGTATTAAAGGAGGAGAGAAGGGTGAAAAAGTAGAGAGGTTTAGGGGGAGAATTCCAGAGTTTAGGGCTCAGACAGCTGATGGCACGTCACCAATGTTGGGGTGAATCATAGAATCATAGAATAGTGCAGCACTGAAGGAGGCCATTCGACCCATCGAGTCTGTGCTGGCTCTTTCCAAGAGCAATCCAGTTAGTCCCACTGCCTCGCTCTTTCCCCATATCCCTGCAATTTTTTTCTCCTTCAAGTATTTATCCAATTCCCTTTTGAAGGCTACTATTGAATCTGCCTCCACCACCCTATCAGGCAGTGCATTCCAGATCCTAACCACTCGTTGCGTAAAAATGTTTTCCTCATGTCGCCTCTGGTTCTTTTGCCAATCACCTTAAATCTGTGCCCTCTTGTTATCGACCCATCAGCCATTGGAAACAGTTTCTCTTTATTTACTCTATCTAAACCTTCATGATTTTAAACACCTCTATCAAATCTCCTCTTAGCTTCTCTGCTCCAAGGAGAACAACCCCAGCTTCTCTAGTCTATCCACGTAACTGTATTCCCTCATCCCTGAAATCATTCTCGTAAATCTCTTCTGTACCCTCTCCAAGGCCTCACATCCTTCCTAAAGTGTGGTTCCCAGAATTGGACACAATACTCCAGCTGGGGCCGAACTAGTATTTTATAAATATGTTTATATATGTTTAGCCTAACTTCCTGGCTTTTATACTCTATGGGCAGAATTTTCATTGACCCGTGGAAGCAGGTTTGGAGGCGTGTGGGAGGTTAAAATAGCAGATTCGGGGGTCCCGAACCCATCCCGCCCCCAACCCGCCTCTATGCCAGTTTCGCTGGAGGCGGGTACCCGACCTGTGCTGGGACCCGCCTCCCCGAGGCGGGAAGGGGATTAGTGCCAATAAACTGACTGTTAACAGGTAGTTAACAGGCAGTTTGTTACCTAATCCCTATTTTTAGCCCTGAAGTGTGGGCTACCCAACGGCTCCAAACCACGCCATTTTAGCGAGGCGGACCGTGGGTCTGCAGGGGTTGGAGGGGTCGAATGTCCGGTGGGCAGGTGAGTGATGGGTGCATGTGTGCAGAGGTAAGTGTGTAAGATAAGTGTAAAGTGTGGAAAAAAGTTTTACTTACCTTAACTTCCTCCTGCAGGTGTCAGCCCTTCAGGTCTCGGGAGTCAGAAATCTCACCGGCACAGAAAGCAGAATGGCCGCTGAGCTGTCAAAAGCTGCAGTCTCTGCTTTCTGTGCTGGATTGATTTCTAACTGAGTCTAAGTACAGGGACTCAAGTTAGAAATCATATTGTCAGTGTTTGACAGCTTCACAGAGCTGTCAAACGCTGAAATTTCATCTGTCAAAAGCTCTTGACAGATGAAATTTCAATGGCTGACGTCACCTGTATCCAAGGGACCCTTGATTGGCCTGCTAAGCCCGCTGGGCGGGCTTAACAAGGTCAATCAAGGGAAAATACAGTAGGTTGGCCACAAGTCGATGGAGACGGGACTACAACCCAAAAAGTGGGAGTCCCGCCTCCATCACGTCCCCATTGACAAAATCCAGCCCTCTGCCTCTATTTATAAAGCCCAGGATCCCATATGCTTTATTAACTGCTTTGTTAACCTATCCAAAGATTTGTGCACAAACACCCCCCGGTCTCTCTGTTCTTGCACTCCTTTTAAAATTATACTATTTAGTGTGTATGGTCTCTCCTCATTCTTCCTACCAAAATGTATCACCTCAAACTTCTCTTTGTTGAATTTCATCTGCCACATGTCTGTTCAATCCACCAGCCTGTCTGTGTCTTCCTGAAATCTATTACTATTTTCCTCACTGTTTGCCACATTTTTAAGTTTCGTGAAGGAAGTAGGAGATGCACAAGAGGCCAGAATTGGAAGAATGCAGAGTTCTCTGAGGGTTGTAGGGCTGGAGGAGGTTACAGGATAAGGAGGGACGAGGCCATGGAGAGATTTGAACACAAGGATAAGAATTTTAAAATGGAGCCAATGTAAGTCAACAAGCACAGGGGTGATGGGTGTACAGGACTTGGTGCGAGTTAAAATACGGGCAGCAGAGTTTTGGATGAACTTAAGTTTATGGAGGGTGGAAGGCCAGGAAAGCATTGGAATAGTCGAGTCTGGAGGTAACAACAGCATGGATGAGGGTATCAGCAGCAGATAGGCTGAAGCACGGATAGAGATGGACGATATTACGGAGGTGGAAGTAGGCAGTCTTGTTGACGGAGAGGATATGGGGCCAGAAGCTCAGCTCAGGGTCAAATAGGACACCAAGGTTGCTAACAGTCTGGTTCAGTCTGAGACAGTGACCAGGGAGGTGGATGGAGTCAATGGCTATGGAACGGTGTTTGTGGCGGAGGGCGAAGACAATGGCTTTGATCTTCCCAATGTTTAATTGGAGGAAAATAAATGAAGTATAAAAATACCCAATAACCAGCCACATTTAGAGCTAAGTTCAACAACTAAAAATGCTGGGAATCTGCAAAAAACCCAGAAAAAGTTGGAATGACACAGCAAATCTGTCAGCATCTATAAAAAGAAGATAGATAATGGCCTGGATTTTGTGATAGGAATAACGGTGAGGCTATCAGCACTCACCGTTATTATGGAGTAAACTGTACAGCAACTTCTAGCACCCGCACATGCACATTTAAACATGGAAATCAGGAAGTTGCTGCCCTGCTTCACCACGCGCTTACTGCCAAATAACCTCTTTGGTCCTGAAAATATAATATTACAAGTGTGGAGTCTCATTCCTTCATAATTTGATTATTGTTGGAGATTTAAAAAAGAATTACAAATTTAAATAATTTTTTAATGTTTTTCTTTCGGTCTCTTTTATCTCTCTCTTATAATCCCATCTTTCTTTCCCTCTCTTTATTTCCCTTTCTGTACGTGGTTTTACATTGAATTAAATAATCTAATTTATACTTCCTGGTTTTGACTCTGCGTGTCTCAGTGAGGATTCTGCAATCTTGGTTGAAGAGACATGCTGTTGCTTGTCATGCTCACGCATGCCACAGATCTCCTGTAGAGGGCGCCGCGCCGGAAAATACCTTAAGTTGCTGCTCATAAGCCCGCAAAAAGTCTGTGGGTATCTGTCAACGCAAAGAACAGCGAGTGCCGTTCCTTTGCCGCTGACCACA
This sequence comes from Squalus acanthias, assembly GCA_030390025.1. NCBI lineage: Eukaryota > Metazoa > Chordata > Chondrichthyes > Squaliformes > Squalidae > Squalus > Squalus acanthias. Next base: position 112,862,417 of record CM059428.1, read on the forward strand.
AAATCCCGGGCCAATGTTTCAAGTGTGCACCCTTTTTCAGAGTTTGCTGAATTGACAGCTTCAAGATGTGACACTGCTTCAGGGAGCTGCCCCACCTGTGTCTGACTTCACACCATCAGCATGCCGAGCCCCTCATTGTTATGCACTGAGTGTAACAGTTGTCCTTTTGCAGATAAGTACCACTGAAGGACTGGCTTAAGTGCGTCATGGGTTAAAGAGCCAGCAGAGACTCCAGCTGTAATCAGAAGGGCTGTTATTGCCTATGCAGTTGTACGCTGCTGTGAGTCATTGCCTTCAGGAGAGGGGAGGAAATTGGAAGTGAAAAAATTAATTTGAAAAAGACCAGTTGCCCCAGTGTGAAATGTGAGTTGAGACAGTGATTTGTTCTGCAGGGCCAAGTCCAATCCTGTCCTTACCTAACATCCACACATGCAGGGAACTACCCCACCTGGTCTGTGTGGCTCATTAACTTTTTGCTTCAAATAGCTGAGCTGTCAGAAGAGGAGAAGAGTGTTTCCTAGTTGGTGTCACTAGATAGAAATCAGGATTGGGAACCCTGTCTGATTTGTCCCTTTCTCTTTCCAATGCAGGGCCACTGAGACCATTAGTACCCTGCTACCATCCCAGCTGAGGAGGGTTGCCAACCCTCCAGGATTGTCCTGGAGTCTCCAGGGATTAAAGATTAATCTCCCGGACACTGCTGCAAGTAATCCAGGAGAAAAATCATGGGGCATTAAAAAAACGGCGTGATTTTTTTTCATTTTCTTTGAACACTTTTGTTTATTAGCCATAAAAATATTGTCAATAAGATAAAGGCTGTTTGACTGACAGTCACGATTCATCCAATCGGATAACAAAGAGTTCACTTGACGTGGGAAGGCGGAGCACTGCAAGGATGAATGTGTCGGGCGACTAATGTCGGGACGGGCGGCTGGAGGTAGGAAGTCATGTGATGAAACCTCCAGGAAAATGACCAACTGCAGTTGGCAAATCTACAGCTGAGATGAACTAACTCAGCAGAGGCCAAGAATCTAGTCTCGAACCTTCTGGTTTTTACGGCTTGGTGTACACTGGATAGTACCTTTACCCACTCAGATATCAATACAATGTCCCAGAGGTGATCTATATTTTTATAAGAAAACAATGGTTCAAAGAGAAGGGCCAACATCACCTTCTCAGGAAATTGGAATGGGCAATAAGAACATTTTTTAAAAAGCTTTAATTATCCCAGGCTGACCAACACGCACAAATATGCACTCACACACACACACACATAACCACAGATGTTGTGTTTCCTGTAGATCAGTTTTGTAATCATGTCCTAGTATACTTGTCTGAACTAGTTAGTGAGGTATTTTGATTTTAATATTGTTGTGTCCATAATGATAGACTTCGAGCATAGATAGCCAACTTGAACATAGGCAGGGCGAACATTCATTTTTGTATCAGTATCTGTACTACCAGTAACCAGGAACAGGGGAGAATGGGCATTTATTGTTAATTGTTATAATGCTCACTTTATTAAACTTCAACATAATATGGAAGCAGTACTGGATGTATTTATAAATATTTATAAAACAGATTCCCGTTGTTAGAAAATGTCTTGTTTTGCACTCCGAAGAAGCATTCTGACTTTGTTTCACGAAGAGATATAACTAAGATAGGATGAATACTTTATGAATACTGATGAATGACTATCCATCCTATCCTGTCTTTTTAATATGATCTAGAAGATCTATCTACTGCAATACCTTTAACCGGGTGTGTGTCTATCGACAGCCATATTATCAATTACTTATCCTTATTCACTGACTATTGTACCTGTAACAGCATAACAGCCATAAAGAGCTTTATAATATATTAAATTTAACAACAAGAAATTGTTCCATCACATCATCTACCCATGTTTGTTTTTGCCTTTCTCTTAATCCATCACCATCAACATTTCCAAACAGTGATAACCTCAACATTATTCCTTGTGACTCCTGAATAATGTGCCACATTATAATCAGCTTCAATCTTTTGAGCTTTTCAGTCTGTGCCCCTGCTCACAGAGTTTGTGGGTATGTCAAGCAATTTATTAAGAGTCATTTGATCTATACCGCATAGACTTGTGAAAATTGTGGAAGGTCTTCCCTGAATCATCTTCTCTTCTGTGTAAATATTCTCAGATTCTTTAGTTTTTCCTTGTAGCTAAAGCACCTATCTTCTCTGTACTCTCTCCAAAGCCAGCTGGTCCCTCTATAGTACATTGACCAGAATAGTACATCATACACAAGGTGGGGCTGAACCAGTGATCTATGCAAGCTCACTATTAACCCTGGGACTTAAGTTCAATTCTTTTCGCTACACCCCAAGATTTTGTACACTGCTGTCACACACAGTGCTGATTGATTTAATGAACAGTTTGTACTGTTAGCAAACTCAGACAACTTTGTTCCTGTCCCACATCCAAACCTTTCATAAACAACGTGAACAATATTGGCCTTAGAACTGATATCCAAGGTACCTTGCTAATCACCATTTTCCATTCTGATAGTCCCCTCATATACAGCTACTTTTCCCTCTGCTTGCCCCAATTTCTGACTCACTTCAGAAGCTCATTTCTCTGAGGCTTCTGCCAACCTTCCATGGAAGTTACAACAGGAGATCGAGAGAATTGCCATGGAAATTCAACCCCATATCATCTACCAAGTTATCCTTATCCACTGGATCCATTATTTCCTTGAAGCAGTCCAGTAGACTTGTCAGACATAACCTACATCCCATACAGTCTATCTTATTAGTCCATATTTCTTTTGGTGTTTCACTATTCCTTCCTTCAGGGTGCCCTTCATTATTCACATCCATACAAACCTCTTAACCAAACATAAGCATTTTACTTCTTATAATCAGCTTCAGTTTTCACCTGAAAGGGTTTATTGCATGTCATAGCCTGATAATCCCAGGTAAGCAACACATTGGCTGACTGCATCACATGCTAATAACATATTTATCACATTCCATGCATTTCTAATCCAGCTCTACCTGTGGAACACCCATGCATTCCAACATAATCACTTCTGTGTAGCTGCAAAAGAGGTCATTGAAGATGCAATTCACTTTATTCAGTTCCTCCTAAGAGAATTCCTACAGAAACTTAAGTCATTAAGGCTATGTCATTGTCTCAACTGCAAGCTTCATATCCCCAAATATGCTAAAATATCAAGTAGTGGAAACAGGGTTCTCATATGAAAAGATAAACTGAATGTTGGAAATCTGAACTAAAACAGAAAATGCTAGAAAAGCACAGTATATTAATCAACATCTGAAAGAGGAAGTTAGGTTCGTACAAACCAAAAAAGGTCAATTTTTGAATCTTATTGAGTTTGCTGATCTCAACTGGTGATAGATGTGTTATAATTGGCTGCAATTGGCAGGGCAAGGGAGGGGAAAACTGGTCACAGTTCTTGTTCCTTATTGCTATACAAATACCGCTGCTGGAAGTTTGTCTATGTGGACATGGGTAGAGGACAGAATGGCAATAGCTGTGATGTCCTGCAAACACTCCTTGTCAAACGTCCCAAATGAATAATGGCCATTTGGAGGAGATACCTGTGGAACAGTAACCAATGGGAGAGTCACTGCCTTCAGGAGAGGAGGAAAGAAAATTTGATTAATGTTTCAGGTGTAACTCTTTGTCAGAATGGTTCTGATAAAGGTCATACCTGAAACATAACCCTATCTTTCCCTTTCAGATCCTAATTGATCTACTGTGCATTTTCAGCATCTTCTGTTTTTTTGAGGAAAGTAGAGACCACTAAGGAAAATAAATATTAAACAGCCACAGTTTTCCACATAATTAGATTCTTCAGGGTTTTTATTTGAAAAGAACAAAGCAAACACGGTGTAATTAGTTTGCATGATGAAGTGTATATGAATTAATCAGAACATTAACCTCTTGATGGTCTCTGAGTTCCAGCAAAGGCTTGAGGGCTTCCTCATATGCGCACACATGGCCTGGTTTTCCTTACGCAATTAGGTTGACTACTAGGCACAATTACGTGTAGCTTTGAAGAGCCTTTATTATCAATCATTAGTCTGCTTTGTGTCTATTTTTTAATTGTAGAATTTCTTGGCATTTACATAGAGGAAAAAACAAACATTTTTCTTCTGCCAAAACACATTTTTCAATGACTTATGTTTTAGGAAATCAAAAATCCTTTAAACTCAATGTGGTCTATTTTGACTTTTGGCCGACCGACTGACAGAGCGCACTGGTCAACCGCCCATTCCAGTGGCGAAGAAGCTCACCTCTTACCGGCAGTGCTACAGGGGGGCGGGATTTGGCGTGCGGTGCTGAATTCACCTCGCCCCGGCGATACTGGTCTAACACCCCATTAGCGCCATCTGCTGGCACTAATGGGGGGCGCTAAGGGGAAGAATTTCCCCCCCCAACATTTAATAGTTTCTCACCATTTAAAAAATATTCTGTTTTCTACTCTTCCTACCAAAGCGAATAACCTCACATTTCCCCACATTATACTCCATTTGCCACCTTTTTGCCCACCCACTTAACCTGTCTATATCCCTTTGCAGACTCTTTCTGTTCTCCTCACAGCTTACTTTCTCAACTAGCTTTGTATCGTTAGCAAACATAGATACATTACATTCGGTCCCTTCATCTAAGTCATTAATATAGATTGTAAATAGCTGAGGCCCAAGCACTGATCCTTGCGGTACCCCACTAGTTATAGCCCCCAACCTGAAAATGACCCATTTATCCCTTATCTTGCATAACAACCTTTTATGTGGCACCTTATCGAATGCCTTTTGGAAATCCAAATATAATACATCCAGTGGTTCCCCTTTATCTATCCTGCTAGTTACATCCTCAAAAAACTCTAATAAATTTGTTAAACACAATTTCCCTTTCATAAAACCATGTTGAATCTGCCTAATCATATTATGATTTTCTAAGTGCCCTGTTACCACTTCCTTAATAATGGATTCCAGCATTTTCCCGATGATGGCTAACTGTCACGCTAACTGGCCTGTAGTTCCCTGTTTTCTCTTTCCCTCCTTTCTTGACTAGTGGGGTTACATTTGCTACCTTCCAATCCGCTGGGACCGTTCCTGAATCTAGGAAATTTTGGAAGATCCTAACCAATGCATCCACTATCTCTGCAGCCACCTGTTTTAGAACCCTAGGATGTAGGCCATCATGTCCAGGGGATTTGTTGGCTTTTAGTCCCATTAGTTTTTCAAGTACTTTTTGATACTTAAATTTGATCATATACAAAGTAGTAACAAGCATGAAAGCAAAGCAGAGCGCACAGCTGAGAGAAGACTGAGAGGAAGAAAGTAACTTCCACTTCTTCCACATTTAAGAATTGTTCTTTTATTTCCATTAAAAAAAAATTATCTCAGCATTTTTCTCCCCTCATCTATATTTCTTTGCTGGGAACTGTTTCACAGACACCAAGCAGTCCGCCTAAGGTACCTCACCCAAATGGCTATTTTTCATACACAAATCATTATCAGAAAGTTAAAGCTGTCAATCTTCTAAAAGCCATGCAATACTCTCCTGAGACTCAGTGCTTCCTTTCTTGGACTCAAAGGGGGAGAAATTCGATATAGCTCCGTTTGGGGCGCTAAAACTTTAAAAGTTGAAAAATTTGCGCCAGGCGCTAATCATTCTTGCTTCCCGCAAAATTTAGTTTTAGCACTCCAAGAGGGAAGTGGAGCGCCAGATCAAGCGCTAACCACTTCTCTTAGGGCGCTAAAGTCTGAGAGCGGGGCGGTAGTGGCAGAGCGCTAAACAATTTTGAGCGCATTGTAAACAGCACTCTTTCATCACAGAGGCTGCTTCCCTCGCTTAAAGGGAAAGGGCCAATGATGCTGCACAAGCTAGTAGTCATGTTTTGCAAGGCGACATGGGCGACTGCCATTACAGCCCCAAACACTCTCACAAAGTGGAGGGCTTGGACATCTTGCATCAATGAAACATTAAAAACTTTGCGCAGGCACCAGACTGGTGCAAATAATAAAGGTTGCGTTGGCTGAAAAGCATTCCCTTTAATTACCGCTCCCGAAGCAGCCAGCTGAGTTCACAACACTGCCTCTTGTTGGTGCAAGACGATAAAGCAGGGGGCGAGAGTCAATTTTCCATCTGGGGCGATAACGGGGCGCTGCGCATTTTATGACGTCACGATCTGTGAGGCGTTAGAGGTCCAGGCACTAAGAATTAGCGCCAGCGCTAAACCGGCACTGAAGTTCGCGGGCGTTGATGCATTCGCCGCGCCTGGGCACTAACCCCTTAGCGCCCTGTTAGCACCCCCGCCAGTCGCTAACAGTTGGCGCTAATATACCGAATTTCGCAGCCATAGACTTGAACCCATGTCCTATAATTCTGTGGTGCTGTACATTGGTACCCCTCCACAATGTGTGAACCCATAATATTGTCTTTCAATTGTAATGTTTAGCAATAATTGATCCAGAAAGTGACTGGATTTCCGTGCAGTGGCTAATAATAACACAAGATAGACCATATGTGCCACCTAGAGGACATACAAAAAATAAATGGATGCCTGATTATTGAATAACATAATTACATTTTCTTGTAAATCAGCCTAAGATTAGAGGTTAGAACTTTTCATTGGCAAAGTTTACTACATTCTTGTGTGCATTAATTTTGCACAGGGATGCTAAGCAGAAGTTCTTTCCTCAATTGTCAAGTAATGGGTTCTATATTACCTGAAATAATATCACTTTTGCCGTAGTAGCGCAGTAGAAAAAACAGTTCAAACACATTTAACCCTTTGACCATCTGGGTTCAAGAGAATTACACAGGATTACATATGATTACATAGGATATACGGCACAGAAACAGACCATTCAGCCCAACCAGTCCATGCTGGCGTTTATGCTCCACTCGAACCACCTCCCGTCTTTCCTCATCTAACTCTATCAGCATAACCCGCTATTCCCTTCTCCCTCATATGCTTATCTAACCGCCCCTTAAATGCATCTATACTATTCGCTTCAACCACTCCCTGTGGTAGCGAGTTCCACATTCTCACCACTCTTTGGGTAAAGAAGTTTCTTCTGAATTCCCTATTAGATTTCTTGGTGATTATCTTATATTGATGGCCTCTAGTTTTGCTCTTCCCCACAAGTGAAAACACTCTCTCTGTATCTACTCTACCAAAACCTTTCATGATTTTAAAGACCTCTATGAGTTCACCCCTCAGCTTTCTCTTTTCAAGAAACAAGAGACCCAGCCTGTTCATCCTTTCCTGATAGGTATACCCTTGCATTTCTGGTATCATCCTTGTATATCTTCTCTGCACCCTCTCCAGTGCCTTTATATCCTTTTTATAATATGGCGACCAGAATTGTACGCAATACTCCAAGTGTGGTCTAACCAAGGTTCGATACAAGTTTAGCATAACTTTCCTACTTTTCAATTCTATCCCTCTAGAAATAAACGGTAGTGCTTGGTTTGATTTTTTAATGGCTTTGTTTACCTATGTCAATACTTTTAGTGATTTGTACTCTGAGATCCCTTGCTACTCTACCCCATTTAGATTCTTATTTTCCAAGTAATATGTGACCTCCCTATTTTTCTTACCAAAATGTAATACCTCACATTTATCTGTGTTGAATTTCATTTGCCAATTATATGCCCATTCTGCAAGTTTATTAATGTCTTCTTGTAATTTGTTGCAGTCCTCCTCAGTATTGACTATCCCCCTAATTTGGTGTCGTCCGCAAATTTAGAAATTGTGTTTTTGATTCCAAAGTCTAATTCGTTAATATAAATTGTGAACAGCAGTGGTCCCAGTACTGATCCTTGTGGAACACCACTTCCCACCTTCTACCATTCTGAATAGCCAGCCTTTACCCCTACTCTCTGCTTTCTGTCATGAAGCCAGCTAGCTATCCATTCTGCTACCTATCCCCTGACTCTGCATTCCCTGACCTTATTCATTAGTCTATTATGGGGTACCTTATCGAAGGCCTTTTGAAAATATAGATAAATTACATCTACTGCATTACCCTTGTCTACTCTCTCTGTTACCTCTTCAAAAAATTCAATGAGGTTGGTCAAGCAAAACTTTCCCTTTTGAAATCCATGCTGACTATTTATTATTATATTTTTGATTTCTAGATGTTCTTCCATTTTCTCCTTTCATAGGGATTCCATTATTTTTCCTACCACTGATGTAAAGCTGACTGGTCTATAGTTCACTGGACATGTTCAATCTTCCTTCTTAAAAATAGGTATTACGTTAGCTATCTGCCAGTTCTCTGGCACTACACCTTTTTCTAATGAATTACTAAATATGTGTAATAATGCCTCTGCTATCTCTTCCCTAAATTCTTTTAAAATGCGTGGCTACAATTTGTCCGGACCAGGGGTTTTATCCTCTTTGAGTTTCATTAGTTTATTTAGTATATCTCCTCATTTTATTTTAAATGCAGTTATCTCATTACTAATCTCATCATCCAATGTCATCCCCATCTGTTCTATCTCCCTGGTAAATACTGAAGCAAAGTAATTATTTAATATCTCTGCCATCTCTCTATCGTTGCCTGTGGTATTATCCTGTCCATCCCTTAGTGGCCCTATTCCCATCCCGATCTTCCTTTTTTAATTTACGTTTTATTAACATAAGGCCAAGATTCCAGTGTTATGAATAACATTTTAATCTACTTATTTTGGATTCTCATTCTTACACTCTCAAATGTACTGTGATAGCTGTTATAGTACGCTTATATTCTGTCCAAATCACTTATTACTTCTCCTTGCCTACCCCATGCAATGTTCCTTTGTATGGTTGAAACATTTAAAAAATAAACAAATGATTAACATGCAGTCGAGCGATACTAATTTGGTACAAAGGAAAGAGGGAGATAGGCATGGGACTAGACTTGGACCTAAATAATATAGGAAACCATAATAGCTAAGTAACCATTTCTTGCTATTTTTTGTTTTAACATATGTATCTTCATGAAGAATGTAAACACACAAAATGTGGTGAATAAGGTTGGTGTGCTACAAGCACAATTAGCCATGTGGCAATATGATGTTGTGGCAATAACAGAAACGTGACTTAAAAACGGTGAAGACTGGGTACTTAATATTCAAGGGTACAAGGTGTTCAGAAAAGATAGGGAAGGAAAAAAGGGAGGTGGGGTGGCAGTGCTGATTAAGGAAGACATTGTAGTGTTGGAAAGGGACGATGTTCTTGAGGGGACAAGGACAGAATCCATTTGGTTAGAGTTGAGGAGAAAAAAGGGTATGATCACGCTATTGGGGGTATTCTATAGGCCTCCAAATAGTGAGAGGGAGGTAAAGGAGCAAATCTGCAGGGAAATCGCAGAGATATGCAAGAGCTATAGAGTGGTGATATTGGGGGACTTTAATTACCCAAATATCGATTGGGATAATGTTAGGGTAAAGGGAATGGAGGGGGAGGAATTTCTGAAATGTTTTCAGGCGAATTTCCTTGTCAAGTATGTTCTTGGCCCAACTAGGAAGGAGGCATTGCTGGATCTGGAGCTGGGAATGAGGTGAGCCAGGTTGACCAAGTGTCTGTTGGAGAACACTTGAGTACGAGTGATCATCGTATCATAAGATTTAGATTAACAATGGAGAGGAACAAGGACCAATCTAGAGTAGAACTTCTCAACTGGAATAGGGCTAACTTCAATGGGATGCAAAAGGATCTAGCCAGGGTAAAATGGAACCAAAGACTGACAGGAAAAACTGTAATGGAATAATGGGTGATCTTTAAGGAGGAGATGTTCCAAGTACAGGCTAGGTACATTCCAACAAGAGGGAAGGGTAAGGGAACCAAAGCAAGGGCTCCTTGGATGACAAGGGAGAGAGAGAAGATGATGAAACAAAAAAAAAGGGTGCATGATGAATGTCAGGTGAATTCTTCAAGGGAGAACCAGACCAAATACAATAAGTTGAGAGGGGAAGTGAAGATGAAAATAAGATTGGCAAAGAGAGAATATGAGAGTAGAATGGCGGTTAACATAAAAGGGAACCCAAAAATCTTCTACCGGCATGTAAACAGTAAGCGGGTAGTAAGAGACGGGGTGGGGCCTATTAGGGACAAAGAAGGTGATATATGCTTAGAGGCGCAGGGCAAGGCTAGAATACTCAATGAGTACTTTGTATCAGTGTTTACTGAGGAGGTGGATGCTGACAAAATATCGGTAGAAGTGAAAAAGGTAGAAGCAATGGAAGGGGTGAAAATTGATAGATAGGATGTACTAGAAAGGCTGGGTATGCTTAGAGTGGATAAGTTGCCTGGTCCAGATGGCTTGCATCCCAGGTTGCTAAGGGAATTGGGGGAGGAGATAGCAGAAGGGCTTGCCATAATTTTCCAATCTTCCCTAGATGCGGGGAGGTACCTGAGGATTGGAAAGTGGCAAATGTGACACCATTGTTCAAGAACGGGTATAAGGACAATCCTAGTAGCTACAGGCTGGTCAGTTTAACATCAGTGATGGGTAAAGATTTAGAAACAATAATCAAGGAAAAAATTAACAGGCACTTGGAGAGGTTTAAGCTAATTAAGGAGAGCCAACATGGATTTGTAAAAGGCAGATCATGTTTGACTAATCTAATTGAATTTTTCGATGAAGTAACAGGGAGGATTAATGAAGGAATGCAATGGATGTTGTCTACATGGATTTTAGGAAGGCGTTTGACAAAGTACCACATAGAAGGCTGGTTAACAAAATTGAGGCTCATGGAATAGGTGGGTCAGTGGCAGCTTGGATAAGGAATTGGCTTAAGGGCAGAAAACAGTGAGTTGTGGTAAATGGCTGTTTTTCAGACTGGAGGATGGTAGACAGTGGTGTTCCCCAAGGGTCAGTGCTGGGGCCACTGCTTTTTTTGATATATATAAATGACCTGGATATTGGAATACAAAGTAGAATTTCTAAATTTGCCGATGACATCAAACCTGGGGGTGTGGCAAACAGTGAGGATGATACCAATCGACTGCAACAGGACATAGAAAGGCTAGCAGAATGGGCAGACAAGTGGCAGATGGAATTTAAAACAGAGAAGTGTGAGGTGATGCATTTTGATAGAAGGAACAGGGAGAGGCAATATACACTTAATGGCACAGTTTTAAAGAGTGTGCAGGGACAGAGGGACCTGGGAGTTAGTGTGCATAGGTCCCTGAAGGTGGCAAGACATATTGAGAGAGTGGTTAACAAAGCATATGGGATCTTGGCTTCATAAATAGAGGTATTGAGTACAAAAGTAGAGAAGTTATGCTGAACCTTTATAAAGCACTCGTTAGGCCATAACTGGAGTATTGCGTCCAGTTCTGGTCACCACACTTTAGGAAGGATGTGAAGGCACTTGAGAGGGTGCAGAGGAGATTTACCAGAATGGTTCCGGGGATGGGGGATCTTAGCTACAAGGGCAGGTTGGAGAAGCTGGATTTGTTTTCATTAGAGCAAAGGAGGTTGAGGGGTGATTTGATAGAGTTGTACAAGATTATGACGGGTTTGGATAGGCTAGACGGGGAAAGGCTGTTCCCACTAGTTGATGGTACAAGGACAAGGGGACACAGATTTAAGGTTTTGGCAAGAGACACTCAATGTTTTCAAGGGGAGACTGGACAGGCACTTGAAGGAAATAAACTTGCAGGGTTACGGGGATGGAGCGGGGGAATGGGACTGACTGGATTGCTCTACAGAGAGCCAGCATGGACTCGATGGGCCGAATGGCCTCCTTCTGTGCCGTTATGACTCTATGGGGGAAAAATTCAGTTGGTTGCGCCTCCCGTTAGTGCCTTAAGAGGGCGCTAATGGGGCGCAAAACAACTAGCGCCCGGCGATGTTTGCGCCGCTCGTGAAATTAACTAGACATTTTGCGGCAGCGCTAAACACTACTGCCACGATCTCCTGCGCCGGCAGATCGTGACGTCAGTCGAGTGCGCAACGCCCCGGTAGCGCCCCGGAGCGGATATTGAGAGGCGCCCCCTGCCTTACTGCCTGCCGCTAGCAACGACAGGTTGAGGTGAGCGTTTAGCAGTCAGGAAGGGACTGGGGGAGCGCTATTTAAAGGCGACCGTTTCCTGCCTTTTTTTGTTGGTGACCTTTTTGCACCACGCATTCTGAGAGAGAGAGAGAGGGACTTTTGGAGAGATTCAACGCTTTGTGAAGGAGTTTTGAGTACTGAGCAGCACTTTGCAGGTTCATTTTGATTTGCCCTTCCTTGTATCGATTTAGAAGAGACTGTGGGGGTTGCACTCTGAGCTCTTTCCCTGGATATCTCCATTGTTGTTTCCAGCAGATTTGATGTACAGGTCTCTCCAGGCCGAGATTCAAGGCTGCAATGAGCAGGATGTGGATGGAGAGCAAGATCAACCCTCCCCTTTAAGAACTGGCCGGCGCCATTGTGTCTGTGTTACATTGCTGACTGACATCACATGAGCTTCGCCAGCGCTCTGAGGTAGCGCCTCGCTCCTCGGCCTTTGCGCCTTGTGAAGCGCCTGATTTAGCACTCTAATCACCTCCAGGGGCGATAAAAGCCAAGTTTGCAGTCGGAGGCGATAATTAGCGCCAGGTGCTAATTTTTGCGCCTGGCCGATAATTGCGCCCCAAATGGGGCGATATTTAATTTTTCCTCCTATGACTCTATAAGTGATGTTAATAAGCCTGATTCATAGATTATAACCTAAACCCTATGGTCTAACACAGTAATTCAGTGATTCTTCTTCTGTTATTTAAAGGCTAGGAGGACACATAGACGGGGAATTTCCTCAGGGGTTCTCATCGATTGGCCGTCGTAACTTAGGAGGAAGATTGGCAGAAACCCCATTTATGCATCTATCCGGTGACGTTCCACCGAAGTTCTATCCAGGGTAGGATTGACGCACGGGCCTGAGGGCCTCATGCCCAGGAATGTTTGCTGTTCATTTGTAGGCAACACTACTTCACCAGACATTGTGCCAGATTTCGGTTTGTAACAAGTGAGGGCTCAAATGCAGGAATGGTCCCTTTTGCTGAGTATAAGCGAAATGCCTGGTGCAGCCTGAAAATCGCAGCAACCAGGAACGTGGAGGCACCAATCGGGAGAGCACCACACAGATCATTTTGGTGTTGCTTTTCCAAAGCCCAGGATTTGATGCAAAAGTGTCTTAAATAAAAGACTGACATCTGATAAGATAGTGAGAGTCCACCGTTCTTTCCAGACTAAATGTGAATTTAGTAACCAGCAGGTTTCTGTTATATGACAAGACATTGATTGCTACTTTCTTTAGCCTGTGACTTTGGCAGCTGTCAGATGAGTGCTGATTTCAGTATTTTACACCATGTTATATCAAGTGTACTTAAGATGTTACACCCACCCCGTACACAATGCATGCTCATGAAGAGGATAAGTTTTGGATAATTCCTGAAATATAGGAATATATTTTATTTTCTCCTGTTTCCACAGGTTTTATGCATAATTTTGCTGCCAAGGGGAGGTGTTGGTAACCTGATTCCAGCCTTCTGTCAATACCAGTCTGACCCAGCCATCTGCAGGAGCATGACAGCAGGACAGATGCTATTTGGTTAGACCCCAACTGAGCTCAGCAATCGTTAATATTAAATCTAGAGTCTAGCTAAAGTAAAATAATCGGTAAGGTCTGAGTCATTATCCATTGAAAAAAGAAGTTGTGCAGGAAAACCATGACCAAAAGTACACAAGTTAGAGATTTGTAGATTTATATACATGACTGGCATTTACAGGATATTTTAAAACTTATTGCTATTTGAAGTCATGATAAGTTCATCCACTGCATATGATTTTTAGAAAAGTCACATCAGTAGCTGTCCTACTTGTTGAATTGGTGTGTGTGAAAATGCTACTATTGAGAGCAACTTGGAGTCTTAAGACCTTATTTCCCCTTCCTCTCTTGAAGTTGCTGACTCTTGCTGGGCTTCGGTTCCAGGGGCATTGACCACCTTGCAGTACCTCATGCAAATGGCCATTCTTTCTGTGTCAGCTGACAGCCAGGAAACTATTTGACTATGGTGGGCATTACTGCCGTGCCTAATCCTGTCAGCTGCATATAGTTACACCACTATTCCTGGCTAGAATGGAGATGATTGGGCAATTCCCCCATCAACCATGCCTGCAGACTGCACTGCTGTAAGTGACTGGAATTGATTTTACACACATAATTTGTATTATGTAACTATCCTGCATTCACTGCTGGAGAAATCACCCTGCTTTTATCGGGAGATGTTGCTGTCATTTCGCTCATGAGTTCTGTTTGCTGTAGTTCGTAGAGTCTCTTTCTAAATAGACTCTGTAGACTGTTTCCTGTAGTGCGCTGTTTAAATCGACTCTGTTTGCTCAGCAAATAGACTTTGTTTGCTGTAAAATAAACTGTTTGCTGTGAGTCCTGCCGTAAGTCTCGCCCCACCTCCAACTCATTGGCTGATACAGTGCAACTCATTGGCTGATACAGTGCAACTCATTGGCTGATACAGTGCAACTCATTGGCTGATACAGTGCAACTCATTGGCTGATACAGTGCAACTCATTGGCTGATACATGGGGCTGAATTTTGAATCTGGGGTCGGGTTGGGGTCGGGAATCCCACATTCTGGCTTGTGAACCCGCCTCCATCGAGATGTGGCCAACCCACTGTATTTTCCCTTGATTGACCTTGTTGAGCCCGCCCAGTGGGCTCAGCAGGCCAATTAAGGGCCACCCGGCAACAGGTGACGTCACAGACTGACATTTCATCTGTCAAGAGCTTTTGACAGATGAAATATCAGCGTTTGATAGCTCTGTGAAGCTGTCAAACACTGACAATATGATTTCTAACTTCAGTCCTTCCTCTCAGGCTGAGTTAGAAATCATTCCAGCACAGAAAACAGAAGGCTGCAGTTTTTGACAGAACCACGGCTTTCCTGCTTTCTGTGCCGGTGAGATTTCTAACTCCCGAGAACTGAAGGGCTGACACCTGCAGGAGGAAGTTAAGGTAAGTAAAACTTTTTCCAACACTTAGCACTTACCTTACACACTTACCTCTGCACACGTGCACCCATCACTCACCTGCCCACCGGACATATCGACCCCTCCAACCCCTGCAGACCCACGGCCCGCCCCAATAACTTGGCGTGGTTGCCACCTGTCGGGAAGCCCACACTTTTCTTTTTAAAATAGGGATTATGCAAAAAACTGCCTGTTAACTACCTGTTAACAGGCAGTTAATTGTCACTAATCCCTTCCCGCCTCAGGGAGTCGGGTCTCAGCACAGGTCAGGTACCCGCCGCCAGAGAAACTGGCATGGAGGCGGGTTGGAGGCGGGATGGGGTCGGGACCCCCAAATCTGCAACTTTAACCCCCCCCCGGCCTCCAAACCCGACTCCCCGGGTCATTGAAAATCCAGCCCATGGTGTCAATAGACCTTCTGAATCCTGTATTAACCCCTTCATTTCATACATGTGTAGTTTCCAGAAGCAGTCATTGGAGAGTAATTACAAGCAGGCCCCTTGTTAGTTTAGGGGTGCTGAAGCCAATTATGGTATCCCTACAGCACCCCCCATGTGAGATCAGCACAGACCAAGAATCAAATCTGGGACCTTTCTTGTCTGTACAGCTCAGTATCGCTCTGGGCCTTGCATTTTCCTACCAAACCATCAGACAAACAAAAAATAGGTGTTCTAAAATTTAATAAACCAAAAAATAAAAGTGCTACCTAGTTTTGTTGCTGTGTTTCTATGTGCAGATAACATGAAACCATGGAGCAGAATTTCTTGGTGGGATAGTGGGAGGGGTCACTGCTACTATTTATTAAACTAATGAGTACATCAAACTATAACAAATGAACTTCAATATATCGAATGTTGCCCAACAGAACACAAAGAGAGAGGTTTCACTTTGGGTGCAATTGGTGATCCAGGCGCAAATTGCGCCCAAAAATGCGCCCGTTTTGAGAAGAGTTTTTTTTCTCAAGTTTCCATTCAAACTCATTTGCATATTGCTGAACGCAAAATCTGCCATGAACCATTGCAATCGGGCAGCATTTTAGACTGTCATTTTTGCTTTAAAAAGTATTCCTTGATATATTTAAGAGTGGTAACTTGATAAAGCTTGTTTAATGCAGCTGAAAATAGATTTAACACAAAAGAATAAGCATTTTTAATCACAGTGTCAATCCAACATTGGTGAATAACCCGATTTTAAATACTGAAAATGGCTTAAAAAAAATATGCAGAACCATTTGCTAGTTATATTGAGGTACAGTAGTTGGTTTCTTAGTAAATTATAAAAAATACATTTAAAATCTTTGAAAACATGCCTATTAGTGTCCTTGCGGCCAAAAGAACCAGCTTAATTGTTAGAGCCTCCTCGAAGGCCTGCCAATGAGCGGAAACTCCCAATGGTGATTAATTTGACCTGGGCCGTGGTCAGTTTTGTGGGCGGGGCCGGCTTCTAGCGCGATTTTTAAAATCCAGTGCAAAATATCGGGGAAACTCGATTTACGCTGAACGTAATTTGCATTTATAATTCTGCCATCTTTTGCGTGGGTTTTGGGTGAATTGCACCAACAAAACAAGCACAACCGAGCAGAAACTCTACCCCAAAAGTGTTTAAAATGTTTTGCACCTACAAAATGGGCATGGTACTATAATGATGTGGTCGCAGCTAGTGAGTTCAGTATATAGGTGACTGGTGGACACAATGTGGAGCAAATCAAAATAGCATATTTTATCATAATATCTTAATCTTCTTCAAAGATTAATTAAGTGTAATTGGTAGAAAGCATTGACACCAGGCAGAAGAGATAAAGGCTGTTGTCATTGGATAGCCATGTGCATATATGCATGCATTATTTGATGTGTCTTAAGGTCTTGGGAGTCAAAATAATTGCCTACTCTAAAAACCACTGCAAATAAATCAATACTCCAAGCACATCTGTAGTACAAAGACAGTAACATATTAGGCAAAAGTCTTGAATAAATGTCTTTGTATATTACAATAGCATAAAATTTAATGAAAATGAAGGGGTACGTTTTTCGGCTGACAGACGTAAAACTAATTTAAACAAAAGCAAAATACTGCGGATGCTGGAAATCTGAAATAAAAGCAGAAAATGCTGGAAACACTCAGCAGGTCAGGCAACATCTGTGGAGAGACAAACAGTGTTAAGGTTTCAGGTCGATGACCTTTCAGCAGATCATAAAACTAATTTAGACTGTTGCAGATGAACTCCACTCCATTTAGAACAAATCAGTTTTTGGTTCTGTTGGAGTCCATGATATTGGCCTGGATTTTACGGTGCTTCCGACAGCGTATGCACAGCGTATGCACAGCGTATATACAGCGTATGCACAGCGTATGCACAGCGTATGCACAGCGTATATACAGCGTATGCACAGCGTATATACAGCGTATGCACAGCGTATGCACAGCGTACGTTGTTGGAAGCCTTCAGAATGGCCCTGCAGGATCTGGGTTTCCGCATGCGCTGCGCATGTGCAAAAACCTGGAACTTATGATCTGTCAAGTTTTGCTTGGACAAAACCACCGCATCCCCTGCAAAATCACTTTCGCTGGCGCAGAGTTGGGCAATTTGCCCAACTACTGCCCAGCGAATGCCCACGAAACCCTTCTGCCTGGTAAAAGCAGGTGTAAGGCCTTCTTTTACCAGTGCAAGGGATACAATAAATGTTAAAATAAAATTTTTAAAATTATTTAAACATATACATACATTTAAAGTTAATATAGATAAATTTTGGCCCGCTTTAAAATGTTTAATTTTTTTTAATTAAAATTTTATTTTTAATGCTTAATTAAAGGGTCTTTTAATTAATTTTCAACATGTGATCGTTTTCTTTTATTTAAGTGGTGTGAAATTTTATTTATTGGTGGAGTCTAACCACCGCCACTTCACATTCGACGGCATTACCATCGCCGAATCCCCCAACATCAACATCCTGGGGGTCACCATTGACCAGAAACTTAACTGGACCAGCCACATAAATACTGTGGCAACAAGAGCAGTCAGAGGCTGGGTATTCTGCGGCGAGTGTCTCACCTCCTGACTCCCCAAAGCCTTTCCACCATCCACAAGGCACAAGTCAGGAGTGTGATGGAATACTCTCCACTTGCCTGGATGAGTGCAGCTCCAACAACAGTCAAGAAGCTCAACACCATCAGGACAAAGCAGCTCGCTTGATTGGCACCCCATCCACCACCTTAAACATTCACTCCCTCCACCACTGGCGTACCGTGGCTGCAGTGTGTACCATCTACAAGATGCACTGCAGCAACTCGCCAAGGCTTCTTCGGCAGCACCTCCCAAACCCGCGACCTCTTCCACCTAGAAGGACAAGGGCAGCAGTCGCATGGGAACACCACCACCTCCAAGTTCCCCATCCTGACTTGGAAATATATCGCTGTTCCTTCATCGTCGCTGGGTCAAAATCCTGGAACTCCCTCCCTAACAGCACTGTGGGAGTACCTTCACCACACGGACTGCAGCGGTTCAAGAAGGCAGCTCACCACCACCTTCTCAAAGGCAATTAGGGATGGACAATAAATGCACATCCCATGAATGAATAAAAAAAATGTCTAATATGCTTATGGGGATTCCTTACATAAATGGAATCCCCATAAGCATCATAGGAATTCCCCTTTTTGATTGGTTGGCCTGGCCCACGTGATCGCAGGGATGCTTGTGAACCGCTGCACCCTGGGATCCGTGGGCCTTTACGCAGGCCCAGGACCCAAAGAGTCCGAAGGTCCGGAGACACCAGGTAAGTTCATATTTCTTTTCCGGTTCGGAGGCGTACGCCGGCGGCAAGCCTCCGACTGCAGTTTCCAGGGCATTATTTTAAACTTAATTAGGGGCAAAAATCCGCAGGAGGTGCACATCCTGGCATAAGTGCTGAGATGTGCCTGCCTGGGAGCTCCAGCACTGAGCCTGCCAAAGTTTGTGAACCAGGGGAAATGCTGGAATTACCAAACGAATGGTGGCTGCCTTTGTAAGAGGTCGGAATGTCAGTGAAAAAAATGTTCAGTGTTTAGAGGTCCAGGCCAGGACCGAGATCTGGACCCCAAAGTGGTCGCCATGTGCCCCATTCAGCAGCCAAGTACAGGCATACCCGCTGGTGATAATCCATTGGGACTCTCCTCAGCCAGAGGTGCAGTCGCTCCTGTTTTTGGGTACTTCCTCCCCTGGCCCCTCCCTCTCCTACGTCATTGGTCTTCTTTGGAGAGGGTAGAGGCTCGTCTCCCAACAAGGCTCAATGGAAACTCTGGGGCGTATCTGGTTCGAACTGAATTTGGGGCTATTCCTCCGCGCTGTCGCCAGTTGTGGCGGGAGTACGCTGGAACGGCTGTGGATTTTCAGCCCGCTGTGTTTACCTGTATGGATGATACGGCAGTACATGTGCAAAATGCTTACCATTACTGACAGGCACTTTGTGAACACTCGGAGGCTGATAAAGAAAGCGCCTCGTATTATACCGTCATTCTATTTTGAACCTCAAACGTTTTCTGTAAGTCTTTTAATTTCTGATGTGAAAATATATATTCTTGAGGTCTGCAGCCAGTGCTCCATCCTCTTTAGGTCTATGAAGGGACCCACCTACATGGTTTAGTTCTGCACCATTACAGGGGAGGGGGTGGGGGCTTTATTGATTAGCTCATCTGGGCATAAAATACTTTTAAATATATACTTGATGTGTATTGGCTACAAAATGTTTTTCATATTTCATGTACATACTTTTCAACTGAATCCTCAGTGTTACTTTTTAATTTTGTTTATTGTAGACAAATTCCATTTAAGTAAAACTTGTACTCAACCTGAAGCTAACAATAGAGGGCAGCGTTGCACTAAGCAAAAGGCTGAAGCTACATTACTTGAAACTAAAAAAAATGAGCAATGTTTTCAGGTCAATTAGATGCCACTGGTGGAAGGACTATTGAAAAATCCCATGAATTGTAAAGAGCTCTAAAGGAAACTCCACCTGTGCCACGCTGAGCTCAGTGGGATGACTTTCATAATCAGCAAACCACCTGCGGAGCAGATACCGTGTCAAATTGGCAACACAGAATAATCACATCCTGCTCAGTTGTACATTAATCAGTTTGTCAGTGGAAAGAGACAATCCTGGATTAGCCTGCAAGTTTTAGTACAACTCTTCAGCATGACAATTTTTAATTGAATGCAAAGTATATTTTTAATTGTTACTTGTTCAGTTTCATTTGTGATGGTGCTTTCAAATCAACTCTCTGCATCTTTTTACTTCTTAAATCTAGTGTGTATCAAGGTTCAAAAGGATGAAGTCAAGTGAAAATAAAGTTATAGGGGGTGATTTTTGGCAGCACGTTCAGGCGCTAAAGATCCTCCAAGGTGGCCAAGATGCGGTCTTGAGCTGAAACACTGGTTTAGCCCACGTTTAGCACAAAACGCCATCTTGGTAAAGGAGGCGACTGTGGCGGATCGCCACCTAAACGGGCATTCTCCACTCTTCCGTCCGTGGACAATATATCGAGCACCTTCCCTTTAAGGCACCTTACCTTTAAGGCAGGGTTTTTCCAGAGAATTCTGGGAGCTTTCTGTTCAGCCATTTTGTACCATGCAGTTGTATTAAAAAAGTCTCTTGTTTTCCGCACATGGATTCAGCCTTAATCCGTGTTTCGCGGCAGCCTCAACATTGGTGACCCCGACGCTCAGAACGTATTCTGAGCACTGCAATGGTGGACATGAACGCAGTTTCCGTGAAACTGCCGGAGTTTTGGGAAAACCAGCCCGAAGCCTGGTTTCTCCAAGCTGAATCTCGCTTCTGGCTGCGAAACATCACCACAGATCGGACGCAGTACGACTACCTCGTCACATCACTCGGTAGCGCCACAGTTTCGAAGGTTTGGACAGCGCTGCAGAACCCACCAGAGGAAGGCAAGTACGCACATCTCAAGACAGCGCTCCTTAAAATATTTACGGCCTCGGCATATCAGCGAAACTGCCACCTCCTCGACCTTCCAGGCCTCGGTGATGCCTCGCCGTCAGACCTCCTCTCCCACATGCTCTCCCTCACCGACGAGAGCCCACCCGGATCCCTCTTCCGCACGCTGTTCATCTGCCAGCTCCCTCTCAGCAACCGCCCAGCGATCGTGGCGTCCGGCCTCACGAACCTGGAAGCCCTGGCCGATGAGGCCGACAAGCTGCTGTCCCGCCAGGGCACAACGGTGCACACCTACCTCCCTGCTCTTTCAAATCTGCCCCCAAACCAGGCGGAGGTTGGCGCCCCTGCGGGGATTACCGCCGCCTCAACGACGCCACCACCCCTGATCGGTACCCCGTGCCGCACATTCAGGACTTCTCGGCTAGACTGGCCGGCCACTCAGTCTTTTCCAAGGTCGACCTGGTGCGCGGCTACCACCAAGTCCCTGTCCACCCCGCGGACGTCCCCAAGACGGCCGTAATCGCCCCCTTCGGCCTGTTCGAGTTCCTGTGGATGCCCTTCGGCCTCAAAAACGCGGCCCAGGCATTCCAACGGCTCATGGACTCGGTCCTTCGGGACCTGAAGTTCCTGTTCGTCTACCTGGACGACATCCTGGTAGCCAGTTCCTCCAAGCAGGAACACCTCGAACACCTTCGCATCCTGTTCGGGCGCCTCAGCGACCATGGGCTCATCCTCAGCCCAGCCAAATGCCAGTTCGGCCTGGACAAGATCGACTTCCTCGTCCAACACATCACCCATGCTGGGGCCATTCCCCTGCCCACCAAGGTGCAGGCCGTCCAACAATTTCCCCACCCCACCACCATCAAAGGCCTCCAGGAGTTCCTCGGGATGGTGAATTTCTACAACCGCTTCATCTCCAAAGCGGCGTCCCTCATGAGACCCCTGTATGAAGCTCTCTGGGGCAGGAGTGGCAAGATGGCGGTCGAATGGACGGCAGACGCGTCCGCCGCCTTTGACTCCACCAAGACCGCGCTCGCCAACGCCACCCTGCTCGTGCACCCACGGCCCAATGCCAGGGTAGCGCTCACCACGGACGCCTCCGACCACGCGGTCGGCGCCGTGTATGAGCAGTGGGTCGACGGCGCCTGGCAACCACTTGCCTTCTTCAGCCGCCAACTACGCCCCCCGGAGGTCAAGTACAGCACCTTCGACAGCGAGCTCCTCGCGCTGTTCCCGCCATTTCCGGTTTTTGCTTGAGGGCCACCCCTTCACTGTGTTTGTCGACCACAAGCCCGACGTTCGCAATGGCAAAGACAACCGACCCCTGGTCCGCCAGGCAGCAGCGCCAGCTCACGGCAGTGTCCGAGTTCACCACGGACATCCAACACGTCTCCGGCCGAGACAATGTGGTAGCCGACTGCCTCTCCCGCCCCGCCATCCACGCCGCACACCTGGCAGTCGACTACGCTCAACTCGCAGCAGACCAGATCACCGACCCTGATCTGCTCTCCGCACCTACCAACCTACCAGGGCTACGCCTGGCCGATGTCGCCTGTGGCCCGACCGCAGTCACGGTCAAGTGCGACATATCCCTATGTCAACCTCGGCTCGTCGTCCCAGCGTCCTGGCGCCGCCGGGTATTCGACATTCTCCACAACCTCTCCCACCCCGGCGCCCGCGTATCCATCAAATTGGTAGCCAACCGCTTCGTCTGGCACGGCCTTCGCAAGGATGTGCGTACTTGGGCCAACTCCTGCCTAGCCTGCCAACGGGCCAAGGTACAGCAACACACGAAAGCACCCCTCGAGGAGTTTACCATCCCCTCGCGGAGATTCGACCACATCCACGTGGACATCGTCGGGCCCCTGCTGCCATCGCAAGGCCACACGCACTTGCTGACCATCGTTGACCGCACCACGCGCTGGCCCGAGGCAATTCCACTGACCTCTACCACCACCGCCGACATCGCCAGAGCCTTCGTCAGCACCTGGGTCGCACGGTTCGGCGTCCCCTCCGACATGACGTCGGACAGAGGTCCGCAATTTACCTCTGAACTCTGGACTGCCGTCACACGCAATCTCGGGGTGACCATTCACTGCACCACAGCGTACCACCCCCAAGCCAACGGACTGTGTGAGCGGTTCCACAGATCCTTGAAGGCATCTCTTCGAGCCAGCCTCCAGGACAGCGCCTGGACTGACCGACTTCCGTGGGTCCTCCTCGGCCTGCGCACCGCGGTTAAAGAAGACCTCCACGCATTGGCAGCAGAGCTCGTGTACGGTCAGCCGCTGCATGTACCCGGTGAGTTCCTGCTCACCACCACAACACCCTGGTCAGCCGACCAGCAACGCCACGACTTCGCCACACCGGCGCTGCAGTTCGCCCCGGTGCCCATTGCCCGACACGGCGAATCCACCTCACACGTCCCACTAAGCCTGCACCAGGCACGGTTTGTTTTCGTCCGGCACAATGCCCACCGCGGACCCCTTCAATCCCCGTACGACGGGCCCTACATGGTGCTACAGGCTGGGGACAAATTTTTCACCCTGCAAGTGGGCGACAGGACTGAAAAAGTGTCGGTTGACCGACTCAAGCCAGCACACTCGGAGCCCGGTGAGCAGGTCCCTGTTGCTCATCCACCTCCACGCGGCCGACCTGCCCTCAAGCCGGTTCACCCGGCTGCTCCACGCCCGGCCGTTCCACGTCCACCGGCGTCCTACAAGAGCCGCTCCAGCGGCCCATCAGACCGCCGCACCGTCTCGTCCACACCTCCTAAGCGGATTCTCGGGGGAGCTGTGTGGCGGATCGCCACCTAAACGGGCATAATCCACTCTTCCGTCCGTGGATAATATATCGGGCACCTTACCTTTAAGGCACCTTACCTTTAAGGCAGGAGTGGGTGGGGCCTCAGGATTTTTGCAGAGAATTCTGGGAGCTTTCTGTTCAGCCATTTTGTACCATGCAGTTGTATTAAAAAAGTCTCTTGTTTTCCGCACATGGATTCAGCCTTAATTCGTGTTTCGCGGCAGCCTCAACACGACGAGTTTAGTATCTCCAGGCAAGTTCAAATTATGGTAATCAGTAATTAGGACCAAAATTGTGTGCTAAATCCAGACTTTCAAACAGGCATGTCTTACTAGAACAGCACCCATTTAGCGCCTGTTTTCAACCCTCCGGCCTTCCGGCCTTCCAAACTCCCTCTTCTGGCCCCTGATCACCCTCTGGCCTTCCAACCTTCCCCCTCCAGCCCCCGATCACCCTCTGGCCTTCCAACCTTCCCCCTCCGGCCCCCGATCACCCTCTGGCCTTCCAACCTTCCCCCTCTAGCCCCCGATCACCCTCTGGCCTTCCAACCTTCCCCCTCCGGCCCCCAATCACCCTTCATCCTCTGATAACCCTTCGATCCCTCACTCCCTCCTCTCTGCAGCTTAGTGCCGCAGGCTTATCCGACCGACAGCCAGCCAGCCTCACCAGCTGGCTGCGGGCGGGAAACGGTGATTCTAAATGCTAATCAGGCCCTCCTGTTAATTTCGGCAGGACCTGAGGGAAACCCGACCGCATTACAGCTCCCTCCCCGCCTCCAAATTAATATTCCGACCAAAGTCTCATTGTGAGGAAATCCTCCATTGTGTCGTGTGGCATTACCATTGTACCATCTGACAGATGACAGATCTATCAATTCAATACTGGGAATTCATGAGGTTTTGTGGGCCATCAGCAGCAGCAAATTGTATATCATCACAACCTGTAACTTCATGGCCTGGCACATCCCTCTCCATGATCACCATCAAAACTGTAGACCAATCCTGGCCAATCTAAACCAGCCATTACCAACCTATCAGCCTTCTCCCAATCATCAGGAGAATGAGTGCCATCAAGCAATATATACTCACTAATATTCTCCTTCTGACTTTCAGTATGGGTTCTGTGAGAAACACTTGGCTCCAAAATTTGTCCCAACTTTGATTCAGTCATGGACACAAGTGCTGAATTCCAGAGGAGTAGTGAGAGTGGCTGCCCTTAACATCAAGGCAAGATTCAGCCGAGTATCATACCAAGTAGCCCTAGCAAAACTGAAGTCAATGGATGTCAAAGGATAAACCTTCCAGTGGCTGGAGTCATATCTGATTCAAAGGAAGATGGTTGTGGTTATTAGAGGCTAATCATCATCACAGCCTCGGGACATCTGTTTAGGAGTTCCTGAGGAAAGTGTCCTCAGCTCAACCATCTGTGAAAATCCTGGGAAGTCTCTGGGCTAGAAATTCGTGCCCTCAGCGTCACTCTGCAACGCCATTAAATGGCACTAAAACTTGGCCGCCGCTCTTTCGCCAGCTGGTGGTGGGCCCCGCGGCGGCTGCTGTTTTCGTGCTTACCTTTGTGCTGGCAGTAAGGGACACACACATCTTTCAGGTAAATTTGTCTTTAAGCTTTTGGACTTTTCTTTTTATTTTATTGAAGTAGTGGCTTGCTGCAATAGATGTTAAAAGTTTTTTAAGTGTGTAGGGAGTGCTGCTGGATGCTTGCAAGGGCTCAGATGGTAAATGAAGGCCTTTGAGAAGACAGAAAATGCTGCAAATACTCAGCAGGTCAGGCAACATCCATGGAGAGAAAAAGAGAGTTCACATCTCAGGTCAAGATGCTGCCTGACCAGTTGAGTATTTCCAACATTTTATGCTGTCATTCAGACTTACAGCATCCTCTCACAGAGGGAAGAGGAAGACACAGAAGAGGAGAAAGCAGAAGAGGAGGAAACAGACAAAATGATGCATCCCAGACAGCCTCTTTGTGCCGGGATATCCGGGATGGAATCATCTGCTGCGGTCCCAGTGACCACAACCCCAATTCTCCTTTCAACATTAGTCCCACACCTTACCTTCCCTCTGTTACTGCCCATCACAACGTCCTCTTGGCCATGATGCTGAAATAAAAGCCACCACAAAGCAAACTTTCCAATCCAACTTTATACATCTATCCATCAAATATAACATCAAGAAATCAACTAATCACCCTTATGCATTCTCTTAGTGAGTGTCTTGTGTGTGCCTTTGCCTATCCTACTGATGTCACACAGTGCTACCCCAGTGGCTGCTGCATGGCTGGTGGAAGGCTGCTGACTTTCAGTGGGGCAACATTGCAAATGTCCTTGCTGGTTGACCTTGAGGAGCTGGTGGCTGGGAGTGTCAAATCAATCTTCTTCTTCTTGTTCGATAGCAAAATACTGCGGATGCTGGAAATCCGAAATAACAACAGGAAAACGCTGGAAAAACTCAGCAGGCCAGGCAACATCCGTGGAGAGAGAAAGAGAGTTAACGTTTCAGGTCGAAACCCTTCGTCGGAACCAGTTCCGACGAAGGGTTTCGACCTGAAACGTTAACTCTGTTTCTCTCTCCACGGATGTTGCCTGGCCTGCTGAGTTATTCCAGCGTTTTCTGTTGTTATTTCTTCTTCTTGTTCTTCTTCACTCTCCTCGCCCTCTTCTTGGTCACCCACTGGCTGGGCAGGCTGCATTTCTTGGGTGTGTGAAATGAGGAAGGCACAAGGGTGGAGTTAGGGTGATGTGAGGGCGGGAAAGCCTGACGTGCATGCGATAGGAGGATAACGTATGAGGATACCGGCATCTTTTATCCTTTCAACCCCGCCACTGGCCAAGGGCTCAGCCATGGCCCTGCCAAGAATGGCCTGCAACATCGCCTCCAAGGGGGTGAGGTGAGGCTAGGAATGGGAGATGTGCCTCATGATTGATACAGACTGTTGGTAGGTGAGTGATTGGGGGTGGGGATCGTGCATTGAGCAGTGTGTGAGGCTAGTGGTGCAGTTGGCAGGAGACGGCTTTTGAAGATACATTCACTGACCTTGACCACTGGTCTGAGGTCATGAAGCTTCTTTGGGCACTGGAGCCAGATGGTGAGGGCAACACTGCTGGCAGTGATGGTCTCAGTGTTGTAGTCATTCTTTCTGGAAGGCCTCCTGGCCCCTGTGTGTAGAGAACCTGTCTTGCAGTGTTGACCCTCTGCACAACGCTGGAGTGCTGCGTGCGAGACCCTGGGTGCCCCTTCCTTGGCTTGCTGAGCTATTTGTGTTAGTGCTGAAGCAGTTTTCCCATTTTTGGAGGTTAGGAAAGGAATTCAGCTTTAAGACTGAATATTCACATTTGGGACTTCTTTTTAATGTTACTTTTTCTTTTGAAAGGCAGAAAGGGCTGAAAACTGTATTATTTCACTGCATTTTTTTAAATATTAGTTCCTGGGATGTGGGCATTGCTGGCAAGGCCAGCATTTATTGCCCATCCCTAATTGCCCTTGAGAAGGTGGTGGTGAGCCGTCTTCTTGAACCGCTGCAGTCTGTGTGGTGTAGGTACTCCCACAGTGCTGTAAGGAAGGGAGTTCCAGGACTTTGATCCAGCGACGATGAAGGTAACGTCAATATATTTCCAAGTCAGGATGGTGAGTAACTTGGAGGGGAACTTGGAGGTGATGGTGTTCCCATGTGCCTGCTGCCCTTGTCCTTCTAAATGGCAGAGGTCGCGGGTTTGGGAGGTGCTGCCGAAGAAGCCTTGGCAAGTTGCTGCAGTGCTGCAATCCACTGATGAAATTGTGGGAACATGCGGTTTCAAATCATGCTTTTCTTTAAGTTGTGGAACTTCTTCCTAAACTCCAGACAGGTCATCGGAGTCTTAAGAACATAATAACATAAGAAATAGGAGCAGGAGTAGGCCATTCGGCCCCTCTAGCCTGCTCCGTCATTCAATAAGATCCTGGCTGATCTCCTACCTCAACTCCATCTTCTTGCACTATCTCCATATCCCTTGATTCCCTTAATATCCAAATATCTATCGATCTCTGTCTTGAATATACTGAACGACTGAGCATCCACAGCCCGCTGGGGTGGTGAATTCCAAAGATTCACCACCCTCTGAGCGAAGAAATTTCTCCTCATCTCAGTCCTAAATGGCCGACCCCTTATTCTGAGACTGTGACCTCTAGTTCTAGACTCCCCAGCCACCGGAAACGTCTTCCCTGCATCTACCCTGTCAAGACCTGTAAGAATTTTATATGTTTCAATTCGATCACCTCTCACTCTTAAAAGTTGATCTTGCTGCTAGCAGAGAATGGTTTTGATCCATTGACCTCTGGGTTATGGGCCCAGCACGCTTCCGTTGCGCCACTCTGCTCAAATGTCTTGATACCTTGTTCACTCTCTCACTGCCATTCTTGTTGCCTCCGTCCCATATTGTGGAAGCCATCCACTCCAATCACAAATCGTCTCACATCTCTCCACAGCACAACTTTTGCTCGTCAGTACAATAGGATTTTCCAATTTCCAATTCTCCCTCAAAATTGCACATTTCATAGCTGGACTGATGAACTTTGCAACATTTGTACCAGTTAAGTGGCTCATCAGCTGCTTGATAAATGTTAAAGGATTATTATTTCAGGTGCTATTTTTTCAGCAAAATCACAGCATTGGGAAAGACTGCGTGTTCCCACAATTCATTAGTGGGTTGTAAATTGTGAATAGGCATTACTTTTGCTTTTTTTGAACAATGAGAAGTATGACCCCGAGTTCTCCACTTTACACATAGACTGCACTTGAGGCAGTGTAACATTTCTTTTGTGGTATAGAATGGGAGCTGCACATCAGGCAGCATGCAATAAATCCAGTGGTTGTTTACGTGACAGCCATCACGATTGGTGAGCAAACTAAGAACTGCCTGCATGATCACTACTTCAGCTCCTTGTGTATGAAGCTAAAAAGGCGTGAGTGTCTGTGCATGCCTGGACTTTACTCACCATGTAAATATTTGTCCAAGCTCAGTGTAAGATGATGGTAAAGGCATTTTCTTTTATCGGAAATTCTTGTTTTTGAAAATATACTGCAAGTACTTACTGTATCAAAATAAGTTATTGTGTTCAAGTAATATTTTCACCTTTTGTTTCTTTTCGTCAGTTGTTATATGTCCTTTTCCAGTTTCTTCCATTCAGCCTTGTGAAAGGAATGCAGACAATGCATCTGCCATGCCAGCAAAGGGCTAGCAGGGAATTGGCACTTCAGGAATATATATTTTTCAATTTTATAACTTAATTTTTTCCCTAAACATATGGGAGGTCTCTGCTCAGATTTATAAAGCACCTGGACCAATTCATTCTGCTAAGAAGATTTCATAAAAGCCGGTGAGTGGAGAGTGGAATATCATTGCAGCTCCAATTTCACTCTTCAGTTACTACTTCTCCTTCTACCTGGTGGTCTTTTGGACTCGAAACTGTAAACCAATAAACCCACTATAGTACAATGAATCGTCTAAACATTCAGCAGCTGCCTTAGCATAATAGCTTTGAGGCCTAACTTTTCTGCTTTCGTCTCTTTGCTCCGATACTGTGGCTCCTGTTCTGATTTTCCAGCCTGAATGCTTTGCCATGGATTCAACATTTCCCCTTTAAATACATTTCATGATATTAATTCAACCTCCGACATGTTGTTCTTTAATCTTCAAGTTTGCCCTCACAGGCTCACTCTTCTGTTAATTTGAGATTTAGCTTGGAACTTCTTTCTTAAAAAGGTGAATTTTGTGCTCAGGTTGTGCAAATGGAATAGTTTCCCATTTTTTTGTGTTCAATCCACTATCAAGTGTACAGCACCAGAGAGATACAGGAAATTCCAAGTAGTTGGTGATTCCCTACAGTACAGCAGAAGCAAAAGTCAACATTAACCCATGAATCACTGCCTCCATAGTCGCTCTGTGCATTCTATTTGATAGATTTCCCACGAGAAAATCTAATAATAAACAAAATAAAATTCACCAGAGCATGTAGATATGTTAATATTTCTTATTAAAATTGTGGCTGTTGTCCAACCCACAGAGCAAAGATTTTTTAAAAAGTTGCAAAATTAAGAAATTTAATAGTTGAAAATAAATTAGACGGAACTTAAAGAGGCCCAATTCCAGTCTTAGCATCTCTTACAATTGCTCAGACTGCTGCCATAAAGGCTTTGGGTGTCTCATCCTACTTAGATAAGCTTGAAGATTGCACGAAGATAGCTATTGATATGGGCTTCACTAATCTCAATGCTATGGGTCTGATGTCCCACAGATCAGTGGGTCTGTTGAGACAGTACCCAGTAGCAGGGAATGGCCACAGGTGATGCCGCTGTCTCTCTGGACAACAACACCCTTCCACCATCCCCAGCTGATGACTGCGCATGTATGAAGGTGGCCTAAGACTGGAGCAGTTGGTGACCCACCCACAATCAAAACACTGAAAAACATAGATGCTATCCATGCTGAAATACTGTTGCAGACATCAGGAGTCATATACCATTCTTATGGGTGAGATCTTTAGTTAAATGCCACATATACCCAATAAAGTAACGGTCTTCTCCATTATGCACAATGCAGTGGCCCAATACACCTTCAGAAACATTGTCCTCTGCACTACATCAATTACCATGGACTGACAATCCTTTGACGTAATAATACTTTAGAATACAACAGAAGAGAACTCTCTGGGCACAGTTGAAATAAATATGTTTTTGTCCTCAGGATGTGGGTGACACTGGCAATACTTATTGCCCATCCCTAGTTGCTCTGAGAAGATGGTGGTTGACCCTCTTCTTGAATCCTTATCGAGATGGTGCTCCCATGATGGTGCAACCCATATTTAATTCCATAAATGTGATGAGTGTATGTAGCTAGTGTTTATTTGCCCTGGTGCTTCCCCTTGGTGACTATGTATGTGTTGTGTACCCTAATCTTGTGCACCTTCTAGGTGCGAGCCCACTGGCAGAAGTAAATGAGGTAGGTGGCCGCTGAATGTTAGTGCGAACCTCCTGGAATTAAATGGTCCTGTATCTCCTTGTCTTGGCCCTGCCACAGGTGACACCATGTCCCTTGCTGGTCCTGGAACATCTCTTATCATTTCATGGGAAGGGGCCTGAGGAGCCAGATGTGGCATCACCCTGAGAGGAAGCAGCCACATCCATGCCTAATCCAGCCATGCTTCTACGGCTGGCAGTGCCTTGGCGTGTCCAGTAATAGACCTGTGGCCAGTAATAAGGCCAATGAAGTCCTATAAAAAGAAAAAAGAAAAAAACATTTGCATTTAGATAACGCCTTTCATGACCTCAGGACGTCTCAGTGCTTTACAGACAATTAAATATTTTTGAAGTGTAGTCACTGTTGTCATGTAGGAAACACAGTAGCCAATTTTGCATAAGGTCTCACAAACAGCAATGAGCTAAATAACCAGATAACCTGTTTTAGTAATGTTGGTTGAGGGATAAATATTGGCCAGCATACCTGGGGGGGGGTGGGGGGAAGAAGCTACCCTGCTCTTCTTCAAATAGTACCATGGCCTTGGTTTAACGTCACAACTGAAAGATGCACCTCTAACAGTGCAATGCTCCTTCAGCACTGCACTGGAGTGTCAGCCTGGATTATGTGCTCAAGTCTCTGGAGTGGGACTTGAACCCACAATCTTCTGACTCAGAGGTGAGAATAAAACCACTGAGCCTTGGCTAAAAGCTAATGCCATGGTTCTCTCCATCTGATCCCCTCACTAGTTGAAGCTGGACAAGGGAACCTATTATAGATTGGAGCTCCAAGCCTATATGGCTGCAATCTGTGCATTCATGAGATATACTCTGACTGGGTTTAGGAATTCTGTCACAAGCAGCACCTCTGGATTTGCCACACGTTCCATGGTTGACTGTTCTGTTAAATGGTCACACACGACCGCACAGATGTGGTTAGTGGACTCCTCTGTGGTTTTCACCAGACTGTGCACAGTGCTTGCCACATTCTCTAATGGCTGCAAAGAACACTGGTTATCAGTTAGTATCCTTCTTTTAAATGCAGGCCCAACGAGGGCTGAATCCCAGTGATGCCCACTGAGCTCTGCAGCGATGAAGGACACAAGCTGACTCTTTGGCCAACAGGTTCCTACTTTTCCACTGTGACCAATGCCTGCTTCTGCTCATTCATGCTCTCTATATCACCCAGTGCAATGCACACTCCTTAAATTGCAATCTAAATTCCCTGCAATGGTTTTACTTGTACTGGTACTTTCTATGGAAGGAGTGAGTGATGCAGGTTGCAGTCAGGTGCCAGCTTTGAGTGCCACTCAGATCTGGTTCTTGGGGTTCAGTTATGGAAACAAAAGAGGAGCGTATGTTAGAATGCTGGCTGTAAAACACCCCTTCAAATGAAGCTGACGAAAGTAGAGTTTGTGTCAAGGTATTGTGCTGGAAAGCATGCGTATGACTGAATGAGGTGAGCGCAGAATAAGGAAGAGGAAGGTAATAGGAACATAGGAACAGGAGTGGGCCATTCAGCCCCTCAAGCCTGCTCTGCCATTCAATGAGGTCATGACTGATCTGTATCCTAACTCCATCCACCAGCCTTGGCTCCATATCCCTTTATACCCTTGGCTAGCAAAAATCTATCGATCACAGTTTTAAAATTATTAATTGAGCTAGCATCTACTGCTTTTTGTGGGAGAGAGTTCCACAATTCTACCACCTTTTGCGTGAAGAAGTGTTTCCTAACTTCTCTTCTGAATGGCACAGCTTTAATATTAAGGTTATGTCCCTTTGTCCTAGACTCCCCCACCAGCAGAAAAAGTTTCTCTCTATCTACCCTGTCAATTCCTTTCAAAATCCTAAAAATCTCAATCAAATCACCTCTTAACCTTCTATATTCCAGGGAATACAAGCCTAGTTCATGCAATCTCTCCTCATAATTTAACCCTTGGAGCCCTGTTATTATTCTGGTCAATCTGCATTGCAATCCTTCCAAGGCCAATATATGCTTTCTAAGGTGTGGTGCCCATAACTGTACACAGTACTCCAGATGTGGTCTAACCAGTGCTTTGTATAGCTGTAGCAAAACTTCATCCCCTTTATATTCTAGCCCTCTACAATATTAGACTTTTTGATTAATTTTTTTACCTGGCCACTGTAGAGTTTCGCAATTATCGCGATTCAAAATAACATGAGAGAAGCAGATTCAATTGATCATTTTTATTAAACGAAATGCTGTCCTGATAATAAAGGACACAGAAGCCTGTAAAATGGGCGACGCGCATCATGGCAGAAGCTTCCAGAGACACAGTGGGCAGACAAGATGGCGTCGAATATACATTCAGTATGAGATTGGATCATACTCGGTACACATTGAAAAGGCAGGATGCAACCCGTTTGCATCCTGAACAATAGCAATGATATAAGTGCTGGAATCGTTTCCTACGCACAGTAAGGATCATTGAACTGGGCCATCAAGAACCCATCCAGACACATCAATACACAAATACCCACCCCCGGCTCAACAATGAGAGAGACATTGGCGGGTGATTAAGCCAGTATTCGGGGGGCCCCAAAACCAGTCGAGGAGACGATCCATACACATCCTGGCTGGCTCAACAATGGAGAAGGTATTAACGGATAGTTGGCCAGTTTCAGGTGTTACCGAAACCCGTTAAGAAGATAATCGCCCCATGCTGGGAGTTTTGGGCACCAAAATCACACAAAGAATAAACGTTTAGATTTGAGCGGGAGATAAGGCCAACAAAGCAGTATAACTATAGGGAACAAATGTCCATCGCTCTCTCTGGCTTCCTGGGCTCTTCCTTGACTCTCTCTCTCTCTTGGGCTGGACCCTCTCGGGCTCGCTTGGCTCTTGACTCTTCGCCGTGCTGGTCGGTTATTCGAGTGTTGGGTGGAGCTCAATCGGAATGAGCCGCCTCGACAGGGCATTAACAGGGTACACCATCCCGAGCGTCGGTAAACGGTGTCCGGACCCAGGGGCCCGAGTAACCAGAAGAAAGACGAGAAGAAAGACGAGAATAAATTCCATGTGCCGCCGCGGTCAGTAAACCCCGACCGCGTCCGAAGATATAACGGCAGAATCCATCTTTGAATTCTACAGACTACTACACGAACCATTTTCTTTGAATTCTACGGACTACTCCACGATCCGGTCTGAATCCATCGACCACTTCATGACATCAAGGAATCTGGCTTACCTTTCGCGGCAGCGAGAGTAAACAAGTGGGGTGCAGAAACCCTTACAACCACGTGACAGTCAGGCGCTGCAGCGAAACGAGCTGAGTGCCTCACTTTAAATTTCCGAAGTGAGCCGAGTGGTGAGCATGTTTTCCGATCCTACAAATCCAGACGTAGTTTAGGTATATTAAGGGAGGGTGGTTTTTCTAAGGTTAATGTATAATGTGTTCCCCCTTTTACGATGTGTCGTGTGTTCCCCATTTCCATAGACCAAGTTTTATGAACGTGTGTATACTTGTACTCTCTTTGATCTGCGCCTATGACATGTATTTCATGATTTTAGACGCCATGCAATAAAGATATTCATTTCGTGCTATTCAACCGGGTCTATTTGAGTCTTTTCTCTGCATTACTGCTCCTTGCATCTAAGTCCAGGTGTCAGAACCGTAAGGGCGAGTGGGTCGAACCACTCACAGGTGCTTATTGCAAAAGTCTGGCCGGAGACCAGAGCAAGCAATAGTATAGGCAATGAAGGCCTCACCTCGCACCAGAACCGTGACCCCTTACACCACTACATTTAAGTGATCTGTGTACATGGACCCATAAATCTCTATGACCTCCACTGTTCCTAGCTTTTCACCATTTAAAAAAATACTTGGATCTATCCTTTTTATGTCCAAAATGGATGCCCTCACATTTACCTCAGTTGAAATCCATCTGCCACAGTTTTGCCCACTCACTTAATCTATCAATGTCTCTTTGTAATTTTATGTTCCCAACTACATTGCTTACTCTGCCATCAATCTATGCGTCATTGGCAAACTTGGATATATGGCTCTCTATTATGTTATCTAAGTCATTAATAAATACAGTGAATAGTTGAGGCCCAGTGTTGGGACACCATAAGTCAAGTATTTCCAATTTGAGTACATATCAATTAACCCTACTCTCTGTAAGAAATTAAGGATAGTATTAGATACAAAGAGGAGTCATATAAAGTTGCCAGAAAAAGTAGCAAGCCTGAGGATTGGGAGCAGTTTAGAGTTCAGCAAAAAAGGACCAAGAGATTGATCAAGAGGGGAAAAATAGAGTATGAGAGTAAACTTGCAAGGAACATAAAAGTGGACTGTAAAAGCTTCTACAAGTATGTAAAAAGAAAAAGATTAGTGAAGACAAATGTAGGTCCCTTACAGTCAGAAACAGGAGAATTTATAATGGGGAACAAGGAAATGGCTGAGCAATTAAACAAATACTTTGGTTCTGTCTTCACAGAAGAGGACACAAATAACTTCCCAGAAATGTGAGGGAACCAAGGGTCTAGTGAGAAGGAGGAATTAAAGGAAATTAGTATTAGTAAATAAATAGTGCTGGGGAAATTAATGGGACTGAAAGCTGATAAATCCCCAGGGCCTGATAATCGGCATCCCAGAGTACTAAAAGAGGTAGCCATGGAAATAGTGGATGCATTGGTTGTCATCTTCCAAAATTCTATAGATTATGGAACAGTTCCGGCAGATTGGAGGGTGGCAAATGTAACCCCACTATTTAAAAAAGGAGGGAGAGAGAAAACCGGGAACTACAGATCGGTTAGCCTAACATCAATGGTAGGGAAAATGCTAGAGTCTATTATAAAGGATGTGATAACAGGACACTTAGAAAATATCAACGGGATTAGACAAAGTCAACATGGATTTATGAAAGGGAAATCATGTTTGACAAACCTACTGGAGTTTTTTGAGGATGTAATTGGTAGAATAGATAAGGGAGAACCAGTGGATGTGGTGTATTTAGATTTTCAGAAGGCCTTTGATAAAGTCTCACATAAGAGGTTAGTGTGCAAAATTAAAGCACATGGGATTGGAGGTAATATACTGGCATGGATTGAAAATTGGTTAACAGACAGGAAACAGAGAGTAGGAATAAATGGCTCTTTTTTGGGGCGGCAGGCGGTGACTAGTGGGGTACCGCAGGGATCAGTGCTTGGGCCCCAGCTATTCACAATATATATCAATGATTTGGATGACGGAACCAAATGTAATATTTCCAAGTTTGCTGACGACACAAAACTAGGTGGGGTTGTGAGTTGTGAGGAGGATGCAAAGAGGCCTCAAGACGATTGGGACAAGTTGAGTGAGTGGGCAAATACATGGCAGATGCAGTATAACATGGATAAATGTGAAGTTATCCACTTTGGTAGGAAAAACAGAAAGGTAGAGTATTATTTAAATAATGATAGATTGGGAAATGCTGATGTACAAAGGGACCTGGGTGTCCTTGTACACCAGTCACTGAAAGCAAACATGCAGGTGCAGCAAGCAGTTAGGAAGGCAAATGGTATGTTGGCCTTCATTGCAAAAGGGTTTGAATACAGGAGCAAGGATGTCTTACTACAGTTGTACAGGCCTTGGTGAGACCACACCTGGAGTACTGTGTGCAGTTTTGGTCTCCTTACCTAAGAAAGGATATACTTGCCATAGAGTAGGTGCAGCGAAGGTTCACCAGACTGATTCCTGGGATGGCAGGATTGTCGTATGAGGAGAGATTGGGTCGACTAGGCCTGTATTCACTAGAGTTTAGAAGACTGAGAGGGGATCTCATTGAAACGTATAAAATTCTGACAGGGCTAGACAGACTGGAGGATGTTTCCCCTGGCTGGGGGGTCTAGATCGAGGGGTCACAGTCTCAGGATATGGGGTAGGACATTTAGGACTGAGATGAGGAGACATTTCTGCACTCAGAGGGTGGTGAACCTGTGGAATTCTCTACCACAGAAGGCTGTGGAGGCCAAGTCACTGAATATATTTAAGAAGGAGATAGATAGATTTCTAGACACAAAAGGCAACAAGGGGTATGGGGAGAGAGCAGGAATATGGTATTGAGATAGAGGATCAGCCATGATCCTATTGAATGGCAGAGCAGGCTCGAAGGGCCGAATGGCCTACTCCTGCTATTTTTCTATGTTTCTATGGGATAGAAATTAGGTCGCGCCCCATTTGGGGCGCAAATATCGTCTGGACGCAAATATTAGCGCCTGGCGCTAATTATCGGCACTGACTGGAAACTTCACTTTTACCGTCCCGGGAGGTGAGTGGAGTGCTAAAGCAGGCGCTGCACACCTGTCTTAAGGCGCAAAGGCCGAGCAGTGAGGCGCTAACTCAGAGCGCTGGCGAAGCTCATGTAATGTCAGTCAGCAATGGAACACACACACAATGGCACGGGCCAGTTCTTAAAGGGGATGGTTAATCTTGCTTTCCATCCACATCCTGTTCATTGCAGCCTTGAATCTCGGCCTGGAGAGACTTGCACATCAAATGTGCTGGAAAGAACAATGGAGAGTACCAGGCAAAGAGCTCAGAGTGCAGCTCCCACAGTCTCTGCTAAATTGATACAAGGAATGGCAAATCAAAATGAACCTGCAAAGTGCTGCTCAGTACCCAAAACTCCTTCACACAACGTTGAATCTCTCCAGAAGTCTCTCCCTCTCTCTCTCAGAATGCGTAGTTCAAAAATGCCACCAACAATAAAAGACAGGAAGAGGCCCCCTTTAAATAGCGCCCCCCCCAGCCCCACAGCGATTGATAGCGTTCCAGTCTTCTGGTCGTTGGAAGCGCCAGGCGGTAAGGCAGGGGGCGCCACTCAATTTCCGCTCCGGGGCGCCACAAGGGCGTTGCACCATGGAATGACGTCACAATCTGCGCGCGCAGGTGGTCGCAGCGGTAAGTTTTAGTGCCGCCGCACAATGTCAAGTTAAGTTCCCGAGCGGCGCAAACATCGCTGCGCCCGGGCGTTAGCGGCTTTGCGCCCCATTAGCGCCCTCTTAAGGCGCTAATGGGAGGCGCAACCAACTGAATTTTTACCCCTATGTCTTCTGGCACCTAACCAATCTCCTAACCAGGTCAATAATTTGCCTTCAATTCCATGAGCTTTAATTTTAACTAACAGCCTCGTATGTAGAACCTTATTGAATGCCTTCTGAAAGTCCATATAAACAACCTCCATAGACATTTCCCTGTCTACTACTTTAGTTACTTCAAAAAATTCAATTAGGTTCTAATCAGCTCAAATTTCTCAGTCACTCTGCTTAATTATAGATTCCAATAACTTCCCCACAACAGATATTAGACTAACAGGTTTATAATTTCCTAGTTTACCTCTCTCACCTTTCTTAAATAAGGGAGTACATTTGCAATTTTTCAATCTAAAGGGACAATTCCAGAATTGAGAGAGCTTTTAAAGATTGGGTATACAGGGCATAATTTCAAAGTTTGCAGATGACTCGAAACTTGGAAATGTAGTACACAGTGAAGAGGACAGTAACAGACTTCAGGAGGACATAGACAGACTGGTGAAATGGGCCGACACATGGGGGGTGATTTTCTCAATGGGAAGCTTTTGGAGGCGGGACTCCCACTTGTCGGGTTTCAGTCCCGCCTCCATCAGCTTCTGGCCAACCAGCGGGATTTTCCCCTGATTGACTTTGTTAAGCCCGCCCAGTGGGCTTAGCAGGCCAATTAGGGCGAAGCCGGTTGCAGAGAACGACAACGTATGACGTGTCATCTGTCAAGAATTTTTGAAAGAAGAAATGTCATAATTTGACAGCTCTGTGAAGCTGTCAAACACTGACATTCTGTGTAGTTTGATGAGGTCTTGCATACAAGACCTCATCAAACCACTTTCTTTCACAGAAATGAGATGTTTGTTGCATATGAGAATGCAACGGACATCTCTCATCTGCAACACGGAGGTGCGAGACTCTCCGTATAGAAACCGACTGAAGCCTGCAGGAAGAAACAAAGGTAAGTACACTTTTAAAAACACTGAGGACTTACCTCAGATACTCACCTCTACACTCTTGCACCCATCACTTACCTTCACACCACACGTTTGGAACCTCCGACCCCCGCAGACCCCCTACTCGCCTCGGTGACCCTGGCGGGTTTTGGAGCCTTCGGGAAGCCCGCACCTGTGAGGGCAAAAACGGGATAATCCTATTTTCTGCCTGTTAACTACCTGTTAACAGGCAGTTAATAGGCTTTAATTCCTTCCCGCCTCCAAGGAGACGGGACCCGGCACGGGACGGCAACCCGCCTCCTGGGAAGATGGCATGGAGGCGGGTTGGGGGTGGGTTTGCCACCCGCACCCAAATTCTGCCATTTTCCCAGCAGTCCCGTCTCCATACCCGCCTCCCCGGGGCTGAGAAAATTGCCCCCATGGCAGGTAAAATTTAACGCAGAGAAGTGTGAAGTGATGCATTCTGGAAGGAGGAATGAGGAGAGGCAAAATAAACTGAATTGTACAATTTTAAAGGGGGTGCAGAAACAGCGAGACCTGATGGTGTATGTACACAAGTCTTTAACGGCAGGGCCTGATTTGCATGGGAGGCCTCTGATTCTCGCCCGCAGCCAATCAGATTGAAAGGCTGGATGGCTGCGGGCGGGTAGGCCTCAGATGCAAGGGGTTGGTCTGGGGGAGGGATTGCGGGGTCAGGAATCAGCAGTCGGGGATCGCGGGGGGGTGGGGGGTTGGCAGTGGAGGAGCCGGGATCGCGGGAGAGATGACGACGGCAGACTGGGGGGGGGGGGTCGGTTGGAGCATCGGCAGTGGGGGTTGGCCGGGGATCGGCAGGGGGGGATTGGAGGTTCGGCGGGGGTTGGGGAGGGGCAGGGGGTCGGCCAGGAGTCAGGGATCGGCAGGGTGGGAGAGAGGATTGGGGCCGGCATCATCGGTGGGGTGGAGGGGGGTGGGGAGGCCTCATGGTGGGAATCGGAGGGCTGGGGAGTTGATCGGAGGCCCGGGGTGAGGTCTCCGATCGCGGGTGGTGGGTTAGGCAGGGACCCTGGATCCAGGAGGTAGGTATAAAGCCACTTACCTCCTGGATCCACCAGTCCCCGCCTCAGTCTAACTGCCGGGTTTCACAAATTGTGTGAAACCCGTCCAAAGGCAGTTAAAAACAAAATGGAGGTGAAAAAAGAGGCTTCCAGCCTGATTATAATATTTAAATTGACATACCACCCCCTGGGAGCGGGTTGGTCGCCCGCCCTGCGTCCCGCCCCCGTTCAACTGGAAGTGGGCAGGTTGGAGGCGGGATCAGGTCGGGAATACCATTTTTAACAATTAAACTGCCCCCACGCCCCAAACCCACCCGTTTTTCTAGGGGTAAATTCCGGCCATAGCGTACAAAAGCAAGGAAGTTATGTTAAACCTTTATAAATAACTGGTTAGGCCCCAGCTGGAATATGTGTCCAATTCTTGGCATCACACTTTAGGAAGGATGTCGAAGCCTTAGAGAGGGTGCAGAGGAGATTTACTAGAGTGGTACCAGGGATGAAAGATGGCAGTTACGTGGAGAGACTGGAGAAGCTGGGGGTGTTCTCCTTAGAGCAGAGAAGGTTAAGAGGAGACTTGATAAAGGTGTTCAAAATCATGAAGGGTTTTGATAGAGTAAATAAGGAGAAACTCTTTCCAGTGGCAGAAGGGTTGGTAACCAAAGGACACAGATTTAAGGTAATTGGCAAAAAAACCTGAGACGACATGAGGAAAACATTTTTTACGCAGTGAGTTGTTATGATAACAGGAATGCACTGCCTGAAAGGGTGGTGGAAGCAGATTCAATAATAACTTTCTAAAGGGAATTTAATAAATACTTGAAAAGGAAAAATGTGCAGGGTTTTGGGAAAAGAGCAGGGGAGTGGGACTAACTGGATAGCATTTTCAAAGAGCCGGCCCAGGCACGATGGTCTCCTTCTGTGCTGTAACATTCTATGAATATACAAGTCGTCTCTTCCCTCTTCCCTACTTGCACTGACAGAGCAAGAAGGTCCTACTTCAGACCTCCTTGACCGTCAGTGCCTCAGAAGGTTGAGCTTTCTTCCGGAGGTTATTGGACAAATATGTCAATTTCAGGCTGAAGACCTGCAGCACACGTCAATAACATTGTTTTTACTAGTCAGGGTCACCACTGCCTTAAAGGTCTTTGTGTCCGGATCCACCCGACATTAGCATGTGACCTTTGCCACATTAGTCAGGTAGCTGCACTGAAGGACACTGATGCTCTGTTCAGAAGGGCTGCACAATTCATGGCTCATCACTCATTACTAATTCATAAATCTGCTATGTCTGTCCTCTTGTCGATTCTAGAACATATTGCTCCAGAAAACTATCTTGAATACACTCGAGAAATTCACTTTGTTTCTGACTTGAGCAACTCACTTTTCCCAATCTATATGAAAATTAAAGTCTCCCATTAAAACAACTCTGCTTTTGCTACATACCTCTCTAATCTCTGACTTAATACATTCCGCCACTTCATTGCTGCTATCAGGAGGCCTGTAGACAACTTCCATTACAGTTTTAAATCCTTCCGTATTCCTCAATTCTAAACGTTGAGTCTCCTCTGATTGCTTTCCCTTACCTATATCCTCTCTTACTAATGTTGTTTTTTTTTATTCGTTTATGGGATGTGGGCGTCGTTGGCAAGGCCAGCATTTATTGCCCATCCCTAATTGCCCTTGAGAAGGTGGTGGTGAGCCACCTTCTTGAACCGCTGCAGTCCGTGCGGTGAAGGTACTCTCATAGTGTTGTTAGGGAGGGAGTTCTAGGATTTTGACCCAACGACGATGAAGAGGTCACGGGTTTAGGAGGTGCTGCCGAAGAAGCCTTGGCGAGTTGTAAAAATCTTTTAATCAATAGGGCTAACCTTTCTCCTCTTCCAGTTTCCCTATCCTTTCTAAAGACTTTGGGGGGAAAATTGGGTTGATTTGCGCCTCTCGTCAGCAGAAGGTTAGCGACGGCGGTAGCAAACTTGGGTTATGCCTCCTGACCTATCACCGGATGATATGTCCGACAGGGTCAGGGTGGTGTATTTGCAGCCGCGGCAGCGCTACTTAAAGGACAGGTCTCCTCTTGAGTGCCAGGCTGTTTTCCCGGCACCCCGCTCCCCGGTGGTCTAGCAGGGCCCCGGTGCACGCACGTTAGGCCCCTCCCCTTTAATCAGGGGAGGGAGGCCTGCAATGACACGGCGTTACGTGCCGATGCGCGTGGCGCTGTTGCACGTAATGTTGCGACATTGAATAGTAGTGCCCCAAGAAGGAGGTGGAATGCTTCCAGTAGCGCTCCACCTCCTGCTTGGGGTGCTACAACTGAATTTCAGGCGGAGGGGCCCTAATTTTTTCGGAGCGCTAAAATTAGCGCCCCAGCAACGTTAGCACCCCAAAAGGGGCGACACCAAATTTTTCCCCCTTTATAACCTGGAATATTTAGCTCACAATCATGACCAGCTTGCAGCCATGTCTCTGTAATGGCACCATATCACACCCTCTAAGCTGTGTCTGAGCCTTTAATTCACTCAATTTATTTCTTATACTCTGTACGTTACTATATTAAACTCTTATTTGGGCAAGAGACTCTACCGGTCCTTTTGCCCTGGTGCGGTCTTTTTCACATCGGTTAACTTAACACGTTTTTTATTTGTCACTCCTGCTGTAACTACTTTTGTTATTTTGGTATTCCCTTCACCTGAAGAATCTATATCACTGTTTATGACCTGAACTCTGCTCTTATCCCTTTTTTAAATCTTTAAACAATCATTTTTACTATTGTTTCTGACTGAGCCCTACCCCCCATTTATTAGTTTAAAGTCCTTTTTATCACCCTATTTATCCTTCCCACTATGACCTTGGTCCTAGCCAGGTTCAGGTGCAGCCAATCCCAATAGTACAGCTTCCTCCTGTCCCAGTACTGGTGCCAGTGTCCCATGAAACACAACCCTCCTTCTCACATCACTCTTGTAGAATTCGCAATATATCGCGATTTTATTAATAAGGAGAAAAACACATAGTTTCGTTCAAACAGCTTTTATTTCAGCAGAATGCTGTCAGGTTTCAAAGTGGACACAAGCAGCTTGTAAAATGGCCGCCGCACCTCGTGGCGGAACATTCTAGACTTTTCGACAGGCAGACAAGATGGCGTTCCAATAAACATTTCTTGTAGAATTCGCAATATATCGCGATTTTATTAATAAGGAGAAAAACACATAGTTTCGTTCAAACAGCTTTTATTTCAGCAGAATGCTGTCAGGTTTCAAAGTGGACACAAGCAGCTTGTAAAATGGCCGCCGCACCTCGTGGCGGAACATTCTAGACTTTTCGACAGGCAGACAAGATGGCGTTCCAATAAACATTTGTGCAAGATCGATTAAGATTCAGCACATTGAAGATAATACACGAGACATCTTGGGTTTGCAGTATACACATAGATACTGAAATTGGTCTCCCAGGTACGAATGAAGGCTATTGTACCCAGTAATCAAGAACCCATCCAAAGACATTAATATGTAAAATCCCAACGACTCTACGATGAGAGAGCCGTTAGCGGGTAGTTACAGAAAACACTTGGAGGCCCCAAAACCCCTCCAGGGAGACTACCGACCGATTAAACAATGGGAGAAATATTAACAGGTACTCAGGCATTTACGAGTCGCCCCGAAACCCATTAAAAACGGAAATCACCTATACAAGACATTTGAGCGCCAAACCCTAACAAAAGAAAAAGACATTAAGGTTGGGCGGGAAACGGAAGATTTTGTACTATAATTACAAGCTCCAACCGTCCATCTTGCTCTTATCATCTTTCTCTTATCTTGCTGGTGTTCATCCTGGTGGCTGCTCCTGTGTTCTTGACTCGCCGTCTTGTTCCTGCTTGCCTCGTGTCTCTTTTAAAAGACTGTTGAACTTTGTGATCCGCTCGAATCTACCTCGTGTCGTGTCACGAAGACCTGTGTTGGTAACCGGTATCGGAACCAAAGGCCCGAGAAGAGATGAGATGAGATGAGATGAGAAGAGACGAAGACCATACTTATCGCCACGGTCAGTAAGCCCCGACCGCGCCTGTAGGTCGATTTGACATTTTTCCTTGCCAGGAAGACTTCTTTGAACTTTAAAGAACGGACACCGGAAGATTCTTCTCTCAAATGTTGACTGGAATGTGAAACCCACCAAGACAGATCTTCATGACGGACACCGGGAGATTATTCTCTTAAGTGTTGACTGGTACGTGAAACCCACAAACACAGATCTTCATAACAGCAGACGTTCCAGCCTGCTAGCCGGAGCAGAAACGAGTAAACAAGTGGGGCCAGGAGACCCCCTGATCGACACGTGGGTGCTGCGGTGAAAACATCCGATCAGATATTCGGAATTTCTCCGAGTTATCACGAGTGGTGAGCATGAGTCTCTTTAGCCATGTGTACACCTTCCTGATCAGTTTGTTCCTATGCCAATTAGCACGTGGCTCGGGTAATAATCCTGAGATTACCACCCTTGAGGTCCTGCTTTTTAATTTAGCTCCTAACTCCTGATACTCCCTCAGCAGGACCTCCTCACTTTACTTCTCTATGTCATTGATCCCAACATGGACCATGACAACTGGATCTTCCTCTTCCCTTTCTAACCGCATCGAGATATCCCTTACCCTGCCACCAGGTAGGCAACACACCCTTTGGGACTCTCGATCATTGGTTGCAGAGGATGCTATCTATCTCCCTAATTATTAGATCCCCTATAACTACATTATTTCTATTCTGCTCCTCTCCGCTTTGGACAGCCCTCTGCTCCATGGTGCCTAGGTTAGCATTGTGGCTGTCCTCCCGTAGTCTTTCTCCTTATCCTCACAGGTATCAAGCACATTGTGCATGTTGGGCAGGACCAGTGTCAGCGGAAACTCCGTCGCTATCTCCCCTCGGTTCACCCTACCCTACTGACTGA
This sequence comes from Squalus acanthias, assembly GCA_030390025.1. Lineage (NCBI taxonomy): Eukaryota > Metazoa > Chordata > Chondrichthyes > Squaliformes > Squalidae > Squalus > Squalus acanthias. The sequence continues at coordinate 112,907,110 of CM059428.1, forward strand.
CAATCACATTCTCCCCTTCCTGCACCTGTGCTTTCCTCTGAGGGGTGACTGTACTCTGGAGAAAACTGTCCAGAAATTCCGCCCCTCCCTAATGTGTTGGAGTGTCTTTAACTCGCACTCCAGCTCAAGGCCGAAAAGCTGGAGTGACTCAAGGCAGAGACATTTCCTGCAGATGTGGCAATCTGGGACAGTCTCACTGTCCACAAACTCCCACATATCACAGTCCCGACTCATTGCCTGCACTGACATTTCTAGTTTTTATTTATTTATTTATTTGTTAGTAGTAATTTAATTTTAGATATAATGGAATTACTTGGGATGTAGATTATATTTAGCCGATGGATTTAGCTTGATTTCAGATTAATTTGTAACTAATTAGTCTTGTTTCTTTGTTTATTTACTTCTTTATTTTAGTATCCCCTTAACTCCTATTTATTATTTATTTATGTATACCAGATTTTTATTTACTGTTATCCCTTGGTTTAAATTACTTAGCACCTCCTTCCCCCTCTGTACCTAATTCCCACTCTCACCAAATTCCCGCAGCTCACTGCTTCTGTTCTTTTGCAGATATCTCTCTAATTTATACCTTCAGAAACACATTAGTTATAACTGCTCAGTCAACTTCCAGCCACAGTAATTAACACCTAGGCCAGAATTTTTACCTTGGAGTCGGGTCGGGTGTGTGCGGGCTGCGTAGAGAGGGTCGGGAATGCGATGTTCTGAGCAGCATGTTGTTCAGAGCATTAACTTAATGGCCCCAATTGAAAGACTCATGCGCGTTTCCCGGCCCTATTAAATGGTGCGGGTCTGATGACGTCATCGATGACTCATTTCCAGCACCGATATTTAAAGCAGCCTTGCACTCAACTCATTTGAAGGTTGTTAGAGGAGGGTGGAACCTGACAAAGGCCACAGTACTATTATAAAGTAGCAAGGATGGATAGCCAAAGGCAGAGGGCTGCACCATGCTTTTCAGACTCATCCCTGCATACTCTGGTGGAGGCAGTCAGAGCACACAGGGAGGTCCTCTTCCCTGCTGATAGGTGAAGGAGACCTCCACAAGAGACCAAAAGAGCCTGGCTGGATATAGCTGAGGAGGTCAGCAGCAGGGATGTGGTGAGGATGACCGGGATACAGTGCAGGAAACGATTCAATGATCTCATGAGGTCAGGAAAGGTGAGTGAAAAGCCACACTCGCCTTCATCCTGATGTGCCTGTCAACACATCCCCATCACTCTGCCTTCCCAAGCCTACTCCTGCATATCATTCCTCACACCAACATACTTTCCAGGTCCACCATCCCTCTCTCTCTATGCACATACTCACATCCTCATCTGACTAAATACCCCTCACACTCACCCTCATCCAAATGCAATCATAGCAAGTAACACCACAGAAGCAGGCCATTTGGCTTTGGCACCCCAGTCCCTCATAGTCACCCTCCACAGATGTAACCCATCCATTCCTTACACTCATTCCATCACTCTCAGTCAAACTTCTCTTCTTTCCCTCCTTGCGGGAGAAAAGAGCCCAGAACACGTGGGAGAGACAGAGAACCGGAGGTGGCCCTCCAGTCTTCGCACAATAACAGCAGCAGAGGAGGGGGCTCTGGAGATCTCGGGAGTTGGAGAGATGTTGGTGGTGGGAGACGGAGAGAGGGGGACAGCCCAGCAACCTGGTGACAGAATTACATCTCATAAAGTCACATCACATACAACAGTCACTCATATGATGACTGATAGCAGCCAGTGAAATGGCATCATGTGCATAATGGTAACGTGACCCATTCTTATTATAACACTTCTAATTCATCTCTTTACTCTCCCACAGGTCCATGAACTGCGCCCCCCCTCACTGTCCTCCAGCCTCTGAGGGTACATCATCAGCAGACCCAAGCACACCCAGCATCAGCGCAGATACGCCCACCTCGGTGGGTCCTTTGTGCCGTAGAGTAGAGTTGTCACCTGGTGTCTCACAATTCACAAGTGAGCAACAGCAGGTGGTTTGACAGGGACAGCAGTGGAGACGCCTTGCCGGAGGGCGCAGGACACTCCCAGCTCTGCTGAGCTGCATGCAGATGCTAAGCCTCGGGGGCCATCGAGAAAGATGGTGATCTTGGAGGGGCAGCAACAATTACATGAGGCTCTGGCATCTTTTGCAGCCGTGATGTCTGAAAATGTTCAGAGAATGGAGGAGTCCATCTCCAACATGAGCACCACCATGTCGCAGGCGATGGTGACGATATGCTGTTCCATGGAAAGCTTGGCCACCTGCATGGAGCAGCAAATGCGCCAGTCACATGAGCACGTGCTAGCTGTGGACAACAAATGGCAGACGCTCATAGACCTCCTCTCAAAGAGAGATGCTCTCCAGCTCCTTGTTAGCAGAGAAGTGTGGGTGGCCCATGAGAGGGATGATGGTGAGCGGGGACATGGGAGTGGGGGCTCTTTTCAAAGTGATCTCACTTCTCCTCCCCCATTGCCTCCCCCTCAGTCAGAGCCCCAGATGCTTCCTCGGATCCCGATGGCTGAGTCTGCCCCTGCACAGTCGCAGGAGGAGCAGTCTTTGGTGGGGCCCTCACAAGCTCCAAAACCCAGAGGACGTCCACCAAAAGTGTCGAATGAGTCGCCACAGGGAAGTCAGCAGCCTTCCTCTGCTGAAGCCACAGGGGTTGCACCTCGTAGAAGCACTTGGAAAAGACACAAAAGTAGATGCACAAGGGTATGCACATGGGTGTATCAAAAAATGTTAGTGTTAAGTTTCAGTTATTTTGGTTACACACATAAATGTTTTTATTTGCACCACTTTCTGGTCTTGTCCATTTTTGCCTCAAACCTGGGAAGTGGCTTTATCACTTGGAGTGAATGGTGAGACATTAATTAACCTGAAGCATTGGGGCTTTGGGTGAGAGGAATTGATTGTTCATTGTAGGGATGCTTTATGGTGTTGTTGGGGAGGGGAACTTCGTACAGCATGTGGCAGGGAAGTGGCTGGAATAAGTTAAGTAAATCTGGCCATGATGAGGCCATCCCTGGCCTCCCGGGCAGCAATATGCATCGCAGCTGGTGCCATCTCCACTTTAGGTTCCTCCTCCCCCTCGTCTTCCACCTTCTCATCCTCCTCTTCCGAAGAGGCTGTGCGCTCTGTGCCTTGCTCCTCCTGCAGCTCCAATCCTCGCTGCTGTGCTATGTTGTGCAGCACGCAGCAGACGACGATGATTCTGGAGACCCTGGCTGCTGCGTACTGAAGGGCTCCTCCAGTTCTGTCAAGGCATCTGAAGTGCATCTTCAGCATGCCTATTGTTTGCTCTATGACACATCTGGTGGACATGTGGCTCTCATTATAGCACTCCTCGGCCTCAGTACTTGGCGGCTCAAGGGTGTCATGAGCCAGGTCTTCAGTGGATAGCCCTTGTCTCCAAGCAGCCAGCCGGTAAGTCTGTTTGGAGGTGCGAAGCGCTGAGGGAGGGTGGACTGGCGGAAAATGAAAGAGTCATGACAGCTGCCACGGAACCTGGCGCACACATGCATGATCATCTTTTTATGATTGCAGATGAGCTGCACATTGAGGGAGTGGAAGCCCTTGCGGTTGACAAAGACTCCTGGGTGATGATGGGGTGCCCTGATGGCCACATGTGTGCAGTCGATGATGCCCTGCACCCATGGGAAGTCAGCCAGAGCCGTGAAGCTGAGCGCCCGCTCAGTAACACTGGGCTTATCAGTGGCAAAGTTGACATAATTGGCTGACTTGTGAAAAATGGCATCGGTGACCTGGGTGATGCATCTGTGGGTGGCTGACTGCGAGATCCTGCAAATGTTGGCTGCAGATCCCTGGAAGGAGCCTGAGGTGAAGTAGTTGAGGGTGGTGCTGACTTTGACAGCCACTGATAAGGAATGTCCACCAGGACCTCTGGGCAGCAGGTGTGTTCCAGCAAGCTACAAATGTCTGTGACGACCTGGTGCGATAGCCTGAGCCTCCTGAAGCACTGCTGCTCAGTCATGTTGAGGAAGTTCATCCTCTGCCTGTATACCCTGTGTTGGGGGTATCACCTCCGGCGCACTGCAGCCCTCTCTCCTGTGGAGCATCAGGTCATTGAGGAGAAGGCTGCTGTTGTGGTTGCTGCTTTTGCTGCTGGTGTGGCTGGTGTTGTTGGAGGCGGGGCTCATCTTGGTCCGATTCTGAGGACCAAGTTGAGACAGTATAAGCGGCACTCAGGCTGATATAGTAGAAGGCAGGTAAAGTAGAGATCAGAGGGCCAATCCCTCAATGTTGTGATAATGAGTAGCAATGTGGTGAGAGTGGCTTCCGAGGTTTCAAAAATGACCTGCAAGCTGCAGACACCCAAATCTATGGACAAAATGGAGTGAGCAAGAGCCTTTCCATGAGGCAAGTAATGAGGTGTAATGTTGCAGTATTTATGTGCTTTTCCCAGCTGGCAAGGAATGAACTCGCCAATGGCCACTGAGCTTCTGCCTGCCCTTCGCAGGCGAGGTACCCGACCTCCATGAATCCCGTGCTCCTGCAGTTAAAGTCACAAGCTGGTGTTAAAATCACTCTTAAGGGTCTCTCAACAAGCATTTAATGATTTCAATGAGGTCGCCCGCCTCTGCCGATCGGGTCTGTGTTGCGCCTTCAAAGCCGCCCAAATTAAATGCGTGAGGTGGCGGGATGATGCTCGCTATTTCTGGTATTTTTACTGCTGACCCGCCCCCAAACCCCCATGCTTGGCAATGGGAAAATTCCAGTCAGCTAATTGACTGTTAACTTCCACTGACTTGCAGTTTTTTTTAAGTTAGAAAACTAATTTAAATTTCAGTTTAGTAAAAATACATTTACTATACTATTCACCCACTACTTACCAGTGAATTCCCACTCTCAGCAAATTCCTGTCTTCACGCTGTTTAGCAAGTCACTCCGTTTAGCAAATTCACCCAACTCTCACCTAGCTCTGTGCTGCAGCTCTGACTTTCAGGAGAGCCTCCACCTGCACCTTTCTCACTCCTTTTACTGTATATTCTCAGGGCCTAGGGTAATCAGCACAGCATGTTCAAATTGACTCAAATTTGGGGCTTTGCTTCTGTTTGGCTTTGTTCCTTCAGTAATGAATCTCAGAGAAATAAGGGACGATTTTATGAGGCTTGACTGGTAATGCGGAGTCTTGTTATTTGCAGGCATAGTTGCTAAATTGGGCATGTAGACTCACACACCTGACATATAATACGCCAAATTTTGCGAGGTGGGATTTTGGTGGACCAAATAAAGTTGTGCTTCAGGCAAGTTTAATCCTCTTTTAAAATGTGTTAACTCACTGAATTTCAAGACTTTGAGCCATCGTTCTATCCTAGTGTGCACCTCACTAACATAATGTAGGCACATGACTGTCCCATGGGCTTGGCCTGCCTTAGTATAATCCCTCAAGCAAGGCCGCTGTTGTTGGAGTTGGTGGTGAGCTGTTGAGTTCTTGCTGTGAGCATTTCTGTATTTTTGCATTTAACATTTTGTATAGCTTTTTTGCCTCTGCGTTTCAGCATTTTTTGCAATGCCTTAATTTTGTCAGTCAAGACTTTTCAACAGTCTTTTCAATTGTCGTTGCATTGCAAGGCACAGCTAATGACGTTTGAATATCTTCGGCTGTTCCTACTGTGCTGCATGAATTAGATGGAGAGGATGATATTATCAGAGGCCAAAGCCTTCAGATGCAACAACACCTAAGGCAGTATGTTCATGCCCATCAATGCTCAAAGACCCAAATGTGTGGACCAATGCCTACTTTTTATCTCGGAGAATGTTTATCTTTGTCGCCTCTACTTCACTGTAGTGACAAAGCTATGCCATCTGCTGCAGGCTAATTTACAGACAACTTCAAGGAGTGGGACAACTCTTCCTGTGGCTGTGAAGGTCACAATGGCATTAAACTTCTTAAACAGGTAAACGTCTAGGTAAACGCAGGGGGATTGGAGGGTAGCTAATGTTACCCCACTGTTCAAAAAAGGTGGTAAAGAAAAAACAGGGAATTATAGACCGGTAAGCCTGACATCGGTTGTGGGGAAAATGCTAGAGTCCATTATAAAAGATGTAATAGCAGAGCACTTGGAAAACAGTGACAGGATTGGACAAAGTCAACATGGATTTACAAAAGGTAAATCGTGCTTGACTAATCTACTGGAATTTTTTGAGGATGTAACTGATAGAATAGATAAGGGAGAACCAGTGGATGTGGTGTATTTGGACTTTCAGAAGGCTTTCGATAAGGTCCCGCATAAGAGATTAGCATGTAAATTTAAGGCACATGGGATTGGGGGCAAGGTACTGACTTGGATAGAGAACTGGTTGGCAGACAGGAAGCAAAGAGTTGGAATAAACGGGTCTTTTTCTGAGTGGCAGGCAGTGACTAGTGGGGTTCCGCAGGGATCGGTCCTAGGACCCCAGCTATTCACAATATATATTAATGATCTAGACGAGGGAACTCGATGTAATATCTCCAAGTTTGCAGACGACACAAAGCTGGGTGGGCGTGTGTGCTGCGAGGAGGATGCCGAGAAACTCCAGTATGATCTGGACAGGTTGGGTGATTGGGCAGATGCATGGCAGATGCAGTATAATGTGGATAAATGCGAGGTTATCCACTTTGGTGGCAAAAACAGAAAGGCAGATTATTATCTGAACGGCAATAGATTGGGAGAAGGGGAAGTGCAACGAGACCTAGGTGTCCTTGTGCACCAGTCGCTGAAGGTAAGCATGCAGGTACAGCAGGCGGTTAAGAAGGCAAATAGTATGTTGGCCTTCGTAGCGAGAGGGTTTGAGTCCAGGAACAAGGATGTCTTGCTGCAGCTGTACAGGGCCTTGGTGAGACCACACCTTGAGTATTGTGTGCAGTTTTGGTCGCCTTATCTGAGGAAGGATGTTCTTGCCATGGAGGGTGCGCAGCGAAGATTCACCAGACTGATACCTGGGATGGCAGGAATGACGTACGAGGAGAGATTGTGTCGATTGGGCTTATACTCGCTGGAGTTTAGAAGAATGAGAGGAGATCTCATTGAAACTTATAAAATTCTAACAGGGCTAGACAGACTGGATGCAGGAAGGATGTTCCCGATGGCGGGTGAGTCCAGAACAAGAGGTTACAGTCTAAGGATAAGGGGTAAGCCATTTAGGACAGAGATGAGGAGGAATTTCTTCACCCAGAGAGTGGTGAACCTGTGGAATTCTCTACCACAGAAGGCAGTTGAGGCCAAGTCAGTAAATATATTCAAGAAGGAGTTAGATATATTTCTTAAGGCTAACGGTATCAAGGGTTATGGGGAGAAGGCAGGGACAGGGTACTGAGTTTGGATGATCAGCGATGATCTCATCGAATGGCGGAGCAGGCTTGAGGGGCCGAATGGCCTACTCCTGCTCCTATCTTCTATGTTTCTATGTTTCTATGACACCTGCCGGATAAAACAGTCTGCAGTTCATCCCTCTATAATGGAAGAAGGGGATCAACAGCAACTGTGGAAAGAAAGTCCATGATTAATTCATCATACTTGAACTCTGAGTGGAGTGGGTTTGCAGGAGTGGGCTTGAAGGGCTAAATGGTCTTTTCTTGTTCTAGATTTCCCTATATACTTATGTCATATCGTTCGGGATGATTTTGCGATCCCACACTCCAAGTAGAGAGCTGAGCTCAGGTTTGAGAATCAAGATTACAGTGCTGTAGCCCTTGCTCCATCCCACACTCTCTGTGAGTGTAGCTTCCCCACTAGGATTGTGGAATTACCACTTTTGAGTTAAGTTCCAAAATGTTGTGAAAAACATGCTATGACTTTAGCCTCCACACCTACAAGGGTTTGCGGGGATATGGGGCTACCCTTGTTACAGGTTTATAAAATAATTCGGCGACAATTTATTTGTAATATTTTAGCAGTACTGTACTGACCAATATATAACAGTGTTCTCCACATTTCAGAATTATAGGGTGACTTTTATGCTCAAAGTCTTCCAATCTGATATAGCTTTGTAATACATACCCAGTTTATTAATTTTTAATATTTTACTAATCTTCCATTTTCTCTCCTATTGATGTGTATCACTCCATTTCTTTCTCTCTTTGTACAATTCATATCTTTCTCTAGTTCAAAGTAAAACTTTGAGGGAGGGAATGCTGAAGCCCACTTTTCCAACCATTCAACTCAACATTAATTGTAAGTAGGGGTGAATTTTCACTTTTACTGCTAGCAGAAAATGGTTGCCAGAGAATTGACTTCAATGCTAATGAAATGGGGCGGTGTGTAAAACGGGCAACAGATCTGCTCCTGCTTGTTTTCCGCACGGCGGAAAAAGAGAAAATTCACCCCTACCAGTTTAATTTATTCAAAGACAAATCTTTTTGATTCTGTAGCACTGACCATACATCTGAGATTATTTCCAAATATTCACAATGGGGAATAACAGGATTTCATTTCTTCCAGCAGTTGCACGATGGGAATATTTTCAAAATTCCTAGGATCCTTCAGCATTGAAGCGGTTAATTTGAAAGCAGTTATTTGTTTGGCAACATATTGTTGCGGATCCAGCCTTGGTACTCGTCTGAAAAATAGATAAACTATCAGGATTGAGAAAGCAGCACATCTAGTCCTGCTGTTAACTAAAATATTCATCATTTTGTGAGTGAATCACACTGAGATAGAATGAACAGTATGTGACTGCATTTGTGGTTTGTATTAGTTGTTGCCAGGATACCAACCAGGCAACAGCTGTGGCTCATTTCTTGGATAAGTACTTGTGTGCAGTGGTGTTATCTCCAGTTAGTTACATACACAATGCAGCAGTGACTTTATCATCCCGGAACAGGGGTCAAAGGCACATTTACAAGATTAAGGAAAGTTCTTGGATTACATTTTAGACACGTTAGGGGGACATTATCCGATTGCCATCGCTGGTGTTGCAGAAGTGAAATGTGTGTGTTGGGGGTCGGAAAATCAGGCAGACATTGATCTGGGCGGACCGCTGCCCATTCTGGGCCATGCATAAACTGCTGTTCGGATCTCAGGGTGGGTTTTAAGAGCTCTCACCAAGAAGAAGCAAGTTCTTCATTTGAACATTATAAAATATTGTAATTAGATGCTTATGAACACAATTTCCCAAGATTCTTGCCAGCGTGCATTGTGATTTGAGTTCAGCCATATAAAATGAGCCTTGGCAAAGGTATGGTCTAGGCTGACAGTATTTAAAGGAAGACCTGCTGTTTCTGGAGAAGAATCTCAAAGAATGGAATTTATCCTTAGATTTGTGATTGGTGTTATTTTAAGTGTTATTTGTCTGGTTTTTTGCTGAAATATGTATCATTGGCATATTATTACTTGCTACAGTTATAACATTGAAAATGGGCATTCCAATGGAGATTCCTCTATTTTTTTGTTAGTTGGACAATGAGGAAGAGGATGAAAGAAGGGATGTGAGGCAGGTCTTATTGCATTAGAGGTGGACTGCCCTTACCCACCTTTACACACAAAGCCATATCTAGAGGCTGAGGCACAGTGACCTTAGCATGTTGGAGGAAAAACTGCCTTTGTAGGCTGCTCATTTCTAGGAGGACAGTGACAGAGTTGCGCCTTCTCTTGGAATCTGGCCTTCAACCTAGCTTCACCACAGGGATGGTACTGATAGTGGTTGTCAGGGCCACCATGGGCCTGAACTTTATGCGGCTGGCTCCATCCAAGCTGCCAATATGCAGTTCACAGATTATCAACAGGAACTTGCATCTATATAGTACCTGTAATGAGAGCACTCCAAGATTCTTTACAGAGGGAAATATTAAAAAAAAAGAGCGAATGCCAAACCATGGTAGGAAAGGTGACCAAAATATTAGACAGGAGCACCATTAGTACAAGGACTGCAGTGATTGAAGAAGGCGGCCCACCGCCATCTTATCAGGGCAACTGGAGACGGCAACAACAATCTTGAGAACAAAGAATAATAAAAACCTAAAAATAAATAAAATGGGAGCAATGGGTGCCTGGTCTATGTTGGAGTGCTTCTTAAAGCAGATTGATATTATTTTAATTGCTGCTGAAGTCTATTTTTTGGCTGGGATCATTTCTATACTTCTGCTTTAAACACCGTGCATTCTTTTATTTCTGTCTATGTTTCCGTATTTTTGCAGGGTCTTTCAGTTTGTTGAGACAAGCTTCCCAAGTCTTCCCAATTATTGCTGCAGTACAAGTTCTACCTAACAAGGTTGGGAGGGTGGCTGTTTCCCCTGCGGTGCATAAATTGGATGAGGAGGACCAATTAATGAGGGGACAACATCTAAAGGGCCAAAGACACGTCAGGTGGTATGCTCACTGCTGTCGCGATCCAAGGACCCATGCTTACAGCCAGTCCTACTTGAGTATGTCAGAGGAAACCTATCTTTGTTGCATCAGCATCATTGAGGAGACAGCGACCAAGCTATGCCATCTGCTGCAGGCTGACATATTAACAACTTCGAGGACTGGGGCTGTTCCCATTGCTGTGAAGTTCGTTGTGGTATTAAGCTTCTATGCAACAGTATCATGCCATTGCCAGAGAAGCTAGTCTGTAGTTTATTTCTGTATAAAGCAAATGACTGCCGCCATGTTTACCAGGGTAACACCTTTATCACTGTCCCAGTGGAAAGGCCATGATGTGGAGATGCCGGTGTTGGACTGGGGTGGACAAATGTGAGAAGTCGCACAACACCAGGTTATAGTCCAACAGCTTTATTTGAAATCACAAGCTTTCGGAGCGCTGCTCCTTCGTCAGGTGAAGTGAAGAGATGCATATAGGCACAGCATATATAGTCAGAGAACATTGCCAGATGATTACAATTAATCTTTCCAACTGCCCTTTATCACACCTCGGCAGAGAGATAATCACGGCAATCAAAGGTGTGGATGGTGTCCAAACAGGTCGGTCAGGAAAACATTACATCAAAGACAATGAGGTGGGGTCACAAGGGGTCAAATGTGGCAGATGCTGGGGTCTGTATGGAAAACAAAAAACTTTTTTTGCTGGAAATCACAGCAGGTCCGGCCGCATCTGTGTAGAGAGAACAAGCCAATGACGACTCGAGTCTGGATGACTCTACGTCAGGTGGGGTTACATGTAGCGTGACATGAACCCAAGATCCCAGTTGAGGCCGTCCTCATGGGTGCGGAACTTGGCTATCAATTTCTGCTCGACGATTTTGCGTTGTCGTGTGTCTCGAAGGCTGCCTTGGAGAACGCTTACCCGAAGATCGGAGGCTGAATGTCCTTGACTGCTGAAGTGTTCCCCGACTGGGGGGTAACAATCCTGCCTGGCGATTGTTGCGCGGTGTCCATTCATACGTTGTCGCAGTGTCTGCATGGTCTCGCCGATGTACCATGCTCCGGGGCATCCTTTCCTGCAACGTATGAGGTAGACAACGTTGGCCGAGTCACATGAGTATGTATGAGTGGAAAGGAGACACCAACTTTATTGGCTGGCAGGCTTCCCAAGAATCCAGAGCATTTTTGATCGACCATGGACCAATGTGGCCATCTGTCAATCAAATGTATATATGAATAGGAAGGATACCACTCCATAAATGCTCCATGGATTGTGGGCCACAGAAATGTGATCCTGCCAGAGGCAGCTCGTCAGGTGAGATAAGTAAGGCACGACGTGGAATCAAAGTTTAAAAAAAAGTTCTCTCTTTATTAGGGCTACAGTTATGGAAAACAGGATTTTCTGATCACAAACAAAAAGCAGACGTTAAGAACATAAGAACATAAGAAATAGGAGCAGGAGTAGGCCATTCGGCCTTTCAAACCTGCTCCGCCATTCAATAAGATCATGGCTGATTTTTGACCTCAACTCCACTTTCCTGCACTATCCCCAAACTTTCCTGCACTGTAATCTATGGAGTTGTGAACAAGACAAGTCATTCCCAATAGCACTGAATTTAACAAGTTAAAACAGCAGATACTTCAAATAAAAGTTGAATTTTGCACTTCTTGAACTCTCCATGTTATTCATGATTTTTGTTTCCACTTCTGAAGTGTCGGAGTTTCTAAGTATCATGGACCACAATAAATTCTTTAAGGACGACTTGAACAAACTTAAACCTCTGCAAATGATTTTGTTGACCTACTAGGACTAAGGCCCTTTGTCTGAATCTTTCTTATGACACTGGCAGGCAAACAAATAAAAATAATAGGCCTAAAAATTCGGGCGTATAGCGCCGGCTGTTAAGGCCCGTTTTGATGAAAAGATGGCGGCCGACTTGCTTCCGCCCGCCTCCGGCGGGTCCTGTGGTGGCTGCTATTTTGTGGAGGTCAGCAGTGCTGCCGTTGCCTGCACTTGCTGGAGATATTTTGATGAGGCAGATCGTAACGTAAATGAGTGCACAACGCTGACTTAACACAAGATCTGCCATTTTGGACGTCGCCGCTCCTTTTAATGCCCTCTCATAATCACGACCAGTTGACCAAGCATTCAGCAGCAGGAAGGCGCCCCCAGCAGCGCTATATAAAGTGACTTGCTTTTTCATTTCTACTGGCTCTGTCTAAGTTTGTGCAATTGTTTGGAGCTTTCTAAAGTTGTTTAAAGTTGCTGAGGTTTTTTTTTATTCGTTCCTGGGATGTGGGCATCGCTGGCAAGGCCAGCATTTATTGCCCATTCCTAATTGCCCTTGAGAAGGTGGTGCTGAGCCGCCTTCTTGAACTGCTGCAGTCCGTGTGGTGAAGGTATTCCCACAGTGCTGTTAGGGAGGGAGTTCCAGGATTTTGACCCAGCGACGATGAAGGATCGGCGATATATTTCCAAGTCAGGATGGTGTGTGACTTGGAGGGGAACTTGGAGGTGGTGGTGTTCCCATGCGCCTGCTGCCCTTGTCCTCCTAGGTGGAAGAGGTCGCGGGTTTGGGAGGTACTAACGAAGAAACCTTGGCGAGTTGCTGCAGTGCATCTTGTAGATGGGACACACTGCAGCCATGGTACACCGGTGGTGGAGGGAGTGAATGTTTAAGGTGGTGGATGGGGTGCCAATCAAGCGGGCTGCTTTGTCCTGGATGGTGTCGAGCTTCTTGAGTGTTGTTGGAGCTGCCCTCATCCAGGCAGAGAGATCACACTCCTGACTTGTGCCTTGTAGATGGTGGAAAGGCTTTGGAGAGTCAGGAGGTGAGACACTCACCACAGAATACCTAGCCTCTGACCTGCTCTTGTAGCCACAGTATTTATGTGGCTGATCCAGTTAAGTTTCTGGTCAATGGTGACCCCCAGGATGTTGATGGTGGGGGATTCGGCGATGGTAATGCCGTTGAATGTCAAGGGGCGGTGATTAGACTCTCGGTTGTTGGAGATAGTCATTGCTGGCACTTGTGTGGCGCGAATGTTACCTGCCACTTATCAGCCCAAGCCTGAATGTCATTCAGTTCTTATTGTCTGCGGGCATGGACTGCTTCATTAACTGAGGAGTTGTGAATGGAACTGAACATCAGCGATCATCACCGAACATCCCCACTTCTGACCTTATGATGGAGGGAAGGTCATTGATGAAGCAGCTGAAGATGGTTGGACCTAGGACACTGCCGTGAGGAACTCCTGCAGCGATGTCCTGGGGCTGAGATGATTGACCTCCAACAACTACAACCATCTTCCTTTGTGCTAGGTATGACTCCAGCCAGTGGAGAGTTTCCCCCTGATTCCCATTGACTTCATTTTTACTAGGGATCCTTGATGCCACACTCGGTCAAATGCTGCCTTGATATCAAGGGCAGTCACTCTCACCCCACCTCTGGAATTCAGCTCTTTTGTCCATGTTTGGACCAAGGCTGTAATGAGGTCTGGAGTCGAGTGTTCCTGGCGGAACCCAAACTGAGTATCGGTGAGCAGGTTATTGGTGAGTAAGTGTTGCTTGATAGCACTGTCGACGACACCTTCCATCACTTTGCTGATGATTGAGAGTAGACTTATGGGGCGATAATTGGCCGGATTGGATTTGTTTTGCTTTTTTGGACAGGACATACCTGGGCAGTTTTCCACATTGTCGGGTAGATGCCAGTGTTGTAGCTGTACTGGAACAGCTTGGCTAGAGGCGCGGCTAGTTCTTGAGCACAAGTCTTCAGCACGATAGCTGGGATGTTGTCGGGGCCCATAGCCTTTGCTGTATCCAATCCGCTCAGCCGTTTCTTGATATCACGTGGAGTGAATCGAATTGGCTGAAGACTGGCTTCTGCGATGGTGGGGACCTCAGGAGGAAGCTGATATGAATCATCCACTCGGCACTGTTTAGCATGCATGTAGTCCTGTGTTGCAGCTTCCCCAGGTTGGCACCTCATTTTTAGGTACGCCTGGTGCTCCTCCTGGCATGCTCTTCTGCACTCCTCATTGACCCAGGATTGGTTCTCTGGCTTGATGGTAATGGTAGAGTGAGTGATATGCCGGGCCATGATTGTGGTGGAATACCATTCTGCTGCTGATGATGGCCCACAGCGCCTCATGGATGCCTAGTTTTGAGCTACTAGATCTGTTCTGAATCTATCCCATTTAGCACAGTGGTAGTGGCACACAACACGATGGAGGGTGTCCTCAGTGCGAAGACGAGATTTCGTCTCCACAAGGACTGTGCAGTGGTCACTGCTACCAATACTGTCATGAACAGATGCATCTGCAACAGGTAGATTGGTGAGGACGAGGTCAAGTAGGTTTTTCCCTCGTGTTGGTTCTCTCACCACCTGCCGCAGGCCCAGACTGGCAGTTATGTCCTTCAGGACTCGGCCAGCTCGGTCAGTAGTGGTGCTACCGAGCCACTCTTGGTGATGGACATTGAAGTCCCCCACCCAGAGTACATTCTGTGCCCTTGCTACCCTCAGTGCTTCTATTTCGTGTTCAACATGGAGGAGTACTGATTCATCAGCTGAGCGAGGGCGGTAGATGGTAATCAGCAGGAGATTTCCTTGCCAGTGCTTGACCTGAAGCCATGAGACTTCATGGGGTCCGGAGTCAATGTTGAGGACTCCCAGGGCCACTCCTTCCCGACTGTATACCACTGTGCCACCACCCCTGGTGGGTGTGTCCTGCCGGTGCAACAGGACATACCAAGGGATGGTGATGGAGGACTCTGGGACATTGGCTGAAAGGTATGATTCTGTGAGTGTGACTATGTCAGGCTGCTGCTTGACTAGTCTGTGGGACAGCTCTCCCAATTTTGGTACAAGTCCCCAGATGTTGGTGAGGAGGACTTTGCAGGGTCAGCTGGGCTGGGTGTGCCGTTGTCGTGTCCGAAGCCGATGCCGGGTATTCCGTCCACTTTTGTTCTTATTACTGTTTTTCATAGGGGTTGTGTACAACTGAGTGGCTTGCTGAGCCATTTCAGAGGGCAGTTAAGAGTCAACCACATTGCTGTGGCCAGACCAGGTGAGGACGGCAGATTTCCTTCCCTAAAGCACATTAGTGAACCAGACGGGTTTTTTACAACAATCCGATAGTTTCATAGTCACCATTACTGATACTAGCTTTTTATTCTCGATTTATTTAAGTGACTGAATTTAAATTCCCCAGCTGCCGTGGTGGGATTATGAACTCACGTCTCTGGATCATTAGTCCAGGCCTCTGGATTACTAGTCCAGTGACATAACCACTACACTACTGTTCCCATGGAGTGTTGCTGCAATTGGAGAACGCCTTGCTTCTCTTTTAAAGGCTTCTGCTCAGATGACTTGCTTGCAATCATCGGGGTTCTACTTGCAGTGCCCCTCGCGCTTGAGTATGATAGGGAGATGGAGTGGAGGCAGCAAATAAGAGGACAAGATGCTTGCAGAGGGAGGGGCAGAAGGGCGCTCAGCAGGAGGCCTCACCTACCTCGGGTCTTCCGAGAACACTTCTCTTACCTGCATTCAAGCCAGGAGTAGTGTATTAGGAGGCTCCGCTTCACCAAGGAGGTGGTCACAGAACTCTTCCATCCCCTGCAACCAGATCTGCAGCCTCAGAGCAGGGCGACGAAGGCTCTCTCAGTGGCCCTCAAGGTCACCATGGTCCTCAATTTTTTTCACCACCAGATCCTTCCAGTCTGTAGCAGGCAACATAGCTATCATCTCCCAGTTCGCCGTCCATCGCTGCATCCGGAGGTCACAGAGGCTCTCTATTCCAGGAGAAGGGACTTCATTGTCTTCTCTCTGAATAGAGAGAAGCAGGACAAGCGTGCATTTGGCTTTGCCAGGATAACGGGCTTCCCCATGGTGCAGGGCTCCATCGACTGCACACACATGGCTTTGTGTGCATCATATACCAATCCTGAGATGTTCCATAACCACAAAGGCTACCACTCACTTAATGTACAGTTGTTGTGCGACCACACCCCGCGCATTATGATGGTGAATGCCCGCTATCCTAGCGGCAGTCATGATGCCTTCATCTTGTGCCAGCAATCTTCCAGCGACCACGTCAAACACGAGGGTAGCTGCTCGGAGATAAAGGCTATCCGCTCTGCACCTGGCTGATGACTCCCATCTGCAACCCTACCACTCGTGGCCAGCAGTCATATAATGACAACCAGGCTGCCACGAGGAACGTCATCGAGCAGACCATCAGGGTGCTCAAGCAATGGTTCCACTACCTTGACCGCTTGGGAGGAGCCCCCAGTACTCACCGGAGCGGGTGTCCTATTTCGTGGTGGTCTGCTGCATGCTTCACAACTCCCTGTTCTGGACGGGGTGTCCATGAACGACTCATTAGACGCTGATTCCAGTGAATGAAACCCCAGATCCCTGTTGCTCACCACTTTCCCATCATACCATCCCTCTCTCACAGAATATCACAGTGTCCTCCTGGGCACAAAGCTGAAATCAGAGCCACCACAGAACACACGTTCGAAACATAATGCATAAATATATCAAATTCAACTCAAAAGAACAAAGTTAACTATTCACCCTTGTGCATTCCTAGTGTCTTTCTTTTGTGTGTCTTTTCCTAGTGCTCCTACGAAGTGCTCCCCCAGTGGCTGCAGCATGACTGGTGGAAGGCTGCTGACTTTCAGTGGGGGAGACTGCAGGTGGCCTTGCAGGACAATCTCGAGCAGCTCTGGACCTAGAAAGCACGGCTGTAGACTGCACCATGTCGGCATGGGTGGCAGCAGTCTGGGCTGGCTGGCCGACAGCAGCAAGGGCACGGTAGGAGTGGCAGTGGTGGGAGTAGGAATGCTGTCATCCTGAGAAAGGACAGCGGGTTTTTGCTCCACGGAACCAATACCACTCACCCGGGGCAGCGCCTCAGCAATCCTAGTAATCTGCTGGAGGACAGGTTGCTGGCCTGCTGCGACACCCTGCAAGCCCCTTTCGAAACTTGTAAACCCAGCGACGATGGAGCAGTCTGAGCTTCCACTGCAGCAGTGAGACGTTGGGTCACTTCCGCCTGTGCTGCAATGGAAGCTGCGAGATCGCCCATCTCACCCACCAGCATATTTGGACCCCCAGAACCAAGGCCTCCAGTGCGGCATCTGAGAAACGTCTCACCTTTTCTCTAGAGTGTTGAACCATGGCTTCTTTTCACCTGACAATGAGGTGCTTCTGCAACAAAGCACCTCCCCTTTAAGTAGTGGAGAGAGCCTAGGCCGAACTTTATTGGCCAGTAGACTGCACCCGATATTTGCCCCCCCGTTGAACGCTAAGCCAATCAGCAGCGCGTTTAGCACTGAGTTCAGCGCTGCAATCATGTAAATGAGCAGGCAGCACGTATTTTGCGTGCTGCTTGCACCACTTAGAATGGGCGCAGGCAAATAGTGCTGGCCTATCTGACTCTGCCCGTTTTCGGGCCTTATCCAATTTCTAGGCCACAGTTTGTTGTTGACACATCAAACCTAAACAAATTATTCATTTATTTTTAGAACTCATTCTGTGACTGAGTGTATGGAACCTGCCAGAGGCTAAATTACAGCTCCCTATTTAAGAATTCTGGCTCGTCTCCTGCGAGGTTTACAAATACTATTCTTCCATTTAAAGTCCTGCCAGTGTAAATATATACTCAAGCTCTTTGCCCTCACCAAAATAAAAGGTACTTTTGAAGCAAATAACATTTAGGTGAAAGCCATCTCCCTCTGAGTGCCAAGGAGCCATGCAAGCTACACTTCTCAACTATTTCTATCAAATGACTGACAACTGTTTTGTAATCTTGTTACTAGATGATCAGATTTATTTGAAATATGACAGAAGCGGAGGAGCCTGTCGTAAATCCAGCATCAATGGGAACTCTCTGTTGGCTAGAAAGTCCTATGTGAAATGAATGTTTGCAGTCTCAGCACTGTTTCAGCTGGGTGCAGGTCTAACATAGAAAACTGCCCATAATTCAGTGGTAGTTGTCATTAAATTAACAATTTCATTTAAGATTTCATAAAAATGACAGGTGTGGGAAGAGGAAAACCTTATTCTGGCGCAGTAACATGTGCACTTCTGAGGGGGGGGGGGGGGGGCGGGGTTAAGCACTCTGGGGCAATTTGCTGGGTGTCGGTAATTATGGTGGCATTATGAAATCCAAAAGAGCAATGGGTCTCAAAGTGGTTGTCTTCTGTGAACAACAGTTACCAGCTCGTGACATGGATTAATAATGTTGCAAACGGGTTTGCGAATCTGTCACTAAAACCCTCATTAAGCTCAATAAGTTGGGCCAATGCAACTGAATCAGCCGTGTTGCATGTTCTCGCATTGAAAGAATGTTGCCACTTCTCAGCTCAGAGCTGGTGCAAATAAGATGGACGGCTGGAATTCCTGCAGGGGTTCTCCGGATCTATTGCTGTAACTCTGGCGTGACCCCAGAGCATCAGCATAAATGGCTAAAAAGGACATTTTACCTCATTTCTCCAGTGTTTCCACCAATCATTTACTAAGTTACAGGGGGAGATCGGGAGAACCCGATGGAAATTCTCCTTGAAATACTTTGCAAAATACAACACTTAAAACATTAGTAAGAAGGGCCTGTGGGTGAGCTTTTGTACTTTTCAAGGTGAGGGATGTCACTGATACAAAATGGAATAATTGTCCCTTTTTTGCACTTTGCCAACATCGAGCATTCACATGTCAGGTGCAAGAACTATTAGAAAATGATGGGCGTCATAAATACATAAGAACATAAGAAATAGGAGCAGGAATAGGCCATTCGGCCCCTCGAGCCTGCTCTACCATTCATTAAAATCATGGCTGATCTTCGATCGCAATCGCGGAGGCAGCGGACCTGAGAGGGAGCGAGAGCAGAGCCTGAGGATATAAAGAGCGCAGCAGAGCGAGGCTCGAGAGCGGAGGCAGCGGACCTGAGAGGGAGCGAGAGCGGAGCCTGAGGATATAAAGAGCGCAGCAGAGCGAGGCTCGAGAGCGGAGGCAGCGGACCTGAGAGGGAGCGAGAGCGGAGCCTGAGGATATAAAGAGCGCAGCAGAGCGAGGCTCGAGAGCGGAGGCAGCGGACCTGAGAGGGAGCGAGAGCGGAGCCTGAGGATATAAAGAGCGCAGCAGAGCGAGGCTCGAGAGCGGAGGCAGCGGACCTGAGAGGGAGCGAGAGCGGAGCCTGAGGATATAAAGAGCGCAGCAGAGCGAGGCCCGAGAGCGGAGGCAGCGGACCTGAGAGGGAGCGAGAGCGGAGCCTGAGGAGATAAAGAGCGCAGCAGAGCGAGGCTCGAGAGCGGAGGCAGCGGACCTGAGAGGGAGCGAGAGCGGAGCCTGAGGATATAAAGAGCGCAGCAGAGCGAGGCCCGAGAGCGGAGGCAGCGGACCTGAGAGGGAGCGAGAGCGGAGCCTGAGCATATAAAGAGCGCAGCAGAGCGAGGCCCGAGACCGGAGGCAGCGGACCTGAGAGGGAGCGAGAGTGGAGCCTGAGGATATAAAGAGCGCGGCACAGCGAGGCCCGAGAGTGGAGGCAGCGGACCTGACAATAAAAACAAGGAGTTATGTCACAGGAAAGCAGGGAAGTGATTGGTTGGTCAGTATTTCTCCCTTTATCTTGGGCATTGGTTTAAGTTAAGAGCCGGGATTAAAAACTAAACTTTCAAAAAGAGGGAGCTGATTGGTGAGTATCTGGTAAGTGTTTTTACTTGGCTTTCTTAAAGTTTTTAAGTTTATTCCAACTAGGTTAGTAAATAGTCTGTTAATTAGAGGTATGGCAGGGCAACTCACACCCGTGAAATGCACATCCTGTGCCATGTGGGAAGTCCTGGACACCTCCCGTGGTCTGGACGACCACATGTGCGGGAAGTGTTGCCAGCTACAGCAGCTCGAGCACCGGGTTACGGAGCTTGAGCGGCGGCTGTAGTCACTGCTGTGCATCCGCGAGGTTGAGAGCTACGTGGATAGCACGTTTCGGGAGGTGGTCACCCCGCAGCTTAAGAGTGTGCAGGCAGAGAGGGAATGGGTGACCGTCAGACAGAAGAGGAGGACCAGGCAGGTAGTTCAGGAGTCCCCTGAGCCCATCTTGCTCACCAACCAGTATTCGGTGCTGAGTACTGGTGAGGGCGATGGTTCCTCTGGGGAGTGCAGCCAGAGCCAAGTCCACAGCACCATGGAAGGCTCAGCTGCACAGGCGGGGGGGAAGAGGAGAGGGAGAGCAATAGTGATAGGGGATTCAATAGTTAGGGGAGCAGTCAGGCGTTTCTGCGGCCGCAGACGTGACTCCAGGATGGTATGTTGCCTCCCTGGTTCCAGGGTCAAGGATGTCACTGAATGGCTGCAGGGCATTCTGAGGGGGGAGGGTAAACAGCCAGAGGTCGTGGTCCATATCGGTACCAACGACATAGGTAGGAAGAGGGAGGAGGTCCTGCAGGCAGAGTTTAGGGAGCTAGGAAAGAGGTTAAAAAGCAGGACCTCAAAGGTAGTAATCTCCAGATTACTACCAGTGCCACCTGCTAGTGAGTACAGAAATAGGAAGGTAGAGCAGATGAATGCATGGCTGGAGAGATGGTGTAGGAGGGAGGGCTTTAGATTCCTGAGGAATTGGAACCGTTTCTGGGGGAGGTGGGACCTCTACAAGCCAGACGGGTTGCACCTCAACGGGAATGGGACCAATATCCTCGCGGGAGGGTTTGCTAGTGCTGTTGGGGAGGGTTTAAACTAGTTGGCAGGGGGATGGGAACCTAAGTATAGAGTCAATAGGGAGGGAAGAAAAACTGGAATTGGAAAACAAAAAGGTAGAAAGTAAATTGGAAGGACAGAGGAATCAAGGGCTAGATAGTAGTCAACAAGGAGGTTTGCCTGTACTAAATGGTATATACTTCAATGCAAGGAGTATAGCGAACAAGGCAGATGAGCTGAGGGCACAGGTAGATACTTGGGACTATGATATTATAGCTATTACAGAGATGTGGCTGAAAGAGGGGCAGGTATGGCAGCTCAACATTCCTGGTTACAGGATTTTCAGACGGGATAGAGAGGGAGGTAAAAAGGGAGGGGGGGGGTCGCAGTATTGATTAAAGAAACTATTACAGCTGTGAGGAGGGATGATATGTTGGAGGGATCATCAAACAAGGCCATATGGGTCGAATTGAAAAACAAAAAAGGGGCGATCACACTGCTGGGATTGTACTACAGACCCCCAAACAGTGAGAGGGAGATAGAAGAACAAATATGTAGACAAATTTCTGAGAAGTGCAAAAACTATAGGGCAGTAATAGTAGGGGATTTCAACTACCCCAATATTAACTGGGATAAAATTAGTGTGAAGGGTATAGAGGGTGCGGAATTCCTAAAATGCATCCAGGAGAACTTTTTTAGCCAGTATGTAGCAAGCCCAACAATGGAGGGGGCGGTTCTCGACTTAGTTTTAGGGAATGAAGCTGGGCAGGTAGAAGGCATATCAGTGAGGGAGTATTTTGGTGCTAGTGACCATAATTCTGTTAGATTTAAGGTAGTTATGGAAAAGGACAAGGATAGACCAGGAATAAAAATTCTAAATTGGGGAAAAGCAAATTTTGCTAAGCTCAGAGGGGATTTAGACATAGTGGACTGGAAATAGCTACTTGAAGGTAAATCAGTGTCAGAGCAGTGGGAGGCATTCAAGGAGGAGATCCGGAGGGTTCAGACCAAATATGTGCCCTTAAAGAAAAGAGGTGGGACTAACAAATCTAGAGCCCCCTGGATGTCTAGGGACATACAGGGTAGGATAAAGAAAAAAAGGGAGGCGTATGACAGATACCGAGGGCTTAATACTCCAAAATCTTTAGAGGAGTACAGAAAGTGCAGGGGTGCAATTAAAAAGGATACTAGGAAAGCAAAGAGAGAGCATGAAAAATTCTTGGCAAGTAAAATCAAGGGAAATCCAAAGATGTTTTATAAATATATTAAGAGTAAGAGGATAACTAAAGAAAGGGTAGGGCCTATTAGAGATCATGGGGGTAAAATTCAGTTGGTTGCACCTCCCGTTAGCGCCTTAAGAGGGCGCTAATGGGGCGCAAATCATCTAGCGCCCGGGCGCGGCGATGTTTGCGCCGCTCGCGAAATTAACTAGACATTTTGCGGCGGCGCTAAACACTACCGCCATGATCTCCTGCGCCGGCAGATCGTGACGTCAGTCGAGTGTGCAACGCACTGGTATCGCCCCGGAGCGGATATTGAGTGGTGCCCCCTGCCTTACCGCCTGCCGCTAGCAACAACAGGTTGAGGGGAGCGTTTTGCAGTCAGGAAGGGACTGGGGGAGCGCTATTTAAAGGCGACCGCTTCCTGCCTTTTATTGTTGGTGACATTTTTGAACCATGCTTTCTGAGAGAGAGAGAGAGAGACTTCTGGAGAGATTCAACGCTGTGTGAAGGAGTTTTTGGTACTGAGCAGCACTTTGCAGGTTCATTTTGATTTGCCCTTCCTTGTATCGATTTAGAAGAGACTGTGGGGGCTGCACTCTGAGCTCTTTCCCTGGTACTCTACATTGTTCTTTCCAGCAGATTTGATGTACAGGTCTCTCCAGGCCGAGATTCAAGGCTGCAATGAGCAGGATGTGGATGGAAAGCAAGATCAAACCTTCTCTTTAAGAACTGGCCCGTGCCATTGTGTGTGTGTTCCATTGCTGACTGACATCACATGAGCTTCGCCAGTGCTCTGAGGTAGCGCCTCGCTCCTCGGCCTTTGCGCCTTAAGACAGGTGTGAAGCGCCTGATTTAGCGCTCCAATCACCTCCAGGGGCGATAAAAGTCAAGTTTGCAGTCGGTGGCGATAATTAGCGCCAGGCGCCAATTTTTGCGCCCGGCCGATAATTGCGCCCCAAACGGGGCGATACTGAATTTCTCCCCCCATGAGTGTAATCTGTGTGTGGAGGCGGGAGACGTCGGTAGGGTTCTTAATGAATACTTTGCGTCTGTTTTCACAAAGAAGAGGAGCGAAGCAGAGATTGCTATCAGCGGGGAGGAGTGTGAAATATTAGATGAAATAAGCATAGTGAGAGAGGAAGCATTAAGGGGTTTAGCAGCTTTAAAAGTGGATAAATCCCCAGGCCCGGATGAAATGTGTAGAGTTTCGCAATTATCGCGATAACATGAGAGAAGCAGATTCAATTGATCATTTTTATTAAACGAAATGCTGTCCTGATAATAAAGGACACAGAAGCCTGTAAAATGGCCGCTGCGCATCGTGGCAGAAGCTTCCAGAGACACAGTGGGCAGACAAGATGGCGTCGAATATACATTCAGTATGAGATCGGATCATACTCGGTACACATTGAAAAGACAGGATGCAACCTGTTTGCATCTTGTACAATAGCAATGATATAAGTGCTGGAATCGTTTCCTACGCACAGTAAGGATCATTGAACGGGGCCATCGAGAACCTGTAAGGGATCCTCTCCTGACCCTGCGTGTCTCGTAACCTGTGAGGTTCACGCGGCTCTGTGCAGCCTGTATGTCAGTGCGGGTCTAGGCCTGGTCTCCAGCCAGTCTGGGAACACTAGACACCCCTGTGAGTGGTTCGAATCACTCTCCCTTACGGTTCTAGACACTGGACTTAGATGCGAGAGCAGTAATGGAGATAAAACTCATGTAGACTTGGTTTGAACGGTACGAAATGGAAAATCTTTATTGCATGATACTTAAAATTATGAAATACATGTCATATGCACAGATTAATGACAGTACAATCTTACAAACAGTTATAATCACTCTTAGGGAAACGAGGAACGACCAGCACAACGTAAATAGGGCACACATTACAAATATCCTTAATCTTTAAACCCTCCCCTATCAATAACTATCCTAAAACTAGCTTCGTAGGATCCCGAGACTCATGCTCACCACTCGTAATAACTCGGAGAAATCCCGAATAGCTGATCGGATGTTTTTTCACCGCAGCACCCACGTGTTGGTCAGGAGATCTCCTGGTCCCACTTGTTTACTGCTTCTGCTGCTCGGTCAGTCGGCTGGACCGTCCGCTGTAGTGAAGACCTCTGTTGGTGGGCTTCAAAGTTTAATCGTGGAGCACCGTTGTCAATATCACTGATACGATGTGTTTGCACAGTCCAGTTATCATTGATGCAATATGTCTTGTTAAAGAAGAAAACTTCCTGTCGAGAAGACTTGGCTGATCGACCTACAGGCGCGGTCGGGATTTACTGACCGTGGCGATGGATAAGGTCTTCTTCTCTTCTCCTCTCATCTCATCTCATCTCATCTCATCTCATCCCGGGCCTTCGGTTCCGCTGCCAGCTACCAACATAGGTCTTTGCAACAGTCTTTTACCCAGGAGCAGCCACGAGGTTACGAATCGACCGGATAAAACACAGGAGCAGCCACGATGATAACAGCAGCAAGCGGCAAGAGTCAAGAGCAAAAGAGCAAGAGGCCGAATGGACGGTTTGGGCCTGCAATTATAGTGCACAGTTCTTCCGTTTCCCGCCCAACTACAATGTCCATTCTTTTGTTTAAGGTTTGGCGCCCAAAAATGTCCTGTATGGGTGATCTCTGTCCTTAATGGGTTTCGGGGCTACTCCTGAATGTTTGAGTACCTGTTAATATTTCTCCCATTGTTAAATCGGTCGGTGTTCCCCCTGGAGGGGTTTGGGGCTTCCAAGTGTCCTGTATAACTACCTGCTAACGGCTCTCTCATCGTAGAGCCGTTGGGAGTTTACATATTAATGTCCTTTGGATGGGCCCTTGATGGCTTTCCTTTGTACCTGGGAGACCGATCCCAGTATCGATGTTTATACTGTAAACCCATAATGTCCTGTGTATTGTCTTCACTGTGCTGAATCGTTATCGATCCTGCAAAAAAAATGTTTATTGGAACGCCATCTTGTCTGCCTGCTGAAAAGTCTCGAATGTTCTGTCACGCGGTGCGGCGGCCATTTTACAGGCTGCTTGTGTCCAATTTAAACCTGACAGCATTCCGCTGAAATAAAAGCTGTTTTGAACGAAACTTTGTGTTTTCTCCTTATTAAAATGAAATCGCGATAATTGCGAATTCTACAGTCCCTCCTGTTGATGCGAATAACTCCGCTTATCGTATCAAAAACTCAGTGGTGAGCAATCTTATCTCGATTTCACTCCGAATCCAGTAAATTAATCCCATAAAATTTTAACTTCACTAGGTCTCTGTGTCGTCCTTATTTCCCAAGAAAATCACATTTTATATCACCGTAGGCATCATTTGCCCTTAAACTTACACCACTTGTTTTCCTTCCCGGCGTAACCAGGCCGATACCTCACGCATCACCTGTATATTTGTCTTTTATTCAAGGGAAGGAAAAACAAAACCCAAAAACCAAACAATCAACACCATCACCAAAATAAACAAATCCCGACTCTTAAACATGTCGAGTTTCCAACGTATTTACAATGGGTACAAACTTCCGCGGCGCACGTGGCGAGCGGGAGTGACGCCATTTTCCCATTACACTGCGCTCTCATCGTGCACGCGCACGTAACGTTCTCGCCACTCTCCCGTGTTCTCATGCTTGGTGAGGCGCTTGTCTCTTTTACAATGTATGAACAAAAGGTATACTACAATAAACACTTGACAGACGACTAAAATGTGGGAGGCTATTCTGACCCATGAGGGCACTTCAATATTCGTGAACAGATTCCACCACGGTGGAACCACTATGTCCAAAATGTCTGTACCTATCTCGACGGTTTTCTGTTCTAATGTATAGAAATGCTTTTGTGACACCGCGACGGCTTTTAGAAGTTTGGTTAAATGCTCAGGGAGAGGGGGAATGAGGTACCCAAAATGTGCGACAAATCGCTGCAAGTCGGTAAAATTCTCTTTTACTGTGAGATGAACAGTGGATGGTTCAGGGATTGGGATAATTCGCTGTTGTGCTACTTGAACTTCAGCCCTGGGTTTAAAACAGAAACTGCTGTCACTCACCGGACACCGGCTACGGTTTCCATGCTGGTAGTGTTGCGCTGCAGTGGTAACACAATATGTTCCACCCCCGATGTATGCTACCTGCGGAGGCACATGATCTTGTGCCATTGCCTCCATGGTGCAATTCATGGACTTGGCGCCAGCCGTTCTGAACCCGCACTGTGGTGTTAAAAAGGCATTCAAGTGCTGGGGGCACAGTATTATGTGTGCTCCCCTGCCACGACAACCAGAGAGATCTGTACCTGTCATCGTTTGCTCCCAGCGGATGACGTAAGGTGGAACCGCTGCATAACGAATGTGGGCTCCCCCCTGAATGACACCAATGTTCTCTACCCGATATACCGGGGCGGGCTTTGCTGTGTTGCCCAAAACCGGCATGCGTAATACTATTCCCATAATAGTATGGTTTGAACGTCCGCAGTCCACGGGGACTGGGTAAGCTTCTGAAGCTAGCCTGAGCTGGCACAGACTTAATGCATTCTGAAAAGGGTGGAGCGCCCGCAGGTGTTTGTTACTTATCCAGGACGGGACCAAACCTTGTTTTAAATCCTCCAAATTACTGCGGCCCTCGCCCAGTAACCACGCCCCGTAAAGCACGCACACCTCGTTCTGCGCAGCTTGATCGGATGCATTCCGATCTTCCCTAATCAGGGCATTTACCGTACGCGCATGTTTCTCCAGCTCTGCTATAATCTCTTTTAAGTGTAGTGTCATGGCTTGGTCCTCGTGCAGACCCGACCCTACCACTTTATTCTCATCTGTAAGAATATCCTTTAACTGTGTTTTTAAACCATTAATCTGGGTCTGCAGCTCCACACTGTCTAGAGCGTTGACCACAGATGTCCCTGTGTTAAAAGCAGTGAACGCATCGTTCACCAAACCCCTTCTTTGCCTCCCTACTTGGTCCAAAACTTCCTGCGGTGCGGTGTATAAACTTGTCTTATCAATTTCCGCAAAATCAAACTCGTAAAATTGCCTGAACATCTTGGTCAACAGGACCTGGTACAACTGTTCCGTCTTTTTGGGGCACCACTCTGGTAACCGTACCTCAGTGAGATTTAAAATCACCGAGGCCACCGCGTAATGTACCCCCTGAAATAGTATCTGGTCTGTGGGGACCAGTACCAAACCGTTCCCGGGTCCCTTACTAGTTTTAGGGCACCCTTCTTCCTCAGTTAGAACTACCGGAATCGTGGGCGGGGCTTTGCGTGGGCGCGTAATGAGCTCAGTGGCATTTACTGGGATCGGAGAGTATGGGGCTCCGCACCCCCTGGTGCTCGCATCCCACCTCATCCCCTGTCCGTTATCCTGCCACTGGTTAATAAAGAATATGGAGATGCCTTTGGGGCAAACGTACTTTGACCCCCACATACAAACATAAATCCCCTCATCTGGTTCCCACCATTTGTCCCAACAGACTTTCACTTGTCCATTTGTCCCCGTAATTGTCCGATGGGTATTATTACCCAGTCGCTCCCACTCAACCGAAGAGTTCCTCATAGTTTTGCTCAGCTTTCGCAGCCACCACCATCGGCTCAATGGGACATTCCCACTGCAGGTCAAACAAATCCGTTTGCCGACGGTGACGCTGATCCTGGGTGCGATGATCCGTACTTTGGGGCACATTAAAGAAGTCTCTTTGTAGGCGAACCCCGATGTGCTGGAATACTCCGTTGAGTTCGTTCCCAGCCATCCTGGCCACCTTCCCTTGTGGAAATAGGTGCTGGTCCCTTCTGCCTTCCGTCTTCCGGTCCCATCCACCGCGATGGGGGCCGTGTCCCCGGAACATCCAAACACCACGACATCCTTGGTGAGGCCCCGATAGGCCAATCCACATCCGATTGCCACGAGCAAAACTAGAAGTCGTTCCATCCTTCCTTGGTTCCTGTGATCAGATAGAATGAGGTAGCCAGCCTCGCAAAAAGTCTCTGGCTTTTGTGAAGGGTGAGCGGGTCCCCTGACCTCGCCTCACGTAAACTTCAACGTTTGCTAAATAGACTTCCTCTAAACCTAGCCTTAAAACTCCCATCATTTTATCGTTATCTGTTAAAAACACTACAAACTTAACCTTATTAAAACTACTTAAAACTTTAAACTAAAACTTAAAACCTTAAACTAATAACTTTACAATGCCGCCCGTTCTCAGGGCGGCCCCTTTAAATCCTGAGAAGGCTGCTGCGAGCTCTTCCCGACGGTGGGAGGGCACTGACCCTTCCCTCTGATCTGCCGCAGCCTGTTGCTGCGCTGACCCTTTCCTCTGATCTGCCGCAGCCTGTTACTGCTTCGATGTGGCCTGTCTCTACCCGGGTTATCTTAACCTGAAACTTACGCCCTGGGGCAGCCTGGGGACCTGACCACATCTTCCTGGGCTGGGGTACTCTGCTTGACCTACGGGGAATTGCTATGGGCGGGGGCTCCGTGACGGACGGACCGGGTCCCGAGACCTTCAACGGGATGACCTGGGGTTCCATCACAGGCGCCAGCCCCGCCTCCGCTGACTCCGCCTCCCTAACCTCGGGGCTGGCAGTTCGGGGCCCCGCCCTGCTCGGCCCAGCAGGCGGCCCTTCACTCGCGAACTCTGCCTCCCCTGAGGACTGGACGTTCAAAGCGGGCGGCCACACCTCTGGGAACCACATAGCGGCTGGCCCGGCCTCCTCTAGCTCCTTCCTCCTGCTGTCGGGACCTGCAGCTTGTGTGTCCACCCCGTATGGATCTCTACCTAGCGGCCCCAATCCTTCCAGACCGTTCCTCTGAAACCACCCGTCATCATCACTATGCTCATCTGCACTATCCTCATCTGACCAGGGTACCCTGGGGTCCTCGTCATCTAACCCCCAACTCCAGAAAAACGCTGCATGATCGTCCGGGATGTCCCTTCCCCTGATGCAAGCTGCTATGCCTGCCTGTGTGCCTTGTGGTCCTACCTGGGGCTGTGCTTCCCCACTCGCAGGTCTGGCCCCTCCCTTAAGACAGGCCACCGCCCCTGCTTGTTTCTGTGAAATCTCACCTGCTGGAGGCTGCAGATTTCTATCCTGTTTTAAATCCTCATACTCCCTGCTCCTGGCTACCCTGTAGGCTGTTTTTATCTCTCTAAGCTGCCCTTCTAGCCTGAGCACGTCTAACTTTCCCATTTCTCGGGCATTCTCCTCCCGCAGGGTCTGCTCTCTAAGCTGCCCTTCGAGCCCATCTATTTTCCCTACTAAGCGGGCGTTCTCCTCCCGCAAGGCCTGCTCTTTTAACCTGGCCTCCTCACCGCAGACCCCCTCCTGTGCGTGTCTTTTAAAAGGACACAGGTAGGCAGGCTGCGTGGGCTCTAGTCATTGGGTACTATTAGACGGTCCTGCGGCACCTACGGGGCCGGTTGCGACCGCCACCTGTCCACGCGCATTCAAAACCATCTTGCGCATGACTCCTAACACTGCCTCGAGGTCTTCGGGAGAGGTGGGTGCCTTTGCTTCCTTAGCCGGGACAGGCGCCTGGGTTCGGACCGCGGGATTTTTATCCTTGGAATCCTTCCAAGGGTTCCTGCAGTGCTTGCGCCAGTGCCCTGTCTTCCCACACCCGTAACAGGCATTACTTGCCTGTGGGGCGCGATTACCCTCCTGATGCCACTCTCTTTGAGCCGGGGCTGCGGGTCGTACCTCATGTACTCTTCCCTTAAAGGGACGTGTTGCCATACCCCTTATGTTACGGTAACCTAACGTGAGTCGATTCAAGACCGACTCTTCCGTAAGGTTGAGGTCATTGGGATCGAACCAGGCTTTTGCCTGCTCTCTAACGGCTGGTAAACTGTTGGCTATTATGCACCTAAGCCAATGAATTAAAGCAGCGCCTTCCACATCTTCGCGCTCGGGCGCACCTAGACAGCTGCGCTCATATACTGGCCACAGCCTGTCGGCAAAAACCTTCGGGGGTTCTCCCTCCATCTGCACTGTCTGTCCCACTCTAGCAAACGGACCTCCGTCGTTCGCTCCCACTACTTCTAGGACCTCATTTTTCAATTCCTCATAACTTTTATTACCCCTCTTGCTATCGCCTGAGAGACACTGAAGGACCGAGCTATCTAACGAGAACAGCAGCATTTTTGCTGTCTCCCCATCATCGCAGCCGTTGATGGCTGCGGCTTGCTCAACTTCCCTAAAATGTACGGAAGGGTCGTCTATCTCGGTCAGCTTCCTTACGTGGTTTATCATGGCCCTCAGCTGATGTGAACTGTGAGGCAACACCAGCTGTCCGAGGAGATCCCCCGGTTCTTCCCCACCGTTTCTGCTTGGGCCCCTTTTAATACCCGTTACTGGATACAACGATCCCTTTTCTACCTCCTTTTCAACGGGCTCTTTTGCTTCTTCCGTTGCTTTACTTGGTGGGGAATTTCTAAATCTCTCATTTACTAGCGGCTGGCGTGCCGACGGATTAATAAGGCACACCATGCCGTTCGCATTATTCACGGCCTTTTTGAGGCTCTCTATCTCTTTTTCGCAGGCGCTATGGTCGGCTCCCTGAAACTTATCCTCAAGGGCCAACTTATACGCCGACCTCACCCCCATTAAGCTCTCTTCTTGAGTTCTTATCTGGGCAGCTTGACGGTTACATCTTTCCTTCATCCTACTCTCGTTTAATTTTGCTTCAGTGATCTGGCACTCGAGATACTCTACCCTTGTTTTAAGGTAGCTGGAGACTTCCTGGCTTTCCTGGCGTAACTCATTTAAACTCTTAATGAGCGCCTCCCCTCCAGAAACCTTCTCCTCCATTTCCTCCTCTAACTGCTTGATTCGAGCGGTTAGCGCTGTATTGGTCTGGTTTGAAATCTGAACCTGCCTTTTGTAGCACATAAGCCAGACTGCTTTCTCAACTGCCTTTTTATGCTCCTTACTATCCGTCCACCTTTCAGCTGCCTCTAGTGGGCTCTTATCCGCTAACAGTTCGCTTATCCACTTTTTCGTTAGATTAACCTTTCCAAATACGTAATCCGCTATCTTTTCCTGCATCACATTTCGTACAGTCATTCCAAAATCTAACACACTACCCTCTCGCTGCCAGTGTCCTGCCGCGGTCGCCATTTTCTGTAAGGGATCCTCTCCTGACCCTGCGTGTCTCGTAACCTGTGAGGTTCACGCGGCTCTGTGCAGCCTGTATGTCAGTGCGGGTCTAGGCCTGGTCTCCAGCCAGTCTGGGAACACTAGACACCCCTGTGAGTGGTTCGAATCACTCTCCCTTACGGTTCTAGACACTGGACTTAGATGCGAGAGCAGTAATGGAGATAAAACTCATGTAGACTTGGTTTGAACGGTACGAAATGGAAAATCTTTATTGCATGATACTTAAAATTATGAAATACATGTCATATGCACAGATTAATGACAGTACAATCTTACAAACAGTTATAATCACTCTTAGGGAAACGAGGAACGACCAGCACAACGTAAATAGGGCACACATTACAAATATCCTTAATCTTTAAACCCTCCCCTATCAATAACTATCCTAAAACTAGCTTCGTAGGATCCCGAGACTCATGCTCACCACTCGTAATAACTCGGAGAAATCCCGAATAGCTGATCGGATGTTTTTTCACCGCAGCACCCACGTGTTGGTCAGGAGATCTCCTGGTCCCACTTGTTTACTGCTTCTGCTGCTCGGTCAGTCGGCTGGACCGTCCGCTGTAGTGAAGACCTCTGTTGGTGGGCTTCAAAGTTTAATCGTGGAGCACCGTTGTCAATATCACTGATACGATGTGTTTGCACAGTCCAGTTATCATTGATGCAATATGTCTTGTTAAAGAAGAAAACTTCCTGTCGAGAAGACTTGGCTGATCGACCTACAGGCGCGGTCGGGATTTACTGACCGTGGCGATGGATAAGGTCTTCTTCTCTTCTCCTCTCATCTCATCTCATCTCATCTCATCTCATCCCGGGCCTTCGGTTCCGCTGCCAGCTACCAACATAGGTCTTTGCAACAGTCTTTTACCCAGGAGCAGCCACGAGGTTACGAATCGACCGGATAAAACACAGGAGCAGCCACGATGATAACAGCAGCAAGCGGCAAGAGTCAAGAGCAAAAGAGCAAGAGGCCGAATGGACGGTTTGGGCCTGCAATTATAGTGCACAGTTCTTCCGTTTCCCGCCCAACTACAATGTCCATTCTTTTGTTTAAGGTTTGGCGCCCAAAAATGTCCTGTATGGGTGATCTCTGTCCTTAATGGGTTTCGGGGCTACTCCTGAATGTTTGAGTACCTGTTAATATTTCTCCCATTGTTAAATCGGTCGGTGTTCCCCCTGGAGGGGTTTGGGGCTTCCAAGTGTCCTGTATAACTACCTGCTAACGGCTCTCTCATCGTAGAGCCGTTGGGAGTTTACATATTAATGTCCTTTGGATGGGCCCTTGATGGCTTTCCTTTGTACCTGGGAGACCGATCCCAGTATCGATGTTTATACTGTAAACCCATAATGTCCTGTGTATTGTCTTCACTGTGCTGAATCGTTATCGATCCTGCAAAAAAAATGTTTATTGGAACGCCATCTTGTCTGCCTGCTGAAAAGTCTCGAATGTTCTGTCACGCGGTGCGGCGGCCATTTTACAGGCTGCTTGTGTCCAATTTAAACCTGACAGCATTCCGCTGAAATAAAAGCTGTTTTGAACGAAACTTTGTGTTTTCTCCTTATTAAAATGAAATCGCGATAATTGCGAATTCTACAGTCCCTCCTGTTGATGCGAATAACTCCGCTTATCGTATCAAAAACTCAGTGGTGAGCAATCTTATCTCGATTTCACTCCGAATCCAGTAAATTAATCCCATAAAATTTTAACTTCACTAGGTCTCTGTGTCGTCCTTATTTCCCAAGAAAATCACATTTTATATCACCGTAGGCATCATTTGCCCTTAAACTTACACCACTTGTTTTCCTTCCCGGCGTAACCAGGCCGATACCTCACGCATCACCTGTATATTTGTCTTTTATTCAAGGGAAGGAAAAACAAAACCCAAAAACCAAACAATCAACACCATCACCAAAATAAACAAATCCCGACTCTTAAACATGTCGAGTTTCCAACGTATTTACAATGGGTACAAACTTCCGCGGCGCACGTGGCGAGCGGGAGTGACGCCATTTTCCCATTACACTGCGCTCTCATCGTGCACGCGCACGTAACGTTCTCGCCACTCTCCCGTGTTCTCATGCTTGGTGAGGCGCTTGTCTCTTTTACAATGTATGAACAAAAGGTATACTACAATAAACACTTGACAGACGACTAAAATGTGGGAGGCTATTCTGACCCATGAGGGCACTTCAATATTCGTGAACAGATTCCACCACGGTGGAACCACTATGTCCAAAATGTCTGTACCTATCTCGACGGTTTTCTGTTCTAATGTATAGAAATGCTTTTGTGACACCGCGACGGCTTTTAGAAGTTTGGTTAAATGCTCAGGGAGAGGGGGAATGAGGTACCCAAAATGTGCGACAAATCGCTGCAAGTCGGTAAAATTCTCTTTTACTGTGAGATGAACAGTGGATGGTTCAGGGATTGGGATAATTCGCTGTTGTGCTACTTGAACTTCAGCCCTGGGTTTAAAACAGAAACTGCTGTCACTCACCGGACACCGGCTACGGTTTCCATGCTGGTAGTGTTGCGCTGCAGTGGTAACACAATATGTTCCACCCCCGATGTATGCTACCTGCGGAGGCACATGATCTTGTGCCATTGCCTCCATGGTGCAATTCATGGACTTGGCGCCAGCCGTTCTGAACCCGCACTGTGGTGTTAAAAAGGCATTCAAGTGCTGGGGGCACAGTATTATGTGTGCTCCCCTGCCACGACAACCAGAGAGATCTGTACCTGTCATCGTTTGCTCCCAGCGGATGACGTAAGGTGGAACCGCTGCATAACGAATGTGGGCTCCCCCCTGAATGACACCAATGTTCTCTACCCGATATACCGGGGCGGGCTTTGCTGTGTTGCCCAAAACCGGCATGCGTAATACTATTCCCATAATAGTATGGTTTGAACGTCCGCAGTCCACGGGGACTGGGTAAGCTTCTGAAGCTAGCCTGAGCTGGCACAGACTTAATGCATTCTGAAAAGGGTGGAGCGCCCGCAGGTGTTTGTTACTTATCCAGGACGGGACCAAACCTTGTTTTAAATCCTCCAAATTACTGCGGCCCTCGCCCAGTAACCACGCCCCGTAAAGCACGCACACCTCGTTCTGCGCAGCTTGATCGGATGCATTCCGATCTTCCCTAATCAGGGCATTTACCGTACGCGCATGTTTCTCCAGCTCTGCTATAATCTCTTTTAAGTGTAGTGTCATGGCTTGGTCCTCGTGCAGACCCGACCCTACCACTTTATTCTCATCTGTAAGAATATCCTTTAACTGTGTTTTTAAACCATTAATCTGGGTCTGCAGCTCCACACTGTCTAGAGCGTTGACCACAGATGTCCCTGTGTTAAAAGCAGTGAACGCATCGTTCACCAAACCCCTTCTTTGCCTCCCTACTTGGTCCAAAACTTCCTGCGGTGCGGTGTATAAACTTGTCTTATCAATTTCCGCAAAATCAAACTCGTAAAATTGCCTGAACATCTTGGTCAACAGGACCTGGTACAACTGTTCCGTCTTTTTGGGGCACCACTCTGGTAACCGTACCTCAGTGAGATTTAAAATCACCGAGGCCACCGCGTAATGTACCCCCTGAAATAGTATCTGGTCTGTGGGGACCAGTACCAAACCGTTCCCGGGTCCCTTACTAGTTTTAGGGCACCCTTCTTCCTCAGTTAGAACTACCGGAATCGTGGGCGGGGCTTTGCGTGGGCGCGTAATGAGCTCAGTGGCATTTACTGGGATCGGAGAGTATGGGGCTCCGCACCCCCTGGTGCTCGCATCCCACCTCATCCCCTGTCCGTTATCCTGCCACTGGTTAATAAAGAATATGGAGATGCCTTTGGGGCAAACGTACTTTGACCCCCACATACAAACATAAATCCCCTCATCTGGTTCCCACCATTTGTCCCAACAGACTTTCACTTGTCCATTTGTCCCCGTAATTGTCCGATGGGTATTATTACCCAGTCGCTCCCACTCAACCGAAGAGTTCCTCATAGTTTTGCTCAGCTTTCGCAGCCACCACCATCGGCTCAATGGGACATTCCCACTGCAGGTCAAACAAATCCGTTTGCCGACGGTGACGCTGATCCTGGGTGCGATGATCCGTACTTTGGGGCACATTAAAGAAGTCTCTTTGTAGGCGAACCCCGATGTGCTGGAATACTCCGTTGAGTTCGTTCCCAGCCATCCTGGCCACCTTCCCTTGTGGAAATAGGTGCTGGTCCCTTCTGCCTTCCGTCTTCCGGTCCCATCCACCGCGATGGGGGCCGTGTCCCCGGAACATCCAAACACCACGACATCCTTGGTGAGGCCCCGATAGGCCAATCCACATCCGATTGCCACGAGCAAAACTAGAAGTCGTTCCATCCTTCCTTGGTTCCTGTGATCAGATAGAATGAGGTAGCCAGCCTCGCAAAAAGTCTCTGGCTTTTGTGAAGGGTGAGCGGGTCCCCTGACCTCGCCTCACGTAAACTTCAACGTTTGCTAAATAGACTTCCTCTAAACCTAGCCTTAAAACTCCCATCATTTTATCGTTATCTGTTAAAAACACTACAAACTTAACCTTATTAAAACTACTTAAAACTTTAAACTAAAACTTAAAACCTTAAACTAATAACTTTACAATGCCGCCCGTTCTCAGGGCGGCCCCTTTAAATCCTGAGAAGGCTGCTGCGAGCTCTTCCCGACGGTGGGAGGGCACTGACCCTTCCCTCTGATCTGCCGCAGCCTGTTGCTGCGCTGACCCTTTCCTCTGATCTGCCGCAGCCTGTTACTGCTTCGATGTGGCCTGTCTCTACCCGGGTTATCTTAACCTGAAACTTACGCCCTGGGGCAGCCTGGGGACCTGACCACATCTTCCTGGGCTGGGGTACTCTGCTTGACCTACGGGGAATTGCTATGGGCGGGGGCTCCGTGACGGACGGACCGGGTCCCGAGACCTTCAACGGGATGACCTGGGGTTCCATCACAGGCGCCAGCCCCGCCTCCGCTGACTCCGCCTCCCTAACCTCGGGGCTGGCAGTTCGGGGCCCCGCCCTGCTCGGCCCAGCAGGCGGCCCTTCACTCGCGAACTCTGCCTCCCCTGAGGACTGGACGTTCAAAGCGGGCGGCCACACCTCTGGGAACCACATAGCGGCTGGCCCGGCCTCCTCTAGCTCCTTCCTCCTGCTGTCGGGACCTGCAGCTTGTGTGTCCACCCCGTATGGATCTCTACCTAGCGGCCCCAATCCTTCCAGACCGTTCCTCTGAAACCACCCGTCATCATCACTATGCTCATCTGCACTATCCTCATCTGACCAGGGTACCCTGGGGTCCTCGTCATCTAACCCCCAACTCCAGAAAAACGCTGCATGATCGTCCGGGATGTCCCTTCCCCTGATGCAAGCTGCTATGCCTGCCTGTGTGCCTTGTGGTCCTACCTGGGGCTGTGCTTCCCCACTCGCAGGTCTGGCCCCTCCCTTAAGACAGGCCACCGCCCCTGCTTGTTTCTGTGAAATCTCACCTGCTGGAGGCTGCAGATTTCTATCCTGTTTTAAATCCTCATACTCCCTGCTCCTGGCTACCCTGTAGGCTGTTTTTATCTCTCTAAGCTGCCCTTCTAGCCTGAGCACGTCTAACTTTCCCATTTCTCGGGCATTCTCCTCCCGCAGGGTCTGCTCTCTAAGCTGCCCTTCGAGCCCATCTATTTTCCCTACTAAGCGGGCGTTCTCCTCCCGCAAGGCCTGCTCTTTTAACCTGGCCTCCTCACCGCAGACCCCCTCCTGTGCGTGTCTTTTAAAAGGACACAGGTAGGCAGGCTGCGTGGGCTCTAGTCATTGGGTACTATTAGACGGTCCTGCGGCACCTACGGGGCCGGTTGCGACCGCCACCTGTCCACGCGCATTCAAAACCATCTTGCGCATGACTCCTAACACTGCCTCGAGGTCTTCGGGAGAGGTGGGTGCCTTTGCTTCCTTAGCCGGGACAGGCGCCTGGGTTCGGACCGCGGGATTTTTATCCTTGGAATCCTTCCAAGGGTTCCTGCAGTGCTTGCGCCAGTGCCCTGTCTTCCCACACCCGTAACAGGCATTACTTGCCTGTGGGGCGCGATTACCCTCCTGATGCCACTCTCTTTGAGCCGGGGCTGCGGGTCGTACCTCATGTACTCTTCCCTTAAAGGGACGTGTTGCCATACCCCTTATGTTACGGTAACCTAACGTGAGTCGATTCAAGACCGACTCTTCCGTAAGGTTGAGGTCATTGGGATCGAACCAGGCTTTTGCCTGCTCTCTAACGGCTGGTAAACTGTTGGCTATTATGCACCTAAGCCAATGAATTAAAGCAGCGCCTTCCACATCTTCGCGCTCGGGCGCACCTAGACAGCTGCGCTCATATACTGGCCACAGCCTGTCGGCAAAAACCTTCGGGGGTTCTCCCTCCATCTGCACTGTCTGTCCCACTCTAGCAAACGGACCTCCGTCGTTCGCTCCCACTACTTCTAGGACCTCATTTTTCAATTCCTCATAACTTTTATTACCCCTCTTGCTATCGCCTGAGAGACACTGAAGGACCGAGCTATCTAACGAGAACAGCAGCATTTTTGCTGTCTCCCCATCATCGCAGCCGTTGATGGCTGCGGCTTGCTCAACTTCCCTAAAATGTACGGAAGGGTCGTCTATCTCGGTCAGCTTCCTTACGTGGTTTATCATGGCCCTCAGCTGATGTGAACTGTGAGGCAACACCAGCTGTCCGAGGAGATCCCCCGGTTCTTCCCCACCGTTTCTGCTTGGGCCCCTTTTAATACCCGTTACTGGATACAACGATCCCTTTTCTACCTCCTTTTCAACGGGCTCTTTTGCTTCTTCCGTTGCTTTACTTGGTGGGGAATTTCTAAATCTCTCATTTACTAGCGGCTGGCGTGCCGACGGATTAATAAGGCACACCATGCCGTTCGCATTATTCACGGCCTTTTTGAGGCTCTCTATCTCTTTTTCGCAGGCGCTATGGTCGGCTCCCTGAAACTTATCCTCAAGGGCCAACTTATACGCCGACCTCACCCCCATTAAGCTCTCTTCTTGAGTTCTTATCTGGGCAGCTTGACGGTTACATCTTTCCTTCATCCTACTCTCGTTTAATTTTGCTTCAGTGATCTGGCACTCGAGATACTCTACCCTTGTTTTAAGGTAGCTGGAGACTTCCTGGCTTTCCTGGCGTAACTCATTTAAACTCTTAATGAGCGCCTCCCCTCCAGAAACCTTCTCCTCCATTTCCTCCTCTAACTGCTTGATTCGAGCGGTTAGCGCTGTATTGGTCTGGTTTGAAATCTGAACCTGCCTTTTGTAGCACATAAGCCAGACTGCTTTCTCAACTGCCTTTTTATGCTCCTTACTATCCGTCCACCTTTCAGCTGCCTCTAGTGGGCTCTTATCCGCTAACAGTTCGCTTATCCACTTTTTCGTTAGATTAACCTTTCCAAATACGTAATCCGCTATCTTTTCCTGCATCACATTTCGTACAGTCATTCCAAAATCTAACACACTACCCTCTCGCTGCCAGTGTCCTGCCGCGGTCGCCATTTTCTGTAAGGGATCCTCTCCTGACCCTGCGTGTCTCGTAACCTGTGAGGTTCACGCGGCTCTGTGCAGCCTGTATGTCAGTGCGGGTCTAGGCCTGGTCTCCAGCCAGTCTGGGAACACTAGACACCCCTGTGAGTGGTTCGAATCACTCTCCCTTACGGTTCTAGACACTGGACTTAGATGCGAGAGCAGTAATGGAGATAAAACTCATGTAGACTTGGTTTGAACGGTACGAAATGGAAAATCTTTATTGCATGATACTTAAAATTATGAAATACATGTCATATGCACAGATTAATGACAGTACAATCTTACAAACAGTTATAATCACTCTTAGGGAAACGAGGAACGACCAGCACAACGTAAATAGGGCACACATTACAAATATCCTTAATCTTTAAACCCTCCCCTATCAATAACTATCCTAAAACTAGCTTCGTAGGATCCCGAGACTCATGCTCACCACTCGTAATAACTCGGAGAAATCCCGAATAGCTGATCGGATGTTTTTTCACCGCAGCACCCACGTGTTGGTCAGGAGATCTCCTGGTCCCACTTGTTTACTGCTTCTGCTGCTCGGTCAGTCGGCTGGACCGTCCGCTGTAGTGAAGACCTCTGTTGGTGGGCTTCAAAGTTTAATCGTGGAGCACCGTTGTCAATATCACTGATACGATGTGTTTGCACAGTCCAGTTATCATTGATGCAATATGTCTTGTTAAAGAAGAAAACTTCCTGTCGAGAAGACTTGGCTGATCGACCTACAGGCGCGGTCGGGATTTACTGACCGTGGCGATGGATAAGGTCTTCTTCTCTTCTCCTCTCATCTCATCTCATCTCATCTCATCTCATCCCGGGCCTTCGGTTCCGCTGCCAGCTACCAACATAGGTCTTTGCAACAGTCTTTTACCCAGGAGCAGCCACGAGGTTACGAATCGACCGGATAAAACACAGGAGCAGCCACGATGATAACAGCAGCAAGCGGCAAGAGTCAAGAGCAAAAGAGCAAGAGGCCGAATGGACGGTTTGGGCCTGCAATTATAGTGCACAGTTCTTCCGTTTCCCGCCCAACTACAATGTCCATTCTTTTGTTTAAGGTTTGGCGCCCAAAAATGTCCTGTATGGGTGATCTCTGTCCTTAATGGGTTTCGGGGCTACTCCTGAATGTTTGAGTACCTGTTAATATTTCTCCCATTGTTAAATCGGTCGGTGTTCCCCCTGGAGGGGTTTGGGGCTTCCAAGTGTCCTGTATAACTACCTGCTAACGGCTCTCTCATCGTAGAGCCGTTGGGAGTTTACATATTAATGTCCTTTGGATGGGCCCTTGATGGCTTTCCTTTGTACCTGGGAGACCGATCCCAGTATCGATGTTTATACTGTAAACCCATAATGTCCTGTGTATTGTCTTCACTGTGCTGAATCGTTATCGATCCTGCAAAAAAAATGTTTATTGGAACGCCATCTTGTCTGCCTGCTGAAAAGTCTCGAATGTTCTGTCACGCGGTGCGGCGGCCATTTTACAGGCTGCTTGTGTCCAATTTAAACCTGACAGCATTCCGCTGAAATAAAAGCTGTTTTGAACGAAACTTTGTGTTTTCTCCTTATTAAAATGAAATCGCGATAATTGCGAATTCTACAAACCCATCCAGACACATCAATACACAAATACCACCCCGGCTCAACAATGAGAGAGACATTGGCGGGTGATTAAGCCAGTATTCGGGGGGCCCCAAAACCAGTCGAGGAGACGATTCATACACAGCCTGGCTGGCTCAACAATGGAGAAGGTATTAACGGATAGTTGGCCAGTTTCAGGTGCTACCAAAACCCGTTAAGAAGATAATCGCCCCATGCTGGGAGTTTTGGGCGCCAAAATCACACAAAGAATAAACGTTTAGATATGAGCGGGAGATAAGGCCGACAAAGCGGTATAACTATAGGGGACAAATGTCCATTCGCTCTCTCGCTTCCTGGCCTCTCTCTTGACTCTTGACTCTTCCTGAAGCTCTTGCTGGACTCTCTTGACTCTTGACTCTTAGCCGTGCTGGTCGGTTATTCGAGTGCTGGGTGGAGCTCAATCGGAACGAGCCGCCTCGACAGGGCAAGTAACAGGGTACACCATCCCGAGTGTCGGTAAACGGTGTCCGGACCCAGAGGCCCGAGTGACGAGAAGAAAGACGAGAAGAAAG
This sequence comes from Squalus acanthias, assembly GCA_030390025.1. Classification (NCBI taxonomy): domain Eukaryota; kingdom Metazoa; phylum Chordata; class Chondrichthyes; order Squaliformes; family Squalidae; genus Squalus; species Squalus acanthias. The sequence goes on from CM059428.1 coordinate 112,948,237, forward strand.
ACGAGAAGAAATTCCACGTGCCGCCACGGTCAGTAAACCCCGACCGCGCCTGAAGATATAACGACAGAACCCATCTTTGAATTCTACCGACTACTACATGTACCGTTTCCTTTGAATTCTACGGATTACTGCACGATCCGGTTTGAATCCATCGACTGCTTCATGACATCAGGGAGTCTGGCTTGCCTTTCGCGGCAGCGAGAGTAAACAAGTGGGGTGCAGAAACCCTTCCAAACACGTGACAGTCAGGCGCTGCAGCGAAACGAGCTGAGTGCCTCACTTTAAATTTCCGAAGTGAACCGAGTGGTGAGCATGTTTTCCGATCCTACAAATCCAGACGTAGTTTAGGCATATTGAGGGAGGGTGGTTTTTCTCAGGTTAATGTATAATGTGTTCCCCCTTTTACGATGTGTCATGTGTTCCTCATTTCCATAGACCAAGTTTTATGAACATGTGTATACTTGTACTCTCTTTGATCTGCACCTATGACATGTATTTCATGATTTTAGACACCATGCAATAAAGATATTCATTTTGTGCTATTCAACCGAGTCTATTTGAGTTTTCTCTGCATTACTGCTCCTTGCATCTAAGTCCAGGTGTCAGAACCGTAAGGGCGAGTGGGTCGAACCACTCACAGGTGCTTATTGCAAAAGTCTGGCCGGAGACCAGAGCAAGCAATAGTATAGGCAATGAAGGCCTCACCTCGCACCAGTACCGTGACCCCTTACAAATGTATCCCAGGCAGTTAAGCAAAGCAACAGAGGAAATAGCAGAGGCCCTGACCATCATTTTTCAATCCTCTCTGGCTTCAGGTGTGGTGCCGGAGGACTGGAGGACTGCTAATGTGGTACCCTTGTTTAAAAAGGGAGAAAAGGATAGACCGAGTAATTACAGGCCAATCAGCCTAACCTCGGTGGTGGGAAAATTATTGGAAAGAATTCTGAAGGACAGGATAAATCTTCATTTAGAAAGACATGGATTAATCAAGGAAAATCAGCATGGATTTGTTAAGGGAAGGTCGTGTCTGACAAACTTGATTGAATTTTTTGAGGAGGTAACAAGGAGGGTAGATGTGGGTAGTGCATTTGATGTAGTTTATATGGACTTTAGCAAGGCTTTTGATAAGGTTCCACATGGCAGACTGGTCACGAAGTTAAAAGCCCATGTGATCCAGGGCAAAGTGTCAAGTTGGATTCGAAACTGGCTCGGAGACAGGAAGCAGAGGGTAATGGTTGATGGGTGTTTTTGTGACTGGAAGGCTGTTTCCAGTGGGGTTCCGCAGGGCTCAGTACTAGGTCCCTTGCTTTTTGTGGTATATATCAATGATCTAGGCTTGAATATAGGGGGTATGATTAAGAAGTTTACAGATGATACTAAAATCGGCTGTGTGGTTGATACTGAAGAAGGAAGCTGTAGACTGCAGGAAGATATCAATAAATTGGTCAGGTGGGCAGAACAGTGGCAAATGGAATTCAATCCGGAGAAGTGTGAGGTAATGCATTTGGGGAGGGCTAACAAGGAAAGGTAATACACATTAAATGGTAGGACACTGAGTAGTGTAGAGGAACAAAGGGACCTTGGAGTGCATGTCCACAGATCCCTGAAGGTAGCAGGCCAGGTAGATAAGGTGGTTAAGAAGGCATACGGAATGCTTGCCTTTATTAGCCGTGGCATAGAATACAAGAGCAGGGGGGTTATGCTTCAACTGTATAAAACACAGTTAGGCCTCAGCTAGAGTACTGTGTGCAGTTCTGGTCACCACATTACAGGAAAGATGTGATTGCACTAGAGAGGGTACAGAGGAGATTTACAAGGATGTTGCTGGGAGTAGAGAATCTTAGCTATGAGGAACGACTGGATAGGCTGGGTCTGTTTTCCTTGGAACAGAGGAGGCTGAGGGGAGACCTTATTGAGGTGTATAAAATTATGAGGGGCCTAGATAAAGTGGATAGAAAGGACCTATTTCCCTTAGCAGAGTGGTCAAAAACCAGGGGCACAGATTTAAAGTAATTGGTGGAAGGTTTAGAGAGGATTTGAGGGGAAATTTCTTCACCCAGAGGGTTGTGGGGGTCTGGAACTCACTGCCTGAAAGGGTGGTAGAGGCAGGAACCCTAACCACATTTAAAAAGTACTTGGATGTGCACTTGGGATGCTCTAGCCTGCAGGGCTACAGACCAAGAGCTGGGAAGTGGGATTAGGCTGGATAGCTCTTTGTTGGCCGGCGCGGACACGATGGGCCGAAATGGCCTCCTTCCGTGCTGTAACTTTCTATGATTCTATGATTCGACTTTCCCACCCGATCTCCAAATCCCTTTATTTCCCTAGCGTCCAAAAATCTATCTGTATCAACCTTGAATATACTCATTGATTCAGCTTCCACAGCCCTTTGTGGTAGAGAATTCCAAAGATTCACCACCCTATGAGTGAAGAAATTCCTGCTCATCTCAGTCTTAAATGGCCGACCCCTAATCCTGAATCCTGAAAGGCCAACATGCCATTTGCCTTCCTAATTGCTTGCTGTACCTCTGTGTTTCCTGTATGAGGACACCTAAATCTCTCTGAACACCAACATTTAATAGTTTCTCACCATTTAAAAAATATTCTGTTTTTTTGTTCTTCCTACCAAAGTGAATAACCTCACATTTCCCCACATTATACTCCATCTGCCACCTTATTGCCCACTCACTTAACCTGTCAATATCCCTTTGCAGACTCTTTGTGTCCTCCTCACAGCTTACTTTCCCAACTAGCTTTATATCGTTAGCAAACTTGGATACATTACACTCGGTCCATCATCTAAGTCATTAATATAGATTGTAAATAGCTGAGGCCTTGCGGCACCCCTACTAGTTCCAGCCTGCCAATCTGAAAATGACCTATTTATCCCTACTCTCTCTTTTCTGTCCATTAACCAATCCTCTATCCATGCTAATATATTATCCCCAACCCCATGAGCCCTTATCTTGCATAGCAACCTTTTATGTGGCACCTTATCGAATGCCTTTTGCCAATCCAAATATACGATATCCACTGGTTCCCCTTTATCGACTCTGCTACTTACATCCTCAAAAAACTCTAATAAATTTGTCAAACACAATTTCCCTTTCATAAAACCATGTTGACTCTGCCTAATCATGTTATGATTTTCTAATTGCCCTGTTACCACTTTCTTAATAATGGATTCCTGGATTTTCCCGACGACTGATGTCAGGCTAACTGGCCTATAGTTCCCTGTTTTCTCTCTCCCTTTTTTCTTGAATAGCAGGGTTACATTTGCTACCTTCCAATCCACGGGGACCTTTCTAGAATCTAGCGAATTCTGGAAGATCAAAACCAATGCATCCACTATCTCTGCAGCCTCCTCTTTTAGAACCCTAGGATGTAGGCCATCAGGTCCAGGGGATTTGTTGGCTTTTAGTCCCATTAGTTTCTCAAGTACTTTTTCTCTACTGATCTTAATTACTTTAAGTTCCTCACTCTTATGAGTCTCTTGGTTCCCCACTATTTTTGTTATGCTTTTTGTGTCTTCTTATCTCCACCCATACTGATTCTATTTCCTGATCTTCCAAGCCAATATCCTTTCTCATTACTGTCCTTATGTCATCCTTTAAAATCAGGGCTTCCCCTCTCCTTTTCCATTCTGCCTGTCTTTTCTGATTATAACATTTACAACACTGACCTGCGGATATCTGAACTCTTAATGGTTATTTTGTGAATCTCTATTGCAAATACCATTTGTGTTCCAGTGAAATCCTGCATGTCCTCTCACTTTGCAGTGAGAAATGCTAAACAGTTTAATTCTAGTTTTGGTTCTGAAGAATAAGCTTCCTGCCAAAATTCCAAACAAACCCAGTTGTTAGAATCAAACAGATGTCCTAGCATTCTGTAAACAAAAGGATTGGGAGTTATTTTCTCACAGATAAAATGAAGGCAGATACTTTAAAATCATCCACTACATTATTCCCATTATATGCTACCTTGGTTTAACCTGTCACAGTCTAATTGTTTGAAAAGCATTAGCGGATGCCCGAGGGCCTGCTTTTCAGCTCCTTCGATCTATTTGTTATGCTTAGAGAGCTGCACGTTTTACTAATCCAGTCACCAATTCCACAGAGCCCAAGGTCCTAATGGTTGAAAATGGGGATTAAGCACCCAAATTAAACATCTGTTCCCTCAGGAAGCTGCGGAATGAACTGCTAATACACTTCAGATGTGTATCCCTGGAATTTGATCTTTTCAGCAATGGATTTAAGCGACTTATTCAGGCCTCTGGCAGTTTTTTTTAAGGTCACAGGACAACAGCGAGAAAATATACCAACTGCGCAACTATTTTTTAAGGGGACAGTAGATCTCATATTGAAAACTGAGGGAGAATTTCAACACTAAACTGAACAAGCATATGTCATAAGATTACCATATTTTAATTTATTTAGAGATTATTTGCAATTTGAAAACTGTTCTGTTGTATTCAAGTTCATCCGAATTAAAATTTAACAGAAAATCTATTTTTGATGTTCTTGTACATGGTATACCACAGAAAGAACAAAGGTCCACATGTTCAGGATCAGTTGGTAAGGTAGGCTGAGAAATGTAGCCCAGGCCTAGGGCAGTCTGCCTTAAGAAGAGAAATCATCAGCCACAAAGTTAGCCTTGGTCTGATTTCAGTGATTGGGCTAATTAAAACCAGTGGGGCTAGAAATTGCTCGGCCATTCTGGCGCACTTCCGCTGCAAGTCTGGTGGGAGTGTGGTGGAAGGTCCCAGTATTTGACCAGACCCTGACAAACTGGGTACTTTCCTATGCTGGGAGTTCCCACTGTAACTGGCAGAACCTCAGCTGCTCCTTACAAAGTCAGTGACGCAAAAGGAGCAGAGCTGGCACCTTCCTTGGCACCAGCCTGTCAGAGGCCTGGCATAAGCCTGGAGGTTAGTACTCCCAGTAAATTGAGGCATACCAGCCTCCAGAAGGGCACAACTGGGCCCACTGGGTTGGGATTGAGGCTAGGGAAACGTTAGAATTAAAAAAAAATTATATTGGCTCCCTTACATATGTTGTCCTGATCTTGCTTTATTATCGGAGGAGTTGTGAATGGAGCCGAACACTGTGGAATCATCAGCAAACAGCCCCACTCCTGATATAATTGACAAAGCAGCTGAAGTTAGATGGGCCAGCAACAACGTCCCATGAATGTGATGATTGGCTGACACAATCACGACTATCTTCCTGTGCGTCATGACGATTTTCCCCTGGACCCCCATGGGCTTATAGTTTTGGTAGAGCTGCTTTAAGAAACATAAGAAACATAAGAAATAGTATCAGGAATAGGCCACTTGGCCCCTCGAGCCTGCTCCGCCATTCAATAAGATCATGGCTGATCTTGGGCTCAAAGACACTTCCCCGCCCGCTCCCCATAACCCTTCACTCCTTTATCTTGCAAAAATTTGTCTATCTCCACCTTAAATGTATTTAATGACCCAGCCTCCACAGCTCTCTGGGGCAGAGAATTCCACAGATTTACGACCCTCTGAGAGAAGAAATTCCTCCTCATCTCAGATCTAAAAGGGCGACCCCTTATTCTGAAACTATGCCCCCAAGTTCTAGATTCCCCCACGAGGGGAAACATCCTCTCTGCATCTACCTTGTCGAGCCCCCTCAGTATCTTATATGTTTCAATAAGATCACCTCTCATTCTTCTAAATTCCAATGAGTATTGGCCCAGCCTGCTCAACCTTTCCTCATAAGTCAACCCCCTCATTTCTGGAATTAACCTAGTGAATCGTCTCTGAACTGCCTCCAATGCAAGTATATCCTTCCTTAAATAAGGAGACCAAATCTGTACGCAGTACTCAAGGTGTGGTCTCACCAATACCCTATACAGTTGTAGCAGGACTTCCCTGCTTTTATACTCCAACCCCCTTGAAATAAAGGCCAACATTCCATTTGCCTTTTTGATTACTTGCTGTACCTGCATGCTAACTTTTTGTGTTCCATGCACAAGGACCCCCAGGTCCCTCTGAACAGTAGCATTTTGTAATCTCTCTCCATTTAAATAATAATTTGTTTTTTTATTTTTCCTGCCAATGTGGATAACCTCGCACTTTCCCACATTATACTCCATCTGCCAAATGTTTGCCCACTCACTTAGCCTGTCTATATCCCTTTGCAGATTCTTTGAGTCCTCTGCACCACTTGCTTTCCCACCTATCTTTGTATCATCCGCAAACTTGGCTACATTACACTCGGTCCCTTAATCCAAGTCATTAATGTAGATTGTAAATAGTTGAGGCCCCAGCACCGATCCCTGTGGCACCCCACTAGTTACCGTTTGCCAACCGGAAAATGACCCATTTATCCCGACTCCCTGCTTTCTGTTAGTTAGCCAATTCTCTATCCATGCTAATATATTACCCCCAACCCTGTGAGCTCTTATCTTATGCAGTAACCTTTTATGTGGCACCTTATCAAATGCCTTCTGGAAATCCAAATACACCACACCCACTGGCTCACCTTTGTCCACCCTGCTCGTTACATCCTCAAAGAACTCCAGCAAATTTGTTAAACATGATTTCCCTTTCATAAAACCATGCTGACTCTGTTTGACTGCATTATGATTTTCCAAATGCCCTGCTACTGCTTCCTTAATGAAGGACTCTAGCATTTTCCCAACGACAGATGTTAGGCTAACTGGTCTATAGTTTCCTGCTTTCTGTCTCCCTCCTTTCTTAAATAGGGGTGTTACATTTGCAGTTTTCCAATCCGCTGGGACCTCTCCAGAGTCCAGGGAATTTTGATATTTGGAACCAATGCATCCACTATCTCTGCAGCCACTTCTTTTAAGACCCTGGGATACAAGCCATCTGGTCCAGGGGACTTGTCATCTTTTAGTCCCATTATTTTACCAAATACTATTTCCTTAGTGATAGTGATTGTCTTTAGTTCCCCCCTCCCTGTGGTCCCTTGATTATTCATTATTGGGATGTTGTTAGTGTCTTCTATCGTGAAGACAGATACAAAATATTTGTTCAGAGTCTCTGCCATTTCCCCATTCCCCATTATTAATTCCCCAGTCTCATCCTCTAAGGGACCAACGTTTACTTTAGCTACTCTCTTCCTTTTTATATACCCGTAGAAGCTCTTACTATTTGTTTTAACATTTCTTGCCAGTTTACTCTCATAATTCATCTTCTCTTTCTTTATTATATTTTTAGTCATCCTTTGCTGGTTTTTAAAAATTTCCCAATCCTCTGATCTCCCACCAATCTTGGCAACATTGTATGCCTTTGTTTTCAATTTGATACCATCCTTTACTTCCTTAGTTAGCCACGGATGGTGCTCCCTTCTCTTAAAATCTTTCTTTCTCACTGGAATATATTTTTGTTGAGAGTTATAAAATATCTCCTTAAATTTCCGCCACTGCATTTCAACTGTCTTATCCTTTAATTTATTTTTCCAGTCCACTTTAGCCAGTTCTGCCCTCATGCCATTGTAATTGCCTTTGTTTAAGATCAGGACAAACTCAGTCAAATGCTGCCTTAATGTCAAGCGCAGTTATTCTAAGCCTCTCCTCCCCTCGAGCTGAAGTGAATGACCAAACTGCCACAAATGTCACTGAACCCCTCCAACAGATTTAAATCCCCCAACTCCAGTAGATCTGCCCTTTGTCTGACATCCAGTCATGCATGAACCGCGATTTCCTCCAGCTAAACATGGGTAAGACTGAAGCCATTATCTTGGGCTCCCACCACAAATTCTGTATCCTTGCCATTGATTCCACCTCTCTCCCTGGCCCATGTTTCAGGCTAAACCAGAATGATTGCAACCTTTGCATCCTATTTTACCCTGAGCTCAGTTTACAACCATATAACCTCTGCATCACAAAGACCGTCGACTTCCACCTCCACAACATTGCCGTCCTCTGCCCCTACCTCTTCCGATCTGCTGCAGAACCCCACATCCATGCCTTTGCCGCATCCAGACTCTCCTGGCTGGCCTCTCATCCTCCACTCTCTGTAAAAGTAATCTCATCCAAAATGCTACTGCCCATATCCCATCCTGCACCTGGTCCTGCACATCCTTCATCCCTGTCCTTGCTGACCTACATTAGCTCCTGGTCCCTTAGGGGGAGAAATTCATTATTGCCCAGGAATGGGCGCTAAATTTGGAAAATTTTGAGATTTAGTGCCAGACGCTAATGAATCTCGCTGCACGCAAAATTCAGTGTCATCGCTCAATCACAGAATCCCCACAATGCAGATAGAGGCCATTTCGGCCCATCGAGCCTGCACCGACACATTTCCCACCCTATCCCTGTAACCCCACGTATTGTAATCCCCCATAACACTAAGAGTCAATTTATCATAGCCAAATCAACCTAACCTGCACATCTTTGGACTGTGGGAGGAAACCGGAGCACCCGAAGGAAACCCAATGCAGACACGGGGAGAATGTGCAAACTCCACACAGACAGTTACCCGAGGCCGGATTCGAATCCGGGTCCCTGGCGCTGTGAGGCAACAGTGCTAACCACTATGCCACCACGTCCCCCTCAAAGAAAGGATGAGAGAATTAAATCAAGCGCTGATGCCCTCAATACGTGAAACAATATCAAGTACAGTCTAATCGCAAGTCATCATTGCCACAGGCTCTTTTCAGTTCTTAAAGAGGAGGTTCATTCATGCTGCAGAACCTCATTCTCAGCATTGCTGCCTGTGAACCTGTGTCAGCAAGCAGGAGCAGGCCAAGCCCAAGGAGCCAGACGACTAAACCAGTTGTACTCATGGCAAATCCACGCCCCAGGGAAAGAGCCCGCAGATTTTCGGACCAAACATTGGAGGAATTGGTGTCCGCTGTGGAGAGACGGAGGCAGGTGCTCTACCCGAGAAGTGGTAGGAGGCCCTCGCCACAAGTCTTCCGTGCCATGTGGAGGGAGGTAGCCCATCAGGTCTCGGGCAGCACTGTGGTCCCCAGGACCCACACACAGTGCAGGAAGAAATTTAATGACCTCACTCGGGTGAGTGAATGCTTCAACAAATGTTGCATACCACCATCTGAACCACAGTCTCCACACACTGCCCAAAGCACCACACCCCCAGCACTCACCCACCAACAATCTCTACCTACCAACACTCACACCCACATCTCACACCTTGCACACAATGACAGCTATTCAACTATGGCAGGCACATCACCAAAACACATTGCTCCACACTCACTCACACACTTTCCATTTTCTTGCAGGCCAAGGTGGCTCACAACAGGAGGGAGCAGGAGCACACAGGCGGGGGACAAGTCGACACCCAATCACTGTCTGCACTGGAGAATAGAGTGCTGGAGATCATTAGGCACCAGGTTGTGCCGCCGTGGCCACTGGCGATGTTGGCCCCCCTTGGGACAACCATGGTATGTTCATCCCTACTCCTTCTTCTCACATCCCACTTCCCCCTCACTCCATAAGCCTTTCGCACTTTCCAGCTAATCATGCTGTATGCATGCATTTCTCCCTCCCTGCCCCCCTCCCCTCACCTTAACCCGACTCTTGTGCCTTTATGCTTTCAGATAATGAGCAAGCAGCTGAGCAGCCTGTCCCTGAGGGCACCGTAGAGAGCGAGGCAGGAGAAGAGGAGGAGGAAGAACACACCGCGTCACTGCATGTCTCACCCGCAGGCACCAGCTCAGATACTGGCACTACGCGTTCTTTAGAGGCTAGTGTAGTAGTGGAATCTGCACTGGGTGATGCACCTGGGAATGAGCAGGCTGCAGTAAGGCCAGGGGGAAAGGGTAGCTCGGGGGCTTGTTCCCTGGAGGACGAGTTCGCGCGCAAGTTCTGCTGCACAGACTCAGATGAGGACCTCGATGGGGAGGCCTTTAGAAGAAGGGTGATAGGCATGCACACGGAGATATAGGTACAATGGCAAGGGTGCCCGAGAGCCTGTCAGCAATGGTAAGGAGCGTGGAGGAGCCCGCCTCCAACATTGCAATGATGGAATGATGTGGTGAGCAACGGGAATCTAAAGTTCAATTTACTGGAACCGCAGTCTGATGAGGCGGTCATGGACCGCCCTTCCGGAAGGTCGATTGAGTGGCTGCCTCCTCCCTCGCTCCTGTTCCTCCTCCTGTTCCTCCTCATCTTCCTCGTCAACCACATCGTCCTCCTCCTCCTCCTGTCCCTCTTCCTCCTCCTGAGGTGGTCCCGCAATCCCTTCTGGCAAGGGCTGGGCCCTCATGGTGGCCAGATTGTGGAGCATGCAGCACACCACGACGAAATGGGACACCCGCTCCGGCGAGTACTGGAGGGCTCCTCCCGAGTGATCAAGACAGCGGAACTGTTGCTTGAGCACCCTGATGGTCGGCTCAATGATGTTCCTGGTGGCAGCATGGCTCTCATTATATGAGTGCTGGGCAGGAGTGTTGGCGTTGCAGAGGGGAGTCATGAGCCAGGTGGAGAGTGGATACCCTTTGTCACCGACCAGCCAGCCGCGAGCTTGATGTGGTGGCTGGAAGAGTCTGGCATAGTATGAAGGCATCAAGGCTGCTGCCAGGATAGCGGGCATTCACATTGAGGATTCGCTGTCTGTGGTCGCACACTAACTGCACATTAAGTGAGTGGTAGCCTTTGCGGTTATGGAAGATCTCAGGATTGTTATGCGGTGCCTGCAAAGCCACGTGGGTGCAGTCAATGGTGCCCTGTGGTTGTTATGTGGTGCCCGCTATCCTGGCAAAGCGACATGCACGCTCGTCCTGCTTCTCTCTGGTGATGGGGAAGGAAATGTAGTCCCTTCCCCTACTGTAGAGAGCCTCTGTGACCTCCCAGATGCAGCAATGTATGGCGAACTGCGAGATGTTAGCTATATCTCCTGTTGCAGACTGGAAGGAACCGCTGACGAAGAAATTGAGGGCGACGGTGACTTTGACTGCCACTGAGAGAGCTGTCCTCATCCTGATCTGAGGCTCGAAGTCTGGTTGCAGGAGGTTGCAGAGTTCTGTGACCACCTCCTTGCTGAAGCGGAGCCTTCTAATACACGGCTCCTGGCTCAATTGGAAGTAGAAGTGCTGTCAGAATACCCTCAGAGGGTAAGGCCTCCTGTTGAGAGCCCTGGTGGCCCTCCTTCTCCCTCTGGCCACATCTTGCAATTTTTCTCGCTGCCTCCTCTGTAGATCCAGGAGGGCCAGGTCGACTGCCAGTACTGCCACCATTAATGTAACGAAGCGCAGCACTTTGATATTTTGTGAGAATAAATGTAACTATCGCTTAGAAGCCGCAACACTCCGAAGACTAAACAACCTTTGAATGACTGAATTCAACTTTTGAACTATCTCAAACTGACAAGGAAGCACCACTAACTTGACAGCTGCGACTCGTTACTAATGATCCTTTTAAGTAGCGCCCATGGAGCCGGCTACCGACTGCTTGACGCCTCCTCTCCCTGTCGCTGTCGGGGCGAGGCGCTAAGGCAGGGGGCGATACTCAATTTGGCAGATCGGACGCCCAGTGAGCGTTGCACGTCACAATCTGCCTGGCGCTGAAGTCCCCGGCGTTACCTTGTAGCGGCGGCGCTACAGGGGGGCCGAATTTGGCGTGCGGCGCTGGATTCGTCTCATGTCCCGCCAGGCACTAACTGGAGGCGCTAAGGTACCGAATTTCTCACCCTTAATGTCTTAACTGTCTCATGTTTAAATTCCATTATTGCCTCACCCCTCCCTATTTCTCTAACCTCCTCCAGCCGTACAAACTCCCTTCTCTGTTCTATTGACTCTACCCTCTTGTGCACTCCCTCCACCACTGGCAGCCGTACCTTCAGTCACCTCTGCTCCACGCTCTGGAATTTCTTCCCTCAACCTCTCTGCCTCTCCACCTCCCCTTCTCCTTTAAGACGCTGCTTTAAGCTATGACTAAACTTTTGTTTACTCTTTCGAATATTTCCTTCTTTGGCTCAATATCCATTTATTTGATTGTGCCTCTGTGAAACGCTCTGGAATGTTTTCCTATGTTAAAGTAAATGTATAAATGTAAATTGTTGTTGGCATTAGGGGCACAGCCAGAAATTCTTCCTCGCAAAAGAAACACCCCAGGGTGACGCTGCATAATTTTAGCCCCCTTAACTCCCTGGACTTTCTGAACTGTCGGCTCACTACCTTTTTTTGGATGTATTTTGGCACAGTGTCAGCATTAAAAACAGCCAGGAGAGGATGCTCCTCCCGGTGGTGCTGTTCCGGCAGGCAGGCCTCCACCTGGCCCTCTGACACTGCCAGAACCCTGATCCTGTTTCCTGCTTCGGGGATCATATTGCATGGCCAGTATCTGCCTGGATTTCCCCTGCAACGAGGGAGCCTACCGTTGCTTAGTTGCAAAATCACGGTGGTGATGCACTGGGACCACTGCTGCAACACCAGAGGAGGAGGCTGGGCAATTAGAGGGGCAGAAGTGCACCAAACATGGGAGGATTGGTTGCCTTGTAGGCCTTGGCAGAGATCGAGGTTGACACCAGAAGGTCAATGGGAGCTGGAATGGAGGGAGAAGAGGCCACTACAAGGTTATGATAGATCTTGTCTGAAGGTCAGGCTCAAGGAGGCAGCATAAATCCATGAAAAACTTCTTGTGAAGCCTAGATGGACCAGGCAGTTCTTATCTTGCCTCGACTTGTACAAGTGTGGATTATTTAAGGGAAGCCAGCATGGATTTGTTAAAGGCAAATCATGGCCCAGAAATTGATCTCGCTCTGTTCCCGCGGGGGTAAGCCTTTCCCGCGATGTCTCACCTCGCTTATGCTTTTTCTGATCCAGCTCGCACGAAATTGATGTTCCAGACATCAGCTGTGCTGGGCTTGCGTATCCCAGCGGCGTAGTTAATTCGTGCGAGCTGTGGGATCACGTGACTCAGTTAGAGCCAATGGCAGCACACCATCTTCCATTCATAAGTCTCACAGCATGGCTGAGAGACTTATGAATCTTACACCCCCCCAAAATAACAGCTAAACCTCAATTAAATTTAAAAAAAAACCCATCACATTAATAAAATAAGTATAGTTAATTAAATTAACCATTTTAAATAAAAAATTAAATTTTTGAAAAAATTTAAAATCTTTTAAAAAGTTATAAAAATAAACTTACCTGTCTTTAAAGTCTATAAAAAAGATATACCTGTAAAAAAAAATTCAAAAAAATACTTAATTCACTACTTACCTTCTTAAAAGCGGGTCTTACTCCTCCTTTTTACATTTCCAAAATCTTCAGTACTTACCTGCGCGTCCAAAGCATGAAGTGCACAGCGTGCGCGCAGCCTGTAGCGCGCACGCGATGCACTCCGGCCCCGCCCCCTTTTCGGAAGAGCAATTGCCGGTTTTCAGCGCATGCGCAGGGCATGCAGAAAACCGGCAATTGGAGTGGGAATACGCGAGAGTATGCAGTGCGTACTCTCGCGTCCCGGGATCAATTTTCGGCCCCATGTTTAACCAACTTGATTGAATTTTTTGATGAGGTAACAGAGAGAGTTGATGAGGGCAATGCGGTTGTTCTGGTGTACATGGACTTCCAAAAGGCATTTGATAAAGTGCCACAAAATAGGCTTGCCAGCAAAGTTGAAGCCCATGGAATAAAAGGGACAGTGGCAGCGTGGATATGACATTGGCTAAGTGACAGGAAACAGAGAGTAGTGTTGAATGGTTGTTTTTCGGACTGGAGGAAGGTATACAGTGGTGTTCTCTAGGGGTAGGTTCTAGGACCACTGCTTTTCTTGATATATATTAATGATTTGGACTTAGGTGTACAGGGCACTATTTCAAAATTTGCAGATGACACAAAACTTGGAAATATAGTGAACAGTGAGGAGGATAGGGAAAGACTTCAAGAGGACATAGACAGGCTCGTGGAATGGGCGACCACGTGGCAGATGAAGTTTAACGCAGAAAAGTGCGAAGTGATACATTTTGGTAGGAAGAACGAGGAGAGGCAATATAAACTAAAAGATACAATTCTAAAGGAGGTGCAGGAACAGAGAGACCTGGGGGTATATGTGCACAAATCGTTGAAGGTGGCAGGACAGGTTGAGAAAGCGGTTAAAAAAGCATACGGGATCCTGGGCTTTATAAATAGAGGTCATGATGCGGAGATGCCGGTGTTGGACTGGGGTGGACAAAATTGAGAGGTCGCACAACACCAGGTTATAGTCCAACAGTTTTATTTGAAATCACAAGCTTTCGGAGCTATCGATTGCTCCTTCCTCAGGTGAAGTAAATTAGATACAGAATCGCCAAAGCATATATAGATAGAAAACAAAGCATGTGTACCTTACAATTGCAGACCACTAAATTAAATCATCCTGACTATCTGCCGAGGTGTGATAAAGTTAATTAAGTCAGCCAGGAAGGTACCACATCAAAGATATAGCAAGATACAACTGAGACAATGAGGTGTAGTCGCAGGGGTTCTAACGTGTCAAAAGCTGCCGTCTGTATGTAAAACGAAAAGCTTTAAAATTTTTACTTTTTTACTGGGAAAATTTTTACTTTTTTACTGGGAATCACATCTGTGAACAAGCTAACGACGACTCGAGTCCGGATCACGTCATGTATCGTGACATAAACCCAAGATCCCGATTGAGACCGTCTTCATGAGTGCGGAACTTGGCTATCAGTTTCTGCTCGATGATTTTGCGTTGTCGTGTGTTTCTAAGGTTGCCTTGGAGAACGCTTACCCGCAGATCCGAGGCTGAATGTCCTTGACTGCTGAAGTGTTCCCCGACTGGGAGGTAACAATCCTGCCTGGCGATTGTTGCGCGGTGCTCGTTCATACGTTGTCTCAGTGTCTGCATGGTCTCGCCGATGTACCATGCCGCGGTGCATTCTTTCCTGCAACGTATGAGGTAGACAACGTTGGCCGAGTCACATGAGTATGTACCATGTACCTGGTGGGTAGTGTCCTCACGTGTGATGGTGGTATCTGTGTTGATGATCTGGCATGTCATGCAGAGTTTGCCATGGCAGGGTTGTGTGGTGTCGTGGTCGCTGTTATCCTGAAAGCTAGGTAATTTGCTGCGAACGATGGTACTTCTGAGGTTAGGCGGCTGTTTGAAGGCAAGTAGTGGAGGCGTGGGGATGGCCTTAGCGAGGTGTTTGTCGTCATCGATGACATGTTGAAGGCTGCGAAGAACATGGCGTAGTTTCTCCGCTCCGGGGAAGTACTGGACGACGTAGGGTACCCTGTTGGTTGTGTCCCGTGTTTGCCTTCTGAGGAGGTCTATGCAATTTTTCGCTGTGGCCCGTCGGAACTGTCGATCGATGAGTCGAGCGTCATATCCCGTTCTTACGAGGGCGTTTTTCAGCGTCCGTAGGTGTCCATCGCGTTCCTCCTCGTCTGAGCAGATCCTGTGTATTCGCAGGGCTTGTCCATAGGGGATGGCTTCTTTAACATGGTTAGGGTGGAAGCTGGAGAAGTGGAGCATCGTGAGGTTGTCCGTGGGCTTGCGGTAGAGTGAAGTGCTGAGGTGTCCGTCTTTGATGGAGATTCGTGTGTCCAGGAATGAGACCGATTCTGAGGAGTAGTCCATGGTGAGTTTGATGGTGGGATGGAACTTGTTTATGTTATCATGTAGTCTTTTCAGTGATCCTTCGCCATGGGTCCAAAGGAAGAAAATGTCGTCGATGTATCTGGTGTACAGCGTTGGCTGGAGGTCCTGTGCAGCGAAGAAGTCTTGCTCGAACTTGTGCATGAAGATGTTGGCGTATTGGGGTGCGAATTTGGTCCCCATGGCTGTTCCGTGTGTTTGGGTAAAAAAATGGTTGTCGAAGGTGAAGACATTGTGGTCAAGGATGAAGCGGATGAGTTGTAGGATGGCGTCTGGAGATTGGCTGTTGTTGATGTTGAGTACTGAGGCTGTTGCAGCGATGCCGTCATCGTGGGGGATACTGGTGTAGAGTGCCGATACGTCCATCGTGGCAAGGAGTGTTCCTGGTTCAACTGGTCCGTGGGTGCTGAGTTTCTGTAAGAAGTCTGTAGTGTCGCGACAGAAGCTGGGGGTTCCCTGTACGATGGGTTTCAGAATGCCCTCGACGTATCCAGAGAGGTTCTCACACAGGGTTCCATTGCCTGATACGATAGGACGTCCGGGTGTGTTGGCTTTGTGTATCTTTGGGAGGCAGTAGAAGTCTCCCACGCGGGGAGTACGTGGGATGAGAGCGCGTAGGATGTTTTGAAGGTCTGGATCGAAGGTCTTGATCAGTCTATTGAGTTGGCGGGTGTGTTCTTTGGTCGGATCTGCGGGTAGCTGTCTGTAGTGTTCCTGGTTGTCCAGTTGTCGGTATGCTTCTTTACAATAGTCCGTTCTGTTCTGTATGACGATGGCTCCTCCTTTGTCCGCTGGTTTGATGACAATGTTGCGGTTGGTCTTGAGAGCGTGGATGGCGTTGCGTTGTGCCATGTTCTTCGCAGCCTTCAACATGTCATCGATGACGACAAACACCTCGCTAAGGCCATCCCCACGCCTCCACTACTTGCCTTCAAACAGCCGCCTAACCTCAGAAGTACCATCGTTCGCAGCAAATTACCTAGCTTTCAGGATAACAGCGACCACGACACCACACAACCCTGCCATGGCAAACTCTGCAAGACATGCCAGATCATCAACACAGATACCACCATCACACGTGAGGACACTACCCACCAGGTACATGGTACATACTCATGTGACTCGGCCAACGTTGTCTACCTCATACGTTGCAGGAAAGAATGCACCGCGGCATGGTACATCGGCGAGACCATGCAGACACTGAGACAACGTATGAACGAGCACCGCGCAACAATCGCCAGGCAGGATTGTTACCTCCCAGTCGGGGAACACTTCAGCAGTCAAGGACATTCAGCCTCGGATCTGCGGGTAAGCGTTCTCCAAGGCAACCTTAGAAACACACGACAACGCAAAATCATCGAGCAGAAACTGATAGCCAAGTTCCGCACTCATGAAGACGGTCTCAATCGGGATCTTGGGTTTATGTCACGATACATGACGTGATCCGGACTCGAGTCGTCGTTAGCTTGTTCACAGATGTGATTCCCAGTAAAAAAGTAAAAATTTTCCCAGTAAAAAAGTAAAAATTTTAAAGCTTTTCGTTTTACATACAGACGGCAGCTTTTGACACATTAGAACCCCTGCAACTACACCTCATTGTCTCAGTTGTATCTTGCTATGTCTTTGATGTGGTACCTTCCTGGCTGACTTAATTAACTTTATCACACCTCGGCAGATAGTCAGGATGATTTAATTTAGTGGTCTGCAATTGTAAGGTACACATGCTTTGTTTTCTATCTATATATGCTTTGGCGATTCTGTATCTAATTTACTTCACCTGAGGAAGGAGCAATCGATAGCTCCGAAAGCTTGTGATTTCAAATAAAACTGTTGGACTATAACCTGGTGTTGTGCAACCTCTCAATTTTATAAATAGAGGCATAGAGTACAAAAACAAGGAAGTTATGATGAACCTTTATAAAACACTGGTTCGGCCACAACTGAAGTATTGTGTCCAATTCTGGGCACCACACTTTAGAAAGGATGTGAAGGCTTTAGAGAGGGTGCAGAAAAGATTTACAAGAATGGTTCCAGGGATGAGAGACTTCAGTTACGTGGATAGACTGGAGAAACTGGGGTTGTTCTCCTTAGAGCAGAGAAGATTGAGAGGAGATTTGATAGAGGTGTTCAAAATCATGAGGTGTCTAGACAGAGTAGATAGAGAGAAACTGTTCCCATTGGTGGAAGGGTCGAGAACCAGAGGACACAGATTTAAGGTGATTGGCAGAAGGTCCAAAGGTGACATGAGGAGAAACATTTTTACGCAGCGAAAGGTTATGATTTGGAATGCACTGCCTGAAAATGTGGTGGAGGCAGACTCAATCACGGCTTTCAAAAGGGAATTAGATAAGTACCTGAAGAAAATAAATTGCAGGGCTACGGACAAAGGGCTGGGGAGTGGAACTAGCTGAAGTGCTCTTGCAGAGAGTCGGCATGGGCTTGACGGGTTGAATGGCCTCCTACTGTGCTGTAACGATTCTATGATTCTATGATTTTAAAATTCTCATCCTTGCTTTCAAATCACTCCATGACCTCGCCCCTCCAGATCTCTGTAACCTCCTCCAGCCCCACATCCCTCCGTGATATCTGCGCTCCTCTAATTCTGGCCTCTTGAACATCTCTGATTTTAATCGGTCCACCATTGGTGGTCGTGCCTTCAGCTGCCAAGGCTCTAAGCCCTGAATTCCCTCACTAAACCTCTCCACCTCACTACCTCTCTTTTCTCCTTTAAGACCTCTTTGATCAAGCTTTTGGTCATCTGCCCTAATATCTCCTCATGTGGCTCGGTGTAAATTTTGTTTTATAACGCCTTGGGACGTTTTACTATGTTAAAGGTGCTATATAAATACAAGTTGTTGTTGTTGTTGACATCTTCAAATGGGTGTGCCTAAGTCCAAACCCTCAGCTCCTGGACAAGACTGAGTGGCGTCTGATGCCTGAGGTACAGTTGCACCTGTTTTTGTTCTGCCTGAACTCATCTTCCTCTCACCACTGGGGCACCCAACAGTATTCCCTTACAACAACAACAACCTGTATTTATATAGCGCCTTTAACTTAGTAAAATGTCACAAGGGCACTTCGCAGGAGCGTTATAAAATGACTGTGGTTGCTGCTCATAAACCATCTCCTGTCAGCAATAGTGGGGGGAATTTTTGGGGGGTCAGCGGGCGCATTCGGTGGCGGGTTGGATCGGAAATCTTTTTTTTTGACAGCGGATCGGGACCCCGCTGTCAACCTGACAGGCAGCAGCGGGGGAAGCAATTGAGGTCATTATGTCCTTGTTAACAGCCCATTAAAAAGTATTTTGAGCTCACTTTACTATTTTACGAGGTCGCCCACGGGGTCCACGCTGCTCAGGGATCACGTCAGGTAAGCAGGGCGGGAGTTGTATGACCATAGAATCATCTCATTACTTGACAGCTGCAAATGTGCTATAAAAGCTCCCATTTCACAGCTGTTCACTTTCCAAGCTCAGAAGATGTTGCCCACTGCATTTGGAAGACAGATTGAGCACATTGCAAGTGTTTGGAGCAAACTCTCTATCCAGTGTCACCTCATTGGAACAACCTCTCTCACCATTGACAGATCGCTTCTGTCAACTCAAGTTCAGCTGCCATCTATTACATCAATGAGAAGTCGCACAACACCAGGTTATAGTCCAACAGATTTATTTAAAATTACAAGCTTTTGGAGCTATCCTGCCCCTTCTTCAGGTAGAGTTACTGTGAGACAATCTACCAGAATTCACAGAATATAAACACAGAGAAAATGCAGAGATTATTACATCAGCATCGGTGCCCTTTATACTCTCTCACCTTGGTCCTCAGAATCCCACCACGATCAGCCCCAACACCAGCAGCACCAGGCACACCAGCAGCACCAGGCACAATAACACCCACCTTCTCCGCAATCACCTGATGCTGAACAGGACAGAGGGCCTCAGCACCCAACCACATTGCTGCCCGGGAGGCTAGGGATGGCCTCACCATAGCCAGATTTACTTCACTTGACTCTGTGCACCCTGGCTGCCACATGATGCGCCAGGTTGGCACCACCCCACACCAACACCATAAAGCATCCCTTCAATGCCCAAGCCATTCCTTTCACACTCATCACCATTGCGGGGGGTACCATTATGTCTCACCATTCACTGCAACTCACTAAGCCACTTCCAAAGGTGCACACAGATCAGTCCAAGAACGCAAAGTGTTGAAAATAAAGGTTTCAATGTTTGACACCACGTTAACAGAAACTTTACATGAACATTGGCTAAAACACACAAGTGCCTACTCTTGTGTGTTGTTAGTTGTTATGATTGGACTAGGATGAGGGTGAGTGTGAGGGGCGGCTAGTGAGATGGGGAAGTGATAATGCAGATAGAGAGGGATGGGTGGAGGTGCAAGGTAAGTTGGTGTGAGTAAGGATGTGCAGGAGTAGGGCAGGGAAGGCAGAGTGATGGGGATGTGATGGGTGGCACAGTAGGATGAGGTTGAGTGTGGCTTTGCATTAACGTTTCGTGATCTACTGAGATCATTGAAAGGTTTGCGCCACTGCAGCCTGGTCCTGCTGACGACATCCCTGCTTGTGTCCTCCTGTGCAATGTGCAACCAGACTGCGTTGGTGTCCTGGGGAGGTCTCTTCCGCCCATTGGAAGGGAAGAGCACCTCTCTTGTGCTGTGACTCCCTCCATAAGCATATGGAGGGTGTCATGGGAGAGCCTGGGTGCAGCCTGTGCACCTTTGTGCAGTGCTTGTCAGTGTTTGCAGCACCTCAATGCTGTAGAGCACTGACAGCACAACTGTCAAATCAATTTGTGCATGGTCCCTTTAAGGAAACTGGCTGATGATGCGACATTAAATGATGTCATCAGACCCACTTCCTTCAATTGGCTGGCAAACTCGCTGGGCGGGCTTAACAAGCCTAATCAGGGGAAAATCATTCTACACAGCGGTCTGGAGCCAGCCGTGGGGTTGAGACCCGCCAACGACGTCGCCTGCCATGGACCTGCCGAGGTAGGGGAAATTGTGGCCAGTGTCTTTTGGTACAGGTATCTGCAAAAAGGAGTCTTGCAATGCAAGCTGCAGCAGCAAGTAATACATCAACAATAATGTACATACAGGTGGTGAAAAGTTGAAATAGAACTTTAAATATAATATCAAACTGTTAACACACCTTTAAGAATCAAACCCTTAAAGGCCGGAACAGGAATTCATAGGAGCACCCATTGGCGCTATATTCATGCAAGTTGTTTTTGTTGGTGAGTAGCACTGAAGGAGTGAACGGAACGGGTGATTTTTTTTTAGATCAATTTACATTACTTCACCTAAAATCTACGAGGTGAGAAGATTTTTAGGCATTCTTAATGCGAGACTGCCACAAATTTACAGCTCGCTGAATCTAGTTCCTCGCAAATGAGATGTTCAGGCCTACCCACCTATTTCACCAAGGTGCCCCTGGAATGCTAAATTGGCCCTTTATTTATTTTTTAATAAATGCAGTCCTGATGCAAGAGTTATAAGTTTTTAAAGTCTTATTTCAGTTGAACATGATATTTAATCATTCTGCTGGTAATATTGATGATTTTCTTCTCGTCTCCCAGCATTTTAGCAAGTATTTATGTGAGTTTGTGCTTAGTTATGTCAATGAGCATTCGTCTCTCTGTTATTGGTTGCCAGTATCTCCGACAGAATACCAATAAACAACGTGTGTCAATCAGCCAGCTGTTAATTATGTCTATTTGCAAACCTACTGTGACTCATCATCAATCTTTCATATTTGTTGGGAGAATTACTGGTCTACCTGCCCGGAGCCAGCCAGCCTCTAATCTGGCTGGCTGTGAGTGGGAAACAGAGGTTTCCCATGCCAATCAATCCCTGCCGATTAATGGTCGGGCCTGCGGGAAACCCGTTCTCCCGGGTTTCCCGACCGCTTCGGAGTCCCCCCCACTCCCAACCCACCTTCCCCTTTAAAATTCAGCCCTCTGAGACTGATTATTAGTGAATGTGAACAGCATGGACATGTTACTAAGAAAGCCTCCTCCCCCATCCCAGAAAACCTGCCAGTTTTATTATTGAGCACGAAACACAAACAGAAAATGAAATTACTTCATGGTTTTCTAACATGGGAGGAAAATCGTGCCCTTGGAGTAGAATTAGCATGCATCACAATTGTGAGAAAAATTGTAGGAGAAAAGTTTATTTCCTTCGCCACAAAGCAGATTTGAAAATAACTAAGTTGGCCAGTGTGAAAACACAATGTATTCCTGCATCCTGCTCTGCATTGGGCCAAGAAGTTGAAGGATGTGAATTTGTGCTGATGATTCAACATAGAATCAGCTCCTGAATCTTGCCATGCTATTAGGGTGAGTCACCTCATGCAACCAACCTCTATTGTCTAGATTGGGATTGACATCAGCAGCAGAATTCTGGGAACGGATCATCTGCCCTATCACATGACATGAGAACAAAATAAAAATACTTTCCAACAAGGAAAATATTACTAAAACATGAAAAACAATCCACACAATGTAAGTGCAATGTGGTGAGGCATTTTTAAAATAGCACCCAGTGTACTTTAGTGTGACTCCTGCAGAACTTAGTAGCAACATTTATTTCTTGATCCACAAATGACAGATTGTATTATATCTGGTCTCACTACCTGTTAGCATTATTGAATGGCAACAGCGAAAACATTCCATTTTCCATCAACGTGACACCCAATGAGCGAACGCACGGAAAAAAGTGTGAATTCACCTAGCCTTTATTTCCTTCCTTTTTCTGCCATTCTTTCCCCCATTAAAGCATGTGCCGCACCCAAGTAACCAGCCTTCATGTGTGAGGGCAGACTGAGTAGGCAGGCCATTCGCCAATCAGGGGCATCACAATGGACCCTGTCTGCACCTGATGCGCACACACATGCATTTCCAGCAGGGCTTGCTGAATCGTGATGAGGAGCAGGAACCCCAGCTCACTTTTTGCACCTCTAGCCTGGGGTACTGATGCCAGTTGGAGAGACTTTACTGCATTCCAATTGAGGTCAGCTTGATCAGCACAGACCAGGGATTGAACCAGCTAAGCCATCATGGGTGCTTGGGCGAACTTAGCCTGTTCTGTCTTTACAGTGTAGGCTTACAATTCCTCACCAATCGTTGACCTATAATTACATTTTTGTGACACGTAGGAGTGAGATTTATTACTTGTGAACAAATAAGGGCATTGCTATCTGTTGTGAAGTTATTTAGAGCTTTTAAAGGAAGATTGATTTCAGTAATTTGTGGTTTGTGTACTCATGCCACTGACCTATGTTCTTCACTACTGGGTGCCTGCCAATCATAGACCAAAACCTAGAGCAAAGACTTGAATTAACTGGTGTAAGTACACAAAACATGTTGGGCCATAATTTGCTGTAGCATGGCAACGAACGGGCTCTGCCGTTAGTTTGACTTGTCCTCGTCTGTTTAATCGCAATGACATTTTGTGCTGCAAGTTGCTGAAAGTGCGAGCTGAGCAGAGCTGTGAGGGAAACCGGGCATCCGGGGCCTGAGTGAACAGGCCAAGCAACTGTGTATCTCCTCAATCAATCAGATTGAAGGATTGCAAAATTAACAGTGCAAGGACTGAGAAGGAAATGTAAATTAGAGTGGGTGAATTCAATGACAAATCAGGTACAGAAAGAGAAATAAAGAGAGGGAAAGAAAGATTGGATTAAGAGAGAGCGAAAAAAGCGACAGAAAGGAAAAGTAATAAAAATGTAAATTTTAAAATTTTACATTTCTAAAATTTCCGACAACAATTAAAACCTGAAGGAATGAGACTCCATACTTGTAATAGTTAATTTTAAGTGCCAGAGAGTTTGTTTGGCAGTAATTAACACTTATCACAGCATTAAAAGGGTACTTAGACTGAAATGGACAAGACTTAGCTTTCTGTGGTGAGTTTAGTTCGTATCTACCACGCAAATACAGCAACTTCACGCTGTTCAATGGTGAGGCAGACAGCGAGATGCCATTTTCACGAAGCTAACGAAGCATCTCAGACAGCAACTTTTGGATTTCCGCGTTTGACCACGCATCTGCCCTCACCTGAAGTTGTTGTAGTATTTGCACATAAATAATGGAGAGCACCATTAGCCTCACTGTTACTTTGACAGCAAATTATGGTCCCATCATTGTAGTAAAAATGCAGTGATTGTATCAAAACCCAATTTCTTAACAGATAGAAATTCCACCTCCTTCACCCTAGCTGGACTGATAAATCAGAGCATTAATCTTTGGACAACTGGGAGGCTATCACAGTGTGAACATGCTAACCTCCTCAGCTATGTTGGTAAACATAAAAATGGGCGAACCTAAAAATGAGGTGCCAACCTGGGGAAGCTGCAACACAGGACTACATGCATGCTGAAAAAGCAGAAGCAGCATGCTAAAGACAGAGCTAAGCGATCCCACAATCAATGGATCAGATCAAAGCTCTGCAGTCCTGCCACTTCCAGTCGTGAATGGTGGTGGTCCATTAAACAACTAATAGGGAGGAGGAGGCTCCATGAATAGCCCCATCCTCAATGATGGTGGAGCCCAGCACGTGAGTGCAAAAGACAAGGCTGAAGCGTTTGCAACCATCTTCAGCCAGAAGTGGCAAGTGGATGATCCATATCGGCCTCCTCCTGCGGTCCCCACCACCACAGAAGCCAGTCTTCAGCCAATTCGATTCACTCCACGTGGTATCAAGAAACGGCTGAGCGCACTGGATACAGCAAAGGCTATGGGCCCCGACAACATCCTGGCTGTCGTGCTGGTGACTTGTGCTCCAGAACTAGCCGCGCCTCTAGCCAAGCTGTTCCAGTACAGCTATAACACTGGCATCTATCTGACAATGTGGAAAACCGCCCAGGTATGTCCTGTCCACAAAAAGCAGGACAAATCCAATCTGGCCAATTACCACCCCATCAGTCTACTCTCAATCATCAGCAAAGTGATGGAAGGTGTCGTCGATAGTGCTATCAAGCAGCACTTACTCACCAATAACCTGCTCACTGATGCCCAGTTTGTGTTCCGCCAGGACCACTCGGCTCCAGACCTCATTACAGCCTTAGTCCAAACATGGACAAAAGAGCTGAGGTGAGAGTGACTGCCCTTGACATCAAGGCAGCATTTGACCGACTGTGGCATCAAGGAGCCCTCGTAAAATGAAGGCAATGGGAATCGGGAGGGAAAACTCTCCACTGGCTGGAGTCATACCTAGCACAAAGGAAGATGGCTGTGGTGGTTGGAGGTCAATCATCACAGCCCCAGGCCATCGCTGCAGGAGTTCCTCAGGGCAGTGTCCTAGGCCCAACCATCTTCAGCTGCTTCATTAATGACTTTCCCTCCATCATAAGTTCAGAAGTGGGGATTGTCACTGATGACTGCACAGTGTTCAGTGCCATTCGCAACTCCTCAGATAATGAAGCAGTCCATGCCCATATGCAGCAAAACCTGGACAACATTCAGGCTTGGGCTGATAAGTGGCAGGTAACATTCAGGCCACACAAGTGCCAGGCAATGACTATCTCCAACAAGCAAGAGTCTAACCACCGCCCCTTGACATTCAATGGCATATAGGGAGTTAGGAGGTAAATTAAAAAATAGGACCTCAAAGGTAGTAATCTCAGGATTGTTACCAGTGCCACGTGCCAGTCAGAGTAGAAATAGAAGGATATTTCAGATGAATACGTGGCTAGAGGAATGGTGCAAGGGGGAGGGATTCAAATTCCTGGGACATTGGAACCGGTTCTGGGGGAGGTGGGACCAGTACAAACCGGACGGTTTGCACCTGAGCAGGACCGGGACCGATGTCCTAGGTGGAGTGTTTGCTAGTGCTCTGGGGGAGGATTTAAACTAAAATGGCAGGGGGTTGGGAACCTGAGCAGGGAGACAGAGAAAAGGGAAGCAAGGATAGAAGCAAACGACAGGAAGGAGAAAAACAAAGGTGGCAGTCAGAGAAATCAAGGGTGTAAATCAAACATGGCCACAGTAAACAATAATTCTAAAAGGTCTAACAGCATTAAAAAAAACAAGCCTGAAGGCTTTGTGTCTTAATGCGAGGAGCATTCGTAATAAGGTGGATGAATTAGCTGCGCAAATAGAGGTAAACGAATATGATATGATTGGGATTACGGAAACATGGCTCCAGGGTGACCAAGGCTGGGAACTCAACATCCAGGGGTATTCAATATTTAGGAAAGATAGGCAAAAAGGAAAAGGAGGTGGGGTAGCATTGCTGGTTAAAGAGGGGATTAACACAATTGTAAGGAAGGATATTAGCTCTGATGATGTGGAATTTGTATGGGTAGAACTGAGAAATACCAAGGGGCAGAAAACGTTAGTGAGAGTGGTATACAGACCCCCAAACAGTAATGCGGAGGTTGGGGATGGCATTAAAAGGGAAATTAGAGAAGCGTGCAATAATGGCACAGCAGTTATCATGGGTGACTTTAATCTACATATAGATTGGGCTAACCAAATTAGTAACAATACTGTGGAGGAGGAATTCCTGGAGTGTATATGGGATGGTTTCCTGGACCAATATGTCGAGGAACCAACTAGAGATCAGGCCATCTTAGACTGGGTATTAAGTAATGAGAAAGGATTAATTAGCAATCTTGTTGTGCGAGGCCCCTTGGGTCGGAGCGATCATAATATGATAGAATTCTTCATTAAAATGGAGAGTGAAGTAGTTAACTCGGAGACTAGGGTCCTGAATTTAAATAAAGGAAACTACGATGGTATGAGGCGCGAGTTGGGTAGGATTGATTCGGGAATGTTACTCAAAGGGCTGACGGTGGATAGGAAATGGCAAACATTCAAAGATCGCATGGATGAACTGCAGAATTTGTTCATCCCAGTTTGGCATAAAAATAAAACAAAAAAAGTGACTCAACCGTGGCTAACAAGGGAAATTAGGGATAGCATAAGATCCAAGGAGAGGACATATAAATTGACCAGAAAAAGCAGTAAACCTGAGGATTGGGAGCAGTTTAGGATTCAGCAAAGGAAGACAAAGGGATTAATTAAGAGGGGGAAAATAGAGTATGAGAGTAAACTTGCAGGGAACATAAAAACTGACTGTAAAAGCTTTTATAGATATGTGAAGAGAAAAAGATTGGTGAAGTCAAACGTAGGTCCCTTGCAGTCAGAATCAGGGGAATTTATAATGGGGAACAAAGAAATGGCAGACCAATTAAATACACACTTTGGTTCTGTCTTCACAAAGGAGAACACAAATAACCTCCCAGAGATGTCGGGGAACATAGGGTCTAATGAGAGGGATGAACTGAAAGAAATCAGTATTTGTAGGGAAATGGTGTTAGCGAAATTAACGGGATTGAAGGCCGATAAATCCCCAGGGCCTGATAATCTACATCCTAGGGTACTTAAGGAAGTGGCCCTAGAAATAGTAGATGCATTGCTGGTCATCTACCAAAATTCGATAGATTCTGGAACAGTACCCATGGATTGGAGGGTAGCTAATGTTACCCCACTATTCAAAAAAGGTGGTAGAGAGAAAATGGGGAATTATAGACCGATAAGCCTGACATCGGTAGTGGGGAAAATGCTAGAGTCCATTATAAAAGATGTAATAGCAGAGCACTTGGAAAACAGTGACAGGATCGGACAAAGTCAACATGGATTTACGAAAGGTAAATCATGCTTGACTAATCTACTGGAATTTTTTGAAGATGTAACTGGTAAAATAGATAAGGGAGAACCAGTGGATGTGGTGTATTTGGACTTTCAGAAGGCTTTCGATAAGGTCCCGCATAAGAGATTAGCGTGTAAAGTTAAGGCACATGGGATTGGGGGCAAGGTATTGACTTGGATAGAGAACTGGTTGGCAGACAGAAGGCAAAGAGTTGGAATAAATGGGTCTTTTTCCGAGTGGCAGGCAGTGACTAGTGGGGTACCGCAGGGATCGGTCCTAGGACCCCAGCTATTCACAATATATATTAATGATCTAGACGAGGGAACTAGATGTAATATCTCCAAGTTTGCAGATGACACAAAGCTGGGTGGGCGTGCGTGCTGTGAGGAGGATGCCGAAAGACTCCAGTATGATTTGGACAGGTTGGGTGATTGGGCAGAAACATGGCAGATGCATTATAATGTGGATAAATGCGAGGCTATCCACTTTGGTGTCAAAAACGGGAAGGCAGATTATTATCTGAATGGCAATAGATTGGGAGAAGGGGAAGTGCAATGAGACCTGGGTGTCCTTGTGCACCAGTCACTGAAGGTAAGCATGCAGGTGCAGCAGGTGGTTAAGAAGGCAAATGGTATGTTGGCCTTCGTAGCGAGAGGGTTCGAATACAGGAACAAGGATGTCTTGCTGCAGTTGTACAGGGCCTTGGTGAGACCACACCTTGAGTATTGTGTGCAGTTTTGGTCGCCTTATCTGAGGAAGGATGTTCTTGCCATGGAGGGAGTGCAGCGAAGATTCACCAGGCTGATACCTGGGATGGCAGGAATGACGTATGAGGAGAGATTGGGTCGATTGGGCTTATACTCGCTGGAGTTTAGAAGAATGAGAGGGGATCTCATTGAAACTTATAAAATTCTAACAGGACTAGACAGACTAGATGCAGGAAGGATGTTCCCGATGGTCGGGGAGTCCAGAACCAGGGGTCACAGTCTAAGGATAAGGGGTAAGCCATTTAGGACAGAGATGAGGAGGAATTTCTTCACCCAGAAAGTGGTGAACCTGTGGAATTCTCCACCACAGAAGGCAGTGGAGGCCAATTCATTAAATATATTCAAGAAGGAGTTAGATATATTTCTTAAGACTAAAGGGATCAAGTGATATGGGGAAAAGGCAGGGACAGGGTACTGAATTTGGATGATCAGCCATGATCTCATTGAATGGCGGAGCAGGCTCGAGGGGCCGAATGGCCTACTCCTGCTCCTATCTTCTATGTTTCTATGTTTATATGAATCCCCCACCATCAATATCCTGGTGGTCACCATTGACCAGAAACTTAACTGGACCAGTACATAAATACTGTGGCAACAAGAGCAGGTCAGAGGCTGGGTATTCTGCAGTGAATGTCTCACCTCCTGACTCCCCAAAGCCTTTCCACCATCTACAAGGCACAAGTAAGGAGTGTGATGGAATACTCTCCACTTGCCTGGATGAGTGCAGCTCCAACAACACTCAAGAAGCTCGACATCATCCAAGACAAAGCAGCCCACTTGATTGGCACCCCATCCACAACCTTAAACATTCACTCCCTCCACCACCAGCGCACCGTAGCTGCAGTGTGTACCATCTACAGGATGCACTGCAGCAACTCGCCAAGGCTTCTTCGACAACACCTCCCAAACCTGCGACCTCTACCACTTAGAAGGACAAGGGCAGCAGGCGCATGGGAACACCACCACCTCCAAGTTCCCCTCCAAGTCACACATCATCCTGACTTGGAAGTATATCACCATTCTTTCATCGTCACTGGGTCAAAATCCTGGAACTCCCTCCCTAACAGCACTGTGGGAGTACCTTCACCACACGGACTGCAGCGGTTGAAGAAGGTAACTCACCACCACCTTCTCAAGGGCAATTAGGGATGGGCAATAAATGCTGGCTTTGCCAGCGACGCCCACATCCCATGAACGAAAATAAAAAAAACACAATTTTGCTTTCTACCAAGCCACAGAATCTCAGTGTAAGTTAACACTTTGTGCTGTCTATGTAATTCTATTTCTTGGATCATGCTGCTAATGTGTGCCTTGTGCCATTGTGATACACACCTTCATGCTTAAATTCTAGTGGTAGGTACAAAGTTGGCTTTCTATCTGTGGGTATAGCCTGCTGTATTTTGGCCCATTAGCTGCAATCGATTTTATATTTCAGGAATATGAGTCTGGAAGTTACTGCCGGCAATATTCGTAGATGGACAGTTAATGTGTCTCTATGATATTCCTTTGCTAATCTAATGCAGACATTAATTTCTGTATGACATTAATCCGGTTATGCCATTAATCCATTAATGTTTTCACTTAAATAGTGAGCAAAGGAATCTTATATGAATACATTTAGCATTTGTCCACTAACTATGGCAACAGTAATTTCTGGGCTTCGGCCTTTTCTGTATAAACAGATATTGGAGTAAGGAGTTTCCAGTGTTTAGCCACATACACAAAAAGGAGCAGAGTATCAGATTAAAAAAACGATACACTCAAAAAGCCTTAATTGATTGCTCTGGTTATCAGAATTCGGGGCTATCATTATTTTTAATGGGGGATAGTTCAAATTAAAGGTGAGGTATATCAGTGCTGGGAAATGACACATTTCCCCTTGTTGTACTGGGTGTTTTCAGTAAACACTCCCAGGTCAAGCAAATCTCTAGCTAGGGTTGCAAAATTCCGGGAATTTTTAAAAGAGGAAACTTTCCATGGGAATTTTTGGGAATTTATGGGAATTTTGAGTTTTTTTGCACTCTGATGGTTTTTGTCTCTGACCCTTATATTATCTTTGTCATCAAAATAGACATACTGTTCCATACAAATAAAAACAGGCTTTCAAAACTTTATTTAGGTTATAATTTTGAACTTTATTGAACCCCCACAAAAAAGACCCATCTAAAATAAAATAAAAAGAGCGTCAGCTTATTTAGCCTGTAATTTGTCCTTATTTTGTCCCTTTGAGTCTTCTACTCATGAGTCTTCTGAGTCTTCTACTCATCATTGCTCCTCCTGATTCTCTGACTCTGGCTCTGACGTGTCCATTTCCTCCTCTGTGTCACTGTCTAGCTGTGTGGTGGACACTTCTGTATCTGGCTCAATAAGTTGTAGGTTCGCCCGGATAGCCACCAGTTTCTCCACTCTCTTGTTAGTCAACCTGTTGCGCACCTTTGTATGCGTATTCCCAAAAAGTGACCAGTTTCGTTCAGAGGCCGCTGATGAAGGTGGGATTTGGAGTATCGCCGATGCAATGGGTGACAGGGCCTCAGATGCACTAAGTCCCTTCCACCAGGTATGTGCACTGATATGCTTGCATGATTCCCATACCCCGTCCCCATTCTAAAGACCTTGCTTGGTAGAGAACTTTGCCAGACTTCCCAGAACTTTGCCCACATCCAGATTGAGGTGGCGTGAGAGGGTAGAGATCACACTGTAAGTGCTGTTGATCTGTTCTCCAGAAAGTATTGGTCTCCCAACATGCTTTGGGTCCAGCATGTATGCTGCAGCATGAGTCGGCTTGACACAAAATTCTTGACGCGTCTGTATGAATTGAACAATTGCCTTCTCCTCTGCTTTGAGCAGCAGGGATGTGGGTAGGGCAATGCTGATTTGTTCTTTTAAATCAGCAAAAAGCCTGAGAACATCTGACAAGACAGCGTCATCTCCTTCAATCTGAACAATTGCAGATGCTGCTGGTGAGAGTAGTTTAAGGCTGCTAACCACTCTCTCCCAAAACACATCATCCAGCAGTATTTTCTTGATGGTGGTTTCCATATCCCCAGACTGGGATATTGCCATTTCTTGCAGCGACTCCTTACCCTCCAGAAGGCTGTTGTACATTCTGACAACGCCACCCCATCTAGTGTTGCTGGGCAGCTTCAGTGTGGTGTTCTTGTTCTTTGTCGTTTGCTTGGAGTTGTAGGTTGCTGCAACTACCTGTTTTCCCCTGACATACTTAACAACTTGCTTGGCTCTCTTGTACAGTGTTTCAATGGTTCGCAAACCCATGATGTCCTTGAGGAGCAGGTTGAGCCCATGAGCTGCGCACCCAATAGATGTAATATGAGGGTAGGCCTCCTCCACTTGAGCCCAAGCAGCCTTCATATTCGCAGCATTGTCAGTAACTACTGCAAAGACCTTTTGTGATCCAAGATCGTTGATGACCTGTAGAATTCGCAAAATTATCGCGATTTTATAATAATGGGAAGGAGACATAAAGTTTCTTATAAACAGCTTTATTTCAGCAAAATGCTGTCATGTTTCAAAAGGGACACAAGCAGCCTGTAAAATGGCCACCACGCCTCGTGGCAGAAGGTTCTAGACTTTCAGTAGGCAGACAAGATGGCGTTTCAATAAACATTTCAGCAAGATCGGACAGGACTCAGCACATTTGAGATAATGACAAGACGCGATGGGTTTGCATTTTAAACATAAATACTGGAATCGGTCTTCCAGGTACAAGTGAGGGCTATTGTACTGGGCGATCAAGGACCCATCCAAAGACATTGATATGCAAAATCCCCACGGCTCTACGATGAGAGAGCCGTTCGCGGGTACTCACAGCAAGCATTTGGAAGCCCCCAAAACCCCTCCAGGGAGACTCCTAGCCGGTTCCACAATGGGAGAAATATTAACGGGTACTCAGACAGTTACAAGTATCACCGAAACCCATTAACGACAAGTACCACCCCATACAAGAAGTTTGAGCGCCAAAACATGACAAAAGATGGACATTAAGATTGGGCGGGAGATAAGGAATTACAGTACTATAAACTAGTGTCCAAACGTCCATCTTTCTCTTATTCTTTACCACCGACTGGAGCTCTGGACTCTCATTCTCTGATCCGCTGATTTTCCGGGAGTCAACCTCGTGGCTTGCCGCGAAGATCTGTGGAGAGCTGGACTGCGAAGGCCGGTAAGCGGGCGCACCATCCCGAGAAGTCGGTAAACGGTGTCGGATCCGAAGGCCCGAGAGGAGATGAGATGAGATGAGATGAGAAGAGAAGAAGAAGACTACACGTGTCGCCGCGGTCAGTAAGCCCCGACGCGCCTCAAAATATAAGGACCATTTTCGAATTTTACAGGATACTGCACGAACTGGCCCGAGAAGACTATTCTTCGAGTTCTACCGACAACTGGTGTCGGGCACAGTAAGACTCTTTTTCGAGTAGTATCAGAACTCCGAGGTCAACACAGATCTTCATGACAGCAGACGGTCCAGCCTGCTAGCCGGAGCAAAGCGAGTAAACAAGAGGGGTACAGGGACCCCTGATCAACACGTGAATAGTCAGGTGTTGCCGAGCAGCGTTTCGGAATTCTCCGAGTTATCACGAGTGGTGAGCATGAGTCTCGATCCTACAGATCTAGATTAGGACAGGTATTGATAGGGGAGGGTTTATGTTTTAAGGATAATTATAATGTGTGCCCCCTTTTACGATGTGTCGTGCGCTCCTCGTTTCCCTAAACCTAGTTGCATAAATGTATGTAAGTTTGTACTGTCATTAATCTGTGCTTATGACATGTATTTCGTAATCTTGAATAATATGCAATAAAGATTTTCCATTTTGCACTATTCAACCGGGTCTACCTGAGTTTTCTCTGCATTATTGCTCTCGCACCTAAGTCCAGTGTCAGAACCGTAAGGGCGAGTGCGTCGAACCACTCACAGGTGTCTAGTGTCACCAGGCTGGCTGGAGACCAGGACAGGCAACAAGGCCTAACCCCGCACTAGCACCCAGGCTAAGCACAGAGCCACGGCGAAACCCGTTACAGACCGCTTTCAGCTCATCAGCAATGTATGTGCCTGTGTGTCTGTTGTCCTTCGTGTCTGTGCTCTTGAAGAACACTGGGAGAGGAGTGGAGATGATGTAGTTTATGATGCCCTCCCCTCATACATTTGATCACCCATCTGAGATAACTGCAACACAGTCTGCCATCTCTATTGTTTCTCTGAGCTTTCCTTGGACTCTGTTATACTCAGCCTCCAGCAAATAAGTAGACAAAGCATGTCTGGTGGGAGGACAGTATGCAGGGCGAATAACATTGAAAAATCTCTTCCAGTACACATTGGCTGTGAGCATGAGGGGTGAGCCTGTCGCATATACAGCTCGAGCAAGGCACTCATCTGCATTCTTCTGGCTATGGTTATCCATTGTATCAAAGAACCTTCCAAGTGGGCCAGGAGTTGCTGATGATAAGGAGCCTGATGCTGAATGTGAACCATCATCTTCTTGAATGGAAGCAGAGTAACTCTGGGCTGACTGCTGTGAGCTTTGAGTGAAGTTGTTGCATTTGGATAAATGCTGCTGCATCTTTGTGGCATTCTTTACATATGCCTTTGTACAGTGTTTGCACATGTACACAGTCTTTCCATCTTTAATGCCTGGGGTAAAATGCTTCCACACATCCGACGGTAAACGTGGCATTGTTCTATGCAGAGAAATAAGGGCATTCATCTCTGTGTCGAACTGCGGTCGATCAGCACGATTGCAACAGGCCAGGGTGAGTAAATTTTTCCTGATGCTCCATGTGATGGAAGCATGACCTGTGCACGCATGACGCTACATCACCAATAGAGGGAGCTAATCGCTCATCCACTCATCCAACCAATCAGGACACATTTGTTCACAGTCACACACAAAACTTGTAATTATTAAAACAAGCCAAGTAAGAAGATAAACATATATTGATTAAGAAATTCCTTAATAATTAAGATTCCATCTCTGTTAGTAATTTTAAGAGAGGACCTGTGAAAAAAAAAAGAAAGACAAAAGAAAACCAATATTATGCTAGAATGTGCTTTTTTGGGCAAAATTCCCAGAATTCCCAAGCTAAACTTCCCGTGGAAAATTTCCGGAAATTTACCGGAAATTTACCGGAAACTTTCCACCCCTTTGCAACCCTATCTCTAGCTATGTGCAGCTTGAAGCTCCTTCTGGAACCAAACAGAAAAAATCCAGTGGTCAGCATAGAACAACTTAAGTCTTGGAATTCCTCTGTATGCAACAAAAGTGTGCTAAAAGTCCGTGTCTTAAGTTTTTGAGTGCTAAAATGCACACACAGGAATGATCGACTCTGCTGTCTTTCGTTCTTGTGTATTAGTAAGAATGCACAGTTAATCAGCCAAATTACAAGATCACAAGGTAAATACAAATGAGGGAGTCCTGTCTCATCTCATTTTAGCTCATCCAATGTGGCAAAAGTGACATTCTCATCATCTAGCTGGATCTTGATTAATCTAAGCTTTTTGCCTCCACTACTTTTCCCGAAGACTGCTCCAAATGATGATCACTCTTTGTATGAAGAAGTTTTGCTGACATCAGGAACAATTCCAGTACTGGTGCTGAGGCATATTTTTGTTATTGATTCCCAGCATGTGGGCATTGTTGGCAAGGCTGGCATTTATTGCACATTTCTAGAGGGCAGTTAAGTGTCAACCACATTGGTGTGGGACTGGAATCGCATATAGGCCAAACCAAGTAAGGACGGCAGGTTTCTTCCCTAAAGGACTTTAGCGAACCAGTTGGGTTTTTACGACAATCCGACAGCTTTTACTGATTCGAGTTTTTTTTAAATTTCTAAATTCTTAAATTGTCGTGGTGGGATTTTAACTCACATTCTCCGAATTCTTAGTCCAGGCCTCTGGATTACTTGTCAGTGACATAACCATTAAACTACCCTAACCCCTAATTATGTTAAGCTGTTTAATGAGGTAAGAGCTGCAAAACCTTGCCTGCTGGTACATTTTCTTTTCACTGACTCAGAGCTGTCCGACCCACAGCCTCAAATGCTTCCAACTTCTTCAGCAACTACGTCATGGCATCTTACTCGCGAAACACCAGCACTTGGGAGGAAGTAGCTAGTGAGTCCGAAGGGTTTGTCATTGGGTGAAGCATTGAGCACTAGTCAGAATGAGAACCTGGGTGAGTGGAGAAATGACTTCCCTTGGCTGAGGTGCCTTGGACCTAGATCTCAGAGGCCAAGTCTTCAAAGAGCTATGATTAGGGAGCACCAATCTCATGTGCAGCCAATGGAGATGATTTCCATGTATATGGTTCAGGCAATGGCCAAATTGAAGGATCCCACTACCTTCATCTGCAAAATATTACATGACATTTCCCACAACCTGCTGAATACCCTGGAGATTCTGACTGTCCAGGAGATTTCTGTGGCATCAAGCTACCATGAACAACTTCTCAGGACATTGGAGGCTTCTAGAATGGCAACTAACAGTGTTGCTATAGATACTTTCAACAGGACACTTTCAAAGGGTTTCCAAGGCCTGGTTGGGGCTTTTTGGTCTGTACTGACACCGACCAGTAGCACCTCTGAGCCTGTGCCCAGCACCAGTAGGCTGCAAGAAGTGGGTGCAGATGTCACGGTCTCTCGGAAGAGTGACATTGAGACTGCTGCCTTAAGGCCCCTTCCAATGCCTGTCATGAGGTAACTTCAGATATGAGCCCGGCACCCTTTGCCACTATAAGAGAAAGGCTTCTGGAAGCTGATCCTTTTGGGACAACTGCTTTCCTAAGATGAGCTTCTTCTCAGGCTTGTGCACATCGATCTCTGGGTTTATTCTGTCTATACTTTCAGCTTTTTGAGGTTTGGATGATGGTAGGGGAATTATAGACTTCTGTCTTATGAAGGAACTTGTCAGAAGTTTTTGACTGTGAGAGACTTATAAGGGTGTTGGGTAGAATAGGCATGTGTGAAGTGACTTTTTTTTGTAAATTACATTTTATTCATTAAAAGCACTGGGCTATTAGTTGCGCCCTCCTTTCTCTGGCTGCTGACTGTCCACTCCCAAAACCTCTCCTATACACCATCCTCATGCTGTGGGGAGAGAGGTCCTTTAACTTCCTCTTCATCATCATTGCCTTTAGCTTTCAGAAGCAACAAGCCTTTCTTTAATGTAATATTATGCAAGCCACAATGATTCTTGAGACTCTCACCAGGTGATATTGCATGGCTCCACAAGACTTATCCAGGCACCTAAAGCAAACTTGAGAAATCCTCTAATCTGCTCTACATTTCTTGTAGTTACATGGGCCCTCTGTCTGTGGAAGCCTTATTGGAGTCATAATCCATGACTGCACAGGATGGCTCTGGTCAACAATCAACCATCTGGATACATGGCTTTGAGTCACCAGGGCTGGCAGTCAGTGTGGGATAAGATGATTGGCATTTCACACCAGGTGGACATTAATAGAATGAAAGCCTTTCCTATTCATAAAATTCATCTGGGGCTTTGAATACCACATGGACTCCATCAATTGCTCCTTGCATCTGTGGAAACCCTGCCAGTCTGTTGAACTAGATAGCTATCTCTCTTGGTCTACTTCCATTGGGAAGGATATGAATTGAGCAGCCCTCTTGAACAGAGCATCAATGTCCTTCTTGGTGCAGTAATGCGTGGCAAAGATCATATGCAAATGTCTGGAAGGATTCGGATGCAAAGACGTTTAAGGCAGTGGTGACCCTGACTGGTATAAACAATATTATTCTCCTGATGGAAGTGTGCTGCAGGTCTTCAGCCTGGAGGTTATTTGCCCAATAACCTCCGGGAGAAAGCACAGCCTTCTGAGGTACTGACGGTCAAGGAAGCCTGAAATAGGACCTTCTTGCTGTGTGAGTGCGAGTAGGGAAGAGGAAAGAGATGATTGCTGTGAAGCCTGACTCTAAAAGAGCCTGGAATCTAGCCTCCTCCATATCCTCATGCTCCTCCTCTTCATAGCATAATAAAAGTATTCCCATGGGGTACCCATGTCCTCAATGCAAAGCAATACTTTGAACACAGCTGAGTAAAACTAGCAGCAGAATTCCTGACTGAACTTTCAAAGTACTAAAGAGATCGATTTGCAGGTAAAATAGTACCACCTTCAGTGGCAGCACACAAAATGGCCTTGTCAGTGTGGTATCCATGTCAAGGATACTTTCCTGCAGCTCATACCACCACTTATATAGTGGCTTTCATTATTTAGGGTGGGGCTGGGACAGAAATCGGAGGAGATGGGACAGAGAGTTTAGCCAGACCATTTGACTTCATTAACACGAACCGGATCAGGCTCCTATCGGGCCTTAAAGTGCACAGGCACACTTTTTGGAGGATAATTCAGATGCAGATTTCTTTATGTGGATTTGAGGCAGTAGCCTCTGAAAGCTTATTTTACTCCATGCTAACGAGGGGCCTAACGCCTATTGAAGGACTTCTCTACAAAATTTGTGCCCATAAGTGGGCCTGACGGATTCTTCAGCAACCTCCGTGGCCGCCAATAAAAGATACATTTTTAAAAGGTTTTCTTAGAGCCAGGAGGAGCAGAAGTTCACCCCGACTTCACCGTTCTGGCGATCAGCCTCCCCGTTGCCCGAGCTAGCACCACCCTTCATTTCTGTAACTTACCTGAGGGCGCCTGTCATTGGCCCAAAATTAATTTCTCTCGTGGGGCAAACTCGTAGAGGCGCGACCGACACCGGCAGCTCACCCTGAAGATGTCGATGAGGCCAGAGGACCAATTTCAGGATGGCCTTGGGCATCTCTGTTTGGGAAGCATCGAGTCTGGGCCCAAAACTGGGCACAGACTAATTTCTACCTTATTGTGTTCTTGTGAGACTGCAGCCAGGATTCTCCTCTCAGTAATGGGTTACGGCAGCACTTTTTGCCCGCTCCTCTGGCACTACAGGAACTCCGACTCTTTTCCTTGGGTTCATCAGATATACATGGCAGGCTCCTGGTGGGATTTCTGCTGTTAAGAGGGCGCCGCCATTGACTGGCTGTAAAATCTCAATGGTGCTGTAGCGAGACTGCCGCTGCAGCACCCGAAATGTTGGGAGTGCTGTTAAGGGAGCAGAAGTGCCCCGGAAACGGGACCAGCTATCCCAATGAAGGCCACAGTTGAGACTGAGATCTTCACCGGGTATGTGCTTGAGGAAGGATAGAGGGAAGAGGTGGCCTACACAAGGCACTTTCCCTTCATGGGTGCACCTCAGGGCTGTTAGTGCCGCTTCCCAGGGCCTACTTCCCCATGGTGGCCCTAGAAAGCGGCGCTAACACAGGCGGATGGAAGAAAAATCTGCCGGGGGGCCAGGCCCAGCCCTCCCGCTGCCACTTACAAACAGGTCTCACAGCCTGAATTTTCCCTCAATTTCAGCCACAAATCCAACCCACACCTTGAGTACCATGTCCAGTTTTAGTCGCCAAGAAACAAGAGAGGTTTTGAAGTAACGGAGCCAGAAGGCTGATCCCTAGTATCAGGGGTTTGAGTTCTGAAGAAAGAAAGGAAAGACTTGGCCTTTTCAGCCTGGAAAGAAGGCATCTGAGCCAGGGGTGATCCTAAAGAGGTATATAAGATCATAGAATCATAGAATGATGCAGCACAAAAGGAGGCCATTCCACCCATCTTGCCTGTGCTGGCTCTTTGGTAGAGCTATCCAATTAATCCCAGTCCCCTGCTCTTTCCCCATAGCCCTGTAAATTGTTTCCAAGATGCAAACGGTTATTCTAGAATACTACTTTAAATTAAACAGTAGAAGTAGGACTAAGGAACACAGGCTCAAACTAGTAAAAGGAAACCTTAGGACTGATACCAGCAGGTTCTTCTTCATGCAGGGAGTGATCAACATTTTGGAACAGACCTCAAGACAGAGGGGCAGAGGTAGAAACTGTGGAATCATTTCAGAAACAACTAGAGGCAGCAATGAGGGGATGAACAAAGCTGAGCTTAATTGCCTCCCTCATCCATAAGTATCTTGTGACCTTGTGATCTGGCTATATTCCTAGCTCTGGGGAGTGTTTACCCAGCCAGCGTAGGAACATTTAGTTCTTTTCTTCATCATTTCAGCAATTAATTCTGCGTCAGAAAGGCGAATCTCAATTCTATGGTGAGTGGACATATTGTGGAGAACACAAGATGCCACAAAAAGTAGCAAACATTCAGTGGACTATATTATACCACTGTTCTGCATTTATTCAGGCCAAATGTCAGTCTAGTTGCACTTCCAGTGATCTAAGCTGCTTTGTATCTTTCTTCTGCAAAGACTATAGGGAGGGTAGTGGAGTCATAGGCCAGATTTTTAACCACAATCTCTATAAATAGTAAATGACAGAAAAAAATGATGTTGTAGGAAACTACATGAATAAAAACATACATTACGCTCATTCATGATCCAGAACTCTGCCACTCGCAGTCTATCCAGTATTAATTCCAGCTCATCTATTACTCCAACCCTTGTTAACCTGCACTGGTTCCCTTTCCCTGGTGTATTGATTTGAAATCCTTATGAGCACTTCCAAATCCTTCCATCACTCTCGGCTGGATTTTGAAGTTGGGGTCGGGTTGGGGTCGGGAATCACACATTCTGGCTTGTGAACCCGCCTCCATCGAGATGTGGCCAACCCACTCGATTTTCCCTTGATTGACCTTGTTGAGCCCGCCCAGTGGGCTCAGCAGGCCAATTAAGGGCCACCCGGCAACAGGTGACGTCACAGACTGACATTTCATCTGTCAAGAGCTTTTGACAGATGAAATATCAGCGTTTGACAGCTCTGTGAAGCTGTCAAACACTCACAATATGATTTCTAACTTCAGTCCTTCCTTTCAGGCTGAGTTAGAAATCATTCCAGCACAGAAAACAGAAGGCTGCAGTTTTTGACAGAACCACGGCTTTCCTGCTTTCTGTGCCGGTGAGATTTCTAACTCCCGAGAACTGAAGGGCTGACACCTGCAGGAGGAAGTTAAGGTAAGTAAAACTTTTTCCAACACTTAGCACTTACCTTACACACTTACCTCTGCACACATGCACCCATCACTCACCTGCCCACCGGACATATCGACCCCTCCAACCCCTGCAGACCCACGGCCCGCCCCGATAACTTGGCGTGGTTGCCACCTGTCGGGAAGCCCACACTTTTCTTTTTAAAATAGGGATTATGCAAAAAACTGCCTGTTAACTACCTGTTAACAGGCTGTTAATTGTCACTAATCCCTTCCCGACTCGGGGAGTCGGGTCTCAGAACAGGTCGGGTACCCGCCGCCAGAGAAACTGGCATGGAGGCGGGTTGGAGGCAGGATGGGGTCGGGACCCCCGAATCTGCAACTTTAACCCCCCCCCCCCGCCCGCCTCCAAACCCGACTCCACGGGTCAATGAAAATCCAGCCCTAGTGTCATCAGGCTGCACAAATTATTATGACATGTCTCATGTCTCATTATTGTCAAATTTTGTTTGATAACGCTTCTGTGAAGCGCCTTGGGATGTTTTACTATGTTAAAGGCACTATATAAATGCCAAATGTTCTGATGAAAGGTCATTGACCTGAAACGTTAACTCTGTTTCTCTCTCCACAGATGCTGCCTGCCCTGCTGAGTATTTCCAGCATTTTCTGTTTTTATTATATATTATATACTATATAAATGCAAGTTGTTTTTAATGTGTCAGGCTGGCTGGTCAATCACCAGCAGTACCCTGGAGTACTACAGACACAACTGGCTCAGGTATTGGATTTCTGAGTCAGTTACGGACAATCAACTCACTTCCAATCTTCTGTCATCTTGGAGCCCACTTACTTCAGGAGGAGGCAAGGCAGAGCAGAGCACAGTTGATGTGGTTTTATCACGTTGGATTGTTGAGCATGTCTACTAACAAAACCGTTAGTTTAACATGGTCTCAATAAAAACTAAAATAAAAATTGGATGTCTGAATTGGGAAAGTTTGTGTTGCAGCAGATATCGTGCCTGCCATAATGCAAACTTTCTCCAATGAGCAATATGCATTTTGGCCTGCTTGAAAACTCTCCAGTTTAGCAACACTGCTTCTTTGAGACTTGTAAAAAGCAGGCCTATTAAGATCTATGATTTGCACAGGAAATTAGATAGAAAAATGGTATGTAGTGGACAAAATGGCTGGTTGTGGACTCTAATTGATGCATTAGGAATGGCAAACTCTAAACATGCATAAATAATTCCTGGCTGGC
The DNA here is from genome assembly GCA_030390025.1 of Squalus acanthias. Taxonomy (NCBI): domain Eukaryota; kingdom Metazoa; phylum Chordata; class Chondrichthyes; order Squaliformes; family Squalidae; genus Squalus; species Squalus acanthias. The sequence continues at coordinate 112,989,475 of CM059428.1, forward strand.
CAAACACAGGAAGGGAAAATCATGTGCAGTGTCCAAATACAACATGAATTTCACATTTGCTCTGATTACAAAATGACTTTGGACATACGAATAACACAGGGGAAAAGGTGGAACCACTGCAAAATTTTGATTGTTAAGATATCATAACATTACTTAATTGCAGCAGTGATCTTCAGTGTTGTGCTGATTTCATTGATAATTAGATCAATGTCATAATAATATATCTTTAGCAAAAGGGCATGTTGCAAAAGGTGCTTAATTTGGTTCTACATTAATGAAAGGAGTCCTATTGCTGTTATATAATAGGCTGTTATATCTCAGAATTCCAGAGTTTTATGTTTAACATTTATAAAGATTTAATTCACTAGATTATATTCAATTTATTTTTTTACATCTAAATAGAATACCCACAAATAACCAGTAGGGGACACTCATGGATCAGGATCAGCACATTACCACAGTACAGGAGTTTTTAAACAGGTCCTGGCTGTGCAGATTTACAATATGTTGAATATTTTTTAAGCTAAGATTTATGAAACAAATTGAACACGTTCTTATTAAATTTACATCTAAAATAATTATACATTTTCATAAGGAGTATCTTACATAGTGTGTGCCTTATAAATCTTTTACTAGGGCACACACTTGGAAAATGGAGTTGAGGTGTAGATCCGCCATGATCTAATTGAATGCCAACTCCTGTTCCTAATGTTCCTATGTTTTAGTTATAGTTTAACATATCTACTTTCTTAGAGTAGATTATGTCGAGAGATTGCTATTTAACAGCATTTTTAATTTTCTTGGTTGTAATTGATTTTGATTTTGTAGTGATAATTTTCATGGTGTCGTAAATTAGTATATTTGAATACTATCGCTGGTAACCCAGTACAGTAAACTCTTTCTTATCTGGCACCTATGGGACCAGGATGGTGCCAGTTGATGAAAAATTCTGGATAACAGAGAGGTATACCTACCAAGGCAATTTTTAACACAAACAAAAATAAAAACCACTGACTAACTCGGCCACCGCGGGAGACTCGGACTCGGCAAAACGAGTACTGGATGGATTCGGCAAGATTACCGGTTATCTATTTTGCCGGTTATTAAAGTATTCCGGATGATTAAGTGCCGTTTAAATAAGAGTTTACTGTAATATGTAGGATATGTTCATTTGGGACAGTGTGATACCCTATTTTCTAATCAGTGACTTGGCTGAATAATAATCAAATAATGAAGTGAGTTCTGCCTGATCAGTTTGTTGCTTATCATTGATTTACTATTACACTGGGTTGATTTTAACTCACATAAATAGGGGTTAACGGGGGTGGTAAGGGCCTCAAAATGGGTTCAGTAAACCGATCTGTTAACGTTGATGATTCAACTGCCACCATTTTGAAAGGGGCCTAGCCCTGGGCGGCCACAGTGCTCACTTAAACAGGCTTTAGGCCCCTTACCCATGTAAATCAGGGTCCTAATGACATAGGCCGGAATTTTCTGTACCTGGGCAGGTCAGGTCAGGTCACGACCCCGCTGCTCATTTCATGCCGCTCCTGAGATCGACTTTCCATGAATGGCGCCTATTAAGGCAGCCCTGCGCATTACCCAGCCCTATTAAATGGTGCGAGTCTGATGACGTCATTGATGATGTGTTTTCAGCCGGGATATTGAAAAGGAGCCTTGGTCACATTGCATTTGAAGGTTCATTTAGGATTGTGCAGGCACTGTCCTGCACCATTGGAGTGTTCCAAACACTTGCAAACATGACTGCACAGAGGCAGAGGGTTGCACCCAGGTTCTCTGATGACTCCCTCCATATGCTTGTGGAGGGAGTGAGAGCACGCAAGGAGGTCCTCCCCCCTTCGGATGGGTGGAAGAGACCTCCCCAGCAGACCAAAGGAGCCTGGCTCCAAATAGCAGAGGAGGTCAACAGCAAGGATGTGTTCAGGAGGACCTGGGTGCAGTGCCGGAAACGTTTCAATGATCTCATTAGATCAGGAAAGGTGAGTGCAAAACCACACTCAACTTCATCCTGCTGTGCCTCTCATCACATCCCCATCTGACTAACCACCCCTCACACTCACCCTCATCCTAATGCACTCATACCAACTAACAACACACAAGGAGGCCTTTTGGCATTGGTGCCCCACTCCATCATAGTCTCCCTTTAAAGATGTAACCCATCCATTCCTTACACTCATTCCATCACTCTAACTCAAACTTCTCTTCTTTGCCTCCTTGCAGGAGAAGATAGACCACAATAAGAGGGAGAGGGAGAGAACTGGGGGTGGCCCTCCATCATTGGCCACCTTAACTGCAGCAGAGGATGTCGCCCTGGAAGTCTCAAGTGTCGCAGAGCAGCTGGAGGTGGGTGACGGAGAGAGGGGAACATCTCAGCAACCTGGTGACAGAATTACATCTCATACAGTCACTCTTATGGGGACTGATGTCAGCAGCCAGTGAATATTCATCATGTGCATAATAGTATCTGCACCTATTCTTGATATGTCAGATCTAACTCATTTCTTTACTCTCCCACAGGTCCATCAAGAGAACCGCGCCCCCCCAACGCCCCCACTGTCCAGGAAGAAGATGAAGACGACTCCTCAGAGGAGCCTCCAGCCTCTGAGGGTGCACCATCACCAGACATAAGCGCACCCAGCACCAGCGCAGATACTCACACCTCGGTGGGTCCTACGCGAGATAGAGTAGTGTTGTCACCTGGTCTGTCACAAGTCACAAATGAGCAAGAGCAGATGGTGGAGACAGGGCCAGCAGTGGAGAGTCCTCGTCGGAGGGCGCAGGATGCTCCCAGCTCTGCTCAGCTGCATGCAGACGCTGAGCCTCGGGGGCCATCCAGAAAGAGGGTGATCTTGGAGGGGCAGCAAGAAGTGCAGGAGGCTCTGGCATGTTTTGCAACCGCGATGTCTGCAAATGTGCAGAGAATGGAGGAGTCCATCTCTAACATGAGCAGCACCGTGTCACAGGCGATGGCGACTGTAGGCTCCTCCATGGAGCAGCTAATGCGCCACTCACAGGAGCACATGGAATCTATGGAGAATAGATGGCTATCTATAGAGAATAGATGGCAGAAGCTCATAGACTTCCTCTCTAGGAGGGATGTCAACATACACTTGGGTCCTCATGGCCCCAGTGTTGTGCAGCAAGGTGCTCGCTAGCTCCTTGCTAGCTGGGAAGTGCGGGTGGCCCATGAGAGGGATGACGGTGAGATGGGACATGGAAATGGGGGCTTTGCTCAACGTGCTCACACTTCTCCCCCGTTGCCTCCCCCTCAGCCAGAGCCCCACACACTTCCTGGGATCGTGATGGCCGAGTCTACCATCGCAGTCGCAGGAGGAGCAGACATTGGCGGGGCCATCGCAGGCTCCAAAACCCAGAGGACATCTCCCAAAGTGTCTATGCAGTTGCAGTAGGGAAGTGAGCGGGTTGAAGCCACAGGGATAGCACCTCGTAGAAGCACGTGCAAGAGAAAGATGACACACAAGTAGATGCACAAGGGTAAGCTTCCATTAATGTGATGTGACAGATAAAAATGATTATTTTCACCACTTTCCGGTCATGTCATTGTGTCTGCAACTTTGGAAGTGGCTTTGTGAGTTGGAGTGAATGGTGAGACATAATGTTATCCAGCAATGGTGGTCAGTGTGGAAGGAATGGCTTGGTAATTGTAGGGATGCTTTATGGTGTTGCTGGGGGGTGGTGCCAACCTGGCGCAGCATATGGCAGCCATATGGCAGCCAAGATGAGGCCATCTTTGGCCTCCTGGGCAGCAATGTGCTTGGGTGCTGGTGGCATCTTGACTGCAGATTCCTCCTGCTCCTCATCCTCCTCTGAAGAGGCTGTGCACGCAGAGCCTTGCTCCTCATGCAGCGCTAATCCTTGCTGCTGCGCTATGTTGTGCAGGGCGCAGCAGACGACAACAATTCTGGAGACCCTGGCTGGTGCTTATTGAAGGGCTCCTCCAGATCTGTCAAGGCATCTGAAGCGCACTTTCAGCATGCCTATTGTGGCTTTTATTATATCTCTCCTGGGCCTCAGTACTTGGCCTCCTCAGGGGTGCCATGAGCCATGTCTTCAGTGGATAGCCCTTGTCTCCAAGCAGCCAGCTGGAAAGTCTGTTTGGAGGAGCGAAGAGCTGAGGGAGGGTGGACTGGCACAGGATGAAAGAGTCATGGCAGCTGCCATGGGATTTGGTGCACACATGCCTGATGATCTTCCTATGGTTGGAGACGAGCTGCACATTGAGGGAGTGGAAGCCCTTGCGGTTGACAAAGACTCCTGGGTGATGATGAGGTGCCCTGATGGCCACATGTGTGCAGTTAATGATGCCCTGCACCTGTGGGAAGCCAGCCAGAGCGGCAAAGCTGAGCGCCTGCTCAGTAACACTGGCTTCATCAGTGGCAAAGTTGATATAATTGGCAGACTTGTAAAACAGGGCATTGGTGACCTGTGTGATGCCTCTGTGGGCGGCCGATTGTGAGATGCTCCAAATGTCTGCTGCAGAACCCTGGAAGGAGCCTGAGGCGAAGAGGTTGAGGACGCTGGTGACTTTGACAGCCACTGGTAAGGCCTGTCCACCCGCTCCTCTGGGCTGGAGATCTTGCTCCAGCAATCTGCAAATGTCTGCGTCGACCTAGCGCGATAGCCTGATCCTCCTTTGGCACTGCTGCTCAGTCATGTTGAGGAAGCTCATCCTCTGCCTGTATACCCTGTGTTGGGGGTATCGCCTCCGGTGTGGTGCAGCCCTGCGCTGATGCCCTCTGTCCTGCGCAGCATCAGGTGGTTGAGGAGAAGGTTGATGGTGTTGTTGTTGGTGCTGCTGGTGTGCCTGGTGCTGCTGGTGTTGGGGCTCATCGAGGTCCAATTCTGAGGACCAGGGTGAGACAGTATAGATGGCACCCATGCTTATGTAATAGATGGCAGGTCAAGTAGAGATGACAGAAGCAATCTGTCAATGGTGTGATAGGTGGTACCAATGAGGTGACTGTGGATTCAGACTTTGCTGAAAAGACTTGCAACCTCTAGAAAGCTAAATCTGTGCTGATAATGAACTCAGCAACAGCATCTGCCTTAGCAAAGTAACCAGGTGTCAGGTGGGAGAATTTATTGTGCTTTCGATGCTGTGCACTAATGAGCTGGATCAATGTTCACTGAACTTCCACCTCAGGTGCACAGACGTGGTTCCCAAGCTGCGTGATTCCCGTAGTCATCCAGAGAAATTTGAAAGGTAGGCTTAAAAAGACGCTTAAGGGTCTGACAAGTACCTAATAATCATCTGAATTAGCTTGGCTGCCTCTGCTGTTTGGGTTGCTGTGGCACTGGCAAATGCGCCTGAGGGAAAGGCGCGCGGGGCGGGATGACGGCGGGTTCCCGACCCGCTCCAAGTTATTTCAAATTTCCCTTCTAACCCACCTCCATTCCTGTCAGAAAATTCCGGTCATAGTTAGGACCCCGATTGCAATTAAAGGACAGATGGCAGGACAAACGGTGCGCACACGCCGCCCATGTGTACTGGCATTGAGCTGGCTGCTCAGGGAACAACAACAACAACAACAACAGCAACAACAACTTGTATTTATATAGCGCCTTTAATGTAGTAAAACGTCCCAAGGCACTTCACAGGAATCTTTTACACTTGCACTTTTGTGGAGTCGGAAACATAGAAGATAGGAGCAGGAGTAGGCCATTCGGCCCCTCGAGCCTGCTCCGCCATTCAATGAGATCATGGCTGATCATCCAAATTCAGTACCCTGTCCCTGCTTTCTCCCCATATCCCTTGATCCCTTTAGCCTTAAGAAATATATCTATAGAAGCATAGAAGCAGGAGGGCTTCTCCTGGTTCTATAAAAGTACTGAGGGCCTCTGCCGGTGCTGTCTCGTCCCCGTCAGGTCTTGCCTTATCCCCCCGAGGACCAATCTGCAGCTGCCGCCTTGCTGAGAGAAATGTTGTTATGTCAGCCATTGTAGGAGTGCCTTGCAACAGAGCAAGGAAGTAAACTGCACAATCCCTTTCTTTCACAGGCATGATATTGGCATTTTTACCTTTTAGTATACCTAAATAATAAAATACCTCTTCATAGTACAACCGTTAAGGTGGAAGGAAACTACAAGTACAAAGTAATAATGTGGGGAAAAATCATGGAGTAAATGAAATAAAATACAGACTTTTTCTTAATCTATGTGCAATATAAATAGAATAAAAAAGGTGTAATGAGGTGTTCTCTGCTAACTTCAGGAGAGTTCTAGCAAGTGGGAAAGGGAAGGATTGATAGTGCGGAGGCAAAAGTAGGGTCTTTCAAGGCTGTTCAGAAAGTAGGAGAGATGTGAAGGGGAGTCCTACCTTGGCAATTCTGGTCACATCATTAAATTTTCTGTCTGCACTGTAACAGGGTCCTGGGGGCAAAGCTGATGGCATCAACGTTTTCTGCCACACCTCTCCATGCCCATTCATTAATTTGCCTTGGCACCATTGACCATTGTGGGGACGAGCATCTCCTTCTGCAAGCCACTTGTTCTATCAGCATCTTCGCCGCTGCCTCGGAGAACCTCAGTGCCCTGCTCGAAGTCATGTTGTCTGCTGCTACAGAGTCTTGCTTGTCTCTCGACCCCACGAAAAAAGCACTTTCCCTTTAAGGTGCTACTGCAGGCCTTTAAGAAATGGCTGCACTACCTGATTTTCCAGCTGTTAATTAGCGAGCTGCCTATTGGAACCGTGTTTTGTACTGGATGCATACCTGACAAATGATATTTCGGACTGATCATCAAAATTGCACAGGTCCTATGCGGACTACTCCAGGCTGTCACTGTGTATGTCCTACCCACTGCCCACCCAGTTTACAAATAGCATGAAAATCAACCCCTCATGTCACATTGTACACAGACCAATACTGACCAAATGCACCTAGCTTAGGCAGACAAATTCATTTCTTTGTAATAGGCTTTTCCCGAGTTGTGTAAATTTTAAATGCTTTGTTCAGTCAAGAATGAGAGGGGATCTCATTGAAACGTATAAAATTCTAACAGGGCTAGACAGACTGGATGCAGGGAGGATGTTTCCCCTGGCTGGGGGGTCTAGAACGAGGGGTCACAATCTCAGGATACAGGGTAGGACATTTAGGACTGAGATGAGGAGCAATTTCTTCACTCAGAGGGTGGTGAACCTGTGGAATTCTCTACCACAGAAGGCTGTGGAGGCCAAGTCACTGAATATATTTAAGAAGGAGATAGATAGATTTCTAGACACAAAAGGCATCAAGGGGTATGGGGAGAAAGCGGGAATATGGTATTGAGATAGAGGATCAGCCATGATCATATTGAATGGCGGAGCAGGCCCGAAGGGCCGAATGGCCTACTCCTGCTTCTATTTTTCTATGTTTCTATGTTTCTGTGATATAATACAGATTACGTGACACTTACATATACGTTTAGATTCATAGAGAGTTGTATACATTTGAATAGCACAATACAATAATAGAATGAGGATTATTTCTTGGCTAGACATATGGGTCAAGCAGATGGTGGATGAGGAAGGTGCCTGGGGAAGGGGTCTGGGTGGGTTGGTCCAGCAAATGGCTTCTTGCTCAGGTCTGCAGTGGACTTTTGGGGCCTTGATATTTTCTGCTGGTCCCAGACACTCATCAGCTGTGGGTGGGACCTCTAGTGGAAGTTTATGAGGTCAAATAAAGATTCAGAAACCAGGTTTCATCAGTTGGCAAGTATTCACAAGATCACAAGAAAGATAAGGAAGGTGATTTGAGCCATCGTAGCTCATCCATCCAGAAAGACCCTACAGTCCTCCCATAAAGGCATCCAACTACTTTTTAACTAATTCCAGGCTTTTCTCCTTCACTACCCTACAAAGAAGTCCATGTCATGTGTTGTTCACTCTATGTAAAAAACTTACCTTTTACTGGTTTGAACCTAGGTCCCCTTGTACTGGTATCACAGTTTAGTTTGGAGTAATGTTCTGGATCTACTTTTTCCATACCGTTTATTATCTGTAAGATCACCTCTCAGTCACCTCCCAGTCTTTCCTCAGAAGTTTTTCCAGTTCATAATTCCTATGGCATTAAAGATCAATCTTCTGGCTCTTCTTTGAGGATACATTTACACAGCAAGTTTAGTGCTGGTGTGAAGTGATTTGCCTGTGTGAACATCACAGCAGAGCCTGATCCTGTTCCCACCCAATGCCCATCCACACACACATTCTGGCAGAAGTTACTGGACCGAGATCAGAAGCAGGAATGCGGGCTGATTTTCCCCATTCCTAGTCCATGGAGTATTGAAGCCAATCGCAGTGCCCCAGTTGCTACTCCAGCTGAGATCAGTTAACAGCACAGGCTGGGAATGCAACATGGAACTTATTTTATCGTAGCAGTGCCTCTCAACCTATTAATAGTTGTAATATATGTGGGTAGAACAAATGAAGGACAGAAGCACGATGAGTTGCTCGTCAAGGTGCTTGCTTTACTAGGCCAGAGTGAAATGAGCATGCTCATACTAAACCATGTGACAAACCATATGATAATACATTACACTGCTTTCCCCTTAAAAAAATGCACATATTCCCCTCTCAAATACAACAAAACTATGGTCCCACCTTTCCCAGCATTACGTGTACCACATAACAAAAACTCCTGGCTTTTAAAAAAAATTAACTACAAATCCTACAAATGAACTACAAATCCAGTTTAATAACAGGTTTGCAGAGCCTTCCTGATCTCCTTACAAAAGGTTTTGGTGTTGAACCAATTTTCAGGTTGTTTTATTTTGGTTCCGAACTCAAAGGTGATCCTGTTTCTATCTCAGATTTGTTTGAACCCGGTACTTCAGTTTCTGAAGTCTGAATGGAGTCAAACTCGTGTATGTGTTCATGATCAAGTGGTTCAAGATCACGTCTCGGTTCATCTCTAGCAGAGATCATTTGATCTATATGAACACTTCGGATGTTGTCACCAATTTCAACCAAATATCTCTTGGTTCCACCAACCTCTACTATGGTTCCTACATCGAATTGTGTGAGCTCGACTTGCCAGGGGGACTGAGAACACCAACACATTTGTTTTGTCTGAAACTGTGTTCTTTCTGATTGCTGTCATAATAACGTTTCTGACTCAACTGTTTCTGTTCAACTCTTGAGGCCAAATTTGGTTGAACAAGACTCAATCGTGTTCTCAATCTCCTCTTCATCAAGAGTTCTGCTGGGGTATATCCAGTTGTAGTGTGTAGAGTAGTTCTGTACTTCAGCAAGAAATTTGCCAAACATTGTTTCATGCTGAATCCCAAACAACCCTGTAACACTTGCTTTTTGAGAGCTTCTTTTACTATTCTAACTGACCTTTCGGCTGCTCCGTTTGAAGCTGGATGATATGGTGGAATGAGAGTGTGTTTGATACCATTCCATTTTATGAACTCTTGGAATAGAGCAGAATGGAACTGAGGGCCATTGTCAGAAACAAGCTCTTCAGGTAAGCCATGACATGCGAAGATAGACCTCAACTCATCTGTGGTACATTCAGTTGTAGTATTTGAACTCGTGTTTTGAGTGACTATCTATAAGTACTAGGAAATAATCATTTGATTTCTCACAGAAGTCTACATGTACTCTCTGAAAAAGGTCTACTTGGCCATGACCAGGGTTGTAGTGGAGTTTTGGGTGGTTTGTTTCTGCAATTTTGGCAAACGCTGCATTTGCTGACAAGTGGTTCAAGGACACTGTCCAATCCAGGCCAATAAACAAAGCTTCTTGCAATTGATTTCATACTGACGATCCCTGGATGTTCAGTATGAAGTTCGGCCAGAATTCTATCTCTCAAAGAAGTAGGTACCACCACTCTGTTTCCCCACTTGATACAACCTTGCTCACAAGACAATTCAGTACGATGGTTGTGGAATGGTTTCAACTCTGTGTCCAGACACTGATCAGTCCATCCATTCAAGGTGTTTTCATACACTCTTTTCAGTACTGAGTCCGTTTGAGTCTCATCTGCAATCTCAGTTGCATTCATGGGAAAGTCATTGTCAACTGCACCGAGCGTGAAAATCTCACCTTCACTCCCAACACGCGTCTTCATGTGGCAACCTGGACAAGGCATCTGCAATTGTGTTTTGCTTTGAAGTGCGATATTCAATCATGTAGTCATATTGTGACAACAACACTGCCCAACGTTGCATTCTTGATGTGGCCATTGCAGGAATGGCAGATTTGGGCCCCAATATTGCTAGGAACAGTTTGTGATCGGTTATTAAGGTAAACTTTCTGCTGATCAGGAACTGTTGGAATTTCTTGATTCCAAACACTATGGCGAGTGCTTGCTTTTCAATTTGCGCTTAGTTTCTTTCGCTCTTTGTGAGGGTTCGCGATGCGAACGCGATTGGTTTCTCTCGGCCGTCATCCATTACGTGGCTTATGACAGCTCCCACACAACAGCCAGAAGCACCACACGCTAACTTAAGCTCACGCTCTATGTCTATGTCGTAGTGCACAAATAGAGCATCACTAGAGAGACTTCTCTTACAAGCGTCGTAAGCTTCCTGTTGCGCTTTCGTCCACTTCCACTGGACATCCTTCTTGAGGAGCTCCTGCAATGGAGCTAACATGGTCGCTAACTCAGGTAAGAAACGTGCGTAGTACTGGACCATTCCAAGGAAAGATCTTAACTCAGACACGTTCTGTGGCTTTGGAGCATTGATGACAGCATCATCCTTTTCCTTAACTGGTTGCAAGACATTTGCATCAACTTACAGACCAAGGTACACAACCTCAGGCTGAACAAAAGCACATTTGCTCCTTTTCAATTTTACATTGTGGACATTCAACCTTTGAAGCACTAAATCTAACACCTCTAGATTTTCTTCCTCGCTGCATGTTGCGATCAGCACATCGTCTTGATTGTATAAGCAATTTGGAACTCCTTGCAAAATGTAGCCTGGAAGATTTTGGAGGACTTTACACCATATGGCAGCTTGGTGTATGAGTACAGTCACTTGTGTGTGTTGATGGTGAGATACTGTTGACTCTCTTTCTCAACATTCAGCTGAGGGTAAGCGTGCAACAAGTCAAGTTTGGAGAAAACCTTTGACCCAGAGACTGCTGCATACAAATCTTGTGATGTAGGTAATGGGTACTGCTAATCATCAGCTGCTTGGTTGATCGTAACTTTGTAGTCACCACACAAGCATACAGTTTTGTTTTCTTTGGGCACTACCACAATCGGGGTAGCCCATTCACTTTTGTCAGTTTTTACTAGCACTCCGTTCTCTCTCAGCTTCGCTAGCTCTTCCTCCACCTGACTTTTCAATGCATAGGGGACCGGCCTTGCCTTACAATAGACAGGTTTTGCATTGGACTTGATGCAGATATGCGCATCATACCCAGCGATGCCCTCATAACTGTCTGAGAACATGCTTTCATACTTGTTCAGCATTGTGTCGAGTCGCTTCTTTGAAGCATCTACACTGAAGATGTTTTTCCAGTCTAGTTTTAACTTTCTCAACCAATCTTTGCCCATGAGGGTTGGCCTGTTGTTGTAGCTCGCTACAATAATAGGCAGCTTTACTGACTGGCCATTGTGTTGAACTGTACATTCCATTTGTCCACATGTCTCTAGGATTTCTCCGGAGTAGGTTTTTAACTCTACGGTACTCTTTGTAAGTGGTACTTGATTAAACTTACTTTCATATGTGTCCTTACTCATGATAGAGCAATCCGCCACTGTGTCGATACACATATCAATATACAGGAAACTCTTTGGTATCCGGCACCGACGGGACCAGCGTGGTGCCGGTTGATCAAAAGTTCCGGATAACGGAGAGTTATATCTACCGAGGCTATTTTTAACAAACAAAAATCAGACTCCTGTTACTGCCGTGTTCGGACTTCCGACAGCGCCAGGAGGCCGAGTAGTGGCACTTTGGAGAACTACCCCCACTGACTAACTCGGCGTTCGCGGGAGACTCGGACTCGGACTCGGACTCGGCAACATTGCCGGTTATTTGAGAGGAGTTTTCGGAGTACTCAGCGTTCGCGGGAGACTCGGACTCGGACTCGGCAACATTGCCGGTTATTTGAGAGGAGTTTTCGGAGTATGATTTTTGCCGGTTAAGAGAGAACTCTGGATATTTAGGTGCCGGTTAAACAAGAGTTTCCTGTATTGGTCATTGATCAAAAGTTTTGTGCAGAAGTCTTTCTCACGACTGCTAGCATTGCCGCTAGTGGCATAGATACTGTAGATGTCTTGTTCTTCAACATCAGGTGTGTTCACTTCAATATTGTGAACTCCTCCCTTTTGTTGTCGCTGCTTTGCATTGCCACTAGAATCGTTCTTACTTCCTGCTTTTGATCTAGCTCTTCAAGCTGTTGATATATGGCTTTGCTTCTGGCAGTGAAAACACTTCACATTTCTGTATTGGCAGGACTGTGGTGAGTGATTTCCATTGCAGTGATAAAAATTCACTGAACTGCTCTCACTGACATGCTTTTGACTTGGTCTCACAGCTTTAGGTTTGGCGGTGGCTTTGTGACTGTAGACCTCAGCTGCAGCAGTCACTTGAGTTGGACGGAGCTCCCTAGCATTCTTAGACGCCATCTCCATAGATAGGGCAATTTTGCATGCTACGTCAAACATTAGGTTCGGAGTTTTCAGTAACTTGGACTATGTGCTCATCCACACACAAACTTATCTCGCAACGCATGATCCAAAAATGTGCCGAAGTTACAATGCAAAGACAGGTTCTTAAGAGCTACAATGTACTCACTGATGGTTTCACTTTGCTTTTGGTTTCTGGTACCAAACTTATAGCTCTCTGCTATTTCTAACGGCTTTGGGTCGAAATGGTCCTCGAGTTTCTCGACAATGTCTTCAAACAACACATCCTTTGCTTTCCCTGGTGTGAGTAGGTTTGTCAACGTTCCGTAGACATCTGGCCCGATCTCCGTTAGAAAAATTGCTTTTTTACTTTCACGAATTACTTTATTTTGAGCTTGAACATTCTCATCTGCACCTTCGGTCTCAATAATGTTATTTGCCTTAAAAAACATCTCCAACCGCTCAATGTAAGAACTGAATGGTTTGCGAGCTCGGTCATAGACGCCGAGGTTTCCGATGAATCCCGTAGGTGCTGCCATGATTGTCCCGATCCCGTCGAACAGTGACTCAGCCTGCTAACTGTGTACCTGTGAGAATCAACGCCGCTGTTGCTGTGTATACATACACGCCAAGGTGAAGCACAGACAATTCTGCATCAGCATTAACAGTAAAACATCACAAAGAATTCAGTTTAGGTGTCACAAATTCACCTTAAACTTTTCCAGTCAAATTTTGAACACTGTGTCCTTCCATGATCCCTAAAAATGGCTTTGAGATTCCATTCTCGTCACCAAAAATGTAATATATGTGGGTAGAACAAATGAAGGACAGAGACACGATAAGTTGCTAGTCAAGGTCTTGTTTATGAGGCCAGAGTGAACTGAGCATGCTCATACTAAACCATGTGATTAAAATAGTGAAGGAGGTTTCTAAGTGGTTATTGTAACCATTTCTTCTACAATTGGTATGTACTTCACTGACTGGCAAATGAATCCAATCTTTGATTTTAAACATTGCCAGTGAGCTGAGTGCATGTCGACTGTACAGCCAGCCATTACAATAACTAGCTGCAAGCTTATTTCAATGTTGGCGGGCTGAGAGAAAAGGGGCACGAGCATTTAAAAACTGGATTTGTCCTCATCTTTCTCTCCCTTTGTGTACGTTTCTCCTTGATTCTGTCTCCTCTCTTCTGTATGTCTCTCACACCATGGGCCAATTTCAATGGCCTTTGCTTAAGCAGGATCGGGGGAGTAACAATCCAAAAATTGCAATGCCGTACTTACCATCCCGTACGTATTCCCTCTCCCGATCCACCCGCTGCCATTCCCGGTCCGGCATGGAAATGGACTGGCAGAGCAACCACCTGTTACAGGGAGAAGTCTACTTGGAATATGCAAATGCTACGTTGTTTATAGGACGCTCTCTTCTCTCTCTCTCTCTCTGTCTTTTGTTAAAAAAAAGTCTTTGAAAATATTTACTTGTAATTACCTCATTAAAAGGTTGAAAAGTTCATGGGTTAACTTGAGGAGATTGACTGGGGAGAAACAATAAATAAACACAGGTTGAAAACCTATGGACTTTTTGGTGTGCTCCTGCTATAACGGCAGTAGGAGTGCACGGGAAAGGCCGGATATTAGGCTGGGACTATGGGTCCTGTCCTTGCATGGGAATTCCTGCTCTACTTTGAGGGGGTGGAATCTCCACCTGCCCCAAACAAGGCCAGGGGCCTAGGATGGGGTGTGGCCAGGGACAGGACTCCCCAGATCAGGAGTTCCCTCATCCATGGCTTCTCAGGGGACTGGCGGATCATTAGTAACAGGTGGTAGTGGGCCCCACTTGTGGATGCAGGCCAGGATCACAGCCTGGAACCTGAAGATTTGAGGTCAGGTATTTTTTTTAAACTTTTATTTACAAAGTGGGCTGAGGGGCAAGAACATCTTCATTCCTGGTAAGTGGGGATCCTGTCCTTGAATGGCATGAGCACCTGCCATTGGAAGGTAGGGAACCTCCTCCTATCTCCGGAAAGTGCTCCGGGATCAGTGGCAGAGGTTTCTAGTGGGTGCATTCAGGCACTTATGTCCGCATGTGCCCCTCCCTAGTGGATTTTCTGCCTATGCTGCTTTAATAAACATAAATGATATAAATAAAAATAAAACCTTACATAATTGTTGTAGGGTGGGAGGAGTCTCATGTACAGCATAAAGACCGGCATAGACCAGTTGGGCCAAATGGTCTGTTTCTGTGCTGTAAATTCCATGTAATTCTGTGTTATTTACATAATTTATCTCAGAAAACGTGCAAAACTTTATAATTTACCTTGTTATTATGCAACAAATTCAGTTAACTCACAGTGCGCTATTACAATGTAATGGACTGGGACTGACAACTAAGTCCTGGGGTGCCTCAATGTCTTCTGGAGCCAAAATGAAGGGACAGGAGCTTGCTGTGAATGACATGGACTGTATCCTATCAGGATGAACCAAGGCCTTTATAGTAAAAATGGTCCAGTAAACCTGACCCAATAATCAACCATTGGGATAGATGCCTCATATCTTCCAATGAATACTTTTGAGATCCCCTCTGGAGTCATGCAAAGCCATTCTTGGGACACCTACTACCATATCCATCTAGTTAGTGCATTCTTCAAAATGGTCAGCATTAGATCCCCAAGTGAGTCCAGCAACAACACAATATCATCTGCGAAAAGGAGCACTGCAATTCTTTCAGAACTTCCCAGAATTGATATTCCGAAGTCATCTTTTACAGACACATCGGCCGGAGTTTTCTCCAGGGAGGTGGGTTGGGGGCGGGGGGCTGGGTTT
The DNA here is from genome assembly GCA_030390025.1 of Squalus acanthias. Taxonomy (NCBI): domain Eukaryota; kingdom Metazoa; phylum Chordata; class Chondrichthyes; order Squaliformes; family Squalidae; genus Squalus; species Squalus acanthias. The sequence goes on from CM059428.1 coordinate 113,004,902, forward strand.
CCCGCAGGCCCTACCGACTTTAACGGCAGGGCCTGATTTGCATGTGAGGCCTTGGATTCCCGCCTGCAGCCAGCCAGACTGAGAGGCTGGCTGGCTGTGGGCGGGTAGGCCTCAGATGCGAGGGGTCGGTCCTGGGGAGGGATTGCGGGGGTGGGGGGTGATCAGGGGTTCGACAGTCGGGATCGGGGATCGTGGGGGTGGGGGTGGTGGTTCGGCAGTGGAGGATTGGAGATTGCAGGAGGGGGTGGGGAGAGGTCAGCCGGGGATACGCGGCGGGGGGGGAGGTGGTGGTTGGAGACTTGGCGGGGGGCGTCAGCCGGTGATCGGGGGGTCGGTGATTGGGGATCAGCGGGGGGGCAGAGAGGATCGGGGCCGGCCACCGGAGAATTGTGGCCGGCCTCAGCATCATCGGTGGGGTGGTGAGGGAGGCCTCATGGTGGGGATCGGAGGCCTGGAAAGGTGATTGGAAACCTGGGTGTGGGCTCCGATCACGGGGGATGGGTTAGGCAGGGACCCTGGATCCAGGAGGTAGGTATAAATCCACTTACCTCCTGGATGTATCAGTCCCCGCCTCGGTTTAACTGCCGGGTTTCAGGAATTGTGTGAAACCTGTTCACAGGCAGTTAAAAACAAAATAAATGGAAAAAAAGAGGCTTCCAGAATCATTACAATATTTAAATTGACGTACCGCCCCCTGGGAGCGGGTTGGTCGCCCGCCACCCGCCCCGCCCCTGTTAAAAGAAGTGGACGGGTTGGAGGCGGGACCAGGTCGGGAATCCCATTTTTAACAATTTAACTGCCCCACACCCCAAACCCATCTGTTTTTTAGGGGTAAATTCCGGCCATTCTTTATGAAGACATCAAATAGAATAGGTGACGATGGATAGGGCTGCCCTCTCTTTTGAGGAAGATAAATTCAGTAAGTCTCCTAACATGATCTTGGAGCTTAAATACACACCCTGGATGAAATCAAAGATTGACCCATAGCTCCCAGTTTCATCATGGGGGGCCTGCATTTGTCAGTAGGTTGAAAGCCTGGCACGTTACTCATGAGAGCAAAATCTGATTATTCTATTCTGATTACTCTGTGGGGCTCCAAAACATCTAATAGGTGTACACGACAACCCAAAGAATGACATTAGGAGCCCCTGGTATCAGCAAGATTCCTCTGTAGTTTTCAATCTCTTTCGGATCCTCCTTCATGTGTCTGGAAACCACAACTGCACTCTATAATACTCAGAGTGTGCTTGCCTCAAACACAATCCTATTCACCAGCTTGTGAAGGGGCAGCAACAAGGCCAGTTGGTGGTTCCTGGCACTGTTCTCCATTCTGCCTCCCTTTTGCCCAGAGCTATAGTTAACTGCTGACATTTGGCATGTATATGTCCAAGTTGATTGTACATTTTAGATCACTCTTTCCAGAATATTTGACAGCAATCTCTTTTGCACATGTGCCTTGATATTTTTTACCTCAGTTTAGTGTTTCCAGTGTAAATTAAATGACTGGTCTGTGCAGTTTAACTTCCCCGTAAGGTTTGCAGTATTTTTCAGCTGCTGGGCGTCATTTTTTCACAAGCCAGCAAGGGAGGCACCTTACCACACGGCCGAGCAGGCACACTAACTCCACATACAGTGTGAGCAAGAGGGGTTTGTGCATCATTCTGTGGTCAGATAGCACGTGAAGTTTAAATCCCGTGATAACTTGCTGACCAGCAGATGCACGTCCAAGAAATGCTGACAGTTGCATATATACACAGGTTGCACAAAGGTTCTGAGGGAAGAATACTTTACACTTCACCACAAACCCCTTATACCAATAGATCTATTCTCTCTTAACTCTGGATTAAATCTATAACATTTGAATCAGATAAAATTTGAATGATGAAGTAACACTTCTGCAGATCATGTTTCCTACTCCCCTCATTTGAGATTTTCTTTCAAATTCTACAAATAATATTAAAATTGATACAAATCAGCACTCCATGAATCAGATCATTTCACACTAAAAGGACGATTCCATATTCCCAGGGAGTGCATCATGGAAAATTACAGGGGCAGAGTTATTAGGGACAGAGTGACTGAGCACATGGACAAATATGAACTGATCAGAGAGAGCCAGCCTGGATTTGTAAAGGGTAAGCCATGTCTAAATAACCTAGTTGAATTTGTTGAGGAGGTTACTAACATGGTAGATAAAGGAGTGTCTATGGATGTTATTTATATGGACTTCAGAAGGCATTCAATAAGGTTCCACGTAGGAGACTGTTCGCAATAATGAAAGTGCATGACATTGGAGGCGAACTATTGCCATGGGTAGGGAATTGGTTAGGAGGTAGGAGACAGTGAGAAGGGATAACAGGTACCTACTCCAATTGGCAGGATGTCACTAGTGGTGTCCCCCAGGGATCTGTACTGGGGCCTCAGCTTTTCACTATATTTATCAATGACTAGATGAAGGAATAGGGAACCATATATCTAAGATTGCTGATAACACTGAATTAGGTGCCACTGTAAGTAGTGCAGATGGGAGCAGAAAGTTGCAAAGAGACATTGATAGATTAAGTGAGTGGGCAAAACTGTGGCTGATGGAGTTCAATGTGGGAAAGTGTGAGATCATCCACTTTGGACCGAAGAAAGATAGATCAGAGTATCAGAGGATAATGGTCAGACAGGAGAACTCATACTATTTTTTGTTAGCAAAAGACGATAAGCGGATGGATCTAATGAAATGCTCATGGGCAATTTTAACCCTATCTGCTCGCCGGAAACACCTCCTGGTGTCTGGTTACAGAGTGGCACTGAGGCAACATTGGGAGCAAGTTATCTGCCCGCTCCCTTTCCATTCCAAGGAGGGCAACTGTAATCTGAAGATGTTCATTGAATAAAAGGAGTTGCAATCATCTTACTCAGCTTGTACAACATTATGAAATTCCTAGGAGGAAGTGTACAAAGTGCTATCATTTACATTTTATAAGAATACTAATGGGAAGCGTGCTAGTGCAATTTTGCAGAAAGGAGTGGTAACACTGGCAATAGGAAAGCCAGTCTTGTGTGCAGATCATGTGTTGCTAGTGCCTTCTACAATAAGTCCAGCTCATTAAATGTAAATATTATGTATTTTCTGTGAGAAGTACTAGTACCATTGAAGCATTCAGCTTTTAAAATTGTTGATTAAATTAAAGTTTTAAATTTTGTTATGGATTTGAGACTGACATAAAAATGGCCGCTCTTCAGTGGAAAATGGGATCAGTAAATATTGCTCTGTCATGCTGGCATTTCTAAATTTCACCCTGGATCTGTTTCATTACCAAAGGAGAACAAGTTTCAGCTCTAATTTAACAGGAACTGTAGCTCAAAATAGCTCTCCGTAAACTGTACCAATGAACCTGCCAGGAAATGTGGACATTTAATATATCACAGCGACTGAGACAGAAAAGAAACTATCCAACATGAAAATAAAAAAAAGTTCAGATAAAAATCACTGCTTTCCTTTAACAGGAAGCAGGTTCAATGGAATTTATACAGCCCTTGTACCAGTTAAATTGCTACATGGACTTTTGTTCAGGGTGGTCTGGCTCGAAGTAATTTGATGACTTAGGCCAGGAAAGAAGTGGAGAAGATTAGGCAACTGAACCACAAACTAATGCTAGAAAGATAACTATTTTTCAAGAGGAAATTGATAAAATAATGTGCTTATGTGCAAAGACTTGAGCACCTATTCTAGGCTGACACTGTAGTGCAGTACTAAGGGAGTGCTGCACTGTCGGAGGTGCTGTCTTTCAGATGAGACATTGGGGGAAAAATTCGTTAGCGACCATTTTGAGTCGCTAACATCGCCTGGGCGCTAAATTTAGCGCCCGGTGGAAAATATCGCTGGTGATCGCTAAATTCAGTTTTAGCGCCCCAAGAGGGAGGTGGAATGCTAATTCAAGCGCTCAACTTCCTGCTTAGAGCGCTAACCCCGAATATCGGGGCGGTGTGTTCTGCAGCGCTACGCACTGGGCCACTTAGCGTTGCCGCATGGAAGGGCTCCTCCCCTCATGAAAGGGGAGGGCCCAAGCCCACAACTCTGCGGGGCCCTACCTGGACCACCGGGGAGTGTGGTACCGTGACAGCAGCCCGGCACTCAAGAGGAGTGCCGGGCTGCCAGATCGCGACACGGACCCCGCGTTCAAAGACACAACGGGCTGCGACAAGTAAGTCGAACAATTTTTTTTTCACCACCCAGCACCTCCCCTTTACTTACCGCCCTGTGAGCTTCCTGCCACTCTGTTCCCGCCCCCGAACTGGTCGCTGTCATCGCCCGGCACAGATTCAGGGGGCACGGGCCAATTTTGCAGGCGGGGCGAAAACGTCATCATCGCCCGCGCAGCGGAGCGGGGGACTACCGGTTACCGCCGCCGCTATACTCCCGCTGAATTTAGCGGTGTCGCACCCAGCCGAAAAGTCGTTTGCGTCCCGTTAGCGCCCCCGGAGGTGCTAACGGGAGGTGCAAATGCACCGAATTTCTAGCCCATGAAACCAAGGCTCTGTCTGCCCTCTCAGGTGGACGTAAAAGATTCCATGGCACTTAATCCAATTCATAGAATCATAGAATGGTTACAGCACAGAAGTAGGCCATTCGGCCTGTTGAGCCCGTGCCGGCTAATTTGTGCTTATAAGCCCCTATTTTAACTCAGACTGCAAGTGCAGTGTGGGGGGAAAGGGTCAAGTGATAAGCTCACACGCCCATGCTGGATAGCTGGATAGAGACCTGTGCTATTTTAATCCACGGGCCTCATCACTGTGTTTTACATCAGCTCCTGCCTGCAGCCAGTGAGACTGATGCGGTGGCCAGTGGACTTGGAGATTTGGAAAGGGCAGGATTCAGTGTTGTCGCCTAAATCCTAAATCAGAACACCAAGATTTGTTTATGTCAGCAACTTCAGAGGTAATTTGAGTTAATTATGATCAGGGATTTAAATTTCATAGGCAGTCCATGAGGCACCAATGTGGCTCACAACGATGAAAGTTTGAACACCCATGATCTACTGGATGAATAAATTGTGACTTTTTTTCTTGAGCAGGCCAAGGCATCCTGTGACATATAATCTGGAGTAGTAGCCGCATACATTTTAAAAAATGGATTATTGCACATAAATGCCTCTGCAGGAGTTTCCATGACAAATCTGTGGAATGCCTCTTGAACCACCATAACTGGAATAAGGCCAAACGCAGGAATCTCTCTTGAGTTGAACCCATTCACATTTGCACACAGAAGCCTTTTACAGATGCGGAACACTTACTTAGCTGCTGCTATAAAGGCATATTTGATAACCAAACTGAAATTTCTGGCATTCAAACTTTTCAAACATGATGATATAGTGTTGTTGAGTGAGGAGGTGTTCACATTGGGTGGCCTGTAACTCGGCTTCATTTCAAACTGCCACAAAATCAAATTAGCAAATATCTCAATTACGAGACTTCAGCCTTTTTTTTTTACCCCTTTACTGATACATTTTAGAATTTTTTTTTTTACTGTAGCAAAGAATATTTTAATAAATGTAAGGATGAAGCCCGGAATTGTCATTAAGAATGAACGCCAAAATCAAACTGAAAATTCAAATGGATCAGGATTAGGCTGATTCAGACTCAGTCACGATCAGCTGAATTTGGACTAGTTTAGATTTGGAAAGATAAATCGGGCGGTGTGTATAACTGGTAGGTGGGCCAACATTTACCATTTTACATCCGAGTAGAAATTGAAAGTTCCTCTCCATATCGCAAAAGTGTGTGTGGGGGGTGGGGAGGGGGAGGTCACAGTACCGAACGTGGCCTCCATCACTATGTCTAAAATACTAACAACAATTTGCAACAAGTCGTGAAGCAAAAAAAACATTTTTTTATTCAAGAAGTCAAAAATAATGACCTATCTTGGCAATACCAGTCTGTCCCTTAATACTGATGGCAGCTAAACAGCACCTCAGGACTCAATAACACCAGATATTTTTATGGGGGCACCCAGTGCTATTAGAGGACTTCTGGGTTCAAAACCCTCTGACATTCGTTTGTGGAAAATTTACATTCCTGGAGTCTATTCAAGCATAGTCAAGTGCAAACATCAGAAAAACATAGAGGATGTTTCGGTGCAGGAGCAGAATTGGATCAAAGGATTAACACCCATTTTTAAGCACTATTTGGCAGTAAGGCAGAGGAAAATTGGCCCTGTGGCGATCAATTGTGCATTTTCTGGGGTCATTTGGAATGTACAGATGATAGGTATGATAGTGTAGTGGTTCTGTTGCTGGACTAGTAATCCAGAGGCCTGGACTAATAATACAGAGAACATGGGGAGAATTTTTCGGGGGGGTCAGCGGGCGAGTTTGGTGGTGGGCCGGGTGGGAAATTTTTTTTTTGACAGCGGGTAGGGAACCCACTGTCAATCCGCTTCCACGCTAGTCTCCCAGATGTTGGGTCTGTCAGCGCTGAATAGACCCGACACCAAGCGGCGGAGGAGGCAATTTAGGTGATTAAGAGCTTGTTAACAGCCTGTTAAAGAGAATTTTGAGCTCCTTAACATTTTACGAGGTCGCCCACAGGTTCCACGCTGCTCAGGGATCACGTCAGGTAAGCAGGTCGGGAGTTATGTCACCATGAAATGATCTCTTTACTTGACAGCTGCAAATGTGGTTTAAAGCTCCCATCTCACAGCTGTTCACTTTCCAAGCTCAGAAGCTGTTGCTTACTGCATTTGGAAGACAGATTGAGCTTTATGCAGGTTGCAAGTGTTTGGATAAACTCTATATCCAGTATCACCTCATTGGTACAACCTCTCTCACCATTGACAGATCGCTTCTGTCATCTCAACTTCACCTGCCATCTATTACATCAGCATCGGTGCCCTTGAAACTATCTCACCTTGGTCCTCAGAATCCCACCACGATCAGACCCAACACCAGCAGCACCAGGCACACCAGCAGCACCAACAGCAACATTAACCTTCTCCGCAATCAACTGATGTTGCACAGGACAGAGGGCATCAGCACCCTACCACATTGCTGCCCCGGTAGGCCAGGGATGGCCTCACCATGGCCAGATTTACTTCACTTGACGCTGTACACCCTGGCTGCCACATGATGCGCCAGGTTGGCACCACCCCACACCAGCACCATAAAGCATCCCTACAATGCCCAAGCCATTCCTTTCACACTCATCACCAATGTGGGGGGGGGGGGGGGGTGCACGGGGGGGTGGGTACCGTTATGTCTCACCATTCACTGCAACTCACTAAGCCACTTCCAAAGGTGCACACAAATCTGTCCAAGAACGCAAAGTGTTGAAAATAAAGATTTCAATGTTTGACATCACATTAACAGAAACTTTGCATGAACTTTGGCTGAAACACACAAGTGCCTACCCTTGTGTGTTGTTTGCTGGTATGATTGGACTAGGATAAGGGTGAGTGTGAGGGGTGGCTAGTGAGATGGGGATGTGATAATGTAGATAGAAAGGGATGGGTGGAGGTGCAAGGTAAGTTGGTGTGAGTAAGAATATGCAGGAGTAGGGTAGGGAAGGCAGAGTGATGGGGATGTGATGAGTGGCACAGCAGGATGAGGTTGAGTGTGGCTTTGCAGTAACGTTTCGTGATCTACGGAGATCATTGAAAGGTTTGCGCCACTGCAGCCTGGTCCTCCTGATGACATCCCTGCTTGTGTCCTCCTGTGCAACGTGCAACCAGGCTGCATTGGTCTCCTGGGGTGGTCTCTTCCGCCCATTGGAAGGGAAGAGAACCTTCCTGCGTGCTGGGATAATGCATATGGAGGGAGTCATGGGAGAGCCTGGGTGCAGCCGTGCACCTCTGTGCAGTGCTTGTCAGTGTTTGCAGCACCTCAATGCTGTAGAACACTGACAGCATAACTGTCAAAATCAATTTGCGCATGGTCCCTTTAAGCAAACAGGCTTATGATGCATCATCAAGTGACGTCATCAGACCCACTTCCTTCAATTGGCCGGTAAATGCGCTGGGTGGGCTTAACAAGCTCAATCAACGTAAAATCACTTTGGACAGTGGGCTGGAGACAGCAACGAGGTTGGGACCCGCCACCGACGTCGCCCGCCACGGATCCACCGAGGTAGGGAAAGTCGCGGCCCATGAGTTCAAATCCCACAATGAGAGTTTGGGAATTTGACTTCAGTTTAAAAAAAAGCTGGTATCAGTAAAAGTGACTATGAAGCTGTTGGTTTGTTGTAAAAAAGCACAACTGGTTCAATAGTGTCCTTTAGGGAAGGAAACCTGCTGTCTTTACCTGGTCTGGCTTATATGTAACTACAGTTCCACGCCAATGTGGCTGACACTTAACTACCCTCTGAAGTAGCCCAGCAAGCTACTCAGTTGTATTAAACCATTACAGCGGCTCAAGAAGAAGGTCCACCACCTCCATCTTCTCATGATAACTAGGATGGCTTGCTTTCTGCCAGTCTTGCTAGCGATGCCCACATCCCAAGAATGAATAAAGAAAAAGTCACAAGGGGCTTGTGGCAGAAAGCAGCGGAAACGTAGGCCTGGATTTTCTGGGGGGTCAGCGGGTGGGATCGGTAGCGGGTTGGGTGGGTATGTGTATTTTTTTGGCAGCCGGTCGGGACCCCGCTGTCAACCCGTCACCACACGCCTTTCCCTATGTCAGGTCTGTCAGCGCTGAGCAGACCCGACACGCATGGGCGGGGGACCCAATTAAGCTGATTATTGCCTTGTTGACAGATCATTAATAATACATCTAACCTTACCTTTTCTCTTTAACTGCTCACCCATGGGGTCCACTTGCTCGGGGATCACGTCTGTTAAGCTGAGGCAGGAGTTGAATGGCCATTGAATGAGCTGATCACTTGGCAGCTTGAAATGTGCTATAAAAGCTCCCACCTCACAGCTGTTCACTTTCCAAGCTCAGAAGCTGTTGCTTACTCCATTTGGAACACAGATTAAGCTTTATGCAGGCTGTAAGTGTTTGGAGCAAACTCTCTATCCAGTGTCACCTCATTGGAACAGCCTCTCTCACCATTGACAGATTGCTTCTATCACCTCAACTTCACCTGCCATCTATTCCATCAGCATGGATACCGTTTATACTGTTTCACCTTTGTCCTCAGAAACTGACCACGATCAGACCAAACACCAGCAGAACCAGGCATACCAGCAGCACCAACAACAACACCAACCTTCTCCGCAATCACCTGATGCTGCACAGGACACAGGGCATCAGCGCCCGAGCACATTGCTGCCTGGGAGGCCAGGGATGGCCTCACCATGGCCAGATTTACTTCACTTGACGCTGTACACCCTGGCTGCCACATGATAAGAACATAAGAACATAAGAAATAGGAGCAGGAGTAGGCCATTCGGCTCCTCGAGCCTGCCCCGCCATTCAATAAGATCATGGCTGATCTGATCTTGGCCTCAATGCTACTTTCCCGCACGCTCCCCATACCCCATGACTCCCCTGTAGCTCAAATATATGTCTATCTCCGCCTTGAATATATTCAATGATTCCACCGCCACAGCTCTCTGGGGTAGAGAATTCCAAAGATTCATGACCCTCTGAGAGAAGAAATTCCTCCTCATCTCCGTTTTAAATGGGTGACCCCTTATCCTGAAACTGTGCCCCCTAGTTCTAGATTCCCCCACAAGGGGAAACATCCTCCCTGCATCTACCCTGTCAAGCCCCCTCAGAATCTTACATGTTTCAATAAGATCACCTCTCATTCTTCTAAACTCAATGAGTATCGGCCCAACCTGCTCAACCTTTCTTCATAAGACAACCCCCTCATCTCAGGAATCAACCTAGTGAACCTTCTCTGAACTGCCTCCAATGAACGTATATCCCTCCTCAAATAAGGAGACCAAAACTGCATGTAGTACTCCAGGTGTGGTCTCTCCAGCGCCCTGTACAGTTGTAGCAAGACTTCCCTACTTTTATACTCCATCCCCCTCGCAATAAAGGCCAACATGCCATTTGTCTTCCTAATTACTTGCTGTACCTGCATGCTAACTTTTTGTGTTTCATGTACAAGGACCCCCAGATCCCTCTGTACTGCAGCATTTTGTAGTTTCTCTCCATTAAAATATTAATTTGCTTTTTTATTTTTCCTACCAAAGTGGATAACCTCACATTTTCCCACATTATACTCCATCTGCCAAATTTTTGTGCACTCACTTAACCTATCTATATCCCTTTGCAGACTCTTTGGGCTGGATTTTGTCAATGGGGACGTGATGGAGGCGGGACTCCCACTTTTTGGGTTGTAGTCCCGCCTCCATCGACTTGTGGCCAATCCATTGTATTTTCCCTTGATTGACCAGCGGGCTTAGCAGGCCAATCAAGGGTCCCTTGGATACAGGTGACGCCAGCCATTGAAATTTCATCTGTCAAGAGCTTTTGACAGATGAAATTTCAGCGTTTCACAGTTCTGTGAAGCTGTCAAACACTGACAATATGATTTCTAACGTGAGTCCCTGTACATAGACTCAGTTAGAAATCAATCCAGCACAGAAAGCAGAGACTGCAGCTTTTGACAGCTCCGCGGCCATTCTGCTTTCTGTGCCGGTGAGCTGAGGGACTCCCGAGACCTGAAGGAAGGAAGCCTGCAGGACAAAGTTAAGGTAAGTACAAGTTCTTAAAACACTTTACACACACCAAACACACTTACCTCTGCACTCATGCACCCATCACTCACCTGCACACCGGATATCTCGACCCCTCCAAGCCCTCCAGACCGACGGTCCGCCTCGCTAAATCGGCGTGGTTCGGACCTGTTGGGAAGCCCACACTTCAGGGCTAAAAATAAGGATTAGGCAAAAAACTGCCTGTTAACTACCTGTTAACAGGCAGTTTATTGGCACTAATCCCCTTCCCACCTCGGGGAGGCGGGTCCCAGCACAGTTCGGGTACCCGCCTCCTGTGAAACTGGCATGGAGGCGGGTTGGGGGCAGGATGGGTTCGGGACCCCCGAATCTGCTATTTTCCCACCCCACACGCCTCCAAACCCGCCTCCACGGGCCGGTGAAAATTGAGCCCTTTGTGTCCTTCTCACAACTTGCTTTCCCACCTATCTTTGTATCATCAGCAAATTTGGCTACAGTACACATGGTCCCTTCATCTAAGTCATTAATATAGATTGTAAATAGTTGAGGCCCCAGGTTGATGCACCAGGTTGGCACCACCCCACACCAATACCATAAAGCATCCCGACAATGTCCAAGCCATTCCTTTCATGCTCACCACCATTGCAGGGGAGGGGTACCGTTATGTCTCACCATTCACTGCAACTCACTAAGCCACTTCCAAAGGCACACACAAATCTGTCCAAGAATGGAATGTGTTGAAAATAAAGGTTTCAATGTTTGACAGCACATTAACAGAAACTTTACATGGATATTGGATAAAACAGTAAGGATGTGCAGGAGTAGGGTAGGGAAGGCAGAGTGATGGGGATGTGATGGGTGGCACAGCAGGATGAAGTTGAGTGTGGCTTTGCAGTAACGTTTCGTGATCTACTGAGATCATTGAAAGGTTTGCACCACTGCACCCAGGTCCTCCTGACCACATCCCTGCTTGTGCCCTCCTGTGCAATGTGCAACCGGGTTGTTTAGGTCTCCTGGGGAGGTCTCTTCCACCCATCGGAAGGGAAGAGAACCTCCCTGCGTGCTGTGACTCCCTCCATATGATTATGGAGGGAGTCATGGGAGAGCCTGGGTGCAGCCCTCTGCATCTGTGCAGTCATTGTCCGTGTTTGCAGCAGCTCACTGCTGTAGAACACTGACAGTACAAATGTCAAGATAAATTTGGATATGGTCCCTTTAAGGAAACCTGACTGATGACGTGGTCATCACCAGATTTGCTTCCTCTAATTGGCCCGGCAAACACGCTGGGCGGACTTAACAAGCTCCATCAAGGGAAAATCATTTCACAGAGTGGGATGGAGTCAACAGCGGGGCCGTGACCTGCCACCGACGTCACCCGCCACTGACCTGCCTAGGTAAGTAAAATCGCAGCCTTAATTTCATTATTATGCTGAGGGAAATGTACTCACTATTTTATTAACTCTGGACTCAGTCATTTATACTGAAATGAATCTAGGTGTTATTGTGCATGGATCACTCAAGGTTCATGACCAATGCATAGAGGCTGTAGCCAAAGCAAACAGGGTATTGGGTTATGTTAATAAAACTATTCAGTATAAATCAAAGGACACCATTCTGTCCTTATACAGGTCTTTGGTTAGACCGCATCTGGAGTACTGTGTCTAGTTTTAGTCCCCTCACATGGTGGGTGATGTAGTGGCCTTGGAAAAGATTCAGAGGAGAGCCACAAGAATGATTCCTAGCTTAAAGAACCTTAGTTTTTCAGATAGGCTTAAAGCAGCGGAGACTTAGAGGCGATCTGATAGAGGCATATAAAATAATAAAGGGGCTGAATTACATACCTGTGGATAGATTATTTCAGTTAGACAGATTAGGGAGGACCAGGCGACATGCATTTAAACTACGCAAGAGTAGGAATAGACTGGATGTTGGGCGGTTCTTTTCCCAGAGAGTAGTGAGCCTCTGGAATACGTTGTTGGCTTGTGCAGTGTGTGCTGACTCTCTGCATGCCTTCAAAAGGGATAAGAATGATTTTTGGCTGGGGCAGAGATCACATATTATAAAAGGTAAGTGATTTAACAATTAACATAAACATGGCCAATGTGGTTTCCTGGACTGGTTTTGATTGCCCGAGGGGTCAGAGAGAATTTTCCATATTTCCCCCCCCTTTTTGGCCTTGGTTTTCTTGTTCTGTTTTTTTTTGATTCTCCCAAGAGATTACATGGCTGCTGGGGAGTCGGAAGTGTCTAGTCATGATGCTGCAGGCAACATGAGTGCGGGACCAGCTGGTCTTTTCTTGCCCGTCATTTTCATACGTTCAGAAGCTTATGTATCATATCTTGCTTCAGTTCTAGAAATGTGGTCAATGGGTTTTCCTACAGGAAATCTGCTATTGTTGTGTTTTTGGGAGGAAGAAAGGAGGAACAATTAAGGAATGTCAGGCAAATGAGGCTGCACTACAGAGAAACTGTGCCCACCCACTGTTATCTTCCCACGTTCAAACACAGTCAGAGATGCACCTACCTTGATTTGTCTAAGTAACTCTATATGGTAGGCTGGGATTCACCATGAAGGAATAGTTGTACTCTACACTGCAATCTGACATGCATTCAAACTGTGCAGCGCTACCAGTGTCTGTGAAGGCTACTTCAAACCTTATTTTTTATGCTGCATGTTTATTTCAGGCATATTGGACTGCGAGGGTATGGTGAGGGTTCCCTGGAGTGCTGAAACAGACAATCCTTCTGAATGTGGCAAAAGTATTCTGGCAGCATTGAAGCAGCAGAGGGGTTGAGAGAGGTGGTGGAGAGATGAGCTAACACAACCTAATTTTTAGGCTAGTGCCTCTATCTTGTTGATGAAGAAATCCATGAACACTTTATAGTTGTTGGAAGTGAGGGGAGAAGGGGAATGGGAGAGGGGTTTAAGGAAATGGTTCATATTAGAGGAAAGGAGCCTGGGGTTATCTTTGTCCTCTAGGGGCATCCTACAGTAGTGGACAGTTTGGCATAAGAGAGCGATGTACTCAAGCCAAACCTGGCAATGGACAACTAAGCTGTGCTCAAGTTTGTGCCCCTTGGACTTGTAGCATAACTTCCATTTTCCCAGCTATGAAACAGGACATGCTGTGCTGCTCCATCAATTTCCCCCAGACTCTGTATTGTTAATTCCACATTGGGTTTTCTTCCACTTTAAGCTTGGTTGGCACTTCTCACACCCCTGTTCCCCTTTCAGCCTATCTGAAGGCTGCCAGTGGGTTGAAGGGAGCCTTTCTAAAAACAAGGAGAATTGTTGTTCCCTTATGCAGACACTTCCTTTTAAGTGTTAGCCTCCACCAACCTTGCAATTTTCTGGTCACCTCCTTAGGCCAACTCCCTGCATAAGGCCAAAGCTGCACTGGAGCTGTGAATAATTATGGAAATTAACTAATCATAGAAAGTCACATGGAGTCAGCATTTTTTTTTATTCGTTCACAGGATGTGGGCATCGCTGGCAAGGCCAGCATTTATTGCCCATCCCTAATTGCCCTTGAGTGGCTTGCTAGACCATTTCAAAGAGCAGTTAAGAGTCAACCACATTGCATACTGCACTCCTGGCTAGATTTGCACTAGTTTTCATGTTCTGGACTGAACGTTGCCACAATCTAAACATCTACCCTAGAATGTACAAGATGTTTCATGTCAGCCTAAAAGGCCAGCTGAGAAATGCAGTATTGCAGGATCAGGTTGGGAATCCAGCTAAATGGGTTTCCTGGCCTGCCTGAATTTCATTTATTTGCTTTCTCGATCTGTGCCAGTGCCAACTGTCCTGCTGATTAGAATATTTTCCCTTAGATTTCCTTTGTTATGATGTTAAGTAATTTACCCTCCCTATTCCATTAGGTAGGGCTGTAGGGGCAACTGAACAGTGAGCTATTTTGTTTTCTTTAGCTTTGCCTTGGCTGATTGTTAAAACAGGAACCATGCTAGAATAAGCTGTTAACAACACATGCTGTCCCTTCGCGTTCATAGCAACTCCGTGGATAATACAGTTAGCCGCAGTTTGTTAACACTCTCATAGTTATTTAAAACTGAAGTATCGAAGCCAGAAACAGCTTTGTTAGTAACCATCAAGTTAATGAAAAAACATTCATGACAGCTTTGTCTGACACCATGAAGAAAATTATTTTTCTGTACTGCTTCCCTTTTCTAATTATCATAACACTAGTCACGCTGCTAATATATGGGGAGTATATGGGCAGCCATAGGTTGAAAGCCATTTTTATATAATCTAATTGTTGGTGCCTATTGCTTTTTGAACTTTTCATATACAACTAATAGGGTTAAAAAGTGAGGTCTTGAAATGATGCCATGGAATGCAATGTACAAATGCCTAATGTGTTTGTTGTAAATTCCTTTCTCCATTAATTTATTGGAGGTGGTAATCAATTTATTAATGCCAGTGCTAAAATAATATACAGAGGAACTCACGATAAACGCACTAAGTCATCGTACGTTAATATCCCCTGGTGTAATTTCAGAGCCTGAATATTTTTTGCTCACCTGGGAGCTGCCATGGAATGGTGGGAGAACATTCCTTGCAGGGTTTTATAACAAATCCATAACACAAGTTGCCATCTGCAGCAAACTGAAATAAGAACAAGTGCAAGTTTTCCACAAATCTGAACATTAAAGATCATTTTGTTCAGATGCATAAATAGGATAACTTATGGCTGGTAATTACAGGGTGAAGTAGCTGTGATATTGCTATCAAGTGAAGATGAAAGGAAATAACATTTGCTGTGCATTGTTTCTTGGATATTGTTAGTTTTATTCCTACCCTCAGCTGGGATTTTTTGTATTTCTATTGCAAAAATAATGCTTTGAATTTCCGACAAGAAGGAAGTGAGATCTTTCAAACTTAATTGTTGGCTCATAGTTTTGTCTGTTAATTAAAAAGTAGTATTTATGCGTTAATTAACATTTTTGCACTGAAGTCCTTATTCAGTGATCTAGGCGATCCATTAAAAGATTGTGGAATGCCCTTTTGCAGTAACAGCTGCAAGCATTTAGTGCTCATTATGAAATGGCTATTTAATGATAAAACTGCTTTTTCTGTTGTTACCTTTAATTGCGTTTCACACGGTTAATAAATCACAAGCTTAATGCATTGCTGTTTCGGTAGTGATTTGCTAATTAAACCATTATTAAGGGGCAGAATTGACTAAAATAGGCCTCTTAATTACTTTGTGCCACTTTCTGTGTGGTAAATATGTATAATTAAGTCACTTGAAATAGATCAAAATAAACACGATTTTCCCTAAGGGTTGCTTAGTCACAAATCTGACATTTTCATACATGTGAAACTTTTGTGACTTATTTTTGTTGACTATGATGCAGTAATAGAGTTTTGGAATTAATGCACTAATATATGACTTTTACAAACTTGTTAAAATTATGCTCAGGATTTGGCATAATGCAGAGGAAATTCTAGGATAAAGTATAGCACATTTGTCAGAGTACTGAAGGAAATGAAATACAGTACATAGCATCACATACTCTTTCCAGATTTCTTTTTAGTTTCAGTTTTAAATAGTAAACCATTTTCTGATAGTAAGGAAATGGGATCCATAAAAATAAGTGGCAAGATTAACGTTAAATTCAATAAGTACCAATAAAAAGAGATAAATAAACAATATGTTATTTTAACTCTAATATAAATTTTATGTCTATGAGCATTTCCTATCCATGAACCTTACTTTCTGTTGTCACTTTTTTTTGGTTACACCTTTGTAAATTCCTATGTCCATAATTTCTATTCAATTTTCCTGTGTCATGATCATGGTTCATTAATGAACCAATCAAATCCCTCAAATAGTTTTTTTTTAAATTGCCATTTTTTCCTCAGTAACTGACATTTTTAATGTCTCAAATAAGGTTTTAAGCAAAATTAAAAATTAAAAAGCTATATATTTCACAATAACATGATTAAATGTACCCTTTGAATTGTGTCAGATAATACTTCCATTAAACTTTTTATTTCAAGGTCTCTCTCAAAAGCTGGACTTCAATTGGATCTTCTCACAATAGCTAAGAGTGAGCTTTCAATCGCATCTATTCATTCTAAGCTTTTGCAGTTTGGAGAATTTCCCAGCCTTCAATCTGTGTATCAATAAGCATTGAAGTGTATATCCCCTCATTGCATGAGAAACCACTTTTTTCAAAAGACTTTCAAAGAAACTGGAGATTGAAATCTCAAAGCTTTTATTTCGGGTAATTGAGTGATATATAACAATTGTACATTTCTGTTATGAGCTGCTCACAGGCAAAATGCACCTATGAACAATATGTGTGAATGGAAAGACCTGTAACCATAGTTTCTTTATTGACAATTAGAAAAAAGTATAGGTTATTTATAGAGAAGGATTGCCATTGAAAATTCAGTTCAAAAATGTCTCTTCTGTGATATTTTTGAGGCTTAAGGAATTGTTTTATATAAGAACCTGAAAATGCATTGATGATGAACTTTTGAGTGGTTTATGAGATATTTCTTTTTGTTTGTTGAAAATTATGTTTGTTAGAGACTATACAAGTTGGCAAACTTATTAATAGTGCATTAACTGTTATGCTTCAGTGCTCCAGGTGCATGCCAGTACATATCAGGAGGTGTGCATCACCTGCCCATGGTTTTCCATCCATTAATTTTAAGGAGGTGAAAACTTACACTTAAATGCCTTAAAGCAAGAACATAAAGACATGAAGCAGTTGATGATGGGGAACGTAATAGTGCAGGGGGTACTTGAGGGTGCAAAAAGGCTGTGGGTGGGTCAGACGACCAGGCTGATGCATAATAGCGCAGTGTGGGGAGGGGGTTATTGCCTGATGGTTTGAAAGGTGCTAATGGCAGTTTGAGTCCCATTCTCCTAGGCCCTCTTCCCAATAAGGCTGTTAAAACCTGTTCCCCCGGTACTGCCAGGTCCTAGCAACCGCTACTACGACCATACTCTGGCCTCCCTTGCTCCAAAATGTCCTACTCAGTCCTGCAAAGAATTTCTGTGTGCTTTATTGTTAATGTAATTTGTTATTTTTTTTTATTATCTCATTAATTGTTGAAGGTATCATATGTCCTGATTTGTGATTCAGTCTGTGTTCCCAGGAGGACACCAGATGGCTGTACTAAATTCATTCCCAATGGCAGTGTGTATTGAATGAGTTAACTAAGTGTATTGTACAGGAAATAGTTGTTGGTGACCTCTGACCTGCAAAGGATATGAGACTGGATGTGGCATGCTGTGAATGTGTTGCTTATTCAGCACTCTCTATTAATAGTGTAATGAACATAAGAGAAGGGTATTACGCTCATCCAACTCACCTTGCCACTTGGATTGATGTTCAAAACCTATACATACCCCCTAGGAAATTCCTTGGGGGAGGGAGTCTCCCAATTGGTGGAAGATTAGCGGAATTCCGTTTACACATGTATCTGGGGTTTCCGCTGAAGTTGTGCTAGCTGATCTGGAGAACCTGCAAGGTCTCTTGTGCCTTGGCACTGTCTATGTCCCTGTCCTCACATTGAAGCAGAAACTTGCTTCTTTCCAGTGCTAGGTGGCAATCTATGCTGTGGCTTAGTGTGATGAAATTACTCTTTAAGTTGCAATAGGAATAGCTTGGAAGTTACTGCTCTTCAACTGGCATTAGCAGGCCAATGCTTAACACTTTGTAAAAACTTTATTTATCTATTATTTTCATGAAGACAGTAGCCTATTTAAAATAAATGGGTAATACCGACATTAAAATAAGGGATAAACAATGATGAGTTTGCCCATTAATGTTGAGGATAGTCATTTCTGGCTCATAGCTTTACCTCATAGTTTCTTTAGCGTATCATCATGCTCCTGGTTATTTCCTTCTGTTCATAACAAAACTTTATAGCCACGCTGTTAGTCTCTTTCAACATTTCAAAAAAAGATCTAACTCCAACTCTTTTTATTTCATTGATGACAGGTGCAGCTTTCTTAGCTGAATGTTTGATGATCCAGAGCTGCCCTGGTCCTGTTTTCAATACTTATACACTATTTCATGAATAGGCTGATCAGAAGTGCATAATAATCCAGGTGTTGGCTCAGATATGCTCCTTAAAGTGTATCATTTTCTTAGACTTACACATTATGAACCAAACAGTACAGCTTACCATATTGTTTGGCTTGATGACCAATGGCATGCAATTCACTTTCTGACATATGGTCACTACCTTCAAATCTTTTGATTATCCTTAATTTTTTAATCATAGTTGTGATTTCATCACTAATATTCATATTGGCAATCTAAGTGTTAAGAATTCGGTTTATATCTTCCTCCTTAGTTCCATGAGCTTTCAATGATCCCAGAAGTCTTGCTTCCAGAAAGTTAAAATCTAAATTTAATATTAATTTTAATGGATGAAGAAACACAGCGGGGTAGATTTTGACTTTGTGCGATAGGGTAAAATGGGTGATAGCGAGTCAGCAGCCCGTTTTACATTTCTCCTGATTTTTAGTACTGTTGAAGTCCCATCCTGGGGCTGACTTTCCTTTACTTTGTCTCTCAGCTTTGCCTATTTCCCATGCGCAAAGCAGAGGATAAAGCAGCAGGGACTCATTAGCTGGGTCTCCACCCCCTTTGCATTTCATTTGCACTTCAAGGGGGTTACTCCGAGAAGGGGAAAGCAAAGCGCTTTCACCTAGAACAAGTGGAAGAACTCTAATACAATGCTGGTGAAGTGGAAGTGATGTCAATGTGCCTCTCACCTAATTTTCTTGTATCTCTACTTGAGTGAGGCCCAAAAGCAGCAGTGTTCATTGAAAGTGATCTCCAAGGTTGGACGATATGAAAAGGCACTGCCAGAAACCTCAGCCCGCCACCAAAAAAGTAAATCATTTTTTTTGCTGGTCCAACAAGAAGAATTATTGGAACTTGGGGCCTTCTGGCTGCTATTTTTGGAAAGTAGCCAAGAAGTCCTGAAGTCTGCATCTGTTACCACTTCTGCAGGCTTCACAGGCCTACAGCATTGGTAGCCTTTCTTCCCTTACTTTTGGATATAAGTTTTTCCAAGGGGCTTTCCTGCTACAGGTGAACGAGAATGCCATGAACTCATAAATATAGGCAAGGTCAGGTCCTTTCAGGTGGAGCACATTTAGAGTAATGCTCCATCTGACTTGCTCTCAGGCCGTAGGGGTGGGGCGATGGAGGAAGAAAATCAGCCTCCCTATTGATACCTCCTTACATATAGCTACATACAGCATTAAACAATATTGCAAGCAGGTAGATAATTGCAACATCGAACTAAAAATATCCTAGAACCTGTTTCTGCATGTTTACACACAACTTATCCTTGTAGTTACCCAACTTCTCTGTCCTGACCCTTAGATCAGAGACTATAGAAAACAGCATTTTGAACAATGCTTCAAGTCAGACAAACGACTTTCAACATTCACACAAACTTACAACGTTTTTGTTTCTTTTCTGAAATGTTTCCTTATGAAGTGAAGACACCAACCCTCTGTTGTACTTACCAATAAAAATTGCAAGAAAGCCAATTTCAGAGGTTCCATCAAGATTTTTCATCATAGAGTCATAGAAATGTCAGCAAAGAAGGACGACCATGCCTGTACCAGTGCTAACTCCACAGCAAAACGATTTTCTCTGATTACAATTTCTCTTCTTTCTCCTACGCTCTAGTATTTTTCTTAGTTAGCTAATTCCCTCTTAAATGTTGTGATTGACTTAGCTTCAACAAGTACTTGTGGTAATGTGTTCCATATTCTAATAATTCTTTGTGTGAAAATAATTCTTCTTACCTTCTCCTCATGCTGCCAGTAGTAATCCTAAATTTATACCCCCTTGTTACTGATTTGCCAACTAGTGGAAATAATCTTTAGCAATTTGCCTTCTCAAACTGTTTTATAATTGTTAACACTTCCATTAGATCACCCTTAACCTAGCTTTTCAACTGTCTCATTATTTAGAACTATATCTTACCATCCCTTGCATCTTGTGAGTGAATCAACATTGCACCATTTCCATGGCTCCAACAACCTTTCTATAACGGAGTGCCCAAAACTCCACATGATACTCTAACTGCGATCTAACAATGTCTTGTACAGATTCATCATCATCTCTTTGGTTTTGCATTCAGTGACAGGAGCAATTTCTTGGCATGGTGAAGGCAGGTTGGGCCCTATAAGGGCTTAGAGAAGTTTCCCTCCCCTGCAAACTACTGTTGGCCTGATAGATATTCCCTTTTGTCTTCAGTTGCATGCACTAAGATACTATTGTAATTAATAGCATTCCATCTGTGAGAACAGCTATTATCTTATAATAACAATCAAGCCCATCACTTACCAGATTCTTAAAAATGTTAACGTTTTGAAATGCTACATTTCTTGCAATCTTTAAAATTCAAGCAATTTATCTAAACCATTAGATGGCACATTGAAACAAAATGCGTTCCTGTGCATGCACAAGATGCTTAGAATGACCATATTGTGCTACAAGTTTACTCCTATTATTCAGGCTGGTGCAGGTAGGTTAAAGGTGAAGGGGTGAAGCAATTTGGGGGGGGGTGAGCCGCAGAGGGTCGGGAATTGCGGGGGTGGGGAAGGGGGGGTCAATTTTTGTGCATTAATGCTTCTCCTGTTGCCACAAAATCAGTTTTAAACTTTGAACTGACCTTTTTCTGAGCGGCCTGCACCAATCCACTTAAGGTTGGTGGATAGGCTGCTCAATGTCAACTCCCAATAGGTGAAACATGATCAACACACTCTACCCATTGGTATCGGAAAATTGCATCGGGTTCTACTGACATCATAGGACCCAGATTTGCATGGGCTAACAAAGTGCCTGCCTGTTTTCAGTGAGCATCTGGGCTGCCCATTTCAAGGACCCCACCAAAATGGCAGCAATCTGGGCATCAACAGGAACAGGGCAGAAAGTGCTGTGTATCAATTTTCATCACGCTACAACCCTATTCCCACACAAAAATGGGAACTAAAGTTGGCCCCAATGTTTCAAATGCCCAAATCTCATAAACCCGAAAGACAGAATGCTTGTTCCTACTTAAATAAAACACAACTTTTCGTTGTGGTAAAATTCTCAGAGGTAATCTGTGAATGTGATGAAATGGAGAAATTCGGACCTTGTTATATTCTTCAAATGGTCCCCATATGGTTAAAAGACAGCGGTAAACTTTGCATATTCTAGACCGCCAATTACAGGATATAAATAGGTCTGTAGGGAAATGGGAACACACAGTGGAAGCATTTTACCATTAAATGATATGTAATATGTGTCACAAACTGCCCTCAGGTTGTGGTATGCTAAAAAAAATTGAATTGCTGAATGTACACAGTACCCCGTCTGTCTGATTGATTTGTTGTCCTGCCCTTTAATGGTAAGGTTGTAACAGGTTTTTGATTGATTACTCCTGCAAGCAACGAGTTCTCTGTTACACTGAAGACTTGTTCCTTGTGTGCTGGCCCAGCGAGCTGAGGAATTGTGAACTCAGGAGACAAAGGGTATGCTTGTGCCGGGGTTTATAATGACCAGGAATTTGCTTAGTCACGTACAAACTTTGCTGTACCTGTCTGATGGCTTAACCCTTTCCAGACTGAGCACCTTCCATTTTATATATGTGGATCACATTTGTTGGAAGATGCAGAGAATGTTGTGATTTTGTCCGAAGCAGCTAGAGTTTTTAACAGATCCTCTGACCCCCCAGAGATAAATTTTGTGACTGTTGTAGATGTTCCTTGTAAATATAATGAAAGAAAAAGTCAAAATATTTTTGTATTTCTGGTGTATACATCTTAATGCTATGGTCACATTCAAACTTCTTATTGTGACCTATTTGTGAGATAACTAACCAGTACGCAACTGAACTGTTGTACGATAATCAATTTAAAAAGTGGTATCCTCTCATCATGCAGGGTAATTAATACAGACAGTGGGGGTAACTTTGCCTTAGGGTGACAGTGTAAAATGGGTGATATCGATTCAGCGCCCGTTATACATGTCAATATACATTATTTATACATCCCGGCCTGGAGTTTCTGCTCGATCGCACTGGTTTTTCCAATTCGCAATTCACCTGATATCGGCATAACCGGCGCAAAAGATCGCAGAATTTTAAGCGCAAATTGCGTTCAGCGCAACTCGCGTTTCAGCGATCGTTTGCGCTAGTTTTACAAACATCGCGCTTGAAGCCGGCCTCCCACACAAAGCTGACCGCGCCCCCAAGGTGACTTATTCTCCATTGGCAGTTTCCGCTAATTGTGCTCCTTTGCAGGCCTTCGAGGAGGCTCCAAAAATTAAGCTGGAGCTTTTGGGCGCAAGGACACTAACAAGTGGGCTTTGAAAGGTTTTGAATGATGTACAGAATGACTACTATGCAACAATATAACTAGAAAATTGTTTTGTATATTTTTTTAAGTCATTTTCAGTCATTTAAAATCGGGTTACTCACAGGTGGTGGATTGGCACTGTGATTTAAAATGTGTATTTTTTGTGATAAACCCATTTTCAGCTGTATTAATCAAACTTTACCAAGTTACCACTCTTAAATATATCTGGGAATATTTTTTCAAGCCAATTAAAAAAAAAATGTTGTTTTAAAACACTGCCCGATTGCGCTGGTTCGTGGCAGATTTTGCATTCGGCAACATGCAAATGAGTTTGAGCGGAAACGCAGAATAAAAAACACTTTTCAAAACGGGTGCAATTTTGGGTGCAATTTGTGCTGGAATCGCTGATTGCGCCCAACGAGGAAACTCTATCCTCCCAGTTTCATACATCTCATTATATATTATTTCTACATCCCACTTTTGAAAATCGAGAGAGATGTATAATGGGCAACTGAATCGATATCGACCGGTTTTACGCTATCACCCAAAGTCAAACACCCCCAATCGCTTTGGAGGAGTTCATGACTGTGGAGATAATTTCATGCTGCCAGTGAAATTCAGGAATGTGCTGCACACAATTTTCTCACTATTATGGTGCAGAGCATTTGCCTGAATCTTTGGTGGGTGAAGCTCCCTGCCAAAATGCAAAGTCACAAAAATTACCTCCCCGTGCCTACCTTCTCACCCAGTAAAAAGGTTGGGAAAATCAGAAAAAAGGGAGGTTTACAAGCGGGAATGGTGGTGGGGTGGGGGGGGGGGGGGCGGTGGGGGCGGCGGGGGGGGGGGGGGTTGGAATCTGAATGGTAGCGAAAAATTACGTGTTTTGCTAATGTCATTTTGAATTCCAGGATCAGTCAACACACAATGAATTTAACCAACAGGTGGCACTTAGTGAGAGGCTAATATCCAAAATATGTGGCACTTGACTCTCATGAGTAAAATCTTGTACTTAAGTAGTTACACTATACAAAGCACTTACAAAGGAATTATTGTTGCATACCGCACGTTGCATAACTTTGCAATTCAAAAAGGCCAGAAGCAGATGCCGAAGATGAAGGAGCTGGCTCTCCATTACCAGATCATGAGGAGGTTACACATGAGGGAGAAGAAGTGGCTCAATATAACTCCTTGCCTGCAACTTGAGAGAGGGGGCAGCAAAGAATCAACAACTGCTTTCAATAAAACTTGTTCAAGAAATACATGTCTGAACCTTTCTGTCTGGGTGATTCCCCCTCCATTGCATCCATATTAACACCATTCTCCAAGGCTTGCAAACCTTGTCCCTATCATGCAAAAGTTGCAGTGCTGAGTTCTCCTCCTTGATCTGCCCGAAAAAGAATGGATAGTGGTGGAGAATGGGGCAAAATCGTCTGGTGAGGCTGACTGCTGCTTTACTGCCCTCCCCTGGATTTTGCCTGTTCCTGCTGCATGGAAATGCCCAAGGGTTACCAACTCTGGTTAGAGGCATTCCTGGAG
Source organism: Squalus acanthias (assembly GCA_030390025.1). Taxonomy (NCBI): domain Eukaryota; kingdom Metazoa; phylum Chordata; class Chondrichthyes; order Squaliformes; family Squalidae; genus Squalus; species Squalus acanthias. Next base: position 113,029,408 of record CM059428.1, read on the forward strand.
AGTTGATCACGTGATGTTCTGACCACGTGATATCTGCAAATCTTATTGCATTGTCCTTATAGGTTGGGTCCCTATCGTTGAGTATCTTTGCTCCTGGTTTTGCTCCAGGAGCCGTTATGTGAGCAGTTCCGAGAACCAGGAGGCCATCTGCTGTCATGCGAAGAAGGAAAACCAAGGGTGGGGAAGAGTGGAAACCGAAAGTGGGGGAAGGATTCACAGGGGGGAAACCAGAGATGGGAGGAACTTTGATTCCACCAGTAACTAATAGTAACTCACTGAACTTGCACTGATAACTAATAGTAATACTGGTAACACCCAGATTCCCCATATAACCAAAGGCAATGCAATAACTTACTGATAGTCTATATGTAGCTGGCAATAATAGGTATAACGCGCCGATATCCTACCTTTAACTAGTATAACCTGCTGATATTCACCCTGTACCTACAACCAGAATCCCCCTGCACTGCACAAGGTCAGACTCTGCGATCGATGCCGCATTTAACAGGCCCCCATCTCTCTCCCTATCTCCTTGGACTCTGATTTGGACTCAGGTTCTGTGTGAAGGTGACAACTCTGAACTGGGAGCCTCAGTCAGAGCCAATATGTACTTGGACTTCTCATGTCAAAATCGGCTGGCACAGACCGACCTGAACCAAACCGAGAGATCACACAAAGGGCAACGGGTTCGGTGTTTCAGGGAACTTCTCACAAGGCAAGTCGTTCTAAGCTTAGCTCAGCATCAACACTTCTAAACCAATCCTTGGGCTCAGACTCAATACAAGAGAGTTTTCATAGAATAATAGAAATTACAGCACAGGAGGAGGCTCGATCATTTACATTGGCTTCTGGCCCCAAATGCCTCCGATTTAAAATTCTTATCCTCGTGTTCAAATCCTTTCACGACCACGCCCCATCCTATCTCTATAACCTCCTCCAGCCCTACAACCCTCTGAGAATTCTGCGTTCCTCCAATTCATAAGCATATGGAGGGAGTCATCGGAGAACCTGGGTGCCGCACTCTGCCTCTATGCAGTCATTGTCAAAGTGTTTGCCGCACTCCAATGCTGTAGTGCACCGACAGCACTGTGTTAACAACCTTCAAATGTAGTGTGGCCATGGCCCCTTTAAAGATCCTGGCTGAAAATGCGTCATGAATGACGTCACCAGACCCACTCCATTTCATTGGGCTGGGTAACGCGCAGGGCAGGCTTAATAGGTCCTATTAACGTAAAGTCGTTCTGTGGAGCGGGATGGAGCCAGCAATGGGGTCGTGACTCGCCATGGCCACCGCCTGCACCGGTCCCACCCAGGTAGGGAAAATTCTGGCCCATGTTAATATGTAATAAAAATAGCATTCAAGGTTGAACAGTTATAACACCACAGTATTGGGAGCCAGAAAATCAATAGAACTCATGGAGCTGGAATACACATTTTACAAAGTCATTCAATGAATTATTGTGTGTTCTCCTCTGGGCCATCAATATTGGCATTGACAAACCTGAGGCTTTAAATATGAAATGGAATGTGAGATATTACGAATGACACTGCACACAGAATCTTGTAAACTACATATTCAATAAGTAGCAAATTCTCGCACAAAACTGGGTTTTAAATTCTAGTCGATGTTCCAGAAGTAATTGTTAACAAATGTTTTGAGTCAGTCTGAATAAGTGAATTCAGATCATGGCTGATATGCAGAGAAGGTACTGTTTAAAAGAATAATTCTAGACACAATCTGTGGAGTCTGTATTTTTTACCGATAATATATGACACAGAATTAATACATTTAGTTTAAGACAGAACAATGAGAGGCAGATTTAACTACAATAGTTTGGCTATTAAAATCTCAATTTGGAATATTTGATTCTTTATGTGTGTGTATGGTTTTAAAATACACGCTCTAGCTTTTAATTCTGTCTCCCTTATCATTAGTCACTAATTTTATATCATAATAACAAAACGCAGTCTGCCTACAGTCAATTGATTCAACAAAAGAGGCTTAATCAAATCAGTTGCATCAATGTGGTGAAGTCCTTTGTGCTGAACAGATGAAGTAACTTCTCCACACTCAGAGCTGTAAACTTCGAATTGTGTGCTACTTGACTGGATATAGTTGAAACATTTGAAGAAATGTAAGCTTCCCGATTTAACAGGAAGTAGAGGCATACAAGCTTGGCATTAAGGCAGGAGATTGATAAAAAAAATAGTCTGTGTAAGGGCTATTCACAAACCTATAGATAGACTGAACTAGAACTTGGCCTCAAAACGGTTAGGCAAAGGGCAGAGAATTATGCCAGATCTATGCCCCGTTTGCACATTGCATACATTTCTATTGGCATTTTAAATGGAACAGCTGCTTGGAACAGGTGAGCTTCGTAAAAATGTTAAAAATGAGCGCATTTTGTTCTGCACGTTATTTTCCGACGTTCTAGCATGCAAGATGCCAGATGAACTCTATGTCAAAATAATAATGCGCAAAGGGGTTGCTAGGGATCAATTGTAGATGGAAGTTAATTAAAAGACTGTAGTAAAGTACAGTATGTCATACTCTCAGTCATTAAGCTTTAGGCCATTTTTGGACTTTTTTCTCTTTTTTTCCCCTGCAGTCTCTTAGCCTTTCATCAGCCATTCTGATAATTGCTCTACTGATTATTTTTTCTTCTTCCAGTTTCATTGAGGCCACAAAGGAATTCCCAGTGGAAATGCTCACGTTCGTGAGTTTTTGGAGGAGGAAGAGGAGGACCACAGGAGGGATGTCAGGCGGACCGCAGGAGGTACCAGAAATGTTCATCTGCTGGTAACAGGTTTGGCATTAAGACCGTGCAATCTGGGCAATTGCACGGGGCTCTGAGCCAGACAGAAACTTGGGTTGTATTCACTTGAGTTTAGAAGGTCTAAGCAAGGTCCTTAAAATGAGAACGGAAAATTACTACAACAACAACAACAACTTGTATTTATATAGCGCCTTTAATGTAGTAAAGCAGGAGTATTTTAAGACAAAAAATTTGACACTGAGCCATATAAGGATAAATTAGAGCAGGTGTCCAAAAGCTTGGTCAAAGAGGTAGGTTTTAAGGAGTGTCTCAAAGGAGGAAAGAGAGGTAGCGAGGCAGAGGGTTTAGGTAGGGAATTCCAGAGCTTAGGGCCTGGGCAACAGAAGGCACGGCAACCAAAGGTTGAGCGATTATAATCGGGGATGCTCAAGAGGGCAGAATTAGGCCAAATTAATGTTAATTTTGCATTTACCATTGGAATTTCTAGATGGTGAAAATCCAACACAATTATATATCTTTTTTAAAATTTGACCCAAAACTATTTCCTTTGGTGGGGAATTCAAAACAAGGGGGCACAATCTTAAAATTAGAGCCAGGCCATTTGGGAGTGAAATCTGGAACTCTCTCCCCGAAAAGGCTGTGGATGCTGGGTCAATTGAAATTTGCAAGCCTGAGATCGATAGATTTTTGTTATGTAAGAGTATCATGGGATATGGAGCTAAATGGAGTTGAGGTACAGATCAGCCATGATCCAATAGGCTGAATGGTCCACTCCTGCTCCTGTATTCCTATGTCATTCCAGCTAGGGCGGAGGGAGGAAAATTGAGATCTGGATGGAAACACGGTGGGAGGCCTTGCCACCCACCTTTCCCACCTTTTCTCTCATAATCCCTCCCGAGAAAATCCAAGCCTTAAGGTCATTTGGTTGCTGTATTTTAATTATAGTTATGCATTTAATGGATATTATCAAGAAATGACAAACTAATAAAGTCTTTCAGCAATTTATAATGTCCAGGGAAGTGATCAAATAGGTAGTGGAAGCACAGTATTCTTTTACATATTTGGGTCAAATTTTATAAAAAAGATAAAGTTGTGTTGGGTTTTCACCATATAAAAATTTCAAAGGTAAATGCAAAATAAACATTAATTTGGCCTAATTTTCCTTATTGGAGAGAACGCCGTTGTGGTTGGCTCTTTCAGGGCATTACTTGATCCTCTTTGCAGTACAACGTTTGGATGTGTTGCTGTTTACAGATGGATAAAGCACAAATAACTTCATTATGACGCAGAAAATAAGTTGTCAACTGGTACTGCAGGCCACATACCATGCTGGAATCAAATTTGACAATATATAATGGCCATACGTGAGCTGCTATCTTGTCTGTTCCCTCCACAGATTTGCCTGATGTGCTGAGTGTTTCCAGCAATTTCTGTTTATGTTTCACTCTGTATACAGCTGAGTACACCGGAATCAAACGAACACTTTGGCCAGAATTTTCCAGGGTGGTGGTGGGCACTATCAGAGGTGGGTCGGGTGGGAAAGTTGTTATTTTTGGAAGCGGGTCAGGAACCTGCTGTCATCCCGCTCCCACGCGGCTTTTCCCCAGGCGTGTCTGTCAACGCGGACCCGACCTGACTGGCAGAGGCAGGTGACCCAATTTAAAGTATTAGTAGCTCGTTGTCAGACCCTTAAGAGTGGTTTTAACCTTACCGTTTAAATTTAACTGGCTGGACACGGGAAACACGCTGCTCGGGAACCATGTCTGTCAACCTGAGGCGGGAGTTCAGTGGCCATTTCTCCAGCTGATTAGTTTACAACATCAAATGTACTATAAAGGCTCCCACAGATGATCACTTTCCTCAGCAGAAGCTGTTTCTCACTGCTTTCCCAGCACAGATTCTGCAGGCTGCAGTCTTTCCAGCAAAGTCTCCATCCAGTGTCACTTTATTGGAAGAACCTCTCTCACCATTGACAGAATGCTTCTGTCATCTCTACTTCACTTGCCATTTATTCCATCAGCATGGATGCCATTTATACTGTCTCATCTTGGTCCTCAGAATCTGACCACGATGAGCCCCAACACCAGCAGCACCAGGCAAACCAGCAGCACCAACCTTCTCCCCAATCACTTGATGCTGCACAGGACAGAGGGCATCAGCACCCAAGCATATTGCTGCCTGGGAGGCTAGGGATGGCCTCATCATGACCAGATTTACTTCATAGAAACATAGAAGATAGGAGCAGGAGTAGGCCATTTGGCCCCTTGAGCCTGCTCCGCCATTCGATGAGATCATGGCTGATCATCCAAACTCAGTACCCTGTACCTGCCTGCTCCCCATATCCCTTGATACCTTTAGCTTTAAGAAATATATCTAACTCATTCTTGAATATATTTAATGACTTGGCCTCAACTACCTTCTGTGGTAGAGAATTCCACAGGTTCACCACTCTCTGGGTGAAGAAATTCTTCCTCATTTCTGTCCTAAATGGCTTACCCCTTATCCTTAGATTATGACCCCTGGTTCTGGACTCTCCAACCATCGGGAACATTCTTCCTGCATCTAGTTTGTCCAGACCTGTCAGAATTTTATATGTTTCGATGAGATCCCCTCTCATTCTTCTATACTCCAGCGAGTATAAGCCCAATTGACCCAATCTCTCCTCATATGTCATTCCTGCCATCCCAGTTATCAGCCTTGTGAATCTTCGCTGAACTCCTTCCATGGCAAGAACATCCTTCCTCAGATAAGGCGACCAAAACTGCACACAGTACTCAAGGTGTGGTCTCACCAAGGCCCTGTACAACTGCAGCAGGACATCCCTGTTCCTATACTCAAACCCTTTCGCTATGAAGGCCAACATACCATTTACCTTCTTAACCGCCTGCTGCACCTGCATGCTTACCTTCAGCGACTGGTGCACAAGGACACCCAGGTCTCGTTGCACTTCCCCTTCTCCCAATCTATTGCCAGTCAGATAATAGTCTGCCTTTCTGTTTTTGACACCAAAGTGGATAACCTCGCATTTATCCACATTATATTGCATCTGCCACGCTTCTGCCCACTCACCCAACCTGTCCAAATCATCCTGGAGTTTCTCAGTATCCTCCTCGGAGCACACACGCCCACCCAGCTTTGTGTCATCTGCAAACTTGGAGATATTACATTTAGTTCCTTTATCCAGATCATTAATGTATATTGTGAATAGCTGGGGTCCAAGGACTGAACCCTACGGTACCCCACTAGTCACTGCCTGCCACTCGGAAAAAGACCCATTAATTCCTACTCTCTGCTTTCTGTCTGCCAACCAGTTCTCTATCCAAGTCAATACCTTGCCCCCAATCCCATGTGCCTTAACTTTACACGCTAATCTCTTATGCGGGACCTTATCGAAAGCCTTTCACTTGATGCTGTACACACATATGGCTGCCACATGATGTGCCAGGTTGGCACCACCCCACAGCAACACCATAAAGCATCCCTGCAATGACCAAACCATTCCTTTCACACTCACCACCATTGCTGGAGGTACTGTTATGTCTCACCATTCACTGCAACTCACTAAGCCACTTACAAAAGTGTACACAAATCTGTCCAAGACCGGAAAGTGTTGAAAATAAAGATATTTATGTTTGACAGCACATTAACGTAAACTTTACATAAACATTGGATAAAACACCCAAGTGGCTACCCTTGTGAATCTACTTCTGTGTCATCTTTCTCTTCCTCGTGCTTCTACCAGGTGCTAGCCCTATGGCTTCAGCAGAGGTAAAGGCAGCCTGCTCACTTGCCTGCTAGCAAGGAGCTGGAGAGCATCTTGCTGCACATCAGTGGGGCCATGAGGACTCACGTCTGTGCTGACGTCCCTCCTAGAGAGGAGGTCTATGAGCCTCTGATATCTATTCTCCATAGAGACCATGTGCTCCTGTGAGTGGTGCATTAGCTGCTCCATGTAGGTGGCCATCCTATCCATGGAGGAGCCTAGAGTTGCCATGATTGCACTAAGATGAGGGCGAGTGTGAGGTGTGGCTAGTGAGATGGGGATGTGATAATGTAGATAGAAAGAGAGGGATGGGTGGATGTGCAAGATAAGTTGGTGTGAGTAAGGATGTGCAGGAGTAGGGTAGGGAAGGCAGAGTGATGGGGATGTGATGAGAGGCACAGCAGGATGAAGGTGAGTGTGGCTTTGTACTCACATTTATTGATCTAATGAGATAATTGAAACGTTTGCGGCACTGCACCCTGGTCCTCCTGACCACATCCCTGCTGGTGACCTCCTCTGCAACCTCCAATCAGGCTGCTTTGGTGTCCTGGAGAGGTCTCTTCCACCCATTGGAAGGGAAGAGGACCTCCCATCGGAGAACCTGGGTGCAGCCCTCTGCCTCTGTGCAGTCATTGTCAGTGTTTGCAGCACTCCAATACTGTAGTGCACTGACAGCACTATGTTACATTGACATTCAAATCCAACGTGGCCATGGCCCCTTTAAAGATCCTGGCTGAAAATACGTCATCGATGATGTCACCAGACCATTTAATTGGGCCGGGTAACGTGCAGGGTGGGCTTAATAGGCCCTATTAAGGGAAAGTTGTTTTCAGCAGCGGGATGGGTCCAGCAGTGGGGTCGCGACCTGCCATGGCTACCGCCCATACTGGATCCACCCAGGTAGGCAAAATTCCGGCCTTTGTTTCATGAACAACCACATGCTAAATTGCTGGAAGGGATGTGACTTCTTACAGAGGCTAATAACATTTAATGCAGCAGTAGTTTCCATCTTTAGTTCCTTATCATAGAACACAACACCGAGCGTACTTCGACAATAGCAAAATACTGCGGATGCTGGAAATCTGAAATAAAAACATAAAATTTTGGAAATACTCAGCAATTCAGGCAGCATCTGTGGAGAGAGAAACAGAGTTAATGTTTCAGGTCGATGACCTTTCATTAGCACTGAAACAAGTTAGAGCTGTAACAGATTTTAAGCAAGTACAGAGGCAGGGAAAGTGGAGAGGGGAGGAAAGAACAAAAGGGAAGGCCTGTGATAGGGTGGAAGGCAGGAGAGATTAAATGACAAAAGGTTCCTGTAGTTCTTTTATCTCCTATTCCACCAGGGGAAGGAGTGTAGTTGACTTTGGTCCAGAATTTCCTTGCAGCTGCTCTCGCTTTACCGTGATAACTTCTCCAGAAGTGCGTTGGAAACCCCAATTATCCATGTGAAATTGGTTTCCGCTGCATTTCCAGCGAAGTTACAGCAGCAGAGTGGGAACAGCTCTGTGGAAATTACGAGGCTTTGGGAAGAGAATAGGACAGAGAGGAGAATATTGTGAAATGTAACATTTCTACACCAGATAAATAGAACCTGACTGATTCTAGCATTTACATTTACATAAATGAGAGGCAGAGGAAAGAGCAAATGGGAAGGACTGTGATAGGGTGGAAGGCAGAAGAGATTAAATGACAAAAGGGATGATGGTGCAAGGCAAAAGGGGGTGGTAATGGGACGAGTAAAGAAACAAAAGATGGCTCTAGGGACGGTGTAAATGGCAACAGCAGAATCATTACCAGCAACCGCTGTCCGAAAAATGGGAGCAGTGGTTATGATCTGAAATTGTTGAACTCAGTGTTGAGTCTGAAGGCTGTAAAGTGTCTAATCGAAAGATGAGGTGCTGTTCCTCAAGCTTCCGTTGAGCTTCATTAGAACAGTGTAGGAGGCCGAGGACAGAGAGGTCAGAGTGGGAGTGGGGCGGAGAATTAAAATGACAAGCGACCGGAAGCTCAGGGTCACGCTTGCGGACTGAACGGAGGTGTTCCTCAAAGCGATCACCCAATCTGCGTTTTGTCTCCCCTAATGTACTTTACCTGAAACAATCACAATCTTCAGTTACAGTTAACAGTTAGGCAGCCAAAGAGATAGACCGAAAATTATTTGTGCTATTTTTTGTGGAGATTAGTTTCACATTTTCATCATGCAAAATTCTTCACTTTCCTCTCTAAATGACACTGGGGTTGAAATTCCATGGCCCTTCCAGTGCACTCCCATGACAACTCAGGTGGGAGTGTGGTGAAGGGCTGTAAAATAGGCCAGAATCGTGCCTGGGGACATCCTGTGGCCTTGTTTGGGGGCAGAGCCTTAGCACACCACAAACAAAGCAACTGATAAAGAGAGAGGGTGCAGCCAGGGCAAGGTTGGTAGTTTCCATATCCTTGGCTTGTGATACATCACCTGGTGAATTGTCGGCCAGTAAGCTGAGAAGGAAGAGGTGTACTGACTTTACAAATAGTGAAAGTGGCGTCTGGTCCAAGGCCGGTCTCTCACAACTTTCATTGTAACTGACTGACCACACGTTTTTCTCTTCTTCTTGTTGATTCTCAGCATAGGAAACAGAGCATGGTTTCTGATCCCTCACCCTGTCTGGGGGTTGGTCTGTAGAGCTATCAAGCAAATCTGCTAACCCTCACCTCCAATAAAAGGATTCTCAAGGCTACCCTGGCAACTGACCCTCTGCTGAACTCATAAGAACATAAGAAATAGAAGCAGGAGTAGGCCATTCGGCCCTTCAAACCTGCTGTGCCATTCAATAAGATCATGGCTGATCTATTTCAACTCCACTTTCCTGCACTATCCCCATATTCCTTGATTTCTTTAATATCCAAAAATCTATCGATCTCTGTCTTGAATATACCCATCGACTGAGCATCCACAGCCCTCTGAGGTAGAGAATTCCAAAGATTCACATACCTCTGAGTGAAGAAATTTCTCCTCATCTCAGTCTAAATGGCTGACCCCTTATTCTGAGACTGTGAGCCCTAGTTCTAGACTCCCCAGCCAGAGGAAACATTCTCGCAGCATTTACTCTGTCAAGCCCTAAAAGAATTTTATGTTTCAATGGGATCACCTCTCATTCTTCTAAATTCTAGGGAATATAAGCCTAGTCACCTCAATCTCTCCTCATAGGACAATCCCCCCATCCCAGGAATCAGTCTCGTTGCACCCCCCCCTAAGGCAAGTATATCCTTCCTAAAGTAAGGAAAACAAGGCCTAAAATTTCGATGGTTTAGCGCTGGCCGTTAAGCCCCGTTCTGCAGAAAAAATGGCGGCTGCCTCGCTTCCGCCTGCTTCTGGCACGGGACCCTGCAGCTGTCATTTTGGTAAGGGCCATAGCGTTACTGTTGACAGCGCTGGTCTCTCAAATGTGAAGTGGCAGATCGTGATGTCAATCACCGTGCAGCGCCTGACATGACACCACGAAAGCTAATGAAGACATTCTCGCTCTCCTTTACGCTGTGTCCTAACCACACACAGAAAGGCATGTGTGAAGCAGCCCTGCAGAGATGCTGTCAGTGCTTCTTAAAGGGACGCACACATCTTTCAGGTAATTTCAGATTTAAGATTTTGGACTTTTAAAAAATATTTTATTGAAATAGTGGGTTGGTGCAATAGATTTTAAAAGTTTTAAAGTGTGCAGGGAGTACTGCTGGATGCTTGCAAGGCTTCGGGTGGTAAAGGAAGGCCTCTGAGAAGACAGAAAATGCTGGAAATACTCAGCTGGTCAGGCAGCACCTGTGGACAGAGAAACAGAGTTAACATCTCAGGTCGAGATGCTGCCTGACCTGCTGAGGATTTCCAGCATTTTCTGCTTTCATTTCAGATTTCCAGCATCCACTTGCAAAGGGAAGAGGAGGAAGCAGAAGAGGAAGACACATGAGAGGAAGACGCAGAAGAGGAAGATGCAGAGAAGAGGAAGTGGAAGGAAGGATGCAATCCGGGCAGCCCCTTTCTGGCCGGGCTATCTGAGATCGAATCATCTGCCTGTGGTACCAATGACCACAACCCCAATTCCCCTTTCAACATTTGTCAATCAAACTCATCACCCTTATGCATTCCCTTGGTGTCTGTCTAGTGTGTGCCTTTGCCTATCCTGCTGAAGTCATGCAGTGCTACCCCAGTGGCTGCAGCATGGCTTGTGGAAGGCTGCTGACTTTCAGTGGGGGACACTGGAGATGGCCGCGCAGGACGACGTTGAGGAGCTGGTGGCTGGGAGTGTGAAATCAAGTGACGGTGTTTTCTTCTTCTCCTTCTTCTTCTTCTTCTTCTTCTTCTTCTTCTTCTTCTTCTTCTTCTTCTTCTTCTTCTTCTTCTTCTTCTCCTCCTCCTTGGTCACCCACTGGCTGGGCAGGCTGGATTTCTTGGGTGTCTGAAATGAAGAAGGTACAAGGATTTTGGTGGGGGGAGGTCGGAAAACAAGAACTGCATGCTTACACCATGCGTACCTTGTAAATCAGAAGATATTGTGGAATAAGGGGGAAGTCGGATGTGAGAAGGAGGATAATGTATGAGGATACCAGCACCTTGTATTCTTTCAGCCCTGCCACTGGCCAAGGGCTCAGACATGCCCCAGCCAAGAATGGCCAGCACCGTCTCCTCCATGTGAGTGAGGTGCAGCTAGAAATGGGAGGTGTGCCTCGTGTTTGGTACAGATTGTTGGTAGGTGAGTGATGGGGTGGGTGGTCATTCAAAGAGCAGTGTGTGAGGTTAATGGTGCAGTTGGTAGGAGATGGCTTTTGAAGATGCATTCACTGACCTTGACCACTGGTCTGAGGTCATGAAACTTCTTTTGGCATTGGAGCCAGGTCCTGGAGGCAACACTACTGGCAGTGACGGCCTCGGTGATCTGGTTCCACAACGTTCTTTCTGCATTCAAGATAGTTTTCTAGATCAGTATGTCGAAGAACCTACTAGGGAATTGGCTAGTTTAGATCTAGTATTGTGCAAAGAGACAGGGTTAATTACTAACCTTGTAGTAAAGGAGCCTCTGGGGAGCAGTGATCATAATATGATAGAATTTTATGTTGAGTTTGAGAGTGATTTAATTAAGTACGAAACTAGGGTCCTAAATCTGAACCAAGCAAACTACGTAGGTAAGAGAGGCGAGTTGGCTAAGGTAGGTTGGGAAATTAGATTAAAAGATATGACAGTGGAAAAGCAATGGCAAACATTTAAAGAAATAATTCATAATTCACAACGAATATACATTCCCTTAAGGAATAAAACCCCCATGGGAAAAATGGTCCATCCGTGGCTAACAAGAGAAATTAAAGCTAGTATTAGATTAAAGGAAGAGGCCTAAAATGGAAGCAAAGATTGACAGGAAAAACTGTAATGGAACAATGGGTGATCTTTAAGGAGGAATGTTTCAGGTACAGGCTAGGTACATTCCAACAAGAGGGAAAGGTAGAGGAACCAAAGCAAGGGCTCCTTGGGTGATGAGGGAGATAGAGAATATGATGAAACAAAAAAAGAGGGTGTATGATGCATGTTAGGTGAATCCTTCAAGTGAGAACCAGACCAAATACAATAAGTTGAGAGGGGAAGTGAAGAGGAAAATAAGACTGGCAAAGAGAGAATATGAGAATAGAATGGCAGTAATCATAAAAGGGAACACAAAAATCTTCTACCGGCATGTAAATAGTAAACAGGTAGTAAGAGGCGGAGTGGGGCCTATTAGGGACAAAGAAGGTGATATATGCTTAGAGGTGCAGGGCAAGGCTAGAATACTTAATGAGTACTTTGTATCGGTGTTTACTAAGGAAGAGGATGCTGACAAAATATCGGTAGAAGCGGAGATGGTAGAGGTAATGGATGGGGTGAAAATTGATAGGCAGGATGTACTGGAAAGGCTGGATATACTTAGAGTGGATAAGTCGCGTGGTCCGGATGGCTTGCATCCCAGGTTGCTAAGGGAAGTGGGGGTGGAGATAGCAGAAGGGCTTGCCATAATCTTCCAATCTTCCCTAGATATGGGGAAGGTGCCAGAGGATTGGAAAGTGGCAAAAGTGACACCCTTGTTCAAGAAAGGGTGTAAGGACAATCCTATAAACTACAATCCTATAAACTACAATCCTATAAACTACAATCCTATAAATTACGCTCAACGTAAGCTTGAGGAACAGCACCTCATCTTTCGATTAGGCACTTTACAGCCTTCTGGACTGAACATTGAGTTCAACAATTTCAGGCTATAACCCCCCCATTTTTTCAGGCGGCAGCTGTTGATGATTCTGCCATCCCCATTTGCAACATTTAATCTCTCCTGAGTTCAATCCTAGCACAGACTGTGCCTTTAGTTCCTTCCTCCCCTCCCCTCACTTTTCCCTGCCTCTGCACCTGATTAAAACCTATTATTTCTCCAACTTTTACCAGGTCTGACGAAGGGTCACAGACCTGAAACGTTAACTCTGTTTCTCTCTCCACGGATGCTGCCCGGCCTGCTGAGTGTTTCCAGGATTTTCTGTTGTTATTTCCTATAAACTACAGGCCGGTCAGTTTAACATCAGTGGTGGGTAAGGTTTTAGAAACAATAATCAGGGAAAAAATTAACAGGCACTTGGAGAGGTTTAAATTAATTAAGGAGAGTCAACACGGATTTGTAAAAGGCAGATCATGTTTGACTAATCTAATTGAATTTTTGATGAAGTAACAGAGAAGGTTGATGAAGGGAATGCAGTGGATGTTGTCCATATGGATTTTAAGAAAGCGTTTGACAAAATACCACATAATAGGGCAGAACAGTGGCAAATGGAATTCAATCTGGAGAAGTGTGAGGTAATGCATTTGGGGAGGGCTAACAAGGCAAGGGAATGCACTATAAATGGTAGGACACTGAGAAGTGCAGAAGATCAGAGGGACCTTGGAGTGCATGTTCACAGTTCCCTGAAGGTAGCAGGACAGGTAGATAAGGTGGTTAAGAAGGAATACGGGATACTTGCCTTTATTAGCCGAGGCATAGAATATAAGAGCAGGGAGGTTATGCTTGAATTGTATAAAACACTAGTTAGACCACAGCTAGAATACTGCGTGCAGTTCTGGTCACCACATTACAGGAAGGATGTGATTGCACTAGAGAGGGTACAGAGGTGATTTGCGAGGATGTTGCCTGGGCTGGAGAATTTTAGCTATGAGGAAAGATTGGATAGGCTGGGTTTGTTTTCTTTGTAACAAAATAGGCTGAGGGGGGACCAAATTGAGGTGTATAAAGTTATGAGGGGCCTAGATAGAGTGGATAGGAAGGACCTATCTCCCTTATTAGAAGGGGGCATAGATTTAAAGTAATTCATCGGAGGTTTAGAGGGGATTTGAGGAGACATTTTTTCACCTAGAGGGTGGTGGGGGTCTGGAACTCACTGCCTGAAAGGGTGGTAGAGGCAGAGACCCTCGTCACATTAAAAAAGTACTTGGATATGCACTTGAAGTGCCATAACCTACAAGGCTACGGACCAAGTGCTGGAAAGTGGAATTAGGGTGGATAGTTCTTTGTCGGTCGGAGTGGACAAGATGGGCCGAATGGCCTCCTTCTGTGCTGTAAATTTCTATGATAAATTTCTATGAAAAGGTTGGTTAACAAAATTGAGGCTCATGGAATAGGAGGGTAAGTGTCAGCTTGGATATGAAATTGGCTTAAGGACAGAAAACAGCGAGTCATAAGAACATAAGAACATAAGAAATAGGAGCAGGAGTAGGCCAATCGGCCCCTCGAGCCTGCTCCGCCATTCAATAAGATCATGGCTGATCTGATCCTAACCGCCAATCTACTATCTATCACAGAACCATCTCCTGCATCTAACAGAATTGCACACACGAAATAGGAGCAGAATCAGGCTACACGGTCCCTGGGCCCGCTCCACTACCCACAGGGCCATGACCGATCCGAACCTAGACTCATGTCCAAATTCCTGCCCGCTCCCCGTAACCCTTAATGCCCTTTACTTCTAGGAAACTGTCTATTTCTGTTTTAAATTTATTTAATGATGTAGCTTCTACAGCTTTTTGTGGCAGCATATTCCATGGACCTACCACCCTCTGAGTGAAGTAGTTCCTCCTCATCTCAGTTTTGAAAGAGCAGCCCCTTATTCTAAGACTATGTCCCCTAGTTCTAGTCTCACCCGTCATCGGGAACATCCTCCCCGCATCCACCCGATCCAACCCCTTCACAATCTTATATGTTTCAATAAGATCGCCTCTCATTCTTCTGAACTCCAATGAGTAGAGTCCCAATCTACCCAACCTCTCCTCATATGACCACCCCCTCATCCCCGGGATTAACCGAGTGAACCTTTTTTGCACTGCCTCGAGAGCAAGGATGTCTTTCCTTAAGTAAGGACACCAAAACTGTATGCAGTATTCCAGGTGCGGTCTCACCAATACCTTGTACAACTGAAGCAATACCTCCCTATTTTTATATTCATGGTAAATGGTTGTTTTTCAGACTGGAGGATGGTAGACAGTGGTGTTCCCCAAGGGTCAGTGCTAGGACCACTGCTTTTTTGATATATATAAATGACAAATTTTGCCAATGATACCAAACATGGAGGTGTGGCAAACAGTGAGGAGGATACCAATCGACTGCAACAGGACATAGATAGGCTAGCAGAATGGGCAGACAAATGGCAGATGGAATTTAATACAGAGAAGTGTGAGATGATGCATTTTGGCAGAAGGGATAGCGGGTGGCAATATAGACTTAATGGCACAGTTCTAAAGAGTGTGCAGGGACAGAGGGACCTGGGGATTCATGTGCATAGGTCCCTGAAGGTGGCGGACATATTGAGAGAGTAGTTAGCAAAGTATATGGGATCTTGGACTTCATAAATAGAGGTATTGAGTATACAAACAGGGAAGTTGACTTTATAAAGCTCTGGTTAGGCCACAACTGGAGTATTGCATCCAGTTCTGGTAACCACACTTTAGGAAGGATGTGAAGGTCCTTGAGAGGGTGCAGAGGAAATTTACCAGAATGGTTCCGGGGATGAGGGATTTTAGCTACAAGGTTAGGGTGGAGAAGCTGCGGTTGCTCTCCTTGGAGCAAAGGAGGTTGAGGGGAGATTTGTTAGAGGTGTACAAGATTATGACTGGTTTGGACAAGGAAGGCATAGAAAGGCTGTTCCCATTAGCTGATGGTACAAGGACTAGGGGACACAGATTTAAGGTTTTGGGCAAGAGATACAGGGGGATGTGAGGAAGAACTTTTTTTACGCAACGAGTGTTAATGACCTGTAACTCACTGCTGACGAGGGTGGTGGAAGTGGAGACGATCAATGATTTCAAAAGGAAATTGGATAGGCACTTGAGGGAAATAAACTTGCAGGGCTACGGGGATAGAGCGGGGGAATGGGACTGACTGGATTGCTCTACAGAGAGCCAGCATGGACTCAATGAGCCGAATGGCCTCCTTCTGTGCTGCAATGACTCTATGACTCTAGCAGGGTTGGATTTTGTCAATCGGGAGCTTTTGGAGGCGGGACTCCCACTTGTTGGGTTTTAGACCCACCTCCACCGACTTGTGGCCAACCCACGCTATTTTCCCTTGATTGACCTTGTTAAGCCCGCCCAGCAGGCTTAGCAGGCCAATTAAGGGAAAGCCGGTTACAGGTGACATCAGCGAGTGATGTTTCATCTGTCAAGAGCTTTTGACAGATGAAATGTTAGCGTTTGACAGCTCTGTGAAGCTGTCAAACACTGACAACCTGTCCTCTAAGTTGAGCCTGTCACTCAGGCTCAGTTAGAGAGCTCCCCTGAGCAGAAAGCAGAAGGCTGCAGCTTTTGACAGTTCAGCGGCCATTCTGCTTTCTGTGCCGGTGAGCTGAGGGACCCCCGAGACCTGAAGGGAGGAAGCCTGCAGGAAGAAGTAAAGGTAAGTAAAACTTATTAAAACACTTTACACACACCTCACACACTTACCTCTGCACACATGCACCCATCACTCACCTGAACACTGGACATCTCGGCCCCTCCGACCCCCGCAGACCGACGGCCCGCCTCGCTGACCCTGGCGAGGTTCAGAGCCATCCGGAAGCCCACACTTCAGGACTCAAAATGGGGATTCTCCAAAAAACTGCCTGTTAGCTACCTGTTAACAGGCAGTTAATTGGCACTAATCCCCTTCCCACCTCGAGGAGACGGGACCCGGCACGGATTGGGTACCCACTTCCTGGGAAGATGGCACGGAGGCAGGTTGGGTGCGGGTACCTGCCCCCAAATTCTGCCATTTTCCCGGCATTCCCGCCTCCATACCCACCTTCCCAGGGCTGGCAAGATCGCGCCCTATGGGCTGGATTTTGATACTGGGGCGGGTTGGGGTCGTGTCATCCACCCGACTGCAATTGGATGTGGGAGATTGATGCGATTTTCACCTAATTGGGCAATTGAGTTCCAGCATGTGGGAACCCATGAACCAATTAGTGTTTTCAGTCTGAAAGTCGCCTCTGATGATGTCATCATTGCTGCTGCATTGAAGGTCTGCAAAGACTGCCTGGCCTTTGCTGTGAGAGGACCTGGATGCAAAATGAGCAGCAGCAGCCCTAAGTCTGCTCCCAGATATTTTTGCACCACCACTCCCAGATATGTCTCCCCTCCACCACCACTCCCAGATATGTCTCCCCTTCACCACCACTCCCAGATCAGCCAGCCAGCCACTGATAGTCAGCTATCCAAATGTGCTCCCGCCAGGTTTCACATTCGTGGTTCAGAACAGGCGTGCTTCACGTAGAAAAAGGGTTAAAATCACAAAGGCCTTTCAAAATGGCATTATAGAGGCAATTTAGTGCTTGTTAAGGGCCTTAACAACCTATCCCGCCTCTTAGAGGCGGGACGGAGTCGGGACCAGCAGACACGATTTTATGAAAATTGCGTGGAGGCGGGATGGAGGCGGGCTTGTGCCCGCCCGCCAGTTTTCGCAATTTTAACCCTCCACACGCCTCCAAACCCACCTCCACGAGTCAATGAAAATCCAGCCCTATGACTCTATGTTGCCAATAAGAGTAGTAAGCCTGAGGATTGGGAGGATTTTAGAATTCAGCAAAGGAGAACCAAGAAATTGATAAAGAAATGGAAAATAGAATATGAGAGTAAACTAGCGAGAGACATAAAAACAGACTGTAAAAGCTTCTATAGGTATGTAAAAAGGAAAAGATTAGCGAAAGTAAATGTGGGTCCCTTACAGGCTGAGACAGGAGAAATTATAATGGGGAATAAAGAAATGGCTGAGAAATTAAAGAAATACTGTGTCTGTCTTCATAGAAGAAGATGCAAAAAACATTCTGGAAATAGTGGAGAACCAAATGAGGAATGAGGAACTGAAAGAAATTAGTATTAGTAAGGATATAATACTGGAGAAATTAATGGGACTGAAAGCCAATAAATCCCCTGGACCTGATGACCTACATCCTAGTGTTTTAAAAGAGGTGCATTGGTTGCCATCTTCCAAAATTCCATAGATTCTGGAACAGTTCCCGCAGATTTGAAGGTAGCAAATGTAACCCCACTATTTAAGAAAGGAGGCAGAGAGAAAACGGGGAACTATAGACCAGTTAGACTGACAGCAGTAGTAGGGAAAAGGCTAGAATGTATTATTAAGGACGTGGTAACAGGGCACTTAGAAAGTATTAATAGGATTGGGCAGAGTCAACACGGAATTATGAAAGGGGAATTGTGTTTGACAAATCTGTTAGAGTTTTTTGAGGTTGTAACTAGCAGGATAGATAAGGGGGAACCAGTGGATGTGGTGTATTTGGATTTTTAGAAGGCATTCGATAAGTTGCCACACTAGAGGTTATTTAATAAAATTAAGGCTCATGGGATTGGGGTAATATACTAGCATGGATTGAGGATTGGTTAATGGACAGAAAACAGAGAGTAGGAATAAACGAGTCATTTTCAGGTTGGCAGGCTGTAACTGGTGGGGTACCGAAGGATCAGTGCTTGGGCCTCAACTATTTACAATCTATATCAATGATTTGGATGAGGGGACCAAATGTAATATATCCACATTTGCTGATGATACAAAGCTGGGTGGGAATGTAAGTTGTGAGGAGGTTGCAAAGAGGCTTCAAGGGGATATAGACAGGTTAGCAAGTGGGCAAGAACAAGGCAAATGGAATATAATGTGGGAAATGTGAAGTTATCCACTTTGGTAGGAAAAATAGAAAAGCAGAGTATTTTTAAAATGGTGAGAGATTAGGAAATGTTGGTGTTCAGAGGGACCTGGGTGTCCATGTACACGACTCGCTGAAAGTTAATATGCAGGTACAGCAAGCAATTAGGAAGGCAAATGGTATGTTGGCCTTTATTACAAAAGGATTTGAGTATAAGGGTAAAGACATCTTACTGCAATTATATAGGGCCCTGGTGAAACCACACCTGGAGTATTGTGTACAGTTTTGGTCTTCTTACCTAAGGAAGGATATACTTGCCATAGAGGTTGTGCAATGAAGGTTCACCAGACTGATTCCTTGGGATGGGGGGATTGTCCTATGAGGAGAGATTGAGTAGACTAGGCCTATATTCTCTAGAGTTTAGAAGAATGAGAGGTGATCTCATTGAAACATACAAAATTCTTACAGGGCTCGACACGGTAGATACAGGGAGGATGTTTCCCCTGGCTGGGGAGTCTAGAACCGGGGTCACAGTCTCAGAATAAGGGGTCGGCCATTTAGGACTGAGATGAGGAGAAATTTCTTACTCAGAGGGTGGTGAATCTTTGGAATTCTCTACCCCAGAGGGCTGCGGATGCTTAGTCGTTGAGTATATTCAAGGCAGAGATTGATAGATTTTTGGATATTAAGGGAATCAAGGGATATGGTGATAGTGCAGGAAAGTGGAGTTGAGGTAAAAGATCAGCCATGATCTTATTGAATGGCGGAGCAGGCTCGAAGGTCCGAATGGCCTACTGCCTCCTGGCCCCTATGGGCAGAGGACCTGTCTAGCAGTGTTGACCCCTGCCCAAAATTGGAGTGCTGCATGCAAGACCCTGAGTGCTTCTTCCCTGGCTTGTTGAGTAATTTGTTACAGTGATACCATTTTTAATGTGCAGAAGGCATTTCAGCTTTAAGTGCTGAAGACTGCCATTTCAGAATTTTTTTTTTTCAGAAAGCAGTTGAGCTCTCAGTTCTAAAGACTGTCTATTTTTAAATGATTTTTATTCTTTTCCTTTTAGAAGGCAGTTCCCCTTTAAGGGATCAACGTTGCTTTCTAAAATGATAGGCTAGCTTTAAGAGAATGCTTCCGCGCTCCAGGGATGCTACGGCCATGCTACATTGGACATCCTGCTGAGACGACCACTGGAAAATAGAGATAAATGGGTTTGATCTAATAGCCATTACAGAGACGTGGTTGCAAGGTGACCAAGGTTGGGAACTAAATATTCCAGGGTACTTGATGTTTCGAAAAGACAGGCAGAATGTAAAAGGAGGAGGTGTAGCCCTGATAATAAAGGATGACATAAGGACAGTAGTAAGAAAGGATCATTGCTCAGAAGATCAGGAAGATCAGGAATCAGTTTGAGTGGAGATAAGAAATAACAGGGGCAGAAAACACTGGCACGAGTAGATTATAGGCCCTCTAACATTAGCTCTACCATTGGATAGAGTATTAATCAAGAAAAATAGGAGCTTCGAACAACGGTAATGCAATAATTGCAGAGGATTTTATTCTTCGTAAGACTGGCAAATCAAATTGGCAAAGGTAGTCTGGAGGAGGAGTTCATGGAATGCATTCAAGACAGTTTCCGAGAACAATATGTCATGCAACCAAACAGGGAACAGGCTATTTTAGATCTTGTATTGTGTAATGAGACAGGGTTAATTAGTAATCTCATTGTAAAGGATCCTCTGGGGAAGAGTGATCATAATATGATAGAATTTCACATTGGTTTGAGAGTGAAATACTTAAGTCTGAAACTAGAGTCTTAAACTTAAATAAAGAAAATTACATAGGTAAGGAGCGAGTTGGCTCAGGTAGATTGGGAAATTAGATTAAAAGGTATGACGGTGGATAAGCAGTGGCAAACATTTAAATAAATATTCCAACATTTTCAATGAATGTACATTCCATTGAGAAATAAAAACTCCATGGGCAAGTGATCGATTTGTGGCTAACTAAAGAAGCTAAGGATCGTATTAGGTTAAAAGAAGAGGCTTATAATGATGTGAAGAATAGAAGTAAGCCTGAGGACTGGGAGAGCTTTAGAAACCAGCAATGGATGACCAAAAAATTGATAAAAATGGAGAAAGTAGAACATGAGAGTAAACTAGCAAGAAATATAAAAACAGACTGTAAGAGCTTCTACAAGTATGTAAAAAGGAAGAGAGAGGCAAAAGTAAGTGTTGAACCCTTAGCAGCTGAGACAGTAGAGATTATATTGGGGAACAAGGAAATGGCAGAGAATTTAAACAAACATTTTGTAACTGTCTTCACAGTAGAAGACACAAAAAGCATACCAAAAATAGTGGGGCACCAAGGGGCTAATGAGAGTGAGGAAATTAAAGTAATTAAGATCAGTAGAGAAAAAGTACTTGAGAAACTAATGGGACTAAAAGCCAACAAATCCCCTGGACCTGATGACCTTATCCTTGGGTTCTAAGAGAGGTGGCTGCTGAGATAGTGGATGCATTGGTTGTGATCTTCCAAAATACCCTAGATTCTAGAAGGGTACCGGTGGATTGGAAGGTAGCAAATATAACCCTGCTATTCAAGAAAGGAGGGAGAGAGAAAACAGGGAACTACAGGCCAGTTAGCCTGACATCAGTTGTCAGAAAAATGCTGGAATCCATTATTAAGGAAGTGATAACAGGGCATTTAGAAAATCATAATGGCCCGTAATTTCTGATCCCGACGGGTGTGTACGAGCTGTGTGCACACCCGTAGGGACCTCGCAAGTGCCGATTTCAGGCATGTGAAGTGCATGAGCTGAAAACCGGCACTTCCGATCTGTCAAGAATCCTCTTGACAGATCGCACGCCTGCCCTGGAGAAGGGCCTCTGTGGGTGGAGAGTTCTGCTTTCTGCAGAACCTCTGCCCGCTGAAATCCTTTAAAAATCTTATGCCTGGTAAAAGCAGGCGTAAGGCCTGCTTTTACTAGCATAAGAGTTTACAAAAAGTAAAAAAATAATTTTTTCACTCATTTATAATTTAAAAATACCTTAAAAAAGGTAAGTTTATCTTTAGCCCCGTAAAAAACTTTAATTATTTTTTTCTAAAAATTAAATTTTTGTTTAAAATATTTAATTTAATGTAATTTTAACTCATTTTAAAAACGTGATGGTTTTTTAAAAATGTATTTAATGTTTTGATGTCTTTTATCAGTGATCTCTATTCATACTTTTGACAGGTCTACCTGTCAAAAGTATGAAGGGGGATTCCCTTCTCCCATTGGCTCGCCTGGCCCATGAGATCCCATGGACGCTTGCGAACCGCCTGCGCCCCGGGATACCTGGGCCTCTGCGCGCGCACGCGCACCAGGAGAGGCTCAGGATCGGAAATGGCCGGACCTCGGGAGCCCTCAGTTAAGGGCGTAGATTTTTTCCCGATAGGAGGCTTCCACACGCAGGAAGCCTCCTATCGGAAATTACGGGCCAATATGATTAGGTAGAGTCATCATGGTTATGTCAGTGAAATCGGTTTAACAAAGTTATTAGTGTGTTTTTGAGGTTGTAACTAGCAGGGTAGATAAAGGGAAACCAGTGGATGTAGTATATTTGGATTTCCAAAAGGCATTCAATAATGTCCAAATACAAGGTTGTTACGCAAGATATGGGCTCATGGGGTTGGGGGTAATATATAAGTATGGATAGAGAATTGGTAATGGACAGAAAACAGAGAGTAGGGATAAATGGGTCATTTTCACGCTGGTAGGCTGTAACTAGTGGGGTGCCGCAAGAATCAGTGCTTGGACATTACCTATTTACACTGTATATTAATGACGTAGATGAAGGGACTGAGTATAATGTATCCAAGTTTGCTGATGATACAAAGCTAATTGAGAAAGTATGCTGTGAGAAGGACACAAAGAGCCTGCAAAGTGATATAGACAGGTTAAGTGAGTGGGCAATAAGGTGGCAGAAAGAGTAGAATGTGGGGAAATGTGAGGTTATTCACTTTGGTAGGAAGAATAGAAAAACAGAATATTTTCTAAATGGTGAGAAACTATTAAATGTTGGTGTTCAAAAAGATTTAGGTGTCCTCCTACAGGAAACACAGAGGGCTGGATTTTGCCAATGGGGAGCTTTTGGAGGCGGGACTCCCACTTGTCGGGTTTTAGTCCCGCCTCCATAGACTTCTGGCCAACTCAGCAGGCTTAGCAGGCCAATTAATGGGAAGCCGGTTACAGAGAACGTCAGCGTATGACGTTTCCTCTGTCAAAAATGTTTGACAGATGAATTGTCATCGTTTGACAGCGCTGTGAAGCTGTCAAACACTGACATTCTATGTTGTTTGATGAGTTCTTGTATTCAAGACTCATCAAACCTCTTTTGTGAGCAGAAATTAGATGTCTGTCGCATTGGAGAATGCAGCAGCCATCTGTCATCTCTGCCATTGAGATGCGAGAATCTCCACATCCCCAACGGTTGCAGCCTGCAGGAAGAAACAAAGGTAAGTAAACATTTTCTATCACTTTCCACTCACCTCACATACTTACCCCTCCACACTTGCACCCATTACTTACCTTCACAGCACACTTTTGCACCCCTCCGACCCCCGCAGACCCACTGCTCGCCTCGCTGACCCTGGCGGGGTTCGCAGCCTTCGGGAAGCACTCACTTGTGTGGGTAAAATGGGGATGATCCTCTTATCTGCCTGTTAACTACCTGTTAACAGGCAGTTAAGTGGCTGTAATCCCCTTCCCGCCTCCAAGGAGACAGGACCCGGCGCGGGTCGGCTACCCGCCTCCTGGTAAGATGGCACAGAGACGGGTTGGGGGCGGGATGGGCGCCCGCCCCCAGATTCTGCCATTTTTCTGGCAGTCCTGCCTCCATACCCACCTCCCCAGGGCTGGCAAGATCACGCCCAGAGAGTTAGCATACAGGTACAGCAAGCAATTAAGAAGACAAATGGCATGTTGGCCTTTATTGCAAGGGGATTGAAGTACAAGAGTAAGGAAGTCTTGCTACAATTGTACAGGGCTTTGGTGAGACCACATATCGAGTACTGTGCACAGTTTTTGTCCCCTTATCTGAGGAAGGGTATACATGCCTTAGAGGCAGTGCAACGAAGGTTCACTAGATTAATTCCTGGAATGAGAGGTTTGTTTTATGAGGAGAGATTGAGTAGATTGGGCATATAATCTCTGGAGTTTCGAAGAATGAGAGGTGATCTCATTGAAACATATAAGATTCTGAGGGAGATTGACAGAATAGGTGCTGAGAGGTTTATTTCCCCTGGCTGGAGAGTCTAGAACTAGGGGGAATAGTCTCAGGATAAGGGGTCGGCCATTTAATACTGAGATGAGGAGGAATTTCTTCACTTGTGAATCTTTGGAATTCTCTACCCCAAAGGGCTGTGGATGCTGAGTCGTTGAGTATATAAGGTTGAGATAGATAGATTTTTGGACTCTTGCAGAATCAAGGGATATGGGGATCGGGCGGGAAAGTGGAGTTGAGGTTGATGATCGTTGAATGGCGAAGCAGGCTTGAGGGGCCATATGGCCTACTGCTGCTCCTAATTCGTATGTTCTTATGAAACAGCACCGTACACAGTAGGTTTTGCGCTGCACTAATTTAAATCAGCAGGCAGCACCAAAATACCGGTGCTGCCTGCGCTCGTTTTGCAGGTGGCCGTTAACTTCGGCCCGCAGTGGCACTGGCCGTTTCTCAGCCTAATCGATTTTCTAGGCCCAAGACTGTACACAGTACTCCAGGTGTGGTCTCACCAAGGCCCTATATAACTGCAGTTAGACTTCTTTACTCTTATATTCCAATCCTTTTGTAATAAAAGCTAACATACCATTTGCTTTCCTAATTGTTTGCTGTACCTGCCTGTTAACTTTCAGTGATTCGTGGACAAGGACACCCAGGTCCCTCTGAATACCAACATTTCCCAATTTCTCATCATTTAAAAAATACTCTGCTTTTCTTACCAAAGTGGATAACTTCACATTTCTCCACATTATAGTACATCTGCCATATTCTTGCCAATTCACTTAAACTGTCTATATCCCTTTGCAGCCTCTTTGCATCCTCTTCACAACTTACTTTCCCACCTAGCTTTGTATCATCAGCAATCTTGGATACATTACACTCTGTTCCCTCATCTAAGTCATTGATATAGATTGTAAATAGCTGAGGCTCAAGCACTGATCCTTGTGGCACCCCATTAGTTACAGCCTGCCAACCCGAAAATGACCTGTTTATTCCTACTTCTGTTTTTCTGCCCGTTAACCAATCCTCAATCCATGCTAATATATTCCCCACAATCCCATGAGCCCTAATTTTGTGTAATAACTTCTTGTGTGGCACCTTATGTAATGCTTTCTGAAAATCCGAATACCCTACATCCATTGGTTCCCCCTTATCTACCCTGCTAGTTACAACATCAAAAAACTCGAACAGATTTGTCAAACACAATTTCCCTTTCTTAAATCCATGTTGACTCTGCCCAATCATATTATAAGATTAACGTGTCTCAGCCATGGGTGCTGGAGATGCTGCGCTCTGAGAGTCCCCAGGATAGGGCTGCAGAGTGGACAGGTAGCAGGGATCACAGGAAGTCAAAGGAGAAAGTGATTTGGCTCCTGTGTCTGCAGAAGGAAGTTCAACTGCTCAGGGAGCGGGTTGAAAAGCTAGGGAACAAACTTAAAGGGCTGGATTTTGATACTGGGGCGGGTTGGGGTCGTGTCATCCGCATTTCGTGTTATCCACCCGACTGCACTTGGATGTGGGAGATTGATGCAATTTTCACCTAATTGGGCAATTGAGTTCCAGCATGTGGGAACCCATGAACCAATTAGTGTTTTCAGTCTGAAAGTCGCCTCTGATGATGTCATCATTGCTGCTGCATTGCAGGTCAGAGACTGCCTGGTCTCAGAGACTGCCTGGCCTTTGCTGTGAGAGGACCTGGAGGCAAAATGAGCAGCATGAGAGAGAGAGAGAGAGAAGAGAGAGAGAATTTTTTTTGCATCCAGGTCCTCTCACAGCAAAGGCCAGGCAGTCTGTGAAGACATTCAACGCAGCATCAGAGGCGATTTTCAGACCTAATACTTCAGACCTAATACTACTACTACCTTCATCACATCTCCGTTGTAATAGTGGACCTGCAGCTGATAGTCAGCTATCCACTTTTGCTCCCGCCAGGTTTCACTGGCGTGTTTCACATCAGGCGTGCTTCATGTCGGAAAAGGGTTAAACTAGCTAAAACGTTTCAAAATGGCATTACAGAGCCAGTTTAGGGCTTGTTAAGGGCTTTAATGGCCTCTCCCGCCTCTTGGAGGCGGGACGGAATCGGGAACACCACACACGATTTTATCAAAATTGCGTGGAGGTGGAATGGAGGCGGGATCAGATCCGCCCGCCACTTTTCGCAATTTTAACCCCCCACACGCCTCCAAACCCGCCTCCACGGCCCTATGAAAATCCAGCCCAAAGAGTCTGACGATAGGTCAGACGCGAGGGAGATAGTCGGGAGTAGACTATTAGAGGAACTGCACGAGGAAAGGCAGGAAAGATGTGCGCAAGAAGAGACCTCCCGTAACATGGTTGAATACCTACAGTGTCAGGTTACAGAGGCCAAGGTAAACCAGCAGGCCATATGGGAAGAAAATGCGAGGCTAATAGCGAGAGCTGACAGCTTGGAGGGCCAGCTAAGGGATATAAAGATAACTTATAAAGTAGCCAGGAGTAGAGGCTATGAGGAAGCAGATCACGGACAATGTAAGGAAAGGATCCAAAAATTGACCCAAACCTTGTCCGGAGCCAGAGGTATGGCCTGTTTACTGTCACCGGGGGAAACCGTGGTAGACCGGGACAAGGAGGGTCAGGAGCCTGATGATAGGGCTCAGGACAGGGAAGTCCGACCGGCGCCTGAAGCGCCACCTAGACCAATGTGGCCTCTGCGGCAGCAGAAGTTCGGTCCACCCGCACCAAACGGTGACCAGAGCCCACTGCAAAGTGATTACGTGGCCCCGTACACAACCCCTCAGCTGCAAGCCATGCTATCAGGGACCCCCAAGCTCAAACGGGACGGGGACCCCTCAATTCACTTTATGGAAGTAGAACAGATAGGGGGGGTCAACGGATGTAGTGAAGGTGAGATCAACAGGCTGATGTTGTTCTCCCTTGACGGGGGATTGTATCAGAGCTTATCTGCAGCCACAAAGCTGGGAGGGGGCACCACAGAGGGGTTGAAAGACGAGATCCTGAGGGCCATGGGGCATACCCAGGGTAGCTCGTTCTTACAAGTAGAACGGACTAGGCAGCTGGCCGGCGAGGCACCAGATGCATTTGCGGACAGGCTATGGCCTGTGTACGTAAAGGCAACTGGAGGGATGCTCGACCGCGCGCAGTTGATAGGGGCCCCCAGGAATCACTGGCTCAGGGTCCTTGTGGCGAATAGCTTGCCAAGGATCAGGGTCAGGGCAGAAGCGTGGTTTGACCCCGAGGACCTCGCGAATACGGAGGCAGGCGTGCTCAGAAAGCTGAGTCTAGCCTTTAAGGTCGATTTCGGGGAGGAGGTCAATCCAAAGGGAAGGGTCCACGAAATGAAAGCCAGTGAGGGTAATAGGAAGGAATGGCGACAGGAAAGGGTTAGTACCGACAAGTCCAGGACTTGTTTCGGGTGTGGGAGACGGGACACTGGAGGCGAGACTGCCCGTTCCCCAAAGCGGGGAGACCAGTCCCAGGGAGTCCTCCAGTGCAAAAGCCACGTGTTACAGAGGCAGAGGGGACGACCGACGAGTCGTTCGAGCTTCTGGTGGCTGCCCTACGGAAGGCTATGGGGAAGGACAAAGGCAAGTTAGACGCTGCCGTGAGCAGTGAAGCACCTACCGCACCCGTACGCCCCCCCACCCTGACTAGAACGTGCCCAGCCTGAGTACCTGTGTCCACTCACGTACGATGAGTGGGGCAGGCCCTGTGTAAAGATGGGGGTGGAGACGGTGCAGGGGAAATATTTGGTGGACACCGGGGCTTCCAGCACGGTGATCCATTCAAAAAAACCCGACCAATTCATCCTGGTCTAGCAGGGTCCCATTCAGCCTCGTGGGGTTCACTGGGAATGAGCAGGCTGGAGCAATCTCAAAACCCCTGGCCATAGAACTAGCATCCCTCCATACCACATAGGAGTGTGTCCTGATGCAATAGGAACAGCCAGGATCAGGAGTCCTCGGGGCTGACTTTATGTTAGCCAACCGAGTGATTGTGGATTTAAGGAATCACTGCCTATGGGGGGCAGCGGATTCAGATAAAGCCGAGGAGGTGCTAGTGATCCCAAGAGATAGGGAAGGAAGGGGTAGTGTGTGTACTATGAAGCCCAAGGGGAATTACGACCTTGAGCAGTTGGTCTGTAATACCTCAGCCAAGTATCAGGCGAACGTGAGAGACAATCTCGCCACATTCGCCACTCACAAGCATGACTGTGGCAGGGTGACAGGGGTAGAAGTCAGGGTGCAAGGGGACCCCATGTCACGGCCACAGAAACAGTACAGTTTCCCCAGAGAGGCAGAAGCCGACTTAGAGACGGCACTGGGATCCCTTGTAGAACAGGGGGTGTTGAGGCCGATAGCCACCCACGTAAACTCACCACTTTGGCTGGTTAAGAAGCCCGACCAGTCGTGGAGAGCCACCGTGGACTATTGGGTGCTCAATAAAAATATCCCAGCCTGTGCGCCCACAGTCACGGCTGTTGCTGACCTCATAGGGAGCATTCCAGCGACTGCAACCACGTTCACGGTGCTGGATATCTCCAATGGGTTCTGGTCGGTTCCCCTCAAACGGGAAGACCAGTACAAATTTGCCTTTACATTTAAAGGGCAGCAGTACACCTGGACATGCCTTCCCCAGGGGTTTCACAACAGCCCCATCATATTTCACCAGTGTATGGCCGACGCACTCAAAGACTTCAGTCGACCCAACCAACTAATCCAGTATGTGGACGACTTGCTTTTGTTCTCCGCGGAGGGGGAGGAGCACGGGCCACTGCTGGATGAGCTGTTGAAGCTGTTGCGGGAGACAGGGTTTAAAGTGAACCCAAAGAAAGCCCAGATCGGTCGGGAGGAAGTCAAATTCCTCGGGCTGACTGTGAGGGCTGGTGAGCGAGCGATAGATGAAGCAAAAAGAAAGGCAGTACAGGAGTTACCAGACCCCAAGGATGTAACAGGGGTAAGGTCCTTCCTGGGACTCACAGGGTACTGCAGGGACTTTATAGAGGGTTACGCAGCCACGGCAGCCCCTCTGCTTCGGCTCCTCCGCAAGGGAGTCGGGTGGGAGTGGGACCAGAACTGCCAGGAAGTGTTCACCCACCTCAAGGAGAATTTACAGACGGAACCCGCGTTGGGAGCCATTAACAGTAGTGAGGAATTCCTTTTGGAGGTAGCAGCTAGCTGGGATAGCTTGAGCGCGGTGTTGCTCCAGGAGCGGCACGGCAAGCTAGGACCCGTGGTCTACTCCTCAAGGGTTCTCACTGAGGTAGAAAGGGGATACTCCAACTGTGAGAGGCATCTCCTAGCCACGCACTGGGCCGTAAAGCGCTCCCAGCTCTTTACGGGATCATCCCTGATAACTTTACTAACTCACCTCACCCTCACTCAGATGTTGTTAGATGGGAGGACAAAGGACGGAACAGTGAGCAGTGCCCGTATTGCTCGCTGGACTTTATTGCTCTCGCAAATGAATCTGAGAGTGCAGGGGTTGACAGAGCCAAAGCTGGCTATGAATTTAATCTACCCAGGGACTGCCCATGCGTGTACTGTAGAAGGGGTGTGGGACGTAGGTGTGGGATTCCGGGCCGGGATACACCCGACAGGCCGGGACATCTACGTAGACGGGTCCAGTTCGGTGGTGAACGGGGAGCGTCTCACCGGGTGCGGGATTTATGACCCCACAGCTAAGGTAGCGAAGGCCATTAAACTCCTCAGCACCCTGAGCGCTCAGCACGCCGAACTGTCGGCGGTGGCGCACGTGGTTACCCACCCCGAGGAATTCCCCACCCCCTATACCACCTGCTCAGATTCCATGTTCAACTGTAATTCATGCACGGAGTACTTGGCCATTTGGGCCAGGTGCGATTTCAAGTCCGCAGATGGGAAGCCCCTAGCGACAGCATTGTTGCTAGGGAGAATTTTAAACGTTGCGGGCACCCGGGGAGATTACTACATACACAAGGTTAAAGCCCATTCAAAGACAGAGCCCAAGTGGCAGAGCAACCAAAAGGCAGACGAGCTGGCCAAACAGGGGGCCAGGGAAGGAGTATTCTGGGATCCGTACAGAGCAGGTCCGGTAGCAGCAATCCGGGACAAGGGAGGCACACAGGGGGTAGCTTTGGCCCCGGACTTAACACAAGTCCAAGCGCAGGATCCTGTACTTAAGGCCGTCCTTGTAAAAAGGGAAAACGGCGAACCGGTAGAGGGTCCGTTCGGGGCAGCGGATATCACGGTTAAGGAGGGGATGTTTTTCAAAGGGGATCGTTGGATAGTTCCAGCACAACACCCGGAGGAGTTCCTCCAGTTGGCCCACGGGGGCCCGGGGGCGGGACACCCAGGGCCGGAAACTACCTGGCAAAGGGTAGAGGAGGTGGGGTGGTGGCCCCATCTCAGGGAGGAAGTCAAAGAATTATGTGCGAATTGTTTGGTGTGTGCGGCTAACAACCCCGATCCCCAGCGCAGAAAAGCCCCCATAGGACACACCAGAAGGGTAGAGGGACCGTGGCGGTCCCTGCAGGTCGATTTCATCGGACCACTACCCACCACTAAAGCAGGTAGCAAGTACTGCTTAGTCCTGGTGGACGTATTCTCGAAGTGGGTGGAGTCCTTCCCATGCCGAGCAGCCATGGCACTAGCGACAGCTAGGATCCTAGTGAGGGAAGTATTCTCCCGATGGGGACTGCCACAGGTCGTGGAGTCCGACCAAGGGAGCCATTTCACGGGGCAGATGATGCAGGCCACCTTAAAACTTTTGGGAGTACAAGGGAAGTGGCATGTGGCTCACAATCCCCAGTCATCGGGGATTGTGGAGCGCATGAACCGGACACTGAAAGAAAGACTGAGGAAGGAGATAAGCCCGTTCCCGCAAAGATGGGACGAGGTCTTGCCTCTAGTCTTAATGGGTGTCCGGGCCAGCCCCTCCAGAAGCACAGGGTACTCCCCACATGAGCTCATGACCGGGAGGATTATGCGCACCCCAACCCACGTGTTGGCGCTGGTCCTCACAGAAGCTCAGGTCAGGGAGGTAAACCGGGACAGATTTGTCCAGAATCTGTTTGACACTTTAAAACAGATTCACTGGCAGGCAGCCAGTAACCTGGGGAGCCAGCACCGAAAAAATCGGTTGTTGCGAGAGCCCCAGAGAACCCATGAGTGGAAGGTGGGAGACCAGGTAATGGTCAGGAACTATGCCTGCGTAGGGGCGTTCGAGCCACTGTAAATGGGGCCTTATAACATCGTAGATAAGGCGAGCCCCATGGTACAGTATATGTGGTGAGACTCCCGAAACGCACAAAATGGTATCACATCAAACAGTGCAAGTTGTTTAACCCCGAGGAGGGGAAAACAAAGGCAAGGAGAAACCAGGGCACGATAATGAGCCTGGTGGATGCGGGTCTTCCTCCCATGGTGTGGGACGATGATGATGACCCGGAGGACGGGGTGGTAAGGAGAAGCATAGAAACATAGAAGATAGGAGCAGGAGTAGGCCATTCGGCCCCTCGAGCCTGCTCCGTCATTCAATGGCTGATCATCCAAATTCAGTACCCTGTCCCTGCTTTCTCCCCATATCCCTTGATCCCCTTAGCCTTAAGAAATATATCTAATTCCTTCTTGAATATATTTAATGAATTGGCCTCAACTGCCTTTTGTGGTAGAGAATTCCACAGGTTCACCACTCTCTGGGTGAAGAAATTTCTCTTCATCTCAGTCCTAAATGGCTTACCCCTTATCCTTAGACTGTGACACCTGGTTCTGGACTCCCCTGCCATCGGGAACATCCTTCCTGCATCTAGTCTGTCTAGTCCTGTTAGAATTTTATAAGTTTCAATGAGATCCCCTCTCATTCTTCTAAACTCCAGCAAATATAAGGCTAATCGACCCTATCTCTCTTCATACGTCATTCCTGCCATCCCAGGTATCAGTCTGGTGAATCTTCGCTGCACTCCCTCCATGGCAAGAACATCCTTCCTCAGATAAGGCGACCAAAACTGCACACAATACTCAAGGTGTGGTCTCATCAAGGCCCTGTACAACTGCAGCAAGACATCCTTGCTCCTGTACTCGAATCCTCTCGCTATGAAGGCCAACATACCATTTGCCTTCTTAACCGCCTGCTGCACCTGCATGCTTACCTTCAGCGACTGGTGCACAAGGACACCCAGGTCTCGTTGCACTTCCCCTTTACCCAATCTATTGTCGTTCAGATAATAATCTGCCTTCCTGTTTTTGCCACCAAAGTGGATAACCTCGCATTTATCCACATTGTACTGCATCTGCCATGCATCTGCCCAATCACCCAACCTGTCCAAATCATACTGGAGTTTCTCTGCATCCTCCACACAACACACACGCCCACCCAGCTTTGTGTCGTCTGCAAACTTGGAGATATTACATCTAGTTCCCTCGTCTAGATCATTAATATATTTAATATATATTATAATATACAGTCAGATACCATGGCCTAGGGTGCCGTGAACGCCTCCCTACTCGCCGACCGGGAGCCGCAAGAGACCCCGGCTGGTGAGGTTTTAGCCGAGGGCACTCGATAACGCGGAACGAACTATAAATATATGTAAATAATGAAAGCCAGACCTGTGGAGGAAAAACCTCTCACTGCTTTGTCTGTTTGTCTTAATATAGAAATCAGAAGAAACCGGAGAAGTAAGATGGAGACAACCCTAAGACTGAGCGTGCTCAGAATTCTGGTCAGAACGGGACACATGGACAGAGGAGACACCGAGGTGTCCTTCCTCTACGGCTGCACAGGAGGAAACGGATCCACCGTGACACAGGAGGGTAGGACAGGGGACACAGACGGGATGGCTGCTTACTTCCACGAGGGAAGGTGGCCGGGGTGGTTGGGGTCGAATTTGACTAGATACTCCAACCACACCGGTTGCACATTTGGGGAAGCATCCATACCGTGTCCCAAGCTGCAGATCACAGCCACACGGGTTAGGGCGTCCGAGGGGAAGCACGTTTGTTTAAAATGTGAGGGACACATTCCCTTGGGACGGTGGTGGTGGTTGAGAAAATTGGACCAGGCCAAGGGTAACAGATCCGCGGACTGGGAGAGACTGGGGGTCGACAGGTACCGACAGATTATGGGGACGAATGGGGGAGTGGAAGTGTGCTGGAACAAGTGGTAGAAGGAGGAGCAGGGCATTTACGTGTGTGTGTGGGGGTCGGAACGGATCTGCCGGACGGGTGTGTCGATTGCCTTTTCGTGGCAATGGCAGGACTCCGGGGCCGGGATCGGATGGGATCGGAGTTTGGACTCCTCCGTGTTCTCAGACCCTCCCAACACAGTAAATGCCACAGAACTCGTTGCCCATAGCCCCACAGGTACAGGGAACAGAGATTAGGTGTCTCATCACCACACCGGGACCGAGAAACGGGTTAGTGTTGGTTCCGACCGGAAAGATCTTGTATCATGATGTACATTACGAGGTAGCGTCGGTCATTTTGAATTTAACCCGAGTGCAGCTGCCCCGGTGATGTCCGGCAGAAACGGAGAGGCTTTACGAGACCTTGTTGAAAGTGATGGTCCGCCAGTTTTACGAGCTAAGTTATGGGGATGAGAGTCGGGAAGGTTTATATACATTTAATATGAACAGTCGCATTGGTTCGGGGAGACAGAGGAGAAGGGTGTTCAACGATGCTGCCACAGCGTTCAGCACAGGAACATCTCTGATAAACAGTTTGGACGATGCACAGCTGCAGATGCAGGTCAACACTCTAAGGGATCAGCTGCGAAAGATACTGGGGGAGGGTAACGAGCTGGAGGTGTCGGAGTTACGGGAGGACCAGGCTATGACCATACATTTAAAGGAGGTCATAGCTGAGCTGGAGGCGCACGCTCAGACGATCAATAATCTGATCAGGGAGGATCGGAATGTGTCGGTACAGCCAGCTAGAAATGATGCGTGTGTGTTGTATGGTGCGTGGCTGCTGAACGAAGGGTGCAGTAATTTGGAGGACCTGCAGCAAGGTCGCGTCCCTTCCTGGGTTAGCAACCGGCACCTCACCGCGCTGAGCCCGTATGATAATCTGATGAGCCCGTGTCAACTCCGGCTGGCCTCAGAGGCCTACCCGGTTCCAGTTGATTGTGGCCAGTCCAACCACACAGTAATGGGGATTGTACTGTAAGGGATTCTGACCCTGCGTGTCTCGCAGCCTGTGAGATTCACGCGGCTCTGTGCAGCCTGTATGTCAGTGCGGGTCTAGGCCTTATTGCCTGTTCTGGTCTCCAGCCAGTCTGGGAACACTAGACACACCTGTGAGTGGTTCGAATCACTCGCCCTTACGGTTCTAGACACTGGACTTAGATGCGAGAGCAGTAATGGAGATGAAACTCATGTAGACTCGGTTGAATGGTACGAAATGGAAAATCTTTATTGCATGATACTTAAGATTATGAAATACATGTCATAAGCACAGATTAATGACAGTACAATCTTACAAGCAGTTATATAGTCGATCTTAGGGAAACGAGGAACGAACGGCACACCGTAAATAGGGGCACACATTACAAATATCCTTAATCCTTAAACCCTCCCCTATCAATATCTATCCTAACTAGATTCGTAGGATTTCGAGACTCATGCTCACCACTCGTGATAACTCGGAGAAATTCCGAATAGCTGATCGGATGTTTTTCACCGCAGCACCCACGTGTCGGTCAGGAGATCTCCTGGTCCCACTTGTTTACTTGCTTCTGCTGCTCCGGCTAGCAGGCTGGACCGTCTGTTGTGATGAAGACCTGTGTTGGTTGGTTTAACAGGTACTTTTCCGAGCACAGTTCAGTCAATATCATCGATGTGATATGTTCTTTGCAAGTTCGAAGAAGTCTTCCTGGCAAGGAAAACTTGGCTGTTCGACCTACAGGCGCGGTCGGGATTTACTGACCGTGGCGATGAATATGGTCTTCCTCTCTTCTCATCTCATCTCATCTCATCTCATCTCATCTCGGGCCTTTGGTTCCGCTGCCAGTTACCAACATAGGTCTTCGTTACGCGACACGAGGTAGATCCGAACGGATCAGAAAGTTCAACAGTCCTTTTCAAAAAGTCAACAGGCAAGCAGGAGCCCGACTACGAGTACACAGGAGCAGCCACGAGGTTACGAATAAGAGCACAGGATAAGAGCACAGGAGCAGCCACGAGGTTAAGAGAAAGATGGACGGTTTGGAGCCTGCAATTATAGTGCAAAATCTTCCGTTTCCCGCCCAACTTTAATGTCCATTCTTTTGTTTAAGGTCTGGCGCTCAAATGTCTTGTATGGGTGATCTCCGTTCTTAATGGGTTTCGGGGCTACTCGTAAATGTCTGAGTACCTGTTAATATTTCTCCCATTGTTAAATCGGTCGGTGTTCTCCCTGGAGGGGTTGTGGGGCTTCCAAGTGTTTTGTATAACTACCTGCTAACGGCTCTCTCATCGTAGAGTCGTTGGGATTTTACATATTAATGTCTTTTGGATGGGCCCTTGATTACTCGGTACAATAGCTTTCATTTGTACCTGGGAGACCGATTTCAGTATTTATGTGTATACTGCAAACCCATAATGTCTCGTGTATTATCTTCACTGTGCTGAATCTTAATCGATCTTGCACAAATGTTTATTGGAACGCCATCTTGTCTGCCTGTTGAAAAGTCTAGAATGTTCTGTCACGAGGTGCGGCGGCCATTTTACAGGCTGCTTGTGTCCACTTTAAACCTGGCAGCATTCTGCTGAAATAAAAGCTGTTTGAACGATACTCTGTGTTTTCTCCTTATTAATAAAATCGCGATATATTGCGAATTCTACAGTACCCCGGATGCCGGTAATGGGCAGGTCACAGCGGCCAGCACCGGTATACCGGGTAGAAAACATTGGCGTCCTGAGGAACGGGGTGCACGTTCGCCATAATGGGGCCCCACCTTTCATAATAAAGTGGGAGCACGCCATGACCGGCACTGACCTCAAGAGGTGCCAGAGCAGGGGTACGCATGTGGTGTTGTGTCCCCAGCACCTGAACGCGTTTGATCGACCAGTGTGTGGCTTTGAATCGGAAAGTGCAGAGCCCATCAAATGCACCATGGAGGTGATGGCCCAGGGCCACGTTCCACCCCAGATAGCATACGCGAGCAACGGGACGTACTGCGTCACGACAAGTGTGGACCAGTATCGGGTACACCGCGACACTTGGTGCCCTGTCGTCGACAAAACTTTCTGCTTCAAACCCCACACAGAGGTTCAGGTGGCGCAAGAGCGCATCATCCCCATTTCAGATTTCACCACGGTACACCTCACGGTGAACGACACGGTACAGGACCTATAGCAATACCTAACACGGTTTGGGTATGAAATTCCTCCTCTGCCCGAACACCTCACAAAACTAATAAAGGAAGTTGAACTCACTCAAAAACACTTCTACACCCTCAAACAGCGGGGGAAGAAATAAAAGAAATGGCTTCCCCGCCCTGGTGGGACTTGGGTTTAAATGTCGAGATCCCTCCATGGATCCGAATAGTTTCACACACAATAGTAGTAGTACAACTAATCATGGTGTTGTATCTGTTAAAGTTATCCTGTAAAAAGAGAAGGAAAGCACTCCGAAATCGTTGGGAGGCCCTAATAAAAGGGCAACCAGGAGTTGTACTGCCTGTAAATATGGTGAATTGAATTGTTATAAGAAACGGGACCCCAGGTGTAATTGATAAGTAATGTACGGTTTGGTTGAGACCCACAATGCGCCTCCCGCAGCAGAAGACGACGAAATCCGTGATATTTCTGGTTTTTGTGACGAAATATCAAAGGGGGGAATGTAGCACCAGCTTTCTGGCCATTTTTATGAATCATATTTTATATCCAATACCCCAAGAAAGAACTGTACTGTTGGGCAAGCTTGTGGGAGTGGCTCAGGGAATAGGATTGCCAGCCAGGCTAACCTGACTAAGGTGCATTCATAAGCAAACGGCCATCTCACACTGACGTCATCTCCATCTAACATGATTACTGGGAACAATACCCCGAGAGGTACCTCAGAGACACATCAACAAAGCACAGTCCCAACCGAAACTGATGGAAGGCAGGAGATGGTCAGGCCATTGTCTTCCAGGAGATAAGCCAGTTAAGCAAGATTGAAACCCATTACCTGCTAATGGGAGCCATTAACTCAGGAAACGA
Source organism: Squalus acanthias (assembly GCA_030390025.1). NCBI lineage: Eukaryota > Metazoa > Chordata > Chondrichthyes > Squaliformes > Squalidae > Squalus > Squalus acanthias. The sequence continues at coordinate 113,066,528 of CM059428.1, forward strand.
CAGACATCCAGTATAATTTTTCACAAAGATTTCAAAGGTCATGAGTCACTCCAGGCCACAGGGGGGTCCAGACAGATCACCTGAGTCAATACATCGATCAGTATTGGCGGGAGAAAAGGTGATGGGTTTTGGGTATATCAGGAGCCGTTCGAGGGCTGCTCTCTCTTCTTCGCTCCTCGGCATCAATCTACAGCGAGTCTCCCGAGTGGAGCTCGGCTCGACGGAATACCGCCAGAAGCTGAGCGCTGCTCTTCATCCCTCATTAATGGACCTCGACTCAAACTGGAACTTGGATACCTGCGTCGGCGGTACGGAACCAGGAGCGAGATGTACAGGAAGAAGCTGCAAGCAAGACAACGGGCAATCGGGGTGAGCATATTGCCTGCGCCTACACATCCACAAGACCACTTAGCTGTGTGAGGGGGTGATTGTAAGTCCCAACCAAACCTTAGAGGGGTTTAGTGCTGGGGTCCTGTGTTAGTTTATTTCACGGGAGGGTTCTTTTATTAGACCGTGGTAATTTAGCACTGTATGGCTTGTTGGACAAACCAGGGTTGTATTGTTTTGTACTGTTACGAGTGTTATTGTTAATCCTATTAAACACAATAAGAACATAAGAACATAAGAAATAGGAGCAGGAGTAGGCCAATCGGCCCCTCGAGCCTGCTCCGCCATTCAATAAGATCATGGCTGATCTGATCCTAACCGCCAATCTACTATCTATCACAGAACCATCTCCTGCATCTAACAGAATTGCACACACGAAATAGGAGCAGAATCAGGCTACACAGTCCCTGGGCCCGCTCCACTACCCACAGGGCCATGACCGATCCGAACCTAGACTCATGTCCAAATTCCTGCCCGCTCCCCGTAACCCTTAATGCCCTTTACTTCTAGGAAACTGTCTATTTCTGTTTTAAATTTAATTAATGTTGTAGCTTCTACAGCTTTTTGTGGCAGCATATTCCATGGACCTACCACCCTCTGAGTGAAGTAGTTCCTCCTCATCTCAGTTTTGAAAGAGCAGCCCCTTATTCTAAGACTATGTCCCCTAGTTCTCGTCTCACCCGTCATCGGGAACATCCTCCCCGCATCCACCCGATCCAACCCCTTCACAATCTTATATGTTTCAATAAGATCGCCTCTCATTCTTCTGAACTCCAATGAGTAGAGTCCCAATCTACCCAACCTCTCCTCATATGACCACCCCCTCATCCCCGGGATTAACCGAGTGAACCTTTTTTGCACTGCCTCGAGAGCAAGGATGTCTTTCCTTAAGTAAGGACACCAAAACTGTATGCAGTATTCCAGGTGCGGTCTCACCAATACCTTGTACAACTGAAGCAATACCTCCCTATTTTTATATTCTATCCCCCTAGCAATGAAAGCCAACATTCCATTTGCCTTCTTAATCACTTGCTGCACCTGCATACTAACCTTTTGCGTTTCGTGCACCAGGACCCCCAGATCCCTTTGCACTTCAGTACTCTCCAGTTTCTTGCCATTAAGATAATAAATTGCTCTAGGATTTTTCCTGCCAAAGTGCATCACCTCACACTTTCCAGTGTTGTATTCCATCTGCCAAATCTCTGCCCACTTACTTAGCCTGTCTATGTCCCCTTGCAGGTTTTTTATGTCCTCCTCACTCACTACTTTCTCTCCCATCTTTGTATCATCTGCAAATTTTGATATGTTACACTTGGTCCCTTCCTCCAAATCGTTAATATAGATTGTGAAGAGTTGGGGACCCAGCACTGACCCCTGTGGAACACCACTAGTTACTGATTGCCAGTCTGAGAATGAACCATTTATCCCAACTCTTTGCTTTCTGTTAGATAGCCAATCCTCTATCCATGCCAGAATATTACCCCCAATCCCGTGATTTTTTACCTTAAGCAATAATCTTTTGTGTGGCACCTTGTCAAATGCCTTTTGGAAGTCTAAATACACTACGTCCACTGGTTCCCCTTTATCCACTCTATATGTTACTTCCTCAAAGAACTCCAGCAAATTTGTCAAACATGACTTCCCCTTCGTAAAACCATGCTGACTTTGTCCTATTAAATTATGATTATCCAAATGTCCTGTTACTGTTTCCTTAATAATGGACTCCAAAATTTTACCTACCACAGATGTTAGGCTAACCGGTCTATAGTTACCAGCCTTCTGTCTACTGCCCTTTTTAAATAAGGGTGTTACATTAGCAGTTTTCCAGTCTGCCGGGACCTTAGCGGAATCCAGGGAGTTTTGAAAAATTATTACCAATGCATCTACAATCCCTACCGCCACTTCCTTCAAGACTCTAGGATGTAAGCCATCAGGTCCAGGTGATTTATCCGCCTTGAGTCCCATTATTTTACCGATGGTTGAGCTCAAATGGGTGTCCAAGTCTGATCTGTTCCATATAATCTGCCTTGATCAATTTCTTGGTCATCCTTTGCTGAATTCTAAAATCCTCCCAATCCTCAAGCTTACTACGCTTTTTGGCAACATTATAAGCCTCTTCCTTTAATCTAATACTATTTTTAACTTCTCTTGTTAGCCACGGTTGGACAATTTTTCCCGTGGGTTTTTTATTCCTTAAGGGAATGTATATTTGTTGTGAATTAGGAATTATTTCTTTAAATGTTTGCCATTGGTTATCTACTGTCATATCTAGTTTCCCAACCTACCTTAGCCAACTCGCCTCTCGTACCTATGTAGTTTACTTTGTTCAGATTTAAGAGCCTAGTTTCGTACTTGCCTGAATCACTCTCAAACTCAATATAAAATTCTATCATATTATGATCACTGCAACCCAGAGGCTCCTTTACTACAAGGTTAGTAATAAACCCTGTCTTATTGCACAATACTAGATCTAAAATAGCCTGTTCCCTTGTTGGGGTTCCTCAACATACTGATCGCGAAAACTGTCTTGAAAGCATTCTATGAACTCGTCCTCTGCATTATGAGTGCAAATTTGGTTTGCCCAGTCTATGTGAAGATTAAAGTCCCCCATGATTACAGTATTACCCTTGTTACATGCGCCTCTAATTTCCTGACTTATAATTTCCTGTGCCCAACCTCTACAACTACTGTTGGGGGGCCTATAAATAACTCCCACTAATGTTTTCTGCCTCTTGTTGTTTCTTAGCTCCACCCAAAGTGATTCCACATCTTGGGCGCGATCTTGCCAGCCCTGGGGAGGCGGGTTTGGAGGAGGGACTGCCGGGAAAATGGCGAAATCTGGGGGTGGGTGCCCATCCCGCCTCCAACCCGCCTCCGTGCCATCTTCCCAGGAGGCGGGTAGCCGACGCGCGCCGGGTCCCGTCTCCTGGAGGCGGGAAGGGGATTACAGCCACTTAACTGGCTGTAATCCCCAGAGGATTATCCCCATTTTACCCACACAAGTGAGGGCTTCCCGAAGGCTGCGAACCCCGCCTGGGTCACCGAGGCGAGCAGAGGGTCTGCGGGGGTCTGCGGGGTGCAAAAGTGCGCTGTGAAGGTAAGTGATGGGTGCAAGTGTAGAGAAGTATTATGTGAGGTGAGTGGAAAGTGATAGAAAATGGTTACTTACCTTTGTTTCTTCCTGCAGGCTTCAACAGTTGGAGATGTGGAGAGTCTCGCATCTCACCGGCAGAGATGACAGATGGCTGCTGCATTCTCCGATGCAACAGTCATCTAATTTCTGCTCACAAAAGAGGTTTGATGAGTCTTGAATACAAGGACTCATCAAACAACATAGAATGTCAGTGTTTGACAGCTTCACAGAGCTGTCAAATGATGACAATTCATCTGTCAAAATTTTTTGACAGATGAAACGTCATACACTGACGTTCTCTGTAACCGGCTTCCCATTAATTGGCCTGCTAAGCCTGCTGGGCGGGCTTAACAAGGTCAGTCAAGGGAAAATAGAGTGGGTTGGCCAGAAGTCGATGGAGGCGGGACTAAAACCCGACAAGCAGCAGTCCCGTCTCCAACGGGCCCCCATTGGCAAAATCGCCCCCCTTGTTTTTCTGAGCTAAGATCCTTTCTCTCTACTGTCTTTATCCCATTCTTTATTATCAGAGCTACCCCTCTCCTTTTCCATTCTGCCTATCACTTCTAAAAGTCAAGTATCCTGAAATATTTAGTTTCCAACCTTGGTCACTCTGCAACCACGTCTCCGTAATGGCTTTCAAATCAACCCCATTTATTTCCATCTTGTGCTATTAATTGATCTATTTTATTACAAATGCTTCACACATTCAGATATAGTGCCTTAACCTTTAACTTTTTTCTATTTTTCCCTGATGTTACCTTAGTCACTGATGCCCTATTGTTAAGCTCTCTGTCGCTTCCTGGCCCATTCTGCTTGTTTTTACCCAAATCACTACTTTGCTTTTGAATTTACTCTTTCCTGAATCCTCCCATTCCCACTTCATTACTTTAAAGTCTTATCTACCACCCTAGTTATTCGATTCGCCAGGACACTGGTCCCAGCCTGGTTTAAATGAAGCCCATTCCAACGGAACAGCTCCCTCTTTCCCCAGTACTGCTGTCAGTGCTCCATAAATGGAAACCCCTGCCTCTCACACCACTCTTTCAGCCATGCAATATGGAACTGAAATGGATAGGGTATTCCAATAGATGTGAATGCTTCTACGATAGCAAAATACTGCGGAAGCTGGAAATCCGAAATAACAACAGAATACGCTGGAAAAACTCAGCAGGCCAGGCAGCATCCGTGGAGAGAGAAACAGAGTTAACGCCACAGGCCGAAGACCTCTCGCAAGATGTGAATGCTTGTTGGGAATCAGCGTCAGGACCACAGCAAATTGGTCAACTGGCCTCATTGGTTTATAATTGGCCAGCTGTGGGAGGCAGTCGCAGCGCGTGCTGCGGTCATGCACGGTTGAAGTTTGCAAAGGGGCCTCAAACACGCATTAGGCAATCCAATTTTCATATGAAAAGGCCCTAACATCTGTATCATGTGCACTCCCTGAATGCCTACGGAAGAGGCTTAAAGCACAAAGCATAGTAAACAAGGTTGGTGAGCTGCAGGCGCAAATAACCACAGGGAATATGATGTTGTGGCAATAACGGAGACCTGGTTCAAAAAAGGGCAGGATTGGGTACTAAATATTCCTGGATATAGGGTGTTCAGGAAAGATAGGGAAGGAAAGATGGGAGGTGGTGTGGCAGTATTGGTTAAGGAGAATGTTACAGTGCTGGAAAGAGAGGGTGTCCTGTAGGGGTCAAGAATAGAATCTATTTGGTTAGAGTTAAGAAATAATAACGGTGCCATTATACTACTAGGTGTATTCTATAGGTCACCAACTAGTGGAAAAAGTATGGAGGAGCAAATTTGCAGAGAAATTACTGAGAGATGCAAGAACTATAGAGTAATAGAGTAGTGATAATGGGGGACTTCAACTGTCCTAATATAGACTGGGATAGTAATAGTGTAAAGGGCAGAGAGGGGGAAGAATTTCTGAAGCGTGTTCAGAAGAACTTTCTTGATCAGTATGTTTCCGGCCCAACGAGGAAGGAGGATTGGTGGATCTGGTTCTGGTGAATGAGGTGGGTCAAGTGGAGCAAGTGTCAGTAGGTGAACATTTAGGGACCAGTGATCACAGTATCATAAGGTTTAGATTAGCTATCGAAAAGGACAGGGAGCAATTTAGAATAAAAATACTTAATTGGAGGAAAGCAAATTTCAGTGGGATGAGAACGGATCTGACCCGGGTAAATTGGAATCAAAGATTGGCAGGCAAAACTGTAGTGGAACAATGGGATGCCTTTAAAGAGGAAATAGTTTGGGTACAGTCGAGGTACATTCCCACTAGAGGGAAAGGTAGGGCAACTAAAGTCGGAGCTCCCTGGATGATGAAAGAGATAGAGAGTAAGATGAAGCAGAAAAAGAGCACGTATGACAGATGTCAGGTCAAGAATACATCTGAGAATCAGGCTAAATATAGAAAGTTGAGAGGAGAAATGAAAAAGAAAATAAGAGAGGCAAAGAGAGGTTATGAGAATAGAATGGCAGCTAACATAAAGGGTAATCCAAAAGTCTTCTATAGGCATATAAATAGTAAATGGATAGTAAGAGGGGTGGGGCCGATTAGGGACCAAAAAAGAGACCTACGCATGGAGGCAGAGGGTATGGCTGAGGTACTAAATGAGTACTTTGCATCTGTCTTCACCAAGGAAGAAGATGCTGCCATAGACATAGTGAAGGAGGAGGTAGAGGAGATACTGGATGGGATAAAAATTGATAATGAGGAGGTACTAGAAAGGTTGGCTCGAGCTAAAGTAGATTAGTCACCAGGACCAGATGGGACGTATCCTAGGACACTGAGGGAAGTGAAGGAAGAAATCGCGGAGGTACTGGCCATAATCTTCCAATCCTCCTTAGAAACGGGGGTGGTGTCAGAGGACTGGAGAATTGCAAATGTTACACCCTTGTTCAAAAAAGGGTGTAAAGATAAAACCAGCAACTATAGGCCGGTCAGTTTAACCTCAGTAGTAGGCAAGCTTTTAGAAACAATAATCAGGGACAAAATTAACAGTCACTTGGACAAGTATGGATTAATTAAGGAAAGCCAGCACGGATTTGTTAAAGGCAAATTGTGTTTAACCAACTTGATTGAGTTTTTTGATGAGGTAACAGAGAGGGTTGATGAGGGCAATGCGGTTGATGTGGTGTACACGGATTTCCAAAAGGCGTTCGACTAAGTGCCACATAATAGGTTTGGCAGCAAAGTTGAAGCCCATGGAATAAAAGGGACAGTGGCCGCATGGATACAGGAAATAGAGAGTAGTGGTGAACAGTTGTTTTTTGCACTGGAAGAAAGTATACAGTTGTGTTCTCCGGGGGTCGATTCTAGGACCACTGTTTTTCTTGATACATATTAATGACTTGGAATTTAGTTAGTCGGATGGTTTGACTAATTGCCATTTTTATCTGAATAAATTGAGGGCAGAAGCCAGATCTGATCTATTAACAATATATGTTTCTGTGAATTGATCTCTAAGATTAATGGGAGAGTTTTTTTTCTTTTTAAATATTCTATAGGAAACTCTCAGCAAACCTTACATGTGTCAATTAGCATACAATGGTCCTTGTGTTTAACGTTACTGCAGTGTTTTTTGTGATACTTGCCAGCATAAATGTGAATTTCTGCAGACGCGCAAAATAAAATAAACTATTTTATTCTTGATTTTGAGCCAGCACTAATGACTACTACTATGACACATCATTAAAGGAATGTTAGCAGGGTTTAGGGTGGGGTGGCTAGACTAAAATTTTAATCAGAAATCTGGGGCATGAGGTATTTTTGCTGAGTAAAATAACAGATTATTGCAATAGTCATAGTACTCAAAGGAATATGACTAAAACAGCAAGTTCTCAAATAAAATTCACAGAGAACTCAGACACAGTAGGCCTAAACTATGCAGGAAAGGTATAATTGAGGGCCGTTGGAATGGTAGGGAGCAGTTGTGATCTATTTCATTCAGCAGTCACATGACTTATTATATAGACTTCTAGGCCAAGAAATTGGAGTGCATTGTGCCCATTTTACAGGCGCCGAAGGGTGCAATATGGCGAGCGGCGGGCACTCACTCATTTCAAGCAACAAGTGCACCATCCAGCATGTTGGTTAGAATCATAGAATTATAGAATAGTTACAGCACAGAATAAGGCCATTTGGCCCGTCGAGCCCATGCCGGCTCCTTGCAAGAGCACCTCAGCTAGTCCCACTCCCCCGCCCTTTCCCCTGCAAATTTTTTTCTTTGAGGTACTTATCCAACTCCCTTTTGAAAGTTGTGATTGAGTCTACCTCCACCACCCTTTCAGGCAGTGCATTCCAGATCCTAACCACTCGCTGCATAAAAAAGTTTTTTCTTATGCCACATTTGGTTCTTTTGCCAATCACCTTAAATCTGTGTCCTCTGGTTTTCGACCCTTCCGCCAATGGGAACAGTTTCTCTCTATCTACTCTCTCCAGACCCCTCATGATTTAAACACCTCTATCAAATCTCCTCTTAATCTTCTCTGCTCTAAGGAGAACAACCCCAGATTCTCCAGTCTATCCATGTAACTAAAGTCCCTCATTCCTGGAATCATTCTCGTAAATCTTTTCTGCACCCTCTCTAAGGCCTTCACATCCTTCCTAAAGTGCGGTGCCCAGAATTGGACACAATACTCCAGTTGAGGTCGGACCAGTGTTTTATAAAGGTTCATCATAATTTCCACACTTTTGTACTCTATGCCTCTATTCATGAAGCCCAAGATCCAGTAAGCTTTTTTAACTGCTTTCTCAACCTGCCCTGCCACCTTCAATGATTTGTGCAGATATACTCCTAGGTCTCTCTGTTCATGCACTGCCTTTAGGATTGTACCCTTTAGTTTATATTTCCTCTCCTCATTCTTTCTACCAAAATATATTACTTCGCACTTTTCTGCGTTAAATTTCATCTGCCACGTGTCTGCCCATTCCACCAGCCTGTCTATGTCCTCTTGAAGTCTATCACTGTCCTCCTCATTGTTCACTATACTTCCAAGTTCTGTGTCATCTGCAAATTTTGAAATTGTGCCCTGTACACCCAAGTCCAATTCATTAATATATATCAAGAAAAGCAGTGGTCCTAGTACCGGCCCCTGGAGAACACCACTGTGTACCTTCCTCCAGTCCGAAAAACAACACTTCACCACTATTCTCTGTTTCCTGTCACTTAGCCAATTTCGTATCCATGGGCTTCAACTTTGTGGCACTTTGTCAAACACCTTTTGGAAATCCATGTACACCACGTCAAATGCATTGTCCTCATCAACCCTCTCTGTTACTTCATCAAAAAACTCAATCAAGTTAGTTAAAAACGATTTGCCTTTAACAAATCCATGCTGGCTTTCCTTTTATTTGGTCATTATCTTATTTTTATTTATTCATTGATTCACGGAATGTGGACGTCACTGGCAAGACAAGCATTTATTGCCCATCCCTAATTGCCTTTGAGAAGGTGGTGGTGATCTGCCTTCTTGAACCGCTGCAGTCCGTGTGGTGAAGGTACTCCCACAGTGCTGTTAGGTAGGGAGTTTGTAAAGTTTCGCAATTATCGCGATTCAAAATAACAAAAGAGAAGCAGATTCGTTTGATCAGTTTATTTAAACGAAATGCTGTCATGATTAAAAAGGACACAGAAGCCTGTAAAATGGCCGCCGCGCATCGTGGCAGAAGCTTCCAGAATTACAGTGGGCAGACAAGATGGCGTTCGAATAAACATTTCAATATAAGACGGGATCATACTCGATAAACACTGATAAAGACAGGATGCAACCTGTTTGCATTTGTGACAATAGCAAAAGATATAAGTGCTGGAATCGTTTTCCATGCACAAGTAAGAACCATTGTACTGGGCAATCGAAGGCCCATCCAGACACATCAATACACAAATACCCCCACGGCTCTACAATGAGAGAGCTATTCTCGGGTGATTAAACAAGTATTCGGGGGCCCCCAAAACCAGTCAGGGAGACGATTCATACGATCCTGGCCGGGTCAACAATGGGGAAAACATTAACAGGTAGTTGGCCAGTTTCATAGAAACATAGAAACTAGGAGCAGGAGTAGGCCATTCGGCCCATCGAGCCTGCTCCACCATTCAATACGATCATGGCTGATCATCCAAATCCAGTACCCTGTCCCTGCTTTCTCACACAGAATCCCCATCGAGCCTGCACCGACACATATCCCACCCTATCCCCATAACCCCACGTATTTAATTCCCCCTAACATATCCCATCCTATCCCCGTAACCCCACATATTTAATCCCCCCCTAACACTAAGGGTCAATTTATCATAGCCAAATCAACCTAACCCGCACATTTTTGGACTGTGGGAGGAAACCGGAGCACCCGGAGGAAACCCACGCAGACACGGGGAGAATGTGCAAACTCCACACAGACAGTCACCCGAGGCCAGATTCGAACCCTGGTCCCTGGCGCTGTGAGGCACCAGTGATAACCACTATGCCACCGTGCTACCAAAACCCGTTAAAGACAAGAATCGCCCCATGCTGGGAGTTTTGAGCGCCAATATTTCACAAAGGACAAACATTAAGATTTGGGCGGGAGATAAGGGAACACAGCACTATAACTATAGTGAACAAATGTCCATCGGTCTCTTATCTCTGCGGACTCTTGACTCGGGCTGAACTTTTATTCTCCTATTCTGATCCTCGGGTATCGCTCTGCTGGATGAGCAGCCTTCTGTGTTTTCTCTGGACTCTGTTGACTCTGGACTTTAGCCGCACTGGACGGTTATTCGAATGTTGGGTGGAGCTCAATCGGAACGAGCCGCCTCGACGAAGGCAAGTGACCGGGTGCACCGTCCCGAGAGTCGGTAAACGGTGTTTGGACCCGAACGCCCAACAAGACAAGACGAAATGACAAGAGAAGAAGAAGAATCCACGTGCCGCCGCGGTCAGTAAACCCCGACCGCGCCTGAAAATATATGACCCATTTCTTGAACTCTACAGGTTACTGCACGAACCGGTCAAAGACTCTTCTTTGAATTCTACCGACAACTGGTGTCGGTACAGGAAGACTTTTCTTTGAGTTCTACAGCCGGGCCCGAGTGCTGTCGAGTTCTTCATGACAACGGGGAGCCCAGCCTGCTTGCCGCAGCAGCGAAGATAAACAAGTGGGGTACAGAAACCCCTCCAAACACGTGACAGTCAGGCGCTGCAGCGAAACGAGCCGAGTGCCTCACTTTAAAATTCTCCGAAGTATCACGAGTGGTGAGCATGTTTCCCGATCCTACAAATCTAGATGTAGTGTAGGTATTGATAAGGGAGGGTGGTTTTATTAAGGATAAAGTATAATGTGTTCCCCTTTTTACGATGTGCCGTGCGTTCTTCATTACCATAGACCAAGCTTTATGAATGTATGTATACTTGTACTCTTGTTAATTTGTGCCTATGACATGTACTTCATGATTTTGGACGCTATGCAATAAAGATTTCCATTTCGTACTATCCAACCGGGTCTATTTGAATTTTTTTCTCTGCATTACTGCTCTCGCACCTAAGTCCAGTGTTAGAACCGTAAGGGCGAGTGGGTCGAACCACTCACAGGTGCTTATTGCAACAAGGCTGGCCGGAGACCAGAGCAAGCAATAGTATTAGGCAGCGAAGGCCTAACCCCGCACCAGCACCGTCTGCGATACAAGCATGCCGCAAACCCCTTACAAGTTCCAGGATTTTGACCCAATGACAATGAAGGAACAGCGATATATTTCTAAGTCAGGATGGTGTGTAACTTGAAGGGGGAATTGGAGGTGGTGGAGCTACCATACCCCTGCTGCCCTTGTCCTTCTAGGTGGTAAAGGTCGCAGGTTTGAGAGATGCTGGCGAAGAAGCCTTGGTGAGTTGCAGTCATGTTGCACTGGTGGAGGAGGGAGTGAATGTTTAAATTGGTGGATGGGGTGCGATCAAGCGGATTGCTTTGTCCTGAATGTTGTCGAGCTTCTTGAGTGTTGTTGGAGCTGCACTCATCTGGGCAAGCCGAGAGTATTCCATCACACTCATAACTTGGGTCTTGTTGGTGGTGGAAAGACTTTGGGGAATCAGGTGAGCCACTTGCTGCAGAATACCCAACCTCTGACCTGCTCTTGTGGTCACAGTATTTATGTGGCTGGTCCAGTTAAGTTTCTGGTCAATGGTGACCCCCCCAGGATGTTGATGGTGGGGGATTTGATGATGGTAATGCCCTAGAATGTTATAGCGAGGTGGTTAGACTCTTGTTCGAGATGGTCATTGTCTGGCACTTGCGTGGCGTGAATGTTATTTTCCACTTATCAGCCCAAGCCTGGATGTTGTCCAGATCTTGCTGCATTCGGTAACGGACTGCTTCATTATCTGAGGAATTAGAAATGGAACTGAACACTGCGAAATTATCAGTGAACATCGTGACCTCTGACCGTATGATGGAGGGAAGGTCATTGATGAAGCAGCTGAAGATGGTTGGGCCTAGGACACTGCCCTGAGGAACTCCTGCAGCAATATCCTGGGGCTGAGATGATTGGCCTCCAACAACCACAACCATCTTCCTCTGTGCTGTTTATGACTGCTGCCAATGGAGAGTTTTACCCCTGATTCCCATTGACTTCAATTTTGCTAACGCTGCTTGATGCCACACTCGGTCAGATGCTACCATGATGTTAAGGGCAGTCACTCTCGCCTCACTTCTGGAATTCAGCTCATTTGTCTATGTTTGGATCAAGGCTGTAATGATGTCTGGAGCTGGGTAGTCCTTTTGGAACCCAAACTGTGTATTGGTGAGCAGGTTATTGGTGAGTAAGTGCCGCTTGATAGCACTGTCAATGACACCTTCCATCACTTTGCTGATGATTGAGAGTAGACTGATGGGGCGGTAATTGGCCGGATTGGATTTGTCCTGCTTTTTTGGACAGGACATACCTGGGCAAATGCCAGTGTTGTAGCTGTACTGGAAAAGCTTGGCTAGAGGTGCGGCTAGTTCTGGAGCACAAGTCTTCAGCACTAGAGCTGGGATGTTGTCGGGGCCCACAGCCTTTGCTGTATCCAATGCGCTCAGTTGTCGCTTGGTATCACATGGAATGAATTGAATTGGCTGAAGACTGGCTTCTGTGATGGCGGGGACCTCAGGAGGAGGCAGATCTGGATCATCCACTCAGCACTTCTGGCTGAAGATGAATGTGAATGCATCAGCTCTCAATCTCTCTACCTCCTTTAAGATGTTCCTTAAAACCTACGTCTTTGACCAAGCTTTTGGTCATCTGTCCTGATATCTCTTTCTGTGGCTCGGTGTCAAAATGTTTCTATTGATAACGCTCTTGTTAAGTGCCTTGGGACATTTTGCTATGTTGAAGTCGCTATATAAATGCAAGTTGTTGTTGCTGTTGTCTTTTGCTGTCACGTGCTGAGCTTCACCATCGGTGAGGATGGGGATGTTCATGGAGCCTCCTCCTCCTGTTAGTTGGTTAATTGCCCACCACCATTTGCGACTGGATGTGGCAGGACTGCAGAGCTTTGATTTGATCTGTTGGTTGTGGGATCGCTTGACTCTATCTATAGTATGCTTCTTTCACTGTTTAGTGTGCGGTAGTCCTGTGTTGCAGCTTCACCTAGTTGGCACCTCATTTTCAGATGCGCTTGGTGCTGCTCCTGGCATGCTCTTCTACAGGCCTCATTGAAACAGGGTTGGTCCCCTGGCTTGATGGTAATGGTAGAGTGAGGGATATGCCGGGCCATGAGGTTACAGATTATGATGGAATACAATTATGCTGCTGCTGATGGCACATAGTGTCTCATGAATGCCCAGTTTTGAGCTGCTAGATCTGTTCTGAATCTATCCCATTTAGCATGGTGGTAGTGCCACACAACACGATGGAGGGTGCCCTCAGTGTGAAAACGAGACTTTATCTCCACAAGGACTGTGTGGTGGTCACTTCTACTTATACTGTCATGGACAGATGCACCTGTGACAAGTAGATTGGTGCGGATGAGGTCAAGTAGGTTTTTCCCTCGTGTTGGTTCTCTCACCACTTGCTGCAAGCCCAGTCTGGCAGCTATATCCTTCAGGACTCGGCCAGCTCAGTCAGTAGTGGTGCTACCGAGCCACTCTTGGTGATGGACATTGACGTCCCCCACCCAGAGTGCATTCTGTGCCCTTGCTACCCTCAGTGCTTCTTCCAAGTGGTGTTCAACATGAAGGAGTACTGATTCGGAGGGCGGTAGTTGGTAATCAGCAGGAGGTTTCCTTGTCCATGTTTGACCTGATGCCATGAGACATCATGGGGCCAGAATCAATGTTAAGGCGCTCACATTCACTCCCTCCCGACTGTATACCACTGTGCCACCACCTCTCTTGGGTCTGTCCTGCTGCTGGGAAAGGACATACCCAGGGATGGTAATGGAGGAGTCTGACAAGCTGGCTGATAGTTATGATTCAGTGATTATGACTATGCCATGCTGTTGCTTGACAAGTCTGGAGGACAGCTCTCCCACTTTTGGCACAAGTTCCCAGGTGTTAGTGAGGAGGACTTTGCAGGGTCGACTGGGCTGGTTGTGCCTTTGTCATGTCCGAATCCGGTGCCTAGGTCGATGCTGAGTGGTCCGTCCGTTTTTTTTTCTTATTGTACTTTTTTGTAGTGGTTTGATACAACTGAGTGGCTTGCTAGGCCGTTTCACAGAGCAGTTCAGAGTCAACCACATTGCTGTGGGTCTGGAGTCACATATAGGCCAGACTGGGTAAGGACGGCAGGTTTCCTTCCCGAAGGGACATTAGTGAACCAGTTGAGTTTTTAATGACAATTCGATAGCTCCATGGCCACCATTACTGATACTAGCTTTTTTTAATTCTAGATTTACATAATTAACTGAATTCAGATTCACAAACTGCCATGGTAGAATTTGAACTCACATCACTGGATTATTTGTCCAGGCCTCTGGATTACTCGTCCAGTAACAATATTCTACTGTACCCTAATGCCATTTGTGAGAGCTTGCTGTGTGCAAATTGGCTGCCACATTTCCTACATTACAACAGTAACTACACTTCAAAAATACTTCATTGATTGAAGATCACTTTGGGATGTTTTGTGGTTGTGAAAAGTACCATCTAAATGCAAGTCTTTCCTTTATTTGAGAGTCTGATTGTGTCAAAAATGGGCCCCTTGAACAAAATAGCGTAATATTGGAATGCTTCAAATGATCACAATGTGATTGATCGTTGTATGGAAATGAGCAAACTTAAGACTTGGCTCTGTGGGCATGTTTCTCAAACCTCTTCCGCCAGTACAGTGACCCAGCAAGGTGCTGCAGTGATATCCCTCCTTCTGCTTAGGTGAGCACCCAATTATTGCTGAAAACGGCACAGGTGTTCCTCCACATTACGCAAATTATCCCGAGCCCGGGATTTTGGTCAGAGTCAGAGACACATCCATAAGGTGGGTGAAGTTCCGCTCTGGCCTCGATTTGACCCGAGGAGGCTGCCCCAGAAATCTCCAGGCCACGATTTGTATCATAACAAACGCACGTTAATAGTTCCTCAGAAACAAAAATTAAACGTACCCATCTGACCGTTCCAGCTCATATTATTAAAAATATTGGTTGTTTCTGAGAAGCCCAGTCAAGTCCTCCAGCGCCACTTCTGGCTGGTGCCCATAAGCAGGTGCCACAGAAGATCCCTTAGTTTTAATTAAAAAAAAGGAGCAGAGTTTGTTTTTATTAGCTTTTTGTGTTGGCATGTACTGGAAGAGAGAAAATTAGTTAATGAAGAGAAAGGTCATCCTTGTATTTCACAGGAAAGCCTGCTTCAAGTCAAAGTATTACATTACTATCCTAAAGGACAGCAAATCCTGTGTCACAGTCTAAGTCATGTTAACATCTCATTAAGTGGAAAATTATTTACCATTACAAACAATGAGTTAAGTGTTCTATTAAATGCAACTTTTAAGTAGACAATCTTATCTGGATGTGGAAAGTGCATGTCTACAAGAAATGAATGACCTAATCAAAATTACTCCAGTGATCAGGTATAATGTAATACAGACGGACATCAGTGATTTAACCAAACAAGTTCAGGCATAGAAAAAAAACATGCAGATGACATTGAGACAAGGATCAAAGTAAGGTTCATGGAGTTTAGTTAACCCCAAAAAATTGATAGAAGATAGAACAGCAACTATTAACATTTTAATCAGTAACATTCTCAGAAGGAATTAAGTCAATAACATTTCTATTCAGGGGACATAAACCCAGATATTAACTCGTGGCAAGAACTGGATCGGCTGAGGCCGAGGCAAGCAGAACGCCGTCCTGATTTCAGTAGTATGAGGTCTGGGCGATTTTAACTCCTTGGCCTCATTTTAATATGATTGATGGTGTGCCCACCCGATGATGTTGGGAAACGGGCAGACTACAATGGGTCGCCCGAGGCCTATTTAAACCAGAAAGCGAGGTTGCATTCCCTGATCCCAAATTTTGTTGTCATACTGTTGCAAGGATGGGAATCTCAAAAATGAGTTGCAAGCAGGCCCCATGCCTCCCTGGGGATCCTGGTGGAGGAAATAAGGGCAAGGAGGGAGCACACACAGGAGCATCTAGCAAGGTGACTGTCCAGCAGGCCTGGAGAGAGGTGGTTGAGAGGGTCATTGCCAGCACCATCAGCCCTAGGACCTGGGGGTCAATGTAGAAAGAGGTTTAATGACCTCACAAGTACAGTAAAGGTGAGTACAGCTCTTATCTCGCCAGCTCTCTCAAAATACCTAATAACACTCCTTTCATCCCCTCCCTCACCACTATCAAAAATTCCCTCCCCTCCATCACAGCCTTCAGCATACAATCATAAGAGCACACTGCAACATCTCTCTTTCTCGTTCCAAACACACTCACCTCTTCCTTTGCACTCTTCACACCACACACTAACAACATTCTAGCACTTGCACAACCAACAACTCCTCCCAGCACTCTTTCCTCACTTCATATTCCACACATCTGGCTTTACATTTATCACTCCCCCATCCTAATTCCATCTTGCTTCTTCTACAACTCTCAGCTGCTGCACTATATACGCAAGCCCTACACATCTCCACTTACCTTTTCAACAACCACTCACTAACTCTTGCCCTCTCTTTCTGCAGGTCAACAATATCAACAACAAGTTGTATTTATATAATGCCTTTAACATAGTAAAACGCCCCAAGGCGCTTCACAGGTGCATTATCAAATAAAATTTGCCACCGAGCCACATAAGGAGAGATTAGGACAGACAACCAAAAGCTTGGTCACAGAGGTAGCTTTTAAGGAATGTCTTAAAGGAGGAGAGAGCGGTTGAGAAGTGGAGAGGTTTAGGGAGGGAATTCCAGAGCTTAGGGCCTCGGCAGCTGAAGGCACGGCCACCAATAGTGGAGCGATTAAAATCGGAGATGCACAAGAGGCCAGAATTGGAGGAGCACTGAGATCTCGGAGGATTGTAGGGCTGGCGGAGGTTACAGAGATAGGGAGAGGCGAGGCCATGGAGGGATTTCAAAACAAAGATAAGAATTTTAAAAGGTCAAAACAAAACATAATGCCAGGGAGAGGGGCAAGACCGAGGGTGGAGGACCTAACATCATAGCCCCTTACTGGCTCAGGTGATAGTGATGAGCATCAGGGAAGGCGAGGCTGGCAGCTTATCTGAGCAGGGTGTCTGCATATTACTTGTAACCTTCCATTCACCTCAACAAATATTCAGCAAGCTTCACAACTACAAGCTGCATTCAGAAGATTTGCTAATGTCCAGCCTGTCAGTGCTGCTCTAACACTTACCCGTTTTCTCTTTCCTCTAGGTCCTTCTCAGCACCTTCACTTACCCTGCAGATGAAGAAACCTAGAAGGAGGACAATACTCCTGAGGATGGGCCATCTCGCCTGATCCCTCCCAGGCACCAGCACAGGCATTGGCACTCCACAGAGGTTAGAGAGTGAATTATAGGGGTTTGCACATGGTGAAACACCTGTACATTGGTGTGATGTTTCACAAACATTGTTCTTTTCAGACACATGAGATATGAATCCCATAAGTTCCTCGGCATGAGGAACTATTTCCACAGCCTCCAGTGGGAAACTGGCACATTTTCACACACTCGCCACTCCTGCTGCTCCCCTTGTACCCGGTGCCACATCCTCACTTATCCTATGGTTGAAGGTATCTGAGCTGGTGCATGGCACAGGGAGTGATATTGAGGGGTTTGGTGCAAAGGGCTTGAATTTGCTGCATGGATTTTTGGGTGGGCTAGTCCTCACCATCCACATCTTCATCATCATCCTGATTATTATCCTTATCATCTCATTATAATCTACGAGGAAGAAATGTTTTTCTTCCTCATTATATTTTTTCAGTTCATCTTATGCTAGCCCCTGTTGCTGTGAACTGCAGGAAAAGAGAGCATTATCTAAGAATGAGTAAGCGGAACCTCTAAAGATTGAAGAGACAGTGAAAGTTCTGAGGATAGTTCTGTCAGCTTGCTGTTTTACAGGGATGCCATGGTGAATGTATAAGTCCACGCCCACTAGTTTGCAACCTCAACAATCCCACCAATTTTGCCATCTCCCAAAGCTCGACCTGAATGCCTCTCCAATAGATCTAAGGCTTGTTCCTTGACTGGTTCAGCTCCTTGATTACATAGAATTTACAGCAGAGAAACAGGCCCAACAGGTCTATGTCAGTGTTTATGCTCCACACAAGCCTCATACCACCTTACTTCATCTCACTCTATGAACATAGCTGATGAATGAGATAAACCCCGCCGATGGCCTGTTTCTCCAGGACAGTGCACCAGTTTCTCCTGGAACAATATTAGCAGCATTAGGTGAAAGCTAGCATATGAAGGGTGTATCCCAAGTGGCATCAAGGTAACTGATGTTATAGATCTGCTGGTAGCATTCGGTTAAAGTATAGGAAGAGGTTTTTGTGAGTTGCTACTTGCAACTAAGTCATATAAGGTGGAATACCAACACAGTTTGAGTGAGAGAGCACTTGAACCACCACGCAGTTTAAAGAAGGACTTGTGCACCAATGGAGACTGATTAGCGTGTTGGTGCCCATGGTGTCCAGGAGAAAAAAAAGTCAGTGACCTGTTCCCTTAACTTGCCTGCCCTCATTATGTGATTGAACTTTTTTCTACGCTGGTCTGCCGTTCTGAGGGTGAGAGAGGTGGCACTCACTGCCACTTTCCTCCACGTGGATTGTGAGACACTTGTTTTGAGATTTCTGTCCATGGGTGCCCAGTAGTCTTTCTCTGTTTTGTCGCATTTCATCTCGAAGGGTCTTAAGATCAGACTCATTGACGTTTTGTGCCCTTACTTTCTTTCTTTCTTTCTGCTGCTCCTCCAGTATGCTGCTGCTCGCTTCAGTAAATGCTGCATTTTAAAGGCTGCTCATCAAGTTTTCACCCCCTCCCCCAATAATCCTGTGTTATATGGGAGTTGAGCTCCAGCAAAGCCAAATGATATTTAAATTAACTGACCACGTATTTTATGACAGGAATACTGCTGGAGAGTCCCTTGGGATTTAGAGGCCAGTGTATTTTTTATTTTCATAAAATTCATTTGATAAAATGCCATGCAGAAGGCTGCAAAATACGCTTGTGTCCTGTGGGGTTGGTGGTAGATTTTAAGATGGATAGCAAATTGTTTGCCTTCACATTGACAGAGGGTAGTTATAAGTAGTGGCAGCTCTGAATAGGGTCTAGTTAGTAGTGGAGAGATCTGTGTTAGGACTGTTACTCATCATCTTTATCATCGATTTCGATGAAGGTATTGGGAGAGCAGTTCTTAAGTTTACTAATGACTCAAAGATGTATGCAGTTGGTAGGACTTTAGATGAAATAAATAGACTGCAGGCTGATCTGGATACTTTCGGAGAATGAGTCTGGCTGTAACAGATGTCCTTCAATATAGATGAATGCAGTGTGATGCATTTGGGCTGGTGTAATTCCAGGCAGTATATACTATACACTGTACCCACTTAAAGCTGCTGGAAAACATGGTCCTCGTATATATAACATTGGAACTTCATGACCAGTGTTGCAAGGCCATAAGGAAAGTGAATAGAGTGTTCAGGTGTATAGTTAGGACAGTTCAACATAAAACTTGAAACATAGGAACATAGGAACAGGAGTAGGCCATTCAGCCCCTCCAGCTGGTTCCTGGAGAAGGCGTCGAGGAGGGCCACTAGATTGATGCCAAGTCTTAGGGTACTTGGTTATCAGATTGGCTCAGAAAAACTGGGTGTTTTCACTAGAGAAATGTGGACTTTGGGGGAATATAATTAAAATGTTTAAAATGATGAAAGAATAGACTCTGTTTGGATGCATAGGGTATTTGAGGGAGAAGGGGAGAATTAGGGGGGAAGACAGTTAGGTTAGATGCCATGAAGTATTTCTTTTCACAGAGTCACTGACTTCTGGAACAGATTGCCAGAAAGTGCAATTATGGAACTGCTAATTGCCTGCAGGGATCAGAGAGGAATCTCCCAGAGCCCTTTCCTAAATTGGCCCAAGACTTTTTCTCTCTGTTCTTTTGCCTTTCTCAGGAGATTGTGTGACAGGGGTTGGGGGGAGGGGAAGGAATGGGTTGATGGTTGCATATAGGCTGCACCATATCTGGATGGAACAGGCTTGATGGACTAGTTTGTATTTTCTTATCCCTCTTTTTTGAATATTTGGATGTGACCATTTCATCTCTTGAGAGAGGCTGGGATGGGCACACCTAATTTTGTCAGAGCAAACTTCTGCACCTGGCTCCTACATGATCTTTGATTAGGCCTCTGAGGGGCGAGGCCAGATAATTATCATGTGCTGCTATCTTGAGAAACAGCCAGCGCATGTCAGTAGAAAGCCCTGAGAGAGTGTCTCAGGAGGTGGGAATTAATGGTTTTCTCAAGCTTTTCCTCAGGGCTGAGTGAGGGAGAGGGGTTGTTTTCAGACTGCAGTGAATCTGCCATATGCTCCATTGATGTTTGCAATGAGGATAAAGATTCCTTGATGTTGCTGCAAATTCGGGCAGTGGTCTCAATTAAGATGCCTATCATCTGTCACATATCCTGGGAGAGCAACCTCAGTGCCTGCACGTATGTGTGATGTTAATCGAGCATCCTTCTTTTCAGAGCAGAACACATGATATCTGAATCTGCTGTCCCTCGGCCAAGGAAAAAAGTCTCACAGTCACCATTGGAGAACTGCTGAGTCAGCACCCACTTCTCATTCCTCCGATTCTCTTGTACTCTGAGAATCACCTGCTACTAGATTCTCATCCCCACTATCTTGACTCCCCCAGGTGAAAGTCTCTGTGATGATGAACTCACTGCGAGCAGTCGAGGAGGAAAGCGGACCTAACTGGGAACCAGAGCAGAGAGGGAAAAAAAAATCCAGGAGTGACATCACAGGACAGCTGGTAACTGATTGGTTGGTAAAGGTCACATCGGTTTTTTTGCTCTTCAAGTTAGGGGCCAGGGTTAAATAGCTGGTTAGGGATAAAGCAGGAGCTTGGAGATTAGTAACTGTTTATACTACATTAAATTAGTAACTGTTGATACTATATTAAATTAGTAACTGTTAATAATATATCATATTAATAACTTGAATTAGGTACATCTTAGTCTTATGTTTCTGTAAAGTTAGTTGATAGTCGAATAAATAAAGGCATGGCAGGGCAACTCAGTCCCGCAGAATGCACATCTTGTGTCATGTGGGAACTCCAGGATGCTTCCTGTGTCCCGGACAACCACGTGTGCAGGAAGTGTCATCAGCTGGAGGAGCTTGAGCTCTGGGTTTCGGAGCTTGAGCAGCAGCTGGCGTCACTACGGTGCATCCGCGAGGCTGAGAGCTACGTGGATAGCACTTTTCAGGAGGTGGTCACCCCGCAGCTAAGGAGTGCGCAGGCAGAGAGGGAATTGATGACCGCCAGATGGAAGAGGAGGGCCAGGCAGGTAGTGCAGGAGTCCCCTGAGTGCATCTTGCTCTCCAGCCAGTATTCTGCTCTGAATACTGGTTAGGGCGATGGTTCCTCTGGGGTGTACAGCCAGAGCCAAGTCCACGGTACCACAGGTGGCTCAGCTGTACAGGGGGGGAGGAAGAAGAGTGGGAGAGCAATAGTGGTAGGGGATTTGATAGTTAGGGGGGCAAACAGGCATTTCTGCGGCTGCAGACGTGACTCCAGGACGGTATGTTGCCTCCCTGCTGCCAGGGTTAAGGATGTCACCGAGCGGCTGCAGAACATTCTGGGGGGGGGGAGGGTGAACAGCCAGAGGTTGTGGTCCATATAGGTAGAAAGAGGGATGAAGTCCTGCAGACAGATTTTAGGGAGCTAGGAAAGAGATTAATAAGCAGGACCTCAAAGGTAGTAATCCTTGGATTACTCCTGGTGCCATGCGTGAGTGAGTACAGAAATAGGAGGATAGAGCAGATGAATGTGTGGCTGAAGAGATAGTGCAGGAGGGAGGCCTTCAGATTCCTGCGGCATTGGGGCTGGTTCTGGGGGAGGTGGCACCTGTACAGGCTGGAGGCTTGCACCTCAACAGAGCCGGAACCAATGTCCTCGCGGGGAGGTTTGCTAGTGCTGTTGGGGAGGGTTTAAACTAGCTTGGCAGCAGGATGGGCACCAGGATGTAGCATTAGAAATGAGAAACAAACGGCACAAAGGATTGGGAGAGATGGATAGCACTAAAGTAAGAAATAGTAAGGTATTAGGTGGGGTCAGATTAAGAGAGAACACAACATGGTCTAAGATAGGTTTGCAGTGTGTGTATGTGAATGCACGAATAATAGTAAACAAGGTTGGTGAACTGCAGGCGCAAATAGCTACATGGGAATATGATGTCGTGGCAATAATGGAGGCCTGGCTCAAAAAATGGCAGGATTGGGTATTAAATATTCCTGGAAATAAGTTGTTCAGGAAAGATAGGGAAGGAAAGATAGGAGGTGGTATTGATTAAGGAGAATGTTACAGTGCTGGAGAGGGAGGATGTCCTGGAGAGGTCAAGGACAGAATCTATATAGCTAGAGTTAAGAAATAATAGAAGTGCCATTACACTACTAGGTGTATTCTATAGGCCACCAACTAGTGGGAAAAATATGGAGGAACAAATTTGCAGAGAAATTACAGAAAGATGCAAAAACTATAGAGTAGTGATAATGGGGGACTTCAACTATCCTAATATAGACTGGGATAGTAAAAGTGTGAAGGGCAGAGAGAGGGAAGAATTTCTGAGTGTGTTCAGAAGTACTTTCTTGATCAGTATGTTTCTGGCCCAATGAGAAAGGAGGCATTGCTTGATCTGGTTCTGGGGAATGAGGTAGGTCAAGTGGAGCAAGTGTCAGTACGTTAACATTTGAGGAACAGTGATCATAGTATCATAAGATTTAGATTAGCTATGGAAAAGGACAATCTAGAGTAAAAATACTTAATTGGTGGAAGGCCAATTTCAGTGGGATGAGAATGGATCTGGCCCAGGTAAATTGGAATGAAAGATTGGCAGGCAAAACTGTAATGGAACAATGGGCTGCCTTTAAAGAGGAAATAGTTTGGGTACAGTTGAGGTATATTCCCACTAGGGGGAAGGTAGGGCAACCAAAGGCAGAGCTCCCTGGATGATGAAAGAGATAGAGAGTAAGATGAAGCAGAAAAAGAGCACGTATGACAGATGTCAGGTCAAGAATACCTCTGAGAATCAGGCAAAATATAGAAAATTGAGAGGAGAAATGAAAAAGAAAATAAGAGGGGCAAAGAGAAGTTATGAGAATAGAATGGCAGCTAACATAAAAGGTAATCCAAAAGTCTTCTATAGGCATATAAATAGTAAATGGATAGTAAGAGGAGGGGTGGGGCCGATTAGGGACCAAAAAGGAGACCTACGCATGGAGGCAGAGGGTATGGCTAAGGTGCTAAATGAGTACTTTGCATCTGTCTTCACCAAGGAAGAAGATGCTGCCATAGACATAGTGAAGGAGGAGGTAGAGGAGGTACTGAATGGGATAAAGAGGAGGTACTAGAAAGGCTGGCTGTACTTAAAGTAGATAAGTCACCAGGACCAGATGGGATACATCCTAGGACGCTGAGGGAAGTGAAGGAAGAAATTGCGGAGGTACTAGCCATAATCTTCCAATCCTCCTTAGAAATGGGGGGTTGTGCCAGAGGACTGGAGAATTGCAAATGTTACAACCTTGTTCAAAAAATGGTGTAAAGATAAACCCAGCAACTACAGGCCAGTCAGTTTAACCTCGGTGGTGGGGAAGCTTTTAGAAACAATAATCAGGGACAAAATTAACAGTCTCTTGGACAAGTGTGGATTAATTAAGGAAAGCCAGCATGGATTTGTTAAAGGCAAATTGTGTTTAGCCAACTGGATCGAGTTTTTTGATGAGTTAATAGAGAGGGTTGATGAGGGCAATACGGTTGAAGTGGTGTACATGGATTTGCAAAAGGTGTTCGACAAAGTGCCACATAATAGGCTTGGCAGCAAAGTTGAAGCCCATGGAATAAGAGGGACAGTGGCAGCATGGATATGTAATTGGCTAAGTGTCAGCAAACAAAGAGTAGTGTTTAACGGTTGTTTTTCAGATTGGAGGAGTTATACAGTGGTGTTCTCCAGGGGTCGGTTCTAGGACCACTGCTTTTCTTGATATATATTAATGACTTGGATGTGGGTGTACAGGGTACAATTTCAAAATGTGCAGATGACACAAAACTTGGAAGTATAGTGAACAGTGAGGAGGACTGTAATAGACTTCAAGAGGACATAGACAGGCTGGTGGAATGGGGGGACACGTGGCAGATGAAATTTAACACAGAAAAGTGCGAAGTGATACATTTTGGTAGAAAGAATGAGGAGAGGAAATATAAACTAAAGGGTACAATCCTAAAGGGGGTGCATGAACAGAGAGACCTAGGGGTATATGTGCACAAATCGTTGAAGGTGGCAGGTGACGTTGAGAAAGCAGTTAAAAAAGCTTACGGGATCCTGGGCTTCATGAATAGAGGTATAGAGTACAAAAGCAAGGAAGTTATGATGAACCTGTATAATACAGTGGTTCGGCCTCAACTGGAGTATTGTGTCCAATTCTGGGCACAGCACTTTAGGAAGGATGTGAAGGCCTTAGAGAGGTGCAGAAAAGATTTACGAGAATGATTCTAGGGATGAGGGACTTCAGTTACGTGGATAGGCTGGAGAAGCTGGGGTTGTTCTCCTTAGAGCAAAGAAGATTGAGAGGAGATTTGATAGAGGTGTTCAAAATCATGAGGGGTCTGGACAGAGTAGATAGAAACTGTTCCCATTGGCAGAAGGGTCGAGAACCAGAGGACACAGATTCAAGGTGATTGGCAGAAGAACCAAAGGCGACATGACGAAAAACTTTTTTATTCAGCGAGTGGTTAGGATCTGGAATGCAATGCCTGAAAGGGTGGTGGAGGCAGACTCAATCATGGCTTTCAAAAGGGAGTTGGATAAGTACCTGAAGGAAAAGAATTTGCAGGGCTACGGGGAAAGGGTGGGGGAGTGGGACTAGCTGAAGTGCTCTTCCAGAGAGCCAGCACGGGCTCGACAGGCCGAATGGCCTTCTTCTGTGCTGTAACCATTCTATGATTCTATGATGCATGGGACAGAGAAGGTGAGTGACGCAGGGGGTGAAATCAATGGGGGCCAGATTCAGAGTCAGAAGGTGCAGGATCCTCACCATCTTCCAAACACTCCTCATGCTCCTGATCTTCGCTTCCTCCTTGTCCACCTTCTATTGCTGTGATTGATCTGCAGGAAAAGCAGAAATGAGCTGGGAATTGTTGTACAGTATCCATAGAGACAGAACTGGAGTTTTTTGTCAGCTTTAAAGTGCTGCAGCAGGTGCAGGTTCTGCTCTGCACGTACTCACCTGCAGCTGGCACCGGCTCACCGACATGGCCATCTCCCATAGCCACAGCAGAGTGCCTCACCAGAAGCTGCTTTAACTACTCCTCGTATGGCGATAGGTTGCAGATATCTAGGATCTCGCCTTCAGTCGCCTGCTTCTCCCAGGCATTATGTGCAAGATTTTCTTCGAATAAAATTCAGAGCATTACATGGAGCCAATGATCCAAAGAGTTTCTCCCAGGTAGCAGCAGGCAGCTCAGGCATAATCAGAAGTGCTGGAAGGGCCTGTCACAGGAGAGGATAGCGTTGTAAAGAGTTGCTTGCAAATAAGCTTTTGAGGGGAGTTTCAAACACAGGTTGAAGGTGGAAGATTTAAACAATCATGGAGCTGCGTTGGGCTGTGCATGTTGATGAGTAATTCAATTTGAGAAGTGAGGGTGATCATTGTGGTGATATGCTACCCAAGTGAAAATGGGACAGTTCTCTTACCTGGTCTGTCCTTATCAGGTCATTGATTTTTTTCCTGCACTGGTCAGGAGTCCTCGGGGTGAGAGAGGAACAGCTCTGCACTGCCACTTCACTCCACATCACTCAGACAACTGCTTTCAGTGGCTTTCTTCTTTGCCAGCCCAGCAGATGGTCACTCCTTATGTGCCATGCATTGTAATCAGCCTGAGGAATTTTGTGGGCCACAAGGAGATAGAGGTCTGATTTGGTGAAGTTCTTGACTTGCTGCTTTGGCAGTTAATCGAGAATGCATTGGCTCCTCTGCCAGTGCCAGAAATAGATTATATCCATCTAGTCTTGAAAAGGCAGAACAATTTAGAGGAGAAACAACCACTTACTTGCTGGTCTTTCCAGGGAGCTCCTGCCAGTTTAAGTTGCTGCTGGTTTTTAAAGCCTACAGCAACAGGCTTTATCTCCCCACCAGTGCTTTACTCCCATTTCACACGGTATTTACTCTGGTAAACCGTCATTCAGTTGGCAAATGAGAAAATGACCTCAAATAACCCTGCATTTCAAAGTAACATGGGAAGAATAAGTTGTGTCTGGATATTGGGAATGTAATATTGCAACATCAGAATTTAGACATTTTAATGTCACCTGAACCCTGAGTGCTAAATTTCAAAATGCTGAAGGCCAAGTGCCAGCTGATTGGTGGTCCCTTTCTCATTTGTAACCTCCAAACTCTTATGTATTTATTTAATACAATAATATATTATCTTTCTTCAGCAGGATCAGGAGAGGTTAAAGTTTAAATGTATTTTTAATAGATGAATTTGAAAAGTTAAAATATTGTGCAAAGGTCTCTTGTATGAAATGTGCATTAGGCTCACTGGAGTCCAGAAAATTATTTTAATTTAATTTGAATTATGTGAATGCGCACTATGCATACTGCACCAATTTACAATAGGTTTGGTGGGAAGGTATGTTCTGCATTTTTAGTGGTGAAGGCTCTGTAAGAGGTGGGCCAGTATTTGTAGGTGCAGTTTGGATTCTTTGGCGCTTTTAGTATCACTTTATCTGCATTATTTTTCTCGCATTTGTTGCTGTTTTTGCTTTAGATTTAACCTTTGTGTTGTTAATGTATTTTCCAGCTGGCCTTTTGGGAACCGCAATTTTAGTTGCAGCAATCAGAAATGCAGAAGATGGGAATTCCTCACTTTCGGTTTGCTTTGGAGGAGGAAGAAGGCGAACTGAGGAGGGAACGAGAGACAGGTCTGCTTTCACTGAGTTGGACTGCCCGTGCACATTTCCTGTAGAAATCTGCCAGCAGCATGAGAAATCTCTGGACTTCTCCAAAGTCCAGGAAATTATAGATAGCACAGACATGGTTTTCTGGGCCTTACCCTGTTAGCCTTCAGGAATAGAATGGGGTTCCATCCCATTAATGCGCATGTGGTCTGTGACCATATGTACAGAATCATACAGATGAAAACCTATTACTCAGATAGCGGTCATGACACCTTCATTTTACTGCAATCCACCATGCTATTACTTGAAAGAGAGGGAAGGTTGCCTCTCAGTGACCAATGATACCCTCTTCTGTAACATAGCCCAGGCCAGTAAAATTGTGGGCACCACTCCCCTTCATAGGCACAGTGCACTTCCAGTGTGCTACGCCTGGTGGGCACCTAGTGGGGCTCCAGAGGAAAATCAGCCCTTATTTGTTAAACAAAAGTAATGACTGCAATATTTTTATAACTTTATATCTTTTGGTAAGAGTCTGCAATGCTCTGCTGTGCTGTCTTCTTCTGCTACATCTACTAGTGCACCATGGTGCCATATTGGAAGCACTGGATGCAGAGGACTCCTGAGAAGTTCCCTTAGGACCTGCTTGTGCTTCTGTTGGGAGCCTACCTCGACATGTTGCATCCCGGCAGTCCTCCCTGTCCAGCTGTGATATTTTGGATTTGGGGACATCCCTCCTTCTCCTATCACTTGCCCAAAGAACGTTGGTACCAAGGGACTGGAGAAAACTTGAGAACCAGCCACCAGTTCCTTTGCTTGCACACAAATGCCATTCTTGGAGGGCAAGTCCTGTTAGTGGTTAGTGATTTCTATGATCAAAGACTGTTGTGACATCTTTGCATCTGTCCTTCATGGTTGTACTATGTGTGATTCCACAATTTTAAAAATTCATTCCTGGGATGTGGGCGTCGCTGGCAAGGCCAGCATTTATTGCCCATCCCTAATTGCCCTTGAGAAGGTGGTGGTGAGCCGCCTTCTTGAACCGCTGCAGTCCGTGTGGTGAAGGTACTCCCACAGTGCTGTTAGGTAGGGAGTTCCAGGATTTTGACCCAGCAGCGATGAAGGATCAGCGATATGTTTCCAAGTCAGGATGGTGTGCAACTTGGAGGTGATGGTGTTCCCATGCGCCTGCTGCCTTTGTCCTTCTAGGTGGTAGAGGTCGCGGATTTGGGAGGTGCTGCCGAAGAAGCCTTGGCGAGTTGCTGCAGTGCATCTTGTAGATGGTACACACTGCAGACACATTGCTCGGTGGTGGAGGGAGTGAATGTTTAAGGTGGTCGATGGGGTGCCAATCAAGTGGGCTGCTTTGTCCTGGATGGTGTCGAGCTTCTTGAGTGTTGTTGGAGCTGCACTCATCCAGGCAAATGGAGAGTATTCCATCACACTCCTGACTTGTGCCTTGTAGATGGTGGAAAGGCTTTGGGGAGTCAGGAGGCGAGACACTCACTGCAGAATACACAGCCTCTGACCTGCTCTTGTTGCCACAGTATTTATGTAGGTGGTCCAGTTAAGTTTCTGGTCAATGGTGACCCCCCAGGATGTTGATGGTGGGGGATTCTGCAATGATAATGCCATTGAATGTTGAGGGGCAGTGATTGGACTCTCGCTTGTTGGAGATAGTCATTGCCTGGCACTTGTGTGGCGCGAATGTTACCTGCCACTTATCAGCCCAAGCCTGAATGTCATCCAGGTCTTGCTGCATTCGGGCATGGACTACTTCATTATCTGAGGAGTTGCAAATGCCACTGAACACTGTGCAATCATCAGCGAACATCCCCACTTCTGACCTTATGATGGAGGGAAGGTCATTGATGAAGCAGCTGGGGTCTAGGACACTGCCCTGAGGAACTCCTGCTGCAATGTTCTGGGGCTGAGATGATTTACCTCCAACAACTACAACCATCTTTTTTTGTGCTAGGTATGACTCCAACCAATGGAGAGTTTTCCCCCGATTCCCATTGACTTCAATTTTACTAGGGATCCTTGATGCAACACTCAGTCAAATGCTGCCTTGATGTCAAGGGCAGTCACTCTCACTTCTCCTCTGGAATTCAGCTCTTTTGTCCATGTTTGGACCAAGGCTGTAATGAGGTCTGGAGCTGAGTGGTCCTGGTGGAACCCAAACTGAGCATCGGTGAGCAGGTTATTGGTGAGTAAGTGCTGCTTGATAGCACTGTCAATGACACCTTCCATCACTTTGCTGATGACTGAGAGTAGACTGATGGGGCAGTAATTGGCCGGATTAGATTTGTCCTGCTTTTTGTGGACAGGACATACCTGGGCAGTTTTCCACATTGTCAGGTAGATGCCAGTGTTGTAGCTGTACTTGAACAGCTTGGCTAGAAGCGCGGTTAGTTCTGGAGCACAAGTCTTCAGCACAATAGCTGGGATGTTGTCAGCGCCCATAGCCTTTGCTGTATCTTGATATCACATGGATTGAATTGAATTAGCTTAAGACTGGCTTCTGTGATGGTGGGGACCTCAGGAGGAGGCCAATATAGATCATCCACTCGGCACTTCTGGCTGCAAATGCTTCAGCCTTGTCTTTTGCACTTGCGTGCTGGGCTCCACCATCATTGAGGATGGGGATATTCATGGAGCCGCCTCCTCCCGTTAGTTGTTTAATTGTCCACCACCATTCATGACTGGATGTGGCAGGACAGCAGAGCTTTGATCTTATCCGTTTATTGTGAGATCGCTTGGCACCACATTTTTAGGTACGCCTGGTGCTGCTCTTGGCATGCTCTTCTAATTGAACCAGGGTTGGTCCCCTGGCTTGATAGTAATGGTAGAGTGAGGGATATGCCAGGCCATGAGGTTACAGATTGTGGTGGAATACAATTCTGTTGCTGCTGATGGCCCACAGCACCACATGGATGCCCAGTTTTGAGCTGCTAGATCTGTTCTGAATCTGTCCCATTTACCACAGAGGTAGTGCCACACAACACGATGGAGGGTATCCTCAGTGTGAGGACAAGATTTCGTCTCCCAAGGACTGTGCGGTGGTCACTGGGACAGGACGTCCCCCGGGATGGTGATATCTGGGACGTTGGCTGAAAGGTATTATTCTGTCAGTATGACTATGCCAGGCTGTTGCTTGGCTAGTCTGTGGGCCAGCTCTCCCAACTTTGGCACAAGTCCCCAGATGTTGGTGAGGAGGACTTTGCAGGGTTGACTGGGCTGGGTGTGCCGTTGTCGTGTCCGAAGCCGCTGCCAAGGTCGATGCCGGGTGGTCCATCTGGTTTTATTCTTATTATTCATAGCAGTTGTGTACTGGCTTGCAGTTAAGAGTGAACCATATTGCTGTGGGTCTGGAGTCACATATTGGCCAGACCAGGTAAGGATAGCAGATTTCCTTCCCTAAAGGGCAATTAGTGAACCAGATGGGTTTTTATGACAATCCGATAGTTTCATAGTCACCATTACAGATACTAGCTTTTTATTCCAGATTTATTTAATTAACTGAATTCAGTTCCCCAGCTGCCGTGGTGGGATTTGAATTCACATCTCTGGATCATTAGTCCAGGCTTCTGGATTACTGGTCCAGTAACTTAACCACTATGCTACTGTTCCCACATGACTAGAAACCTGCCTTTATTATGCATTTGACTGAAGCCAAGACATTGGCATCATCAGTGGGAAAATTTCTGAGAGATACACCCACTGTTCTCACCACTTGTATGCCAGAGGTCTCTCCTGCAGATGCCACTGATGATATTTGCAGCTCAGTGTCATTCTGCAGAGCAGAGAATGTTTTGCTGCATGATGGTGCACAACTCACCAGAACAGCTCGCATCGTCTCATTCAGTGAGGTAAATGATATCTTCACCAGTTCATGCTCATGAAGTATTCCCCATTTGATTGCTAATGTAGGAATCACCAAGCAACTTTAACAGGGCCTGTGGACCTTAGCTCAGCAGCATAAGCAATAATATGCATATTGTTGTTGCAACAGTTTGTGTTACATTTTTCTCTGGAGCAGAAATATAACTTTTAACCAATTGAAAACCATTGCCACAGTGAACGTGTGTAATTATCATTGCACCTACCAGGAGTATGTTGCCTCCACAAACTTTAGCATTCCTCAAGCCCTGTACAGCCTCCCTGTCTATAATCATAGTTTTCTCCTTGTAGTGGACGATGGGTTTTGTTTGCTGAATACCACCATTAGTTCTCACACACTGGTGCCTGTTGAAGGCCATTTTCTTCTCCAAAGAAAAGAATGAGTTGCATTGCATGAGGTGAAATTTCACAGAGCAAAGAAAAGGCTGTACAAGAGTGTATTTATTGCTAGGCCCAGTTGACTGAAATGTCAAATACCCTGCAAGTTGGTGTTGAAAAAGCGAAGTCATTACTTTCATGCTATCGGTTCTATCTGTGCATAACAATAGTTAATCAGCAATCTTTCTCCCTCATTACCTCTCTTTCATGCTGCACCTCTAGCAGGTTACTGGATAAATTCAGTTTAACAATATTCTTTTGTGAACCTACTCAGGCAAACACTGCTGACACACGCAATCTCCCCGAATAGCCATATAAAACAAAGTAAGATTATTGAGTTGTACCCATAAAGGACCGTCATACCCATATATAGCAGCGCAAGAAAATCAAAAGTCACCGCCATTGCTTAACTTTGCACTTTTCTTCAAGTCAGACATCTTGTTCCGCATATTCTTTCAAGTGCAGTGGGTGGTAGACGCCACATTCACCTCTGCGCAATTGCAATCCGTGCCTGCTGGCTCCTGTATTTTTTGGTCGGTTGCCCTCCTTACCTGCCGAGAGCATTTGATATTGACTGATTTCATCCACAATAACTTGATGGGTTTCTCCTGTAAGGTGGATTTTTCCTACCTCCAAAATTGTACACTCCCCAAGTGGACTGATAAACTGTGCATTTTTTAGTAGTAGGTACATGCCTATTAAGTGTGATTCAGCAGTATCATTGCAGTTGAATTCTAACTGGTTGGTCAATTGCGCATTTGATGTAATGCATTCAATCTCCAAGAAAGTGCACTGAGTAAAGTTATGTTTTCCAGTAAGAAAAAAAGAACTTGAATTTAATACAGTCAGAGCACTCAGAAGAAATGAAACACCTAGTGTTTCTTTACTTTGCCTAGATTTGTATTCAACTTCTCCCCAAGTCTATTTGGCAATAACTAAAGTCTGCTCTCCCTGACTAAATCGATGTCTTTGTCCTTATTAATAGGTAGTCTCTTTTTGCTGGAATGTCCAATGGCTTAAATAAAAGGGCTTGGCTGATCTACCAACACCTGTGTATAACCTACTTTGTGTTTCCTGTATCAAGGAGCATTCCAGTTCTTGAGCTGCAAGTGTTAAACTGACTTGGAATGGCTTCCCCTTATGCAGAGGTTTAACTTAAGTGCATTAAATCCCATATCATGCGTGCAGAGGGAGCTCTTGGTATGTGAACAAGGCCTTTGGCTTGAACAGCAGCGTGTCTTGACACATCAGTTCCAGAGGCATTTTACAGCATCGTGTGCTTTGATCCAGAGCTGTGCCCCTTCCATGGCTGATGAACCGGTGTGGTATGTTATTGTTAAATCCAGCAAGAAGCTATGGTTGGTTGGGTCAGGAATGTAAAAGGTATTGCCAATTAAAATATTTTTGTAGCTGAAACCAGTCTAAGCATAGCACCTGCCCGGGAGAGCAAAGTAAATCTCACACAGGCCAACCTTAACACATTAGTGTTAAACTAACACTGTTAGCCCCCATCTACAGAAAACACATTAAAAGAACTATGTAATGCAATTCACCAATTGTACAAAAACATCATGCCTTTTGCTGCCTCTCACACACGTGAATGATCATTCTTCAAAGAAATTATGAAATGAACCAAATTTGACTATTTGTAAAAATAGTCACTTTTTGCATGGTCGGAATCACTAAATGATATTGCCGTATGTGTGAAGTGCAACAATTTAGCAGTTTTGGTCCTTTTGCTCTTGAAGTTTTAACAAAGATTAATTGTCCACCGTTGCCAGGCAACACTGTCATTTGAAGACAGTTGGAAGGCTCTGATTGAGATAGTTTACTTTTTCTTGCATTAATTCTGTGCCTGAGCTCCCCGATATGATAAATTGGTAAGGGGAGAATCTGATTTATCCGGCAGTCTGGAGAGGTGCTGCCCATTCATTTGTTTTGTCTTCAGACTTTGGATTGGATCACAAGAATTCCAGTGGCCTGAATCCAAATTGAATTTATCATCCTAACACTCTCTTTCACATTGATACCCGTGCACACTATTCTTTCACGTTGACACCCGTGCACACTATTCTTTCACGTTGATACCCGTGCACACTATTCTTTCACGTTGACACCCGTGCACACTATTCTTTCACGTTGATACCCGTGCACACTATTCTTTCACGTTGACACCCGTGCACACTATTTTTTCACAAAATATATCTATTTTCCTGCAATGATGTATCTATCTTTTAGCCGGCCTGAGGAAGGAGCGATAGCTCCGAAAGCTTGTGATTTCAAATAAAACTGTTGGACTATAACCTGGTGTTGTGCGACCTCTCAATTCTATCTTTTAGCACAGTGATCTGTGGCTGTGGGCTCATGTTCCAGGTGACAGATACTTCAGTCTGTAACCTCTGACCAATTTTTTAATCTTCTCAGTTATTTTTACCTTTGCACACCAAAACAGTTTAGAAAGATGTCTTCCCCTGGGCTCTATTGATAAGACCAATATTGTCCAATATGTCAGTTACTATCCACATGTGGTTAATTGAGAATCTAAATGTGCCTAATTGCATTTTAAATAAAGAAATTAGTACTAGACACGATAATTGGGCATAGGGTCTCAATACCATACTTACATGGTGTATGCATGTTTACTTTAACCGTTCTGATGAAGGGTCTTCGACCTGAAACGTTAACTCTGTTTCTCTCTCCACAGATGCTGCCTGGCCTGCTGAGTATTTCCAGCATTTTCTGTTTTTATTTCTGATTTCCAGCATCCGCAGTATTTTGCTTTTACTTTAACCTATTTATGTGTTTGTTGGTAAAGTGGTAAGACGAAAAGCAGAGTCTGCAAGTGTATTTTGATCATTGTGAGTTCTTTACTTCCTTGGATACTGAATAGCAGTAGATGTTAAGTAATATTTACATATGTTAAGTACATTTACTTGTATTGTGTGAGTGTATGTAAGTTTTCTACTAAAGTTAATGCATGTGGCTAAAATGGTGTCGCCACAGCCACAGCTGTAGCTAGTCAGCAATTTCTACTGGGCAAAGCTGGATAAGCAGATTCAGCAGTGAAATGAACGGAGCTAATAAAATGTGCAGCAAGAGGTTAAAACTGCCCAACTGGCCATGTTATTGCTCTGCAGAGCAGCATTTTTTAATATGATTGAGAAATCAAGGTGAAGGGCCAAGGTTCATAGTGCAGGTCCGCAAAAGGTTGAAAAGAGAAGGCAAGGTAATTCGGGGAACCAGGCATAAGGGCCAGAATTTTCCAGAGTGGTAGCGGGCGCTATCGGAGGCGGGTCGGGTGGGAAAGTTGTTATTTTTGGGAGCGGGTCAGGAACCCGCTGTCACCCCGCTCCCACGCGCCTTTTCCCCAGGCGCGTCTGTCAGCGCGGACCCGACCTGACTGGCAGAGGCAGGTGACCCAATTTAAATTATTAGTAGCTTGTTGTCAGACCCTTAAGAGTGGTTTTAACTTTACCATTTAAATTTAACTGGCTGGACACGGGAAACACGCTGCTCGGGAACCATGTCTGTCAACCTGAGGCGGGAGTTCAGTGGCCATTTCTCTAGCTGATTAGTTTACAACATCAAATGTACTATAAAGGCTCCCACCTGACAGATGATCACTTTCCTCAGCAGAAGCTGTTTCTCACTGCTTTCCCAGCACAGATTCTGCAGGCTGCAGTCTTTCCAGCAAAGTCTCCATCCAGTGTCAGCTCATTGGAAGAACCTCTCTCACCATTGACAGATTGCTTCTGTCATCTCTACTTCACCCGCCATTTATTCCATCAGCATGGGTGCTGTTTATACTGTCTCACCTTGGTCCTCAGAATCTGACCACGATGAGCCCCAACACCAGCAGCACCAGGCACACCAGCAGCACCAACCTTCTCCCCAATCACCTGATGCTGCACAGAACACAGGGCATCAGCACCCGAGCACATTGCTGCCTGGGAGGCTAGGGATGGCCTCATCATGACCAGATTTACTTCAGTTGATGCTGTACACCCATATATGGCTGCCACATGATGTGCCAGGTTGGCCCCACCCCATAGCAACACCATAAAGAATGCCTGCAATGACCAAGCCATTCTTTTCACACTCACCACCATTGCTGGAGGTACCGTTATGACTCACCAGTCACTGAAACTCACTAAGCCACTTACAAAGGTGCACACAAATCTGTCCAAGACCGGAAAGTGTTGAAAATAAAGGGCTAGAAATTCATGTGTTGAGCGCCACTCTGTAGCACCATGAAATGGCAATAAAATGGCGGCTGCCGCTCTTTTGCCAGCTGGTGGCGGGTCACGCGGCGGGCGATATAATCCTCTCCCACTTTGCGCTGCTGGTAACTGGCAGTGCCCTGGAAAAAAAAAGGCGGCGTAGTGACGTCAATCGGTGTGCAACACCGACTTAATGTCACCAACGCGAACTTCGACCCTAGCCTAGCGCTGAATGGGTCCTATGCACGCCCAGGTTAACCTGGCGTGCAAGCAGGCTGACAGTGGCGATGTCTGCACCTCTTAAAGGAACACACACATCATTCAGGTAAGTTTGAATTTAAGAGTTTGGACTGGGCTTTTATGATTTTATTGAAGCGGTGGCTTGCTGCAATAGATGTAAAAAGTTTTTTTAAGTGTGTAGGGAGTGCTGCTGGACACTTGCAAGGGCTCGGATGGTAAATGAAGGCCTTTGAAAAGACAGAACATGCTGCGAATACTCAGCAGGTCATGTAACTTCCGTGGAGAGAAAAACAGAGTTCAGGTCTCAGGTCGACATGCTGCCTGACCAACTGAGTATTTCCAGCATTTTATGCTGTCATTTCACATTTACAGCATCCACTTGCAGAGGGAAGAGGAAGACACAGAAGAGGAAAATGCTGAAGAGGAGGAAGCCGAAGAGGAGGAATCAGATGGAAGGATGCATCCCAGACAGCCCTTTTTTGACCAGGATATCCTGGATGGAATCATCTGCCTGCGGTCCCACTGGCTGGGCAGGCTGCCTCTTCTTGTTGACCCGCTGGCTGGGCAGGCTGCATTCCTTGGGTGTGTGAAATGAGGAAGGCACAAGGCTGGAGTTGTGCTGACAGGAGGATGGGAAAGCAAGAGGTGCATACCAGAAGGAGGATAACGTACGAGGATACCAGCATCTTGTATCCTTTCATCCCCGTCGCTGTCCAAGAGCTCAACCATGCCCCTGCCAAGAATGGCCTGCACCGTCTCCTCCAAGGGATTGAGGTGAGGCTAGGAATGGGAGATGTGCCTCATCATTGGTGCAGATTGTTGGTAGGTGAGTGATTGGGGATCGTGCATTGAGCAGTGTGTCAGGCTAGTGAGTAAGTTGGTAGGAGATGGCTTTTGAAGATGCATTCACTGACCTTGACCAGTGGTCTGAGGTCATGAAGCTTCTTTGGGAGCTGGAGCCAGGTGGTGACACCAAATTGGGGGGATAGTCAATATTGAGGAGGACTGCAACAAGTTACAGGAAGACATTAATAAACTTGCAGAATGGGCATATAATTGGCAAATGAAGTTCAACACAAATAAATGTGAGGTATTACATTTTGATAGGAAGAATAGGGAGGTCACTTATCACTTGGAGGGTGCGAGTCTAGGTGGGGTAGAGGAATAAAGGGATCCCTGAGTACAAATACACAAATCACTAAAAGTTGTGACACAGGTTAGCAAGGCCATAAAAAAAAGCAAACCAAGCACTAGGGTTTATTTCTAGAGGGATAGAATTGAAAAGTAGGGAAGTTATGCTAAACCTTTATCGAACCTTGGTTAGACCACACTTCGAGTACTGCGTACAGTTCTGGTCGCCATATTATAAAAAGGATATAGAGGCACTGGAGAGGGTGCAGAGAAGATTTACAAGGGTGATACCAGAAATGCGAGGGTATACCTATCAGGAAAGGATGAACAGGCTGGATCTCTTTTCTCTTGAAAAAAGAAGGCTGAGGGGTGACCTAATAGAGGTCTATAAAATTATGAAAAATTTTGACAGAGTGAATACAGAGAGAATGTTTCCACTTGTGGGGAAAAGCATAACTAGAGGCCATCAATATAAGATAGTGACCAAGAAATCTAATAGGGAATTCAGAAGAAACTTCTTTACCCAAAGAGTGGTGAGAATGTGGAACTCGCTACCACAGGGAGTAGTTGAAGTGAATAGTATAGATGCATTTAAGGGGAGGCTAGACAAGCATCTGAGGGAAAAGGGAATAGAGGGTTATGCTGATAGATTTAGATGAGGAAAGACAGGAGGAGGCTCGAGGAGCATAAATGCCGGCATGGACTGGTTGGGCTGAATGGCCTGTTTCTGTGCCGTATATCCTATGTAATCCTATGTAATCCCTTTAAATCTCAGACCTCTTCATTGCCCACAATTCCTTGCGAGCTCCACAGCTTTGCTCACAGAGGCTGCGGGAAGCTGCAACGCCGGACTTGGACAGAAACTTCGTCCCAATCCCTCCAGCAATGCCACCAGGGCGGCATTGCATGGAAGATGAGTGCTGCGCCATATTTCTCCATGACCCCAGACCAATTTCAACCTGTTAGTGTTGCGGCCATTAACTGTGGCAACTTTGCTGGCGAACACAAATTTTTTGCCCCAAAATGTTTATGTTTGACAGCACATTAACGGAAACTTTACATAAACATTGGATAAAACACCCAAGTGGCTACCCTTGTGAATCTACTTGTGTGTCATCTTTCTCTTCCGCGTGCTTCTACCAGGTGCTAGCCCTGTGGCTTCAGCAGAGGTAGAGGCAGTCTGCTCACTTCCAACAACAACAACAACTTGTTCTTATATAGTGCCTTTAATGTAATAAAACGTCCCAAGGCGCTGCACAGGAGTTTTATAAGAAAAAAATTTGACATCGAGCCACCTAAGGAGAAATTAGGGCAGGTGACCAAAAGCTTGGTCAAAGAGGTAGGTTTTAAGGAGCATCTTAAAGGAGGAAAGAGAGGTAGTGAGGCGGAGAGGTTTAGGGAGGGAGTTCCAGATCTTAGGTCCTAGGCAACAGAAGGCATGGCCACCAATGGTTGAGTGATTATAATCAGGGATGCTCAGGAGGGCAGAATTAGAGGAGCGCAGATATCGCGGGGGGTTGTGGGGCTGAAGGAGATTACAGAGATAGGGAGGGGCGAGGCCATGGAGGGATTGGAAAACAAGGATGAGAATTTTGAAATTGAGGCGTTGCTTAACTGGGAGCCAATGTAGGTCAGTGAGCACAGGGTGATGGGTGAATGGGACTTGGTGCGAGTTAGGACACGGGCAGCCAAGTTTTGGATGGCCTCAAGTTTACGTAGGGTGGAATGTGGGAGGCCAGCCAGGAGTGTGTTGGAATAGTCAAGTCTAGAGGTAACAAAGGCATGGATGAGGGTTTCAGCAGTGGATGAGCTGAGGCAAGGGCGGAGACGGGCGATGTTACGGAGGTGGAAGTAGACGGTCTTTGTTATGCTGTGGATATGTGGTTGAAAGCTCATTTCAGGATCAAATATGACACCAAGGTTGTGAACAGTGTGGTTCAGCCTCAGACAGATGTTAGGGAGAGAGATGGAGTCAGTGGCTAGGGAACGGAGTTTGTGGCGGGGACCAAAAACAATGGCTTCGGTCTTCCCAATATTTAATTCCCTGCTGCCAAGGAGCTGGAGAGCACCTTGCTGTACATCAGTGGGGCCATTTGGACCCACATCTACGCTGACATTCCTCCTAGAGAGGAGGTCTATGAGCCTCTGCCATCTATTCACCATACATGACCATCTATCCTCCATAGTGACCATGTGCTCCTGTGCGTGGCGCATTAGCTGTTCCATGTAGGTGGCCATCCTATCCATGGAGGAGCGTACAGGTGCCATCGCCTGCGGCATGGTAGTGCTCATGTTGGAGATGGACTCGTCCATTCTCTGAACATTTGCAGACATTGTGCTCGCAAAACCTGTCAGAGCCCCCTGCACTTCTTGCTGCATCTCTAGGATCACCCTCTTTCTGGATGCGCCTGAGGCTCAGCGTCTGTATGCAGCTGAGCAGAGCT
Source organism: Squalus acanthias (assembly GCA_030390025.1). Lineage (NCBI taxonomy): Eukaryota > Metazoa > Chordata > Chondrichthyes > Squaliformes > Squalidae > Squalus > Squalus acanthias. Next base: position 113,105,923 of record CM059428.1, read on the forward strand.
AGAAGCATCCTGCGCCCTCCGGCGAGGAGTCTCCACTGCTGTCCCTGTCTCCACCATCTGCTCTTGCTCACTTGTGAGTTGTGACACACCAGGTGACAACACTACTCTATCTCGTGTGGGACCCACCGAGGTGTGAGTGTCTGCACTGGTGCTGGGTGTGGTTATGTCTGGTGATGGTGCGCCCTCAGAGGCTGGAGGCTCCTCTGAGGAGTCGTCTTCCTCTTCCTCCTGGACAGTGCGGTGGCGGGGGAGGGCCTCTTGATGGACCTGTGGGAGAGTAAAGAGATGAGTTAGATATGTCTTATGAAGAATGGGTACAGATACCATTATGCACATGACGACTATTCAGTGGCTGCTGACATCAGTGCCCATATGAGTGACTGATGTATGCCATGTAGCTGTATGAGATGTAATTCTAGCACCAGGTTGCTGAGATGTCCCCCTCTCTCCGTCTCGCACCGCCAGCTGCTCGGCGACTGCAGATATTTCTAAAGCAGCCTCCTCTGCTGTTGTAAGGTTTGCAAATGATGGAGGGCCCCTGCCAGTTCTCCCCCTCTCCCTCTTATTTTGTGCTGTCTTTTCCTGCAAGGAGGGAAAGAAGAAAAGGTTGAGTGATAGTAATGGAATGAGTGTAAGGAATGGATGAGTTAGATCTTTAGAGGGTGATTATGATGGAGTGGGGTGCCAAAGCCAAGTGGCCTGCTTGTGTGTTGTTAGTTGGTATGATTGCACTAGCATGAGGGTGAGTGTGAGGGGTAGCTAGTGAGATGGGGATGTGATACTGTAGGTAGAGAGAGACTGATAGGTGGAGGTGCAAGGTATGTTGGTGTGAGTAAGGATGTACAGGGGTAGGGTTGGGAAGGCAGAGAAATGGGGATGTGATGAGGGGCACAGCAGGATGAAGGTGAGTGTGGCTTTGTACTAACGTTTCCTGATCTAATGAGATCATTGAAATGTTTGCGGCACTGCACCCAGGGGCTCCTGACCACATCCCTGCTTGTGCCTTCCTGTGCAATGTGCAACCAGGCTGTTTTGGTGTCCTGGGAGGTCTCTTCCACCCATTGGAAGGGAAGAGGATCTCCCTGCGTGCTCTGACTCCCTCCATAAGCATATGGAGGGAGTCATCAGAGAACTTGGGTGCAGCCCTCTGCCTCTGTGCAGTCATTGTCAGTGTTTGCAGCACTCCAATGCTGTAGTGCTCTGACAGCACTACGTTACATTGACATTCAAATCCAATGTGGCTATGGCCCCTTTAAAGATCCTGGCTGAAAACGTGTCATCAATGACGTCACCAGACCCGCACCATTTAATTGGGCCGGGTAATGCGCAGGGCGGGCTTAATAGGCCCTATTAAGGGAAAGTCATTTTCAGCAGGGGATGGAGCCAGCAGCAGGGTCACGACCCGCCATGGCCACCGCCCACACCGGACCTGCCCAGCTTGGCAAAATTCCGGCCATGGTGACTCCAAGCTTTACTTTAAAAGTCTGAATAATGAAGGAAAATTTGCAGGAAAAAATTGCACAGGTTTGAGGTGCTGAGAAGGAGTGAGTTAGAATAGGAAACTGTGCAATTAGTCTTGATTTCAATGCAATGAGGATATAGGAAGGAGGAAGAGCACGCGGGACAACAAATTTGTTCTAAGGAAAGTCCAGCGAAGCACTAATTATTTTATTGATTAGCAGTTTTAACAGATTTAGCAGTTTTAGACCTTTTGCTTTTTAAGTTTTAACAAAGATTATTTGCCCACTGCTGCCTGGTAACGCTGCCATTTGAAGATAGTTGGAAAACTGTGATTGAGATTTTCTTTGCATTAATTCTGTGCCTGAGCTCCCCGATGGGATAAACTGGTAAGGGGAGAATCTGATTTATCCGGCAGTCTGGAGAGGTGCTGCCCATTCATTTGTTTTGTCTTCAGACTTTGGTTTGGATCATAAGAATTTCGGTGGCCTGAATCCAAATTGAATTTATCATCTTAACACTCACTTTCATGTTCGTTCCCATGCACACTATTCTTTCACTTTCAATCTAAGTGATAGAGTGAGAGAGGTGGGAGGCTAATGGTGAGAAGAGCTGTTGCTTGTCAGCTGACATGCCTTTTGTTGAATCTTGTCAAAGAATGCAAGAAAAATGTTATAAAAGCATCCCCACATATGGACTTGGACCTTATAGAAAGTGGAGATTTGGTGAAGGAAAAATAATGTTTGGCATGGAAGAGAAAAGCAAGCTTCTTTGAGGCAGTTTTAATAATGGAGGAGATGTTAGGGTTCCACTTGAGGTCAGAGGTGATCACGGGTGTTAATCAATAAAGACGGACTAAGTTGGAGTAATCAAATGTAAAGGGTAATAGCAGTTATTTAGACTTGCAAGAGACATGAGAAAACCATGTCTTTTAAGAATTGAAAGAAAGAAGATTATCATTGCCCAACTGGAAAAATGGAGAAGATAAAAATGCAGTGATTCAGCCATTGCACCATGAAAGGATCAGAGGTTGTGTGTGCTAAGAGCTTGCAAGCTGAAGGACATTGATGAAACAGAATGTAATCATTGGCAAAAATGTGGTTAGGTTTGGGTAATGAGTGGAGGAAATAATTGAGATGAGGAAGAACCACAGTGGGAGGGAGTTAGAGGATGAACCATCAATTTTAATAAAGTAGAGTGATTTGGATAGTCAGGAATATAGCTTTGGTAGGAGGCCATATAATGGCAATTTGTTCAGAAGTGCAAAGACTTTGGAAATGTTCAACTCAATGATAGGTGTATACAAGAGCAGAGCTCCAGAGATATGCAACATAGACAACAAGATGACCAGTGAAATGGTCATATTTAAAACCATACCGGCGATCATGGACAAGACCAGAACTTTCAAAGTGGTAAATAATTTAAGAGTAGGTAAGTTCTGATATAAGAGCAATATCATTGAATTTGAAGGGTAAAAGGGATCATCCATATATATAGAAAAGACATACATTTATATAGTGTGACCACGGCATCCCAAAGCACTTCACAGTCAATTAATTATTTCATAAGAGTTGTCAGTGTTATAATGTTGGGAAACACGCCAGCCAATTTGCATCCAGCAAGGAGCTACAAAAAGCAATAATATGGTTTAGTAATATTAGTTGAGTGATAAATGTTGGCCAGGAGGCCAGCAGGAGGCCACTGTTGTTCAAATAATGCCACAAGGGGGTAATAATTTGTCTCAGGCGCTAGTCTAAAATGGCCACTAGTTAATCGGTAGCTTGTTTTACACTCTGCCCGATTTTCTTTTCCATGCTAGTACCAGTTTTGCGCTACCATCCAAGACAAATTTCTACCCCGGGATCTTTTACATCCACCTGAGAGTGCAGACATGGTCTCAATTTAACATCTCATCCAAAGGACAGCACCACCGATAATATAGCACTTCCACAGTACGGCACTGAAATGTTAGATTAGATTACATGCTCAAGTCTCCAGAGTGGGGCTGGAATGCACAACCTTCTGAACCACAGATGAGAGCACTATCAATGAGCCAAAGCTGACTGATTGTGATGATAGGGTGAATACAAGCCAATCAAAAGTGAAGGAAAGATGGATGAAGCATTGCTCCCAAGCAGTGGGGATTCCTGTAATAAAAACAGAAAATGCTGGAAATACTCAGCAGGTCGGGCATCAACTGCGGAGAGAGAAACAGAGTTAACGGAAAGGTCGATGACCTTTCGTCAGAACTAGAAAAGGTTAGAGATGTGATAGGTTTTAAACAAGTGCAGAGGCAGAGAAAGGGGGAAGAGGAGGAAAGAACAAAAGGGAAGGCCTGTGATAGGGTGGAAGGCAGGAGAGATTAAATGACAAAAGGTTCCTGTAGTTCTTTTATCTCCTATTCCACCAGGGGAAGGAGTGTAGTTGACTTTGGTCCAGAATTTCCTTGCAGCTGCTCTCGCTTTACCGTGATAACTTCTCCAGAAGTGCGTTGGAAACCCCAATTATCCATGTGAAATTGGTTTCCGCTGCATTTCCAGCGAAGTTACAGCAGCAGAGTGGGAACAGCTCTGTGGAAATTACGAGGCTTTGGGAAGAGAATAGGACAGAGAGGAGAATATTGTGAAATGTAACATTTCTACACCAGATAAATAGAACCTGACTGATTCTAGCATTTACATTTACATAAAATGCATCATATTAGAACGGTTCTATGCATCTTCAGCATTGGACTTTCACAGAATGTAAGTTTTGCATAAGCTGATTCCAATTTTTCAATGACACAAGGGAGTAAAAATACCATTTGTGTTAATGTAAAAAGCTATTGTGGAATTTGCACACTTGCCACAGGCGGGTGTGCCAGAAATATAGTGCAATTTATGCATCGCACTCTCATCACATTAGCAACATTAATAGCAGACTACTCTTTGTGCCCCAATAGTAAACCCTCAGTTTCACATATGGATGTAAGTTAGGGATGTTTGTGTTAGGATAAAAAGCATTTGTACCATGACCAAGCCTTACCTCCATGTATGTACATGGAAAAAAGAAACCTGGGACCCTTCTGTTATGGGACATAAAGGCATACAAATAGAATTAGGAAAGGCCATTTGGCCCAAGGCCTGTTTCCTCCACAGATTATTTGTAGTCAACCCCTCACAGACTCACCCTATTTAATCTCCCGAGGGAATGTTTTGCATAAATATTCTCTTTTTTCCAAAGGTAATAAAGTCAGACACTAGCATATTCATCCATTTTCACTTCTCTGCTATTTGGCTTTAGCCTTCTGCCCTTCACAGATGTCATCCCCTCCTCCCATCTCAGTAGCACACAACCTCATCACCAAGAGTTTCTTCAGGGCTTCTCCCGATCAGCCATAGTAACTTTGGCGGAAGCTTCATAAAAAACGTATAAATTGGGTTTCCACCGATCTTCCAATTAAGTTGCGGTGGACGACTGAGAAAATCCCCAATCATCTCAGTCTATATTGATTCCCATAACTCTGTATCCTATTCCCAGATATTTATCCAGATATTCTTTAAAGGAGTTGAGCAACACAGTGTCAATTACTTTTCCAGTAATTCCACATAGCTACTGCACAGTGAGATCAATTCTTCTAATCTCTCATCTTGCTTGAGGCTTCTTCATTTTAAATCTGTATCATCTTGTTCTGAATTTACAGTCCAAGTTACATAGCTCGCTTACATCTGCATCATCCACGCCTCACAGCAGTTTAATACATCCTTCTGAATTTTGATGTTTCCAATCAATCTTCTTTCCTCTATAGAAGGAATACCAGCCTCAATTTTGTGAGTTTCTACTCTGGGAGATCGACATCCTAGAATCATCCTTTTCTCTGATCCTTCATCAATGTCTGTTTGAAGACAGGATGCCGAAAACTGCACGTAGTATTCCAAATGTGGCCCATACATGATCAGAAAGCTTGTTTTGATTTTTAAGTTGAATGCCCTCAAGATGTGTCCTATTATTTGTTTAGTACATATTTTGAAAGCTGCCAAAAAGTTGTGCTGTGAAGAGGCTGAGAAGCACGCACCACCCTCATTTTGCATTTGATAAGTTATAGGGGTTTTACCACTCAACATTTGAAGAATTGGCACTATTGCATATAAATATTGCTTAGCCTGTAGGTATTGTGCCATGTATTATATAATGAAAATAATAATTCTATATCAGTATCAGTATAATTGCTGTGGAGGTCACAAGAGTTTCCTCATGATATTAAAAATGTAATTGCTTTCAGTGTTTATTTTTCAGCAAACAAAATGCATTAATATATATAAAACAGTTCCTAGGCTAGAGGCTAGTTCTCCTCTACTTTGTGGTCTAGTGGTGGGCTCAACTTGCGCCCGCTGCTGTAAAGCCTATGTAACCCTGACCTGTTTCCCATGGCCAGGACTCACTAATGATGCAAGGCATTCCCAGTGGGATTCCTGTAATCAAGAGGAAGTTTGCCACTGCCGAAGAGGTGAATTCAAGGGGGCATAATCGTAAAATTATAGATAGGTCAATCAGGAGCAAAATCAGGAAACTCCTTTTCACACAAAGGGTAGTGGAAATCTGGAATCATAAAAGGTCAATTGAAATTTTCAAAACTGAGATGGACAGATTTGGAGATATGGAGCAAAGGCGGGTTAATGGAGTCGAGATACAGATCAGCCATGATCTAATTGAATGATGGAACAGGCTCGAAAGGCTGAATGGCCTACTCCTGTTCCTATGTTTGGCCAGTGCTGTGGCAGGACCACTGCTGCAACACCAAAGATTTAAAGGAGGCAGAAGAGTCCTGAAGAGCACAGCATCATTTATTTTAGGCCTTAACCCTTAAAAAGGTTGTGGATCCATAGGGATGGAGGGGTGACTACTACTAGGCCATCTCCCTCCATGCACTGTGTTAAGGGGCTTACCATCACTGTCCCAGTGCCTATGGCCAACTTTTTCCTGGCAGACTCTTGGATTGGTGGAGACAGCGGTGGTAAGCATGGGAATGGGGGTCGCACCTCTTCACCGGCACTTACATGTCATGGGCTGGAAAGGGGTGGCTGGTGGCCACTCTGGCAGGGGTGGGGGAGAGAAATTGAGATCCAGGCAGTAATAGACCTCATTGTCTGATTTTGCCCCATTTTCCATTGAGTTGAAATGGAAAAATCCACTTACAAATCTTGGTGGTTTGCAGAATTTATCGTGGGGAATAGCAGAATGACAGATTTATTAATCCTGTGAGTCAAACCTTTGCAACCACAGAATAAACTGGATATTTTCTCAACACAAATACTCTATGTGTGTATTAGTGAGTATTGTGCCATTTGACTCCATCCTTTGCATGAAGGAAGCATGCATGGCAGGGGACATGGTGGATGGTGCGCAGATCAGATGAAAGTGGAGTCGAGGTGGAAGATCAGCCATGATCTTATTGAATGGCGGAGCAGGCTCAAGGGGCTGAATGGCCTTCTCCTGCTCCTATTTCTTATGTTCTTATGATGCTCTATCTTTGAAACAGGGAAATCTGTACTTTTTCAAGGAGCTGTGAAGAAATCTCTTTTAATCCAGTTGTAACAATAAGAATCAACACCATCTAAACATTTTTCAGAAAGAGAAACTTGGGATGTAATGTAATATTAAACCACACTGGTTACAATCGCTGAAAATGACTCCGCACATAATGGCACCACCCAATAGATGAAGCTGACACTGAAACCATTTTTTGTGTTAAAATAAACTTAATCTCTCTCTAATCTAATTGATCCTTTTGCTTGGTTCCAGGGAAGCACTATAACTAAAGTGTCTGCTTCAGGTTCCTATCTTAGGCCTTTCATTCTCTTCAGAGGCTATCTGCATCATATCTATCATTCACAAAACTCAATTGATCACATGCGAATGCTGTTGATGGGGAACCATGTCTATGAGAATTTGTAAAGCAATTCATCAAAAATATATGAGCATACACGGTTCCAGGGAATGATTACATTCAGCGTTGGAAAGGTTTTTGTAGGAATAGAACTCTATGACAACAGGAATCAGCACAAAACATTGGCGGAACAAGATAAAGTGCCTGAATGATTCATCCTTCTAAAGAGGCACAATTAAATTTTAGAGGAATACCTAATAAACATGAACCAATGTAACATAAAACCTGGTCGCCAGCTAGAGCTTCTTTGGTTCAATGTGCAAATTGTCTCTAGTCCCATCATGCATGCCTACTTCACAAGGTTAACGGGGAGGGGAAAGGGTTCTCTCACCAACCACCGCCACCCCCCCCCCCCCCCCCCACCCCACCCCCATTACCAAAGTTCAGATTTTAATTTAACTTTATTAATTTCTGGCCAAGTGTACTTCAGGATATTCACAACTGATGGAAATGAGAGTTAACAAAGAGAAGTAACATTTCTGTAATATATGTGCTATGGATAGAATATGTCACCTTGCAAAGTTTTAAGGATTGTTATGCTTTGTAAACTCATCAGAAAGTCTGGATAAACTTTATTTTTGAATTATGACATAGGCATCTGAAAGTTGAATGTCTTGTCAGACTTATCAGTTACTTTAGCCTAATCCAATCAAGTGTAGCTCCTTTCTCGTTTACCATTATTTAACACGAACAACATAATTATCCTCAGTTAGGGAATCAATATTTGTTAACTAGCTTTTATTTAGAGGAAACAGCTTCCTGGGATAGATTTTCTGATGGGATTTGTGTGATTCAGGCACAGCTAAGGGACCACCAAAAGGAGCAAGAGCAGAATAAAGAGGCAATGGAAGAGAACCCATTGCCAACTGGTGTAGAAATTCACAAATCTCTCAGACACGAGACCTAGAGGCTGATAGTATTAATGAAGCCAAGAAAATAGAACGACTGTAATGTTTGAAAGTATAGGTTACAAAGGGTTAACGTAGTTCCTAGAGTTGCAATCTGAGGTACAGCCGAGTTTCAAGAGCCCATAGAGTGCCCATCATGCAGGCTGTCTTGCGTGACAACACCATACATTTAAGATAGTGCTCTTAATGTATAGAAAGTCCAAAGGCACTTGATTGGCAGGTGTGAAGAGATGGGTGCCAAACCAGGAAGGGGGAGCTCAAATAACTGGGTTTTGCGAAGGTAATAGAAAGTGGAAAGAAAGAGAGGTGGAAAAGTTTAGGGAGGAAGTTCTAGAGAGTAGGACTATGGTGACAAAAACTGGGGGGGAGCATAGGGTTGGATGAGGTTGCACAGATAAGCTGAGGTGACACCATGAAGAAATTTCTAGACAAGGTCAACGATTTTAAATGTAATGTGCTGGCAGATGGGATGCCAATGTAGGACAGCGAGGATGAGATGATTGGTGGTGGGACTCAGTGCAGGACACAATATAAGCTTCAGAATTTTGGACAAAATGGAATTTAAGGAGGATGGAGGAGAATGAACATACATTATGCAACTAGGTTGTGCTCGAAGACGTGACTGTATGAAGCTTTTTAAAGATTTCAATGTGACAACAGTTTCAGATCTATGTTGCAGTTAGTATTTGCAACATGCTGTAGGGTGGCCATGCATGACATGCATTCAAAGGGCTGTAAGGTTAGATGACTGCTTTGGATGGGGCGACAGTAAAAGAGTAACAGGTTATGAGGAAAGACTTGGTGGCATGTATACGTGAGCCAGATACTTGTTATCGGAAAATGTTGGGTTGCCTTAACTCAGAAGCTTTCTTCAGGTCTACCAACTTCTTGTGCATTTGAAGCCAAATCCTTTATGAGTCGGTGATAGCATTCATGTTGTCAGTTATCTACAGCTAAGGCTGGTTTGACCACTCCAGAAGGTGCCCTTCAACACCAATGAGGACAGCTCCCCCTCGTCTCACTTTATCCATTATGGCTTCAAATGCAGCATTTGTGAATCTGGGTGCGTACGGGCAAGGATACTCGAGTTTCCAGAATTTTGGCGGATCTATATCCTCCAGCTGTTTAAATGGCTGATGTAGCCCTTTGGGTTCCTGTCAGTAGTGCTCCATGTATAATTGTACCCTCAGGCAGCACGTTATGCAGCTGGAGCCGACATGGATTAGACAATTTATTTAATTAGCAAATACTAGGAGGAAATGGCTATACGAGTCAGTGTCAGCACTCACATTGCACACATTTTTACCCTTATATGCACAAGATATTTATCTCTTCTCTAATTCTGCATGATGACTACAAAAAATGACTATAATTCTGTGATTTGTGTATCAGTATTATCCTGAACTGTCGTTGTAACTGTGGCTTCTCACAGTCTTCAATCAATGTAATTTCAGGGCTATTCTTTAATCTCAATCCAATTCTTATCCTTGTCTTCCTGTGTGCTTCACTGTAGCAACAATTGCAGCATTGATGGTCCTGTGAAAAGGTGTCACGAGCCATTGGAATAACAGATATCCCTTGTCAACCAGCAGTCATCTTGGCCCTTGCCCCTGCTGTTGAAATAGAGATGACACACTGGGCTGCTAAAGGATAAAAGCATCATGACAGCTCCCAGCATTTTGTGAATTCACATACAAGAAGCTGTGCCAGTGATGACACAGGAACAATGGGCCGAATGGCCTCCATCTGTGCTGAATCATTCTATGATTCTATGTTTTCAAATCAGCTGCACATTTAGGGAATGGAAGCCTTTTCAGTTCATATAAATATAGGGGGTTTCTAGGAGGTCAAAGCCTTGCTCAGTAGTGTTGGGGAAGGAGATTAGGACCATAATCCATCTGAGTGTGTGTGTGTGTGTGTGTGGGGTGAGGTGGGTGGGGGCGGTGGATGGGGTTGAAAATTAAAATCACGCTCAGTGGGTTTCTGGGGGGTGGGGTGGTGCTGGTGCTGGGGGATTACATGTTTACGGTAGCTCAATTTGTGGATTGGGGTTTGCAGATCGCAAACTTGTTCAATGGGAGGGGGGGGGGGAAGGCCTAAATCTTGCTCAGTGGAGGAGGTTCATGGACAGAAAATTTGTTACATGGGAGGGGACAATGGTTGAGGGTAGAGATCTTTATCAGTTGTGTGGGACAGTGAGGGCTGAAATATTGCTCAGTGTGTGTGGGGTGTGTGGGGTGGGTGGGTGTGGGTGGAGGGTATAGTTGAGGAGGGAGAAATTTACTTGGGTTGTTGAAGGCCACGATTCATTTGTGTTCAATTGGCAGCCATCATGTCCTTTTGCCTGATGTCTAAGTAAAGAATTGTTCACGTTACATTTACTCTTAGTGCCACATGCAGGTGCAATACAATTAGAATCGTCGGAGTAATTATTTCCACGGCATTTTTGACTCCCCCTGTGCATGTGCGCCCATTTGGTACTGTACCGGTCGGCCTTGAGCACTTGATCCGGTCGTGCATGTGCAGTACCAAGCGGTGGGGCGGCTACGCTTTCCTCGGCTCCCTGCAGAGAAGATCAGGGGTTCGGATTATAGGAGCGAGGATCGGGGGGGGGGGGGGCGGAGATTGTATCGGGGGGGTGGGGGGAGAGGTGATCAAAGGAGGGGAAGGAAGGAGAGGGGATCAAAGGGGGAGAGGATCGAAGGGGAGAGAGGAGCTCAGAGAGAGAGGAGCTCGGAGAGGGGAGAGAAGGTCACGAACTCGGTCAGGGGGAGAAGGTCAGAAACTCGGGGGGGGGAAGGTCAGGAACTCGGGGAGAGAAGGTGAGGAACTAGTTGGGGGGAGCATGGTGAGAACAGTTGGAAGGGAGGAAGAACGTGATCTAGGTCTAAAGTGGGGTGGGGGGGGGAATGATAGCAAGAACGTGATCCAGATGGGAAAATAGATTACATTCTCCCGCCCTCTGTTAGGCCTGGATCACGTTCTTCTACCAGCACCCCCTTTACACCTGCCCCATGTTCTCCTTCTCCTCCCTACTCCCCAGACTGCAGCGGTTCAAGAAGGCAGCTCACTACCACCCTCCCATGGGTAACTAGGGATGGGCAATAAAATTCTCATCCTCATGTCTGTTCTCTGAAAGCAGTAGAGTTAGCACTGTGAGCTCTGGAGCCTGGCTGTCACAATGAATGGATCAAATTACACATTGCAGCGATCTTGATTACTCTCCAACAGGCAGGATCAAATTACACATTCCAGACAAACTGCTGGGTGTGTCCTGTCCTCCAAGGGGACCAATCAGAATTTTGGTGTTGCAAATAGACACGACCTAGAATCGTGACACCACTCAGCTTTCTTAATATAATATAGATAAGGGTCATAGTATCGAAGTAATAATTAACTACTGAATTCGCCAAATTTTTCCCATCGTATAGAAGAAATTTTATCCTTGGAAGAATTTTGCTTGACTTTTGTAATGGCACTTTCTCCCATCAAAGCAATGTCTCGCCCATCAATATCTCTCCAACCATCACCAATCTTCAACTGTCATCTGTGCAGTGCTCCTTTAAATACCTGAGCTGAATTGGACCCATGTGTGACGTCATCATGCCCGCTCGCGTTAATTGGTCGGGAAACCCGGAAGTCAGGTGCAAATGTAATGGAATTCATTATAAAGCCACTGCCAAACACGCCGCTGAAACTTCCAGGTTCCCCATGCGATCCGGGGCTCCCCCGCTGCCAGCACATTGGCAGGTAAAAATTCCAGCCCACCAGTCTGTGGCTTTCAATTTGTTAAGACATGAACTTGACAAGTAGAGTTTGGGAAACGAGATATTGCCATTTAAAATATCAAGGCTAATTCTGTCGGTTTAAACTCCGGGAGGTTTCCCATCAGTGATGTCACTGGACAAGCCTCACAGGGAGAGACAGTGTACTCAAGAGTGTTTATGCCAGTAAGAAAAATAAATGAATTTTAAAAAATGCGCGTGTATTCTGTGCCATGTTCCCTGTAAGCTGCACAGGGCCAAACAAAATTAGAGGGGACATTGATTCTGTGTTGGTCCTACAACATGCATAACATTACATTTATGTGTTATTTGCTGGACTCGACTATTCCAATGTTCTCCTGGCCAGCCTCCCATCTTCCACCCGCAATGAACTTGAGCTCATCCAAAGCTCTGGTGCACGTATCCTAACACGCAGCAAGTCCCATTCACCCATCACCCCTGTGCTCGTTGACTTATTTGGCTCATGGTCCACCAACAACGTTCCCGCTAAGCTGCACGGTCGCAGCTGCCGAGAGCTCTCGCGCAGGCCTCTTCCAGGCTTTTGACTGGGAGATTTTGTGTATGCGCAAAATTTTGAATGGTCCACGCAGCCCGTTAAAGGGACCGTGCACCCAAAATAAATAAGGTGGAAAATTGTCCACCAACACCTTGATTTTAAAATTCTCATCCTCCTGTCAGCTTTCGTATGAAAGCTGCCCTTTGATTCAGTGATGCCTCCCTGGAACTCTTGCTGCAAGGAGTTAGGGCCTGCAGGGAGGTGTTATTTACTGCTGACAGGAGGAAGAAGTCAGTCTCAGAGACCAAGAAGGCATGGCTGAAGATTGCGGCAGAGGTGAGCAGCAGGAGTGTGGTTCCCAGGTCCTGGATTCAACGCAGGAAGAGATTTAATGACCTCATGAGGGCAGGAAAGGTGAGTACAGTGCCACATTCAACTACATCCTGATGTGCGTGTCACCCCAACCCCCTCACTCTGCCTTCTCAAGCCTAATCCTGCACATCACTCCCTACATTAATGTACCTTGCAGGTGCACCCATCCCTCTCTGTCTATGCACTTCCTCACATTCCCATCTGACCATCCACCACTGACACTGACCCTCATTTGAATGCAATGTAACACCTCTCCCTCATAGACACCCTCTAAAAATATTGCTCATCTATCCGTTCCGCTCATTCCATGATTCTCACTCAAAGGTCTCTTGCTTCCCTCCTTGCAGGAGAAGAGAGCACAGAACACCCGGGAGAGGCAGAGAACCGGAGGTAGCCTTCCAGTCACAGCAACACTGACTGCTGCAGAGGAGGAGGCACTCGAGATAACTGGAATATCGGCATTGATGGTGGTGGGAGATGGAGAGAAGGGGAGGTCCCAGCTACCTGGTAGCAGAATTAAATATCACACAGCCACATGGCATACAACAGTCACTCATGTTGACTTGATGTCAGCAGCCAGTGAAATATGATCATGTGCAAAACTAGGGGACATAGTCTTAGAATAAGGGGCTGCTCTTTCAAAACTGAGATGAGGAGGAACTACTTCACTCAGAGGGTGGTAGGTCCATGGAATATGCTGCCACAAAAAGCTGTAGAAGCTACAACATTAATTAAATTTAAAACAGAAATAGACAGTTTCCTAGAAGTAAAGGGCATTAAGGGTTACGGGGAGCGGGCAGGAATTTGGACATGAGTCTAGGTTCGGATCGGTCATGGCCCTGTGGGTAGTGGAGCGGGCCCAGGGACTGTGTAGCCTGATTCTGCTCCTATTTCGTGTGTGCAATTCTGTTAGATGCAGGAGATGGTTCTGTGATAGATAGTAGATTGGCGGTTAGGATCAGATCAGCCATGATCTTATTGAATGGCGGAGCAGGCTCGAGGGGCCGATTGGCCTACTCCTGCTCCTATTTCTTATGTTCTTATGTTCTTATGTTCAGTTCAAACATTCTTACCATGACAGATCTAATTCATGTCTTTACTCTCCCATAGGCCCATCAAGTGTCCAACAGCCAGTGGAGCCAGATGAGGAAGAAGACTCCTCAGAGGAAGTCGCTAACTCTGAGGGTGCACCGTCACATGACCCATGCACACCAAGCACCAGCGCAGATACACACACGTCGGTGGGACCAGTAAGTCAGAGAGTAGTGCTGTCACCTGGTGTCTCACACATCACATGTGAGCAAGAGCAGATGGTGCAGACAGGGACAGCAGTGGAGAGTCCTTGTCAGAGGGTGCAGGACGCTCCAAGCTCTGCTCAGCTGGACGCAGATACTGAACCTCGGGGGCCGTCGACAAAGAGGATGATTCTAGAGGAGCAGCAAAAAATGTGTGAGGCTCTGGCAGGATTTCCAGCCGCACTGTGCTCACTTACAGGGAGAATGGAGGAGTCCATCTCAAACATGACTGGCATGATGTCACAGGCCATGGCTATGATGTGTTCGTCCATGGAAAGGGTGGCGACCTGCATGGAGCATCAAATGCGACATTCAAACGAGTGCATGTTTCCCCTCACCAACAGCTTGCACACTGAATGCCACCTTAACAAGGATGGTTAAAACCTAGACTTGGGCGTTCATCGCCCCATTGATCTGCAGCAAACTGCTCTCCAGCTCCTTGCTAGCAGGGAAGTACAGGTGGGCCACGAGAGGGGTGATGATGAAAGGGGACATGGAAGCGGGGGTTCTGCTCAAAGCGCTTCCACTTCTCCCCCATTGTCCACCCCCCCCCCCTCAGTCAGAGCCCCACGTGCTGCCTCGTGTCCCGATGGCCGATTCTGCCCCTGTAGAGGTGCAGGAGGAGCAGTCTTTGGCGGGGCCCTCACAGGCTCCAACACTGAGAGGATATCGACCAAGAGCATCTCAGCAGTCAGAGCAGGGAGGTGAGCATCTTGCCTCTACGCCTGCTGAAGCCACAGGAGTTGCACGATGTACAAGTCGTAGGAAGATGAAAGAATTCTAGAAGCACAGGGTATGCACATGGGTGTGCTAGGCAATGTTGCACTGTGAAGACTATGTTGAAATTTGGAGGCACATAAAATTATTTATTTGCACCACTTTCCCGTCTTGCCCATTTTTGCCTGCTGCCTGGCAAGTGGCCTTGTCACTTGTATTGAATGGTAAGACATGAGATAACTGAGTGCCTGTGACAGGAATGGTTTGGTAATTGTCGGACTGCTTTATGGTGGCAGTGGGGGGAAAGTTGGTTCAGCATCTGGGTGCCAGATGGGTGCCCTGGTGCAACTTAACTAAATTGAGCCATTATGAGGCCATCCCTGGCATCCCGGGCAGAAACGTGTGCCGCTGCTGGTGCCATGTCCACATCAAGTTCCTCCCCCTCCTCTTCCTCCTGTTCTTCCTCCTCCTCCTGTTCTTCCTCCTCCTCCGAAGAGGCTCTGCGCTCTGTGCCTTGCTCCTCCGACAGCTCCAATCCTCGCTGCTGCGCTTTGTTGTGCAGAGCGCAGCATACCACAATCATTCTGGAGGCCCTGGCGTATTGAAGGGCTCCTCCAGATCTGTCCAGGCATTTGAAGCGCATCTTCAGCATCCTGATTGCTTGCTCTATTACATATCTTGCCGTCACTTGGCTTTGATTGTAGCGCTCTTTGGCCTCATTGTTTGGCCTCCTCAAGGGTGTCATCAGCCACGTCTTCAGTGGATACCCCTTATCTCCAAGCAGCCAGCCAGTAAGTCTGATTGGAGGGGTGAAGAGCTGAAGGAGGGTGGACTGACGCAGGATGAATGAATCATGACAGCTCCCTGGGAATCTGGCACACACCTGCATGATGATTTTTTTGTGGTTGCAGATCTGCTGCATATTGATGGAGTGGAAGCCCTTAATGTTCATGAACACTCCTGGGTGATCTAAGGGAGCCTTGATGGCCACATGTGTGGAGTCGATGACGACTTGCACCATACAAGGTAGGATAAAGAAAAAAGGGAGGCGTATGACAGATACCGAGGGCTTAACACTCCAGAATCTTTAGAGGAGTACAGAAAGTGCAGGGGTGCAATTAAAAGGATATTAGGAAAGCAAAGAGGGAGCATGAAAAATTCTTGGCAAGTAAAATGAAAGAAAACCCAAAGATGTTTTATAAATATATTAAGAGTAAGAGGATAACTAAAGAAAGGGTAGGGCCTATTAGAGATCATGAGGGTAATCTGTGTGTGGAGGCAGGAGATGTCGGTAGGGTTCTTAATGAATACTTTGCATCTGTTTTCACAAAGGAGAGGGGCGAAGCAGACATTGCTATCAGGGAGGAGGAGTGTGAAATATTAGATGAAATAAACATAGTGAGAGAGGAAGTATTAAGGGGTTTAGCAGCTTTAAAAGTGGATAAATCCCTAGGCCCGGATGAAATGCATCCCAGGCTGTTAAGCGAAGCAAAAGAGGAAATAGCAGAGGCCCTGACCATCATTTTCCAATCCTCTCTGGCTTCAGGTGTGGTGCCGGAGGACTGGAGGACTGCTAATGAGGTACCCTTGTTTAAAAAGGGAGAAAAGGATAGACCGAGTAATTACAGGCCAGTCAGCCTAACCTCGGTGGTGGGAAAATTATTGGAAAGAATTCTGAAGGACAGGATAAATCCTCATTTAGAAAGACATGGACTAATCAAGGATAGTCAGCACGGATTTGTTAAGAGAAGGTCGTGTCTGACAAATTTGATTGAATTTTTTGAGGAGGTAACAAGGAGGGTAGATGAGGGTAGAGCATTTGATGTAGTGTATATGGACTTTAGGAAGGCTTTTGATAAGGTTCCACATGACAGACTGGTCACGAAGTTAAAAGCCCATGGGATCCAGGGCAAAGTGTCAAGTTGGATTCAAAACTGGCTCGGAGAGAGGAAGCAGAGAGTAATGGTTGATGGGTGCTTTTGTGATGGGAAGGCTATTTCCAGTGGGATTCTGCAGGGCTCAGTACTAGGTCCCTTGCTTTTTGTGGCATATATCAACAATCTTGACTTGAATATAGGGGGTATGATTAAGAAGTTTGCAGATGATACTAAAATCGGCTGTGTGGTTGATACAGAAAAAGGAAGCTGTAGACTGCAGGAAGATATCAATAAATTGGTCAGGTGGGCAGAACAGTGGCAAATGGAATTCAATCCGGAGAAGTGTGAGGTAATGCATTTGGGGAGGGCTAACAAGGAAAGGGAATACACATTAAATGGTAGGACACTGAGTAGTGTAGAGGAACAAAGGGACCTTGGAGTGCATGTCCACAGATCCCTGAAGGTAGCAGGCCAGGTAGATAAGGTGGTTAAGAAGGCATACGGAATGCTTGCCTTTATTAGCCGTGGCATAGAATACAAGAGCAGGAGGGTTATGCTTCAACTGTATAAAATACTAGTTAGGCCTCAGCTAGAGTACTGTGTGCAGTTCTGGTCACCACATTACAGGAAAGATGTGATTGCACTAGAGAGGGTACAGAGGAGATTTACAAGGATGCTGCCGGGAGTAGAGAATCTTAGCTATGAGGAAAGACTGGATAGGCTGGGTCTGTTTTCCTTGGAACAGAGGAGGCTGAGGGGAGACCTTATTGAGGTGTATAAAATTATGAGGGGCATAGATAAAGTGGATAGAAAGGACCTATTTCCCTTAGCAGAGGGGTCAAAAACCAGGGGGCACAGATTTAAAGTAATTGGTGGAAGGTTTAGAGGGGATTTGAGGGAAATTTCTTCACCCAGAGGGTTGTGGGGGTCTGAACTCACTGCCCAGAAAGGGTGGTAGAGGCAGGAACCCTAACCACATTTAAAAAGTACTTGGATGTGCACTTGGGATGCTCTAACCTGCAGGGCTACGGACCAAGAGCTGGGAAGTGGGATTAGGCTGGATAGCTCTTTGTTGGTCGGCGCGGACACGATGGGCTGAAATGGCCTCCTTCCGTGCTGTAACTTTCTATGATTCTATGATTCTGTGGAAAGGCAGCCAGAGCCGCAAAGCCAAGCACCCACACATTCTGACTAGCTTCATCGGTGGCAAAGTGCACATAACTGCTTGTTCTGGCAAACATTGCCTTGGTCATCTGGATGATGCATTTGTGGGCAGCTGACTGCAAAATCCTGCAAATATCTCCTGCAGATCCCTGTAAGGAGCCAGAGGCGAAGAAGTTGAGGCCGGTGGTCACTTTGACAGCTACTGGTAAGGCGTGTCCACCAGGTCCACTTGGCAGCAGGTCTTCTTCCAGCAGGCTACAAATGTCTGCCACGACCTAACGTGATAGCCTGAGCCTCCTGAGGCACTGGTGTTCAGTCATGTCCAGGAAGCTGATCCTCTGCCTATATACCCTGTGTTGGGGGTATTGCCTCCTGTGAGCTGCACCCCTGTGCTCATCCCCTCTCTCCTGTGGAGTGGCAGGTCAGTGAGGAGAAGGCTGCTGGTGTTGTTGGTGATGATGGTCATCTTGGTCCTCATCTGTGGTCCAGCGTGAAACAACATAAGCAGCACCCATGCTGATCTGATACTTGACAGATGTAAAATGGAGATCAGATGCACAATCCTCCAGTGTAGTAAAAGTGACCTCCCATGTAGTGAGAGTGACCTCCAATGTAGTGCGAGTGACCTCCCATGTAGTGAGAGTGACCTCCAATGTAGTGAGAGTGACCTCCAATGTAGTGAGAGTGACCTCCAATGTAGTGAGAGTGACCTCCAATGTAGTGAGAGTGACCATCAATGTAGTGAGAGTGACCTCCAATGTAGTGAGAGTGACCTCCAATGTAGTGAGAGTGACCTCCAATGTAGTGAGAGTGACCATCAATCAATGTTCCCTGTAAGCTGCATACAGGGGTCCCAAGCTGCCGGCTTGTCGGCTTTTCAATAGAAAAACCGTGCAGGGTGGTATTTTGAATGGACCGCGTGGCCCGAAAACGAATTACAGGGAACATTGCCTCCAGTGTACTGAGAGTGACCTCCAAAGTTGTAGAAGTCACCTGCAAAGTACTGAAAGCAAACTGTCAGAACAATTAGTGTGAGCAAAAGCCTTTCCCTTATGCAGGAAAGCAAGTGTGAGGTCTCAGTACTTATCGGATTTTTTGCCTATCATTTGTTCAGCCCCCTCAATTGCTGCTGTGCTCTTGCTTGCTTTTACTGGCGAGGTCCAGGAAGCCCGGGAATCCCATGCACACACAGTAAAACTTGAAACCCCAGGTAAAAAAGGCTGTTAATAGCCTGTTAACGAGCTCTAAATTGTGAGAGAAGGAAACCAGGGAATTATAGACCAGTTAGCCTAACCTCTGTTGTCGGGAAATTGCTAGAGTCTATAATTAAGGATAGGGTGACTGAACACCTCGAAAATTTTCAGCTGATCAGAGAGAGCCAGCATGGATTTCTGAAGGGTAGGTCATGCCTGACAAACCTGATTGAATTTTTTGAAGAGCTGACTAAAGTAGTGGACAGGGGAATGTCTATGGATGTTATTTATATGGACTACCAGAAGACAATTGATATAGTCCCACATAAGAGACTGTTAACTAAGGTTGAAGCTCATGGAATTGAAGGCAAATTATTGACCTGGTTAGGAAATTCACTGAGCGGCAGGAGACAAGAGAGTAGGGATAATGGGCAGGTATTCAAATTGGTAGGATGAGACTAGTGGTGTTCCACAGGGATCTGTGTTGGGGCCTCAACTATTCCCTGTATTTATTAATGACTTAGATGATGGCATAGAAAGCCACATATCCAAGTTTGCCCATGACACAAAGATAGGCAGCATTGTAAGCAGTGTAGATGGAAGCAGAACATTATAAAGAGATATTAATTGATTAAATAAATGTGCAAAACTGTGGCAAATAGATTTCAATGTAGGCAAGTGTGAGGTTATCCAATTTGGACCAAAAAGGATAAATCAGAGTATTTTCTAAATGTTGAAAATCTAGTAACAGTGGAGGTCCAAAGAGACGTGGGGCTCATGTACATCGATCATTAAAATGTCATGGACAGATACAGAAAATAATCAAAAAGACTAATGGAATGCTGGCCTTTATATCTAGAGGACTAGAATACAAGGAATAGAAGTCATGCTACAGTTATACAAAGCCCTGGTTAGACCCACACCTGGAGTATTGTGTTCAGTTCTGGGAACCATACCTTGGGAACTATATATTGGCCTTGGAGGGGGTGCAGTGTAGATTTATCAGAATAATACCTGGACTCCAAAAGTTAAATTACATGGGGAGATTACATAAGAACGTAAGAAATGGGAGAAGGAGAAGGCCATTCAGCCCTTTGAGCCTGCTCCACCATTCAATAAGATCATGGCTGATCTTCTATCTCAACTCCACCTTCCCGCACCAGCCCCATATCCCTTGAATCCATTAATATCCAAAAATCTATCGATCTCTGTCTTGAATATACTCAACGACTGAGCATCCTTAGCCATCTGGGGTAGAAAATTCCAAAGATTCACCGCCCTCTGAGTGAAGAAATTTCTCCTCATCTCAGTCCTAAATGGCCGACCCCTTATTCTGAGACTGTGACCCCAAGTTCTAAGCTCCCCAGCCAGGGGAAACATCCTCCCAGCAGCTACCCTATCTAGCCCTGTAAGAATTTTAAATGTTTCAATGAGATATCCTCTCATTCTTATAAATTCTAGGGAATATAGGCCTAGTCTCCTCAATCTCTCCTGGACAATCCCCTCATCCCAGGAATCGGTCTAGTGAACCTTTGTTGCTCTCCCTCTAAGGCAAGTATATCCTTCCTTAGGTAAGGAGACCAAAACGAGGGTTGTATTCCCTGGAATTTAGAAGATTAAGGGGTGATTTGATGGAAGTTTTCAAGATATTAATGGGAACTGATAGGGAAGACAGAGAGAAACTATTTCTGCTGGTTGGGGAGTCTAGGGCGAGGGGACGTGGTCTAAAAATTAGAGCCAGGTTTTTCAGGAGTGAAGTTAGGAAACACATCTACACACAAAGGGTGGTAGAAGTTTGGAACTCTCTTCCACAAATGGCAGTTGATGCTAGGTCAATTGTTAATTTTAAATCTGAGATTGCTAGACTTTTGTTAACCAAAGGTATTAAGGGATACGGGGCAAAGGCAGGTATATGGAGTTAGGTCACAGATCAGCCATGATCTCATTGAATGACGGAACAGGCTGGAGGGGCTAAATGGCCTACTCCTGTTCCCATGATCTTAAAACCGAGCCACCAGAAAGGCTCAGTATGTATTCTTTTTAAAAGAGTTACCATGACCATGTGAATATCTGAAATTAAGTGAAGTAGGATTTATGATTTAAGTGAAGTTTGATTTAGGACATCTTCTGGTTTTCTTTTTTTTAGCGTGGTGCTGAGCCAATATACAATATATTGCTGTCGCTGTCAACCTCCCGCTAAAACAAATTGTGCAGTCAATACACCAGCAACCATCTTTAAGCTACTGATAACAGATATCCCACCTCATGATTTTTTTAAATTCATTATCGGGATATGGGCGTTATTAACAAGGCCAACATTTATTGCCCAGCCCTAGTTGCCCTTGAGAAGATGGTGGTGAGCCTTCTTCTTGAACTGTTGCAGTCCATGTGGTGAAGGTGCTCACAGTGCTGCTAGGTAGGGGTTTCCAGGATTTTGACCCAATGACAATGAAGGAACGGCGATGTATGTCCAAGTCGGGATGGTGTGCAACTTGTAGGAGAACTTGGAGGTGATGGAGTTCCAATGCACCTTATAGGTGGTGGAGGTTGTGGTTTTGGGAGGTACTGTTGAAGAAGTCTTGGTGAGTTGTTGCAGTGCATCCTCTAGATATTACATACTGCAGCCATGGTGCGCCAGTGATGGAGGGAGTGGATATTTAAGGTGGTGGATAGGGTGCCGATCAAGCAGACTGCTTTGTCCTGGATGGTTCTTGAGTGTTGTCGCCTGGCTGTTCTCCTTGCACATCATCATAATGTGCTGGGAGAGCGGCTAAAATATTTAATGATTGGATCTTGGTATCGTGCAAGGTCAGCTTTTTTTGGTGCAGATGTGGCTGGTGCCCAGTTTTGCAATGGTCCCAGCACAGCATTATAGGCCCCATAGGGTTGAACTTTCATCCCCTCCAGCAGCATAAACAGGGTGATAGCCGTTCGAAAATGGTGGGCAGCGACCTACTGCCCCGTTGCCATCATCACTATGTCCGTAGCAATGTTCATTGGGGCCTAATGCTGGGCGGCTGGAGCAGCCCTTGGAGTCAGGCTGAAGGCCCATTTAAAATGGATATCAGGATCCTATGACGTCAATAGGACCCCGAATGCCATTTTTTGAATGAACTGTCTGGAGTGTGTGCTCCAACCAACATCAGGAGGCGGCCTGGCTGAAGATAACCCGAATAGTGAGTTCCTATGGAGCCTGGAGGAGCTGGAGTGCTCCTCCCAGCCCTACAAAACCAGCTTTAACCACTGCTGTTCCAGCTCTTCCCCCACCCAGATTGGGCCCCACCCAAGGAACCTACTTTCCTCTGTCCCGGAGGCCAGACAGGCTGCCTGATATTGGCTCAGTTTCCGGCCACAAACCTCCAGTCCAACCAAACGAGGACCGGTCCTCAAAATGAACTGGGCCTCCCAGCGGGATTACCAGGCAGCTGACGGTAGCTTTCTTCATCAGTTTAACACACTCCATATCCATGTTGTTCCCAATGTTTATTCTGTTCATCCAACTAAAAGAAGATAATGTTGTTTAAATAATTACCTTTAATTTGAATTACTTAAAGTACAGAAGTATTGTTGATATTTCAGATTATCAAAGCAAGCTGCCTCTTGGTGTCTGTGGATGTTATTTATATGGAATGCCAGAAAGGCATTCGATAAGGTTCCACAAAGGAGACTGTTAGCAATAATGAAAGTGCATCGATTTGGAGGCAACCTATTGACACGGGTAGGGAATTGGTTAAGAGGTAGGAGACAGAGGGTCTGTACTGGGGCCTCAGCTTTTCACTATATTTATCAGTGACTTAGATGAAGGAATAGAGAGCTATATATCCAAGTTTTCTGATGACACTAAGTTAGTTGGCACAGTAAGTAGGCAGATGGGAGCAGAAAGCTGCAAAGAGACATTGATAGATTAAGTGAGCGGGCAAAACTGTGGCAGATGGAATTCAACGTGAGGACTGCGAGGTCATCCACTCTGGACCTAAGAAATATAGATCAGATTATTTTCGAAATGATGAGAAGCTAGGAACTGTTGAGGAGCAGAGAGATTAAGGGGTCCATGTACATAAATCACTATAAACTAGTGGACAGGTACAAAAATTAATTAAAATGACTAATGGAATGTTAGCCTTCATTTCAAGGGGGCTGGAATACAAAGGGATGGATCCTATGCTACAGTTGTATAAAGCTCTGGTTAGACTGCATCTGGAGCACTATGTTCCGTTTTGGGCACCGCACCTCAGGAAGGATATATTGGCCTTGGAGTGGGTGCAGCGCAGATTCACCAGAATGATACAGGGCTAAAAGGGTTAAATTATGAGGACAGGCTGCATAAACTAGGCTTGTATTCCCTCCAGTATAGAAGATTAAGGGGTGATATAATTGAGGTGGTGAAGATGATTGAAGTATTTGATAGGGTAGATAGAGAGAAATTATTTCCGCTGGTGGGGGAGTCCAGAAAAAGGGGACATAAATTTAAAATTAGAGCTAGGTCCTTCAGGGGTAATGTCAGGAAGCATTTCTTCACACAAAGGATAGTGGAAATCTGAAACTCTCACCCCAAAAAGCTGTTGAGGCTAGGTCATTGAACATTTCAAAACTGAGATTGACAAATTTTTGTTAGGCAAGTGTATTAAAGGATATGGAACCAAGGCGGGTAGATGGAGTTCAGATACAGATCAGCCATGATCTCATTGAATGATGGAACAGGCTTGAGGAGTTGAATGACATATTCCTGTTCCTATGTTTTGAAACTTCTTTGAGTGGAGATAAGGCATTAAATTCCTCTTCCTGCTTTTTTCCAGTTCTGACGAAAGGTCTTCGACCTGAAACGTTAACTCTGTTTCTCTCTCCACGGATGCTGCCTGGCTTGCTGAGTTTTTCCAGCGTTTTCTGTTGTTATATTAAATTCCTCTTGCTGTTTTCTCCCCAAATAGGAATTGTTTCAATTATAAGACATGGAACTGGCAGCAAAACTTTGAAAACTATGGGCCGAATTTTAACTTGGAGTGGGTTTCGACTGTTTCGGTGAGTTACTTTCTTTGCCCGACAGAGGCAGGAGGAGGCGAAAGTGATCTTAACCACTGGGCCTGATTCAAATGCTGCCGGTTCACTTCCCGCCTGGAACAACCGTGAAGGGAGCACAGAATGGCTGCTGGAAGGTGACAATCGGGCAGCCCTTGGTGGCACACCAGCTTCCAGGGATGTGGTGGGAGGTAAAGCTGGGGGGGTCCGGGCATTCCTGCTCCTGTTGGCCTCAACAAAAGAAAGATTATGGGGCTGCTTTTAACCCTAGCCACCAAGAAGAAAATCAAGAAGGTGGGAGTTAAAAACGAGCAGGTTACTTATCCACTCAGATCCTGACCATTTCCAACATTAACCTGCTGTGTTTTGCAGGCAGATGAGGTGCTCACCTAAACCACGTGGGAGCCCATAAATTTATGAAAATCAGGGTCCTGTTGCGTCATAAGGACCTCGATACAATTGTAACCAGGGCCTGGGCGGGGAAGCCGCCGTGATTTTCCTGCCAGGCCGAAGCAGGTCTACAACTGGTCTGAAGACAGAAGAGGCCCTTCGAGTAAGTCCAAAACTATGAGGCCCGCTGGTTAAAATGGGTGCAGCCTCCTGCTGTCTTTGCCGGGTGGGAACTCAACTCTCAGGTTTCCCGAAACTCACTCCGTTTAAAAATTCACTCCTTAGACTTACCTTAAGGACCCATTCTGTCGTCAGACACGCTGCAGACCTGCTGTTGCCTAATAGGAAAGCTGCGGTATCTGCAAGAGGTCGTATTGATGTAATAGGAGCCCGACTCGCATAAATTTATGAGGCTTACGCTTGCGTTAGGAAACGGTTGGAATCTGAGTGGGTAAGTAAACGGCGCATCTTTAACCGCCCAACCACCTGGTTTCCGTCAGAGGGGTAGGGCTAAAATCAACCCCGATGAACCTGTTTCCAAAAGCACAATTGGCAGAGAAAGAGTCCTGCAATTTTAATTTTTGTAGAAAGTGTACTGCTACTGTTATGAAAAATCTGAATATGGAAAAATTATGACAGTAGTTTGCGATGGAAAAATAGTTCCAGTCATGACACTATCACAGCATGTGATAACTTTTCTTTTACCCTGGAGTCTTAGAAAATCTTTGTATCTAACATAATTTATCAAAACACCTGTTATACAGCATCAGGCCCCTATCCAACAATAGTTCATGAATTTTCCATTTATTGCTGAGAAAACTGATGTAAATATGTTTGTGCTGACCTAAACCTCAAACCCACAGACACTCTGAAAAAGCTTATTATTTGAAGAGGCAAGTAACCTTTGCTATTTAGAACAGTAGGAATAATATTGAAGAAATAGTGTTCTCTGGATAACAATCTGTATACAGGGTAGAAAGGAGCACATCCTTTTTACGTCAGAAATGACTTCAGAAGAATGGAAACACCAGTTTGTATGCATTTCACATCCTGATTTTTCTGTGAAATTTAAGAGCGCTGGCAAAGACTCGTGGATACAATACCAAAACTCCTCAGTGACATATGTGCTTGTCCTTTTGTATCCTGATGAACAGATGTAATTCCTGACATTATGAAACCTTTGCCAATTCTTTAGTTAAATTCCAGCAAGGTCAAACAGGAAATACATTCCTTCTAGTCTGTTCAAGTACATTCAGAAAATATTTCTTAGCACTAATTTACTGTGGGATTCAGGAAGAGATTAACTGTTTCATAAACATTGATACGTAGGTAATGCTGTTAGGAAATGAGCAGCAGCCTTTTAATGTCAAGTTTGTGAGTAAGTTTATAGACTCTGAATAACTACTGCCTTATCTTATACATTATCCAGTGTGAAAATTGACAAGTTAGTGTTTCATTTTGACAAAATACTACAAATAATGATTGTTAAAGCTAGCCTGCACTCCTTAAAGGGGAGGTGAATTGTGGCTGGAGCAGGTGGTGGAAGTCCTTGTACAAGTCACTCTGACGTGGAAAAAGTCTGAATAATGGCACAACAAGGGAGAAAGCGTGCTCCAAGGTTCTCGGATGCTGCACTGGAGGCCTTGTTGGAGGAGGTGGAAAGGAGGAGAGAAGTGCTGTATCCACAGGGGGCCAGGAGGCCCTCCAGACAAACTCTACGAAGGCAGTGGGAGCAGATAGCTGTGGCAGTCACTGCCAGGTGTCAAGCCCCGAGGACCTGGATGCAGTGCCGCAAAAAGTTCAGTGACCTCACACGAGAGGTCAAGGTCAGTGAATTTATCTTCAAATGCCATATCCCACCAACTGCACCACGAGCCTCAGACACTGCTCAATGCACCACATCCCCATCACTCACCTACCAACAATCTCTATCAATCAGGACTTATACCTAACATTCATAGCTACACCTCACCCTCACATACTTAGCACTGCTGCAAGCCTCACACCCACATCTCACATAGTGCCAGCTATTCAACCACGACAGCCACATCACCTAAACAGATTGCACCACACTCACTGACACACTTCCCTTTCTCTTGCAGGACAGGGTGGTGCACAACAGAGGCAGCAGGGGTTAACCAGCGGGGCACGGGAGTGCGTATATATCCTTACACTCATGGAGGAAACGGTGCTCGCCATCATTGGAGCGGCCATTGCTGAGGCCGTGGCCAGCGGTGGGGCTGAAACCATAGAAAATGATGGTATCCTCATACCTAATCCTCCTCCTCACATCCCACTTCCCCCTCATCCCACAATCACTTCTGATCTACAAACTGCAGATGGTATAAGCTATTCCCCCCCTTCCCTCACCACAACCCTACCCTTGTGCCTTTTTCCTTTCGGATACCTAAGAACTGCAACATGGCCAGGCAGTGTTGGAAGAACAACAGGTGGAACAGCATCAAGACAGTGATGATGAAGACACCGTCACTCAATTCCACACTCGCAGCTCAAATACTGACACTGCGTGTAATTTAGAGGATAGCGTAGAGGTGGGATCTGCATGTGGTGAGACACCGGGCATGAGTGGTCTGCAGCCAGGGCAGGGGTCAAGGGTTGCGCAGATGCCAGCTCGCCGGAGGGCGAAGTCGCACATGAGTTCTGCTGCAGAGGACTCAGATGAGCACTTTGATGGGGCAGGCTACAGAAGAAGGCTGATGGGTATACACAACAAAATGCTTGGTACATTGGCAGGCCTGCCAGAAAGCCCGAGTGCAATGTTAAGGAGCATTGAGGAGTCCGGCACCAACTTGGCACAGGGCTTTGCGCAGAGCTTGGAGTCGATCCTTTCCAGCATGGAAGTGGTGGCCAACTCAATTAGCGCACTTGTGGATCCAACCATGATGCAGCGTCTGATGGCCGATGCCTCAGCTTCCATTGCAGCACAAGCAGCAGCCACCCAACATCTGAGTGTTGCAGTGGAAGCTCAGACTGCTGCTGTCATAGCTGTGGATTACAGTGTTCAACGGGGCTTGCAGGGTGTCACAGCAGTCTAGCAGTCTGTACTCCATCAGATTACTAGGATTGCTGAGGCACTGCCCCTGGGGAGTGGCAATAGATCCATGGAGGATGACCCTGCTGTCCTCTCTCAGGATGACAGCATTCATCCTCCCACCACTGCCACTCCCCCAGTGCCCTTGCTGTTGCCTGTCAGCCAGCCAGCCCAGATTGCTGCCGCCCATGACAAAATGACGCAGTCCGCAGCCGGGCCTTCTAGGCCCATAGCTGCTCGAGGTCATCCTGCAAGGCCATCTGCAGTCTTCCCCACTGAAAGTCAGCAGTCTACCACCAACTGTGCTGCAGCCACTGGGGTAGCACTGCGTAGGAGCACTAGGACAGGCAAATGCACACGGAAGACAGGCACTAAGGGAATGCACAAGGGTGATTAGTTTATGTTTCTATGCAACATGGCTTAAGTGATTTCATTTATAAATTTGGTTTGGAATGTTTATTTTGTGTTGGCTTTTATTTTTGCATTGTGGTCAAGTGGACGCTGAGATGGTCAGTGACAGAGGGAAGGTAAAGTGTGGGACTGTTGGTGAATGGGGAATTGGAATTGCATTTACTGGTATCGCTGTCGGATGAGTTATTCATGGACAGCCGGCCAGAAAGGGGCTGTCTAGATTGCCTCCTCACTTCCTCTTCCTCCTCCTCCTCCTCCTCCTCCTCCTGCTCCTCCTCTTCCTCTTGCTCCTCAGCTGCTCAGCATATAGCTGGTGGCAAGGGCTGTGCCCTCACGATGGCGAGCTTGTGCAACATGTAGCAGACCACCATGAATCTTGACACCCACTCTGTCGAGTACTGCAGGGTTCTTCCAGAACATTCCAAGCAGCGGAAGCGTTATTTCAGCGCGCCAATGGTCTGCTCTATCACATATCGCATAGCAGCATGGCTTTCATTGTATGCATGCTGCCCACATGTGCGTGGGTTGCGCACCAGCGTCATGAGCCATACCGTCAGCGGATAGTCCTTGTCACTGGTTTGTCATGGTGGCTCAAATGCAGATGGCACAGTGGACTGCCGCAGAATGAAGGCATCATTACTGCTGCCAGTATACCGGGCATTGACCCGCATGATTCGATACCTATGGTTGCACCTCAGCTGGACATTGAGGGAGTGGAAAGCTTTTCGGTTGTGGCACATCACAGAGTTGACATGTAGTGCCTGCAAAGCGATGTGCATGCAGTCAATGGCATCGTGCACTGTGGGGAAACCTGCAATTCTCACGAACCCACGTGCTCGCTCCGCCTGCTGCTCTCTGGCAGGAGAGAATGAAATGTAGTCAGCTCTCTTTGAATATAGAGCCTCAGTGAGCTCCCTTATGCAGCAGTGGATGGCAAACTGCGAGATGTTGCAAATATCTCCAGCTTCAGCCTGGAAGGAGCCCAATGCATAAAAGTTCATTGCCATCGTGACCTTCACAGCCACAGGCAATGCGGTCCTCATCCTGCTCTGAGGTGGCAGATTTCAGTGAGGACATCCTTAGTGAAGCGCAGTCATCTCACACACTGTTCCTCGCTGAGGTTCAGGTAGGAGAATTGTTCCCTGAACACCTGGGGCAGACATGGCCTCCTGCTGAGAGCCCTTCTCCCCCTCCTCCTCCTCCTCCCTCTTCCAGCAGCTTGACCTGCTCTGCGTGGTCTCTGTTTATTCTCCAGGTCATGCTGCATTCCAAAGGGAATTCCTCCTAGTGCACCCATGTCTGGAGCAACTGGTTTGGGCAGAAGCCTTGAATTCAAGAAAAAGTCCTTCAGCACCTTCCACATCACTCCCTGTAGGCCTTAACAACTTCAAATAATTCTAGAAACCACCAAACACTTGTACAATCATAGCAACAGCCAGTAGAAATCAATCAGCAACTATCAGGAAAGTAGTTGATGATCCCTTTAAATCGCGCTGGTGGGGGGTCCTTCCTGCTGCTGAACGTGTGTTCAGCTGTGCGTGTTTAAGAGAGGGCATTAGCTGGAGCGTTGAGCTCCAAAATGGTGATGTTGGCATCAGATTAGCGTTGCACTCTGATTGACGTCATGATCTGCCTGCTCTGCATACTTCCAGCAGACAATCACTGCACGCACTAATGCCCTCACGAATATGGCATCCAGCATGACTCGGACCAGAGTGTACGCGCGCCACAGATGCCATTTTGGACCTCTAAGGGTACTCATAGCAGCCAAAAAACAGGCGCTACAGATCCGAATTTTGCACCCTCATTATCCTAATCTTTGTTGTCATGTTGTCTGCATTGTGGTATACAATCAAGCCATCCAGAAGACTATTATTTTTTGTTAAAAATACATATTTTAATAATAATCATCTGGGACAGGCACCAGATCAAAATTCCAAACTCCATGCTTGTTTGACCCAACTTGGACATTCAGATTTGCATATCTGGTGTGGGTGTGCATGTGGGTGGGGTGGGGATTAGTGAGAGGGTGTTATCTTCCAGGCTTTAGTTGCTTTCGGAACATCTTTGACTGGCTTTGAAGAAAATAATTGTGCATTAAATCATCCACTGCAGCAACACTAGAATTTGTGCCATTGGAATGATAGACAATAAAACAAGCAATCAGGATTCAGCTGCCATTGTTGAACATGAACACCTTACTACTGAACATAAGCTGTTTTATATTTTTTCCTACTACACAAATATGGAGCACATCGGGGTTGAAATTTTGGCGTGCTCATTTTTGGGGTGGGCACAGGATACAGTCTCTGCGCCTGAATGGTGAATCCTGGGATGCCTTCGATATTGGGCCATCAAGCTGACGAGGTGCGAAGAGGCCGCCGGTGAAGACTGACTGAAGCTCGGGCTGCTGGCATTGCAGCCAACCTCAGGTAAGTGGGAACTTGGTCGGGGAGGATCGAAAATCGAGAGGCCGGGGGGATCAGAAGTCGGGGAAGCAAGGGCGATGGGAGGCCAGGGGTATTGGTGGTCGGGGGAAGGGGAACGGTGAAGATCAGGTGGGGGTGGGAGGAGTGGTAGCGTCCCGTGTTCTTTAAATCTGGAGTTGGGATGAACACTCCTGCTCCTCTGGGCTCCACATTCAGATAAGCATATTTCTAAAGTTTACCTTGTAGGTCACAGGCAGTCCCAAGGTCTGGTTTTCCTGAGTGCAGCCAGTGCTAGTGCTGGTTGCTTCAGGGCAAATCAATCTTGCAGTCAGGGCCTCAAACAGGCCCCTTATTTGCATATACAAAGGGACTATTGCCTGTTTCAGGCATGGGCAATGGATGAAGGTTTTTTTGTCCTTTCCAATATTGAAGGCAGCGCACTTCCAGCTTGAAATGTGCCCGGGATTCCTGTCCGCCATATTGGGATCTAAGTAGGCCGGTTTGCGTCTGAAAAATGAGCAGTGCACAGCTTAATTTATAGGGCATCATTTCGTAGGTTAGTTCCCCACAGTATCTTTATATGCTTGTAAAACAATGAACAACATTGCAAAGTGTATTCCATACACAGAATTCAAAAAGCCCACCACTGAGGGTCATTGAGGTGGTTAGAACATTTTTGGAAATAAAGTAAAAAAGTTTCCAAAGGGAACTTACTTTTAACAAAAATAACTGCAATGAAACGTACTGTCACAACACTGGTGAAAATACTAACATGGGCAAATGAAAGAATGGTAGCAGTATTTCATCTTGAAGTGCCTCCTCTGGCTCGAAAAAGTCACATTGTGATATTGCCCTTCATTTTATACATAGAGTCATAGGGCTAAAAATTGAGTCGCGCCCCATTTGGGGCGCTAACCTCGCCGGGGCGCTACTTTTAGCGCCCCGAAAAAATTAGCGGCCCCGCGCCGGAACTTCAGTGGTTGCGCCCCAAGAGGGAAGCGGGGCGCCACTGGAAGCACCCCGCATCCCTCTTGGAGCGCTGCGAGGGAATATCCTGGCACTACGTGGCGCTGCGGCACGTCGCGCCGCGGTATTGCAGGCCTTCCTCCCCTTCTTAAAGGGGAGGGACCCTGCGCAGCGCGAACCGGGGCCCAGCTGGGCCCCCAGGGATCGGGAGTGCCGGCAAAAGAGCCCGGCACTCAAGAGAAGTGCCGGGCTCTTGGAGCGCAGCCGGCACTTCACGGTGGGGGGGCTTCACGGGGGCCGGGGACAGCAACGGGGGCAGGTGCTGGCAGGCGGCCAGCAACAAAAATGGCCGCCTGCCACCTCCCCTTTAAATATCGCCGCCCCGGCCGCACGTACGCCTCCCTGAACCCGTCGGACATAGCGTCTGGCGGTAAATCAGGGGGCGCGACTGAAGATCGCGGCTGGAGCGCGAGCGGGGTGCTGCGCACGGCGATGACGTCATCGCCGGCGGCGCAGCGCCACAGGGCGCTACCGGCTGGCGCCGCCGCTAACCTCCCGCTGAATTTTGCGGGAGGCGTGGGCGGCGCTGCGCCCGGGCGTTAGCTGCTTTACGCCCCATTAGCGCCCTCTTAAGGCACTAACGGGAGGCGCAAGCGGCTGAATTTTTCCCCCATAGAGTCATACAGCACAGAAAGAGGCCCTTCGGCCCATCGTGTCCGCGCCGGCCATCAAGCCCTGTCAAATCCTAATCCCATTTTCCAGCACTTGGTCCGTAGCCTTGTATGCTATGGCGTTTCAAGTGCTCATCTAAATGCTTCTTGAATGTTGTGAGGGTTCCTGCCTCTACCACCCTTTCAGGCAGTGAGTTCCAGATTCCAACCACCCTCTGGGTGAAAAAGTTTTTCCTCAAATCCCCTCTAAACCTCCTGCCCCTTACCTTGAAACTATGCCCTCTGGTTATTGACCCCTCTACTAAGGGGAAACGTTCCTTTCTATCTACCCTATCTATGCCCCTCATAATTTTGTACACCTCAATCAGGTCCCCCCTCAGCCTTCTCTGCTCTAAGGAAAACAACCCCAGCCTGTCCAGTCTCTCTTCATAGCTGAAGCGCTGCAGCCCAGGTAACATTCTGGTGAATCTCCTCTGCACCCTCTCCAATGCAATCACATCCTTGCTATAGTGTGGCGACCAGAACTGCACACAGTATTCCAGCTGTGGCCTAACTAACATTTTGTACAGCTCCATCATAACCTCCCTGCTCT
Source organism: Squalus acanthias (assembly GCA_030390025.1). Taxonomy (NCBI): domain Eukaryota; kingdom Metazoa; phylum Chordata; class Chondrichthyes; order Squaliformes; family Squalidae; genus Squalus; species Squalus acanthias. Next base: position 113,138,641 of record CM059428.1, read on the forward strand.
TATATTCTATGCCTCGGCTAATGAAGGTAAGTATCCCATATGCCTTTTTAAACACCTTATCTACCTGTCCTGCTGCCTTCAGGGATCTATGTACATGCACACCAAGGTCCCTCTGATCCTCTGTTCTTCCTAGGGTCCTACCATTCATTGTGTATTCCCTTGCCTTGTTAGTCCTCTCAAAATGCATCACCTCACACTTTTCAGGGTTAAATTCCATTTGCCACTGTTCTGCCCATCTGACCAACCCGTCTATATCGTCCTGTAGCCTGAGGCTTCCCTCCTCGCTATTTACCACCCCACCAATTTTCGTGTCATCAACAAACTTACTGATCATACCTCCTACATTCATATCTAACTCATTAATGTACACTACAAACAGCAAACAACACCACTGGACACCGGCTTTCAGTCACAAAAACAACCTTCGACCATCACCCTCTGCCTCCTGCCACTAAGCCAATTTTGGATCCAATGTGCCAAGTTGCCCTGGATCCCATGGGCTTTTACCTTCTTGACCAGTCTCCCATGCGGGACTTTGTCAAAAGCCTTACTGAAGTCCATGTAGACCACATCAACTGCACTACCCTCATCCACACACCTAGTCACCCCCTCGAAAAATTCAATCAAATTGGTTAGACATGATCTCCCCCTGACAAAGCCATGCTGACTATCCTTGATTAATCCTTGCCTCTCCAAGTGGAGACTAATTCTGTCCCTCAGAATTTTTTCCAATAATTTCCCTACCACTGATGTTAGGCTCACTGGCCTGTAATTCCCTGGTTTATCCCTACTACCCTTCTTGAATAATGGTACTACGTTAGCTGTTCTCCAGTCCTCTAGCACCTCCCCTGTGGCCAGAGAGATTCTGAAAATGTGTCCATGTTAGTAAGTTTTTGTCATTATAACTTTGCACAAATGCTCTTTTCATACAAGTGAATTGAAATTGACCCTTTCATTAGGGCAATTAGCTATTTACGATCATAGATGAACACTTGAAGTTTGTAGGAGTTGAAATTCTGAATTGGCATCTGCCTGAAACACAGTACCATACCAGGACAAGATTTTTGCAATTCATGGTTGCCAAGACAATGTTCCACCATATAATCGTGTAGAATTCCAAAAATTATCAGAATATCTTGGATCTTGTTGCAGGAGGATAACATCCAGTTGGCTATAAACCGGTAGAGACGTATAAAGATTTAAGGAACTCTCACAGCCAAAATTAAAAGAAATTTGTGGAACCAAAAAAGAATTCTGCAAATGAGCACAATTAAAGCAATGGCTTTAAATGTATTCAATCAGAAAATGAGAAACATCTTACCACAAATGACCAAAACAAAGCAGAATAAATTGATTCAGCAGAAAGGCAAATGGTAAAGAAACAAGATGATAAGAGAAGGCATATTAAAGTATCAGAGATGAAGGAAGGAAATAAAGAAATAGTGAAAAACTATGACCAGGAAAAACTGTCCCCTCCATACACACCACAAACATATACTGTGACGTACAAGAAGCGATCAGCTATGACTACAGAAATAGTTGGTAATAGACACAAGGCCTACCACCATCTTCTCAAGGGCAACTTGGGATGGGCAATAAATGCCGACAAGAGGTGAATGGAGGTGTTTCACTTGGATTACTGGTCTCCTAAAGTCTGCTTTCCTGAAGATCAATAGGATTGCTGATGCAATGGGAATGGAACAGGAGGCTGGTTTTCATGATATCAACGTGTTTGTACCTTTGCAATCCCTTGAACCAATGCCTATCCTGATGCCAGAAAACAAGCTGGTCCAGACTGCCCTGGCAGGTGCCAGGTTGTTGCAGTCTGCAGCTGGGCGTTCTCATGCTCTAACTCCTAGATGTCGCTGACCACTAGCATCTCATGAATGAGCCACAGAGCAGCCTCCCTCCTCCCATATTGCAACCACTGGGGGAAGCACCTCATAGAAGCACTAGAGTGGATAAAAGAGCACTTCAGACAGGCGCTAGGGGCTCACACTGGGGTGAGAAATAGTTTGTAGGCCTTTCTTTTTGAAATTTTTGTGTGGAGAATGTTCCTGTAGTAGCTGGTGATCTTGCAATGATAGGTGACATGAATATCAATTTTAGTGTTTAGGCAAATGCTGTTAATTGTAGGGTGGAGAAACTTGAACAGATGTTGGGCATGGCTGTTAATGCAGGGGAATACAAATTGTTCAGCTGCAGTTCTCTTCAGTGAGCTGTTGCTAAAGAAATGACTGCAGACAACTATTGTACCCCTCCCTGTTCTTTGGCATCCTCTACATTGTCAATGTTCTCTTCCCATCATGCTGAAGCATTGTAGAATAAAGTTATGAAGTATACAGCAAGCTATAATCATACAGGACCCTCTTTCTGGGCTGTATTGCAAGAAGCCATCAGACCTGTCCATGAAGGGATAATTACTAGTCCTAGCCCCTTTAGGGCTACCCCGGATCATGCGTATTCCTCAGACGTTCACTTTCAACTAAAGTTTGAGGTAGCCGAATCCTAAAGATGCTTAATTGGGTCTAAAGGTCCAGACTATCGCTCCCTAAAGGAAAGGAATAACCTGAAGATGTTACCGTCCTCCAGATAGCACTTTTAATAAGTTTAGCTAGACTGTAACGTTCCGGATATTATGAGGGTCTGGAAAACTCCCCCTTAATTCTGCAACTCCTCACCAAAGAGCGTACAGAGATTGAGTTCGCGAGTTTTTGATACAGAAGTCTTTTGTGAGATAATTCTAAAAATATATAGATTATTAAAGAACCGACATGCAGTTTACAGTTGGTGAGTCAATCGCAACATTAACAGTTCCAAAAAGAGAAAGCTTACAATCTTATTATCAGAGAAGCTTACTTTCAAATCTTAACTTAGCTACAGTTTTACAGCTCTTGGGGGGAAAAATTCAGTTGGTTGCGCCTCTCGTTAGCGCCTTAAGAGGGCGCTAATGTGGCGCAAAGCAGCTAGTGCCCGGGCGCGGCGAAGTTTGCGCCGCTCGCGAAATTAACTAGACATTTTGCGGCGGCGCTAAACACTACCGCCACGATCTCCTGCGCCGGCAGATCGTGACGTCAGACGAGTGTGCAACGCCCCGGTATCGCCCCGGAGCGGATATTGAGTGGCGCCCCCTGCCTTACCGCCTGACGCTAGCAACGACAGGTTGATAGGAGCGTTCTTCTGTCATGAAGGGAAAGGGGGAGCGCTATTTAAAGGTGACCGCTTCCTGCCTTTTATTGTTGGTGCCATTTTTGAACTACGCATTCTGAGAGAGAGTGAGAGAGACTTCTGGAGAGATTCAACGTTGTGTGAAGGAGTTTTGGGTACTGAGCAGCACTTTGCAGGTTCATTTTGATTTGCCATTCCTTGTATCGATTTAGAAGAGACTGTGGGGGCTGCACTCTGAGCTCTTTGCCTGGTACTCTCCATTGTTCTTTCCAGCAGATTTGATGTGCAGGTCTCTCCAGGCCGAGATTCAAGGCTGCAATGAGCAGGATGTGGATGGAAAGCAAGATCAACCATCCCCTTTAAGAACTGGCCCGTGCCATTGTGTGTGTGTTCCATTGCTGACTGACATTACATGAGCTTCGCCAGCGCTCTGAGTTAGCGCCTCACTCCTCGGCCTTTGCGCCTTAAGACAGGTGTGCAGTGCCTGATTTAGCGCTCCAATCACCTCCCGGGGCGTTAAAAGTGAAGTTTCCAGTCAGTGGCGATAATTAGCGCCAGGCGCTAATCTTTGCACCCGGACGATATTTGCGCCCCAAACGGGGCGCGACTGAATTTTTCCCCCTTAGTGTTCTACAGGATATCTACCAAAATCAAATACCTTTGATCCCCGAGGTACAAAGAGTTGGAGACTTACAGAGCCACATCTGAAGCCAAGAATCGTTTTGCCCAATTAATGTGAGTCTGTTATCCCATTTGAGAGTTCAATATTTATACCCTTTTCCAGTGGTATTTCCTTTAAGGTTTTCTGCTGATGCAAGCTAATTATCTCTAGTCATTTTTCTGCTGACCTCTGCCAGACTAATGTTTCATCTCGAGGTGTTCTAAGTTTACCATATAAAAAATGGTGTGACAGCAGGTGTTTCTTACTTTATGTCATCTTTACGAGGGCAGATGTTCTTTACTTTATGTGCTTCTTTACGAAGTGTAAATTAGAACACCTTATCCAGGGTGAACCATTGTTTTTTTCCCCAAAGGTCAGCCTGTTGGAGCCCTTCACCTTCTGTTTCAATAAGGTTATTTATTCAGGGTCAACAACAACTTATCTCAATAGCCAGAATGCTTTCATAGCTATTTCATAGTTAAGTTTCTAAATTTCCAAACCCAGTTTGTCATGTTTTAAAAAGGCCAGAATTCTTTCATAAGATAGTGGGCCGAAACTTGATCCCGGGACGCGAGAGTACGCACTGCGTACTCTCGCGTATTCCCACTCCAATTGCCGGTTTTCTGCATGCCCTGCGCATGCGCTGAAAACCGGCAATTGCTCTTCTGAAAAGGGGGCGGGTCTTGGGTGCATCGCGTGCGCGCTACAGGCTGCGCGCACGCTGTGCACTTCATGCTTTGGACGCGCAGGTAAGTACTGAAGATTTTGGAAATGTAAAAAGGAGGAGTAAGACCCGCTTTTAAGAAGGTAAGTAGTGAATTAAGTATTTTTTTGAATTTTTTTTTACAGGTATATCTTTTTTAGAGACTTTAAAGACAGGTAAGTTTATTTTTATAACTTTTTAAAAGATTTTAAATTTTTTCAAAAATTTAGTTTTTTATTTAAAATGGTTAATTTAATTAACTATACTTATTTTATTAATGTGATGGGTTTTTTTTTTTATTTAATTGCGGTTTAGCTGTTATTTTGGGGGGGTGTAAGATTCATAGATTTCACAGCAGGTCTGTGAAACTTATGAATGGAAGATGGTGTGCTGCCATTGGCTCTAACCGAGTCACGTGATCCCACAGCTCGCACGAATTCACTACGCCGCTGGGATACGCAAGCCCAGCACAGCTGATGTCTGGAACATCAAGTTCGTGCGAGCTGGATCTGAAAAAGCACAAGCGAGGTGAGACATCGCAGGGAAGGCTTACAGAGCGAGATCAATTTCTGGGCCAGTGTATTTTTCTGAATAGGTTATATGGCTTATTCCTTCACATCCAGACATCCGAATCATTGTTTGAGGATTCCAATAGCTTGCTTCATGAGGAACCTAGGTGACCCAAAGATCTGACGATAGCAGAGTTCTGCAACCAAGCATTAGTTCCTAAGAAGAGTCATAAGCCAAGTGTGGAGGGGATAGCCCTGGTCTCCAAACAGCCAGCCTTTAACTAGCTGTACAAGGAAAAAGAGTGAGGGGATGGAGGATTGACATAATATAAAAGCATCATGGCAGCTGCCAGAAAAACAGTTACAGACCTGAATAACACACTGCCGGTCATCACACACCAGTTGTACATTAATGGAGTGAAGCTTTTTGATTCATGAAGGCAGCTGCATTGTGTTAAGGAGCCCGAAGGGTGATGTGGGGCAATCACTGATGCTTGGGGGATGCCTACAATTTATGCAAACCCAAGAGCCCTATTCTGTTGCTTCCAGATCTCCATGGGAAAAGAGATGAATGCGTTTGCTCTAGCATTGATCACCTGTATAACACAAGCGCAGGCTGCAGACTGACTGGTGTTGCTGATATCCTCTGTGGCAGTCTAGAAAGTAGACTGAAATCGCCTTGACTGCAACAGGCAGTGCTATACAACCTTTAGCAATGGACTGCAGGTCTTCTTACGGGATGTGACTCCCTCCCTGAAGAACTGAAGTCTCCATATGCACTGTTCCTAGAGAACTGCAGATGTATTTTTCTGAGCCTATAAACTCTTTTCGGGAGGGCAAGGATTCCTTCGAGCATGCCTCCTCCAATTGTTCTCCCTTCAGATACAGCAATGTTTGCTCCTTCCTCCTGCTCCTCCTCCTCCTCCTGATCCTTCTCATCCTCCTCCCAGACTGGGTTTCCTAAAAGGACTCACATCAAGAAACAATTGCAATGCTAGAGCCCCTTAACAGGTCAGAACCTCCAATAGAGACTGCAATCATTTCCACATCCTTTAAGATCAAAATACCCACAAGCTACTGCAAGATAAATGTCTCCAAAAGCTCTATACAGCTTCACCTGAGGATCTCTTGTTTAAAATGGCCACCTCAGAACATGTACAGACCATGGTTGGTGGGTGGGAGCAGGAAGTGGCATTAGTCAGACGGTAAGGTTATAGCCTCATAGTGTGGGATTATCTGGATTAAGGGTGTGCTGAACTACTTTAAACAAACAATCTTTATTTTTAAATTGCTTCATAAAGGATAAAAGTGAGTCAACATCATCAAAAAATACATTAGAACCAAGTTCTGATAAAGGGTCACAGCCAAACATTAACCTGCTTTTTCTTCTTTCTGCTAACTAACCTACCGTGCGTTTCAAAATATTTCCTGTTTTAAAAAACTTAAAACATAAGTTACTGTTAGTGATAATTGCAAATATTTCACATGTTAACCCATTTAAAACAAATGACTAATGTGGTTGCTTCTGATAGTGTCCAAGTCCTACCCTCCAGGTGATCCGATTGGTTAACATCCTTCAATCCCAGTGGAAAAAGCTGATTTTTCTTCTGAAACATTGGGTTGAAATGCTGACTATCCTCTTAAAAAGCCGACTGACGCTACGTATGCAGCTTTTGTTTCTCTATACTTAAAAACAAGTGACACAGGAATTTGACTGTGATACTGGAAGTGTGATGAATACAAATGGAGGAATATGATGGACAGAAAATGCATACTGGATGTACCCATTTTTATTAGAAAGATACATAAATGTCTAGATGCTTCATGTGGGCACGAGATTGATATAATGGGCAGATTGTGTGTCCTGACATCAGACAGACCAGTGTGCGAAGTTTTTTAACTTAGAAAAATAGATTGGCACTTATTTTAGTCAGAACCTTATCTTCTGCCTGCGTTGTCAACATTGGATAAATCATAGGAACAGGAGTAGGCCACTCAGCCCCTCGAGCCTGTTCCACCATTTAGTTAGATTGTGGCTGATCTGTATCTTAACTCCATTTACCTGCCTTGGTTCCGTAATGCTTAACAAAAATCTATCAATCTCAGTTTTGAAATTTTCAATTGACCTAGCCTCAACAGCTTTGTGGGAGAGTGTTCCAAATTTCCACTACCCTTTATGTGAAAAAGTGCTTCCTGACATCATCCTTCAGCAGCCTGGCTCTAATTTTAAGGTTCTGCCCCCTTGTTCTGGACTCCCTCACCAGAGGAAATAGTTTCTCTCTATCCACCCTAGAAATGATGTTTAATCATCTTAAACACCTCAAGATCCTAGCTGAGATTTTAAGTCATGAGACATCTGCATACCTGAGATGTTAACTCATACCAAAAAGATAAAAGTGGCAAGCTGCTTCCATGCTACAGGCCACAGGAAATGGCTAATCTTCCTTCATTACTTGCTATTGCTCATGGTACTGCTCTGAATCACTGGTTTTCTGAGGGTAAGTGAATCAGCACAAATTTGTTTAAGACAAGTCGGGGTAGATTTTCATCCTCACTGTGTTGATGGTAATCAGGCAGAATGGATTGCCCATTATAGAACCCTCCCAATTTTCAATGTCATTGGTTTCAATGGGATGAAAATCATAGGATTACATCGGATATACAGCACAGAAACAGGCCATTCAGCCCAACCAGTCCATGCCAGTGTTTATGCTCCACTCGAACCTCCGCTCATCTTTCCTCGTCTAACTCTATCAGCATAACCCTCCAATCCCTTCTTCCTCATATGCTTATCTAGTCTTCCCTTTAAATGCATCTGTACTATTCGCTTCAACCACTCCCTGTGGTAGCGAGTTCCACATTCTCACCACTCTCTGGGTAAAGAAGTTTCGTCTGAATTCCCTATTGGATTTCTTGGTGACTATCTTATATTGTTGCCTCTAGTTATGCTCTTCCCCACAAGTGGAAACATTCTCTCTGTATCCACTCTACCAAAACCTTTCATAATTTTAAAAACCTCTATTAGGTCACCCCTCAGCCTTCTCTTTTCAAAATAAAAGAGACCCAGTCTGTTCATTCTTTCCTGATAGGTATACCCTTGTATTTCTGGTACCATCCTTGTAAATCTTCTCTGTACCCTCTCCAGTGCCTCTATATCCTTTTTATAATATGGCGAACAGAATTGTACGCAGTACTCCAAAGTGTGGTCTAACCAAGGTTCAATACAAGTTTAGCAGAAATTCACTACTTTTCAATTCCATCCCTCTAGAAATAAACCCTAGTGCTTGGTTTGCTTTTTTTTATGGCCTTGTTAACCTGTGTCTCTACTTTTAGTGATTTGTGTATTTGCACTCTGAGATCCCTTTGCTCTTCTACCCCATTTAGATTCTCATTTTCCAAGTAATAAGTGACCTCCCTATTTTTCCTCCCAAAACGTAATGCTTGACATTTATCTGTGTTGAAATTCATTTGCCAATTATATGTCCATTCTGCAAGTTTATTAATGTCTTCCTGTAATTTGTTGCAGTTCTCCTCAGTCCGCCTCTGCAACAAATTACAAGAAGACATTAATAAACTTGCAGAATAGTCAAATAATTGGCAAATGAAGTTCAACACAGATAAATGTGAGGTAATTACATTTTGGTAGGAAGAATAGGGAGGTCACTTATCACTTGGAGGGTGTGAGTCTAGGGGCTCGATTTTAATAGCCCTGAGGAGGTGCGTTTGGAGGCGGGTCGGCAGCGAAAATCGGGAAAAAATGGCTTCAGACCCCCAACCCTCCTCCATCCCGCCCCCATGCGATTTTTGTGAGTGTCGGGTCAGCCGCTCCCAAACTGACCTGACGGGAACCGGTGGGACAGATAGTTAAGGCAGTTAAGAGCCTGTTAACTGCTTTGCTAATCCTATTTTTATAGTGGTTTCCCATTTTCGTGCTTCTGGCTCCTGTTTCCCGTCTTGTCAGAAACAGGCCAGCTGCAAGGAGATGAGTTGGTGGAGGACATGATTTGTAGTCATTGGTGCGGCACTTTAAAAGCGCTCCTGTAACATGGCTGACATTCAAATGCAACAACTTTGTTGTTGGAGGTTTGGGATAAGATTTTGCAAATCTACTGACCTTGTGACTGTTCAAGCTGACACCCATCTGCAGTGTTACCTGATTGGAATAATTTCAGGCCACTTTGAGTGTGTGCTTGCAAGCTTCTTGCCTCAACAGACATCTATAGCAATGGGATGGGAACAATTTACATCCTCTCATCCTGGTCATCAGATTCAGATGTGAGAAGTCGCACAACACCAGGTTATAGTCCAACAGCTTTATTTGAAATCACAAGCTTTCGGAGCGCTGCTCCTTTGTCACCTGACGAAGGAGCAGCGCTCCGAAAGCTTGTGATTTCAAATAAAGCTGTTGGACTATAACCTGGTGTTGTGCGACTTCTCACATTTGTCCACCCCAGTCCAACACCGGCATCTCCACATCAGATTCAGAGGAAGAGCAGCCGCAGCAGCATCACAACCAGCCAAAACAGCAGCACCAGCACCAGGAACGCCAACCTCCTCCTCACCCACCTGATGCTGCACTGGACACAGGGCATCAGACCCTGACAAAAATTGCTGGCTGGGAGGCTTCACCATGGCCAGATTTTCTTCACTTGATGCTGTAAACCCTGGCTGCCACATGATGCACTAGGTTGACACCATCCCACACCAGCACCGTGAAGCATCCCTTTAATGTCCAAGCCATTCCATGCTCACACATCACTATAGCGGGGGCGGGGGGGAGTTATGACTGAACAATCACTGGAACCCAGTAAGACACTTCTCAATGTGCGCTCAGATCTGTCCAATAAGGGGCACTTTTGGAAAAAGATATTACACTGTATGACAACACATTACCAGAAACTTCACATGGACATTGGCTAAACCTCTCAAGTGCCTACCCTTGTGTGTTGTTAGTTGGTATGCTTGCAGTAGGATGAGGGTGAGGGGTTGCTAGTGAGATGGGGAGGTGATAATGTAGATAGAGAGGGTTGGGTGGAGGTTCAAGGTAGGTTGGTGTCCTGGGGAGGTCTCTTCTGCCCTTGGAAGGGAAGAGAACCTGTCTGCGTGCTGTGACTCCCTCCATAAGCATATGGAGGGAGTCATTGGAGTGCCTGGGTGCAAGTGTTCACCTTTGTGCAGTGATTGTCAGTGTTTGCAGCACCTCAATGCTGTCAAACACTGACAGATCAACTGTCAAAATAAAACTGTGCATGGTCCCTTTAAGGAAACTGGCCAATGACACGTCATCAAATGACTTCATCAGACCTGCTTCCTGTTAATTGACCGGTAAGCCCACAGGCTGGGCTTAATAAGGCCAATCAAGGGAAAATCACATCTGCAGAGCGGAGGCAGCTGGGGGCGGAACCGGAACCCGGAACCCGGAAACCAGCTGACCCGCTCCCATCCCGCCTCCAGAATTAAATTCGTGGCCTAGGTGTGGTAGAGGAACAAAGGGATCTCGGAGTACAAATACACAAATCACTAAAAGTTGTGCTACAGGTTAGCAAGGCCATAAAAAAGCAAACCAAGCATTAAGGTTTATTTCTAGAGGGATAGGATTGAAAAGTAGGGAAGTTATGCTAAACCTGTATCGAACCTTGGTTAGACCACAGTTATAGAGTACTGCGTGCAGTTCTGGTTGCCATATTATAAAAAGGATATGGAGGCACTGGAGAGGGTGCAGAGAAGCTTAATCAGAATGATACCAGAAATGCGAGTGTAAACATATCAGAAAAGGATAAACAGGCTGGGTCTCTTTTCTCTTGAAAAAAGAAGGCTGAGGGGTGACCTAATAGAGGTCTTTAAAATTATGAAAGGTTTTGATAGAGTGGATACAGAGAGAATGTTTCCACTTGTAGGGAAGAGCATGATTAAAGGCCATCAATATAAGATAGTCACCAAGAAATCAAATAGGGAATTCGGAAGAAACTTCTTTACCCAGAGTGGTGAGAATGTGGAACTCGCTACCACAGGGAGTGGTTGAAGCGAATAGTATAGATGCATTTAAGGGGAGGCTGGACAAGCATATCAGGGAGAAGGGAATAGAGGATTATGCTGATAGATTTAGATGAGGAAAGACAGGAGGAGGCTCGAGTGGAGCATAAACGCTGGCATGGACTGGTTGGGCCGAATGGCCTGGTTTTGTGCCGTATATCCTATGTAATCCTATGTATTGACTATCCCCCCAATTTGGTGTCATCTGCAAATTTAGAAATTGTGTTTTTGATTCCAAGGTCTAAATCGTTAACATAAATTGTGAACAACAGTGGTCCCAGCACTGATCCTTGTGGAACACCATTTCCCACCTTCTGCCACTCTGAATAGTTACCCTTTACCCCTACTCTCTGCTTTCTGTCTTGAAGCCATTCTGCTACTTCTCCCCTGACTCCGCATTCTCTGACCTTATTCATTAGTCTATTGTGTGTTACCTTATCGAAGGCCTTTTGTAAATCTAGATAAATTACATCTACAAATCGGGCAGATTCTCCAACAGGTGGACGATGCACCCTGCCAGATTACTGCTCAGGCAGTGAAATGAATAGCAGACTCATTGGCCCCGATTTTATCGCAGGATTGTCTGTGCGAGGGGCATGGGCCAACAACAAACTCGCACGTCTAGTCTCGGTGAAATTTTAATCCTCTAGTCTCATTTTAATATTCAGGCTCTGACTCTCGCCTGAACCCGGCAGGAATCACTGCCTGGCCAGTAGGCGGGAGCAGGAATTCAAGTGGCCTGTGGGAACGGTCCTCGGCAACCAAGTAAGTGGTGGGAAGGGAGGGGAAAGGGCTCCGGACGCAATTTCAATCAGGGGAGGTGCTGTCACTGCTCTCTCGCTCAGGCCTCAGGTGGTAAATTCTCCACTCCAGGGGAGGTGCTGTCACTGCTCTCTCGCTCAGGCCTCAGGTGGTAAATTCCCCACTCCAGGGGAGGTGCTGTCACTGCTCTCTCGCTCAGGCCTCAGGTGCTGTCACTGCTCTCTCGCTCAGGCCTCAGGTGCTGTCACTGCTCTCTCGCTCAGGCCTCAGGTGGTAAATTCCCCACTCCAGGGGAGGTGCTGTCACTGCTCTCTCGCTCAGGCCTCAGGTGGTAAATTCTCCACTCCAGGGGAGGTGCTGTCACTGCTCTCTCGCTCAGGCCTCAGGTGGTAAATTCTCCACTCCAGGGGAGGTGCTGTCACTGCTCTCTCGCTCAGGCCTCAGGTGCTGTCACTGCTCTCTCGCTCAGGCCTCAGGTGGTAAATTCCTCACTCCATTTTAACTGCCCCGCCCACCCGTCTGATATCCGCCATCATGCGTGACAAATTTAATCGAGCTTTTTTGAAGAAGTTAGCAATTGGTTAGATAAAGAGAATGCATTAGATGTACTGTATATGGATTTTCAGATGGCATTTGATAAGGTGTTTCACAAGAGTTCAGGCATATGGTATAAGAGAAAATGTCATATCAAGGATTGAAAGCTGGTTGATGGACAGAAAACAAAGAGTTAGGGTAAATGGGAGCTGCTCGGACTGGAGAGTGGTTGCAAATGGTGTACCCAAGATCGTGCTAAGAGATTTAGTAAAAGCTTTTAAACTTATGAAGGGTTTTGATAGTTAATAGGGAAAGAGTATTTTCTCTGGTTGGGGTGTTGGTGATGAGGGGTTATCAAGTCAAAATTATCACTAACAGAGTGAGGAGAGAGGTTTGAAGTAATTTCTTTACACAGAGGGCTGTTGGAGCATGGGATGCTTTGCCACAGGGAGTGGTTGAGCCAAAGACTATTTCACCTTCTAAAGGAAAATTGGAAGATGGAGAGAGAATATGGCAATGGGATTAGTTTTGGATTGCTCTAGCAAGCAGCCAGCAGAGACATGATGGGCCGAATGGACTGCTTCTGTGCTGTCAACCTCTATGGTTCTATGTATGCCAATGAATCTGTGATGGACAAAAGAAAATACATGAGATTGTATCACAGAGGCAAGACTACAGTCTCACTTATGAAAACCCAGCCAAATGTGTGTGTTGAAAAGGTTCTTACCAATGGTCTGAAGGAAAATATAAATCTTCTTGTAGAACTTTATGGACATATTTATAGTGAAATAATCGCTCATTAAATGAGATGAACTTCTCATCAATTATGAAAAACAGATCACTCAAGAGGTGTTCAGCAGCAGTCATTTTTCATGATAAACTGTCAGTGGAGACATTTTTCAATAGGCAGCAGAAAAGAATACATTGAAATGTAAGTGATAGTTATTTTGCCACGCTCTAATCCTTATTCAAAATGTGATCCTTTATTTTCCAACAAATCAAAAACTGTAAAGGGATAAGGCAATTTAAAATGACATAATTGATTCTCATCCTCTCATTAATTGGATACAGCACACATTCATTCATTGACTGATAGCGCCATGTTTATTGGAACAAACCACTTTGATTGTAACATAGTTCAATCAGCCTGCTAATTTCTCCTGCTGAAAAGATGGCTTTGCATAGATGCACATTTATAGGCAGTGTGATCTTTAAGCGCAGCAAGCAATGTTCCCAAAATGCAGAGTGGTTCATGTTATAGAAGATAAGTGGGAGGACGAGAATGCGATTTCATCCATGAGACTCCCACCAAATACGGGACAGTTAGTAGAACTGTCTTCTGCTGGTGCAAGCAGTTGGAATGTTTTGTTTGCTATGGCATGTGTACATTCTTCATTCATTTTGAAGTGGAGTCACTTGCTGATGACAAGATGCATCAGCGCACAATCATTCTACACTCTTTGGCTGACATTGTAAAACCTGAGCGATCAAGGTACCAGAATCACTGCTTGAGTGCATAGAAGATTCACTCAATGACAGAGCTCAATGCCTTGTGTCCCTGGTTGTAACTCTCTTCTGCTGGAGCTTATAGATTATGCAACAAGCTCATGAGCCACAAATCTCTCATCAACTAGCCTTACAGTTTGGTCATCGTGTTCAAAAGCCATAGGACTGTCTGAGGACGGAGGAGTTGTGTGCTGCATATACACTTACAGAATCTTTTATTCTGCAATAGAGACCACCTGTACATTCATTTTGTGGTAAACCATCCGATTTACTGTGGACATTTTTATCTCTGCACAAGTCCTTAAGATCTCGGGGAAGTGAAAAATGGTGTAGAATAGCTGCTATCTTTCCACCTGATTATCTATACCTATGAATGAGTCTGTGACCTTCTGGAACAGTGTATTGGGAACTTCCTCAGTTCCGGTGGACATATTTCTTTGACTATTGCCCAAGAGAGAACCTCCCAACTTATTGGAATACGCTTATTGCGCAAAGAAGCTTTAGTTACTGATGCAACTGTTAAGCCATCTGTTACTGTTTGACAGAGTCCAGTAACTGTCTCCCTGGAAGGACTCATCCTCCTAAGACACAGTTCCTCTTCTAGTCCCAAGTCTGACATCCTGGCCCTGTAGACCACCTCCCTTGCATGTAGTCATCTCCTGGGAGTATTGCACTTATGTATACTAAACTCTTGCTTGTTATACTCCTCCTTGGAAAGAAGGATGGAAGCAAAGGGTACGGCAACATAGTGTTTATGTTACTGGACTAGTAATCCAGAGGCCTGGGCTAATGATCTGGAGATGGAGTTTAAATCCCACCATGGCAGCTGGGGAATTTAAACTCAGTTAATTAAATAAATCTGGAATTTAAAAAAAGCTAGATCAGAAATGGTGATGATGAAACTACTGGATTATTGTAAAAACCCATTTGGTTTACTAATGTCCTTTAGGGCAGGAAATCTGCTGTCCTTATCTGGTCTGGCTTATTTACCAGGGAGGTAAAACCAATGGACATGACATTGGACCCTGAGATTAGTAATGAAATAACTGAATTTAAAATAAAAAGAGGAGATACATTAAATATACCAATCAAACTCAACGAGGAAAAAAACCCTGATGTGGATGGATTACATTCCTGCATTTTAAAAGTATCTAGGGAAGAGATAGCAGAGACATTACTATACATATTTAATAATTCATTAGAAAAAGATGTAGTGCCAGAGGACTGGCTAATAGCTAACATATTTAAGAAAGGAGATAGACCATGTCCAGGGAACTATAGACCAGTCAGCTTAACATCGGTGTTAGGAAAAATAATGGAATCCCTACTAAAGGAGGAGAAAATAGAAGAACATCTAGAAGCCAAAAATATAATAATGAATAGTCAGCATGGATTTCAAAAGGGAAAGTCTTGCTTGACCAACCTCATTGAATTTTTTGAAGAGGTAACAGGGAGAATAGACAAGGGTAATGTAGTAGATGTAATTTATCTAGATTTTCAAAAGGCCTTCGATAAGGTAAGATAACACATAATAGACTAATGAATAAGGTCAGAGAATGCGGAATCAGGGGACAAGTAGCAGAATGGATAGCTAGCTGGCTTCAAGACAGAAAGCAGAGAGTAGGGGTAAAAGGTATCTATTCACAGTGGCAGAAGGTGGGTAGTGGTGTTCCACAAGGATCAGTGCTGGGACCACTGTTGTTCACAATTTATATTAATGATTTAGACTTTGGAATCAAAAACACAATTTCTAAATTTGAGGATGACACCAAATTGGCGGGGCTAGTTAATACTGAGGAGGACTGCAACAAATTACAGGAAGACATTAATAAACTTGCAGAATGGGCATATAATTGGAAAATGAAATTCAACACAGATAAATGTGAGGTATTACATTTTGGTAGGAAGAATAAGGAGGTCACTTATTATTTGGAGGTTGCGAGTCTAGGTGGGGTAGAGGAGCAAAGGGATCTCGGAGTAAAATACACAAATCACTGAAAGTCGCGACACAGGTTAACAAGGCCATAAAAAAGCAAACCAGGCATGAGGGTTTATTTCTAGAGGATTGAATTGAAAAGTAGGGAAGTTATGCAAACTTGTATCGAACCCTGGTTAGACCACACTTGGAGTACTGCGTACAGTTTATTATAGAAAGGATATAGAAGCACTGGAGAAGGTGCAGAGAAGATTTACAAGGATGTTGCCAGAAATGTGAGGGTATACCTATCAGGAAAGGATGAACAGGCTGGGTCTCTTTTCGCTTGTAAAAAGAAGACTGAGGGGTGACCTAATTGAGGTCTTTAAAATTATGAAAGGTTTTGAGTAGAAACAGAGAGAGTGTTTCCACTTGTGGGGAACAGCATAACTAGAACCCATTAATATAAGATAGTCAGCAAGAAATCAAATAGGGAATTCAGAAGAAACTTCTTTACCTAGAGAGTGGTGAGATGTGGAACTCGCTACCACAGGGAGTGGTTGAAGCGAATAGCATAGATGCATTTAAGGGGAGGCTAGATAAGCATATGAGGGAGAAGGGAATAGAGGGTTATGCTGACAGTGTTAGATGAGGGAAGACGGGAGGAGGCTCGAGTGGAGCATAAATGGACTGTTTGGGCTGAATGTCCGGTTTCTGTGCTGTATATCCTATGTAATCCTATGTAATATATGTGACTCCAGACACACAGCAATGTGGTTGACTCTTAACTGCCCTCTGAAGTGGCCCAGCAAGCCACTCAGTTGTACCAAACCGCTACAAAGAAGTATAACACTACTGTGGGAGTACCTTCACCTCATGGACTGCAGCGTTTCAAGAAGGCGGCTCACCACCACCTTCTTGAGCGCAATTAGGGATGGGCAATAAATGCTGGCATTGCCAGCGACGCCCACATCCTGTGAATGAATTTTTAAAAATACAATGTCGATGTCCGACTGTTGGTCTTGGCTAAATATTTGTCCCATTAACTCGGAGATGGATTTGCATCTGACATATGTACCAGCCTCTTAAATAATTGAAAACAGCACCAGAGCTCAATTTAATTGTATTGGCCCACCAAATAATGGCCTCAAATTGCTATTTTTCCAAAATATACAGAAATCCATTTGGTATCATCATAAATGGATATCAAAATCCTCGAGGAACCTCTGATCATAACAGACAACCACTTCCATGTGTGCAGCTTTGTATTTCCAGGTGTAGGTCTGTCGGTAAAGTAACAGGCTCCTGGAACTCAGAAGTATCATGCTGGGGGGAGGGTCTCGGGTCAGAGATATGGTAAAAAGCAAAAGAGTGTCTTCCTGCAAGTAGGCATTGGACTACAAGTGATTAAAAAGCTGATTTTCTAAAAATATTTTTGAATGTTGTTTATTTTTAAATGCCACCCTTTTTGAAGTTTCTCAAACGTAAAGTATCCTCCTAGGACACATCATTTTCCCAACAGTGGGTAATATTGCAAACTGAGTGTTAATGTGTTTACTGTAATTGTGGAAAACATTACTGACTACTCTGGTAAAAGGTAGTTAGCTCTTCTTCTTCTTAGTCACAAAATGTTCTAGTTAATTATAGCTCTGTGTTTGATTATTTCTTGTAACCCTATTAAGTAACATATTGCTGTAATTGGTTATGGGTCCTTCTATAATTGTTTATGTGATACATATGACTGCAATTATGACTAATTACCGGAACATTGCTTCCCTAACTATATGATGTCTAAGGTAGTCAGCTTTTTGCGGTCAGATTAGCATATGACAGAGACAGTTGCTCAAAGGGTATTTCCAGGGGTGGGATGGGAAGGACTTATTGTGACTCCAAAATTACAGTAATGTTATAGTAAGAAAAGTACAAATGCTGGAAATGGAAGCTCAGTTAACCTCTAAAAAGAAAATAAAGTTAATATCTTTAGAAAATATCTATTTTTTGTTACAGAAGTTGATGGACCAGTTTTGTATTTTCCGAATTTTCTGTTTTCATTTCTGCAATTAAGTCAATTATCATAGGGCTTCTCTGGATCTCCAGCCGTAACTTTGAGGAAGATCGGCAGAAGTCCCAGAGAAATGGTGTGGCTATTTAAACTGTTTTTCTGAGGTTTCCCCATAAATTATGATGGGAGATGAGGAGAACCCCCACGGAAATGCTACCCCATAATATTTTAAAAACCTCACTGTTGGGATCTAGGGGCCGATTTTCATCCGTGTTTTCAAGCGGGAATGCGGAGGAAGTGCACTGAAAATTGCGGCACGGCACATAGCACTCGGTTCCTGCTGCCGCTCCAATCACCACCGTTTTGGTGGGGTCCAGACCGTTGGACTGTTCAAACAATGCTTCTGCTGCCTGAACAGGTCTGGCGGCTTTCTGCAATACGGACCTGAGAGAGTTTCCCAGATCGCGGTGATCTGCTGCACTCTGCACGACTTTGCTCTGCAATGGGGACAACAAATGGAGCTAGGTCTGGATGAAGGCCTTCTGTCACCTGCTGAAGAAGACCGCAATGACAGCAAGGATAGCACAGCAGCGGGAAGGGACCAGCAACAGCCTGCAGCTTTTTAGAGCTTTTCAGAGTAATTTAGCTGAACTAGTCCTGGCCCCTCCCCCCTGCCCAATAATAACAGTCTGGAATATAACATCTTTTCCAGTCCTTCCACCCTGAAATAAAGTACTTCCAACCACAGAACAACATTGATATTCATGGTACCTGACATTACAGGGTCAGCAACTACGACAGGAACACACTGCAGGCATATTTATAATTCCGAACTCTATTACATCTTAATGCTTTATACAAATGCCATAAATTATCATGTGAGAAGTCGCACAACACCAGGTTATAGTCCAACAGTTTTATTTGGAAATCACAAGCTTTCGGAGCGTTGCTCCTTCGTCAGGTGAAGTCTTCACCTGACGAAGGAGCAGCGCTCCGAAAGCTTGTGATTTCAAATAAAACTGTTGGACTATAACCTGGTGTTGTGCAACTTCTCACATTTGTCCACCCCAGTCCAACACCGGCATCTCCGCATCATAAATTATCATGCAGGTGTTAGCCTATAGTGCCTTTCGTAAGCAATCTCATTGCTAATCTACTGCTCCTATATGGTGCTCTCCCAGTGGCTTCAGTTTGGGAGGTGGGAGGCCGCTGCATCTCAGCTGCTGTCAGGGCAGTTTGGCGCAGCTTGATTTCTGGCACCAGGATGAGCATTGGTTGTGGGGGTGGCGAGCGAGAAGACGTGCTGTGGTCCTGAAATAGGGCAACATGTGCCACTCCCGCTTTGCCACTCCCACTGCCCTGCGGTTACGGCTCAGCATTCCCAATGATTAGTGTGAGAACAGACTGCAGGAGATCTGTGATGCAAGTGAAGCCCCGATCTGTTTGGTCTCCCAGCTGGTCCAAGGTGGAAGAGATGGTGCACCCCAGAGGCTGGATGGAACCAGTATGAGCGTCCTTAAGAGATTCTATTACTGGGGCCAGAGAGTTATGGCTGCAGTGCCCATAAAAGTGGCCACACACTCCATGGTAAACTGCAGAGTGTTGATGCCTTGAGCCAGAACTCCATACAAGCTGGAAGCGGCTCCACCATACTTTCCGACATAGCTCTTAGGCAGGCAGTCCAATGCCTCAGGGAATTACTACTGCACATGGCTGCTCGTTCTTTTAAATGTTGAGCCTCTGAAATTTGCATCTCTGTTCTCTGCAGCAGAGTTCGCAGCTGAGCTGGCCCTCCTTGGCTGTCCTTTCCATTAGCACCTGCTCCTGCTCACTTGTGCACTGTGGTTCATGCTGTGCAGGCCCATCTAACGTACCCTCTATCCCACCCAGGGTGCTGATTTTGGTGCTGGTGTTTGGAAAAGGAAGAACAAGTGTTCGTGCATCTTCTGGAAGGTTAGTTCCCTCCATTTGTGTGGCTGCACGGTCCAAGTGATCAGATGGACCTAGAAAAAGGGAAGAGGGGCTAGCCTCCACATGGGAGAGGTAAGCAGTGGCAGATGAGTAGCAGTGCAATGCAGCACCAGGTTGCCACGCCAGGTATGTGTGATTGCTTGAGGAAAGAAAAAGTGCAATGGAAAAAGCCAAGCATCCTGCTGCACTTGGCCTCCAGCCTCCCCATCTCGCAGTGCCAATAATCTCCATGGCAGCAGCCCCCATCGGAATGAAGGCTTGGATAGTTGCCGGGCCTCCCTTGGTTCTGGTCCTCTTCGTTCTGTTGCTCGCTTGCTTGTCTTGCAAGAAGAGTGGGAGTGGAAGTGGGTTACCGTCCAGCCGTTTGAAAGGATTGTGCAGATTTGTGAGGCGGCTTCATATAGTGTGCATGCTGAGGAGGGGAAGCAGCAAGTTGTGAGCAAGAGGGGGGGGGGAAGTGGTTGTATGCAAGCAAGCGCCTGCAGTTTGAAGTGTGAAAGCAGTTTGTGGAACAGTGAAACACATTCCAGTTGTAACTGGATAGCACAGAATGTTGTTTGTGCCAGTTGACAGGGCAGTAGCAGGTGTTGAGTGGGTGATTGTAAACAGAAGGAGCTGTGGTGCAGTGTTGCGCTGTGATTGGAGGAGAAGCATGTGCAGCGGGGGAGGGGTTAGGAGTGCTGGGAGGAAGAGTGTGGTGTTGCAGCTGCTAGTGGGAGTGTGGGGTGGGATCTGATCCCTGACCCTGGTGTGAGGGGGGGGCGGTCTTTGTATGGGAGGGTCTCATGTGGGGGGGTGGGGGTCCGATCCAAGGAAAGAAGGTAAGCTTGGGGGCCCGGGGGGCAGCACTCCTGCTCCTCCTGGTCCACAAGCAGCGCTGTAAGGGTACTTACCTTCCCCCAGAACCTGTCCTCACCTCCCTTGAGCTGCCGGGTTTCCCGGGGCCCGGGAAACCCGGCGACTAGGGTTAAACCTGTAAAACAGGTTAAATCTGAGGCTGCCAGCCTCATTAAAATATTTAAATAGCCAACCCGCCTCCTAGGAGCAGGTTAGCTGCCCGTCCCCTGTACCGCCTCTGTTAAACCTGGAAGTGGGCGAGTTGGGAGTGGGTTGGGGTCGGGTTTGAGATTTTTAAAAATGTTAACATCTCACCCGACCCCCAACCCACATGTTTTTGGGGGTTAAAATTAATCCCTATGTCTCTATTCATAAAGCCAAGAATCCTGTATGCTTTTTTAACAGCCTTATCAACTTATCCTGCCACCTTCAAAGATTTGTGTATGGAAACCCCCAGGTCTCTCTGTTCTTGCACCCTCTTTAAAATTGAACCAATTAGTTTATATTGCTCCTCCTCATTCTTCCTTCCAAAATGCATCACTTTACATATCTCTGCATTACATGTCATCTGCAATGTGTCAGCCCATCTCACCAGTATGTCAATGCCCTCCTGAAGTCTGCTACTATCTTCCTCACTGATAACTACATTTCCTAGTTTTATGTCATCTGCAAACTTTGTAATTTTTCCTCCTATACCCATTAATATATAACAAAAAGATCTATTGCTCTAATACTGACCCCTGGAGGACACAGCTGTATACTTCCCTCCAGTCTGATAAACAACTGTTCATCACCAGTCTCTGCTTTGTCTCTTAGCCAATTTTGTCTCCTTAATCTCATGGACTTCAATTTTGCTAATATATTTATTATGTGGCGCTTTATTGAATACCTTCTGAAAGTCCATATACACAACATCAACTGCACTACCTTCATCAACCCTCTATCAAGTTTCCCTTTATTAACCCATGTTTTTCCAAGTGACAAATAATTTTGTCCCGCCCTGCACGCACTGCAATCTCTCTTCAAGCTATTGGTTGGATTGCCTGGGCACCCGTCTGGCATCAGAAGGAAAGAGGACCTCTTTCCTGGTCATCACTTGCTTCAGTAGCACCTCCATGGCAACATCAGAGAATCGCAGAACCCTGGAAGTCAACATTCTTCTCAGCAGTCTTTAAAAATTGTGCCTCGCACAAACCACCACTGAAAAGGGGCCTCACCTTTAAGAGGTGCTTGCTCCTTTAAAGGCGTGTCTGGCCCGCTGGATGTGCCACATTCCCAAACAGCGAGCTGCCCATCAGAGCTGGAAACGTGGGCAGCTCGCCAATAGAATGTAAATGAGGCCGGACCATCAAAATGGTGTGGCCCTCTTGCTGACAATATTGGGCGGGCGTCCCAATCATTCCGCCCACCACCCGCCCGATGTCAAAGAATCATAGAATCATACAGCACAGAAGGAGGCCTTTTGGCCCCTCGTATCATCCATCATTGTCAAGGCATCACACAGGACTACGATTCTTCTTACTCTGCCAACATTTGGAATGATAGTTACCCTGTTTGGAATTATTAATGAATACAAACCAGAAAAAAAATAAAATTACGTGCAAAGAAGAAGCAAAAATAATCATGATCATTTGGGACATTCTGCACCCTCGCTGTATCTTCACTCTCGCTCTGTGCTGTCTTCACGACTCTCCCAATCATGTCTGTCTCCACACAGTAAACAAACTAAGGCAGAGGTAATTAAAACCAAATAGCCATGTACATGAAACAGAATAAACTTTATACAAATTACAGAGAACAAAACCGGGACAAAATAAGACCGACCACAGGCACAGCAGAGGCAGAGTGCAGTGGCATTTTGCCTTTGGTCCAGCGGTGGGTGGTTTTTGTGTAGGTTTGTGGACAGGGATGTTTACAAAGATTAATAAGAAAAACATGTTAGTGTGTATTCCCTAAAATGAAGTTGGAGGACATTATGTACACAGTATACCATAACAAGCCAATATAGTGTGTGTGTGTATAAATGAACAGAATAGACAGTTTCAGGAAATTAAAAGAGAAATATATGAAGTTGACTCAGATTTCTGGACAGCAAATGCAAATGAATGGTTACTGGACTCTTACCTATAATTAAATGGGATAAGGAGATTTAAAGTAACATTATAAACGTAAACAAGTAATTAAAGCAGTGGTAAAGAGAGGCTAGGGTTAATTTGATTGATAATCCGTTGAGGTAATAGGAGGTTATTTTATAAAGACTGTTTCGGTCCAAATAAATTAAGTGTTGGAAGACAAGCAAAGAGCATAATAGAGACCAAGAGATTTTTAAACAAGTTATGGATGGGTGGGAATGGTTTTTCAGATGGAAGGATTACTCATTGAAATATAAGGAAAGGCTTAAAGAGAAAGTATTATAAAGAAATTAAAAAGAGATCCAGCAAAATGGAATTAGAATGGATAGCTTCAGCTGAAGGCTGGAACTGGTGTAGGCCCAATGGTCTAAATGTAATCTTTCTGTGGTGTAATTCCTGTGATTCTATAAGAAGGCAGAAGAGTTGATATTCCATTTGCAGAGCTGTGAAAATCTTATGTTTATGGGCATTAACAAAAGTTGTGATGGGTAGGGATGTAAGAAGCAGCTTCCAATAAAACAAAAAATTGCTGTGCAATAGGAAGGAAATAATTGATGAGAGAAAAATCAGTGAAGGAATTGTATTGTTTTTAATGTACAAAATAAAATACTGGCACAACATGGAAACATGATTAAGTGTGAAAAGATGTAGGAGAGCTGGTGGTGTAGATTTACATCAAGTTCATTTAACAGATGCCCAGCATTAATGAAGGTTTACAGCAAAAAAACTCTCTGTCAACATCTCAAGTTTTAGTCAGCCATGAGAGTTTCTCTCTCAACTGCTCATACAGGAAGTGGTCTTTTAACTCAGCATGAAACCAAAGGCCTAATTTTAACACCCACCCGCCGACCCATCCGGCAGGAACGATGCAGGCAGAAGGCTAAGATGGCAGGGGAGGTTTGCACCCTGTTCCCAACGTGTTCCCCCCCTCCCACCAACCACCTCCCTCCATCTTAACTTGCCTCAATTCAGGCACGGTAAGGCCACCCGCCCCAGAGAACCGGAGGCCTAATTTAAATGATGAATACTTGTCCCGATCACGTCATCGGGACGTGCACGCCATTTTAACTGTGGGCCCAACTACGGGCCGTACAGTCTCTAAACCCTCCAGCAAAAGCTGGCGGCAGGCAGGATTCTAGCTACAGGTGGCCTAGGTAAGATAGATTTTTTTTTACTTTTTAAAGCTTTCAGGATCCCGGCCCACAAGGATATGTTGGGCCTCCCCTTCCCTGGACATCCCGCCTCTGCTGCAGACATTCCCAGTCCCCCATTCTGACTTACCTTGCTGGGGCTGTTTCCGTGGGTCCCTGGTAGCGGCCTGAACCCCCATGAATTTCAACTCCCGCCCACCGGCGGTGACATCATTCCCATCAGCTTCGAGCAGGAGTCAGTATCGGGTCATGTAAATGAGGCTCGGGCGTTAAAATATCCGGGCCTTGCAGGCACCACCCGCTCCAGCTCCCGATTCCTGCTGTGAGTGCGAAACGTGAAGATTCTGTTTCCCCAGTGAGTCAGAGGCATAACCTAAAATGCATATGCATTGAGTTATTAATGAGAATACAGAAAATTTGACACTGATGCTGTTTGATTTTCTTCCTAGTTTTATTCTTTATACTTAAGTGGCAAAGTAAACTGTGGGTGGATATAGAATTTCGTCAGTGGAAAGATGAAGATTTACAGCAAAATACTCACTCTTCAGGGATAGGAAAGTTCTCCACCTATAAATAAATTGGGATCCACTGGGTTGTGTGTCAAGGAGGAGAAATACGTTTGTAAACTGTATATTGTATAATTAATTGGTAAGATTTGGCTGAGAGGTTTGGGTCAGCAAATTAGAACATGTACTGCTTAAATAAGAAGCATAGACAGTGAGCTTGTAAGTGTGAGTGGCAGGGGAGTGGATGAGAGGAGTGTTGTGAAGTGCGGGGGAGGGAGGTGAGGAGCTGTACTCCCCTTTGCTGCTCTTGTGAGGTCAATAAACCTCTTTCCGCAGTGAAGCCAGGTTCTGGGGGTGATGCTGCTGGCTCTGATCATGTCAGCCACTTCTTTCCAGGCCTGCTACATCCTGGCCTTGGGGATACCCTTACGGATTTTGGGAAGAGCTGTTCCCTCCTGCCACTCACATCCACAACTAGGTCCCCTTGGGGAGGGGCGAGGAGTGAGGGGGGAGCATCAGATAAGTGGCAGGCAGCCCTTTGACTCATCTGTGTCCTCAGAAACTTTTCAATAGTTGTTGAGTGAATAATGCAGGTAGAGAATGCAACTTCGCTGTAAGAGGGACATTCCCGCTTTAAGTAGGCCTCGTGAGTCATGCCGGAAATTGCGTGCATCATGCAGGCAGGCTGCCTGACTTGGCACATAATCAGGAGAGTAGCCCATCAATCTTAGAACTGCATGGAACTCACGCTGGAGACATGTTGGAACTTGCCGCCCACCCAATTCCTGCCCGGGATTAACATTGGGGCTGTGGTTTCTCTTTAATTATACTCAGAGCTCAGTTCCGAGCACAATAAACAGATCATCACAACAACTTTTTTTTAATTCGTTTATGGGATGTGGGCGTCGCTGGCAAGGCCAGCATTCATTGCCCATCCCTAATTGCCCTTGAGAAGGTGGTGGTGAGCCACCTTCTTGAACCGCTGCAGTCTGTGTGGTGAAGGTACTCCCACAGTGCTGTTAGGTAGGGAGTTCCAGGATTATGACCCAGCGACGATGAAGGATCAGCGATATATTTCTAAGTCAGGATGGTGGGTGATTTGGAGGGGAACTTGGAGGTGGTGGTGCTCCCATGTGCCTGCTGCCCTTGTCCTTCTAGGTGGAAGAGGTCGCGGGTTTTGGAGGTTCTGCTGAAGAAGCCTTGGCGAGTTGCTGCAGTGCATCTTGTAGATGGTACACACTGCAGCCACGGTACACCGGTGGTGGAGGGAGTGAATGTTTAAGGTGGTGGACGGGGTGCCAATCAAGTGGGCTGCTTTGTCCTGGATGGTGTCAAGTTTCTTGAGTGTTGTTGGAGCTGCACTCATCGAGGCAAGTGGAGAGTATTACATCACACTCCTTACTTGTGCCTTGTAGATGGTGGAAAGGCTTTGGGGAGTCAGGAGGTGAGATACTCGCCGCAGAATACCTAGCCTTTGAACTGCTCTTGTTGCCACAGTATTTATGTAGCTGGTCCAGTTAAGTTTCTGGTCAATGGTGACCCCCAGGATGTTGATGGTGGGGGATTTGTCAATGGTAATGCCGTTGAATGTCAAGGGGAGGTGGTTAGACTCTCGCTTTGTTGGAGATAGTCATTGCCTGGCACTTGTGTGGCGCGAATGTTACCTGCCACTTATCAGCCCAAGCTTGAACGTCGTCCCCATCTTGTTGCATGCGGGCATGGACTGCTTCATTATCTGAGGAGTTGTGAATGGTGCTGAACACTATGCAGTCATCAGCGAACATCCCCATTTTTGACATTACGTTGGAGGGAAGGCCATTGATGAAGCAGCTGAAGATGGTTGGGCCTAGGACACTGCCCTGAGGAACTCCTGCTCTGATGTCCTGGGGCTGTGATGATTGACCTTTAACCACCATAACCATCTTCCTTTGTGCTAGGTATGACTCCAGCCAGTGGAGAGTTTTCCCCCTGATTCCCATTGACTTCAGTTTTACTAGGGCTCCTTGGATTCATATTGTGCTCTATATTGGATTCAGCAATACTCTCCAAATACTTGAATTACAAGGAAACAAGGGAATATTTGGGTGGAAGTGATAACCAAATATATGACAGATTAATTTGTGTCTGCTAATTTGACAAATTATCAGATATTGGGGTATGCTACCACTGGAGTAATCTAACTCATGCTAATTACAGCCACTCCGCAGTTTTCGACGAAATATTAAATCAATTTTGATCAACTAAATCAGTTCTGATGAAAGGTCATTGACCTGAAACGTGGGCCTGTTAATAACCCAGAGGCGGGTTCTGAGGCAGGTGTGATGCGGACCTATATGACGCAATCTGAACTCGAGTATTTAAAGGGCCAATTCAGAGATGGCATTTGGAGGAGTTAGGAATTTGTGCAAAGAGGTGGCAAAGTTTAAAGATGGACTCAGGACGGTCAAGGGCTGCGCCCCAGTTTAAGGACGCATCACTTGATGAACTGCCGGTTTCAGTGAGGATCCAGATGGCGATCATCTTCCCCATAATGGGAGGAAGAAACCTGCTGCTGTCACCAAGAAGGCATGGTTGGAGGTGGCTGTGGAGGTCAGCAGCAGGAGCATTATGGCTCATTTATGAATCCAGTGCAGAGAACGCTTTAATGACCTAACCAGGTCAGAAAAGGTGAATAGAGTTGCAGATTCACCTACATGCTGTAGTGCACACCATCCCCTCTCTCACTCTGTCTTATCAAGTATACTCCATCACATCACTCCTCACTTAAGATTCAAGAGCACCCATTGTTCACTTTCTATGCACTTGCTCATATCCCCATTTATCCATCCACCACAGCTACTCACCCCAATCCTTATGCAATGTGATGCATCTGCATCTGCATCATCGGGAGTCTGTTCTTTCCCCAGTTGCAGGAGAATACAGCACAAAACACAAGGGAGAGGGAGAGGACTGCAGGTGGCCCACCACAGATTGTGCAGTTGACAGCTGCAGAGGAAGAGGTCATGAAGATCAATTACATCTCTGCGTCCCTGACCATTGGAGATGGAGAGACTGGGATTTCGCAGCTGACTGGTGACAATATTAAATACCTCTGACCCACATCTCATACAAGACTCAGTCATGTTGACTTGATTTCAGCAACGAGTGAAAAATGTTAAGTGTTATTATGCTGAGTGGCAACATTGTTACATTGCCAGTACTAATTCATATCTGTTTCTTCTCTCCTCCAGGACTTCACACATAGAGCAGCAGTCTGTCGACTTTCCTGATGATGATTCCTCAAAGGTCCTGATTCTTTCTGAGGGTGCACTGTCACAAGACATACTACCAGGCACAAGCTCAAATACTCGCACTCCGGTGGGTCCTGATAGACAGATAGTTGGGTTTTCACCTGGTGACTCACACCTCACAAGAGAGCACGAGCAGACACTGGTGGCAGGGATAGCTGTAGAGAGTCCGTGTCGGTGGGCTCAAGCTTTGTTTAGCTGGACACAGATGCTGTGAGCAAGGAGCCTTTATTCAATTGGGACACCTGCCCTTTAACCATCCCCATGAAGTGCTGCTCAATTTCGCCTCCGTTTTATTACTGAGTTTTCCGAGTCCTGGGAAACCCGTGCTGGAAGCGTTAGATTTAAATCCCAGTCAAAATGTGAGGGAAGCACCCTCATTTACATATTATAATGACGGACCCGCCTCTTGAGGTCGGGTTGCTTGGCCACACCCAAACCCAAACCCGTCTCCGTTAAAACCGGAAGTGGGCACGTTGGGGTCGGGTTTTCCATATTTGATATTTTAACCTACCCACCCGCCACTAACCGGCCTGTCCTTGGGGGTTGAAAGTCCCCCCGTTAACAGATGCTGTCTGACCTGCTGAGTGTTTCCAGCATTTTCGGTTTTTATTTCAGATTTCCAGCATCTGCAGTATTTTGCTTTTGTTTAAATCAATTTGCACTAGATTACTGCACATTCAATAAAACACCAATGCTCCTTGTGCCCCTGTCGACCCTTTATATAGTACCAGTAAATTCCTACTGGTAAATTCCTTCGCTTAATGGTGAATCTCCAAGGCAACAATTTCCATAAATCAGCATCTTAACCTATCACTGGTATTGACTTAAAGCACCCAATCAGATGTTAGTAGACATTTTGAAATCTCACACATCAATGAGGCATTTTATATATGTTAATGCATGTTAATGAAAGTTAACAAAGGCAAATAATGTGACATCATTAACTTATGGTGCTGAAAGCACAAGATGGAGTCCAAGAAAGAGGCAAAAGTGGCCATTTTCTGTAAGTCAGAACAATGTACTTTTGTACAACTGTTAATTTAAGCATGTATTTTTGGAACAGATAATGCCACTGAGTCCCAAATGCAGTTCACTGTTGCCTTCTTTGGATGCTGCTGTCAGGTCCTCATCTTAAAGAAATGCTTCAAAAGTGCAACAAAATCACACAAGCCATCCATTACAGCTACCTCATACACAGTCAACTCACTGTGTCAAACACTTTCCTACTACCTGCTTCCCCCCCAGCCTGCTGCTCCATCCTTCAGCCATTCTTGGCTCTTTAAAGGTTGCACTCCTAAGGGTAGAATTGTGACTGGGCCCGTTTTTGGACCATTTCCTCCAGTTAAACATTGGAAAGGCTGAATCCATCATCTTCTCCGTCCTGCCCCAAACACGGGACCCTTGCCACCGATTCCATCCCCCTCCTTGACCACTGTCTCAGGTTGAACCAGACGTTTGGCAACCTCACAATTCTTTTTGACTTTGATCTGAGCTTCTGACCCTATAGTCTCTCCATCACAAAGACTGCCTACTTCCAGCTACGTAACAGTGCCCATTTCCGCCTGTGCCTATCTGGTGTTGAAACCCTCACTCACACCTTTTTCACCTCCAGACTCGACTATTTCAATGCTCTCCTGCCCGAACTTCCATCCTCCACTCTCCATGCACTTCAGCTCATCCAAAACTTCGCTGTCACTCATCCATCACCCCGATGCTCACTGACCTACATTCGTTACCAACCGCCCCCCCTCCCCCATTGCCTTCAATTTAAAATTCTCATCCTCATGGCCTTGCCCTATCTCTGTAATCTTCTCCAGTGCTACAACTCTCAAGAGCTTTGCATTCCTCCAACTTTGGACTCTTGTGCATCCTGAAATCCCTTTGCTCCACTATTGGTGGTCGAGCCTTCTGCTGTCTAGACACTGGAATTCCCCCCTGAAAACTCTCCGCTTCACCTTTCTCTTCTCTTTTAAGCACCCCCTTAAAATCCACTTTGACCAAGTTTTTATTCACTTCTCCTAATATCTCAATCTTTAACTTGGTATAGATTTGTGTCTGATTCGACTTCTGTGAAGTGCCTTGGGATGTTTTTCTATCATAAAGGTGCTATTTAAATACAAGATCTTGTTGATTTTTGTATGGCTTATCTATGATTAAATAGGTGTAAATGCTGGTTGATTATATTTTGTTCAGTCCTGAAATCCCAGAAGAGCGCTAGTACAAAGTAACATACAAAGCAGCCTAATCAACCATTAAATAAAATTTCTGGGACTGAGATTCATTGATCACCCAGGAGTTGTCCTGTAATATGCACCAAAAAAACTGCATGAAATATTCCTCATTTGTTTCATGTTGGCAGACTTAGAGGGGTATCAACATTGATATTTTAAAGGAAGGAATGTAATGATCAATTTGAATTTAGCCTAACATAGCAATAAATGGGCTTCCCACAGGATTATGTTCACTGAGGATATTTAGATTAACTTTGTAATCAATTAAATCATAAACAAATGCCAGAATTAAAAATTCAACTTGTGTGCCATCAACTTTACTTTCAAATATCAGTAGTACATAAACTGCAGTCAAATGGGTTTGAGTACTCTGTATCGGTGTTTAGAACTTAAGAACATAAGAAATAGGAGCAGGAATAGGCCACTTGGCCCCTCGAGCCTGCTCCGCCATTCAATAAGATCATGGCTGATCTTGGGCTCAAAGCCACTTCCCAGCTCGCTCCCCAGAACCCTTCACTCCCTTATCTTGCAAAAATCTGTCTATCTCCACCTTAAATGTATTTAATGACCCAGCCTCCACGGCTCTCTGGGGCAGAGAATTCCACAAATTTATGACCCTCTGAGAGAAGAAATTCCTCCTCATCTCAGTTCTAAAAGGGTGACCCTTTATTCTGAACTATGCCCCCGAGTTCTAGATTTCCCCATGAGGGGAAACATCCTCTCTGCATCTACCCTGTCGTGCCCTCTCAGTATCTTATATGTTTCGATAAGATCACCTCTCATTCTTCTAAATTGCAATGAGTATAGGCCCAGCCTGCTCAACCTTTCCTCATAAGTCAAACCCCTCATCTCTGGAATTAACCTAGTGAATCGTCTCTGAACTGCCTCCAATGCAAGTATATCCTTCCTTAAATAAGGAGACCAAAACTGTACGCAGTACTCAAGGTGTGGTCTCACCAATGCCTTGTACAGTTGTAGCAGGACTTCCCTGCTTTTATACTCCAACCCCCTTGAAATAAAGGCCAACATTCCATTTGCCTTTTTGATTACTTGCTGTACCTGCATGCTAACCTTTTGTGTTTCATGCACAAGGACCCCCAGGTCCCTCTGAACTGTAGCATTTTGTAATCTCTCTCCATTTAAATAATAGTTTGCTTTTTTATTTTTCCTGCCAAAGTGGATAACCTCGCATTTTCCCACATTATACTCCATCTGCCAAATGTTTGCCCACTAACCTAGCCTGTCTATATCCCTTTGCAGATTCTTTGAGTCCTCTGCACCACTTGCTTTCCCACCCATCTTTGTATCATCCGCAAACTTGGCTACATTACACTCGATCCCTTCATCCAAGTCATTAATGTAGATTGTAAATAGTTGAGGCCCCAGCACCAATCCTTGTGGCACCCCACTAGTTATCGTTTGCCAACCAGAAAATGACCCATTTATCCCGACTCTCTGCTTTCTGTTAGTTAGCCAATTCTCTATCCATGCTAATATATTACCCCCAACTCCGTGAGCTCTTATCTTATGCATTAACCTTTTATGTGGCACCTTATCGAATGCCTTCTGGAAATCCAAATACACCACAAGGCTCACCCTTATCCACCCTGCTTGTTACATCCTCAAAGAACTCCAGCAAATTTGTGAAACATGATTTCCCTTTCCTAAAACCATGCTGACTCTGTTTGACTGCATTATGATTTTCCAAATGCCCTGCTACTGCTTCCTTAATGAAGGACTCCAGCATTTTCCCAACGACAGATGTTAGGCTAACTGGTCTATAGTTTCCTGCTTTCTGTCTCCTTCCTTTCTAAGGAGGTGGATGCTGACAAAATATCGGTAGAAGTGGAAAAGGTAGAAGCAATAGAAGAGGTGAAAATTGATAGACAGGATGTACTAGAAAGGCTGGGTATGCTCAGAGTAGACAAGCCACCTGGTCCAGATGGCTTGCATTCCAGGTTACTAAAGGACTTGAGGGAGGAGATAGCGGAAGGGCTTGCCATAATTTTCCAATCTTCCCTAGATGCGGGGGAGGTGCCTAAGGATTGGAAAGTGGCAAATGTGACACCATTGTTCAAGAAAGGGTGTAAGGACAATCCTAGTAACTACAGGCCGGTCAGTTGAACATCAGTGGTGGGTAAAGTTTTAAAAACAATAATCAAGGAAAAAATTAACGGGCACTTGGAGAGGTTTAAGCTAATTAAGGAGAGCCAACTTGGATTTGTAAAAGGCAGATCGTATTTGACTAATCTAATTGAATTTTTTGATGAAGTAACAGAAAGGATTGATGAAGGGAATGCAATTGATGTTGTCGACATGGATTTTCGGAAGGCTCATGGAATAGCTGGGCCAGTGGCAGCTTGGATAAGGAATTGGCTTAAGGACAGAAAATAGTGAGTTGTGGTAAATGGCTGTTTTTCAGACTGGGGGATGGTGGACAGTGGTGTTCCCCAAGGGTCAGTACTGCGGCCACTGCATTTTTTGATATATATAAATGACCTGGATATTGGAATACAAAGTAGAATTTCTAAATTTGCCGATGACACCAAACTTGGGGGTGTGGCAAACAGTGATGATGATACTAATCGACTGCAACAGGACATAGAAAGGCTAGCAGAATGGGCAGACAAGTGGCAGATGGAATTTAATACAGAGAAGTGTGAGGTGATGCAGTTTGGCAGAAGGAACAGGGAGAGGCAATATGCACTTAATGGCACAGTTTTAAAGAGTGTGCAGGGACAAAGGGATCTGGGAGTTAATGTGCATAGGTCCCTGAAGGTGCAGGACATATTGAGAGAGTGGTTAGCAAAGCATATGGGATCTTGGGCTTCATAAATAGAGGTATTGAGTACAAAAGTAGAGAAGTTATGCTGAACCTTTATAAAGCGCTGGTTAGGCCACAACTGGAGTATTGCATCCAGTTCTGGTCACCACACTTTAGGAAGGATGTGAAGGCCCTTGAGAGGGTGCAGAGGAGATTTACCAGAATGGTTCCGGGGATGGGGGATCTTAGCTACAAGGACAGGTTGGAGAAGCTGGATTTGTTTTCATTAGAGAAAAGGAGGTTGAGGGGTGATTTGATAGATGTGTACAAGATTATGACGGGTTTGGATAGGCTAGACGGGGAAAGGCTGTTCCCACTAATTGATGGTACAAGGACTAGGGGACACAGATTTAAGGTTTTGGGCAAGAGATACAGGGGGGACGTGAGGAAAAACTTTTTACGCAGCAAGTGGTGATGACCTGGAATTCGCTGCCGACGGAAGTGGTGGAAGCGGAGACACTCAGGGCTGGATTTTGAAGTTGGAGTCGGGTTGGGGTCGGGAATCACACATTCTGGCTTGTGAACCCACCTCCATTGAGATGTGGCCAACCCAGTGTATTTTCCCTTGATTGACCTTGTTGAGCCCGCCCAGTGGGCTCAGCAGGCCAATTAAGGGCCGCCCGGCAACAGGTGACGTCACAGACTGACATTTCATCTGTCAAGAGCTTTTGACAGATGAAATATCAGCGTTTGACAGCTCTGTGAAGCTGTCAAACACTCACAATATGATTTCTAACTTCAGTCCTTCCTTTCAGGCTGAGTTAGAAATCATTCCAGCACAGAAAACAGAAGGCTGCAGGTTTTGACAGAACCACGGCTTTCCTGCTTTCTGTGCCGGTGAGATTTCTAACTCCCGAGAACTGAAGGGCTGACACCTGCAGGAGGAAGTTAAGGTAAGTAAAACTTTTTTCAACACTTAGCACTTACCTTACACACTTACCTCTGCACACATGCACCCATTACTCACCTGCGCACCGGACATATCGACCCCTCCAACCCCTGCAGACCCACGGCCCGCCCCGATAACTTGGCGTGGTTGCCACCTGTCGGGAAGCCCACAGTTTTCTTTTTAAAATAGGGATTATGCAAAAAACTGCCTGTTAACTACCTGTTAACAGGCAGTTAATTGTCACTAATCCCTTCCCGCTTCGGGGAGTCGGGTCTCAGAACAGGTCGGGTAGCCGCCGCCAGAGAAACTGGCATGGAGGCGGGTTGGAGTCGGGATGGGGTCGGGACCCCCGAATCTGCAACTTTAACCGCTCCCCCCCCCCGCCTCCAAACCCGACTCCACGGGTCATTGAAAATCCAGCCCTCAATGTTTTCAAGGGGAGACTGGATAGGCACTTGAGGGAAATAAACTTGCAGGGCTACGGGGATCGAGCGGGGGAAATGGGACTGACTGGATTGCGCTACAGAGAGCCGGCACAGACTCGATGGGCTGAATGGCCTCCTTCTGTGCCGTTATGACTCTATGGGGGAGAAATTCAGTATCGCCCCATTTGGGGCGCAATTATCGGCTGGGCGCAAAGATTAGCGCCTGGCGCTAATTATCGCCTCCGACTGCAAACTTGACTTTTATCGACCCTGGAGGTGATTGGAGCGCTAAATCAGGCGCTTCACACCTGTCTTAAGGCGCAAAGGCCGAGTAGCGAGGCGTTACCTCAGAGTGCTGGCGAAGCTCATGTGATGTCAGTCAGCAATGGAACACACACACAATGGCGCCGGCCAGTTCTTAAAGGGGAGGGTTGATCTTGCTTTCCATCCACATCCTGCTCATTGCAGCCTTGAATCGGAGAGATCTGTACATCAAATCTGCTGGAAAGAACAATGGAGAGACCCAGGGAAAGAGCTCAGAGTGCAGCCCCCACAGTCTCTTCTAAATCGATACAAGGAAGGGAAAATCAAAAAGAACCTGCAAAGTGCTGCTCAGTACCCAAAACTCTTTCACACAGCGTTGAATCTCTCCAGAAGTCTCTCTCTCTCTCTCTCAGAATGCGTGGTTCAAAAATGTCACCAACAATAAAAGGCAGGAAGCGGTTGCCTTTAAATAGCGCTCCCCCAGTCCCTTCCTGACTGCAAAATGTTCCCCTCAACCTGTCGTTGCTGGCGGCAGGCGGTAAGGCAGGGGGCGCCACTCAATATCCGCTCTGGGGTGCTACCGGGGCGTTGCGCACTCGACTGACGTCATGATCTGCCGGCGCAGGAGATCGTGGCGGTAGTGATTAGTGCCGTCGCAAAATGTCTAGTTAATTTCGCGAGCGGCGCAAACATCGCCGTGCCTGGGCACTAGTTGCTTTGCGCCCCATTAGCGCCCTCTTAAGGCGCTAACGGGAGGCGCAACCAACTGAATTTTTCCCTCTATGACATTGGGAAGTGAAGCGAAAGAGCTTATGCTCATTTTTAAAAGCAATGGCACTAACATGAGTTTATACTCATGTTTTATAGATTTCATAATTTTTAGCTTAAAAGGGTTATGAACATGACAAACCTTTATAAGGTAATAAGCATTATGGGGTTTATTTTATCCTGGAGCGGGTTTAGGGTGAGCAGGAGGCGGGGTGAGTGCAAATCACTCTCGCTATCCCATATTTAAGGCCCGGAGTATTTTAATTCCCAGGCCTTATTAATATTTGGTTGGTGGGTTTGCCACCTGAACGCAACAGGAACAGCAAGCCCGCCCACTTTCTGGGTATAATTTCTGATGGTCCACCAGAGACCTAGTTAATCCACTTCTTAAAGGAAGGTTGCATTCACTTCACTGTCACTGCTGTCATTTACTACTGCAAATGGCGAGATGAGTCGGAAGCAAGTCCGCAGGTTTTCTGAAACCACTATGGAGGTCCTGGCGGAAGAGGTAAGGACAAAGAGGGAAGTTCTCCTTCCCATAAAAGGAAGGAAGAAACCCAAAATAGAGGTTCACCCGGCCTGGACAGAGGTGGCTGAGATCGTCAGCTCCAGGAGCTTCACCCCCAGTACCTGAGTTCAATGGAGAAAATATTTCAATGACCTGATAAGAGCAGCAGAGGTGAGTACTGCTCTTCATTTCTCCATCTCTTTCAGTGACAACTAGTAAGTCCTTCCCCCCTATCCCCAGCATTCTGAACAATTCACTCCTCGCATCACATCCGTCACCACCCATTATATGGGCACACTATACAAGCTCATTCATAGTCCAAACACATACTCATCTCTTGCGTGTTGCCTTCACAGCAACCACTAATGGCATTCTCTTCTCACATGGCAGAACTCCTCTCATGAACCCTTCCTCACTTCACACTCCAGCCACTTGTTTTCCATTCAACACCTACCCATCGTGCTTGCATCGTGCTTCTTTTCTCTCTCTCAGTATATGCACAACAAGCAGAAGCTCCACACATGTGCACTCTCCTTTTCAGTTGCTACTAACTCTCACCCTCTCTTTATGCAGGAGAAAACAATGCACAACACAAGGGAGAGGAGTAAGACCGGGGGAGGAACACCCAGTATCATGATCCTCTCCCAGCTGGAGCGCCAAGCTCTCGAGATCAGTGGCCCCGCGAGAGCTGTCCGCATTTGGGATTTTGAGGCTGGAGGCCTATCTGAACAGGGTCTCTGACTATTACTTGTACCCCTTCATGTACCTCAGAAAAAGTGACATTTAGTCAGCTTGACAACAATAAGATACATTGTGAAGTCTGTCATCTGCTGCTGTGCAGCCTGTCAGTGCTAGGTTCACTTGTCCCTTTTTTACTTTCTCTAGGTCCTTCTCAATAGCAAGACCTGGCAGAAGAAGAAACTTAATCGGAAGACAATCTATCTAAGGAGACACTGTCATGCACTGCATTGGTGCCAAGCAGCAGCACAGACATTGGCACTCTGGGTGGGTCAGAGAGTGAGTTACAGGGGTTAGCCTATGATGATACACCCAATACGAGTGAGCAGGATCAGGTACTGGTGACAGGGATAGCCCAGGAGACAGATCGCCTGAGGACAAGGTCCTCTTCCAGCTCTGCTGAGGTGGACAGAGACACGGACTTCATGGGCGCAGCTATGAAAGGAGAACTGCTTGCCTCACACAAGCAGTGATACCTGGTATTGGAAGGCCTGCCAAGGAGTTTCAGCACCACGGCTGAAAGTATGGAAAAGTCTTCTCACATGGCATCACCACTCTGCAGCCTACCTTGGAAATTGTGGGCACATCCAGGGACGCTAAAGTTGGGCCTTTACAAGAAGAGTCAATGTTCACAGCCTTTTCAGCTTTGGTGGAACCTCAAACAGCTGCCATGAAGACTCTGGGCTCCACCTTGGAGAGGTTGGTGGACTGAATACATTGCTGCTTTCAAAGCGTCACTTACCTCCGGCAGTCTATTCTCCCGCTGTTTAGTGGGATTGATCAGCCGCAGCTCCATGGGAGTGGCAGTGATGCAACCAGGGCAGTACGTGTTGCCCTCTCTTAGGATGTCAGCACGTCTGCTCCCTTCAACCAATACTCAACATGGTGCCAGAAAGCCAGCTGGGCCAGACTGCCCGGCAACAGCCGAAGTGCAGCAGTTTGTAGCCGGGCTCTCACAGATCCGAGCAGCTAGAATTCGCCAGCCACGAGAATTTCAAGCATCCTAACAAGAGAAAGAGCGGCCTTCCACCAGCTTTGCTGAAACCACTGGGGGACCATCTCGTAGGAGTAGGAGAGTTAGTAAACCTTCTTTTGAAAAGGCGCCATGGCTTGACACTTGGGTGAGAGATGAATTCAAGACAGTTATTGTGTTTGGCATTAAATTTATCACCTTATCACATTTGGCGTCTGAGTCTGCATTGTCAGCATGTCATTCATATAAAAGTTGGCTGAATGGTTTCAGTGTTCATCAATGCAGCTTTAAGGTAGTGGTGAAGGGGTAACAAGGACTGTTAACAGAGGTGCTTTGAGTCTCTTTTCAGGGAAGGGGAATGATTAGTTACTGGAAATGCTGTTCTATTAGTTATTATGTCCTAGGAACCCGACTTGCATTTATTCATGAGGCACCCACCTGCTTCCAGCAGGCGTCTTGGCCACCTAAATGCAAATAGCTGTTAAATTGATGGCCAACGCGATTACAATGAGAATAGGGCGGAAAGTCACAATGCTTGCTTTAAAAGGCTCCACCTTCCTGCCATTCCTGCCGGGTGAGGTGGGTTAACATCAAACCCTATATTATCTCAAAATATATTGTTTTTAAAAATAATAAATATTGAACAACAAATGACAGCAAGATATAGACACATAAAAACAGCCCTCATTTATAATACAGTCAATCACAGCTGGACAATTAATGTAATCACTTTGCAGTAAAGTGAAATAAGCAATGTAAGGCAACATTCACAGATGTTTAAAACACTGTCCTTATGCTTTTGAGATTCTGCCTAGAATTCAGCACCAAAAACCGTCAAGTAGGTTTTTTATACAGTCTCTGTTTTATAAAGTTATGGGTGAAATCACTAATATTCTTTCATTTGAACTTGAGTAGTGATTGCACCGATGCATCCTAGCATTAAGCTGCACACCTTGTTCACCATTGAGATAGCAAGGATTAGGTGAATGCTCAGGAACCACTTATTCTGCACTTAGGAGTTAAACGACCACTAAAGAAAAAATATTTGTGAAATTATTTTTCACGAAAACCCTTTTGAGATTGAGGTGCAGATATCCTAAAAGGACTCCTGTTCTGTGTTACTTGAAACTTGGGCATACTAGAATCTGGGACTAAGTAAAAAAGAGGAAATTCCATTTCATTTCCCAGTACAGTTATCACTTAATTTCATGAGCATTAACTCTTTGACAGCAGTCAAAGAGTTAAATGATAGATCCACTCAATTTTTCACAAATCTCCTAAAGTTACTTATAAAATGCTTCCAATGATTTCTTTTGGTCTCGTATTTAATTCCATGCATACGTTGAGAAGGTCAAAGCCAAATGGCATTGTTACATCCATCACTTTTATAATTTTCCAAGACACACCCTGTGGGTACAAAACAGTTTTGAGAGCTATTTGATTCACAGTACAGGGATCCCTCTCCAACCATGGGGGATACGTCCCTGAAAACCCCCGTGGTTAGTAAAACCGTGGTTGGCAAATTCAGTATAAACACAATAAAAAAGAATATAAAAAGCATATAAATAGCATAAAAATCATGTTTTTTACCTTATTCCTAAATTTAAAACCGCGGATACGCGAATTTCAGTGCCGTGGTTGGCAGAAATTGTCGCAGAGTGGAAACCGTGTATACGTGAAATCCGCGTATGGAAAAACCGCGGTTGGGGCGGGATTCCTGTATCACATCAATATCTTGTCCAGTATCCTAGATGTGCAAATTTGAAAGTATTACCTCCCTGGGAGCTCAAATCCTAGAGGGTGGTGGGGGTTAATTTTTACTTCACCCCAGTAATCTGACAGAGCGATTCGCCTACCCTTTATAAAACCCGGCCGATTTTCACCCATTGAAATGAATGGGATATAAATCAGGCGAGCTCTACAACGAGTGGGTGGGTTATACAACAGGCGGGTACTCCGCTTTGCCAGATTACTGCCCAGACGATGAAAGTGAAAATTACTCCCTACTGTGAAAGTTTGAGATGCAAAGCATTTGTTACTAAGACTGGAGCTTATTTTGCCCAAGACAACTACATATCTTCATTTAAAGATCCAGTTACACATCGACTGCTTGGCTTGGGTTCAGGAAATAGGTGATCAGCATCAGGTAACACATGAACTCAGTCATTAATAAAATATTAGAAATTAAATGTAAGTGTACTTTAGTTTAGTCTTTTAATTTTGCACCAAGTCCTGTTCACCCATCGCCAGTGTGCTCACTGACCTATATTGGCTCCCAGTCCACCAATGCCTTGAATTTAAAATTCTCATCCTTGTGTTCAAACCCCTCCATGGCCTTGCCCCTCTCTATCTCTGTAACCTTCTCCAGCCCTTCAACCCTCCGAGAACGCTGTGTTCCTCCAATTCTGGCGTCTTGCACATTCCCAATTTCCTTCGGCCCACCATTGGTGGCTGTGCCTTCAGTTGCCTAGGGCCCAGCTCTGAAATTCTTTGCCTCGCCACCACTCTCTCTTCCTTTAAGACACTCCTTAAAACCTACCTCTTTGACAAAGGTCACCTGTCCTAATGTCTCCTTCTTTGGCTCTGTGTCAATTTTTGTCTGATTACACTCCAGTGAAGTGCTTTGCAATGTTTTACTATGTTAAAGGCACTTTATAAATGTGAGTTATTATTGTTAATTCCTTTCTTTGGGTTCTTTGAATTTGAAACTAAAGTAGTTCAGAACAATTGGTGAAATATTTCCTTAATGTATCACCATTGAAGGGAAATTCCATTGTCTTTTTACAGTGAAAAGCAACTTCTGAGTATTCCATAGATAATAGATAATCAGGCAAAAGCAGGATTGTCCATCATTTTGACAGTTACTTCCTTTCAGCCACTAACACTGAAAGACAGAGGAACACAACAGTATCATACAATGTTTAGCATTGTACAAATGTAGAGAAAATACATGAAACATCAAACTGTCTGATTTCTTTTAAAGGAACAGGCAGGTTTGAGTTGTTGAAACTGGGTCAATTCCATTCTTCTGGAATAAAATCAAACAAATCTAATTTGAAAAATGGTTCAGACATATATTTTAATAATTATACGTGGAAGGTGTTTCTTTGGATGGGCCATTACTATCCAGAGTAAAGAAACACTAGAACTTAATTTGTTTCACAGAGAAAAAACTCATCAAAGCTCAAAGTCTGCACTGACACTTACATGTGAAAGCACAAAACATTCTTGAAGAATGAACAGACTGCTGTTTCTTTATGCCCTAATACCTGATCATCTACTCATTAAACACCAAACAAAAATTATTTGTCCAACATTAAATATTCCAATTTTCCAGTAAATGCTGTTTTGTTTTGTCCAAAGTACATTGTTCAGTCATAAAATGTTGATTCCTTGCATTTCTTTTTCATTCATAAAGTATGCAACAAAAAAAATGTCCGAAGCAATTATCACTTAACGTTACATATTCGATCGTAGCTGGCTAAATACTAATTGTTGACTGACCGTTCAAAAGTAATTGAAAACGCTAAAGGATGTTTGAGAGTAACTTGCTCAAAATATTAGTAAGGGCTGGTCACCACTAGTTCATTACTGGTATAAATTTGAATTTGCAGCAGGGTACCTCACATGATAACTCCATAGAAAACACATTGAGGGGGATTTTCAACTTCCGTTCAAAATGGGTATGAAGGTGACGGAGCAGCCTGAACACCTGCCCAAACCTAGCATTTATAATTCAAGATTGCAATCAGGACCCTACAGTGACTAGTTTCCATATTTAAACAGCCTCTCACCTGAAACAGGCAGGCGTGCTGTGTGCTCATTTACAGGCCCACCTGAGGTTGTTATCAGGCAGGCATAGGGCATGCAAAGCTTAGTTCAATGGGGTAAAAAGGGGTAAAAATGGATACCCTACAATGGCAGGAGTCATTCCTGACACACAGGAAGATGGTTGTGATCATCGGAGGCCAATAACCTCATCCCCGGGACATTGCTGCAGGTGTTCCTGAGGGAAGTGCCTTAGCCCAATCATTTTCAGTTACTTCACAACTCTTGTGATAATAAAGCAGCCCATGCCAGCCTACAGCAGGGCTTGGATAACATCCAGTGTCAGGTAACATTCACACCACTTAAGTGCCAGGTAATGAACAGCTTGAATAAGAGAAAGCTCAGCCATCTCCCCTTGACCTTCAATGGAACCACCATCACTGAGCTGCCCATCATGAGCATCTTAGGGTCACCAATGACCAGAAACTGAACTGGGTGAGTGATGTCAACACTGTGGCTACACGAGCAGGCAAAGGCTAGGTACTTTGCGACAAGTGGCTTGCCTCCTGACCCCTCAAAGCCTATCCACCACCTACAGGGCTCAAGAGAGGAGTGTAATGGAA
The DNA here is from genome assembly GCA_030390025.1 of Squalus acanthias. Lineage (NCBI taxonomy): Eukaryota > Metazoa > Chordata > Chondrichthyes > Squaliformes > Squalidae > Squalus > Squalus acanthias. Next base: position 113,180,332 of record CM059428.1, read on the forward strand.
TACTCACCACTCACTAATGGTTGCAGCCAGAGCCACACCCAAGAAACTCGACACCATCTTGGATGCAGCAGTTTGCTTGATTGGCGCCCCTGTCATCAAGCTCAATATCCACTCCCTCCACCACCAGCGTACTGTGGCTGCAGTATGTACGATCTACAGAATACACTGTAACAAATTACCAAGGCTAGTTCAACAGAACCTCGATCCCCTGTGACCTCTACCTCCATGAAGAACAAGAACAACAACAAAAATAACAACAGAAAACGCTGGAAAAACTCAGCAGGCCAGGCAACATCCATGGAGAGAGAAAGAGAGTTAACGTGTCAGGTCAAAACCCTTCATCGGAACAACAACAATGTGGGAACACCCATCAACTCCAAATTCCTCTCCAAGTCACAAACCATTCTGATTTGACACGATGCGGTCTCCTCCACATTGGGGAGACCAAATGCACATTGGGTGACCGCTTTGCAGAACATCTCTGTTCAGTCTGCAAGCATGACCCTGAGCTTCCAGTCGCCTGTCACTTTAATTCTCCACTCCACTCCCACTCTGACCTCTCTGTCCTCAGCTTCTTACACTGTTCCAACGAAGCTCAATGTAAGCTCGAGGAATAGCACCTCATCTTTCGATAGGCACTTTACAGCCTTCTGGACTCAACATTGAATTCAACAAATTCAGATCGTAACCTCTGCCTCATTTTTTCCAGATGGCAGCTGTTGATAATTCTGCTATTTCCATTTACACCTCTTCTAGACCCATCTTTTGTTTCTTTACTTGTCCCATTACCATCTCCTTTTACTTTGCACAATCATACCTTTTGTCATTTAATCTCTCCTGCCTTCCACCCTATCACAGACCTTCCCTTTATTTCTTTCCTCCCCTCCCCCTTTCCCTGCCTCTGCACTTGATTGACCTTGTTAAGCCCGCCCAGCGGGCTTAGCAGGCCAATCAAGGGCAAGCCGGTTGCAGAGCACGTCAACGTATGATGTTTCATCTTTCAAAACTTTTTGACAGATGAATTGTCATCGTTTGACAGCTCTGTGAAGCTGTCACACACTGACATTCTCTGTAGTTTGATGAGTTCTTGAATTCAAGACTCATCAAACCTCTTTCTTTAGTAGAAATGAGATGGTTGTTGCATTGGAGAATGCAACAGACATCTGTCATCTCTGCCGTGGAGATGCGAGACTCTCCGCATACCCACCGATTGAAGCCTGCAGGAAGAAACAAAGGTAAGTAAACTTTTTCTAACACTTTCCACTTATCTCACATACTCACCTCTCCACACTTGCACCCATCACTTACCTTCACAGCGCACTTTTGCACCCCTCTGACGCCCGCAGACCCACTACTCGCCTCAGTGACCCTGGCGGGGTTCGCAGCCTTCGGGAAGCCCACACTTGTGTGGGTAAAATGGCAGTTAAGTGGCTGTAATCCCCTTCCTGCCTCCAAGGAGACGGGACCCGGCACTGGTCGGCTACCCGCCTCCTGGCAAGATGGCACGAAGGCGGGTAGGGGGCGGGTTGGGCACCTGCTCCCAAATTCTGCCATTTTCCCGGCAGTCCCACCTCCATATCCGCTTCCCCAGGGCTGGCAAGATTGCGCCCGTTAACTCTGTTTCTCTCTCCACAGATGCTGCCTAACCTGCTGAGTATTTCTAGCATTTTCTGATTTTATTTCAGATTTCCAGCATCCACAGTATTTTGCTTCTGATTTGAACATATATTGCATTCCTTCATCATCACTGGGTCAAGATCCTGGAGTTCTCTACCTAACATCATTGTAGGAGTACCATCACCACAAGGTTTACAGTGGTTCAAGAAGAAAGTCCACCACCACTTTGTCAGGGCAGCGAGGGATGGGCAATAAATGTGGCCTTTCCAGCATCGCCCACATCTAAAGAACAAATTTTTAAAAATGTCCCAATTAAAATCGGCTGGCGAAAGCCCTGGTCTGTCCATCTTACAATTTTCAGTGGTTGAAGCACACCTGGAGGAAATCGGAATCTGATAATATCTTGAAGAAGCCTGCTGAACTATGACCCTATTAGGGTCTCCTCCTGAAGGAGAATGAAGCATTGGAACAAACTACTAAAACTATTTAATCTGCTGAGAAAAGGCTCTGTAACATTTCTCTCTGCCCCAAAAACAAATGAAACAGTAATCCAGAGAGAGTTATATAGAGTCCGTTACATAGAGCATTGTTTGTAGTCTGTGAAGGATTGAGTCTGATGGGCCAAAAGACCTTTATTCATTCTATGATTTCTTATGAAGGCCTTTTTACAAAATTGAGCCTCACACACACACCCACCCCCTGGAATGCATATCAGGAAGTTGGGCATGCTTCCCCATGAATTCTTATCCTTTCATATGGAGTCTCAATTGGGAAAATATTGGGAAATTGGTTGCTCGCTCCTCATAATGGATGGAAAATTGTGGGAGACCACATCTGTATTCCTGATATACACTCCCTGGAGGCTTAGCATCGTGCTTTGAGTGCAGGTCATAAAATGAGTCCTAAGTTCTTATGAAACAAAGCTAGGGGTAAACCACACTGAATCAGTTTAGGATATTAGAGAGAAATAGAAACAGCTATTAAAGAGTAGGACAAATTGCACAAGAATGATTTAGAAGTGGAAGAAAATATTGGACACATAGCAAAGAAAAAGATTACATTGAAGGAAACCTAGACAGAGACTTTAGGTAGAGTACAAAAGAAGAAAGGAAATTTAAGAAACTTAAAAGCGAATATTAGGGCAGTTCTGGAGAGACCAGACACAGAGAGAAGAGTGCCAAGAACTAATATGTTAGTGACTGAAACTACATCTGACAAAAGATCAGAGACTGTGTAGGAAGAAGAAAGAAAGAACCGCAGCACACTTGGACTAAATTAGAAGTTAAAACATCTTCATTATATTATGCATTTCAAAAAAACCTGACCATAACCATTTGCTAAACAAATTTATTGAGTGTTTGCAGGCTAACTGGAAATCTCTGTCTTTCTGCTGGTATTACAATAGTATAAAGGAAATTCTGCTGCCATTGTTCAGAGTTGTGTCTTATATTTGGGCAGCATTTTAACAATACAGGAGTCGATTCCACAGTGCTGCAGGTTGGGATCGGCCCTTCATCAGCTGTGTGCATTGCCTGTGGAATTACACAAGTAGGCTTCAGTGCAATCACCATGAATTCCTAATTACAGGGAAGCAAAAATATTTTGAGGCAGAGCTTTATGCTTGTGCTGGCCTCATTGACCCCTTAAAAGTTATGTAAATTGTCACAAAGTAGTCCCACTCTGAATGCCTCCATGCTGTTTTTCAGCACAACTCTTGATTAACTGAACACCTGCATAAAGTGGGTGCTGGGAGGCCTGCAAGTTGTTCATTGAAGAACTTCCATTAAAGTTAGGTTGCTATATTTGTGAGACTTGCGCACTGACTGCTGTTTTAACTTGACTAACTGAACTTTTGATTTTTGAAAAACCTGCTGTTAGCTACTGTTTTCCTTCAAGTCAGCATTCCTTTTGTGCCCACCTCCTATAGCTGCCTTCTTGTTGACACCTGTTCACCCCTTGCAGTCACAAGCAGTGCTGAGCATGGCTATTCCACTGGGCCTGCCAATGGCTGTGTTGAATTTGGAAGCGTTGTCTTATTTTTTATTCATTCTTGAGATGTGGGCATCGCTGACAAAGACAGCATTTATTGCCCATCCCTTGTTGCCCTAAGAAAGTGGTTTGATATAACTGAGTGACTTGTTAGGCCACTTCAGAGGGCAGATAAAAGTCAACCGTGCTGGTGTGGGACTGGAGTCACCTATAGGCCAGACCGGGTAAGGACGGCAAGTTTCCTTCCCTCAAGGACATTAGTGAACTAGCTGTTTTTTTAAAAGACATACCTGGATTTCCTTGCTGTAATATGGTGACCAGAATTGTACACAGCACTCCAGGTTTGTACAGGCTCATTATCACTACTTGGAATTTCTGTTTTATCCACATGGTTATACATCCAAAAATGTAGTTAGCTTTCTTTAGTTGGTTCCAGTGAGCTGTCCACCAAATCCCCAGATCCCTCTCCTTCTTGTGTCCTGTAGTCTAGGGACCTTTATTTAATATTCTGACTGTTTATTTTCCTTCCTATTTTCATGTCCTTGCCCACATTAAATGTCTTTTGCCATTCATCAGCTGACCCTATCCAGATCTCTTTGTATTTCGTTTTTGTTTGCTCTAATATTTGAATCCCTCCTCATTTGCTGTCACCTAAAAATTTAGACACCTTTGTTTCTGCCCAAGCTCCAAAATGTTTCTATGCACAGCACTGATCCTTGTGACATCCTGTATTGACCTCTTACCATGTTAATGCAAGTCCATTCACAACCAGCCTTTGCTTTCTGTAATTTAGCCAATTTTCAATCCACCTCAGAAACTTGCCTCTTATTCCAGGCATTCTGGAATGTGTCTTTCAGAAACCTCTCCTCTTCATGTATCTTGTTGAGTGTGGCGACTTTAATGGAAATAAAAATTGGGAGAGATGTACAACGGGTGGCCAATTCACTGTCACCTGTTTTACACTATTGCACAAAGTCAAAATCTACCCACCCAGCGTTTCACAGCCAACTTCTAGAGGTCAATTTGCATAATACGATCAACATAGGTGCAGCAAACCTTCCTCACATAGAATGTATGGAAGATAGGCTCACCTGAAAGGCTTAAGTTAGTGTACAGAGTTCCCACCTCTGGGCCAGAAGGTGCAGTGTGCTGAACCCCACTCCAGACAATCCCGGCGAGTGGAGTCGGAGCTCTGGCTTTGAATTCTGGGTTGACATCCAGCGGGATACTCGCATCCGGTGAGTGTGGGTGGCCCCCCGCCCCCCCTCATCATATAGGTTGTGGGAGCCCATAAAACGCTCGCGACTGTAAGGTTTGCAAAATTTACAGATCCCCAAAACCTAAGGAAAAAGGACTTTGAAACTACCTCAGAGTGATAAATATGCATTTTGGCCTAACATAAGGAATTTAAGACCAAAAACCAAGTTTTGGCATTTTAAAAACATGTCTGGGCCTGTAAAGGGAGAAAAGGCTGTGAAGGAAGTTGGGTTCGACCTCTGTAAAAGCAGTTTTGGGTATTGCAGTTAATTGCAATGTCTGGGGAATCAGGATGATCTCACTCAAAGCCCCAGCACGCATTAACATTTTGACAATAGACCCTAGGAGAAGACAGTCCCACCCAAAACAATAGGTCCCATCAAACCGATTACAGGGCCCATCTGAAGACATGCATAAAACAAATATTCTATAGAAGTCCTAGACCCAGTCAAGAAACCCAAAACATGAGGACAATTCAAACTCCGATTAAACAACAGATCGACAGGATGGAGCTATCCTGAATCCACTTCACACATTTACAAAACCAGTTAACATGCTAGTAAAGTCATTACTGTTAACGAGGTCTTACAATGACCGGGATTTGATTTGGTTTTGATTAAGGCCACTTCAATTTAGTATAATTGAAGGCCCATCAAGCAATTCTGCAGTAACAACAGTTCAAGTTGAACAGAAGGCAGTTCTGCAGTTTTCGAGTTCAATTTGATAGCCTGTTTTCAGCAGAAGTCAGTGCTGGAATTACAGAGTTCAGGAGAAGCAAGTTGGGCAGTTAAAGAAGACAGTTCAGTAAGGAGGGAGTTCTCCAGTTCTCCAGCACAGCAGTTACAGTTCTGCAAGAAGGCAGTTCCACAGCTCGGAAGAAGACAGTTTAAACAGAGGCAGAGTTCAACAGAAAGAAGTTCAACAAAGAAGGCCAACAGCTCCAGAAGTAGGCCGACACGCAAGAAGAGACCAGAGCGACCGCCTCAGTGACCATCGGACAGCTCGCGGCAACAAGGGCCTTATGAAACTTTTTACTCAAAAGACTCTAAACCCTAACTCTCAACTGTCAAGGATTCGTTTGGTGAGCATTATCCCTGGTTCTCCAGAGTCCAACCTAGCTAGTGAAGTGGGATTGGGAGGGGTGAAGTATTCTAATGTTATTTCCCTCGCTTGTACCGAAATGTTCCCCACCTTTAGAGTGTTAAGAGTGTTTGTGTTGTGTTTACCTTTTAATAAAGATTGAAGTTCTTTCATCAAACTCAGTTGTCTGCTGCACCTTTTGTCACAACCCCCAAATAAGTCCAGGGTCTAGAACCAAGGGAATGGGAGCGATTCGAACCGCTCAGAAGTCAGAGGTGAAGCTGACACAAAAACACCACCCCCTACACGCCGTATCGGACTGACCACCCTATCGGCTGGTATAAAGGTGGTTACGGCCATGGAAGGAGCAATAACGTGGCCAGTCAGACTGTTCATTAGCCTATGAATCCTTCCACTGCTTCACACTGATCCCAAAAGGGAACAGCGAGAAGACATGAAAAGTAGAAGTGTACAGAGGCCTTTGATAATCTCTGTTAGGGATGCTGTCTAGTGGATGGATATTAAAAAGTAAGTCTAAAAAGAATTGTGAGCCCCTGCTCCCTAACACCAAACAAGACATGAAAAACTATTTTACAAATGGGTACACGTTGGATAATCTTGGAATGGGTAAGCTAGAAAAGGCACAAAGTTTAGACCTATGCTGATATATTAGCATGACAACTGAAGAAAGTTAAATGTCAGCTTCTTCCCACTGTTGCAGAACTTTTATAGATTGGAGCCAGAAAATCAAGTGAACAAGAATTATATGGTTTGGGAGCAGTTAGTGGTAGACTGATATCTGTTTTACATTTTTTTTCAGGCCAGTCAGCCAGCAAGATCTGCAACCCTACAATGTTTAATTTACCACAAAGGTAATCAGCATTGGTGTAATAGCAACCCCACAGAAAAGAGTCACTGAATGCGCAACATACTTATTCACCTGCTTGCCATTACTGAGTTTGAGGAACAGTTAAACAGAAACAGCCTGAAAGGGAAGATAGGGCATTGGGTTAGCATCTCATCTAAAGGACAGCATATCCAACAGCGCTTTGTACTACACTGAATGTCAGCTGAGATTTTGTGCTCAAGTTCTTAAATGCACAATCTTCTGACTCAGAAGAAAGCGTGCTTCCACTGAGTCAAGATTGATACTTAAAAAAGAAGCATATGATAAACATAAGTGGCATAACACAGAAGAAAAGGTTCAAATATATCTGTTTTGAAAAAAGTTGGGGAATTCAAATATCTGTTTATTTTAAGTAATATATTCAAAGTTTGTCTTAGTTTTCTTAGGCATATTTTTCATAGTTTTCATGAGCATATATTGAAATGACTTATTTTTTAATTGTGCTATTTTTGAAAGGACGTGACTGCTGCCAATGAAGTTGAAGTAGTTGCGCATGCGCAGTCGAAGTGTTTTTTGGTTGTTCACTTCGCTGGGAAGGGAGCGGGCTTGTTAAAAAAAGCCAGGAACGGAGTGGGCTCGTTTAAAAAAAGCAGAAACATCATGCTTCCGGTCGTTGGAGCTTCCAGATTAATGAGCAGTACACTTCTGCGCAGCTTCCGGTCGTTGGCAGCAGTCATTCTGTTTCTGAAATTATCTTTGATAATTAACTCATTTTTGTGGTCATTTGTTTCCTATTTTCTACCTGATTCTAAAATGGCCTCTGGCTCTATAAATGCCAGATAAATAAATAACTTACCAGATAGTTGTGTCCACAATCAATAACATTCCCAAATGTAAACAACCCAACTGCCACACAGCTGCGAGCAGCGGAGACTTGGCTTTTGGTGGGGCTCGCAATTTGCCAATCAAACAGCATCCTCACCTCTCATTCTGTTAGACGTTCTGAACCACTTCAATACGCCAATATGCTTGTACTGTGACACATAGTACATTACAACATTACATTTTCTGACCAAATCGGCATGTGCATTGCATCATAACACTGTGACCTGGAGCTTCCGCTAGATTGCACTGGTTCCAGCACAATTCACCCAAAATCGGCCAAACCAGCGCATAAGATCGAGGAATTTCAAGCGAAAAACTACGTCCAACGCAAATCCAGTTTATAAAAGATTGCGCTTGAAGCCAGCCCCGCCCACAAAACTGGCCAGGCCCCCCCAGATCGAATTAATCGCCATGGCAAGTTTCCGCTAATTGCGCCTGTTTGCGGGCCTTTGAGGAGACTCTTAAAATTAAGGGTTTTTTTAGGTGTAGGGCACTAATAGGCACATTTTAAAAGCTTTTAAATATATATTTTTTTACTTTACTACTGTACATCAATGTAACCAGTAAATGGTTCTGTATAACTTTTTAAAATCATTTTCAGTTATTTAAAATCGGGTTACTCACAGGTGGTGGACTAGACTCTGATTACAAATGCTTATTTTTTGTGATAAACCCATTTCCAGCTGTATTAATCAAACAGGTTTACCACTCTTAAATATATCAAGGACTATTTTAATGCAAATTTAAAAAAAAATTACATTCTAAATCTCTGCCCGATTGGGTTGGTTCATGGCAGATTTTATGTTTAGTGATATGGAAATGAGTTTGAGCAAAAACGTGACCAAAAAAATCACTTCTGATAACTAACGCAATTTTAAATGCAATTTGCGCCCGGATTGCCGATTGCACCCAAAGCGGAAACTCTTGGCCAGTGTTCTGAGGCTTGCCCCCTTCAACCAGTCTCTGACCAGTCTACATAGAGATCAGAAGAAGGTGGTAGTATAAATGCAGGAGAGTGGCACACGTGGACTATTGTACCAGTGCTCTTTCTATACCCAATTTCCTGGCCTATAAGAAGAAATGCACTTCAATCTGCCAGTCAGGAGGGTGCACAGTGTATCCTCCAGAATTAAGTCAATCCTATTGCTTAAATTGTTCCTCCTCCTCTTCCAAATGAGCTGGCCAATATTTCACCTGGGAATATACCAAACTTTCCCTGCCCAAACTGAACTCTGAATATAAATGTTAATCAATACTGGGATTTGGAATGGGGGGGTGGGTAGGCATGTGGGACTCTCCTCCTTGGGGCAGAGTTCCGATGGGGTGGGACTTCTGCCCGCCCCTCCAAATCCACCCCAGGCCTGACCGAGTTTTCCAGGTCGGGTCTCATTGCCTATGCACTGAAGGCTCCCAGCAGGATTTCCATCCTCAAGAGGGATTCCATCAGTGTAAAAGCGGAGAATTCTGGGGGTGCTGTAGCCGGGATACCACTGCATCAGAAGACCAGAAAGCAGATTGGATTTTAGTTTAAAGATTGATCTGAAGGATGGAAACATTGTCCAGAAGATCGAATGGTTCAAGTTACTGATATTATCAGTGTTTGAACTTCTGGATCATATTTGATAGCTAGTTTAACCACTCTAATTTTGCCTACATTATGTAGTCAGGTTGGGATCAGATGGATGTATATCCACTGTGAGGTCACACCCCTTCTCAAACTACTAAACAACCAGGACTGACTAAAGGCTTATCCGCCACAAGGCCTCATCTCCTATCCCCTCTTTAGCTATCTGGGATTAAACAGACTCATCACAACCATAAGGTTACATAACCCTCCCCATTAGATTATTAAGGCTAAATAAAATATATCATCTCAGAAATACTTAACTTTGTCACAAGCTCTAACCACAGAATATAGTTGCCTGTTCAATAACCATTATTACGGAAAGGAAGTATAGTGTGACTGTTGAAATAATAACATGTACCTACAGAGTTGGCGGTTTATTTTCAACAAGGGAGATAATCCAGCCAAAACCAAAAAAGGCAGAATTGGGACAAATTACAATATTCACCAAATTAATCAATGTGGGTCACCTTGGGGTTTGGACTCTGCTTCAACGCTTAGCTGTAAATTCCAGCAAAACCTGTTGTGCGATGTTTTTAAGATCTGAATCTCAGGAAGTTGATCAAGTCGTCTTACCAAACATAAACAAGCAACAAACAGCACAGTCTAATCTGTGGCAGTACAAAGAGCTTGTTCCTTATTTATTTCTCATCATCAGGATCCGCAATAACCAAATGTAAACAGGAAGCAGCTATAATTAGAAATCAATTAGTGTGTGCATCATTTAATCTGTGAATACCCTCAGCATGCCAAGTTAGTGTTGCACGAATGAGGAAATATTTTTTTTCTAAAACTGTCATTAATCTATGCATTTTTGTGTGAAATTGAATGTACACCCTGCCCACATTATCCATTGATAGCTATAAACTGCTGAACCTGTTCTAAACAACAAGGCTAAATCTGGGTATCAGTTAACCTGGGTGACTGAAATTAATGCGGCTTAAATAGATTAGCTCCACTCTGCTAATATCAGTTATATTTAGCTTAACAATAATGCTACTTGAATGGTAGAATAATGTTACATCATACTAATTAACTTGTACTGGAAGAGCTATACGTGTTACCATGGTTAAATTGAGGTTTGGAAGCAATTTTTTAAAACTGCTATGTTCAGTAACTGTACATGATGTTCCTGGCTTGTTTTATTTTTAGAAAGACATAGACCACATAGAACGAATGCAATATCTTATAGAAGGTTTTACTAGAAGTAAGGAACTTTTCATATAAGCAATGTATTTGGAGAAAACACATCGGCAACTGATGTGTTTTCTGTGGGGAAAGATTTTATCACAACAAAGTTGCAGGGTAGCAAGGAAATAAGGCAAAGAAATAAAAACAGAAAATGCTGGAAACACTCAGCAGGTCAGACAGCATCTGTGGAGCGAGAAACAGAGTTAACGTTTCAGGTCGATGACCTTTCATCAGAACTGGAAGAAGTTAGAGATTTAACAGTTTATAAACAAGTACAAAGTTAGGGAAAGGGGAGAGTGGGGGAAGGGGAAGAACAAAGGAGAAGGTCTGTGATTGGGTGGAGGGCAGGTGATTAAATGACAAAATTACATCAGCATCACCAATAATACGGCTGGAATTTTCATTACCTGGTCGGGTTGGGTACTGGCGGTCAGCATGGCGGGTCAGGATCCCGCTCATCAGAGCGACTTTCCCTTAATGGTGCCTATTAAGGCAGGTCTGCGTGTTTCCCAGCCCTATTAAATGGTGCGGGTCTGATGACATCATCAATGACTCATTTCCATCCGGGATATTTAAAGGCGCCTTGGCCACATCGCATTTGAAGGTTCATCTAGGAGTGTGAAGGCAGTACATTTCAGCATTTGGGTCTTGCTTAGCCTTACACACATGGCTGCACAGAGACAGAGGGCTGCACCCAGGTTCTCAGATAACTCCCTACATACTCTTGTGGAGGGAGTCAGAGCACGCAGGGAGGTCCTTTCCCTTCTGATGGGTGCAAGAGACCTCCCCAGGAGACCAAAAGAGCCTGGCTGGAGATAGCAGAGGAGGCCAACAGCAGGGATGTGGTGAGGAGGACCTGGGTGCAGTGCCGGAAGTGCTTCAATGATTTCATGAGATCAGGAACGGTGAGTTCAAAGCCACACTCAACTTCATCCTGCTGTGCCTCTCATCACATCCCCATCACTCTGCCTTCCCACGCCTGCCCCTGCACATCCTTACTCACACCAAACTACCTTGCACGTCCACCCACCCCCTCTCTCTATCTACATACTCACATCCCCATCTGACTAGCCACCCCTCACACTCACCCTCATCTTAATGCAATCATACCAACCAACATCACACAAAGAGGCCACTTTGTATTTGCACCCCACTCCCTCATAGTCTCCCTCTAAAGATGGGAAACCAGCCAGAGCCGCAAAGGCGAGCGTGCGCTCAGTCACACTGGCTTCATCAGTGGCAAAGTTGATATAATTGGCTGAGTTGTCAAAGAGGGCATCGGTGACCTGTGTGATGCATCTGTGGGCGGCCGACTGCGAGATGCTGCAAATGTCTTCTGCAAATCCCTGGAAGGAGCCTGAGGTGATGAAGTTGAGGGCACTGGTGACTTTGACAGCCACTGGTAAGGCGTGTCTACCCGCTCCTCTGGGCTGCAGGCCTTGCTCCAGCAATCTGCAAATGTCTGCGATGACCTGGTGCGATAGCCTGAGCCTCCTTTGGCACTGCTGCTCAGTCATGTTGAGGAAGCTCATCCTCTGTCTGTAGACCCTGTGTTGGGAATATTGCCTATGGCACGGTGCAGCCGTGCGCTGATGCCCTCTGTCCTGTGGCGCCTCAGGTCGTTGAGGAGAAGGTTGGTGGTGTTGTTGCTGCTGCTGGTGTGCCTGGTGCTGCTGATGTTGGGGCTCATCGTGGTCCGATTCTGAGGAACAAGGTGAGATAGTATAAACAGCACCCATGCTGATGTAATAGATGGCAGGTGAAGTAGAGTTCAGAGAAGTAATCTGTCAATGGTGTGATAGGTAGTACCAATGAAAGTGAGAGTGGTTTCCGAATTTGCAGAAAAGACTTGCAAAATCTAGACACCTAAATCTATGCTGAAAATGCACTCAGCAACAGATTTCCCTTAGGAAAGTAACCAGGTGTCAGGTGGCAGTATTTAGTGTGCTTTCCATGCTCTGCAGTAATAACCTCGATCAATGGCCACTGAGCTTCCGCCTCAGGTTGACAAACATTGTTCCCGAGCTGCGTGATTCCCGTGGTCATGCAGTGAAATTCAAAAGGTCTGGTTAAAAACATGGTTAAGGGTCTGACAACAAGGTAATAATGATCTAAATTAGGTCGCCTGCTTCTGCCATTCGAGTCCGTGCCACGCTGGCAAACGCACCCGAGTTGAGGGCGTGAGGAGGCTGGATGACAGCGGGTTCCCGAGACGCTCCAATTTATTTCCACTTTTACTCCCGACCCGCCTCCAATCTCGCACGCATGGCAGTGGGAAAATTCCGGCCTAAGGTTTAACTCCAACACATTGATATCTAATACAATATAAGGGAGCTATGTTGTGGGGGGGGGCGGAGGCCATTCGAGGTGGAGCGGACAGTCTTCGATTTTCTTTTTTCTCTCCCTTTAGTTGGATATTTTGGGAGGGTGGGTAGCGGGGGTATAGGTTGGATTTTGTGGAATGTTTGTATCACTGGCGATGCTGATATAATACATGTTGGATTGGCGACCAGTCTATGCTTCTAGTACCAAACGGTTCTTTTTGTCACATATAGCTCAATCTGTAAAATATAAATAACATTTATTTAGCACAGAAGTCTGATTTGTCGCATAAGGTTGCAGCAATGTTTTTGTTTACTTGCCTTGAGGAAAAGAGCATGGTAAAGGAGAAAACAGAGACAGGGAAGAGGAAATACGTCTTTTTCTAAGAGGGGAATATGTCCTTTGGTTCTATACATTTCTCTAATTTCAACGGCAGAAATATTAAAACATTAGTCTTGTATGAAAGAAAAGAGGTTCATATTTTTAAGCTCAAATAGGCTTTCAGCGCTGAAGCCCACAAAATCAGCATTGCCACAGGTACAACTTACATCTATTCTCTGAATTCCTTCCAGTGGATAAATATTTGTGTTTGCTTATGGGAACTACACTGCTGATCAAGGTCAACCTGAATTACAATAAAATGTCTAAATTCTGTTATTTTAGGATGAGCCTCAAACCTCTAGGTGTTTTCTATTAATCTTAACATTTTTATAGGTTTTAGTTCAGATAGTTTTCATTCCATGCAATTTTTATTTTCATTAGTGAGGCCTGAAGGGATAGTATTATGTTGGTCTTGTCTGTACATCTGTGTACCAGCGTGCCAGTAATAATGTGGTTGGGTATGGATTGAAGGTTGCTGACACCCATGGAACTGTACCCAGCATGAGTCACCACGCTCAAGGAGAAAGGAATACAATTAAAAAAGAAAGACTCTGCCAAGCTCTCTTTGATGACTATCAGGAGATAGATTGAATGTTGGGCTGAGTGAGGGTTTAGAATTTGACGGTGCGCACGCCCATTGTTGCAGCACCATGCTTGATTCAATTAACCTTTTCTAAGACAGTGGCCCTTTACTGTAAGCTTATGCCTGCTCTCTCAGCCAGTAGGATCGTTAAGTATCAACAAACAATCTATTAATGATGGATAATAACTGTCAAAGACAAACTACTTTTTACACAAGTGAATGGAAATCTGCCTTTGATGCTGATTTTCAGCTGCATCATCAAGTTGACAGAAAATAATATGGAGCTGGTCATATATACATATATGCGTTCCTGATATAATCACAATGAATTCAAACGTTATTGCCTTGCTGAAATCTATTTGAATACATAGTAGAAGTCAGTCCAGCATTCCCACCCACTTCGAATACTTGGGTGGACATGGCCAATGGCTGCCATTAATTCCAGCAGAAAATCCTGCAAGTGGCAGTGATTGGTAGGAGCCGGTGGAACAGCTGGACAGCTGATTTCTCATTCCTGCCTATACCAGATCAATCCAAAATTGGACAGAAAGGAAGCTAGGGGCTGTTATTTCTGATGATAAAATGTAGTGGATTCTTTTTTGAAAAAAAATATGATCAATATTAAATCTATAAACTGTTTTGTCTTGCACAATGATGTGTTGAATTCACACAGTCACACACCATCCTAACTTGGAAATATATTGCCGATATATATTGCCTATCCTTCATCGTTGCTGGGTCAAAATCCTGGAACTCCCTACCTAACAGCACTGTGGGAGCACCTTCATTACATGGACTGCAGCAGTTCAAGAAGGCGGCTCACCACCACCTTCTCAAGGGCAATTAGGGATGGGCAATAAATGCTGGCCTTGCCAGTGACGCCCACATCCCATGAATGATTAAAAAAAAAATTAGGCTCAAAAGTTACTGTATGTTTTGTAAAACTAGCATCTTGAAACTACAATATAAATTTTCCCCAAGGGTAAAGAACATTTATGTTAGAAGTTACTGTTGACACTATTAGCAGACAAACACTTCACATGTTCAGGTGGCATTCCTCTGTCCACTATTTTAATGGAGGAGTTAGCCTGTTTATTTTAAATGTCTATTTAGTGACAAATTCTGAATGGTTTTTCTCTTGGTTTATGCTTACAAGCTCTAGAGGGCAGCAAAACCTCAGCAGCCAGCAGTCCCTGTGGCAATATAAGAGACTGTCAGATACCAAGAAGATTTGAGTAACTGCAGCTTTTATTGCCTTTCTTAGATGTTTAAAAGTATGTATAAGTTTATTTGTTTTTGATAAAAAATACAAATCAGCAGAATTATTTTGTAAAATAAAACAAATATTTTAACCACATAAATAATGAAATGCTCTGCTTAAATAGAATTACAATTTTATGGCTTTCGAAACGCTCTTTTCTTTGTACAATAAAGAAAAAAGTTGAGATGCTGGGAGTATTTTCACCAGAGCACAGAAGACTAAGAGGAGATTTAATAGAAATGTTTAAAATTTTGAAGAGCTTTGATCGAGTGAATGGGGAAAGACGTTTTCCTCTAATTGGGGAGTCGGTGATTTAAAATGATCAGGTTAGGAGAAATTTCTAAACACAGAGGGTTACAGGACTATGAAATGCTTTGCCATGGGGAGTAGTTCAGTCATCCTTTCAGAGAAATTTAGACAAATATTTGAAGTGGAAGAAGACACAAGGCTATGGAGAGAGAGCAAGGCAGTGGGATTAGTTTTGGATTGCTCTAGCAAAGAGCCACGACAGACGCAATGGGGGGAATTCCTTCTGTGCTGTAAACTTCTATGGAATTCCCGATATGCACTCCTGGGAGTGAAGATTTGTACTGTCAGCATGAATTTGTAAAAGGATTCTGAATTGCCAAGCTTGGTTCTTATATGGTTCCCATTGGATAGTTGCATTTCGAAAAGCTATACATCAAATCCTTGATTAACAGATGGAGAAGTTAATTGGTTCCTTTGCGTTTGTGTGGCAGTTTGATTTAAGTCTCAAGCTGTAGTTGTAATCTTTTTCACTCAGTTTGTCTTTGCGCAGATAAAAATAAAGCAGGAACAAGAATACTGGAGCTCTGAAACAAAAACACAAATGTTTGAAATACACAGCAGGTGAAAGATAAAAGGCAGATTAGCATTTTGGACAGCTGCTATTTTCCCTAAGACTTGCTCTCATATTCACAGCAATTTTCATCAGCAGACCAAGTCCTGTATGAACTAAAATCTTAGTCTTAATCATCACCATGTATGGGATAGCATGCCCAGGTTTTATGTCTAATTGTGATAAATCACTTGGGAATATGTGAGATGCCTCACTTCTCCTCTCTCCTTTGAACATAGGAAATAAACATCACTAAACTAATGTGTACAGTCTAAAACTATTTGGTCAAATTTATTTAGAGGCAAAATAATGCACAGAAGCAAAAAGACACAGCAAGATACTAAACAGCACAATACTTTAAAAAAGTAGCCCAGAATTTCTGCAAACCGTACACTCCCACAGAAGGCCTAGGATTTTGATCAGGACCTGTATACACCGGGTCCCAGCCTTCACTGGCAGTTTCCACAGGGCCTTGTTTGGGATGCAACATTTTTCCACCCCAAATAAGGTCAACCGCGTCAGACGGAGTATGGCTGGGGGATGAGAGTCCCAGGCCATGGGTTTCCTTGGCTTTAGCTTGGGATCCGTCAGGAAACTGGTAGGCTGGGTGCAAAGAGGGTTACTGGCCTGCTGGCCAGTGGAAGTAGAGACTGCTTGGAGTAGGCTGACCATACATCCTCGTTTTCCGGGAACAGTCCTTGGATTAAGTACTGTGTCCCCGGGCAAACAATGTCCCCGGTTCAGAAAACTTGTCCCTGAATAGAGCCTTTGTTTTTTTAAACATGAATGTACAGAAACCCCAGGGGGAGTTTTTCGGCTCATTCCTGCCCGGTTTGAACTCAGGAACGGGTTCCAGGAGCCGGTTGAATGGAGGTGACGATGGCGGCCCTGCCTTCCCACAATGCAGTGGGGTGGAGAAAAGGCCCCATCGATAGTTCGGGCCACACTGCGCTCTGGGGGATTGAGTCACCTGACCCTGTGTTTCGGCCAATAGTGACTGGCCGGAGGGCGGAACCTTTAAAATGCGCGGGAGAAGCCGAGGGTGCAGTGAGAGCTGGTGGGTGAGTGGATTTACTTTACCTCAGATTAGTATGGTGCATCGTGTTTTTTTTACTGAATAAGCAAGCTCTAAATTCTCCCACTGGGAAGAGGTTTCTGAAACTTACACCTTATATGGAAATCTTAGTCTGTTTGAAACAGATTTAAAATTGAGAAATTAAAAGTTAGGGTATTCGAAGACGAGTATAAATGGTACAGCACTATTGCCAGAACACACGCAAGATTCGAGTCTCGGTGTAAAGTGAAAATGATCTTGTCTCTACGCATATTCCACTAGCTGAAGCAACAAAGTCATCATGCCCGTTTTCTTGAAACGCATCCTGGCTACTTTGCTGTCCTCCAAACCTGTGTGTCCCCGGAATCGGTTTAGAAAATATAGTCACCCTAGCTTGGAGGTCCTTGTTGATGCGGCCTGAACGGCCAAAGATTTTGGAAATATTTTTTCGCATTATAGGAGGCCAGTGGGGGCCTTACCTTTACTCTCTTCTGGGCTGCTGGCACTGGCAAGGTGGCTAGCAGCTGTCACATGCCATTCTTCTAGTGGGCACCCAAGATGCACCTGTAGTGGTGCAGGCATCTGCCATTTTTATTTAAATCAAGGAACCTCTCTCTAACCCCGGATACACTGGCAGTGTGTTTTCTTTTTGGCATATCCTGGCATTTAGTACCAAGGTGTTGGCCCAATGCATTTTTAGCCCCAAAATAACTAGAAGCAATCCACAAACGGATTAATATTCTTTTTTCTCTGATGGGCATTAATTATTAAATTAGTAAGAACAGTCAGATTTGTCTCCAAGTTTGTGACTGCAGCTATGGTGGCATCAGAATTTTCTGAAAGGTGATACAAGTGCTAATGACAAAGATGTATTTTCTACTTTCTAGGACAGTCTAGAAAATTTTGATTTTTGACTATTTGGTGCATTTTCCAGCATTTTTGACACAAAAAGGATTGATTACAACTAGTGGCTGTAAATATGTCAATAAAATTTGACAGGGTTCAGTTTTTAAAATTCATTCTTGGGATATGGCAAGGACGGCATTTATTGCCCTTGAAAAGGTGGTGGTGAGCCTTCTTCTTAAACTGAGAAATTAAAAGTTAGGGTATTCGAAGACGAGTATAAATGGTACAGCACTATTGCCAGAACACACGCAAGATTCGAGTCTCGGTGTAAAGTGAAAATGATCTTGTCTCTACGCATATTCCACTAGCTGAAGCAACAAACTCATCATGCCCGTTTTCTTGAAACGCATCCTGGCTACTTTGCTGTCCTCCAAACCTGTGTGTCCCCGGAATCGGTTTAGAAAATATAGTCACCCTGACCTATAGTCAGGCCTGAGGGCGCTCCGCTTCTTCCTTGAACAGAGGCCCAACCAGTCCCCATCCACCACCACCCTCCTCCGCCTGGCTGAACTTGTTCTCACATTGAACAACTTCTCCTTTGACTCTACCCATTTCCTCCAAATTAAAGGTGTTGCTATGGGTACCCGCATGGGTCCTAGCTATGCCTGCCTTTTCGTGGGATATGTGGAACACTCTTTGTTCCAGTCCTACTCGGGTCCCCTCCCTCACCTCTTTTTCCGGTACATTGATGACTGTATCGGTGCTGTCTCCTGCTCTCGCCCTGAACTAGAACATTTCATTCACTATGCTTCCAATTTCCACCCTTCCCTCACCTTCACATGGTCCATCTCCGACTCTTCCCTTCCCTTCCTCGACTTCTCCATCTCCATCTCTGGGGATAGGTTATTGACTAACATTCACTACAAGCCCACTGACTCCCACAGCTACCTGGACTACACTTCCTCCCACCCCGCCTCCTGTAAGGACTCTATTCCATTCTCCCAGTTTCTCCGTCTCCGCCGCATCTGCTCTGATGATGCCACCTTCCATACCAGTGCTTCCGACATGTCTTCCTTTTTCCTCAACCGAGGATTCCCCTCTACCGTGGTCGACACGGCCCTCGACCGTGTCCGTTCTATCTCCCGCACTTCTGCCCTCACCCCTGCCCCTCCCTCCCGGAACCACGATAGGGTTCCCCTTGTCCTCACCTTTCACCCCACCAGCCTCCACATTCAACGGATCATCCTCCGCCATTTCCGCCACCTCCAGCGTGATCCCACCACCAAACACATCTTCCCCTCACCTCCCCTTTCAGCATTCCGCAGGGACCGCTCCCTCCGCGACACCCTAGTCCACTCCTCTACCACCCCCAGCACCCCTTCCCCTTCGCCTGGCACCTTCCCGTGCACGCGCAGGAGATGCAACACATGCCCTTACACCTCCCCCCTTCCCACTGTCCAGGGCCCCAAACACCCCTTCCAGGTGAAACAGCGATTTACTTGTACTTCCTGCAATTTAGTATACTGTATTCGCTGCTCACGATGTGGTCTCCTCTACATTGGGGAGACCAAACGCAGATTGGGTGACCGCTTTGCGGAACACCTCCGTTCAGTCCGTAAGGGGGACCCCGAGCTCCCGGTGGCCTGTCACTTTAATTCACCGCTTCACTCCCACTCTGACCTCACCGTCCTCGGCCTATTACACTGTTCCACGGAAGCGCAGCGTAAGCTCGAGGAACAGCACCTCATCTTTCGTTTAGGCACGCTACAGCCCTCTGGACTCAATATCGAGTTCAACAATTTTAGATCATAACCTCAGCTCCAATCACATTTATATTTTATTTTTTCCATCCTTTTATTTGCCCCCCCCCACCTTTTTTTTCCTCCTAGAAGCTGGCAGCTGTCCTTCATTCTGTCTTCTTAAACTGTTGCTGCACGTGTCGTGAAGGTGCTCCCACAATGCTGTTAGATGGGGAATTCCAAGATTTTGACCCAGCGACGATATATGTCAAAGTCAGGATAGACTTGGAGCTGGAGTGACTTGGAGGGGAACTTGGAGGTGATGGTGCGCCCACGCACCAGCCGCCCTTGTCTCTCTATGTGATGGAGGTCGCAGGTTTGGGGTGCTGCTGAAGAAGTCTTGGTGACTTGCTGCAGTGCATCCTGTAGATAGTACACACCACAGCCACGGTACGCCGATTGTGAAGAGAGTGAATGTTTAAGCTGGTAGATGGGGTGTCAATCTAATAGACTGCTTCAATAATTATGGATGGCGTTGAGTTCCTTTAGCGTTGTTGCACCTCCACCAATCCCGACAAGTAGTTTGTCTGTCTGCTTTTGTGGTTAGAGTGTTTCCCACAACAACAACAACAACAACAACTTGCATTTATATTGCGCTTTTAACGCAGTAAAACATACCAAGGTGCTTCACAGGAGCGTTATCAAACAAAATTTGACACCGAGACACATAAGGGGATATTAGGGCAAAGAGGTAGGTTTTAAGGAGAGTCTTAAAGGAGGAACGAGAAATAGAGAGCTTAGGGCCTCGGCAGGTGAAGGCACGGCTGCGATTAAAATCGAGGATGCGCAAGAGGGCAGAATTAGAGAAGCGCCGATATCTCGGGGGGGCTGGAGGCGGTTACAGAGATAGGGAGGGGTAAGGCCATGGAGGGATTTGAAAACAAGGATGAGAATTTTTAAATTGAGGTGTTGCTTAACCAGGAGCCAATTGTAGGTCACCGAACACAGGGTTGATGCGTGAATGGGACTTGGTGCGAGTTGGGAGGTCGGCCAGGAGTGCATTGGAATAGTCAAGCCTAGAGGTAACAAAGACGTGGATGAAGGTTTCAGCAGCAGATGAGCTGAGGCAGGAATGGAGCTGGGTGATGTTACAGAGGTGGAAGTAGGCGATCTTAGTGCTGGTGCGATATGTGGTCAGAAGCTCATCTCGTGGTCAAATACGGCACCAAGGTTGCAAACAGTCTGGTTCAGCCTCAGACAGTTGCCAGGGAGAGGGATGGAGTTGGTGGCTAGGGAGCAGAGTTTGTGGTGGGACCGAAGACAATGGCTGGAATTTTCCAGTTGCCGAGCGTGCGGGTTTGGGGCGGGTCGGTAATAAAAATCCTGAAAATTGCCTGCGTGTCGGGAACTCGCCATCATCCCGCCACCTCGCACATTTAACTCGGGCGGCTTTGAAGGCACGACATGGACCCGATCGGCAGAGGCGGGCGACCTGATTCAAGTCATTAAGTGCTTGTTGAGAGACCCTTAAGTTGGTTTTTAACACCAGCTTTTGACTTTTACTGCAGGAACACGGGATTCACGTAGCTCGGGTACCTCGCCTGTGAAGGGGAGGCAGAAGCTCAGTGGTCATTGGCGAGTCCATTCATTGAGAGTTGGGAAAAGCACATAAATACCTCATTACTTGCCTCATGGAAAGGCTCTTGCTGACTACATTTTGTCCACTGATTTAGGTGTCAGCAGTTTGCAAGTCAGAATCAGAACATTGAGGGATTGGCCCTCTGATCTCCACATTAGCTGCCATCTACTACATCAGCATGGGTGCTGCTTATACTGTCTCACCTTGGTCCTCAGAATCGGACCAAGATGAGCCCCACCACCAGCAGCAGCAGGCACACCAGCAGCCTTCTCCTCTTTGACCTGATGCTCCAGAGGAGAGAGTGGGACACCACAGGGCTGCAGCGCGCTGAAGGTGATACACCCAACACAGGGTATACAGGCAGAGGATGAGCTTCCTCAACATGACTGAGCAGCAGTGCTTCAGGAGGCTCAGCCTATCGCGCCAGGTCGTCGCAGACATTTGTAGCTTGCTGGAACAAGACTTGCTGCCCAGAGGTCCTGGTGGACACTCCATACCAATGGCTGTCAAAGTCACCACTGCCCTAAACTTCTTCACCTCAGGCTCTTTCCAGGGATCTGCAGCAGACATTTGTGGGCTCTCGCAGTTGGCCACCCACAGATGCATCACCCAGGTGACCGAGGCCATGTTTCACAAGTTAGCCAAATATATCAACTTTGCCACGGATGAAGCCAGTGTTACTGAGCGGGCACTCGACTTTGTGGATCTAGCTGACTTCCCACAGGTGCAGGGCATCATCGACTGCACACATGTGGCCATCAGGGCACCCATCATCACCCAGGAGTCTTTGTCAAATGCAAGGGCTTCCACTCCCTCAATGTGCAGCTCATCTGCAACCATAAAAAGATGATCATGCAGGTGTGTGCCAGATTCCCAGGGAGCTGTCTTTACTCTTTTGTGCTGCGCCAGTCCACCCTCCCTCAGCTCTGTACCGCCAAACAAACTTACTGGCTGGTTGCTTGAAGACAAGGGCTATCCACTGAAGACGTGGCTCATGGCACCCTTGACGCCAAGTACTGAGGCCGAGGAGCGTTATAATAAGAGCCACATGTCCACCAGATGTGTCATAGAGCAAACAATAGGCATGCTGAAGATGTGCTTCAGATGCCTTGACAGATCTGGAGGAGCCCTTCAGTACGCACCAGCCAGGGTCTCCAGAATTACTGTCGTTTGCTGCGCACTGCACAACATAGCGTAGCAGCGAGGATTAGAGCTGCAGGAGGAGCAAGGTGCAGAGCGCACAGACTCTTCAGAGGAAGTGGAGGAGGAGCAGGTGGAAGATGAAGATGAGGAGGAGGAGGGATCTGATGTGGAGATGGCACCAGTAGCAGCGCACAGTGCTGCCCGGGAGGCCAGGGATGGCCTCATCATGGCCAGATTTACTTAACAAGCTCCAATGCACCCGTATGGCTGCCACATGCTGTACTAAGATCCCCCCCCCACAACAACACCATACAGCATCCCTACAATGAACAATCCATTCCTCTCGCCCAAACCCCCAGTGCTCGAGGTGAAGTAATGTCTCACCATTCACTCCAAGTGACAAAGCCACTTCCAAGGTAGCAGGCAAAAATGGACAAGACCAGAAAGTGGTGCAAAGAAATACATTTATCTTTGTCGTCAAAATAACTGAAACTTAACACTAACATTTATTCATACACCCCTTGTGCATTTACTTTTGTGTCATTCTTGTTTTCCGAGGTGCAACCCCTGTGGCTTCAGCAGAGGTAGAGGAAGGCTGCTCACTTCCCTGCTGCGACTGGTTAGACACTTTTGGCGGACATCCTCTGGGTTTTGGAGCCAGTGATGGCTCTGCCAAAGTCTGCTCCTCCTGTGACTGTGCAGGGGCAGACCCGGCCATCTCGATCCGAGGAAGCTTCTGGGGCTCTGACTGAGGGGCAGGCAATGGGGGAGAAGTGGGAGCACTTTGAGAAGAGCCCTCACTTCCATGTCCCCGCTCACCATCATCCCTCTCATGGGCCACACGCACTTCCCTGCTAGCAGGGATCTGGAGAGCACCTTGCTGCACAGCAGTGGGGTGATGATCGCCCAAGTTGATGTTTACATCCCTCCTTGAGAGGAGGTCTATGAGCGCCTGCCATCTGTTGTCCACAGCAAGCATGTGCTCATGTGACTGGCGTATTTGCTGCTCCATGCAGGTGGCCATCCTTTCCATGGAAGAGCACATCACCAGTGACATGGTGGTGCTCATGTTGGAGATAGACTCCTCCATTTTCTGAACATTTGCAGACATCGCGGCTGCAAAACCTGCCAGAGCCTCCTGCATTTCTTGCTGCCCCTCCAGGATCACCCTCTTTCTCGATGGCCCCCGAGGCTCAGCGTCTGCATGCAGCTGAGCAGAGCTTGGAGCATCCTGCGCTCTACGGCGAGGAGTCTCCATGGCTGTCCCTGACAACACCATCTGCCCTTGCTCACTTGTGAAGTGTGAGCCACCAGGTGACAACACTACTCTATCTCGCACAGGACCCACCGAGGTGTGCGCTGGTGCTGGGTGCGCTTGGGTCTGCTGTCAGTGCACCCTCAGAGGCATAAGGTTCCTCTGAGGAGTCGTCTTCCTCCTCCGGCTGGACATTTGGGGGTTGTGCACTTGATGGACCTGTGGGACAGTAGAGAGATGAATTAGAAGTGTTATAATAAGAATGGGTAACGTTACCATTATGCACATGACAAAATTTCACTGGCTGCTGACATCAATCCCCATATGAGTGGCTGCTGTATGCCATGTGACTGTATGAGATGCAATTCTGTCACCAGGTTGCTGAGAGGTCCCTCTCTCTCCATCTCCCACCGCCAGCAGTTCTGCAACTCCTGAGACCTCCAGGGCGACCTCCTCTGCTGGAGTCAATGTGGCGAATGATGGAGGGCCACCTCCGGTTCTATCCCTCTCACTCTTATTGTGGGCTCTCTTCTCCTGCAAGGAGGGAAAGAAGAGATGTTTGAGTGAGAGTGATGGTAGAAGTGTAGGGAATGTGTGGGTTACCTCTTCAGAGATGTATTTCTGTCACCAGGTTGCTGGGATGTCCCCCTCTCTCTGTCTCCCACCGCCAGCAGCTCTGCAACTCCCGATATCTCCAGGGCTGCCTCCTCCTGCTGGAGTCAGTTGCATGAATACTGGAGGACCACCTCCGGTTTTCTGCCTCTCCTGTGTGTTCTGGGCTCTTTTCTCCTGCAAGGAGGGAAAGAAGAGAACTTTGAGTGGGAGTGATGGAATGAGTGTAAGGAATGGATGGGTTACATCTGTAGAGGGTGACTATGAGGGAGTGGGGTGACATTGCCAAATGGCTTCCTTTTGTGGTGTTATTTGCTATGATTGCATTAGGATGAGGGTGAGTGTCAGGGGTGGTTAGTCAGATGGGAAGGCAGAGTGATGGGGATGTTTTGACAGGCTCATCAGGATGTAATGGAATGTGGCATTGTACTCATCTGTCCTGACCTCATGAGATCATTGAATCGCTTCCTGCACTGGATCCAGCTCCTCCTGACCACATCCCTGCTGCTGACCTCCTCTGCTATCTCCAACCAGGCCCTTTTGATGTCTTTGGGAGGTCTCTTGCGCCTATCTGCAGGGAACAGGACCTCCCTGTATGCTCTCACTGCCTCCACCAGAATATGCAGGGATGTATCAGATAATCTGGGTGCAGCCCTCTGCCTTTGAGTATCCATCATTTAAAGTTTGGAACAGTACTCAGACCTTTCTATTTCACCTTCCACACTCCTCTAGCAACCTTCAAATGAGTTGAGTGCAAGGCTGCTTTAAATATCGGCACTGGAAACGAGTCTTCGATGACGCCATCAGACCCGCACCATTTAATAGGGCTGGGAAACACGCATGAGTGCTTTAATTTGGGCCATTAAGTTAAAGTCACCCTGATGAACGTGCTGTGCAGAACATCGTGTTCCTGACCCGCTACCTGACCCAACTCCAAGGTAAACATTCTGGCCAATGGCTTCGGTCTGCCCAATGTTTAGTTGGAGAAAATTTCTGCTCATCCAGTACTGGATGTCGGACAAGCAGTGAGACAATTTAGAGACTGTGGATGGGTCAAGATAGGTGGTGGTGAGGTAGAGCTGGGTGTCATCGCCATACATGTGGAACCTAATGTTGTGTTTTCAGATGATGTTGCCGAGGGGCAGCATGTAGATGAGAAATAGGAGGGGACCAGGGATAGATCTTTGGGGGAACACCAGAGGTAACGGGAAGAGAAGCCATTGCAGGTGATTCTCTGGCTACGACTGGATAGATAAGAATGGAACCAGGCGAGTGCAGTCCCACCCAGCTGGACGACGGAGGACAGGCGTTGGAGGAGGATAGAGTGGTCAACCGTGCCAAAGGCTACAGACGGGTTGAGAAGGATGAGGAGGGATAGTTTACCATGGTCATGGTCATGGTCACATTGGATGTAATTTGTGACTTTGATAAGAGCTGTTTCAGTACAAAGGCAGGCGCGGAAACCTGATTTGAAGGATTCAAATATGGAGTTCCGGGAAAGATGGGCACGGATTTGGGAGGCGACAGCATGTTCAACATCTTTGGAGAGGAAAGGGAGTTTGGAGACGGGGTGCTAGTTTCCTTGGAGGGGTCAAAAGTTGTTTTTTTGAGGAGAGGGGTGATGACGACAGATTTGAAGTGGAGGGGGACAGTACCTCAGGAGAGAGAATCATTAACAATATCAACTAACATGGGGACTAGGAAAGAAAGTTGGGTGGTCAGCAGTTTGGTGGGAATAGGATCGAGGGAGTAGGAGGTGGGTGGCATAAGAACATAAGGACATAAGGACATAAGAAATAGGAGCAGGAGTAGGCCATTTGGCCCTTCGAGCCTGCTCCACTATTTAACAAGATCATGGCTGGTCTTTTACCTCAACTCCACCTTCCCGCACTATCCCCATATCCCTTGGTTCCCTTAGTATCCAAAACGGTCATGGACAAGATGAGCTCAGAGAGGGCATGAGGGGAGATAAGAGTAAAACTAGAGAAAGATGGGAGTTCAGGGCTAGGGCAGGGGGGAACCTGAGAGGAAGTTTGGCCTGGTGAGTATTCCCATACTCCTTGAGTCACTGTAACTCAACTAGATGCACTGCTGCTTCACGTGGCTCCCAGGAATAAGAGGTTGTCAGTGCAACCCCTCGAGGCCTGCAGTAAAATATTGGTATTATTGATATAAATTCTAAATTGTGCCATTCAGGCTAATTTTTGTAATCTGAAAAAGAAATTTCCTCCAGCTGATATATTTTTTTATTGCTATTTTAGCTGTGTTATGTTTGCCCTATTAAATCTGCTTCCACAATGCTCCATTCTAAAGCCTGCACAGTCCAGGTACAGTTACACACCATTTTCTCTAACAGCCTTTAAAAATATACAGGAGCTGGTATGTGTTTATTATTGTAAGGCTACTTTGTTTGATTCAGCTGTTTTCTATTTTGCGTGAAAACCAATCAAAACTGTCCAATGGTTAATCATTAGCGGCACCATTAAAAATAAATATTGGCCAATTCCCGGATCCCGGGAAAAATTGCCCCAGGATCGCTACATGCACAGAAATAAAGGTGCAGGGTGAGTGGGGGGTGCAGACCTTGTCAGATTCATTGAGCTCAGCAAATTGAAATAATTATCACGACTGAGTCCCCTGATTATTTAGGTACAAGAACTGTAAAATACAATACTGTTCTGTCAGCATTTATTCCTAATTTCAAAAAGATATGTTTGTTCAGTTTGAGTTGCAGTTGGTGTTGAATCATCAAGAAAGGACTTGCATTTAATATTGTAATAGTGCTTATTAAATGTATTGTTATCGATAGTTAAAGGTAGTAAATGTTATATTTCACATTATAGCAAATAAGAAATTATTTAGAAGACAAGGACTCGGTAGTGATAAAATCAATTCCAACTGGCCCAACCATTAAATATGAAAATGTTTTGAGAATTTAACGTTTTAAACAAAATCTACCAATGGACTGGAATTTATTTTTGAAACCATTTCATGGATTGTTAATGTGATGTGCCATGAAACCCTTGGATATGGGTTTATGCCAGTAAGGTTTGTTCCCAATCCTCCATGTTGCTTACTAAACAGAGGCTGCAGTCATACACCTCCTAGTGGCTTCTTTCAGAGCAGCACTGCCTGAACCCCCCGCCACCCCCACCCCCGCAACTCCGAGAAGATTGACAGCCTTCCCTCTTGGCCATAGATGATACACGGTTTGGGGAGATGGAGAGAATGGGTGGATATCTGGTGGGTGGTGGGCAGAGTGCGCCTACTGCTTGCCCGATGTCACTGTCAAGGGGCCTGACCAGTTATCATGGTCGGGCATCATTAACATGGGGGGGAGGGGGGGGCGGGGTTGGTGGTGGGAAATCCAGTGGCCTGAATTTTGTTAAGGCGGGGAGGCGATATTGGATGCTCCTCATGACGTCATAAAAATCATTCAAAAAAACGTACTCTTTACATTTTTGGAGTGGCCTCCTGTGGTTCCTTTAAGGACCGCTGGTTAAGTTGCTCAACGTACAGTTCCATTGGGCAGGACTTGTGTAGTGAACACTCTGTCCAGTGAAAGCCCTATGTACGTTATAGTATTCCAATTTACATGGGCTAGTGAGGCGTCTGCCCGATTTTGGCAGGCGCCTGGGCTGTCGCCTATGATGGAACTCACCAAAACGGCAGTGGCCCCGGCATCAGCTTGAACCGGGCAGTAAGTACAGTGTCATGATTTTCCGCACACTACTGTCCCGTTCCCGCCCAGCAGAGGGGATGAAAATCGACCAGAATTCCTCAAAACGGATTCCTGCCCTTAAAAAATAGGTGCAGGGAAGATGCCTCTTGTACTTTAACTGGTGCCTGTGGAGGCAATCCGAGCAATTTTTAATGCTGCACATTAATTACAGCATCACTGCCAGATAAAGTAGATGTGCACAGTACCTGACTCGATTATCACAGGCATGTAAGAATTTGATGTTGTGCCAGTGCAAAATCCAAAAAGGCTGGTGTGCCCACAAAAAGTCATTGGCAATGCCTCAGCAGCATATCAGTACTCATCCCTTCAGGGCAGTGCATCATAAACAAGTGCTGCCTCCAATAGGGAGGGAAGATATGATTTTATTATTACTGCTGCGAGATTGTGTCTTTACTGCAAATTGTGGCATGAACCCATACACGCCAACTGTCCACATATTCCACAAGGAGTCAACGTTTTGAACACAGTGTTGGCTTTTTTTGCGTTTGCCTCTAAAACTCAGCAGAGCTGCCAACATCCCAGGCAAACTTCCTGTGCTCCACTGAGACACTTACTGCAGCTAAGCTTTAATCTGGCACGACTGCATCATGTGGCTTCTGTGCTCAACAAGGTTGAAGAACTGGTGAAGAACGAGAGAGGTTAGGATTTTGTAACCCTGCCAGGGTAAATTATCTCAGGCTCCAAAGGAAGAATCACACTGGACTTCAAAATGGTGGAAAATACTCCAAATAATGGGTCTGGTAATGCAATTTGCAGCACCTGCAGTGCTCCAAATTATAGGATGCCAAAGCCTGAGGCCTATGGTGCACCCGATGTGCACTGACATTGATAAAGTGCTCTGGAAGCACTTGTAGCACTCAAAGCCTGCATGTGTATTGTGCACATTAAGGCTGCCAAAATATCCAAATTAGGGTTAGGCCCTATAATCGGCTGAAGTGCCTGAACTGTGTTACAGGTGCTGCAAGGGATGTCTCTTTACTCATGTTGTGCCTTTGCTCTTAAAGTGAGCTCCATCTTAAGGACTTAGTGACAGTACTTGAGCTGTGTAGCTTTTTACTGTTTGCTTGCATTGCCACAATCAAACTTACTGTCAGCTTCTTAAAGCTGCACGCCATCTGCTAGCTCAGCCTGTTTCATACCGTGCTACTTCTGGGCATCCCACTGTATTTGGAGGTATTGGAGGTGGAAGAGGAGACATGCCAGACAAGTACATTTGCACCTTAGATGCTCAGTTAGAACCTGTCCTTATGACACCACTCATATATACAGAGACTTTGGGGGAGAGATTCGGTACCTTAGCGCCTCCCGATAGCGCCTCCAGGGGGGCGCTAACGGGGCGCTACCGGCTTGTGACCGGGCGCGGCGATATTACTGACGCCTGCAAAATTGACGTGGAGATGTGTGGCGACAGTAACCACGAACGTCATGATCTCCTGCGCCCGGAGATCGTGATGTCATTGCTGTGCGCATCACCCGGGTAGCGTCCCGGACCCGAACTTCGGTTCCGCCCCCTGCAGCATCGCTGGGTGACAACACCGACAGCTGGAGGAGGCGTTGTTCGGGAGGCCGGGAGTTTCGGAGGCGCAAATAAAAGGGGATGTTGGCGCGGGTAAGAGAAAAATTTTAACAACGTTGATATTTAATTTTTTTGCTTCCTCCTGGGCCGCGATTGATCAGCCCGGCACTCTGCTGGAGTGCATGGGGCTGACCGGGTCGGATCGTGGCTGCCGTCAGGGACCAGCTAACAGGTCCCAAGGCAGAGCCTGCAGCCTTTAAGGGAGGGAAGGAGCCTCTGATCGCGGCAGCGCTGCACGAGATATTGTGCAGCGCTGCACCACTACCGCCCCGCCTGTGTCCTTTAGCGCTCCAGGAAGGAAGTGGAGTGTTTGATTTAGCGCTCCACTTCCTTCCTGGAGCGCTAACATCGAATTTTGAAAAAGCTGGGAATCATTAGCGCCTGGCGCTAAGTTTCCCAGCTTTCAAAAGTTAGCACCTCAAACGGGGCGATGCTGAATTTCTCCCCCATAATGTAAGAAGGAAGATGGTCATTCTAGTCACTGGCAGATAAATCCATATTGGAATCTGACATGTCTTCAAGACTTTCCAAGTAAAATAAAATCCACAATTCTTCTGTGGTATCAGTAATTTGATCTCCTATGGTCTATAATCCATAATCTTTCAACGTCTGGAGATTGCAATGCTAATTTTTGCTTTATTTTAAGACTAAAACAATTACAGCTATTCCTCTCTTTTCGCCTCACTACTGCTAGAGATTTGCCATATTCAGGTATTTGTGTGTATAATTCGGCATTCCAATATGTTTGTATGCTCTTTGCATTATACCCCATGTAGGTGTGTTAGAGCTCTGATCAGGTGACATCTAGGAATTTGCTTTCATATGGGAACTGATTCAAAACGTTTTAACTCACATCGGGTTTACGATCCAGGGAGTTCTGATGTCAGGGCTGGACCAGCTTACTGAGCGGTTGCAGTCAACAATGAAGGAGAGTTTCTCTGACTTTATGGATGTATGGTTGCCTGTCTTTAGACAGATCCCTGGGAGCCATATGCAGATATTGGAGTAGAGAACTTCAGCTGCAGGACATTGGATATTGGAACTTAAGTCAGGCAGCTATCGCTACATAGGGTAGATTTTATGAAATTGCCCTTCCAATGCACAGCTTTACTAGGTGGGAGCACATTTTGGGAATTTGGGTGAGGAGGTCAGCTGCCTCACAGGATTTTCCATCTATTAATTTTAATTTATAAAATCTAGTCCAAATCTTTAAATAGCCCTTTCAAAGGCAAGGATTCCTTCAGGACAATGTTTCAAGGCTCTGATATTTGACTATCAGAAAATGCTGCCAATCCTTCCACTATTCCCTTACACCAAATCGAAAACGCCCAATGGCAATGCTTCTGAACAGAGAAGTATTCAGCTTTCACAGGTGAAGACCACAAAGTACACATAGTAGATTTATTCATGTAACAAGTAAAATAAAGTGATTTAAATCACTGCATTTGCCTTTGTCACCTCTGTTTTATGTATTTTTGACGAGGTATAGAGGCAACAGCACCTGAATTTCCAATGTGCACTGACAGTGGGCAATGCTCACTGCCGGAAACGTAGTCCGGAAGTTATCCTCATGGTGTATCTCTTTACAATATTGCGCCATCCAATGAAATATTTAAGGAATTAGGGACAAGTGCTGTGCTTGTAGTAATTCAAACCCATTCTTCCAAAAGGCTTTAAGGCATTGCTCGCTGAAGGGACTGATTAAAGTGAGAAGTCTGTGTAGGATGAGGTGGTTGCAAAGTGTCTAAGTGAGAAATTCCGAGCGTCTTTTAGAGTGTGAACTTTTATGACCTGAAAACATGAGGTAGCAAGATGCTGGCATGTAGATTGTTCCAGTTTAATGAGAGCAGGTGCAGCCAATTACCACACCAGTGCCTCTATCATTCTGCCTTATTTGGGCCCAGTGAGGCTCGCCATCCCCATTGGATCAATGGGTATATTAGAAGTGTCCAGCATAGCGTTAGACTCTTAAACTGCCTCACACCACTGCATAGAAAACGTGCGTAAGCCCCTGCTGCGTAAATGAACTTCTTGTTTTTGGTTATTGTCATTGATATAGTTTAAATTTAATTTCTGTAATATAATAGTGATTTCCCTCATCTTTATTCATTCCATTAAAAAAATGATGGATCAGAAAGCCCGCTGATGGATCCATGGGGGTAAACACATGCAAGTGGTAGACCAATGGATTTTTACCCCAGTATTTGTTTTCATAGAATCATAGAATGGTTACAGCACGGAAGAAGGCCATTCAGCCCGTCGAGCCCGTGCCGGCTCTCTGCAAGAGCATTTCAGCTAGTCCCACTCTCCCGCCCTTTCCCTGTAGCCCTGCAATTTTTTTTCCTTTAGGTACTTATCCAATTCCCTTTTGAAAGCCACGATTGAATCTGCCTCCACCACCATTACAGGCAGTGCATTCCAGATCCTAACCACTCGCTGCGTAAAAAAGTTTTTCCTCATGTCACCTTTGGTTCTTCTGCCAATCACCTTAAATCTGGTCCTCTGGTTCTTGACCCTTCTGCCAATGGGAACAATTTCTCTCTACCTACTCTGTCTTAGACCCCTCATGATTTTGAACACCTCTATCGAGTCTCCTCTCAGTCTTTTCTGTTCTAAGGAGAACAACCCCAGCTTCTCCAGTCTATCCATGTAACTGAAGTCACACATCCCTGGAACCATTCTTGTAAATCCTTTCTGCACCCTCTCTAAGGCCTTCCCATCCTTCCTAAAGTGTGGTGCCCAGAATTGGACACAATACTCCAGTTGAGGCCGAACCGGTGTTTTCTAAAGGTTCATCATAACTTCCATGCTTTTGTACTCTATGCCTCTATTTATAAAGCTCAGGATCCTGTATGCTTTTTTAATTGCTTTCTAAACCTGCCCTGCCACCTTCAACAATTTGTGCATATATACCCCCAGGTCTCTCTGTTCCGGCATCCCATTTAGAATTGTACCCTTTAGCTTATATTGCCTCTCCTTGTTCTTCCGACCAAAATGTATCACTTCGCACATTTCTGTGTTAAATTTCATCTGCCACATTTCCGCCCATTCCACCAGCCTGTCTATGTCCTCTTGAAGTCAATCACTATCCTCCTCACTGTTCACTATACATCCAAGTTTTGTGTCATCTGCAAATTTTGAAATTGTGCCCTGTACACCTAAGTCCAAGTCATTAATATATATCAAGAAAAGCAGTGGTCCTAGGGGAACACCTGGGAAACACCACTGTGTACCTTCCTCCAGTCCGAAAAACAAGACTTCACCACTACTCTCTTGTCAATTAGCCAAATTCGTATCCATGCTGCCACTGTCCCTTTTATTCCATGGGCTTCAACTTTGCTGGAAAACCTATTATGTGGCACTTTATCAAACGTCTTTTGGAAATCCACGTACACCACATCAACTGCATTGCCCTCATCAACCCTTTCTGTTACCTCATCAAAAAACTCAATCAAGTTAGTTAAACATGATTTGCCTTTAACAAATCCGTGCTGGCTTTCCTTAATCAATCCACACTTGTCCAAGTGACTGTTAATTTTGTCCCGTATTATCGTTTCTAAAAGCTTCTCCACTACTGAGGTTAAGCTGACTGGCCTGTAGTTGCTGGGTTTATCTTTACACCCTTTTTTGAACAAGGGTGTAACATTTGCAATTCTCCAGCCCGTATCTAAGGAGGATTGGAAGATTATGGCCAGTACCTCCGCGATTTCCACCTTTACTTCCCTTTGGAGTGAGCAATGATGGGTAGAAATGTTGGAGGTATTTATTACACATATTGGGATCCTTCAGGCAGATTTAGTGGCTGGAACAACCATGAATAGCCTGCTCAGAAAATTCCATTGAAATGCTGTGGGAGATAGTCACACGTGCCAACCCAGTCAACTCACAAGGCTGACCAACAGCTTTACAAAAGCAGGCACAAGCCTTAAAAGCTGACAACTCATAAATGGCCCTGAATGTAAGCCAAAACATGTGAAAACAAATAATTACATTTAAAGTACAGTGGGTCATGGTCCTGTAGCTCAGGCTGTAGGCATACCAGCATTCCTTCACTCATATTGAAGGGAAAAAAAAAGAAGTACATGAAAACCTGAGGGAGATACTATTGTTGGAGACACAAGATCTAGGGCTCTGATTTTCCTCAGCCTTTCCACCTAGAGCCAGGTCAAGCAGACTGCACGCTATGTGTGTTCCACCTGATCTGACCTGAACTCTCCTGGATTTCCAGATTCGGGTCATTAGCATTGGCCCAATGTTCCCAAGGCACAGGCCCGTGCCTTGGTGGAGGCCTGTGCCCAGAAGTAGGGAGTGGAAATCCAGTTGCTGCAGTCCTGAGAGGCATACAGCAGTAGTAATGGGCACTTGCTGTGGGGTCTTTGGGCTACTGTCCAAATACAGCAGGCAGAAGGCCTCCAACCTCTGGCTGGCCTTCCATTGGGACCCAGGCCCCATTCAGCTGGTCTTATCTGAGCAGGACTGAACACACAGCTTAACACCTCTGTTCTGGGTGCCCTAATGGACAGCTGCATGGTATACTGGCCGGGATATCCACAACTAATACAACCGATTTTCAAGAGTACTTTAATTGTAGAGCAGTGTTAGTCGTAATGGATGAAATAGTGTGCAAAGGGAGGTAAGATTATGATGCTGAAAAGCTTACATACAGAAATGCTGCGAAAGATTCTGAGGGTCCGATTGATATATGATACACCAGTATGTGAGGTCATATATTAATGCAGGATAAATTAGAATACAATGAAACATATAAATTAAGAAAACCTTAGGGAGGGGCATCAGCTGTCCTTTTTTTGCAGGTGTCCTTATTTTCTATAAAAATGTTCCCAACAATCTTGAAGAACCAGCTGAGATTATGACCTGCACCTAATCAGCTGCAACAATACAGTACTAAGAATCCCCCTCCCACACACCTGTTCATTTAAAAGTTTTGCAGTCCAAATTCCCATTTGATTTCAAACTGCTCTCACAAAAAAACAGGGAAATGTGATGACAAGTTTTGCCAGTATATTGAAGCTTCCAAGTCTTGGAACGGATTGAGAACATTTGGGGGGGAAAACACAAGGGGATGAATTCATGGAATGTATGCAAGATAGTTTGCTAGATCAGTATGTTGAGGAACCAACTAGGGAACAGGCTATTTTAGATCTAGTATTGTGCAACGAGAAAGGGTTAATTAATAACCTTGTAGTAAAGGGGCCTTTAGGGAAGAGTGACCATAATATGATAGAATTTTATATTGAGTTTGAAAGTGATTTAGTTAAATCCGAAACTAGGGTCTGAAATCTAAACCTACATAGGTATGAGGGGCGAGTTGGCTAAGGTAGATTGGGAAACTAAATTAAAAGGTATGACAGTACAGAAGCAATGGCTAGCATTTAAAGAATTAATACATAATTTACAACAAATATGCATTCCTTTAAGGCACAAAAACCCCATAGGAAAAGTGGTCCAACCGTGGTTAACAAGAGAAGTTAAAGATAGTATTAGATCAAAGGAAGAGGCTTATAATGTTGCCAAAAAGAATAGTAAGCCTGAGGATTGGGAGGATTTTAGAATTCAGCAAAGGTGGACCAAGAAATTGATAAAGAAAGGGAATAGAATATGACAGTAAACTAGCGAGAGACATAAAACAGACTGTAAAAGCTTCTATAGGTATGTAAAAATGAAAAGATTAGCGAAAGTAAATGTGGGTCCCTTTCAGGCTGAAAGAGGAGAAATTATAATGGGGAATTAGGAAATGGCAGACAAATTAAACAAATACTTTGGGGGAAAAATTCGGTATCTCCCATTTTGGGGCGCTAATCTCGGCCAGGCGCAAATTTAGCGCCCGGCGCTAATTATCGCCGCCAACCACAAAATTTGTCTCCAGTGCCCCTGGAGATGATTGGAGCACTAAATCAAGTGCTACACACCTCTCTTAGGGTGCTAACGTCGGGGAAAGAGGCGCTACCTCAGAGTGCTACTCAAGCTCAGGCCATGTGTACTCAGACAGACTGACGCCTTCCAGTTCTTAAAGGAGAGGGTCCATCATGCTGCACAGCCTCACCCTGCTCATTGCAGTGTTTGACCTTGGCCTGCAAGCAGGTCCAAATCTTCAGCAAAGATTCATGATGGCTACTCAGAGGCCCAGGAAGAGAGCTCGCTGGTTTAGCGACCAGGCATTGGTGACTCTGGTTGACGCTGTGGAACGCCGACAGGCAGTGTTGTTTCCAGAGACTGGTATGAGGCCTTTGCCCCGGGAGTTTACAAGGGTGTGGAGGGAGGTTGCCCAGCACATTTCATCCAGGAGCCTCATCCAAAGGACTCATATGCAGTGCCACAAGAAGTTCAACAACCTCAGTCGGGTGGTCAGGGTGAGTACATGCTTGAAAAACCTTTACATCCCACCATCTCAACCTCACTCTGTGCAAAGATGGTGTAAAGTCCCAAATCCCCAACATTCACCCAACAACTATGCCCATCTACTAAAAGTCACATCGACATCTCACAACTTGCAGACATTAACGGCTATTCAACTATGGTAGGCACACCTGCCAAACACATGGCTGCACACTCACTCATTGTCAGACTGCTCTCATGCAGTCTCAGATTGATGTCACGCAAGCACTGACTGCTGCCATCCTCAAAATCTCAAACAAATAGGGGGAATGTTTGTCCCAAAGTTGGATGTTTATGTTAATATATTGTTCACTCTGTTAACGCTTATCTCGATGTGGTAAGAACCAGTTTTGTTAGTTAATGAATTGTTGTGCTTGTTTGTTATTGGTTGTGCTTAATAAGACACAGTTTGTCAGAAAAAACATTTTTTTTATTGAAACTTGACAACTTTGCTCAGTTTATTCATTGGAGCTTTGCCTGGTATTAGGGGCTGCGGGATAGCTGTAATGATGTGCTTGTTCATCCCAAAAGCTGTCCTCCCTGTCATTCATTAGAAGCAGTCTCTTATCAGGTGTTCACGACCAGCCCTTGCAGAGGCAACATTGAGCGCCTCCCTCCCACGTTGTTGCTGCTCATCCTCCTCTTCATCCTCCGCCTCCTCCTCCTCTCTCTCTTCCTCCACCTGAGATGGTCCACCAATTCCTGGTGGCAATGGCTGGATTCTCATAATTGCGAGGTTGTGAAGCATGCAGCACACAACAATGAAAACCGATATTTGAACGGGGGAGTGCTGCAGGGCTCCTCCAGAGGGGTCAAGACACCGGAACTGTTGCTTCAACGCGCCGATCGTCTGTTCAATGAGGTTCCTAGTGGCGCTATGGCTCTCATTGTATGCGAGCTCAGCAGGAGTGTTGGGGTTACGGAGCGATGTCATCAGCCAGGTGCAGAGTGGATAACCCTTGTCCCCAAGGAGCCAGCCACGAGGGTGATGCAGTGGTTGGAACAGGTCTGGGACACCAGTCTGGCGCAGGATGAATGCATTGTGGCTGCTGCCAGGATAGCGGGCATTGACGGCGAAGATACGCTGTCTGTGGTCGCAAACCAACTGGACGTTGAGAGAGTGGAAGCCTTTGCGGTTGCGGAAATCCTCTGCATTTTCATGAGGTGCCCGCAATGCCACGTGCGTGCAGTCAATGATGCTCTGAACCATGGGGAAGCCCGCTATCCTAGCGAAGCCACATGCTGTTAGTCTCGGGTCATGGGGAAAGAGATGTACTACCTTCTCCTTTAGTATAGAGCATTTGTGACCTCCCGGATGCAATAATGGATGGCGAACTGTGAGATATTCACAATATCCCCAGTTGAATCTTGGAAGGAACCACTGGCGTAGAAATTCAGAGCCACCGTCACCTTCACTGCCACTGACAGAGACATCCTGGTCCTGAGCTGGGGCTGCAGATCTGGTTGCAGGAGGTGGCATAGCTCAGTGACCACCTCCTTGCTGAAGCGCAGCCTCCTAAAACACTGCTCCTTGGACAAATGAATGTATGAGAATTGCTCCCGGAATACCCTGGGAGGGTAAGGTCTCCTGTGCAGAGCCCTGTTGGCCCTCCTCCCTCTGGCCACGTTTGCCACTCTCTCTCTCTGCGCCTCTGCTGCCTCCGAAGATGAAGCTGGAGGATGAGGCCCCGTGTTAGTACACCCCCCATTTAATCTTCTAAATATGGTAGCTATAAAGCTGACAGAAATGGGAAGCTGAAAAGTGTTGGTGAGGAACAAAACTCCTTTTAGGACAGCGTTAAATGTCTCCAGACGTCTCTCTCCCTCTCTCAACCTGCGTATGCAGAATATTTTGCCGACAGGAAAAAGCAGGAAGCACACGCCTGTAAGGGATTCCTGACCCTGCGTGTCTCGTAGCCTGTGAGATTCACGCGGCTCTGTGCAGCCTGTATGTCAGTGCGGGTCTAGGCCTGGTTGCCTGTTCTGGTCTCCAGCCAGTCTGGGAACACTAGACACACCTGTGAGTGGTTCGAATCACTCTCCCTTACGGTTCTAGACACTGGACTTAGATGCGAGAGCAGTAATGGAGATAAAACTCATGTAGACTTGGTTTGAATGGTACGAAATGGAAAATCTTTATTGCATGATACTTAAAATTATGAAATACATGTCATACGCACAGATTAATGACAGTACAATCTTACAAACGGTTATATAGTCGATCTTAGGGAAACGAGGAACGAACGGCACAACGTAAATAGGGCACACATTACAAATATCCTTAATCTTTAAACCCTCCCCTATCAATATCTATCCTAAACTAGCTTCGTAGGATCTCGAGACTCATGCTCACCACTCGTAATAACTCGGAGAAATTCCGAATAGCTGATCGGATGTTTTTCACCGCAGCACCCACGTGTCGGTCAGGAGATCTCCTGGTCCCACTTGTTTACTTGCTTCTGCTGCTCCGGCTAGTAGGCTGGACCGTCCGCTGTGGTGAAGACCTCTGTTGGTGGGCTTCACAGTTTAATCTTGGAGCACCGTTGTCAATATCATTGATACGATGTGTTTGCACAGTCCAGTTATCATTGATGCAATATGTTTTGTTAGAAGTTTAAAGAAGAAAACTTCCTGGCGAGAAAACTTGGCTGATCGACCTACAGGCGCGGTCGGGATTTACTGACCGTGGCGATGGATATGGTCTTCTTCTCTTCTCCTCTCATCTCATCTCATCTCATCTCGGGCCTTTGGTTCCGCTGCCAGTTACCAACATAGGTCTTCGTTACGCGACACGAGGTAGATCCGAACGGATCAGAAAGTTCAACAGTCTTTTCAGAAGAGGCAACAGGCACGCAGAAGCCCAACTACGAGTACACAGGAGCAGCCACGAGGTTACGAATCGACCGGATAAAACACAGGAGCAGCCACGATGATAAAAGCAGCAAGCGAGCAAGAGAGAGAATGGACGGTTTGGGGCCTGCAATTATAGTGCAAAAATCTTCCGTTTCCCGCCCAACTATAATGTCCATTCTTTTGTTTAGGGTTTGGCGCCCAAATGTCTTGTATGGGTGATCTCCGTCCTTAATGGGTTTCGGGGCTACTCATGAATGTTTGAGTACCTGTTAATATTTCTCCCATTGTTAAATCGGTCGGTGTTCTCCCTGGAGGGGTTTGGGGCTTCCAAGTGTCCTGTATAACTACCTGCTAACGGCTCTCTCATCGTAGAGTCGTTGGGAGTTTACATATTAATGTCCTTTGGATGGGCCCTTAAGTACTCGGTACAATGGCTTTCCTTTGTACCTGGGAGACCGATTCCAGTATCTATGTTTATACTGCAAACCCATAATGTCTCGTGTATTATCTTCACTGTGCTGAATCGTTATCGATCTTGCAAAAATGTTTAATGGAACGCCATCTTGTCTGCCTGTTGAAAAGTCTAGAATGTTCTGTCACGAGGTGCGGCGGCCATTTTACAGGCTGCTTGTGTCCAATTTAAACCTGCCAGCATTCTGCTGAAATAAAAGCTGTTTGAACGAAACTTTGTGTTTTCTCCTTATTAATCAAATCGCGATATATTGCGAATTCTATAGTCCCTCCTGTTGATGCGAATAACTCCGCTTATCGTATCAAAAAAATCACAGTGGTGAGCAATCTTATCTCGATTTCACTCCGAATCCAGTAAATTAATCCCATAAATTTTAACTTAACTAGGGTCTCTGTGTCGTCCTTATTTCCCAAGAAAATCACATTTTATATCACCGTAGGCATCATTTGCCCTTAAACTTACACCACTTGTTTTCCTTCCCGGCGTAACCAGGCCGATACCTCACGCATCACCTGTATATTTGTCTTTTATTCAGGGAAAGGAAAAACAAAACCCAAAACCAAACAATCAACACCATCACCAAAATAAACAAATCCCAACTCTTAAACATGTCGAGTTTCCAACGTATTTACAATGAGTACAAACTTCCGCGGCGCACGCGGCGAGCGGGAGTGACGCCATTTTCCTATTACACGGTGCTCTCATCGTGCACGCGCACGTAACGTTCTCGCCACTCTCCCGTGTTTTCATGCTTGGTGAGGCGCTTGTCTCTTTTACAATGTATGAACAATAGGTACACTACAATAAACACTTGACAGACGACTAAAATGTGGGAGGCTATCCTGATCCATGAAGGCACTTCAATATTGGTGAACAGATTCCACCACGGTGGAACCACTATGTCCAAAATGTCTGTTCCTATCTCGACAGTTTTCTGCTCTAACGTATAAAAATGCTTCTGTGATACCGCGACGGCTTTCAGAAGTTTGGTTAAATGCTCAGGGAGAGGGGGAATGAGGTATCCAAAATGTGCGACAAATCGCTGCAAGTCGGTGAAATTCTCTTTTACTGTGAGATGAACAGTGGATGGTTCAGGGATTGGGATAATTCGCTGTTGTGCTACTTGAACTTCAGCCCTGGGTTTAAAACAGAAACTGCTGTCACTCACCGGACACCGGCTACGGTTTCCATGCTGGTAGTGTTGCGCTGCAGTGGTAACACAATATGTTCCACCCCCGATGTATGCTACCTGCGGAGGCACATGATCTTGTGCCATTGCCTCCATGGTGCAATTCATGGACTTGGCGCCAGCCGTTCTGAACCCGCACTGTGGTGTTAAAAAGGCATTCAAGTGCTGGGGGCACAGTATTATGTGTGCTCCCCTGCCACGACAACCAGAGAGATCTGTACCTGTCATCGTTTGCTCCCAGCGGATGACGTAAGGTGGAACCGCTGCATAACGAATGTGGGCTCCCCCCTGAATGACACCAATGTTCTCTACCCGATATACCGGGGCGGGCTTTGCTGTGTTGCCCAAAACCGGCATGCGTAATACTATTCCCATAATAGTATGGTTTGAACGTCCGCAGTCCACGGGGACTGGGTAAGCTTCTGAAGCTAGCCTGAGCTGGCACGGACTTAATGCGTTCTGAAAAGGGTGGAGCGCCCGTAGGTGTTTGTTACTTATCCAGGACGGAACCAAACCTTGTTTTAAATCCTCCAAATTACTGCGGCCCTCGCCCAGTAACCACGCCCCGTAAAGCACGCACACCTCGTTCTGCGCAGCTTGATCGGATGCATTCCGATCTTCCCTGATCAGGGCATTTACCGTACGCGCATGTTTCTCCAGCTCTGCTATAATTTCCTTTAAATGGAGAGTCATGGCTTGGTCCTCGTGTAGACCTGACCCTACCACTTTATTCTCATCTGTTAGAATGTCTTTTAACTGGGTTTTTAAACCATTAATCTGGGTCTGCAGCTCCACACTGTCTAGAGCGTTGACCACAGATGTCCCTGTGTTAAAAGCAGTGAACGCATCGTTCACCAAACCCCTTCTTTGCCTCCCTACTTGATCCAAAACTTCCTGCGGTGCGGTGTACAAACTTGCCTTATCAATTTCTGCAAAATCAAACTCGTAAAATTGTCTGAACATCTTGGTCAACAGGACCTGATACAACTGTTCCGTCTTTTTGGGGCACCACTCTGGTAACCGTACCTCAGTGAGATTTAAAATCACCGAGGCCACCGCGTAATGTACCCCCTGAAATAGTATCTGGTCTGTGGGGACCAGTACCAAACCGTTCCCGGGTCCCTTACTAGTTTTAGGGCACCCTTCTTCCTCAGCTAGAACCACCGGAATCGTGGGCGGGGCTTTGCGTGGGCGCGTAATGAGTTCAGTGGCATTTACTGGGATCGGGGAGAATGGGGCTCCGCACCCCCTGGTGCTCGCATCCCACCTCATCCCCTGTCCGTTATCCTGCCACTGATTAATAAAAAATATGGAGATGCCTTTGGGGCAAACGTACTTTGACCCCCACATACATACATAAATCCCCTCATCCGGTTCCCACCATTTGTCCCAACAGACTTTCACTTGTCCGTCTGTCCCCGTAATTGTCCGATGGGTATTATTACCCAGTCGTTCCCACTCGACCGAAGAGTTTCTCATAGTTTTGCTCAGCTTTCGCAGCCACCACCATCGGCTCAATGGGACATCCCCACTACAGGTCAAACAAATCCGTTTGCCGACGGTGACGCTGATCCTGGGTGCGATGATCCGTACTTTGGGGCACATTAAAGAAGTCTCTTTGTAGGCGAACCCCGATGTGCTGGAATACTCCGTTGAGTTCGTTCCCAGCCATCCTGGCCACCTTCCCTTGTGGAAATAGGTGCTGGTCCCCTCTGCCTTCCGTCTTCCGGTCCCATCCACCGCGATGGGGGCCGTGTCCCCGGAACATCCAAACACCACGACATCCTTGGTGTGGCCTCGATAGGCCAATCCACATCCGATTGCCACGAGCAATACTAGAAGTCGTTCCATCCTTCCTTGGTTCCTGTGATCAGATAGAATGAGGTAGCCAGCCTCGCAAAAAGTCTCTGGCTTTTGTGAAGGGTGAGCGGGTCCCCTGACCTCGCCTCACGTAAACTTCAACGTTTGCTGAATAGACTTCCTCTAAACCTAGCCTTAAAACTCCCATCATTTTATCGTTTTCTGTTAAAACACTACAAACTTAACCTTGAACTAATAAACTTAAAACTTAACCTTGAACTATAAACTTAAAACCTTAACCTTGAACTATAAACTTTACAGTGCCGCCCGTTCTCAGGGCGGCCCCTTTAAATTCTGAGAAGGCTGCTGCGAGCTCTTCCCGACGGTGGGAGGGCACTGACCCTTCCCTCTGATCTGCCGCAGCCTGTTACTGCTGCGATGTGGCCTGTCTCTACCCGGGTTATCTTAACCTGAATTTTACGCCTTGGGGCTGTCTGGGGACATGACCACATCCTCCTGGGCTGGGGTTCTCTACTAGACCTACGGGGAGTTGCTATGGGCGGGGGTTCCGTGACGGACGGACCGGGTTCCGAGACCTCCAACGGGATGACCTGGGGTTCCATCACAGTCGCCGGCTCCGCCTCCGCTGACTCCGCCTCCCTAACCTCGGGGCTGGTAGTTCGTGGCTCCGCCCTGCTCGGCCCAGCAGGCGGCCCTTCACTCGTGATCTCTGCCTCCCCTGAGGACTGGACGTTCAAAGCGGGCGGCCACATCTCTGGGAACCACATTGGTACTCTCTGTGCTCCTATAGCGGCTAGCCCTGCCTCCTCTAGCTCCTCCCTCCTGTCCTCGGGACCTGCAGCTTGTGTGTCCACCCCGTGTGGATCTCTACCTATCGGCCCCATTCCCCCCAGACCGTTCCTCAGGAACCACCCGTCATCATCACTATGCTCATCTGCACTATCCTCATCTGACCAGGGTACCCTGGGTTCTTCGTCATCTAACCCCCAACTCCAGAAAAACGCTGCATGATCGTCCGGGATGTCCCTTCCCCTGATGCAAGCTGCTACGCCTGCCTGTGTGCCTTGTGGTCCTACCTGGGGCTGTGTTTTCCCATTGGCGGGATTTACCCCTGTAGTTTTCCCCTGCGCACCCGGCTGGTACAGTTTGCATTGGTTTACATCCTCATACTCCCGGCTTTTGGCTACCCTGTAGGCTGCTTTTATCTCACTAAGCTGCGCTTCTAGCCTGAGCACGTCTAACTTTCCCATTGCTCGGGCGTTCTCCTCCCGCAGGGCCTGCTCTCTAAGCTGCCCTTCCAGCCCATCTATTTTCCCTATTAAGCGGGCGTTCTCCTCTCGCAAGGCCTGCTCTTTTAACCTGGCCTCCTCACCGCAGACCCCCTCCTGTGCGTGTCTTTTAAAAGGACACAGGTAGGCAGGCTGCGTGGGCTCTAGTCATTGGGTACTATTAGACGGTCCTGCGGCACCTACGGGGCCGGTTGCGACCGCCACCTGTCCACGCGCATTCAAAACCATCTTGCGCATGGCTCCTAACACTGCTTCGAGGTCGTCGGGAGGGGTGGGTGCCTTTGCTTCCTTAGGCGGGACAGGCGCCTGGGCTCGGACCGCGGGATTTTTATCCTTGGAATCCTTCCAAGGGTTCCTGCAGTGCTTGCGCCAGTGCCCTGTCTTCCCACACCCGTAACAGGCATTACTTGCCTGTGGGGCGCGATTACCCTCCTGATGCCACTC
This sequence comes from Squalus acanthias, assembly GCA_030390025.1. Taxonomy (NCBI): domain Eukaryota; kingdom Metazoa; phylum Chordata; class Chondrichthyes; order Squaliformes; family Squalidae; genus Squalus; species Squalus acanthias. The sequence goes on from CM059428.1 coordinate 113,224,298, forward strand.
TCTTTGAGCCGGGGCTGCGGGTCGTACCTCATGTACTCTTCCCTTAAAGGGACGTGTCGTCATACCCCTTATGTTACGATAACCTAACGTGAGTCGATTCAAGACCGACTCTTCCGTAAGGTTGAGGTCATTGGGATCGAACCAGGCTTTTGCCTGCTCTCTAACGGCTGGTAAACTGTTGGCTATTATGCACCTAAGCCAATGAATTAGAGCGGCGCCTTCCACATCTTCGCGCTCGGGCGCACCTAGACAGCTGCGCTCATATACTGGCCACAGCCTGTCGGCAAAAACCTTCGGGGGTTCTCCCTCCATCTGCACTGTCTGTCCCACTCTAGCAAACGGACCTCCGTCGTTCGCCCCCACTACTTCTAGGACCTCATTTTTCAATTCCTCATAACTTTTGTTTCCCCTCTTGCTCTCGCCTGAGAGACACTGAAGGACCGAGCTGTCTAATGAGAACAGCAGCATTTTTGCTGTCTCCCCATCATCGCAGCCGTTAATGGCTGCGGCTTGCTCAACTTCCCTGAAATGTACGGAAGGGTCGTCTATCTCGGTCAGCTTCCTTACGTGATTTATCATAGCTCTCAGCTGATGTGAACTGTGAGGCAACACCAGCTGTCCGAGGAGATCCCCCGGTTCTTCCCCACCGTTTCTGCTCGGGCCCCTTTTAATACCCGTTACTGGATACAACGATCCCTTTTCTACCTCCTTTTCAATGGGCTCTTTTGTTTCTTCCGTTGCTTCCTCCCTAACCCAGGTTTCTGAATAGCTGGGTGGCGCGGAGGGCGCAGTGGCTACTACTTCTTCTGCTTTACTTGGTGGGGAATTTCTAAATCTCTCATTTACTAGCGGCTGGTGCGCCGACGGATTGATAAGGCACACCATGCCGTTCGCATTATTCACGGCCTTTTTGAGGCTCTCTATCTCCCTTTGGCAGGCGCTATGGTCGGCTCCCTGAAACTTATCCTCAAGGGCCAACTTATACGCCGACCTAACCCCCATTAAGCTCTCTTCTTGAGTTCTTATCTGGGCAGCTTGGCGGTTACATCTTTCCTTTAACCTACTCTCATTCAATTTTGCTTCAGTGACCTGGCACTCGAGATACTCTATCCTTGTTTTAAGGTAACTGGAGACTTCCTGGCTTTCCTGGTGTAACTCATTTAAATTCTTAATGAGCACCTCCCCTCCAGAAACCTTCTCCTCCATTTCTCCCTCTAAATGGCTGACACGAGCTGTTAGCGCTGTAATGGTCTGGTTTGAAATCTGAACCTGCCTTTTGTAGCACATAAGCCAGACTGCTTTCTCAACTGCCTTTTTATGTTCCTTACTATCAGTCCACCTTTCAGCTGCCTCTAGTGGGCTCTTATCCGCTAACAATTCACTTATCCACTTCTTAGTTAGATTAACCTTTCCAAACACATAATCCGCTATCTTTTCCTGCATAACATTTCGTACAGTCATTCCAAAATCTAACACACTACCCTCTCGCTGCCAGTGTCCTGCCGCGGTCGCCATTTTCTGTAAGGGATTCCTGACCCTGCGTGTCTCGTAGCCTGTGAGATTCACGCGGCTCTGTGCAGCCTGTATGTCAGTGCGGGTCTAGGCCTGGTTGCCTGTTCTGGTCTCCAGCCAGTCTGGGAACACTAGACACACCTGTGAGTGGTTCGAATCACTCTCCCTTACGGTTCTAGACACTGGACTTAGATGCGAGAGCAGTAATGGAGATAAAACTCATGTAGACTTGGTTTGAATGGTACGAAATGGAAAATCTTTATTGCATGATACTTAAAATTATGAAATACATGTCATACGCACAGATTAATGACAGTACAATCTTACAAACGGTTATATAGTCGATCTTAGGGAAACGAGGAACGAACGGCACAACGTAAATAGGGCACACATTACAAATATCCTTAATCTTTAAACCCTCCCCTATCAATATCTATCCTAAACTAGCTTCGTAGGATCTCGAGACTCATGCTCACCACTCGTAATAACTCGGAGAAATTCCGAATAGCTGATCGGATGTTTTTCACCGCAGCACCCACGTGTCGGTCAGGAGATCTCCTGGTCCCACTTGTTTACTTGCTTCTGCTGCTCCGGCTAGTAGGCTGGACCGTCCGCTGTGGTGAAGACCTCTGTTGGTGGGCTTCACAGTTTAATCTTGGAGCACCGTTGTCAATATCATTGATACGATGTGTTTGCACAGTCCAGTTATCATTGATGCAATATGTTTTGTTAGAAGTTTAAAGAAGAAAACTTCCTGGCGAGAAAACTTGGCTGATCGACCTACAGGCGCGGTCGGGATTTACTGACCGTGGCGATGGATATGGTCTTCTTCTCTTCTCCTCTCATCTCATCTCATCTCATCTCGGGCCTTTGGTTCCGCTGCCAGTTACCAACATAGGTCTTCGTTACGCGACACGAGGTAGATCCGAACGGATCAGAAAGTTCAACAGTCTTTTCAGAAGAGGCAACAGGCACGCAGAAGCCCAACTACGAGTACACAGGAGCAGCCACGAGGTTACGAATCGACCGGATAAAACACAGGAGCAGCCACGATGATAAAAGCAGCAAGCGAGCAAGAGAGAGAATGGACGGTTTGGGGCCTGCAATTATAGTGCAAAAATCTTCCGTTTCCCGCCCAACTATAATGTCCATTCTTTTGTTTAGGGTTTGGCGCCCAAATGTCTTGTATGGGTGATCTCCGTCCTTAATGGGTTTCGGGGCTACTCATGAATGTTTGAGTACCTGTTAATATTTCTCCCATTGTTAAATCGGTCGGTGTTCTCCCTGGAGGGGTTTGGGGCTTCCAAGTGTCCTGTATAACTACCTGCTAACGGCTCTCTCAACGTAGAGTCGTTGGGAGTTTACATATTAATGTCCTTTGGATGGGCCCTTAAGTACTCGGTACAATGGCTTTCCTTTGTACCTGGGAGACCGATTCCAGTATCTATGTTTATACTGCAAACCCATAATGTCTCGTGTATTATCTTCACTGTGCTGAATCGTTATCGATCTTGCAAAAATGTTTAATGGAACGCCATCTTGTCTGCCTGTTGAAAAGTCTAGAATGTTCTGTCACGAGGTGCGGCGGCCATTTTACAGGCTGCTTGTGTCCAATTTAAACCTGCCAGCATTCTGCTGAAATAAAAGCTGTTTGAACGAAACTTTGTGTTTTCTCCTTATTAATCAAATCGCGATATATTGCGAATTCTACACGCCTTTAAATAGCACTCCCCCAGCTCCCAGCCCACTGCAAAATGTTCCCCTCTACCTATCGTTCCTAGCGGCGCTACCGGGGCGTTGCGCGCTTCAATGACATCACGACCTCCGGGCGCAGGAGATCGTGGCAGTAGTATTTAACATCACCGCAACGCACCAGGTCAATTTCGCGGGCGGCGCTAAAATCGCAGTGCTCGGGCGGTAAGTCGTTAGCACCCCGTTAGCACCCCCGGAGGCGCTAACGGAAGGCGCTAACCAACCGAATTTTTGCCCCTTTGTGTCTGTCTTCACAGAAGAAGACGCAAAGAACTTCCCGGAAATAGTGGAGAAACAAGGGTCTAGCAAGAATGAGGAACTGAAAGAAATTAGTATTAAGTAAAAAAAAGTACTGGAGAAATTAATGGGACTGAAAGCCAATGAATCCTCTGGACCTGATGGCCTACATCCTTGGGTTTTGAAAGAGGTGGTTGGATTGGTTCTCAATATCCAAAATTCCATAGATTCTAGAATGGTTCCCGCAGATTGGAAGGTAGCAAATGTAACCCCACTATTTAAGAAAGGAGGGAGAGAGAAAACGGGGAACTACAGACCAGTAAGCCTGACATCAGTAGTCGGGAAAATGTTATTAAGGAGGTGGTAACAGGGCACTTAGAAAATAATAATAGGATTGGGCAGAATTAATGCAGATTTATGAAAGGCAAATCGTGTTTGACAAATCTGTTAGAGTTTTTTGAGGTTGTAACAAGCAGAATAGATAAGGGTGAACAAGTGGATGTGGTGTATTTGGATTTTCAGAAGGCATTCGATAAGGTGACACACAAGAGGTTATTAAACAAAATTAGGACTCATGGGATTACGGGTAATATACTAGCATGGATTGAGGATTGGTTAATGGACAGAAAACAGAGAGTAGGAATAAACGGGTCATTTTCAGGTTGGCAGGCTGTAACTAGTGTGGTGACGCAAGGATCAGTGCTTGGGCCTCAGCTATTCACAATCTATATCAATGATTTGGATGAGGGGATCAAATGTAATATATCCAAGTTTGCTGATGATACAAAGCTGGGTGGGAATGTAAGTTGTGAGGAGGATGCAAAGAGGCTTCAAGGGGATATAGACAAGCTAAGTGAGTGGGCAAGAACATGGCAAATGGAATATAATGTGGAGAAATGTGAAGTTATCCACTTTGGTAGGAAAAATAGAAAAGCAGAGTATTTTTTAAATGGTGAGAGATTGGGAAATGTTGGTGTTCAGAGGGAACTGGGTGTCCTTGTACACGAATCACTGAAAGTTAACATGCAGGTACAGCAAGCAATTAGGAAAGCAAATGGTATGTTGGCCTTTATTACAAGAGGATTTGAGTATAAGAATAAAGATGTCTTACTGCAATTATATAGGGCCCTGGTGAGACCACACCTGGAGTATTGTGTACAGTTTTGGTCTCCTTACTAAGGAAGGATATAATTGCCATAGAGGGAGTGCAACAAAGATTCACCAGACTGATTCCTGGGATGGGGGGATTGTCCTATGAGGAGAGATTGAGTAGACTAGGCCTATATTCCCTAGAGTTTAGAAGAATGAGAGGTGATCTCATTGAAACATACAAAATTCTTACAGGGCTTGACAGGGTAGATGCTGGGAGGATGTTTAGCCTGGCTGGGGAGTCGAGAAGCAGGAGTCACAGTCTCAGAATAAGGGGTCGGCCATTTAGGACTGAGATGAGGTGAAATTTCTTCACTTAGAGGGTGGTGAATCTTTAGAATTCTCTACCCCAGAGTGCTGTGGAGGCTCAGTTGTTGAGTATATTCAAGACAGAGATCGATAGATTTTTGGATATTATGGGAATCAAGGGATATGGGGATAGTGCAGGAAAGTGGAGTTTAGATAGAAGATTAGCCATGTTCTTATTGAATGGCAGTGAAAGCTCGAGGGTCCAAATAGCCAAATGTTCTTATGTCACATTATGTGTACGAGTGAAACTGCAGTTTTCTGGTTGAGCAGTGAGACTGCAGGAAGACTGTCTGATAGCTGGGACTCATAGGCCTGTCCATCACTCTATAGAGTGAGAAGTCGCACAACACCAGGTTATAGTCCAACAGGTGTAAGGGGTTCGCGTGGCTCTGTGCTTAGCCTGGGTGCTAGTGCGGGGTTAGGCCTTGTTGCCTGTTCTGGTCTCCAGCCAGCCTGGTAACACTAGACACCTGTGAGTGGTTCGACCCACTCGCCCTTACGGTTCTGACACTGGACTTAGGTGCGAGAGCAATAATGCAGAGAAAACTCAGGTAGACCCGGTTGAATAGTGCGAAATGGAAAATCTTTATTGCATATTATTCAAGATTACGAAATACATGTCATAAGCACAGATTAATGACAGTACAAACTTACATACATTTATGCAACTAGGTTTAGGGAAACGAGGAGCGCACGACACATCGTAAAAGGGGACACACATTATAATTATCCTTAAAACATAAACCCTCCCCTATCAATACCTGTCCTAATCTAGATCTGTAGGATCGAGACTCATGCTCACCACTCGTGATAACTCGGAGAATTCCGAAACGCTGCTCGGATGTTTTCACCACAACACCTGACTATTCACGTGTTGATCAGGGGTCTCTGTACCCCACTTGTTTACTCGCTTTGCTCCGGCTAGCAGGCTGGACCGTCTGCTGTCATGAAGATCTGTGTTGACCTCGGACTCCAGATACAGTTCGAAGAAGAGTCTTACTGTGCCCGACACCAGTTGTCGGTAGAACTCGAAGAACAGTCTTCCGATGCCAGTTGGGAAGCAGTTACCGATTTATCGAGCGCGGTCGGGGCTCACTGACCGCAGTGGCACGTGTAGTCGTCTTCTTCTCTTCTCATCTCATCTCATCTCATCTCCTCTCGGGCCTTCGGTTCCAACACCGTTTACCGACTTCTCGGGATGGTGCGCCCGCTTACAGGCCTTCGCAGACCAGCTCTCCACAGATCTTCGCGGCAAGCCACGAGGTTGACTCCCGGAAAATCAGCGGATCAGAGAATAAGAGTCAAGAGTTCTCTAGCGAGTCAAAGGAATAAGAGATAAGAGCAAGATGGACGTTTGGACACTACAGTTATAGTACTGTAATTCCTTATCTCCCGCCCAATCTTAATGTTCATCTTTTGTCATGTTTTGGCGCTCAAACTTCTTGTATGGGGTGGTACTTGTCGTTAATGGGTTTCGGTGATACTTGTAACTGTCTGAGTACCCGTTAATATTTCTCCCATTGTGGAACCGGCTAGGAGTCTCCCTGGAGGGGTTTTGGGGGCCTCCGAATTCTTGCTGTGAGTACCCGCGAACGGCTCTCTCATCGTAGAGCCGTGGGGAATTTGCGTATCAATGTCTTTGGATGGGCCCCTTGATTGCCCAGTACAATAGCTCTCATTTGTGCATGGAAAACCCGATTCCAGCACTTATATTCCTTGCTTGGGTGTTAAAATGCAAAACAATCTCGTCTTGTCTTATCTCAATATGCTGAGTCCTGTCGGATCTTGCTGAAATGTTTATTGAAACGCCATCTTGTCTGCCTACTGAAAAGTCTAGAAACTTCTGCCACGAGGCGCGGCGGCCATTTTACAGGCTGCTTGTGTCCGTTTTGAAAGATGACAGCATTTTGCTGAAATAAAGCTGTTTTTACGAAACTGTATGTCTCTTTCTCGTTATTTTAAAATCGCGATAATTTGCGAATTCTACCGTCCCTCCTGTTGATGCGAATAACTCCGCTTATCGTATCAATTAAAAGTGGTGGTGAGCAACATTATCTCGATTCTCCATATCCAAATACTCCCTTAACTTAAACTATCTAGGGTCTCCGTGTCGTCCTTATTTCCCAGGGAAAAATTACATTCTTATAAAACCATAGGCAGCCTTTGCCTTTAACTTACACCACGTGTATGTCCTCCATGTGTAACAGGCCGATGCCTCTTGCACCACCTGTATATGCATGTGTTTTTTTTTATTCAAGGAAAAGAAAAACCAAACAATCAAACAACCATAATTCAACAACACAAAATTAAAAATAATCAAAACAACTCTTAAACATATAGGGGTAAAAATTCAGTTGGTTGCGCCTCCCGTTAGCGCCTTAAGAGGGCGCTAATGGGGCGCAAAGCCGCTAATGCCCGGGCGCAGCGATGTTTGCGCCGCTCGGGAACTTAACTAGAGATTGTGCGGCGGCGCTAAACCTTACCGCTGCGACCACCTGCGCGCGCAGATTGTGACGTCATTCCATGGTGCAACGCCCTTGTGGCGCCCCGGAGCGGAAATTGAGTGGCGCCCCCTGCCTTACCGCCTGCCGCATCCAACGACCGGAAGACTGGAACGCTATCAATCGCTGTGGGGCTGGGGGGGGCGCTATTTAAAGGGGGCCTCTTCCTGTCTTTTTCTGTGGTCGACATTTTTGCACCACTCGTTCTGAGAGAGAGAGAGAGATTCGGAGAGAGAGAAAGAGAGACTTCTGCATTGACTCAACGCTTTGTGAGGTAGTTTTGCTTACTGATCCGAACTTCGCTAGTACCTTAGTTGCTGTCCTTCATTACTTTGCTTGCAAAGAGAATATGGGGGCTGCACTGATTGGGGGCGTCGTCCTGCTCCAGCTGAATCGGAGGAGACAGAGACGCAGAGAGAGAGTGGCAATGATGGCCAGACGGAGGAGGGCCAACAGGCGTATGTACAGGAGAGCTTACCCTCCCAGGGTATCTCGTGAACAGCTCTCCTACATTCATATGTCTGAGGAGCTGTGTTTGCGAAGGCTGCGATTCAGCAAGGAGGTGGTCACTGAGCTCTGCCACCTGCTGCAGCCAGATCTGCAGCCTCAACTGAGGTCCAGGACGTCTCTGTCGGTGGCAGTGAAGGTCACAGTGGCTCTCAACTTCTACGCTACTGGCTCATTTCAAGCTGCTGCTGGGGACCTCGCCAATATCTCCCAGTTCGCGGTGCATTGCTGCATCCGGCAGGTCACAAATGCCCTCTTTAAAAGGAGACGAGAGTTCATCTCTTTCCCCATGACCCCAGACAAGCAGCGTGACCGTGCTCTGGGCTTTGCGAGGATAGCGGGCTTCCCCATGGTGCCATTGACTGCACGCATGTGGCTTTGCGTGCTCCGCATGAGAATGCCGAGGAATTCCGGGACAGAAAGGGGTTCCATTCCTTGAATGTTCAGTTGGTCTGTGACCACAGACAGCTGATACTCGCTGTCAATGCCCACTATCCTGGCAGCTGCCACGATGCTTTTATCCTGCGCCAGACTACTGTGGCAGAACTTTGCGAGGCACCGCATCAGCCAGTTGGTTGGCTTCTCGGGGACAAGGGGTATGCATTGAGCACCTGGCTGATGACACCGCTCCGTACGCCCAACACCCCTGCTGAGCTGCGGTACAATGAGAGCCATCAAGCTACCAGGAACATAATTGAGCGCACAATCGGCGTGCTGAAGCAACGGTTCCGCTGTCTCGACCATTCTGGAGGAGCCCTGCAGTACTCGCCTGAGCGAGTATCCAACTTCGTAGTTGTGTGCTGCATGTTGCATAACATGGCAATACTCAGGACCCAGCCAATGCCACCAGGCCTTGGAGCACCACCAGAGGAGGAGGAGGAAGAGGAGGAAGAGGACGAGGAGGATGATCATCAGCAGCACCAAGGCGGGAGGGCGGCCCACAATGGTCAAACTGCAAGGGCCGTCCGTCAACGGCTAATAGCAAGCCGCTTCTAGGGCCCCTGCTGTGGAAATGGCTTCTGCCATTGCTAACAACATCAATGAACCCAGCACGCAACCCCTAAGCCGGCCAAGGCACCAATAATTCCAACCACCAACCATGTATATTTTGAATACAGAAACTTATTTATTTTACAAACTCTGTGTGTGTCAATTCCTCATGACAAACTCATAGAAATAAACACAAAAAAACAGTCAATAACATAACTGGTTCTCACAACCTGGAGATAATGTCCAAAACACTAAACAAAAGTTGGACCATGAACCTCGACCTTTAATAAAAAAATGACCAGCATTTTGTCACACCTCCTACTTTTTGCCCTTCGAGGGTGATCTCCTTCCCTTGCGCACTTCCCCCCTTCTAACCCTACTGCTCCTCCGTAATGGGACCTCAGTGGCTGCAGCAAGGCTGGTGGAAGGCTGCTGCTCGTCAGACCCTGACACTGCAGATGCCCCTGAAGGACGGCCTCGACCAGTTCTGGGCCTGGAGGGCCCGGCTGCAGACTGCACCAACTCTGCATGGGCGGCAGCAGTCTGTCCTACAGGCGGTGGCAAGTGCAGTGGAGAAGTGACAGTGTTGGCAGCAGGAATGCTGTCATCGTACAGGGAACCCCCAGCTTCTGTCGCGACACTACAGACTTCTTACAGAAACTCAGCACCCACGGACCAGTTGAACCAGGAACACTCCTTGCCACGATGGACGTATCGGCACTCTACACCAGTATCCCCCACGATGACGGCATCGCTGCAACAGCCTCAGTACTCAACATCAACAACAGCCAATCTCCAGACGCCATCCTACAACTCATCCGCTTCATCCTTGACCACAATGTCTTCACCTTCGACAACCATTTTTTTACCCAAACACACGGAACAGCCATGGGGACCAAATTCGCACCCCAATACGCCAACATCTTCATGCACAAGTTCGAGCAAGACTTCTTCGCTGCACAGGACCTCCAGCCAACGCTGTATACCAGATACATCGACGACATTTTCTTCCTTTGGACCCATGGCGAAGGATCACTGAAAAGACTACACGATAACATAAACATGTTCCATCCCACCATCAAACTCACCATGGACTACTCCTCAGAATCAGTCTCATTCCTGGACACACGAATCTCCATCAAAGACGGACACCTCAGCACTTCACTCTACCGCAAGCCCACGGACAACCTCACGATGCTCCACTTCTCCAGCTTCCACCCTAACCATGTTAAAGAAGCCATCCCCTATGGACAAGCCCTGCGAATACACAGGATCTGCTCAGACGAGGAGGAACGCGATGGACACCTACGGACGCTGAAAAACGCCCTCGTAAGAACGGGATATGACGCTCGACTCATCGATCGACAGTTCCGACGGGCCACAGCGAAAAATCGCATAGACCTCCTCAGAAGGCAAACACGGGACACAACCAACAGGGTACCCTACGTCGTCCAGTACTTCCCCGGAGCGGAGAAACTACGCCTATGTTCTTCGCAGCCTTCAACATGTCATCGATGACGACAAACACCTCGCTAAGGCCATCCCCACGCCTCCACTACTTGCCTTCAAACAGCCGCCTAACCTCAGAAGTACCATCGTTCGCAGCAAATTACCCAGCTTTCAGGATAACAGCGACCACGACACCACACAACCCTGCCATGGCAAACTCTGCAAGACATGCCAGATCATCAACACAGATACCACCATCACACGTGAGGACACTACCCACCAGGTACATGGTACATACTCATGTGACTCGGCCAACGTTGTCTACCTCATACGTTGCAGGAAAGAATGCACCGCGGCATGGTACATCGGCGAGACCATGCAGACACTGAGACAACGTATGAACGAGCACCGCGCAACAATCGCCAGGCAGGATTGTTACCTCCCAGTCGGGGAACACTTCAGCAGTCAAGGACATTCAGCCTCGGATCTGCGGGTAAGCGTTCTCCAAGGCAACCTTAGAAACACACGACAACGCAAAATCATCGAGCAGAAACTGATAGCCAAGTTCCGCACTCATGAAGACGGTCTCAATCGGGATCTTGGGTTTATGTCACGATACATGACGTGATCCGGACTCGAGTCGTCGTTAGCTTGTTCACAGATGTGATTCCCAGTAAAAAAGTAAAAATTTTCCCAGTAAAAAAGTAAAAAAATGTTAAAGCTTTTCGTTTTACAGACAGACGGCAGCTTTTGACACGTTAGAACCCCTGCGACTACACCTCATTGTCTCAGTTGTATCTTGCTATGTCTTTGATGTGGTACCTTCCTGGCTGACTTAATTAACTTTATCACACCTCGGCAGATAGTCAGGATGATTTAATTTATTGGTCTGCAATTGTAAAGTACACATGCTTTGTTTTCCATCTATATATGCTTTGGAGATTCTGTATCTAATTTACTTCACCTGAGGAAGGAGCAAATCGATAGCTCCGAAAGCTTGTGATTTCAAATAAAACTGTTGGACTATAACCTGGTGTTGTGCGACCTCTCAATTTTGTCCACCCCAGTCCAACACCGGCATCTCCGCATCGTGAGAGAGGACAGCAACTCCCTGCTCGCCCGACACACTGGCACTCCCACGGGGCAGCACTTCAGCATCCGGAGCAATCTGCTGGAGCACAGATTGCTGGCCTGCTGCGGCGCGGTGACAGCCCCGGGGACATGTGCACGAACCATCGAGGTTGGCAGCAGTCTGTGCTCGCGTGCCCTCAATCTGAGTCTGCATGAGAGCAGTCAGAGATGGGATCACGTCAGCCAGTGACTGAATTGCAGCACTAAGCGTTAGTGTGGCATCCGCCTGTGCTACAGCGAAGTGCTCCACACTCCTTGCCAGTGACTCAATGCATTCGGGCACCCTTCCCACTGCACCCATGAGCTCAGTGTGCATGCCCACCGCCTGGGTGTTCATTTCTGCGATCAGCTGCTCCTCCTCTGCGTCCATTGCAGTAGGAGTGTCTGGCATACTCTCCCTCTGGGGAGAAGGCCCCCGTTCTTCCCTACCCCCATGGCGTTGCTGCAGCCCGCTGGGTCCTGGAGCTTCACCCTCATCAGACCCTTCCCCCCTGCTCCCCTCCAGGGAAGGCGTGTTCCCAGTGTGGGCATGGGCTTCCTCGGGAGAGGGTGGCACTGATGCTCCGGCTTCCTCTTCCTCCTCGGCTGCAGCTTCACTCCCAGTGGCAGCTTCAGGGCCCGTCTCCTCAGCTGGTGAATCACCATCTGAAAGCAGGGAGGTACAAGAGTGGCTTTAGCGTGAGGACAGGGTGGCAGTAAGGGAGGAATAAGTGCAGCGAGTTAGCAAGTTGGATTGAAAGTGTCAAAGGCTGGTGTTGTGAGGGACAAGTGGAAGGACAGAGGACAAAAAGGTGATGACCTTACCATTGCTGTCCAGAACGGGGTCGGCGTCTCCAGTGGCGACGGGACCGATCACCCGGCTTGCCACAATCCTGTGGATGCGCTCCTCCAGATCGCTGAGGGGTTGCAGCTGAGGCCGCCCTCCACCTGTCCGTTGCTGCTGTCTCCGATTATGCGCCAGCTTGGCCTGTAAGAAAAAGGACAGCATCTGAGTCAATATACAGCCATGGTCTTGCCTGATGTGCCTCCCATAGGTGAATAGCCCTTACTGTATACAGCCATGGTCTTGCCTGATGTGCCTCCCATAGGTGAATAGCCCTTACTGTATACAGCCATGGTCTTGCCTGATGTGCCTCCCATAGGTGAATAGCCCTTACTGTATGCTGCCATGGTCTTGCCTGATGTGCCTCCCATAGGTGAATAGCCCTTACTGTATGCAAAGTGTGGAATGTGTGTGTGTGTTTCATGAAAGGGCCATAGGTGTTGGATGAGTGTTGTGCATTGGGGTTTTAAGACCCTCTGGCCATAGAGTGAGGTTGAGATGGAGGGATGGAGAGGTATTGAGAAAAAGCCACTCACCCTGATGACCCGAGTGAGGTCGTTGAACTTTTTGCGGCATTGAGTATGGGTCCTGGGCACCATGCTCCTGGAGGAGACGCTCTGAGCCACCTCCCTCCACACTCTTCTGAACTCGCGTGGCAAAGGCCTCCTGCCACTCTCAGGGAAGAGCATACATCTTCTGCGCTCCACCGCACCAACCAGAGCATCCAAGGCCCGCTCGGTGAAGCGATGAGCTCGTTCTCTCACCCTCTCCATCCTTGGCAGCAAAATGGATTCACAGGTCTCTCCAGGCCGAGATTCAAGGCTGCAATGAGCAGGGTGTGGCTGGGGAGCAAGTTGGCCCCCCCCGCTTTAAGCAGTGGCCGGCGCCAGTGTGTCTGTGTTCCCTCGCTAACTGGCAGCAGCTGCGCTGCGCTCGCGCGCTGAGTTAGCGCCTCACTGCTCGGCCTTTGCGCCTTAAGACAGGTGTGCAGCGCCTGATTTAGCGCTCCACTCACCTCCCGGGGCGGTAAAAGTGAAGTTTCCAGTCAGTGGCGATAATTAGCGCCAGGCGCTAATATTTGCGTCCAGATGATATTTGCGCCCCAAATGGGGCGCGACCTAATTTTTCCCCCATAGAGTTCCAAACTTAGTTACAGGTTCTAAGAAAAATAACAATCAGTAAACAATTTCGAGACACACATGGAAAAACTGGAGTGACGTCACTCTGGCCGTTTACGCGGCGCTTTCTTCGTGCACGCGCACGTAATGCTCTCGCCACTCTCCCGTGTTTTCCTGTTTGGTGAGGCGCTTGCCCCTCTTGCAGTGCACGACCAATAGGTACACTACAATTATTACCTGGCATACAACTAAAATGTGGGAGGCTATTCTAATCCAGGAAGGCACTTTAATGTTGGTGAACAGATCCCACCACGGTGGGATCACTATGTCTAGGATCACTGACCCTATCTCGACGGTCTTTTGCTCGAGGGTATTAAAGTGTTTCTGCGAAACCGCAACGGCTTTCAAAAGTTTGGTGAGGTGTTCAGGGAGAGGGGGAATGAGGTATCCGAAATGCGCGACGAATCGCTGCAAGTCGGTAAAATTCTCTTTTACTGTTAGATGAACAGTGGATGGTTCAGGGATCGGGACAATTCGCTGCTGTGCCACTTGAACTTCAGCCCTGGGTTTAAAACAGAAACTGCTGTCACTCACCGGACACCAGCTGCGGTTTCCATGCTGGTAGTGTTGCGCTGCAGTGGTAACGCAATATGTTCCACCCCCTATGTATGCCACCTGCGGAGGCACTAGATCTTGTGCCATTGCCTCCATGGTGCAATTCATGGGCTTGGCGCCAGCCGTTCTGAACCCACACTGTGGTGATAAAAAGGCATTCAAGTGCTGGGGACACAGGATTATGTGTGCTCCCCGGCCATGACAACCAGAGAGATCTGTACCTGTCATCGTTTGCTCCCAGCGGATGACGTAAGGTGGGACCGCTGCGTAGCGAATGTGGGCTCCCCCCTGAATGACAACAATGTTCTATACCCGATACACCAGGGCGGGCTTTGCTGTGTCGCCCAAAACCGGCATACGTAACACTATACCCATAATGGTATGATTTGACCGTCCGCAGTCCACGGGGACTGGGTATGCTTCTGAAGCTAGCCTGAGCTGGCACAGGCTTAATGCGTTCTGAAAAGGGTGGAGCGCCTGTAGGTGTTTGTTACTTATCCAGGACGGGACCAAACCTTGTTTTAAATCCTCCAAATTACTGCGGCCCTCGCCCAGTAACCACGCCCCGTAAAGCACGCACACCTCATTCTGCGCAGCCTGATCGGACGCATTCCGATCTTCCCGAAACAGGGCATTTACCGTACGCGCGTGTTTCTCCAGCTCAGCTATGATTTCCTTTAAGTGTAGCGTCATGGCCTGGTCCTCGTGTAATTCGGACCCCACTACCTTATTTTCGTCTGTAAGAATATTCTTTAATTGTGTTTTTAAACCATAAACCTGGGTCTGCAGCTCCACGTTGTCTAGAGCGTTGACCACAGATGTTCCTGTATTAAAAGCGGTGAACATGTCGTTCACAATACCCCTTCTTTGTCTCCCCACCTGACCCAAAACTTCGTGTGGTGTGGTGTACAAGCTTGTCTTGTCAATCTCTGCAAAATCAAACTCGTAGAATTGTCTAAACATATTGGTCAACAGGACTTGATATAACTGTTCCGTCTCTTTGGAGCACCACTCTGGCAACCGCACCTCGGTGAGATTTAAAATCACCGAAGCCACCGCGTAATGTACCCCCTGAAATAGTATCTGGTCTGTTGGGACCAGTAACAAACCATTCCCGGGTCCCTTACTGGTTTTAGGGCACCCGTCTTCCTGAGCCAGAACCACCGGAATCGTGGGCGGGGCCTTGCGTGGGCGCGTAATGAGTTCAGTGGCATTTACCGGGATCGGAGAGTATGGGGCCCCGCACCCACTGGTGTTTACATCCCACCTCATCCCCTGCCCGTTATCACGAAAAATATGGATATGCCTTTGGGGCAAACGTGCTTCGACCCCCACATACATACATAGATTCCCTCATCCGGTTCCCACCATTTGTCCCAACAGACTCTCAATTGTCCGTTAGTCCCCGTAATTGTCCGATGGGTATTATTACCCAATCGCTCCCACTCGACCGAAGAATTCCTCATATTCCTGCTCAGCTTTCGTAGCCACCACCATCGGCTCAATGGGACATTCCCATTACAAGTCAAACAAATCCGTTTGCCGACGGTGACGCTGACTCTGGGTGCGATGATCCTCACTTTGGGGCACATCAAAGAAGTCTCTTTATAGGCAAATCCTGATGTACTGGAATATTCAGTTGAATTCGTTCCCAGCCATCCTGGCCACCTTCCTTTGTGGAAATAAGTGGCGGTCTCCTCAGCCTCTCGCCTCCCGGTCCCATCTACCGCGATGGGGGCCGTGTCCCCGGAGCATCCAAACACCACGACATCCTTGGTGCGGCCTCGATAGGCCAATCCACATCCAAATGCCGCGAGCACTACCAGAATCCGTTCCATCCTTCCTTGGTTCCTGTGATCAGATAACATGAGGTAGCCAGCCTCCCAAGAGTCTCTGGCTTTTGTGAAGGGTGAGCGGGTCCCCTGACCTCGCCTCACGTAAGAAGACATGTGCACTGGATAGATCTTTTAACTAAACCTAATCTAAACTCCCATCATTTATCTTTTACTTATCAAAATTAAATTATCAAACTTAAAACTTACAAACTAAAACTTATCACTTATCTTATAAACTGTACAGCGCCGCCCGTTCCCAGGGCGGCCTACTCAAATTCTGTGGCGGCTGCCGCAGGCTTCTCCCAACGGTGGGAGGGCATTGACCCCTCCCTTTGATCTGCCACAGCCTGTTGCTGCTGCGCTGTGACTGGGCTCTCCCTGGGCTGCCTTAGCCTTGAACCTACGCCTTGGGACACTCTGGGGACTTGACCATATCTTCCTGGGCTGGGGTATCCGACTTGACCTACGGGGGGCTACCGGGGGCAGGAACTCCAGGACCGACGGACCGGGTTTCGAGACTTCCACCGTTGCGACCTGTGGTCCTACCACAGCCGCTGGCTCCGCCTCCCCTGACTCTGCCTCCCTGAACTCGGGATCTGCAGCCTCTGGCACCGCCCTACTTGGCCCAGTAGGCGGCCCTTCACTCGCAGTCCCTACCTCCCTCGAGGGCAAGACTTCCAAGGCGGACGGACTGGGTTCTGAGGCTTCCATCGCCACGTCCTGTGGTCCCACCACAGCCGCTGGCTCCGCCTCCCCTAGCTCCGCCCCCCTGAGTTCGGGACCTGCAGCTTCTGCCTCCACCCTGTGTGGATCTCCATCTGCAGTCGCTATCTTCCCTTTACCTGAATCGGGGGCGACCCTTTCGTCCTCCGATTCCAGCTCCTCTTCGCTTGTGTCACTATCTTGGTCGAGCTCCTCAAACTCTTCCTCATCTGACTCCCAACCCCAATAAAGGATCCTACATTTTGCTAGGATGTCCTCTCCCCTGATGCAGGCTGCTTTGCCTGCCTGTGTGCCCTGTGGCCCTACCCGGGGCTGCGAGTCCCCACTCGCAGGTTTGGCCCCTGTGGTTGGCCCTTGCGCACCCGGCTTATACAGTTTGCACTGATTTACGTGGAACCACTTAGTGCGCCGAGGTACCTTTACGGTGTATACCATGGGACTCGCCTTATCTACAATGCTGTAGGGTCCCATATACAGTGGTTCCAGACTCCCTACTCTGGCATAGTTTCTGACCATGACCTGGTCTCCTACTTCCCACTCCTGCTTCTTGCGGGGTTCCAGCAACAGGCGATTGCCCTGATGCTGCCTTCCCATGTTCCCGGCCGCCTGCTCATAAACCTGCTTCAGGCGCTCCAAGAGGGTCTGGACGAACTTGTCCCTGCTTACCTCTTGGAGCTGACCCTCAGTGAGCACCGGCGCTAGCACATGGGTGGGGGTTCGCATGATCCTTCCAGTCATCACCTCGTGCGGGGAATACCCCGTACTTTTTGACTGACTGGCCCAGATCCCCATGAGGACTAGAGGCAGAACCTCCGCCCATTTTTGGGGCGAGTTCATAGTCTCTTTCCTCAATTTCTCCTTCAGGGTCCGGTTCATGCGTTCAACAATCCCAGATGACTGGGGAATGTGCGCTACGTGCCACTTCCCTTCAATGCCCAAAAGCATGAGGGTGTTCTGCATCACCTGACCGGTGAAATGACTCCCTTGGTCTGACTCCATGAAACGGGGGAGTCCCCACCGCGAGAACACTTCCCGGACCAAGATTTTTGCAGTACCCAGCGCCGTAGCTGTTTTACAGGGAAAGGCTTCTACCCACTTGGAAAACACGTCCACCAAGACGAGACAGTATTTGTAGCCTCCCTGGGTGGTGGGCAGGGGCCCTATATAGTCGATCTGTATCGACTGCCATGGTCCCTCCACCCTCCTGATGTGCCCCATGAGCACATTCCTTTTCTGGGTGTCTGGGTTGTTTGCAGCGCACACGAGACAGCTAGCACAGAACTCGCGGACATGCTCCCTGAGTCCCGGCCACCATCCCGCCTGCTCTACCCGTTGCCAGGTAACCTCGGGCCCGGGGTGCCCTGCCCCCGGTCCCTCATGAGCCAACTGGAGGAATTCCCTCCTGTGCTGCTGCGGCACAACCCACTGCTCCTCGCGGAACAGCATGCCTTCTTTAACGGAGAGGGTTGCCGTACTGTACGGACCCTCTACCTGCTTGCCCTCAGCAATGGTTCTGAGAACTGCTTTTAGGGCGGGATCCTGGTTCTGGACGGTCTTAAGGTCTAGGGGCAATGCTACCCTGGTGTTCCCGGGATTCCCGTCCCTGCCTTGGATCGCTGCCACGGGTCCGGGCCCATAGGGGTCGCAGAAAATGCCGTTACGGGCACCCTCCCTGGCTAGCGCATCCGCCTGCTGGTTGCCCTCCCCACGGGGCTCTGTGGAGGAGTGAGCCTTCACCTTATGGATGAAAATCTCCCCTTCCTCCCCTACTGCTGCTAGGATCTTTTCCAGCAAGGGCTTCACCGTTAAAGGTCACCCGTCCACGGAGGTGTATCCACGGCGGGACCAAATGGCCAGGTATTCCGTACACGAATTGCATGTGAACATACTGTCCGAGCAAATCGTGTATGGGGTTGGGAAAATTTCTGGGTGGGTAACGACGTACGCCACCGCAGACAGCTCAGCTTGCTGCGCGCTCATGGTGCTGGGGAGCTTAATCGCCAGGGCAAGGTTTGCCGCAGGGTCATAAACTCCACACCCTGTGAGTCGTTCGCCAGCGGACACTGTGCTGGAACCATCAACATAAATCTCGCGCCCTGTGGGATGTATCCCGGCCTGCAAACCTATGTTGACTTCCCACACCCCTTCCACCGAACACTGGTGGGCTGTACCGGGGTATACCAAATTGTCCGCAAGCCTGGGCTCGCAAAGACCTTTAACCCTAAGATCCATCTGGGAAAGGAGAAGGGTCCAGCGCGCAATTCGAGCGCTGCTTACGGTCCCATCCTTAATCCTCCCATCTAGAAGCATCTTAGTTGGTGTGTGATGGGTGAGGAGAGTCTTTTCGCAGCCCAATGCGTGGCTAAAAGATGCCTTTCGCAATTGGAGAAACTCCTCTCCACATCCGTTAACACCCTGGTCGAATAGACAACTAGCCTCAGCTTGCCGTGGCGCTCTTGGAGAAGCACAGCGCTCAAGCTGTCTCCGCTGGCAGCTACCTCCAGGAAAAACTCCTTCCCCCATCTATGGCCCCTAAAGCTGGCGCGGTCTGCAAATTCCTTTTTAACTTCTCGAAGGCTGCCTGGCAGTCCTCATCCCAAGACCACTCCACTCCCTTATGGAGGAGTCGGAGCAGCGGCGCTGCTGTGGCCGCATAGTCTTCGATAAAATCTCTGCAGTAAGCGGTCAGTCCCAAAAAGGACCTCACACCCCTTATGGTGTTGGGAATCGGTAACTCTTGCACCGACTCCCTCCTAGCCTTATCTATGGCTCTTTCCCCAGCGCGAATGGTCAGCCCCAGGAATTTTACTTCCTGCTGACCGATACGTGCTTTCTTAGGGTTCACTTTAAAACCCTTTCTCGCTAGCAGCTCCAATAACTCGGCCAGCAGTGGTCCATGCTCCTCCCTTGAGTCCGTAAATAGGAGCAAATCATCCACGTACTGCACTATCTGATTGGGCTGACTAAACTCCTTTAAACTTCCTGCCATACACTGATGGAAAATACTGGGGCTGTTGTGGAAACAGTTCCATGTGTACTGTTATCCTTTGAAAGTAAAGGCAAACTTGTACTGGTCCTCTCGCCGCAGCGGGATGGACCAAAAACCGTTCGAGATATCCAGCACCGTGAACGTGGTCGCGGACGCTGGGATACTCCCTATTAGGTCAGCAACTGCTGCTACCATGGGCGCGCAGGCGGGGATGTTACTGTTGAGGACTCTGTAGTCCACCGTGGCCCTCCACGAATTATCTGGCTTCCTCACCGGCCATAATGGGGAGTTCACGTGTGTGGCTGTCGGCCTCAACACGCCCTGCTGCACCAAGGAGGACATTGCTGTCTCCATGTTGGGTTCTGCTTCTTTGGGGAAGTTATACTGCTTTTGGGGCCGGGTCATGGGGTCCCCATCTACGCTGACCTCAAACCCGGTAACCCTCCCACAATCGTGTTTGTGGGTTGCAAACGCGTGCATATTATCTGACACGTACGTCTGCATGTCCGTTGGGACATCCGCGACCATAAGCCCGAGGTCGTAGCCTCCGGATGGCTTCATGGTACACAGGGCCCCTTTACCTTCCTCCCCCGGAATTACCACTACCTTGCCTTTTCCACCCTTGGCTCCCCAGAGACAGTGATTCCTAAGGTCCACGAGGATCCCGTGCTCCGATAGGAGATCTGATCCGAGGATGCCTCTCCCACCCCCCTCTTGCCATTTCATCAGTATGCACTTCCACGTGGTGTGGAGTGCTCCTAAATGAATGGAGAGCGGAATGGAGAACGCGCCAGCCTGCTCTGTTCCCGTGAATCCCGCTAATGTGTATGGGACCTTGGTGGACAGTGGTGAGTCAAAGGGGCTATCCGTATGAATCACGGTGCATGAAGCTCCTGTGTCCAACAAATAACTACCCTTCTGCTTCTCTACCTCCATCTCCACCAGGGGTCGCTTCCACGCATCATAGCTGAGCGGACACAGGTAGACGGGCTGTGCGGGTTCTAGTCATTGGGTACTATTGGACGGGGCTGCGGCATCTGCGGGGCCGGTAGCGACTGCCACCCTTCCTTGCGAAATCATGAGGGTCCGCATGGCTCCCAGCATTGATTCTATCGCATCGGGATGGATATGCACACCAGCTCCCTTATCGGGGGCAGGCGCCTGGGCTTGGGCTGCGGAATTTTTATCCCTGGGCTCCTTCCAGGGTTTCCTGCAGTTCTTGCGCCAGTGCCCTGTCTTTCCGCATCCGAAACAAGCATTACTGGCTTGTGGGACGCGATTTCCCTCCTGATGCCACTCCTTTTGAGCCGGGGCTGCGGGCCGTGCCTCATGCACCTTTCCCTTAAGGGGACGCGCTTCCGTACTCCTAGTATTACGGTACCCTACCGTGAGTTGGTTTAAGACCGACTCCTCAGTTGTGATGGGGTTAGTGTGATCAAACCACGCTTTGGCCTGCTCCCTGACGGCTGGCAAACTGTTGGCTACTAAACACCTGAGCCAATGAGCTAAACCGACACCGTCCAGATCGTCGCGCGCTGGCGCACCTGGGCAGCTACGCTGATATACTGGCCACAGCCTGTCGGCGAAAACCTTCGGGGGTTCTCCCTCCATCTGCACTGTCTGTCCCAATCTAACGAACGGACCTTCATCGTCCGCTCCCAACACTTCCAGGACCTCGTCCCTCAATTCCCCATAGGTATGATCTCCACTTTTGCTCGCGTCTGAGAGACACTGTAGGACCGAGCTGTCTAATGAGAACAGCAGCATTTTTGCCTTTTCTCCATCGTCGCAGCCGTTAATGGCCACGGTCTGCTCTACCTCCCTGAAATGTACGGAAGGGTCGTCTGACTCGGACAGCTTCCGTACGTGACTGATCATAGCCATCAGCTGGTGTGCATTGTGCGGCAACACAAGCTGGCTGAGGAGATTCCCCGCTTCCCCCCCGTCTCCGTTCGGGCCCCTCTTGATACCCGTGACCGGACACAACGGTCCCGGCTTCACTACTACCTCAGGGGGCTGTACTACCTCGGGGACCTCTTCCTCTACTTCCACCACTTCCTCCCTTACCCAGGTTGCCGAATAGCTGGGTGGCGCGGAGGGCACAGTGGCAAATATCTCCTCTGCTTTGTTTGGTAGGGATTTTTGGAATTCCCCACCCACCGGCGGCTGGTGTGCTGACGGGCTGATAAGGCACACCATGCCGTGCGCTTTATTCAGGGCCTCATTAAGGTTCCCTATCTCTCTTTGGCAGACGCTGTGATCGGCCCCCTCATGTTTATCCTCGAGGGCCATCTTATATGCCACCCTAACCCCCTTTAAGCTCTCCTCCTGGGCGTTTATTTGAGCAGCTAGGCGGGCACATCGTTCCCTTATTCTGCCCTCATTTAATTTTGCCTCAGTGACCTGGCACTCGAGGTAATCTATTTTTGCCTCATGGTGGTTGGCGACTAACTGGCGTTCCTGATGCAACGCATTTAAGGACGCGATGAGCTGCTGCCCCCCCGCGACCTTTTCCTCCATCTCCACCACCAAACCCGTGATCTGAGCTGCCTGCGCTACGATGACCTGGTCCGAAAGCTGGACTTGCCTTTTATAACACATCAGCCAGACCGCTTTCTCTACCGATTTTCTGTGTTCTTTACTGCCTGTCCACCTGATGGCTGCGTCTAGCGGACGCTTATCCACCAGCAGGTCACTTATCCATCTCTTAGTCAAATTAACTTTTCCAAAAACATAATCTGCTATTCTCTCTTCCATAACATTTCGCCCATTCATACCAGGGTCTAACACATTATTTTCTCGCTGCCAGTGTCCCTTCGTGGTCGCCATTTCCTGTAAGGGGTTCGCGTGGCTCTGTGCTTAGCCTGGGTGCTAGTGCGGGGTTAGGCCTTGTTGCCTGTTCTGGTCTCCAGCCAGCCTGGTAACACTAGACACCTGTGAGTGGTTCGACCCACTCGCCCTTACGGTTCTGACACTGGACTTAGGTGCGAGAGCAATAATGCAAAGAAAACTCAGGTAGACCCGGTTGAATAGTGCGAAATGGAAAATCTTTATTGCATATTATTCAAGATTACGAAATACATGTCATAAGCACAGATTAATGACAGTACAAACTTACATACATTTATGCAACTAGGTTTAGGGAAACGAGGAGCGCATGACACATCGTAAAAGGGGACACACATTATAATTATCCTTAAAACATAAACCCTCCCCTATCAATACCTGTCCTAATCTAGATCTGTAGGATCGAGACTCATGCTCACCACTCGTGATAACTCGGAGAATTCCGAAACGCTGCTCGGATGTTTTCACCACAACACCTGACTATTCACGTGTTGATCAGGGGTCTCTGTACCCCACTTGTTTACTCGCTTTGCTCCGGCTAGCAGGCTGGACCGTCTGCTGTCATGAAGATCTGTGTTGACCTCGGACTCCAGATACAGTTCGAAGAAGAGTCTTACTGTGCCCGACACCAGTTGTCGGTAGAACTCGAAGAACAGTCTTCCGATGCCAGTTGGGAAGCAGTTACCGATTTATCGAGCGCGGTCGGGGCTCACTGACCGCAGTGGCACGTGTAGTCGTCTTCTTCTCTTCTCATCTCATCTCATCTCATCTCCTCTCGGGCCTTCGGTTCCAACACCGTTTACCGACTTCTCGGGATGGTGCGCCCGCTTACAGGCCTTCGCAGACCAGCTCTCCACAGATCTTCACGGCAAGCCACGAGGTTGACTCCCGGAAAATCAGCGGATCAGAGAATAAGAGTCAAGAGTTCTCTAGCGAGTCAAAGGAATAAGAGATAAGAGCAAGATGGACGTTTGGACACTACAGTTATAGTACTGTAATTCCTTATCTCCCGCCCAATCTTAATGTTCATCTTTTGTCATGTTTTGGCGCTCAAACTTCTTGTATGGGGTGGTACTTGTCGTTAATGGGTTTCGGTGATACTTGTAACTGTCTGAGTACCCGTTAATATTTCTCCCCTTGTGGAACCGGCTAGGAGTCTCCCTGGAGGGGTTTTGGGGGCCTCCGAATTCTTGCTGTGAGTACCCGCGAACGGCTCTCTCATCGTAGAGCCGTGGGGAATTTGCGTATCAATGTCTTTGGATGGGCCCCTTGATTGCCCAGTACAATAGCTCTCATTTGTGCATGGAAAACCCGATTCCAGCACTTATATTCCTTGCTTGGGTGTTAAAATGCAAAACGATCTCGTCTTGTCTTATCTCAATATGCTGAGTCCTGTCCGATCTTGCTGAAATGTTTATTGAAACGCCATCTTGTCTGCCTACTGAAAAGTCTAGAAACTTCTGCCACGAGGCGCGGCGGCCATTTTACAGGCTGCTTGTGTCCGTTTTGAAAGATGACAGCATTTTGCTGAAATAAAGCTGTTTTTACGAAACTGTATGGCTCTTTCTCATTATTTTTAAATCGCGATAATTTGCGAATTCTACACAGGTTTATTTGAAATCACAAGCTTCGGAGCGGCTGCTCCTTCGTCACCTGACGAAGGAGCAGCGCTCTGAAAGCTTGTGATTTCAAATAAACCTGTTGGACTATTACCTGGTGTTGTGCGACTTCTCACTTTTGTCCACCCCAGTCCAACACCGGCATTTCCGCATCATCATCACTCTATAGAGCATGATGCGGAGATGCCGGCGTTGGACTGGGGTGGACAAAAATGAGAAGTCGCACAACACCAGGTTATAGTCCAACAAATTTATTTAAAATTACAAGCTTTCGCAGCTATCGATCGCCCCTTCTTCAGTTAAAGTTACTGTGAGTGAATCTACAAAAGTTCACAGAATTTAAACGCAGAAAAAGCAGAGATACAATCTTTCCTTACATCAAAGACACACCAAGAGCACAGCCAAGACAATGAGATGTGTCCCAGGGGGTCCAACGTGTCAAATCCTGCTGTCTGCATATCCTCTCCATGTCCCTTCCTCTCTCTCCGTCCTTTTTGGGTTTGTATTTTGGGTTTGTTTTTTTGTGTTTGTTTTTTAAAAACTGGAAAGACAGACAACGATGTCAAGTCACGTTCTATAGCGTGACATGAACCCGATATCCCTATTGAGGCCGTCCTCATGGCTGCGGAACTTGGCTATCAGTTTCTGCTCGATGATTTTGCGTTGTTGTGTGTCTCGAAGGCCGCCTTGGAGAACGCTAACCCGCAGATCCGAGGCTGAATGCCCTTGACTGCAGAAGTGTTCCCCGACTGGGAGGCAACCATCCTGCCTGGCGATTGTTGCGCGGTGTCCGTTCATATGTTGTCTCAGTGTCTGCATGGTCTCGCCGATGTACCATGCTCTGGGGCATCCTTTCCTGCAACGTATCAGGTAGACAACGTTGGCCGAGTCACATGAGTATGTACCATGTACCTGGTGGGTAGTGTCCTCACGTGTGATGACGGTATCTGTGTTCATGATCTGGCATGTCTTGCAGAGGTTGCCGTGGCAGGGTTGTGTGGTGTCGTGGTTGCTGTTCTCCTGAAAGATGGGTAATCTGCTGCGAACGATGGTACTTTTGAGGTTAGGCGGCTGCTTGAAGGCGAGTAGTGGAGGCGTGGGGATGGCCTTAGCAAGGTGTTCGTCATCATCGATGACATGTTGAAGGCTGCGAAGAACATGGCGTAGTTTCTCCGCTCCGGGGAAGTACTGGACGACGTAGGGTACTCTGTTGGTTGTGTCCCGTGTTCGCCTTCTGAGGAGGTCTATGCGGTTTTTTCTCTATAGAGCAGCAGAGAGACCCGGGACAGTCATCCACCTTCACTCCCCAAAGCCGAAGCTCCACATAGAAGCGGGTCCACCGTCAGAAGTTCAGAGAAAGATGACATTGGCAGGGTCTGAGGGAGAGTACCTGTCAGCAGTCTCTGAAAGAGTGTAAGGATGCAGCGCTAGGACAGGAAAGGACGGCCCCTCTTGCTGTTCGCATGCGCTTTCCTTGATTCGGGAGGCTGGTGAGTAAGGTTGCAAACTCTGTTTGGAGGCAATCCTGGAGATTTGACCACATGACATCTGATCACGAGCCCCCATTCCCCAGTCTACATCTCTCTCCATTTGCCGACTCCTGAGACCCCCGATTACTGACTCCTGAGACCCCCGATTACTGACTCCTGAGACCCCTGATTACTGACTCCTGACCCCCCGATTACTGACTCCTGACCCCCCGATTACTGACTCCTGAGACCCCCGATTACTGACTCCTGAGACCCCCGATTACTGACTCCTGACCCCCCGATTACTGACTCCTGAGACCCCCGATTACTGACTCCTGACCCCCGATTACTGACTCCTGACCCCCCGATTACTGACTCCTGACCCCCCGATTACTGACTCCTGACCCCTCGATTACTGACTCCTGAGACCCCCGATTACTGACTCCTGAGACCCCCCGATTACTGACTCCTGAGACCCCCGATTACTGACTCCTGAGACCCCCGATTACTGACTCCTGAGACCCCCGATTACTGACTCCTGAGACCCCCGATTACTGACTCCTGAGACCCCCCGATTACTGACTCCTGAGACCCCCGATTACTGACTCCTGACCCCCCGATTACTGACTCCTGACCCCCCGATTACTGACTCCTGAGACCCCCGATTACTGACTCCTGAGACCCCCCGATTACTGACTCCTGAGACCCCCGATTACTGACTCCTGACCCCCCGATTACTGACTCCTGACCCCCCGATTACTGACTCCTGAGACCCCTGATTACTGACTCCTGACCCCCGATTACTGACTCCTGACCCCTCGATTACTGACTCCTGACCCCTCGATTACTGACTCCTGACCCCCCGATTACTGACTCCTGAGACCCCCGATTACTGACTCCTGACCCCCGATTACTGACTCCTGAGACCCCCTGATTACTGACTCCTGACCCCCGATTACTGACTCCTGACCCCCCGATTACTGACTCCTGACCCCCCGATTACTGACTCCTGAGACCCCCGATTACTGACTCCTGAGACCTCCGATTACTGACTCCTGACCCCCCGATTACTGACTCCTGAGACCCCCGATTACTGACTCCTGAGACCCCCGATTACTGACTCCTGAGACCCCCGATTACTGACTCCTGAGACCCCCGATTACTGACTCCTGACCCCCTGATTACTGACTCCTGACCCCCGATTACTGACTCCTGACCCCCGATTACTGACTCCTGAGACCCCCGATTACTGACTCCTGACCCCTGATTACTGACTCCTGAGACCCCTGATTACTGACTCCTGAGACCCCCGATTACTGACTCCTGAGACCCCGATTACTGACTCCTGAGACCCCCGATTACTGACTCCTGACCCCCTGATTACTGACTCCTGACCCCCCGATTACTGACTCCTGAGATCCCCGATTACTGACTCCTGACCCCCCGATTACTGACTCCTGAGACCCCCGATTACTGACTCCTGACCCCCGATTACTGACTCCTGACCCCCCGATTACTGACTCCTGAGACCCCCGATTACTGACTCCTGAGACCCCCGATTACTGACTCCTGACCCCCGATTACTGACTCCTGACCCCCTGATTACTGACTCCTGAGACCCCTGATTACTGACTCCTGACCCCCCGATTACTGACTCCTGAGACCCCCGATTACTGACTCCTGACCCCCGATTACTGACTCCTGACCCCCCGATTACTGACTCCTGACCCTCCGATTACTGACTCCTGAGACCCCCGATTACTGACTCCTGAGACCCCCGATTACTGACTCCTGACCCCCCGATTACTGACTCCTGACCCCCGATTACTGACTCCTGACCCCCCGATTACTGACTCCTGACCCCCCGATTACTGACTCCTGAGACCCCCGATTACTGACTCCTGACCCCCCGATTACTGACTCCTGAGACCCCCGATTACTGACTCCTGACCCCCGATTA
The DNA here is from genome assembly GCA_030390025.1 of Squalus acanthias. Taxonomy (NCBI): domain Eukaryota; kingdom Metazoa; phylum Chordata; class Chondrichthyes; order Squaliformes; family Squalidae; genus Squalus; species Squalus acanthias. The sequence continues at coordinate 113,251,833 of CM059428.1, forward strand.
CTGACTCCTGACCCCCCGATTACTGACTCCTGACCCTCCGATTACTGACTCCTGACCCCCCGATTACTGACTCCTGAGACCCCCGATTACTGACTCCTGAGACCCCCGATTACTGACTCCTGACCCCCCGATTACTGACTCCTGACCCCTCGATTACTGACTCCTGAGACCCCCGATTACTGACTCCTGAGACCCCCCGATTACTGACTCCTGAGACCCCCGATTACTGACTCCTGACCCCTCGATTACTGACTCCTGAGATCCCCCGATTACTGACTCCTGAGACCCCCGATTACTGACTCCTGACCCCCCGATTACTGACTCCTGACCCCCCGATTACTGACTCCTGACCCCCCGATTACTGACTCCTGAGACCCCTGATTACTGACTCCTGACCCCCTGATTACTGACTCCTGAGACCTCCGATTACTGACTCCTGACCCCCCGATTACTGACTCCTGAGACCCCCGATTACTGACTCCTGACCCCCCGATTACTGACTCCTGACCCCCCGATTACTGACTCCTGACCCCCCGATTACTGACTCCTGAGACCCCCGATTACTGACTCCTGAGACCCCCGATTACTGACTCCTGACCCCCCGATTACTGACTCCTGAGACCCCCGATTACTGACTCCTGACCCCCCGATTACTGACTCCTGACCCCCCGATTACTGACTCCTGAGACCCCCGATTACTGACTCCTGACCCCTCGATTACTGACTCCTGAGACCCCCGATTACTGACTCCTGAGACCCCCGATTACTGACTCCTGACCCCTCGATTACTGACTCCTGAGACCCCCGATTACTGACTCCTGACCCCCCGATTACTGACTCCTGACCCCCGATTACTGACTCCTGAGACCCCCGATTACTGACTCCTGAGACCCCCCGATTACTGACTCCTGACCCCCCGATTACTGACTCCTGAGACCCCCGATTACTGACTCCTGAGACCCCCGATTACTGACTCCTGACCCCCGATTACTGACTCCTGAGACCCCCGATTACTGACTCCTGAGACCCCCAATTACTGACTCCTGAGACCCCCGATTACTGACTCCTGAGACCCCCGATTACTGACTCCTGAGACCCCCGATTACTGACTCCTGACCCCCCGATTACTGACTCCTGAGACCCCCGATTACTGACTCCTGAGACCTCGATTACTGACTCCTGACCCTCCGATTACTGACTCCTGAGACCTCGATTACTGACTCCTGACCCCCCGATTACTGACTCCTGACCCCCCGATTACTGACTCCTGAGACCCCCGATTACTGACTCCTGAGACCTCGATTACTGACTCCTGACCCCCCGATTACTGACTCCTGACCCCCCGATTACTGACTCCTGAGACCCCCGATTACTGACTCCTGACCCCCCGATTACTGACTCCTGACCCCCGATTACTGACTCCTGACCCCCCGATTACTGACTCCTGACCCCCGATTACTGACTCCTGACCCCCGATTACTGACTCCTGACCCCCCGATTACTGACTCCTGAGACCCCCGATTACTGACTCCTGACCCCCGATTACTGACTCCTGACCCCCCGATTACTGACTCCTGAGACCCCCGATTACTGACTCCTGACCCCCCGATTACTGACTCCTGACCCCCCGATTACTGACTCCTGAGACCCCCGATTACTGACTCCTGACCCCCCGATTACTGACTCCTGACCCCCGATTACTGACTCCTGAGACCCCCGATTACTGACTCCTGACCCCCCGATTACTGACTCCTGAGACCCCCTGATTACTGACTCCTGACCCCCGATTACTGACTCCTGACCCCCCGATTACTGACTCCTGACCCCCCGATTACTGACTCCTGACCCCCTCGATTACTGACTCCTGAGATCCCCGATTACTGACTCCTGAGACCCCCGATTACTGACTCCTGAGACCCCCCGATTACTGACTCCTGACCCCCGATTACTGACTCCTGACCCCCCGATTACTGACTCCTGACCCCCCGATTACTGACTCCTGACCCCCCGATTACTGACTCCTGACCCCCGATTACTGACTCCTGACCCCCCGATTACTGACTCCTGACCCCCGATTACTGACTCCTGACCCCCGATTACTGACTCCTGAGACCCCCGATTACTGACTCCTGACCCCCCGATTACTGACTCCTGAGACCCCCGATTACTGACTCCTGAGACCTCGATTACTGACTCCTGACCCCCCGATTACTGACTCCTGACCCCCCGATTACTGACTCCTGACCCCCCGATTACTGACTCCTGAGACCCCCGATTACTGACTCCTGACCCCCCGATTACTGACTCCTGACCCCCTGATTACTGACTCCTGACCCCCGATTACTGACTCCTGACCCCCCGATTACTGACTCCTGACCCCTCGATTACTGACTCCTGAGACCCCCGATTACTGACTCCTGACCCCCGGATTACTGACTCCTGACCCCCGATTACTGACTCCTGACCCCCGATTACTGACTCCTGACCCCCCGATTACTGACTCCTGAGACCCCCGATTACTGACTCCTGACCCCCCGATTACTGACTCCTGACCCCCCGATTACTGACTCCTGACCCCCCGATTACTGACTCCTGAGACCCCCGATTACTGACTCCTGACCCCCCGATTACTGACTCCTGACCCCCGATTACTGACTCCTGACCCCTGATTACTGACTCCTGAGACCCCCGATTACTGACTCCTGAGACCCCCGATTACTGACTCCTGAGACCCCCGATTACTGACTCCTGACCCCCGATTACTGACTCCTGAGACCCCCGATTACTGACTCCTGAGACCCCCGATTACTGACTCCTGAGACCCCCGATTACTGACTCCTGAGACCCCCGATTACTGACTCCTGACCCCCCGATTACTGACTCCTGAGACCCCTGATTACTGACTCCTGACCCCCCGATTACTGACTCCTGACCCCCGATTACTGACTCCTGACCCCCGATTACTGACTCCTGAGACCCCCGATTACTGACTCCTGACCCCCCGATTACTGACTCCTGACCCCCGATTACTGACTCCTGACCCCCGATTACTGACTCCTGACCCCCGATTACTGACTCCTGAGACCCCCGATTACTGACTCCTGACCCCCCGATTACTGACTCCTGACCCCCGATTACTGACTCCTGACCCCCGATTACTGACTCCTGAGACCCCGATTACTGACTCCTGAGACCCCCGATTACTGACTCCTGAGACCCCCGATTACTGACTCCTGAGACCCCCGATTACTGACTCCTGAGACCCCCGATTACTGACTCCTGAGACCCCCGATTACTGACTCCTGAGACCCCGATTACTGACTCCTGAGACCCCCGATTACTGACTCCTGAGACCCCCCGATTACTGACTCCTGAGACCCCCCGATTACTGACTCCTGAGACCCCCGATTACTGACTCCTGACCCCCCGATTACTGACTCCTGAGACCCCCGATTACTGACTCCTGACCCCCCGATTACTGACTCCTGAGACCCCCCGATTACTGACTCCTGACCCCCGATTACTGACTCCTGACCCCCCGATTACTGACTCCTGAGACCCCCCGATTACTGACTCCTGACCCCCGATTACTGACTCCTGAGACCCCGATTACTGACTCCTGAGACCCCCGATTACTGACTCCTGACCCCCCGATTACTGACTCCTGACCCCCCGATTACTGACTCCTGACCCCTCGATTACTGACTCCTGACCCCCCGATTACTGACTCCTGACCCCCCGATTACTGACTCCAGAGACCCCCGATTACTGACTCCTGACCCCCGATTACTGACTCCTGACCCCCCGATTACTGACTCCTGACCCCTCGATTACTGACTCCTGACCCCCCGATTACTGACTCCTGACCCCCCGATTACTGACTCCAGAGACCCCCGATTACTGACTCCTGAGACCCCCGATTACTGACTCCAGAGACCCCCGATTACTGACTCCTGAGACCCCCCGATTACTGACTCCTGAGACCCCCGATTACTGACTCCTGAGACCCCGATTACTGACTCCTGAGACCCCCGATTACTGACTCCTGACCCCCCGATTACTGACTCCTGACCCCCCGATTACTGACTCCTGACCCCTCGATTACTGACTCCTGACCCCCCGATTACTGACTCCTGACCCCCCGATTACTGACTCCTGACCCCCGATTACTGACTCCTGAGACCCCGATTACTGACTCCTGAGACCCCCGATTACTGACTCCTGACCCCCCGATTACTGACTCCTGACCCCCCGATTACTGACTCCTGACCCCCCGATTACTGACTCCTGACCTCCCGATTACTGACTCCTGACCCCCGATTACTGACTCCTGAGACCCCTCGATTACTGACTCCTGAGACCCCCGATTACTGACTCCTGACCCCCCGATTACTGACTCCTGACCCCCCGATTACTGACTCCTGAGACCCCCGATTACTGACTCCTGAGACCCCTCGATTACTGACTCCTGAGACCCCCGATTACTGACTCCTGACCCCCCGATTACTGACTCCTGACCCCCCGATTACTGACTCCTGAGACCCCCGATTACTGACTCCTGAGACCCTCCGATTACTGACTCCTGAGACCCCCGATTACTGACTCCTGACCCCCCGATTACTGACTCCTGACCCCCCGATTACTGACTCCTGAGACCCCCGATTACTGACTCCTGAGACCCTCCGATTACTGACTCCTGAGACCCTCCGATTACTGACTCCTGAGACCCCGATTACTGACTCCTGACCCCCTGATTACTGACGCCTGAGACCCCCGATTACTGACTCCTGACCCCCCGATTACTGACTCCTGACCCCCCGATTACTGACTCCTGAGACCCTCCGATTACTGACTCCTGAGACCCTCCGATTACTGACTCCTGAGACCCCGATTACTGACTCCTGACCCCTGATTACTGACTCCTGAGACCCCTGATTACTGACTCCTGACCCCCGATTACTGACTCCTGAGACCCCGATTACTGACTCCTGACCCCCCGATTACTGACTCCTGACCCCTGATTACTGACGCCTGAGACCCCCGATTACTGACTCCTGACCCCTCGATTACTGACTCCTGAGACCCCGATTACTGACTCCTGAGACCCCCGATTACTGACTCCTGAGACCCCCGATTACTGACTCCTGACCCCCCGATTACTGACTCCTGACCCCCCGATTACTGACTCCTGACCTCCCGATTACTGACTCCTGACCCCCGATTACTGACTCCTGAGACCCCTGATTACTGACTCCTGACCCCCCGATTACTGACTCCTGACCCCCCGATTACTGACTCCTGACCCCCTGATTACTGACTCCTGAGACCCCCGATTACTGACTCCTGAGACCCCTCGATTACTGACTCCTGAGACCCCCGATTACTGACTCCTGACCCCCCGATTACTGACTCCTGACCCCCCGATTACTGACTCCTGACCCCCTGATTACTGACTCCTGAGACCCCCCGATTACTGACTCCTGAGACCCCTCGATTACTGACTCCTGAGACCCCGATTACTGACTCCTGACCCCCCGATTACTGACTCCTGACCCCCCGATTACTGACTCCTGACCTCCCGATTACTGACTCCTGACCCCCGATTACTGACTCCTGAGACCCCTGATTACTGACTCCTGACCCCCCGATTACTGACTCCTGACCCCCCGATTACTGACTCCTGACCCCCCGATTACTGACTCCTGAGACCCCCGATTACTGACTCCTGAGACCCCCGATTACTGACTCCTGACCCCTCGATTACTGACTCCTGACCCCCGATTACTGACTCCTGAGACCCCCGATTACTGACTCCTGACCCCTCGATTACTGACTCCTGAGACCCCCAATTACTGACTCCTGACCCCCTGATTACTGACTCCTGAGACCCCCGATTACTGACTCCTGACCCCTCGATTACTGACTCCTGACCCCCGATTACTGACTCCTGAGACCCCCGATTACTGACTCCTGACCCCTCGATTACTGACTCCTGACCCCCGATTACTGACTCCTGAGACCCCCGATTACTGACTCCTGACCCCTCGATTACTGACTCCTGACCCCCGATTACTGACTCCTGAGACCCCCGATTACTGACTCCTGACCCCTCGATTACTGACTCCTGAGACCCCCAATTACTGACTCCTGACCCCTGATTACTGACTCCTGAGACCCCCCGATTACTGACTCCTGAGACCCCTCGATTACTGACTCCTGAGACCCCCGATTACTGACTCCTGAGACCCCTCGATTACTGACTCCTGAGACCCCCGATTACTGACTCCTGACCCCCCGATTACTGACTCCTGACCCCCCGATTACTGACTCCTGACCCCCCGATTACTGACTCCTGAGACCTCGATTACTGACTCCTGACCCTCCGATTACTGACTCCTGACCCCTCGATTACTGACTCCTGACCCTCCGATTACTGACTCCTGCGACCCCCGATTACTGACTCCTGAGACCCCTGATTACTGACTCCTGAGACCCCGATTACTGACTCCTGACCCCTCGATTACTGACTCCTGACCCTCCGATTACTGACTCCTGACCCCCCGATTACTGACTCCTGACCCCTCGATTACTGACTCCTGACCCTCCGATTACTGACTCCTGACCCCCCGATTACTGACTCCTGACCCCCGATTACTGACTCCTGAGACCCCCGATTACTGACTCCTGACCCCCCGATTACTGACTCCTGATCCCCCGATTACTGACTCCTGACCCCCCGATTACTGACTCCTGACCCCTCGATTACTGACTCCTGAGACCCCGATTACTGACTCCTGAGACCCCCGATTACTGACTCCTGACCCCCCGATTACTGACTCCTGAGACCCCCCGATTACTGACTCCTGACCCCCCGATTACTGACTCCTGACCCCCCGATTACTGACTCCTGAGACCCCGATTACTGACTCCTGACCCCCGATTACTGACTCCTGAGACCCCCGATTACTGACTCCTGAGACCCCTCGATTACTGACTCCTGAGACCCCCGATTACTGACTCCTGACCCCCCGATTACTGACTCCTGACCCCCTGATTACTGACGCCTGAGACCCCCGATTACTGACTCCTGACCCCCCGATTACTGACTCCTGACCCCCCGATTACTGACTCCTGACCCCCCGATTACTGACTCCTGAGACCCCCGATTACTGACTCCTGACCCCCCGATTACTGACTCCTGACCCCCTGATTACTGACTCCTGACCCCCCGATTACTGACTCCTGACCCCCCGATTACTGACTCCTGAGACCCCTGATTACTGACTCCTGACCCCCCGATTACTGACTCCTGAGACCCCCGATTACTGACTCCTGAGACCCTCCGATTACTGACTCCTGAGACCCCTGATTACTGACTCCTGACCCCCCGATTACTGACTCCTGACCCCCTGATTACTGACTCCTGACCCCCCGATTACTGACTCCTGACCCCCCGATTACTGACTCCTGAGACCCCTGATTACTGACTCCTGACCCCCCGATTACTGACTCCTGAGACCCCCGATTACTGACTCCTGAGACCCTCCGATTACTGACTCCTGAGACCCCTGATTACTGACTCCTGACCCCCCGATTACTGACTCCTGAGACCCCTGATTACTGACTCCTGACCCCCCGATTACTGACTCCTGAGACCCCCGATTACTGACTCCTGACCCCCCGATTACTGACTCCTGACCCCCCGATTACTGACTCCTGACCCCCCGATTACTGACTCCTGACCCCCCGATTACTGACTCCTGACCCCCTGATTACTGACTCCTGACCCCCCGATTACTGACTCCTGACCCCTCGATTACTGACTCCTGAGACCCCCGATTACTGACTCCTGACCCCCCGATTACTGACTCCTGAGACCCCCGATTACTGACTCCTGACCCCCCGATTACTGACTCCTGAGACCCCCGATTACTGACTCCTGACCCCCGATTACTGACTCCTGACCCCGATTACTGACTCCTGAGACCCCCGATTACTGACTCCTGACCCCCGATTACTGACTCCTGACCCCGATTACTGACTCCTGAGACCCCCGATTACTGACTCCTGAGACCCCCCGATTACTGACTCCTGAGACCCCCGATTACTGACTCCTGACCCCCCGATTACTGACTCCTGAGACCCCCGATTACTGACTCCTGACCCCCCGATTACTGACTCCTGAGACCCCCGATTACTGACTCCTGACCCCCCGATTACTGACTCCTGAGACCCCCGATTACTGACTCCTGAGACCCCCGATTACTGACTCCTGACCCCCGATTACTGACTCCTGACCCCCCGATTACTGACTCCTGACCCCCGATTACTGACTCCTGACCCCCCGATTACTGACTCCTGACCCCCGATTACTGACTCCTGACCCCGCGATTACTGACTCCTGAGACCCCCGATTACTGACTCCTGAGACCCCCGATTACTGACTCCTGACCCCCCCGATTACTGACTCCTGACCCCCCGATTACTGACTCCTGAGACCCCCGATTACTGACTCCTGACCCCCGATTACTGACTCCTGAGACCCCCGATTACTGACTCCTGATACCCCCGATTACTGACTCCTGACCCCCCGATTACTGACTCCTGACCCCCCGATTACTGACGCCTGAGACCCCCGATTACTGACTCCTGAGACCCCCGATTACTGACTCCTGAGACCCCCGATTACTGACTCCTGACCCCCCGATTACTGACTCCTGACCCCCGATTACTGACTCCTGACCCCCCGATTACTGACTCCTGACCCCCCGATTACTGACTCCTGACCCCCGATTACTGACTCCTGACCCCCCGATTACTGACTCCTGACCCCCCGATTACTGACTCCTGACCCCCCGATTACTGACTCCTGACCCCGATTACTGACTCCTGACCCCCCGATTACTGACTCCTGAGACCCCCGATTACTGACTCCTGATACCCCCGATTACTGACTCCTGACCCCCCGATTACTGACTCCTGACCCCCCGATTACTGACGCCTGAGACCCCCGATTACTGACTCCTGAGACCCCCGATTACTGACTCCTGACCCCCCGATTACTGACTCCTGAGACCCCCCGATTACTGACTCCTGACCCCCGATTACTGACTCCTGACCCCCGATTACTGACTCCTGACCCCCTGATTACTGACTCCTGAGACCCCCGATTACTGACTCCTGAGACCCCCGATTACTGACTCCTGAGACCCCTGATTACTGACGCCTGAGACCCCTGATTACTAACTCCTGAGGCTGATCCTGTTTAAAATATAGAACCATCCAGCAAGCAGAACCACCTCACCCAGCTCCACAGCTCCTCGTCTCTCACCATTAAGAAAATATTGCGATTTGTGTTTCTCAGATCCAAAGTGGTTGACCTCACATTGAACTCCATCTGCCACAAATTTTCCCGCTCACTTAATCTGTCTCTGTCCATTTGTCACTTCCTGCTCCCATCTACACGACTTACTGTGCCTCCTAACTTATTAAGGGAGCCTAGAGCGAGTGGTGCTGAAATTTGCAGGTGATACCAAAATAGAGGGTATTGTTAATTCTTTAACCAAAGGAAGCTGCAAAGGGATATTGATAAGATGGGGGAATGGGCTAAAAAGTGGCAGATGAAATTCAATGTAAATGTGAAATGACAGATCCTTATTAAAAAAAATAACAGTAGCAATCATACTCTGAATGGAAGTATCATAAATGGGGTTTCCACTGCACCTCCGGGGAAGTCACAGCAGCGCAATGGCAGAAAGTCTGAGGAAATTCAGGGCCTATGTCAACCTTCAAGATTAGATCATATAGTAGATGAAGAAAAGAGGTTGTAGGGATATAGGAACAGGGAGGGTAAATGCAATCAGGAACTATTTGCTCGTGTGGAGGGTAAATGATGACATGGATTGGTTGGGCAGAATGACCTGTTTCTGTAAGTTCTATGTAAATGTATCACAAGATCACAAAATAATTACAGATGCGGAAGGCCATTCAGCACATCTCAATTCATGCATTCAGAGAAATGCTAACGTCTCCTCATCATAGTATCCAATCATTAATTAACAAGGTAGCCCCGATGGACAAGACATTGGAAGGTGTCCTAGGCATTTTAGATAGGTGCTGTCATCTCCCACGAGTGGTGGCATGGAGATGTCAGTACGTATCTAAAATGCCTAGAACACCCTGTCATTGAGCAAGTGACAATATCAGTGCCATCTGCAGAGGAGACCTCAGTTACAAAGGCTGTAGACGCAGTGACTCTGAAATTTTGTGGGGTTTCTACCAGTCTCCTGCTATAACTTCAGCAGGAGAACAATTAAACCTCCAGGAAAATCATATAAATGGTAATTTTCATCTGTTTCCTTGGGGTTCCACGCCAGCTAGAGTTTTGTCAGTAGACCAGTAGAATCCCTATAGAGTTTGAGGGGAGATGCCATTCAGAAATGCCATGCATATATATATATATATATATTATATATATGTATGTAGTAGCACAGGAGTATCTGATTGGGACTCATTTCAGTGACAGTTCTGTGCCATCACTTGGCCATGTACAAATGACAGTAGGCAGCAGCTCTGAAAGCACCAAACCCACAGTGACTCCAGCACCAAGTCCACAAAGACCCCTGACACTGATACAGTCCATTACAATTAACTGTAGATAAGTAACAAACCCTCTGTATTCCCTGTAATCCACTAGTTGGGTGTGCAGTTCCCTCAACTATGGAAGCAATTAGTAATAGGATACATCAACATCAAGACAGAAAAATCCACAACGCACAAGGGTCAAACGTTAAACATATACACCAAAAGCACTGCAAAATTTAATCAGGCAAATTCACTATCTTGCAATCCATTCTTTCATTGTACAGAAAGTAAAGCGTCAGTTTTAAAAAAGCCAATAAACAAAGGTTTCTAGAAGGTTGCTGTGTTATAAAGGTTAAGATCTCTGGTGATTTTCCCTCATACCAGTAATGCATTGAAAATGGTTGCCTGTCCTTGCAGGTTTTTGCAGAGCAGATGGCATAACATAGTGACACCCTCACTTCTCATACATTGTTCCTCCACAATGCCCAGATTGCGGACTCTGTTTCAGTAGGCCCGCTGGCTGTAGTCGTACTTGCTGTAACTCCTGCACCTCTTATGTCTTCTGCACTCTGGGCTACCCTCTCCTCCTTTTCCATTTAGACATACCTAGTAATGGCTGTTGTACTTGGACAGAAAGCTCCAGTGTACTATTGACTTTTTTCACTGCTATGGTGATAACTTTGAAATCTTTGTCTTTGGTAAGCTCACTAGTTCCAAGTCTGATTCATTTTTCTATGTGAGTCTGCAGTTGCACAAGTTCATCATTAAGAGCCTTTGAAATGTTAACCTTACTCCTTTTATTGGAGGGGTAGGAATGGTCAGAGCAATAATAAAATACAGAAGGATTGTCCATTCCTCCCAACATTAAACCACTCTGCTTGTGTTTACTTTTTCTTAAGAAAGGAATGTTGGGGCCGAGATGGAGCATTTTAAGAATGTAGTCCACTGCATAGGCAGTTCCATGACAGGGAATTGATTCACCAAATTTGGTTGCAAAATCTAGAATTATTCCAAAGTTGTAGCACTAGTGAGTACTGTGTTGTATACTGCTCGCGCCAGTGTGCTGTTAATCATGTTGTTGGGATGATGCAAGCAGAGTTTTCGGCACTGTGTCAGAGTCATTGTGGAGGATATTAATCAGATACTAACATACTTAAAGGGGAAGAAAACGGTAGGAAACTACTTTTCATTCAAAGTCCTCCCCTTTCTATAGAAAATACTCTACCAGATGCTTCTTCAAAATTTGTCTCTAAAGTGCCAACTTTATCAATGCAAGGAGAACCTTGAGTTGGTTTCCCTTCCCTGCTAGTCTGCTTCGGTGTCTATCAATTATCAAAAGCTTTCTCGTGAGCCGCAGAGTAGCTTCATTCCAAACAGCAAAGTTGTAACTTCGCACTAGCCTGGGGTCTGGTCTAGAGCTGTCCAATGTTGCGAGATCAGACTACAAGCTGGAATCCTTACACTTTCAGCCTATAGTATGGTTTCTCATGGTCACATGCCTTCATTGCAGCACTCAGGATGGTTTGAAGTCTCATTCCCACATTTGTAAGTCTCATCCCACAGTTGAAGATGACACGTTTCAGTCCCTCCCGAGTTCATTCTGTCACTCCCTTCTCCAGTTTATGCTGGCATTCTCCTTCCTCCACCACTGCAAAATGCTACTTTCAATTTCACTCCTCTTTCCTTTATAAGCACCACTTCTAGCTTCTGCACCCTTCCTTTTCCCTTCAATGCTATCCATTTCCATGCCCTTTATTGTCAGCCATTTCCCCCTCCCTCTTTCCTTCATTGTTATCCATTTCCCCCTTTATTCTCAACTTTCACTGCCTTCACTATTCTCTCCTCCCTTTAAGGAGTTGATGGGGTAGATCGAGAGAAACTATTTCCTCTGGTGGTGGAGTCCAGAACAAAAGGGCATAACCTTAAAATTAGAGCTGGGCCGTTCAGGGGCGATGTCAGGAAGCACTTCTTCACACAAAGGATCATGGAAATCTGGAACGCTCTCTCCCAAAAAGCTGGTGAGGCTAGGGCATTGAAAATTTCAAAACAAAGATCGATATATTTTTGTTAGTCAAGGGTATTAAGTGTTACGGAACCAAAGCTGGTAGTAGGAGTTAAGATACAGATCAGCCATGATCTAATTTAATGGTGGAACTGGCTTGAGGGGCTGAATGGCCTACTCTTGTTCCTATGTTCCTACTGCCATTTTGCTACCTCACTACCCATTGCCATCAATTGCCATCAATATGCTCCCATCTGATCCTACCTGTTCTGGTGACTAATGCACAAAAACAGATCCTTATCTCCAATTTACATTGCTCCAGCGTTAATAGCCAGGATTGTGTTCTCTATATACTGTAGGATGAACTCCATCCTTGTGAATAAACATCAAATATAATGCCAAAACTCACATAAAGTGGCTGCTCAGCTGGGTACTGTGTTGCCATCTGTTATATGAAGCCTTCTCCTGGATGTAGATAGAAAATAGATACAGGAAACTCTTTATTAAGCGGCACTGACGGGACCGACGTGGTGCCGGTTTATCGAAAGTACCGGATAACGGAGAGTTATATCTACCGAGGCTATTTTTAACAAAGAAAAATAAATAAATCAAGAAATGTGCAGTATACTTCCGACAGCGCCAGGAGGCCGAGTAGTGGCACTTTTGAAAACTACCCCCACTGACTAAATCGGCGTTCACGGACTCGGACTCGGACTCGGGATCGGCAACATTGCCGGTTATTTGAGAGGAGTTTTCGGAGTACTCGGCGTTCGCGGAGACTCGACTGCGACTCGGCAACATTGCCGGTTATTTGAGAGGAGTTTTCGGAGGATGATTTTTGCCGGTTAAGCGAGAATTCCGGATATTTGGGTGCCGGATAAACAAAAGTTTCCTGTATGTATTGGAGTGAGGAAGCTGAGAGATGTGTGTCAAGGGAGTGAGGGAATGCAAGTTTGGAGGCTTCCCTATAGCTCATGGCTCGTATCATCCTTTGTTTTTAACTCTTTGGGCTAGAAATTCGTTATAGCCCAGGAATGGGCGGTGTCATTAGAAAAGTTAAAGAATTAGCGCCAGGCGCAAATGCTTTAGACTGCACGCAAAATTCATCCTCACTGCTCAATAAAATGATTGAAGTCCTGAATCAAATCTTAAAACCCAAGCTCATTGGCGTTAGACTTAAAGGGTGGACTAGTATCAGGTGCAGTCTAATTGCAACTCATCATTGCCACAGGCCTTTTTCACTACTTAAAGGGGAGGATCATTGATACTGCAGTACCACATTCTCAGCATTGCTGGCTGTGCAGCTGCCTCAGCAAGCAGAAGAAGGAACTGAAGGGCTGAACCAGGTGTGTGCCCCAGGGAGAGAGCCTGCAGATTCTCCGATGAAACATTGGAGGCATTGGTTTTCACTGTGCAGAGACGGAGGGCAGTGATCTACCCGGCAAGTGGCATGTAGGGGGTGATGTTTTTGTGTCAGCTTTACCTCTGACTTCTGAGCGGTTCGAATCGCTCCCACTCCCTTGGTTCTAGACCTTGGACTTATTTGGGGGTTGTGATACAAAAGGTGCAGCAGACAACTGAGTTTGATGAAAGAACTTCAATCTTTATTAAAAGGTAAAACACAAATGACAATACTCTTAACACTCTAAAAGTGGGGAACACTTCGGTACAAGCGAGGGAAATAACATTAGGAGAATACTTCACCCCTCCCAATCCCACTTCACTAGCATGGTTGGACTCTGGAGAACCAGGGATAATGCTCACCAAACGAATCCTTGACAGTTGAGTGTTAGGGTTTAGAGTCTTTTGAGTAAAAAGTTTCGTAAGGCCCTTGTTGCCGCGAGGTGTCCGATGGTCACTGAGGCGGTCGCTCTGGTTTCTTCTTGCGTGTCGGCCTGCTTCTGGAGTTGTTGGCTTTCTTTGTTGAACTGTTTCTGTTGAACTCTGCCTCTGTTTAAACTGTCTTCTTCTGAGCTGTGGAACTGCCTTCTTGCAGAACTGTAACTCTCTTCTTGCAGAACAGGCTTTCAATTGAACTCCAAAACTGCAGAACTGCCTTCTGTTGAACTTGAACTGTTGTTACTGGAGAACTCGAACTTGTAACTGTTGTAACTGCTTTCTGGGCCTTCAATTATACTAAATTGAAGTGGCTTTATCAAAACCAAATCAAATCCCGGTCATTGTAAGACCTCGTTAACAGTAACGACTTTACTAGCGTGTTAACTGGTTTTGTAAATGTGTGAAGTGGTTTCAGGATAGCTCCATCCTGTCGATCTGTTGTTTAATCAGAGTTTGAATTGTCCTCATGTTTTGGGTTTCTTGACTGGGCCTAGGACTTCCATAGAATATTTGCTTTATGCATGTCTTTAATGGGTTCTGTAAACGGTTTTGATGGGACCTGTTGTTTTGGGTGAGACTGTCTCCTCCTAGGGTCTATTGTCAAAATGTTAATGCTTGCTAGGGCTTTGAGTGAGGTCATCCCAGTTCCCCAGACAATGCAATTAACTGCAATACCCAAAACTGCTTTTACAGAGGTCGAACCCAACTTCCTTCACAGCCTTTTCTTCCTTTACAGGCCCAGACATGTTTTTAAAATGCCAAAACTTGGTTTTTGGTTTTAAATTCCTTATGTTAGGCCCAAATGCATTTTTATCACTCTGAGGTAGTTTCAAAGTCCTTTTTCCTTAGGTTTTGGGGATCTGCAAATTTTGCAAACCTTACAGGCAGGAGGCCCTCACCACAAGTCTTCCACACCATGTGGAGGGAGGTAACCCAGCAGGTTTCGGGCAGCACTGTGGTCCCCAGGACCCCACACACAGTGCAGGAAGAAATTTAACAACCTTATTTGAATGCTTCAACAAATGCTACATACCACAATCTGTGCCACAATATTCACACACTGTCCAAAGCACCACACCCCCAGCACTCACCCACCAACAATCTCTACCTAGCAGCACTCACGCCTACATCTCACACCTTGCACACAATGACAGCTATTAAACTATGGCAGGCACAAGGGTCATTAGTTATTAGAATTCATGTGATATATGTGATATGTTCATAGATAAATTTATTAATGGTCTTTGGAATACTTTGTGGTCTCTCTCATTTCACCTTTGTGCCCAGGAGGACGCTGTGATACAACATGAGATAGGGATTGTATGATGGGGATGTGGTGAGCTACGGGGATCTGGGGTTTCATTCATGTGAATCACAGTCTGATGAGCAGGTCACGGACAGCCCGTCCAGAAGGCTGATTGTCTTGTTGCCTCCTCCCTCCCTCCTGTTCCTCCTCCTCCTCGTCCTCCTCCTGAGGTGGTCCCACAATCCCTGCAGGCAAGGGCTGGGCCCTCATGATGACCAAGATGTGGAGCATGCAGCAGACCACCACGAAATGGGATACCCACTCAGCTGAGTACTGGAGGGCTCCTCCTGAGCGGTCAAGGCAGCGGAACCATTGGGGTTGCGGCATGAGTGTTGGGGTTGCAGAGGGGAGTCATGAGCCAGGTGGAGAGCGGATAGCCCTTGTCTCCGACCAGCCACCCTTGAGTTTGGCATGGTGGCTGGAATAGTGCTGCCATACCGGTCTGGCGCAGAATGAAGGCACCATGGCTGCTGCCAGGATAGCGGGCATTGACATTAAGGATTCACTGTGTGTGGTCGTACACCAACTGCACATTAAGTGAACGGTAGCCTTTGTGGTTACGGAAGATCTCAGAATTGTTATATGGTGCCCACAAAGGCATGTGTGTGCAGTCAATGGCGCCCTGCACCATGGGAAGCCCGCTATCCTGGCAAAGCCATATGCGCGCTCGTCCTGCTTCTCACTGGTGATTGGGAAGCCAATGTAGTCCCTCCTCCTGCTGTAGAGAACCTCAGTGACCTCCCGGATGCAGCGATGGACGGCAAACTGTGAGATGTTCGCTATGTCTCCTGTTGCAGACTGGAAGGATCCACTGGTGAAGAAATTGAAGCCCACAGTGGCCTTGACTGCCACTGGGAGAGCCGTGGTTGCCCTGGTCTGAGGCTGGAGGTCTGGTTGCAAGAGGTGGCAGAGGTCTGTGACCACCTCCTTGGTGAAGCGAATTCTTCTAATACACTGCTCCTCACTTAATTGAAGGTAGGAGAAGTGCTCTCAGAAAACCCTCGGAGGGTAAGGCCTCCTGGTGAGAGCGCTGATGGCCCTCCTCCTCCCTCTGTACACATGTTCCCGTATTTTTTGCTGCCTATGCTCCCTCCACCATAGATCTTGGAGGGCGAGGTGGCACCAGTACAGCCCCCATTAATATTACCAAGTGTAGCAGTTTGAATCTTTGAAGAATAAATGCATCTACTTTTTAGTTGCCACAACACTCCTGATACAAATGAACCTTTAAATTACTGAATGAAACTGTTGTAGTGAGTGAAACTACCAAAAAACCACTGAAACTGCACTAATCTGACAGCTGCGTGTGATTACTGATGATCCCTTTAAATAACGTCCCTGGAGCCGGCTTCCTGGTGCTGCATGCCAGCTTTTCCTGTCGGTGTTCACTCCAGGCGGTGCGGTAAGTGGCAAGAATCAATTTTGCAAATTGGGCGGCTTTTGAGCGTTGCACACTCACTGATGTCACGCTCTACCTGGCGTTGACATTCCCGGTGATATATTTTACCAGCGGCGCTATAGGTGGGCTAGATTTAGCGTGTGGTGCTGGATTCACCTCACCCCGGTGATACTGGTCTAGCACCCCATTAGCGCCATCTGGTGCTCACGGGAGGTGCTAAGGGGATACATTTTTCCCCCTTTGTCTCTTTACTCACACTACATCCCTCACATACAGTGCAGTGCTACATCATAACACATTGCAATATCTCTGTTTCAAGGGGTGCCTAGATGCCTAAAAGGAGGAGGTGATACAGCCCAAGGCCCAGCCTCAACTGAGCACACTGTAGCACCCTGAGTCACCCACTTCTATAATGTCAAGCGCCTGAATGTATAAATCCACTGTGGGATGTTCAGATGGTGAGTTGCAGTAGTTGTTGAAATGAAGGGAATGAAGGGAATGAAAAACCACTGGGTTCTGTAAGAGGCACGTGATACTCCCTGACATTCTCTGCTCTTTTTCACTTCCCTGATTTGTTTTGAAACAGGTGGGGTCAGACTAAGAGAGAATACAAGAAGGTCTAAGTTAGGTTTCCACAGCATGTGTGTAAACACACGCAGCATGGTAAATAAGGTTGGTGAGCTGCAGGTGCAAATAGCAACATGGGAATATGATGTCATGGCGACAATGGAGACCTGGCTCAAAAAAGGGCAGGATTAGGTACTAAATATTCCTGGATATAAGGTGTTCAGGAAAGATATGGAAGGAAAGAAAGGAGGTGGGGTGACAGTATTGATTAAGGAAAATTTTACAGTGCTGGAGAGAGAGGATGTCCTGGAGGGGTCAAGGACAGAATCTATGTGGTTATAGTTAAGAAACAATAGAGGTGCCATTACACTACTAGGTGTATTCTATAGGCCACCAACTAGTGGGAAGGATATAGAGGAGCAAATTTGCAGGGAAATTACAGAGAGGTCCAAGAACTGTAGAATAATATAATGGGGGACTTCAACTGTCCTAATATAGACTGGGATAGTAATATTGTAAAGGGCAGAGAGGGGGAAGAATTTCTGAAGTGTGTGTTCAGGAGAATTTCTTGATAAGTACGTTTCCAGCCCAATGAGGAAGGAGGCGTTGCTGGATCTAGTTCTGGGGAATGAGGTGGGTCAAGTGGAGCAAGTGTCAGTCGGGGAACATTTAGGGAACAGTGATCATAGTATCATAAGGTTTAGATTAGCTATGGAAAAGGACAGGGAGCAATCTAGAGTAAGAATGTTTTATTGGAGGAGGGCTAATTTCAGTGGGTTGAGAACAGATCTGGCCCGGGTAAACTGGAGTCAATGGTTGGCCGGCAAAACTGTAATCGGACATTGGGCTGCCTTTAAAGAGGAGATGGTTCGGGTACAGTTGAGGTACATTCCCATGAGGGGGAAAGGTAGGGCAACCAAAGCCAGAGCTCCCTGGATGATGAAAGAGATAGGGAGTAAGATGAAGCAGAAAAAGGGGGCGTATGACAGATGTCAGGTTGAGAATACAAGTGAGAACCAGGCTGAATATAGAAAGTTCAGAGGGGAAGTGAAAAAGGAAATAAGAGGGGAAAAGAGAGAGAATAGACTGGCAGCTAACATAAAATGTAATCCAATAGCCTTCTATAGGCATATAAATAGTAAATGGGTAGTAAGAGGAGGGGTGGTGCTGAGTAGGACCCAAAAGGAGACCTACGCATGGAGGCAGAGGGCATGGCTGAGGTACTAAATGAATACTTTGTATCTGTCTTTACCAAGGCAAAAGATGCTGCCCAAGTCATAGTGAAGGAGGAGGTAGTTGAGATACTGGATGGGATAAAAATTGATAAAGAGGAGGTACGAGAAAGGCTGGCTGAACTTAAAGTACATAAGTCACCAGGACCGGATGGGATGCATCCTTGGATGCTGAGGGAAGTAAAGGTGGAAATTGGGGAGGTACTGGCCATAATCTACCAATGTTCAAGAAAGGGTGTAAGGATAAACTCAGCAACTACAGGCCAGTCAGTTTAACCTCGGTAGTGGGTTAGAAACGATATTACGGGACAAAATTAACAGTCACTTGGACAAGTATGGATTAATTAAGGAAAGCCAGCACGGATTTGTTAAAGGCAAATCATGTTTAACTAACTTGATTTAGCTTTTTGATGAGGTAACAGAGAGGGTTGAAGAGGGCATTGCGGTTGATGTGGTGTACATGGAGTTCCAAAAAGTTTTGATAAACTGCCACATAATAGGCTTGCCAGCAAAATTGAAGCCCATGGAATAAAAGGGACAGTGGCAGCATGGACATGAAATTGGCTAAGTGACAGGAAACAGAGAGTAGTGTTGAACGATTGTTTTTTGGACTGGAGGAAGGTACACAGTGGTCTTCCCCAGGGGTCGGTATTAGGACCACTGCTTTTCTTGATATATATTAATGACTTGGACTTGGGTGTACAGGGTACAATTTCAAAATTTGCAGCTGACACAAAACTTGCAAGTATAGTGAACAATGATGAGGATAGGGATAGACTTCAAGAGGACAGAGACAGGCTGGTGGAATGGGCAGACACGTGGCAGATGAAATTTAATGCAGAAAAGTGATACATTTTGGTAGGAAGAATGAGGAGAGGCAATATAAACCAAAGGGTACAATTCTAAAGCGGGTGCATGAACAGAGAGACCTTGAGACAGGTTGAGAAAGTGGTTAAAAAAGCATACGGGATCCTGGGCTTTATAAATAGA
Source organism: Squalus acanthias (assembly GCA_030390025.1). NCBI lineage: Eukaryota > Metazoa > Chordata > Chondrichthyes > Squaliformes > Squalidae > Squalus > Squalus acanthias. The sequence continues at coordinate 113,271,752 of CM059428.1, forward strand.
GGTATAGAGTACAAAAGCAAGGAAGTTATGATGAACCTGTATAAAACACTGGTCCG